>BLIW01000010.1:0-1250000 GCA_016586305.1 Ophiorrhiza pumila | reverse complement strand
CGTCCAGCCATGAAGGAAGCCTGGAATCTTCAACTGAAAACCAAGACTTCAACTCTGGAGAAGAAACCAATTTCAGTCTCGGTGCTGATGGCTTAGTAGAATAGTTTCTACCCACAGGATATGTAACCTGCAAGCATTAACGCAAGAGAAGTCTACTAAAGCATTTAACTAAATATTTTCTGCTTGCAGTCATTACAAAATTCATAAATTCTAGAAGCATGTAGTACAGCACGTTGTAGAGTTAGCTTGAATAGTCAAAGAAACATAACCAATAGATTTTATACTTGAATCTGAATATATAAGTGGAAAGGCATAATTTCAAGGAACTAGGCAGTATCAAAGTTTATTTCTTGCTTCATACCTAAAAGAGTCAGAACTAACATTGTGGATGTTATGATTTTTCGCTGATAGCAGAGGAAGACAATGACATGGAGGGACTAGTATGTCTCAGTGCCAAATAATTGCAAACTAACCTGCAAGTATATCTTCTGCTGATGCCTCCAGGTAGATCCAATAACCATTTTGTTTAAATCCATATCTAGTAAAGGTACAGCAAATTTGACCTCCTCTGGCTGCACCAAATTGCAATTAGAACAGAAAAAGTTACTACTCTCGAATAAATAGAATTTCAAAAAGATCTTTTGTCAGATGGATACCTTGTCGAGACCCGAACTCACACACATTTCAATTCCCTGCAACACAGAGATGAAGTTATTCATAATAATTTTCCATAGCATGTAGTAAGTCAGATAGTGCTAAGAAATTGCCATCTTCCAGAGCATTAAGATGAATAATGACATATATTTCTTAATTTGGGAGGATAAGGAAACATTTTCAAGAGAAAACACAGCGGTTCTTATATCTAAATAAAACTCGGCACAAGTTTGTTATATAGTGTTATTTCCAGAGGTGAACAGCAAATAAGAAACTCTCCTAGGGAAGAGAGCTGGAAATGGCTATTGGCAACTCATAAGATGCTAATGAAAAAGTCAATGCCATCTAATTGAGGGGCTTGCTTCTGATTACCAGCTGATGAGGCAATAGCTTACCAAGGCGGTCATCAGCAACAAGTCCAAGAGCATGGATCAGCCATACTCACACCAAGATAAGGGTAAAGACTCCTAATTCAAGATATCAATATAACACGAAACAACAACGGTTTAGGTACCATGCAGACCTACACAAATATATTGAAACAGCTGCAAGACAACCCTGTCCGGAGGAGCTGCCACAGTTAGTGCCGACAAGAACATAATTTATTGCAGAGAATATCCGTTAGATTTATATGTTGCAATCCTGTTAAACTGGACAAGCCCCATTGTCCCTTGAGGTGCAGTTAAAAAGAAAACCACAAAATACCAAGTACACATAAAGTTTTGATCTTTTCCACAACTGTCTGGAAATTAAGCAATTGCCCACCTCTCTTGCTAACATGGTGCTGATTTCAAACTTAAGCCTTTCATCATCGACCTCACCCACACGTTTCCTTTGATACTCCCGGTATAAATCCCTAATTGACAAACAAACACTCGGTCACAAAACAACTCAGTGACAATTTCAGCACTAAACACCAATAAAAATCACATCTTTTACAACACCCTTGAAAGAATTTTGAAAAAAAAAATACTCAGACCTGAGCTCAAGAACGAGAGACAAGAGACGAGAAGGGTCTCTGCTATTCCAATCAGTGAGAGCATGTTTTGCATCACCAACACCGTGGTACGGCCTAAAATGTTCGTCTTCGGTTCCAAAAATTACATCCGGCTGGGCCAGTGGATACAGTGCATCGAATATGAAATCCCCTAATAAAAATGAAAACTTTCCAAACCCAATCAAAAGAATTCAATCAATGTATTAATATCACTAGAGGCAAGTGTGATGAAATGGGCAAAAACTAGAATGCTAACATCGGATATATTCGAGGCAAAAAGGTATGACTAAGGTAAACCGATCATGAAGGGCAGAGTTCTTGCATCCAGACCACGTCTGCTCCACCTGAAGTATCCAACATTTTTAATCCAAAATTTAGCAATTTGTAGGACCAAAGCTGAATTTAAGTCTAATTAATTTGCAAAAGAACAGTTTTACGATGATGAAGAGAGTACCTTGATGGAGAAGGGGCAGTGAGCGAAGAGGTAATTAAGCTGAGCGGATATGAGTGGAGGTATCCTGTCGCTCACCATAATGATCGGATGATTCAAGTTTCCGATGGTACGGAAACGTCTTCGCGGATGATCCAAGTCCGACGATCGACTCTAAACGTTTTAGTGGAACAGAGGGAGTGGTGGTATGTATCAGTATCGCTGCTGTTTTCGTCATTTTCCCGGAGCCGGAGTAGTTTAACATTCTACACTACGTCGTTTCGCGTGATTTTTTTTTTTTATTATTTTTTTATTTCTTTAATTTTTGCAATAATAAGCAAGAGAGGTTTAATTCTGTCGTGGTCGATGGAGGGTAAGTTAGTAATTAAACAGTCTAATAGAAACCCTAGCTATCGCTTTAAATTGCGTTTTAAGGTTTGTCTCCACAAAACAACTCAACTCAATTGATTTGCATTCCACTGCGCAGTTCTTTTTAAGCTCTTCTTCTGAGACGTCTTAGGATTCGATTTTATTGAAAGTTCTTTTTGTTTTGTTTTGTTTTTAAATCGTGTGTATATTTGTCTTAGGATTCGATTTGATTGAAAGTGTTTTTTGGTTTTTTTTTTTTTGTGTTGAAATTGCTGGAGGCAGAGGATGAATATGGATTAAAATTCTCAGGCAAAGTTTTTTTTTTTTTTTTTTTTTTTGGGTTTTGTTTTGAAATCATGTATATATTTGTCTTAGGATTCGATTTGATCGAAAGTTATATAGATGGAGGCAGAGGATGAATGTGGATTAAAATTCTCACGACGGTCGTCTGAGACACCTTAATAAAGTGTCTTTCTTGATGTACTAATAATCCATTTTTTCTGATCATCTCCTTTCTTTCAAAGTTTCTTTTGGATTTCGTCTAAAATTCTTTTTTTTTAATGTTTTGTGTCAAACGAATTTCCGTGTTGATTTGGAGCAAAGCATAATGATGATGATTTAAAAATTATTCCGATAAATTTCATGAAAAGGAATACCAACCTCCTACTCATTCTGAATACTTTGCTCTCTCTTTCTTTCTTGTAGTTTTTGATTTTCCTTCCCTACATTTAGCTCAAAGGTTCCATTTTTAATCAAATTATCTTCTGGAAAGTTGTAGAAATTCTGGGTTGGCACTGTGAGGAAGGAATTTTGTAGGATTGAGATCGAAAGATCTTTGATTATTATTCCCAAAATTGTTATGTTTAGTCCTTTTCATTCTGAGTGCTAATTTGCTAATGTCAGAATCTTGGAATTGTTCACACTCTTTAGTACTGATTTTGTGTTTGTTATTTGGGTCTGGAGTTTGGCTCTTTGGCAGCAGTTTTGCTATGCCTTAGGGATGAATGCAGCACCCCATATTAATATTCTTATGTTCCTTCAGTTGAATTCAGGTTGGTTTTTTGCTGTATCTATCTGAACATCTTGGAAGGAAATATATGGAGAAGTAGTAGTATTAGAAAAAGATAATTTAGATTTGTTTAATTTGTTGTACAAGAAGATTAAGATTCAAGAACAGAATTAAAACTCTTTTGAAATGAAATTTGAAGTCAGTAAAGAATGCTAATAATATATTCTTAACTTGATCCTAATACATAAGCTCAAAGAAAAGAAAAAAGTATTGCAGAGAGTACAGGAAATGAAATTAAATTCCACTCAACTAAAAATGAATTGAATAATATATTAAGGCATTCTATAAAGGAGGAGCTTAAATCTGGTTTTACAATCTAAATTTGCAAGAGGGCTAAATATGTGGTAAATTTCCCAGAAGAAATCATTGCATTTGTTTCAATTTAGAAGCCACACCTGCAAGAAAAAATGGCAATGTCAATTATCAATAAAATGGCAATGTAAATTATCAATGCTAATATGCTAATAATCAAGTGTGGCTGACCTGTATTTTGCCATCAGAGGATCCAGCAAAAAGCATTTGGCCATCCATGTCAGAAGCTAATGACAACAATTTTGTATTGTTTCCCACAGACATTCTAATGCAACCAATCTTACTTACTCTTTCTTTTAGCCATACTTCTATTATTCCACATTTTGCAGATGTAAATATGAAGTCACTGTTGGCTGTTATATTCTGTATGTCCAAACCAGTTGAGAGTGTTCCTAGTACTGCTTTGCCGGGCAGAGAGAACACCTTCATATTGCAAATTCGACAATTCAAAGGAAAAATGTAAATAAAATCTCAATTAAATATAGAAAAACATCCAAGGTTGGTTACACTTGTACCTTTCCACCAATTCCATCAACTGAGGAACCACCAGCAATAAGAAGACCACTGTTTACTTCCATGGAGTATATAGTTTGTTTCCCTAACAATTTCCTTGCACCAGTGTAGAATATGGTTGATGTAAGCGTTCCTATGTCCACTTCCTGCCAATTCAAGAACATTTTCTTCTTTTACATGCGAGTGCATGCAGATCAATGCCATGTTTAAGAGAAGATCATTAAAGATCGTTGCGAATTGCGATATTTGTTACCTGTACACTGTAACTGGTGCATCCACAATAGAGTTTATCGCCCTGCAAAGAAAGGCATTTGACATTCTTGTTGAAGTTCACATGCCTAGGAACCCCTGACCAACTGTACACCTGCACAAACTTGACACTTAGTGGGGACTTAATGTATTTTGGGCACTTTTTTAATGAAGGAAAAAGTTTTCTAGGCTTACCTTAACTCCTGTTCCTTGAGACGAAAAACATGCCAAGCTGCTATTGGCAGCCAACTCCAACACTGCCTCTTTAACATCATGGATTTGAACACAGTGAATTTCTTCCTGCCTGATTGCCCAAATCTGTTTAAGACAAGGCTCACATTTTTTTTTGGTTACATGAAGGCAAACAAAGGCATGTGACAATCTGAAATATTACCCGAATTGTTTTGTCTAAGGAACCACTGAACAGTTTGGTACCGGATGGTGAAAGGGATAAACAGGTAACTGCCTTTGTGTGCTCTCGAACTTCTTGAATTAACCGTGGAAGCTTCTTTCCTGTTTCCCACACCTGGATGATTCGAAATTACCAGGAAAAGAAGAAAATGTTCATTGAAATAATCAAAACTCCAGGATGTCCAGAACGGAATGAGCTTTGATGAAAAATGCAAAAAAAAATTTATGCAGACATAAAAGAAGCCCACAAAATAAGATGAACATGACGGAATGCCCATACTTTGATGGTTCCATCAGAATGGCTGCTTATAAGTCGACCTCTGATATGAACCATAGAAAGAACTTCACCGTTCATCGATGCATCTAGTTCAGGACCTTCAGCATAGCACCATAATTCTGCCTGAAAATCATCTTATTAAGGACAATTAAAGATAAAATTCTTTACATGCTCCTAATTACGGAATGCAAAAATCATACTCACTGCATCAATTGATGGCAAGTTAATCAAAGCTTTCAACAAATCATCCACCACAATGGAGTTTCGTTTGAGCTTCCTCAAGGTTTTGTACAGATTTTTTGCATATTCACCCATATCATTCAGTGCATCTTAAATAAATGAAGCTTGGTGTGAGCAAACGTAGACATGAGTAGTAATTTTTTAAGCTGTGAATAATCGATCACTTAAAGATCATTTACCCGGATCAGTAATAAAGCCTCTCAAAGCAAGGATTGCCAGAATCTTCTCCTCAAGGCTCTTTGATGATTGTAGTACATTAATAAACTGATCAAGCAAGCACTTCCGAGCAACATCTCTAGTCCCAGTATCAGGAAAATTGAACAGCATGTGCACGAGCCAAGTACCCACGACAAGACAAGATTTTGCTATTTCTAAAGAATTGCTCTTTAGACATTCCTCCAAAGCACTGAAAATGGATCCTTTCTCATGGTTGCAGATCACAAATGCCACTCTTTTCTCCCAAGATCTTGCAGCTTTTTGTTCGTCCTCCTGTGGATGGTTAAAACAGTGTTAACATTTCTGATTATACAGTTGGCTTGGTGAGTATCCAGGCAAGAGAGAAAAACTAATGAATTTAGGAAGCAATCAGGAAGTGTACAAAGTCATATACCACAGTTTCAGTGAAATCACTTTCATGAGTTTTTAGATTCTCTCCCTTGACCAAAGCCTTATAAGGTTGATCAAACCCTGCAAGCTTAAGCAACCAGGCTTCAATATAGGACTTCCCAGATGTGCTTAGATGGCCTGGAATGCATGACAAGACATCCAAAGCCCCAATTTGAGAAGCATGAAATTCTTTTTTACAAAGTGCTTCTATCAATGCCTCAATTGCTTCTTCTCTGTAGATACTCATTTTCCGAGGTTCAACCTAAGAAGAACATCACACGTTAGAATTATTTGTTACTCCTGGTTATTGTAGAGAAGAATCAGATTGACTAACACTAACTAAGCAAGAATCCTCAAGAAGACATACCAGGAGGTCCAACTGTAGAAGTAGAGAAGCAATGGCAGGTTTCTGTTCCATTGGAGCCATTTGTAGATAGACAAGAAGTGTGTGCATTGTGCTAAATGCTCCTTCATCTTTAATTGTTTGCAGAATCCTGTTGCATAATGTTCTCCTGTAGCAAAAAAAGAAATTAGCCATCCTTTCTTTACCATCTGTGTGCAATAGGCAGAGAAGAAGATTCGTAGTCAATCAAATATAAAATCAACTCAAATCATTCACGAAGTAGGATGATGGAGATAATATGCAAAGCAAGAATGCATCGGAAGTAAAATGGAATTGGTGTATGAAAGCTGGACAAATTGGTGATATACCTGCTCAGTTGCACTAATTCAGAAAGGAATTCTATACATGTGCTTCTCACGCTATCATTTCCAGCATGAAATAATTCAAGAACAGGAGACAACTCAATTCTGCTCGCCACTAAATTCCTGCAACTGTTATCAGTACGAATGCAGCATAACAGAATTAACACACTGGGGTATCTTCCATCCACCCTATCTAGGCATTTAAGCAATGCAGGAATTGAACCGGAAGATATGATATCCATAGTATTCTTCAACCTTGTGTTCTCATCACCTCCTGTAATAATCTGCTCAAGTAAAGCTAGTGCAGCATCCCTGGGTGCTATTACAAATTGAAGGTCATTGGGATCCTCACTCTTGCTGGAAATGAGCTGAATCAGAGAGTGTATAAGGCTGTGAGCAGACAACTGAGAGAATGATGGTCTTAAGAGGTATATAAGTGTTGCTGCCTCAGCTAGACCATTTTTCATTAAAGTGGCAAGGCAATCAAAATCAGAGTCCACACTGGTAAGAATCTCTCCAACGCCGTCATCGGTATAAATTAGCTGTGAAAGGATATGAATTGTAGTTCTAAGGACTTCCCTGTTTAAAGAGGCCGACAATATCTCAATAAACCCATTCACTATTGTTGGAGAAGACAAATAAGAATGAATGCCTGATTCAACCTTTGAGTCAATCCATATCGTGGCTATTGTTAGAACTGCTGCTTCACATTCCTGCAGATCCTCTGAATCACACAGACATGAAATGTAAGGTTTTAATGCATTTATAACTGTTTCCACAGCAGCTTGAGATAAAACGCTGGTTGGTGATGTTGACACTGAAGCTCGCGAAAACCTATGGGATTTATTTTCTGTATCGTTGTCCATGGTCCTGCGAGTTGGATAACTAGACATCATCTGGGAAGGAGTAGAACCTGCTGGCATCCCTTGTAAAGATGGCGGGCTTAAGTTGCTTCTTGGAGTTTCAGCACAGGACATTTCCTGAGCAAGATCAGGATGCTGTTCTTTCCAAGAGGTGATTAACCTTTTCAGGACATAATTTGTCTTGGGCAGTTCAGTGGCAGAGAAAGGCTGCCTTGTTATGGGACAGGTTGTGTTTCCTCTATCTATCCACTCCTGGATGGCTCTTCTTTCATAAGTCTGTCCTGTTTCAAGGGTGACTGGATCGTAGAATATCTGGCCAGTTATGGGGCAGACGAAATCTTTTGGTGGCCTTGAATGAGGAGTCTGCTTTTCGGATAATGGCAGAGAGATGCAGCTTTGGTTTCCTTCATCACTTTCGTTTGAGAAGCTGCCATTTTTCAATGGAAAAGGAAAATAATTCACTACTGAAAGACTTGCAAGTTTTGGTTTCATTTCATGTCTAGATTCTAAATTTGTCAAAACTGCAGCTCAATTACCTTTTGTCCAAAACTTGACTGCTCCTTCGACTATGACTGATGCTTTTCCTCCCAGATTTCTGCTGCTTCTGAGTTTTTTTTAAAGCTTCTTTCAGTAAAACTCCCATAAATCAAGTTAGGTGCACTAACGCTTGCCAACACGGCAACAATAATATATAAAGGGTCGGAAACATACTGCCATTTCATTATCATTGTTTGGTGAACTAATGCTTGCATCCCTATATAAATATGGAGAATCAGGCAGAGCAGCAGGGGCTGTAAAATCCTTGGAACGGGTGGACACTAACCGCAGTAAAGATGTTGTATGTTCCTTTCTACCATGTGTGCCTGCCTTGGGAGATGAGTCCTTGATTCTGGGAGGATTGACAGGGGAGAAGTCTGTCGGCGTTTGGCTTCGACTCCTCACTTTGATTGTCTGTACTCTTTCAACATCCTTGCTCACTGCAGTGCTGCTATAAGAAGATGTAGCTTTCACATTTCTCTGCATAGATCCCACATATGGTTCGGGCTCGGAATCATATTCATCCTCACTCTCAGGAATTCCTTGCTGACAATAAGAACACAGTGGAAGTATTAATCAATCAATAGTACATTTCTTGTGGAGTATAAGCAACGGAATTTCACTCATTGAAAATCTTACAGTTGGATCCCAAACCGCATAGTCTTCCATATTCTCAGAGGATGAAGAAGCTAAATTTAATCTGCTTTTAAGTCAAAATAAAGGTAACAAATTTCATTGCCTATCATAGTGCCAAAACACACAGTATCAATGAAGTAAACAAACATTTCAATATGAAAAACCATAAAACTATATTCTTTCATTTAATTATTGTGTAATGAAACTAACCTCGATGCTTCACTTGCATCTTCTTTAGCTTTCAAAACTGGCGAAAATCCAGCACTCTTTGGCAATATTGGGCCAAATTTTACATAATCAGGGATCTTATGGCTCACCTCACGCAAAGGAGTCGTTGGTGGCTCCGCAATTGGTAGCATAGGAATAACCTTCTTGGTTGTGGCAGAATCATAGTTGATGCACTCTTTGTAGTATCTTGCGTAAAGCCTCGTGTTCTCATCCAAAGATTGCCCGTAAAGATGCTCCAATTTTTGCATTT
Organism: Ophiorrhiza pumila; assembly: GCA_016586305.1. Classification (NCBI taxonomy): domain Eukaryota; kingdom Viridiplantae; phylum Streptophyta; class Magnoliopsida; order Gentianales; family Rubiaceae; genus Ophiorrhiza; species Ophiorrhiza pumila. The sequence goes on along the minus strand of BLIW01000010.1, from coordinate 1,240,654 downwards.
TCTCTGCTTGTTCAGGCCTCACGGACATAATAAGGGATTCATTGAAGTAGTGATCGAAAGTTTCTGTTAAGGATAAGTCATTGGAATCAGGAATCACATCCATCACTATCCTATGCCTCTCCTCTGAATACCATCCAATAATGGAGCTCATATGTGGAAGAAACAACGATTTCCATAGCTCTGGAGTAAAATCAATCCTGGAGAAAAAAGGGTCTATGGCAAACATGTCCAAGATATGAAGAACCGCAAGTTGAACATTGTTTCTCAATTTCCACAAGTAGGAAAGATTTAAGTGCGCCCAAGCAGACAAATAGAAATTGGGAACACCTGCAGTTCTCTGGCTGGTATTCAACATGGCACAAACTTGTAACATCTTCTCAGCATAGTCTAATCTTGCCATCTTAGTCTCCATATTTGATGTGCTAATTGCCTCTTCAAGGGCCTCAATTCCCCAGTCAAGATTAGCCAACACTGCTTGATCAGAGTACCGAACTTCAGTATCTTTATCTGAGCTTCCATCCTCAGCTGCTAGTCTCTCAGCACAATGTTCTTTTTGTAGAGTTCTCTCTTCTTTATCAATTAACCTATCTTGAATAAAACTCCCCACCGTAGTCATCAACGATTTCACTATGTCTTTCTGATCCATTTCAAACCTATAATTTCCGGCCATCTTTGTTTCTCAACTTTACTGAACAAAGGAAATTTCAACCACTACTCAAAACTCTTCATTCAGTGTAATGCCTTAGGCCCTCCCTCCTTTGGCACATAACCATACAATGAATACTTTGCTTAAAAACTACTTACTTATGGTACAATTATATCACTGAAAGATGTACAAAATCTAATAAGTCGTGTGATGTCAATTTTGCACAGAAATGATGGGACTGAAACTCTACCAAACAAAAATGAGAGCGAGTTATGAATGGTTACTATAGTTACAGGAAATGCAGAGATTGTTTAGAATTCCAAGAACACGACAGGAAGGAAACTTGTTGAAAAAGCTACAAAAAAGCATCAGAATTCTGATTGATCTTTCCCGTCTATTCGAAAGATGTTTCAATATTTGATGCAGACTAAAACAGGAACTGATTTTGAAGTATGAACAGTACGTCTAGAGTCTTATCCCTTGAACATCCCTTTTGGTTATGGAGAAACAATGTAACACGAAGAGGGGTTACACTGTGTTGGACTACTTGAGGAAAAGGAGCAGCCGGCCTTTTAGAGGGCAGTACCATTGATGCCGGCCTCTTTTGGATTCAGCAGTGTAATCATCAACAACTACAGCAAAGCGTAGACCAAGGAATACTAATTGTTTATTCTTGCCATAAGAATAACCAAATTAAGCTTTATGTTAGGCTATAACTGTGATAATTAAGTTTATGACTTGGTGGTTGGCATTGTTAATTTAGTTTAGTGGTTAAACAACGATAGATTGATGACACTAAGGCACCATGGCTGAATGGCATTTGTAGCGTTTGTCTTCTTCATTGAAAACGTCAAAGTTTCTTTAAATAAGTTGCAGATTGCACAATTGCAATTGAACTTTCCAATTCACTCAATGGGGACTAACATTTTTTTTTTACTAGCACTAATTTGGTCGTTTCATGCACGGATTAAATTAACCAACGCAGCGAAATGGTAAACAAGGTGATCGAGAGTGAACTTTTTCCCTTGGAATTAAGTGCTTTGAGTTCAAACAAGCATTTGAAAAAGTCCAACTTCAGTTCAGTTGGGCTCAGGATGCTCGTTTCTTTTGGATTGCATTTATAGGTATGTATCAAAACTCAGAAGTTGCAGTTTAAACGTATAGATAACGAGTAAAGAGTCAACTTCAAACTAAGTCTAGAAAAGTGAAAACAATGCTAAGGAGATGAAATACTCTATCCAAAATTATTCTGTCTTATTCTATTTTAGATTAAAATTACGTTGTAGGGTTCACTCATATCTTGGTTAGTGTCTATTAATTGTAAAATAATTCTAATGATATTAATGCTTTTACTTTCTAAACTTAATAAAACTCAGTCGTTTTGAACATTAGAAAGAATAGTTGACATAAAATCTAGACTACCCGATATGTCTCTATTAAAATAATTTTTAAGTATGGGTAAAAAATCACTATCAGCAAGATAGGATTCAATGAATCATTTGAAGATTAATGTTGATGTTTACACAAACCGCATCAAACTTAGGAGATCCCATTCAAATATTCCATTCAAATCTTTTGTCATTTGTTTCCATTAATATCATCAATAACGCACTGACAATGTTAGAGTAAAACAAGAATTACGAGTCTATACAAATATTTGTTCAACTTTATTTCTTGAAAAAAGTTAATTTCATCTAGAATAATTATTTGTCATAAAATGGTGAATTCCATACCATACGCTATTAGCAAAGCTCAAGCATTTGTTCTAACTTTTACGTAATTTATTGAATTTTTATTAAAAATAAAAGTTAACTTTAAAATTCCAATATTATCAGTGAACAGATGAGTTAAATTACAAGAATGATTCGGAAATAAACAAAGGCAAACGAATAAAACGTATGATGCTTTGAAAACATCGAAATATAAAATTGGCGACGCGGATTTCCAATAAACGGCTGATTGAGGAAACAGACCTTTGGTTATTGATAAAAAAAAAAAAAAAAAAAAAGCTTTACTTAATAAATTTTGTTAAGCGTATGAAATAGTCCAGCCATTTAATAGGATATATATATATATATATATTCAAACTCAATTTGCTGCCTTTTTGTTTGATTTTTTTAAAAAAAAAACATGTATTGATAAAAAAAAATATAGCATAAGGAACTTCGTCAAAGTCATAATCTTTACACAATAAAGGCCAATCCTCGAATCCAATAGTCTTATGACTTATGATAGGATAATAATAGAGATTCTATATCACTTCTGCGTATCATTTTTTTTTTATTACTATATTTTATAAGATTTTGACACGTGTATAATCACTTATCATTTATTGTTTATTAATAATTTAATAAAATTTTAATTTTATCTAAAAATACACGAGTCACATTTATAAAAAGCAATACGTATAGTAATATATCAAATGATAAAAACAATCAAATCCCTTGTGATAGTCTCCAATATCTTCTTGAATGGTGGAGAAACCACCATTATCATGCACTTAGAAAAATGCTAATAAAAATTATAATGTGACAGAATCTGATGCCTAAAGATTTTTTTTAAATATATCCACTGATAAAATTCATAATTTATAATTATACCAAATTATTAGATATTTTCTCCTTAACCGGTCAAAACCAAAAATGTCGTTCTTTATTGCTTAGTGTTAACAAATATCATTCAAAATGGCTATCGAGCACGGACGGCTAGTAATGCAATAATGACAACGTTCGCTACCCAAATTGCGCTTTCGTGGACCTTTTTTTTTATTTTTATTAACAAAAAAAAATAATGAATTGTTGAAAAATATATAATTTTTAATTTTCTACTTGTTTTGGTTAACGTAAACTCGTCGTGGTGCACAATGCACATAGGCCATAGCCATACAAAATGAGATTATGAAAAAAAAAAAAAATAGTGATAATAGCGATGACTGAACCAACGCTCCAAATCAAAAAAGCCTGCGATCCCACTAAATCTCTCAGGACCACTTGCTTCTTTTTGCCATTGCTGCATAAATCCGATACTCTAAAGGATAATCCTTAATAATCTTCTTGTTGCTTTTAGTTAGTGGTAAAGGATAATCCAATATTTGTTAATCACAAAATGTATGATGAGATATTATTCCCCTTCAATACCTATCTCACGTTTTTTTAAATTTCGGATACTTTCTCCATTTTTTTCTTTTTATTATTTTAAATTACGAGTGCCTATCTTTTTCCACCCCTAATTAAGGATTTTGAATCTTTCTATAGATGTGATGCATGTCTTTTTAAATAAAATTAAAACTCTGTCAAATGATTAGTAAACTTTAGGGTAAAATAAACTAAACCCCATTATACTATTACTCTGTTTCGCACTTACCCCTTATAGTTTTAATTAAAATAAAACTAAGTAATCTAATATATTAATTGCCGTCAATGACTAAACGGAATTGAACATCCTATATTAATGTAAGATAATAAAATGGTAAAATTGACTTTAAAATAAAATATTATAAATTCAACATAAATAAACAACTCAAATATCAATTTGGAAAGCAGTGTAAAAAAAAGTTATAATTTATCATCACACTAACACATTCAATCTAACCAAATCTTGATAAAAGTTAAAAATTAAAACATCACAAATAATTTTTGAAATCATATTCTTAAATGGCTATCAACAATCAATATAATCAATAAAGGTAATATTTTCATGATTAAAACTTAGAAAAAAATAAAAATAAATATCAAACGAGTTAGTTAAAAAAATTACAACAAAAGCAAAATTCAATTATTAAACTTCGTCTAAGATTAAAAAATAAAAAATTGCAAAATTAAAGTCATGTAAATATTTATATTCTTCAAAACTTAAAGTACCTTGATATTTGTACTTGAAATAATACTTTGTATTTAAAAAATCAAATTTCTACGAAATAAAAGACAATATATTGTATACTTTTGTGAAAGAAGAGATAATCATAGCAGAGATGTAGCATATATCTTGATAAAATTCTTTCAGCCAATCAATTTCATCCCAATTTGTTTGGGGCTAATTGGATAAGTATATGTTGAGCAATGGTTGAAGTTATCTTTTCATTGACGGTTTTAACGTCGAAATTATCTTTTCATTGACGGTTTTAACGTCGTTATTACTTTTTTGGGTAAAATACACTATACCCCTTTATATTATTGTTTCGTTCCGCATTCACCCCTTGTAGTTTTAATTACAACAATTAAAACCCTTAATTTTATAATTTAAAACTAATCAATCTAATATATTAATTGTCGTCAATTATTAAACGGAATTGAATACCCTATTTTAATGTAAGATAATAAAATAACAAAATTCCTTAAAATAAAAATTATAATTCAACATAAATAAACAATTCAAATATCAATTTGGGAAGCAGCGTGAAAAAAAATTATAATTTACTGTCACACTAACACATCCAATCTAACGAAATCTTAATAAAAGTTAAAAAATAAAACATCACAAATAATCTTTGAAATCATATTTTTAAATGCCTAGCAACAATCCATATAATCAAGAAAGGCAATATTTTCAAGATTAAAAAAATTAGGAAAAAATAAAAACAAATATCAAACGCATTAGTTAAAAAAAATTACAACAAAAGCAAAATTCAATTATTAAACTTCATCTAAAATTAAAAAAATAAAAAAATTGCAAAATTAAACTGATGTAAATATCTATTCTTCATAACTTAAAAGTACTTTGATCTTTGCACTTAAAAATATACTTTGTATTTAAAAAATCAAATTCCTAGAAAGAAGAGACAATAAATTTAATACTTTTGTAAAAAAAAAAAAGAGATGACCATGGCAGAGATGTAGCATATATCTTGAAAAAATTCTGTCATTACTAGCCAATCAATTCCATCCTTATTTTTTTGGGTTAATTGGATAAGTATATAATGAGCAATTCTATCTTAGGAGTTAATTGGGTATTATAGGCATTTAGCCATGTTGAAATTATCTCTTCATTGACTATTTTAACGTCATTATTAATTTTTTTAGTTTTAAAAAGTTAAGGAGGTTAACTGTTGTAATTAAAATTAAAAGGGGTAAACGTGGGATGGAAAAGTAATATAAGGAGGTTTAGTGTATTTTACCCTACTTTTTTTGGTTTTAAAAAGTCAAGAAAGTTAACTGTTGTAATTAAAATTATAAGGGGTAAATATGAGACGAAACAATAATATAAGGGGATTTAATGTATTTTACCCTAAACTTTAATAAATATGTGATTATACACGTATCAAAACCATTGCCCTAATTCAGCTTGTTAGTGGTTTTTGGCTCATAAGGAGATTGAAGTTGTACAAGTAACAAAATAATGGCATAAAGAGCTCTTGAGAATTGAATCTATAAATATGTACACTTTGTAGAGCCATTTGATTACATTAAACTAAGAGGATCATACAAATGACTCTGAATTATCACAAAAACTCCTATGAAATCAATTCATATATGAGACGGGAACCATTGAAATTATGATTCTAATTTTTTATATTTAAATTATAATTAACTCTCGTTTTATATATGAACCACCTCTACACGAGACAACCGGTTGGATTATATATATATATAAACTTATATTTGCTAAAACGCATGATCATGAATTTTACACAATAAACTACTCTTTTAGTTTCCTTCCCTAATCTAGACCAAATCCATAAAGCAAGATGCTTCCCCTTCAACCCAATCCAAAGTAAACCACCTTCAAAGCCCAACACTCTCAGAAATGCCCATTAGGGTACCCAATTCCCTCGTTAAGGAAGATTCCAGTATCGCAGCACGTGATGCCCTTTGGAGGTCCCACATTACTCAGCACTAACCGACAAAAGTAGCGCATGACAAGCACGTGGAGCCTTGTATCCTCTCGCTTATCACATTCTCCTTTAACATTAACGCCACGTGTCCCAAACGAACGGTCACGATCAAAGAGATAAAGATATTTCCCTTCCCCGCGGCAGTATAAAAAAAACCCTTCGCCGCATCAGAGCTCCTCGTCTCAGTCTTAACGTTTCACTAGCTGACTCACTCGCTCAGAGCAAAACTCGATTCCAATCTTAATCCTCTTAACCATGCCGAACCCTAGGGTCTTCTTTGACATCAGCATCGGCGGCCAAAAGGCCGGCAGGATCGTGATGGAGCTGTTCGCCGATACTACCCCACGTACCGCCGAGAACTTCCGCGCACTCTGCACCGGCGAGAAGGGCGTCGGAAAGAGTGGCAAGCCCCTGCACTACAAGGGATCGACCTTCCACCGCGTGATCCCAGGTTTTATGTGCCAGGGAGGCGACTTCACAGCTGGAAATGGCACCGGCGGAGAGTCCATCTACGGATCGAAGTTCCAGGACGAGAACTTCGTAAAGAAGCACACTGGGTCGGGGGTCTTGTCGATGGCTAACGCGGGACCCAACACAAACGGGTCCCAGTTCTTCATCTGCACTGCTAAGACCTCGTGGCTTGATGGGAAACACGTGGTGTTCGGCCAAGTCGTGGAGGGTTTGGATGTAGTGACGGCTGCTGAGAAGGTTGGATCGTCGAGCGGAAGGACTTCCAAGACGGTTGTGGTGGACGATTGTGGGCAACTATCTTAGATCTGTTCTCTGGGGATATTTTGAAATTTTCAGTTTATGCGGTGGTGGTCTAAGTCTGTGTAATAAGTATCCGGTGTTTTTTCCTCTTTTTTCCTTTTCCCCCAATTTCGTGTTTAAGTTAGTCGTTTTGTGTCCTGATGATCAAAAGGACTCAAAAAAATGGGATTGGAAGGCTGACCCTATTGTCTGCCCCTTTGAGAATATTTTAATATGCTTATGCTGCTGCTGGTATTAATGAGTTTTTAACTTTTTTATTTAGTCATCTGGAGAAGTTTTTTGGTGCATCATCGTCTTGCAATATATGCAAATAGCACTGAATTTGGGCTTAAATGAAATCAAAATCTTAATCGCATTATTAAGTCAGCCTTGACAATTTTTAGAAGCCATGACAGTGATTAGGCAATTCATAATAATTTTTTTTTTCTCGCAATCTCAAAACTCAAAAAAAGTATGTATGATTTTCGTGCTTTCTTGATTGATTCTGTTTCATACTAAGAAACAGAGAGAAATCGTATTCAAAGCAAAAACCCAAAACTTACAGGCGTAATTTCAGCTGGCTAGCGATTTAATTAAGGGATAGTGTTGAATGTAATTTTGATTCAGCAAAATGGTGTAGAGTTAATTAACAAACTTCAAACCTTGATGTTTTAGTGTTATTTAACTTAGGCCCAATATAGCCCAGCTAAAAAGTCCGAATCTTTTGAATAATTCAGTAGCTCAAGCAAGTCTCCATTAGCTTTAGCTTATTCCTGAATAAATAGGTTTGGATCTTCCGTACTATTTCGTATATTTTTTATATATTACTCCATATAAATATAACACACTAACGTTGTATAGGATAAGTGCTTCATATAAATATAGCACACTAACGTTGTATAGGATAAGTGTTAAATAAATTTTATATATTACTCCATATAAATATAACACACTAAACTTTGTGTAGTATAAGTGTTAAATAAATTGTGGTTTGGGTCTCAAAAGGGCATGGGATGAGGTAAAGGATACCGGAAATTCTATAGGAAAAGTGTTAAATAAACAAAGGTTTGTTTTATATATTACTTCATATAAATATAACACACTAGCGTTCTATAAGATAAGTGTTAAATAAATTGTGGGTTGGGTCTCGAAAGGACATGGGATGAGGTAAAGGACACCAGAAAGTCTATAGGATAAGTTTAAATAAACATAGATTTGGGTCTCGAAAGTAAAAATTCTATAACATAAGTGTTAAATAAACAGAGGTTTGGGTCTCTAAAGAGCACGGGATGAGGTAAAGGACACGGGATTTTTATTTTATCTTTACGTTTTAATTAAAATTATTACGTCGTTTTGACCGTTAAACAAAATAATATATGATAAATATTAAACAGATAATATGGTATGTTAAGAAAGTGATGTATAAAAATGATACACAATTCACATTTATATATTTACATAATTGGCATCGTATCTTATTGGTAATTGGATTTGGTACCAGTGAGGCCGGGAGTAGTAGGTGGTGTGTTACAATTTTTTGAGTATTTAGAGTGAAAGGAAATTCTTGATGCGGTATTTTGCTAACCTTATCCGAACCGTAAGTTTGAATTTCAAAAGCTCCTTCATTTTTTTTCTCTTTGCTGCCTAATCATTAAACGAAACAAACCATTATCATTTTGGATATCCTTGCATGCTGTTAGTTAGGGCACATCCCGCGATTTCCCTGTCACGTGCAGGTCCAAGGCAAAGCTAGCGTAATCCGATTTGAGTGTCCGAAATTTACACATTTTGGAGAAACAAACCATTATCATTTGTTTCATTGCCCGCTCATCAACTCATATTTTCATTCACATTTTTTTTTTTGGGTGGAGAAATTCCAATAATAGAGCAAACCCTGAAAAGAAAAGTCAAATCAAATACTAGTTGAGGGGATAGAATTTGCACTTTTTTCTGGATGATGGACTAGGTCAAGTTATAACAGTCAAACTTAAACCTATCCCAGGAATTTAATTAAGTCGGATATACGCGTGTCGTGTCGCTGTGTGTGTGTGTGTGTTTTTTAATTCTTTTGGGGTAAATGTAAATCACTTCAAAATGTGAAACGTAGTTGATTCTTGATAATTTACGTCTTGATTGGGGATTGGGAGGGCGGTGGTTGACAAATGACAAGGAAACCAACGGACCGTATACACCTGGGCCTGGGATTGGGTAGGAAACCTCTCCGACATAAATCATAATAATCTAAGTAACATGTGGAGTGTGGACTCCTTTTTTTTTTTCTCTTTTTAAGTTTCTCATTTCAATAACTGGTGAAGTTTGAAGCGTTGTGTTGTGAGCATTTCATTTGATTCAACGATTAGAAAGAGTAACAGTAGCAAGGGTGAACGTAGTGGATGAATTTTCAGATTTTGAGTTTGTACAAATTAATGCATTAAAAAATGGTGTATTGGTCAAACTGACCATTATGATGAGCATTGTATCCCTTCTTCTGGATTTGGTTAAAGCTTTGTCATTCTCCTTTTGTCTTTGCTACAATAAACTAATGGTTTTTGTGGAAAAAGTCAAATTTGTGTGTTTCTTATCCGTCGCATATTAAGAATTTGGTAGTCGTTGAGCCATTAGCCACATTTGCAATCCCATATAAGAATTTTTTAATTTGCAATTCCGTATTTGACTAAAGTCCACTAGGATTATAATAATATGGAGGAAATTAGGTCTGATCCTTGGTGAGTTTGTACCAATAAAATTTAATGTCACATATGTCATGTCATTAAGGTTAATATCAAAATTCGTATAAAATCGATTCATATAAAACACATGTTTCATTTATGAACAAACAATTAATTACTGTTGAAATGTTAAAATCGTCCTTTTAATTTTATTAAGCGAGTCAAAATAATAATTGTATATATAAATTTGTTTCACAAGTGACTAACTGATAAATTAAGTTAGTAATAGTAAGTAAATAACGTTATACAATACTATTCTCTTTATATAACATTGCAAAATAATGATTCACATGATTGTTATTTCTTATACAACACTATTTACACCATTATTTCACAAAACTCAATAATAGAAATAAATAAATTTTAAATTATGATAAGATATAACATGTTTAGTATTCAAAGATGGATAGTTATAATAATGTATAAAGAATATTACTCTTATGCCAAATTTGAATTCTTTAGTTTAGAAAAGATAAAATCACAATAATTTTTTTCTATCATTCAATAAAGACATTTTTTTTTTTATTTTTTTTGTTTGGGTAAGTTGAAGGAAGTTCCCATTCCACGAATAAATACTAAATAAAACCATTGTTTTGGTCAAAACTAATAATAGTATTTAAAAACCATAAAGAAGCCGCAGCAGCAGCAAAATCACAATGACCAATTCCATCAAAAAAGTTCTATTAAACATAAAAACCGAGAAGGGCAAAAACGTAAAAGAGCAAGTCCAAGATTGCCGGTGACAGCAAATGCATACCAAAACCTCTTCAAGAAGGTAGGCGGGACTCACTCACTTCACAAAAAAGGATTTTGTACAATTTTTTTTCATTTTCTCACGGATAAATTACTGTCAACTCCCCTCCCCTATAGTGTACTTTTACTCTTGTGTACTATTGATAAAAATACAAACGTAACATTTTCCGTTTAAATTAACTATGTATGAAAACCATCATTTCTACGCAATTCAACCAATTAGAGAGAAACCAAATTTTTTTTTTCTTGTAGAAATAATAATTTTCATTTATTTCTGATTACGTTATTTAGGTGGATAACAGTACCGTTAATTTTAACAGAAAATATTACGCTTGCACCAAGAGAGTAAAAAAGTAAATTTTCATTTGGAGTTGTATGTGATGGCTGGGTATACAATACCGGGTCGACAGTAATTTACCATTTTCGGGAAATTGTAATTATAATAATAATAATAATAATAATAGTGAAATGAACGGGTTTCTCAGGTTCAGACACGCACAGGTAGACTTTTATGCTCGCTCAGAAAACAAGAGCTACTGACTGCTATGAAAAAATCAACTCCTTCTCAATCTACTCATCTCATCGTCCCTTTCATTTTCATCACATCAAAGTTCACCCAAAAAAGCAGTCAAGCGTGGGTTTTTGCTGACTTCCATTCCCTCTCTTGCTTTGTCTTTTCCGTGTCCGCGTCCTCTAATTGCTTCTATCTTCTTATTCTACCCGGTCAGCCTGTTAATTCTTAATTCATTACTTTGAACATTCTTGAATCTTGATGAACCTTTAGATTTGCTGGAATTTCATTTGTTTGTTTGTTTGTTTGTTTGATCAACGCATAACCATTCGTTTGTGAATCCTCATCATTGCATCTGTAAGTGTCAACTCTTTTGTTATTACTATTATTTTTTTTAATATTTTGGGCTTCTCTGACGATAATTGTCTATTTTTCTTTTGTTTTGCAGGTGAAAAATAGGATAAAGTTTGTTTCTTTTTGTTTCTTGAGTTTTGAAAATTTTCTTTTTGCAATGGGAGGAGTGTGCTCAGGTGGGGTGAACAAGAAAAGTAGCTTCAAGAACGATATAGATGTGGGGCGCCATGAGCATCAGAAGAATTCTGGGTTTTCTGGGAGGCTCAAGAAGGGGAAGAGTTCAGGGGGGAAGCTGCAGAATAAGATCGACGATTCTTCTTATGCATGTCCTGATTTCGATGCTTTTGATAAACCGTCCAATTTGTATCATTCTGCTGAGCTTAAAGTGCCCATTTCCAAAGAATTAAAACCTTCCACCCCTGCAAGGACGCCAGCGGCTGCCAAGGTATTCATAAATGCATTTGTTTTTTGTATGTACCGTGTGTATTTGCGCGCAGTTTTTTTTTTTTTTTAATTTGAAAGAGCATCGTTTGATTAGAATTTCTGAAGAATATTAACATCTTTAAATGATTTCTGCATACATTGCTAATAAAATAAAGCATTTCGGATTCCTTGTTGTTATTAGCTTCTGCAGACCAAAACAGAAATAAAATGCAATCTATGTAATTTGGCTGCTAAAGTTTTAAGGTAATTAAGAACAAGTCTGTTTTGTTTCACAGCTGAGGGATCAAGTAAAAGTTGTGTTGGAAATGTTATTCTTCTCTTGTTATGTAGCTAACTACTGCAGTTAGTGAAAAAGAAGCTCCTGAAGGTTGGATCGCAATATATATCAAATGCCAAATTTTCAAGGTTCACAATCTGATGAATATAAGTTCATAAATATATTTGATGGACAAGATGGAGAAAATGCATTTCTGGAGTACCAAAGAAAGCAACTGGGAACTGAAGCTGCAGAAGAAGAATATGAATAGTGAAAGATGTCAATCCTGGGGAATCTGCTTGTGTGTGCTATTAGAGAATTGATAATTATGAGTTTGATGCTTGTCAAAGTTCCTGAGACTGTCAATCCTGGGAAATCTGCTTGTGTGTGCTATTAGAGAATTGATAATTATGAGTTTGATGCTTGTCAAAGTTCCTGAGACTGTCAATCCTGGGAAATCTGCTTGTGTGTGCTATTAGAGATTGATAATTATGAGCTTGATACTTGTCAAAGTTCCTGAAACTGTTGACTTTATGGGAATTGAGTGCGTGTTAGAGACAATGAGCATAGTCTTATGAATATTTCCTTTCTTCTCTGAGCAACCTGCTGGAATACTTATGTGTCATGAAGCAAATTTGTTGTCGAATGTCATTCTGAATGTCCTGGTTATATTGGCTTCTGCAAAGATCAGTGACCTTGTGGAAGCTTTCTCCAGTCCTTACCAAAGCATTACCCCTTAGTTAGTTATGGGACCAACTATGGGAGCTAAACACATTTCTATACCTCTAATTTCTTCACAAGATTGTCTTCCGCCATGCGAGATGAACCCAATATTCCACTGCTTATATAGGCATCTAGAAGATGTGATGATTGGTTTTGGATAAAATTAAAAGAGTACTATTCATGAATTGTGCTACATTATGTGAGGTATGTGGATACGGCAGGGAACATGCTGGCGTGGGCTTTGTCCTTGGGGATTTATGAAGAAATTGAAAGTTTCAGTTCTCTGACAGATATTGGCAGAAATAAATGAAACGTGTTAAGCAGTTAGGCGCACCAAAGAAACTTAAGAAAACATGAGAATGATAGCTTTCGAACCATTAAGAACACTATTTTGTGCTTAGACATGGCACTTGGCATTGCCTGGAAGGGCCAGAATGATTCTACAACTTGGCTGAGTTATATTAGCTAGGAAGTTCATCCGTCATTGAGTCTTCGACAGAAAGACTCATATGTTAATCGGCACTTATTCAATATGATTTCTTAACTATAGTTTGTAAATTAACATATTGTGACAGTTATGTGATTCTCATATTTGATTCTTCTTGTGACAGGGGCCTCAAATGAGCTCATTTCTTGGTAAGGCTGGATTAGCAGGACTAGAAAAGGCTGTTGATGTGCTTGATACATTGGGAAGTAGCATGTCTAATTTAAATAACAGTGGGTTTATCGGTGGTATGGCTTCAAGAGGGAATAGAATAGCTATATTGGCATTTGAAGTAGCAAATACTATTGCCAAAGGAGCAAATTTGTTGCAATCGCTTTCTGAAGAAAATATTCTCTACTTGAAGAAGGAGATTCTACCATCAGAAGGGGTACAATTACTTGTTTCTACCGATATGAAGGATCTACTCAGCATTGCTGCAGCTGACAAAAGGTCACTAACATCTCTTTAGATTAGCCTCTTCCTGCTTTTATTTCTTGTCCCCATATCATATTGCTGCATGCTACCTGGTGAAATGAATTCTCTAGATTTTAATGTTGAATGTCACCACCCAGATTGTGAAAAACAAAATACTCATCTTGTAATCGGTTTCTGCATTTCTAGGGAGGAATTTGATGTCTTTTCCCGTGAAGTAATTAGATTTGGAGATTTGTGTAAAGACCCACAGTGGCACAACCTGGGCCGATTCTTTTCAAAGTAAGTTAGATTGCTTACCTTCGAATTGGTAAGGTTCCTCATCCTCTTGAAAGTAAAAAAGAGTGTTTTTAATGTGGTATTAATATGTCAGGTTGGACTTTGACCCAGTAAGTCCCAAGCAGCCAAGAGAAGAGGCAGAAATGACAATGCAAGAATTGACATCACTGGCTCAGCATACTTCTGTGAGTGCTCGTCATAGTATTTATACACATGTTTCTGTTTTCAATATATCTAGCTGCTTGCTTCTGTTCACTTGTTGTGATTGAGCACACAATAGATATGCATCCCAGAGGGATATATTTGCTTGTCGGTCAAACCCTATTCCTTACTGATTTTAGTCCTTTCAAAAGATGATATTTAAATCCTTCATCTTGGGACATTCTGCTGTTATGAAGAATAAAGGAAAAAATTTAATCCTATTAGCATAAAAGATATATTTTGGTTAGTTATGTGAAGTGATGGTGGATAATTTCATTGGAATGTGAAATTAATATGTGGCTGAGAAACAATGTAAGACGAGATGTTAGATGTGCTAAAAGGCAGCATTTGCGGTTCAGGGAAACCACTTCTCCTCATTGATATCTGCTGTGTGCATTTTTCCTTTTCTGATTTCTCATCCACAAAACATAGCCATTGCTTGCTGACTCAAACTCTGTGTATGTCCTGTTGCTATAACAAGGATGCCATCCATTACTATGTTTGAAAAGTGTTTTGAAAGATCATTTCAGAATACTTTATATAGTTGTTTATGAATAGAAATTCTCTACACAACCATATTAACAAGAAAGAGAAGTTTACAATTTGCCTACATGTAACTCTTTATTTTATCTAACTTTGGGAGGTGAATTTGTTTGTTTGCTGTAGGAATTATATCATGAGTTGCATGCTTTGGACAGATTTGACCAAGATTATCGTCGGAAACTTGAGGAAGTGGAATCCTTACATCTCCCTCGAAAAGGTTGGTCATGGATACCTTTCTCATTTGATTGGCAGACATAAAAACAGTTTGTGTGAGTGTGTAAAGGAAGCTCTCCTCCATAGTTTAGTATCTGCCACTAACCTTCTCTTCTTCCTTCTCCCTAATTGACTTGTCATACCGCCATTTGTTCCTGTTACCATTTGCTATAATTCTTCTCTAACTTGGTATAATTCCTGGAGTACATTTGCTATAAGTTTGAAGTTTTCTGTTGGTGGTGCTAATTGTCATTGTAAATTTTCTCACAGGAGAAAGTCTCATGATGTTGCAAAGTGAGCTGAAACATCAAAGAAAACTTGTGAGAGGCTTGAAAAAGAAATCTCTATGGTCTAAAAGCTTGGAAGAGGTACTTGAATAATGTCACGTGTCATATTTTTTACTGAATTCAATGTTAAGGGACTTAGTTTAAAGGAAACTGATGTCTCTTCTTAAGTGCAACATCTTCTTTACTTTCTCTGAAATTGAGATCAGCTACTCTTCCTTGCATAGATAATCGTGAACTTTCTACATGTTTATATGCTTATTGATGAAGAAACAATTACATAGAATAATATATCCTATATTGCTATTACTGAGTAAGGGTTAAGTTACTTGGATATTTTCCTTTCACAATTTATCTTTTTTTTGCTAATTAAGCGCATTTTCTATTTATCCTGTATTTTACATCTGCAGGTTGTGGAAAAAATGGTTGACGTAGTTACATTTATTCATCAAGAGATTACAGAGGCATTTGAAGATAATGGTATGAGAAATATATTGATCCTTTTTCATTTTCTGTTGTGGAAATATATGAGATTCTAAGTTCTGTTTTCTTTTGTTTTTGGTATTTTGGTAGAACAGTTGGCTAGTGTCAGCATAAGCTTGTTTGTCATTCTTTAGTTCTCTTTAGCACTTGCCACTAGTAAGGGCATTATCTGGTTTTCATTCGGTTTTTATGTGAACAGTCCTTTAAGAAGCTTTTTGTTTGTTAGGATAACTAGATTGGATTTTTTTTTCCTCTTATCTCATTGGATTTTGCATACTATGAGCAGGGTTTGTGTCAGGTGGCAGAGAGCATAATAAAACGGAAAGCCTAGGAGCAGCTGGTCTTGCTTTACATTATGCAAACTTAATTACTCAAATTGATAATATTGTAAGTTCCATCCTTCATTACTCAAATTGATAGCAGTTTTATGTACTTTGACTGTATTTGTAATCCTCTTCTGCAAATGAAATTCTTATGTATTTTAGGCATCGCGCCCGACCTCCCTTCCTCCTAACATGAGAGATACTTTGTATAATGGATTGCCTCCCACCATCAAGACAGCCCTTCGCTCCCGATTACAGATATCTGATATGAAAGATGAGGTTTGAGTTCCAGACTCTGTCTTCTTTCTTCTTGTTTGGTGCACTCCCTTGGATATTGGGAACCTCTTCACTAATATTCACATTCTTCTGTACGGATAGACAACTCAATTCTTTGTTGGATCGTTCTAATATCATATGCTTAGCCTTTGTTTTCTGTATGGACTTATGGTATAATTGTTCTCATATAGAATGTGCCATTTCATCTCTTCAACTGATAAACACCATTTGCCGTCTTCTTCATCTTCTTCTTTATTTTTTTTCAGCAGCTTTCAATTCAACAAATTAAGGCCGAAATGGAGAAAACGCTACACTGGCTTGTTCCAGTAGCTGCAGACACTACCAAGTACGTGACATGTCAAATCTATGCACTACTGATTTTACTGTTTCTATAATGAACACTAATTTATCTATATATGAGCTTAGTCACTTAAAGTACGGCTTAACACTAATGCTATCACTTGTTTTTTACTCTCTTCATGACCTGAAAACAGAGCACATCAAGGCTTTGGATGGGTTGGAGAGTGGGCAAACACAGGGTCAGTATAGTATCCATATCTATCAATGAGTTAATATTTGAATCCTATAAAGGTTAAGAAACTAAATGGCCGTTTTTTGTTATACTTTCCCTCTGGCAGGAACGATTTTGGGAAGAAAACAAGCACAAATAATAACCTCATTCGCTTACAAACACTTTATCATGCTGATAAAAAGAAGATGGATTCCTACATCCTTGAATTGGTATCTTGGCTTCACCATCTCATCAGCATAGTGAGATTCCGAGATAACGGACCCAAAGTTCTACCAAGCAGGTCCACAGCTCCCCCTAAGGGAGTAAATCTGCAGAGTGAGATGTTGAGTAACGATGGTAAAGTCCACGGCGGTGCACAGCTTTCCATGGAAGATAAGAAGTTGTTGGAGAAGGTAATGAAAAGGAGAAAAATGGTTCTAGGGAGAAGCAAAAGCCAAGAATTCCTTGTAGCTAAGAAGACGAGGTCCAAGGTCTGGGCACTGAGTAGGAGCACTGGAAGCTCCCCGAGAGTAGAGTTGGGATATCCAAAGGCTAATGTTTTAGACAGACTAGACGGGCTAGATACATCATTTTGAGTTTATGTTTGATAAAAGTTGTCAATCCTACAAAATTATTTCTATTTGTTATTCATTCTTGCTATTACTGTTAATTTCTTGTATATAGTTTGGTAATATATACGTATTCAAAAGTTGTGATATGAATCAAGTAAAATTTTTGTGCATTTTGGATCCTGTTGCAAGTTGCAACCTATAATGCCAAGCTCTAGCATGATTATTAAGGAAGTTAGCATTCCGACTTTAAATTTTATAGTTCTTGTGGTAGAACTTAGTTGCATGTTAGTTCTTGTGGTAGAACTCGAGTTGCATGTGAGGGAACGTGTAAAAAAAAAACAAACAAAATGAAATGCGTCCTTGTGAACAAATATCACCCATAACTTTATTACTTTTCATTGTCACCAATAATTATATTACATTTCATTTGTTTGTTTGAAAACTTATTGCCTCCATTATTTTAGTGATTTACTCCTTCAAGTCTTTAAATTGATTTTAAGAAAAAGAATTTTGGGTTGTGGATTTAGTTCAGGCAATTGCCAAGTGTGCAAAAGGGATCAGATTGGTAAGGATGAGAGCGCCCGGATTGTCGTAACCAGGCTTTGGGCCGGGCACCCATCTCGCATTTTTAAATGCGAGTATTGACCACTCATCATATCCCCGTAAACTGCCTGAAGGATCATGTTTTATCCAGTCGCTCCAAATTTACAATTTATTGTTTCCACAACAGCAATATGCTTCTTCTCTGCCCGGTGTGGGACTGCGTCACCCTTTATTTTGATACGTAAACTCGTTGTTCAGGTCCATCTAAACTAAAACTCCCATCATCGTGAAAGAAATCTTTCTATTCTTTATTGATGCCAAATTGTTCCTACTGTAATGGAATTCCACGCACAGTTTATTTGAAGCGCTTTTTCTAATTGTATAAATTCAAAAGCTCGTATATCTTCTAGCCTCTTTAAACAGGAGATCGGATCCTTTTGTCTAAAATTATTCTTTTCTATTTCGTCCAATGTTCGAAACGTACTAGTTTAACTAAAACTAGAAATTAAAAGAATAAATATCACTAAAATCATTATACAATTATTAAAGTCTAATCAAGAAATAAATTAATGAGTGTGAAACGATTTAGAATATGAGTGATTCCTTAATGATTGTGAAAATCTTTAAACGATTTAGAATCAGACGTATTAAGTTTTTTTAGTCATTTCAGTGATTTTTTAATGAGTGTGAAAATCAGTTTTATTAATCATTTAAGTGATTTCTTAATAGGTGTGAAAAACCTTAAACATCACTTATTTAGAATGAGGAGTATTATCTTCCTTACATGTCATCAGTGACCCCCATATCACAACTTTCATACATAATTTCAAGTGAGTTAAAAAAAATGGTAAGATTTTGAGGGTTTTGCAAAAGAATGTCCCAATAATACTTCTGCTAGTAATTGTACAAATATTAAAAAGATACAAGATCAGTAGTCAAAGCATACTTAGAAAAGTTGTTTTGATACAACATTCTCCTCAAGAAATAACAATGATGGAGTATTGTAATGATCCAGACTCCAAAAACTTGGCCTGATTTTTAAATTTAGTCCCTCGACTACATCGAGCTATGGACACATATTGAAACATAGAAAATACAGTAACAGACTCTACAAATCCTAAATCTATAGGGATAATGTGCTAATGAATGATTAATGGATAAAGTTTAGTACAGCAATAATTACTTTCAGACTACCAACACTGATCAGTCTCCCACGTCCGGCTACACTCGCCGGAATACCTAGTGCCCGCCGACAACACCACACGAGGCGAATTCTTGAGCACCCTTCTCTCCCGGATCAAGGTTCGATCATAATCAGCGCGTTTTTCTGGATCAGATAGAATCGTATACGCTTTGTGAATCTTCATGAACTCGTCTGCAGCAGCAGCAGAGTCCACCCGACCATTATTAGCAGGCGCAACATCCGGATGAGAAACTCTAGCTAATTTCCGAAACGCTGTCTTAACCTCGTGAAGCGAGGCACCCATCGGTATCCCAAGAACTTGGTACAATGAAGCCTGGGAAGCAATGTACGAGGAGGTAGATGTCCATGTCCTATCCGTGGTGGCGTAAGACGCCGACACTCGACTGTGCTGCAGCCGGGAATTTATGCTGCTTGGCGCAACGGAGGCTAATGTTGTGCCTAGGAATTGATTGGAGATAGATACAGAAGCCATGGAAAATGAAAAAAAAAAGGATAATTTCCAAAATGGATAGAAATGTGAATGATGAGATGCGGTGGGAAAAATAAAATGCGGAGTTGTGTGGATTTATACAAAGGTTTGGACTTTGGAGTTTGGAGATATAGATAGTAATAAAGGCACGCAGCTTATCTGGATTTGGATTCCAATGCTGAGTCATCCATTGACTCCATTACTGCCTGAGATTTTTCTCAATTACTTGTGTTTTTATGCTTCAAGGACGATGTCGACCGACCATGGAAACTAAGGGTTAAAAGATTTTCACACTCATTAAGGAATCACTCGTATGACTAAACAAACCTAATATGTTCAAGGGAGTATTAGATACTACAATGACTTGAGCGTCCAGGAATTGAGTGTGTTTTGATGTTCAATGAAAGATTTCAAAGAAACTGTTTCTAACTGGGGAAGGTTGGGAAGAATTGAAACCTCGCATTAAATTGTTGCTGGGATTTCCCATCATACCTACCCACAAAATAGGGCTATAAATATCATGATGATAACAAGGGAAGATATTCCTATTATGTTAACCACAAAATAATGAGACAAGAGAGCAGGGATGGGACTGATTTGATTCATGCACTATTGCACTGTCATGAAAGCATTCTAGATATGATTCATGCTCCGTCGACAAGTCTTTTGTACAGTATACATCAAATTTAGCATGCAACAAAATTGCAAATGCCAAACGCATAAACTAAACCGGTTCTTTTAAGTATAAAGCCATAGTATCTTCGATTAAATTCTTTTATCAACCCTGTTTCATTTTGTTTCACTCTTATAAATATACTATTACATTCCTTTATCAATCCAATTTCAATCTTATAAATACACACTACTTTATCAATACTATTCGATTACATTTTTTTATCAACCCTGTTTCATTCTGTTTCACTCTTATAAATATAAGATTACATTCTTTTATCAATCATATTTCAATCTTATAAATATACGCTCATTTATCAATACTGTATCACTCTACAATATCAATCATGTGTCACTCTCATATATACACGCAACATATTTCACTCTTATAAATACATGATTACATTCCTTTATTATAAATACTAATCGCTTAATAGAGTTTAATTAAATATGTGTGCTATATCTAATCTATCTAACTATTATAAAGCGCGAGTTTAGGACAAGTTATGCCCTTCTCGTTCTGTATCAACCCCAAGTTGTGATCAGGTCATATTTTTTCTGGGTCTGTGTAGTTTGGGGCCCTCTATTTATTGCGGTACCCTTATTCACTTGCGTGCTGGGTGTATTGCGTGTTTTTTACCGGATTCACTTTACACAGCTTATAATGGATAGATTGGGCAGAAGTATAAATACTATTTTCCTTTGTCAGCAGTATTCTTTTTCTCTAACATGTTTGACATCCAAGAAAATGCAAAAGAAACAAAAATTGATCATACACCCATTTTTGAAGTTTTCTTCACATTTTCTTTGCCCTAACTTGTAGGAAAGAATGAAAAGCCCAACAGAAAAATAAAAACCATACGGCTAATATGTGCGTACGATTCCAACTTGATACAATATCAATACACATCAATTTCATTTCTTCATGTGTTCACCTTTCCCCTTGTTCTAGAACCACAAATTGCTGGCAGCTCTTTTCATCACACCTATTTTTGGGGCCCTAAATTGTAGGAAAGAATGAGAAGCCCCAAAAAAAAAAAAATAAGAACCCACATGACTGGGCTCAACGTAAGACAACTAGCCCATTAATAAACTCAGATAAATAAAATTTTAAGACCCTGGGCTACCGCACCTTGTGCGGTTTATAAATGAAATGGAAAAGATGTTATAATGTATAACGGTGTAACTGTATAAGGTTCAATTAGTGATCCTATGGACTATTTTAGAGTATGGGCTTTAATGAGTTATATATCAATGGGGTATCTTTACTTATTGAGAATCTTAATGAAAGCCCAATCACCAAAATTTAAGCCCACGCAGTGAAGTAGACAACTCTAAACCTCCCAATAATTTGGCCATTCTGAACACCGGCAGACGACGAGTGCAGCCGTTGGAGTACTCATGGCCCTGACGCATGTGTTGAGGCCACTCATGCAATGGCCGAGATTGCGTCACCGTTACTGCTCCGGCGAAGCACTCTATCATTTCTTCACCACTTGTTCATCTCTCTCCTCGAAAATAAACCACGTTCACCACCAACTTTTTCTCTTCAATTCATCGTTCCGTTTCTCTTATCATCGCAACCTCCATTCCCGTACGCGTGCTCTCAAATTGCGTGATGTTCCGCTGCGTTCCAATTCCAATGAGAGCGACAGCGATTCTTCCTCCTCCGAGGATGGTACCGCTAAGAAGAGCCGCAACGAGAAGAAGCGTGATGCTAAGCGCGCCGTCCGTTGGGGCGTGGAGCTGGCTAACTTCTCTCCACCTCAAATCAAGCTTATTCTCAGGTCAATTTCCAAATTAATTTACCCTCACCAATATTCCTTTCCTTATAATTTCAGATAAAAATCAAATAATCAATAACTGATGGACGCATTGTCGAGAGTCTGTGAGTATGATTTTTGTGTGTGTGTGTGTGTGTGTTTTGAGTGCAGAGCGACTTCGCTTGAGCCTGAGGTGTACGATGCTCTCATGTTAGTTAAGGTGCTTTTATTTTTTTTGTTTATTCTTGTACTTGTGTGAATTTGCAAGATATATTGTTATTATGAGTGCGTAATGTTTGTTTATATGTGGCAGAGTTTTGGTCCTGATGTTCGAGAAGGAAAGCGCAGACAGTTCAATTACATAGGTACGCTCCTGCATGCAAATTATTGTACAGAATGCATGGCACGAGTTGTATACTACTGTAATGCAACAATGATGGAGTTGAGCTTCAAAGCCGAACAATGGAGGAGATATTAATCCTGTTTATTGTTGACTTGAAATTGTGTGGACAAGGAAGAACAACATGGTAAACTTAATTAGCATGGAGTTGGTGAGTTAATGGAGTGAATTACAAGAGCTTAACCTTAGGAAGATCTTGAACGATGATTTTTTATTTTTTTTATTTTTTTTTTGCCTTTTAACACCAAACTTGACATAGTTTTGAGAATCAAAATTTAGTAGTGTGCTTCCTTGCTACTTACATAGTGACCAGGGAATAATTATGGAAAACTCTCCAAAAGGTGTAGCTTTTAAGAGGATAGCTCCTTTATCCATGTTGAAAACTGGAGGGGTTTAGAGAAAACAAAAGAAAGATGGTAAGAGAATTTTGTTTCTGGTTTACAATCTTGTTTCTAATATTCACATGTTCATTATTTTTGTCTCTATCATTCCTTCCACTCCATGTTGTGTTATAATAAACTGATGATATGGTAATTTGGCTCATAAGTTACAGTATTTACCCAATTGCTATTTTGCATAGTCCTAATTCTTAGTGCAGTTAAATCAGGTACTATATTTTGGCTAATTATCTAGTAATTTTTTGCTGATGGTCTTTCTCATTTTGATCCATGCATTGACTTTCAACTACACATTATTAGGAAGACTGCTGCGAGATGTAGAACCCGAGTTAATGAATGCCTTAATTCAAGCGACCAAAGATGGTGATAGTGACAAGTTGCGGTCTTTATGTGGTCCAGAAACACAAACCATTGAAGATGGTAATGAAACATCGGAAGAAACTGAAGATGAGTATGAAGAAGAGGTACAACCTAGCATTTACTTTGATAACTAGAAGTTTCATTTGATGATTAGATTGCGCATGTCCCTGCCTCTTCTCCCTCCCTTCCCTTTATCAAACTAAAAGTATTTGGGAAAGAAAGAAAATTCAAACTAGAGGAAGGGATCTAATTCTTTATCTACAATAAATTGATAATGCGAAGTAATTAGATCATAGCAGGTTCTACTCTTCAAAGCTACTGAAAAATCACGTGACATGAATCACTAGCTTGTCTCAATGTTCTTTTGATTTGAAATACAGATATACAATTTGCTTGAATTTATTATATGAAAGGCTGATGTGCGTTTCATGGCTAAGACACAGCGTCATCTGAAGAACTGCAACTTCAGAGTATGCCAACGTCTTACTTCCATTTGCTGTTGTTTACAGGAATCTGAGACATGCACTGCTGTAGCAACCAGATGGTTTGACGGATTGATCAATAAGGATATTGAAGTTATGAATGAAATTTATTCACTTAATAATGTTGATTTTGATCGCCAGGTAGGTTCTTACTGATCTTGAAATATTATTCATTGGAGTTCTGTGTCTCTTTATATTTAACTGCCATTTGTTTCATCAGTTATTGTTCAGTTCTGATATCTAGTGCCAAAACCTCCTATAGACTTCCATTATTCATTTGTCATTGTGTGTTCGTTCACAATTGTGTTTTGGTATCTTGTTAGAAAGATATTGCTACAGCTGACATCATTCCTTGGTCCTTTTGTTACATGTCAGGGGAATTGATTGCTGTATGTTTGCATTCCATTAGTCTTTCACAATTTTACAGTTATGCTTCAGTGAGAGAGAGTAGTTGTTGTGCTTTCTCTTGTGCGAATCTGGAAATAGGAATATGAGCTTGGAATACGTTTCCTCTATGTAGTCTAAACCATAATGTGCTCTGTAACCTGTGTTCTTAGATTTTTGCACTAATACGTTTCCTCTTTGTAGTCCGTTTTGAGTTTCCCTTCTGATTTCCTTGACAGGAGTTAAGAAGACTAGTAAGGGAATTGCATATTGTACAAGAGCATCAAGTCAGTTTAGAATCAGAACAAAAGGGTGAAGAAGGAAATGCCGATGTTTTTCGTGCTAAAAGGTCCCTCTCTCATTTCCTTAAGAGTCTTGCAAAGCAGAATCCAGTAGAATAGATTATGTGGTTGTTCATGTATCTACCGTTAATTGTCTAGATGTACATGCACTACTATTATAAGTTGCCATTTCAAACCCTTTTGTCACACTTTTTAATCAAATAAGAAAGGAGAACAGAAACAACTGAAGAATTTCCTTCAACTACCTTGTAAATATCGTATAATTTACAATCTGGACGATGCAAATGTGGTATACCAACTTCCGTATTGACGCATATTGACGCATAGAATGAAGTTAACCAAGTGTACACGAAATTTAGGCTATTTGCACCCATTTCTCAGGTTATATTCTTATAACAGTGTAACACTAGCTAGCTTATGCAATATGCGCACTAGAAATGGATATAAAATTCAAACTTTACAAGCAGAAATAAGTGTTTGTGTACTTGATCAAGATTTCTCAGCAAGGGTACATTTATACATATCTTTCATTCATTGTAAAATATAATTATTTTTCTTTTTGGAAGTAAATACAAGTATGCATGGTAAGTGTTAGTTGATGAGTTTAACATATAGTAGAAGGGGTAACTTTTTACAAAACCAAGTAAATAGCATTTATATTAAGAATTCCTAACCTTAATTAAATATTTTTTTCTTTTCAATAAAGAAAGCAGTATTATTGACTAGAATAACATGTTGTTTTTGATTGTCAAAATTGTGGTGAGTTGTGGATTGGTGGCCGTTCAACAAAGGAAGACTGTAAATTAATATACTATTAGTATTAATTAAATAATATTCAACTCGTGTACTTAATTTCCTTCCAATTTCCTAAGAAAGATTATTATAACCTTATTGCTACTCAATCCGTCAATTGGATAATAAAAACATTAATCTCCTCACTCAATTGAATTGACATTCTAAAAGCCCTATAAAAATTAACGTACCCTTTTTCTTCTATCTTTTACATTTGAATTTCTCCACTGGTCAACGGAAAAGATCGCCAAAGATGACTTTTTCAATCTCAGATTCTCAGTACATACTATTTTTAGCCGCCAATTCTTATGCACTTTGCCTCAATAATTGCAAATTTGCAATAGCAGCCATTTCTCATCAACTGTTAAGAATAAAAGAGTTTAACATGCATAACTTGATGGAGATATTTTCTGGCCATTACTTATTTATTTTGCAAGTCGATTTATAATATCATGTTTCAGTGCAATAACTTCATAGATAAGACCATCCGCAAGTGTTACCTATAACTTAACTTAGTTGATTGATACTCTGTACTGGTGAATCTAAATTTAGATCTGTAGCTCAGGAAGCTAACTCCCTAACCACTGGGCTACACTCAATGGCTTACTCTGTACGGGTTATTATGCAATAAAAGTGTTGGTTGAAGAGGTTGCTTCGTTTTTTATTATTCAACCAAAATATTAAAGGTGCTCAGAGCATTGCTTTCTACACATTTCTGGGTGTTCATAGCTAGAAGCATTTAATGCTTTCATGAGATTGAATAGGTCTTCGTAATGCCTGTTTAATATCATCATCATAATTATGAGATCAAAGTTCAATATTTATTTTATTTTATTATGTTTAATGATCAAAGTAATGTAGTTTTATTAAAAATAAGGACTAAATACATAAATATTAGTAAAATTACTTTACAATTATTATATCCTAACCAAGATATTAGTGAACGGTACTATGTAGTTTTAATTGAGACTTAATAATACCGACAAAATTTTGGAAATAACATCCGCTGTACATAATCATCAATAATATCTCTATTCAATTTGTTTGGGTCCTTTTATTTAATGATAAACCTTCCAAGTTTGGGACCATTAATTACCCACGCACAAGGCTGGTTTCCTATGCCAAAAAAGTGTCGGATATGCGCATGCAAAATGAGATTTTTTTAAGTTCTATGTTCAAGATCAAATTTTTTGAGAACCCTTTTGACAATTTATGCATACAAGATAAAACTTGCATTGAATTTGTATTGGCCCTCAAATTGAAATTGGAGCCCAAATTGATGAAGCATATATACAGAAAAGACTCGTTGATGTTATGTCTCACAAGATGAATTCCTCCCATGACGGCATGACCGGTGGTTATCATGTCAAAAACAATTTGAAAAGGCATAAATATTTTCTCAATTTCATTTACCATTGCAAGCTTTTAGTAGCATTATTGTATAATGAATCCAATCTGAAAAACGAAATTGCCAATTTTTACAAAGTTTTAGTGTTCTCCAATGCATGCGCTTGTTGGCTCTTCCAAACATTATTTGAGTATTTGATGCTTGCAAGCATGTCATGTCTCTTAACGTTGCGTACATCCAAAGGAACACAAATTTTATCAACACAGTAATTATGTACGAGTTTCCAAGATTTCTTGTTGTCCATATCAAAATTAATTTGTGTTAATAAAATAAATCTTATTCCTATCCAAGAGCAACAAAAAACTGTAGTAATTAAAACAAATTTGAAGGCATGTGGCTTCCCTCAAATTAGTCAAATTTAAATACTGCATTATCATAGTTTAATCACTTCTACAGCTACTTTTGCACTTTCCTCCACACTGCCACAATTTTTCTTTTTAATTATTATCATAGTTAGGTTGTCATTAGTTATTAATTTTTAGCAACAAAAAAAATCTATGTCCAATTTAGGTTGTCATTATATAAAACTTTATAGGAAATAAAATATACATTCTGCATAAAATTTCCTTCTCGTACATGTACGATGTGTAATTGTATAGAGTAATTATATCCATATCGAAAAATTTCGGTCAAAACATATGATGCGGATTAATTAATGATATATATATGTCACTTAATGAGATCAATTACCCGTTCATCACAAATTAGCTCACATAATTCACTTTATATTTTTATTGAAATTTTTTACCGAGTGTATCATCACTCTAATTGTATATTGCTAAATCTATAATTTAATCGTATTTACAATTTACATCAATTTAATTATAAAAACAGAGAAGCCGGCTTTTAGTCAGCCCAACCCCAACATGGGATGGGTCCATGGTCTCATTCACGATTCACCATACTCTCTTCTTGTCTCAGTCCTATATATACCTCTGCCATTCCCTGCCAACCAAAAAACCATTACATTAATCCATTCACTACCGTTCTTTTCAAGAAGAAGAAGAAGAAGGATTCTGTCTCTGCCCCTTCATTTCATACCTCCTGCCTTCTTACTTCTTCCTCTGCTTCACCAAATTAATTATAAGATACGCATTCAAGATAATTTATTTATGGCTCAAAGCTATTTATCTGCCATTCCCCTGCTACTAACATTCGCTATTCAATTCATGCCAGGTAAAATTTACTATGAAAAAAAAAGAAAATTGAACTGGGTTTTTTTTTCCGTAATGATGTAGGTAAATATTGCGCATCATGTCACGGTTTGATGCAATTTTTTTTTTTTTTTATATTAAATTGTGCAGGAGCAGTTTATGGCTCGGCAACATTTACTCTAATAAACAGATGCCAGCATACAATATGGCCAGGGATTTTATCCGGAGCTGGAAGTCCTTCGCTTTCCACGACGGGTTTTGCTCTTGAAGTAGGTGAGTCAAAGACAATTCAAGCACCCTCTTCCTGGGGTGGTCGTTTATGGGCTCGTACCCACTGCACTGAGGACTCTACCGGCAACTTCAGCTGCATCACGGGTGATTGTGGCTCCGGAAAGAAAGAATGCGCCGGGGGTAACGCAGCTCCCCCTGCCACGCTGGCTGAATTCAAGCTCGACGGTGATGGTGGCAAGGATTTCTACGACGTCAGCTTGGTCGACGGTTACAACCTCCCATTGATCGTTGTTCCACAAGGTGGCACGGGTCCCAACTGTACAAACACCGGATGCGTTGTGGATTTGAACGGTGCTTGTCCTTCAGAGCTGAAGGTGACAAGCGTGGGAGGGGAGAACGTGGCTTGTAAGAGCGCATGCGAGGCATTTAGGCAAGATCAGTACTGCTGCAGCGGCGAGTATAATAACCCGGGTACTTGCAAACCTTCTTCTTACTCGCAGGTATTCAAGAATGCGTGCCCACATGCCTACAGCTACGCTTACGATGATAAGACTAGCACATTCACATGTGTGGGCGCCGACTACATTATCACCTTCTGCCCAACTCCAAACACGAGGTACGTAAATTTCCTGAAATTCACCATTTCCTTAAAATCTAACGTAAATTTTTCTCTGTCCCGCACTGCACGGTTATTTATGTCAACTTGGCGTGTTGTGTTGTGCATCATAAACTACTAATAAAAGCCTGTCGACTTAGACGTTAGGCTGCTGTGATTTTTGTTGTGAGCTTTTGTTTTTGCGGCTACTTGGTAGGGTGCCATAGTGCCTTCAACTTGGAGGAGAGATTGGCCTTTGACCGCTTAGGTAGCTATTAGATCATTTTGACAATTTTGGAGAATTTGAATTGAAATTGTGAGTAATTTTCTTGGACAACTTAATTTGAATGTCGGACCATGGATTTCAGTCATCATATGCAGGGAGGGGGTCAATGTTTATATTGTGGATAGTGATATCAGAGAATTTTAAAAAGAAATTAAAATGACATGTTTTATGCGCAATGGTGAGGAATAGGATCGTCCAAGAAACTGGACGGCAGCTGAGAGTAAGTTGTTTTTTGTTGGTTGTGTGATTCTTGTGAAGAAGGTGGGGAGAGAGGAGTGGGGATGGTTTGTTTTTTATTGTGACAGCGTAATGAAAAGGATGTATTGCCAGAAAATAACAAGATATAGAAAATGCAATGGCTAAAATGCAATGGCTGATGTTAATTTCTTTTTCCAGAAATGTGTGATTTGTGTGTTAATAAATCTATCGTTTTATCGGGTTGCGGGATACTTTTGCTAACCCCTAAAAATCAATACTATTTATCTGTAGTGACATTAAGCCTCGGTTTCCCAACACTTCCTTTTTATTAACGGTCCGGAATGGTGTCAAATATCTAAACCAATACCATTACTCCAAGTATATTTTACTTTTTGAACAGAAGAGTCGACATGAGCAGCCATGAATTATGATGATTTGTTGGTACACTTGGAAAGTGCTAATCCATTACTCCATAAGATTGAACACAGAAAGCTGTCCTGATTGATACTCCATTTGTTGGATGCTTTGAAAATATTTTTAATTAGCTTAGCAATGCATTAATCATCCCATGCAATGAAACTTTCTTTTTTTCTAAATTAATTGTTTTATAACAATGTTTTGTGTAATGTTACAGCCAGAAATCGTCCTCCGGAACTCAAACACCTTTGATTGACGACAACAACAATTCGCCACTGATCAACGGCACCATAATATACGAGGGTGCAGGTGAATCATTGGACGAGAGCAGTGCGGCATCCACGTGCATGCACGTGTTTAGATCGCAGGCCATTGCCGGTGCCGTCGCCATCGTGGCAGCTATCTGGCAGTTGTGTCAGCATTTCTGACTTTATTCTGGCCTGTTATTCACTCCCTTTCAATCCACATCTGACATTTTTAACTTTTACAAACCCTTTGCCCTTCCACGGAGGCCCATCTAACATTGTCGGATTTTGGGTGTGGACTACCAAGTTTATTTTATCTGGTCCTCTCCTAACTGCAGCAGGCCTTCATTAGCTTCATCTCCTGGCCCATATATGACGATGAACCCAGTCAGCATGGAAAGCAAAGTTTGATGCCAGTTTCATTCCATCTCAAGTCTCAACAAAAACAATAAAACATAAAGAGCAGCAGGACTAACAATAGCAGGCATAGTTATTTATTAGAGCTTATTTAGCCAATCAAGATTTGGTTTGGTGCCAATATATCTTTCATACTCTACATTATTATTATTATTATTATTGTTGGTATCATTTTTTATTTCTTATTTTAGATTATTTGCAAAATTGGAATAGTAGTAGTAGTAGTAGTAGTAGTTTGGTAGGAAATTCATTTCTTAGTTTAGACTTTTAGAGATGAAATATTTATTGCAATGTACCAACATGTGTAAGCACTAATGAGAGATAATAATAATAATAAAAAAAAAAAGAGAACACAAATTCTTAATTACTTTTTTTCTTTCATGTTGTTGGTGCCTTTTATCTTTCTTGTCGGCAATAATAATGTTTAGTTTTTAATAGTACGTCCATATGAATTTGATAAGTTAACTTATAATTGAGCTCAATAATACAAGAATATTGAAGCACATATGGGCAAGATATTGTAAACTAAAGGATTATTAGTCTTGAAAGCGTGGATGATGATGCTTGCATTTCACTAACTATATATCCACGACTTAGCATAACATTATTTGTATTATTTATTGTACAATTGCAAGGCACTTTTTTTAATTGGATTTTCCAGAATGATCGATCACAACTATATATGTAAAGCCTGTTGCTACTGGATATTCAATTGATTCTGTATCCATGATTCAACAAACTAACGCACCCCAGTGCCTCACCAACCTGAAATACGTATTACAGAATTTCAGTTTGATCACACACAAGAATGGATCATTGGAGTCGACATTTTTTTTTTTTTGGAATTAGGAAAAAGATTAGAGTGTCACTCTCTACTTTGAGTGAGTAAAAGATCACATATAAACCAAATCAACTCTCCGCCAATCAAGTTGGATGGAGCACAATTGCACAAAATAGTAACACACTGTCTTATCTGTATCGAGTTCATATATAAAACGGAAGTTAAATCACAGATTTAACGCACAATCGAAGTAGTACGTAGAATATTATAATCACCATTTTAATGATTATTAATTATCCGTTTCATATATCAATCGCTTCAACACGTCTCATATGAGACACATTTTACACACGAGTTTTTGTCAATGATGCCACTTTTAATTTTGGTGATCACTTGTGAGGAGATGTTGCATATCCTGAACTTAGTTAGTAGCCCGGTGACAACGAAGTGTAAATCAAATTGTTTGCATTTTTACATATAAATTAATAGATTATGGGTTCGAGTCATTAAAGGATAGATAGAGTTTTACTGTTGATCTTATTTTTAAAAAAAAAACATGGGTCGAGTTATCAACGGGTACGTAGAGTTCCACTGATCATTTTCAAAAAAAAAAAAGGTAAGTAGCCAGCCAGCCAGGCCAGGTCAGGCTTCACCGTGAGTTATGGATGTAATTATATGTTAATCCAACATTTTGAAACGTGTAACATAAATATACCCCGATCGACTCTTGAAGATTGCCAGTCATTTTACTTGTTAACATCAATTATAACTAACAACCAACCAATATATGTTGAAAACTTTGGTTGAACACGTAGATAACTAGTCAGGGTTTAGAAAAGAAGTGAATATAAATGCATACCACGTTATCTCATGACCTACAATCCAAGAAACTGAAAACGAGAGTACCTCAAAAAGCAAGATTGCATATCATACATAACAAATCTTCTTCTTGCTTAATTCTTTTTCAACATTTTGATACGAAGACAATATTTCTCAATGTCTTCAAATTGGCAGCTTCAATTCATTATGGTCTTTGAAATCACTATCAATTACACAATTGTGTGTACACGTTTCTTTGAACATTCCATATATATATACATGCTCAAGTCTCTACAGTTCAAACTCGTGATTTTGTAATCGCATTAGCATAAAGTGATAATTATATATCCAAGTTTGGAGAGACGTCGCTTTTATACAACGAGGGAATCTCCTTATTAATCTTACTTTTACCAATTTTAGTCGGCAGAAAAAATTAAAAGACTAATACGCAAAATTAAAGCAGACAGTCCCGTCGAAATCACTACGACTGACCATAACTTTTCTGGTCTTATCCACTATCCAGTTGCATGACAATATGACATTGTCTGCGTTTTAATTTTGTGTGGATTCATACTGGATATGATGATAAGCAGATAAGGCAATTCTTTAAAGTATTTTGTTTCTTGGAAACACTACTACTGTTGTGAGGAAAGAATGGTAATGGTAGTGCAGACTGTGCAGTGCGTGACACTTTGAATTCATCATCGATCACTAGTAGTGTAAAAGGCGATTCACTTTGAGCATCAATTAATCAACGTATTGTTCATACGTGCCTCGATGGTGGTTGTACATGATGATCAGAACCAAAAAAAGAAAAAAAGTGAAAAAAGTGTTGTGGAGTTGGGCTGTTTTCTAATTACTTAATTAGGGTTTTATTTCAATCCCATTAAATCTAGCAGAGCATGATTGTAACACCACAATGAAGCTAGCCGGAGCATCATCAATTATATATATGGTCAAAATTATGAGAGCATGGAATCTTAATTGTGGTTGCGTGCACGCACGAATCTTTTCATGAATTAATTTATATTTGCCATTTGGAAGTTTAATTAGAAATGCATGCATGCATGCGGCAGAGAGAAGAGCCTTTGCCATATGCACCAAACTTAACCATGCCATGATCCGAGTTTTAATAGATTATAAAGGAAACCCACCAACACCAAGGATAGAACAACCACAAACCAATGATCAGTTTATCGTTGCTTGTCAACCACCAGTTCAGAGAAAATCGCAACTATGAAAAGAAAGAAAGGAACACGAGGATTTTCTTTCTTAGTTTGTGAAAAATACCACAGGCCTGCGCACATGCACACATGGTTAACCACTAGATTCTGCTTGTAACTTTCAAGAGAGATTTGTTGTGCAACTTGGCAGGGTATATTCCGTTTAGTTTTAATGACCATTTTATTGATTTAGAGAGTTGAACCCCTCGGCATAAAGTTAGGCTTTGAGTTAGCTGTACCACTTTTTTGTGTTAATCTGTGTGTTGCTTTATTAAAAGATGACAAATTAAACTAAAACTCTAACCAAATAATGAGCGAAACTTTAGAGATAAATAAATAATTTTACACGTGTCAATTTTTTTTCAGAGTGGCACACAAAAAATTATACATGAGATCCATTGCTCTAAAGTTAACGGCCAATTTTGTGTTTATGTGACTAATTAAAAAGATGTACCAATGCACTCTCTCTTCTTCTTTTTTTTTTGGGATTGAATATTATTTCGTGCACAATAGCACTAGTCTAAGAGAAGCCATCTTGGTGGTCCGGACTCTTTTTCTATGTGGAAACACGTCAACAGCAGTGATGGATTGAATCTGTCATAAAAGTAGAACCATCACCGAAACGGTGCAAAACAAACGTACGTACTAAATTTCGATTTTTCATCGAGCTCATAAGAGGCCTGCTGGTTTTGTATTCGTGTATATAGGCTGACTAATGTAATTTTGTCAAATATGACTCACATGTCGGTCAAACCTACGTAATTGATTGAAATTATAAGTACTTTTGTGATGGAACAAAATGGATGTGGTTTTCTACCACGCTTTGCTGACGGTGCCCGTCCAACAACTGCGCATGCATAGTCAAAACTGGTTTAATTGTCAAACTTTCTTCCCATCTTTAGCAGTCGGAAGACCTCTCTCTTATTTCTTTTGATTATAAGATAACAACTCTTTGCTTGTGTAATATACAAATCTAGAAAACCTATTCCTCGATATTAATCGGTTTGAATTTTAAAGTACTATTTAGTGTATTATACCAATATGTGTACTTTTAGATAATATTAAAACTCTATCAAGTGGTTTTTAGTGAACCTTAAAAGATAATTATTAAATACACATATTAAAATTTTATACAGTAATCAAAGAAATGATACACAGAATTGATAAAGAATATCCATTGCCATATTAACCTCTTTTCAAAATCTCTAAAAAAAAAAAAAATCAATTAAGTGTTTTGGTTGGGCTATTCCCTTTTAATTTCTATATTTTGGTAGAAACCTTGGGCTGCTTGCTTTTCATCCATTAATTAGCTTGAGACCTTAGGCCATTGGTGTAAACTGGGCTAAAGACATTTTCTTTTACGGCCCTTCAGTTTTTTTTAAATTAAGATTGGGCTATTTGTAACTTATTCAATACAATGGTACTTTTTCAGGCAGCCCATTTTTGTTTTGTGGGCCTCCAGCACAGTTTTAGAGCCTTTTTTTTTCTTTTTTCTTTTTTTTTTTGTTAAAGTGATACTAATTCATAACTTTGTAACAATACAAAATAAAAAATTTTCATAGGAAACTACTACCATAAGCATACTCATTACCATCTCGTGACAAAAACATTTAAAGAAGTAATTAAGGTGATCGAGTCTATATTTTGAACCTTTGAAGACGCCAATAAACATTTTTAAGTTGGCTTTAATCAATTTATTCATAAGCTAGCTAGTTTTGTGTTCAAGTTTAATTAAGAGAATATTAAAGAATTGTTATCTTGCAAACCCATTGAATTGGGTCAGTGCTAGCTACAGAAAGAAATCACACATAAATCATAAAATTTTCAATCTCCGGGGGATACCCTCAAAATATTAGGAGGGCATTTGGAGAAGGTAGAATTAATTAAGTAGTTTAAATTATAATAAATCTAACAGAAACCTTTTGTTGACTAGGCACGTAATATTAACTTCTTGTAAAGCATATTTACAAGTCAAGTAATGGTATCTGATTAGGATAGGATTATATTAATGAGGCAGAGAAAGGAGTTAAGGTCACCTTAATTTAATTTAGTGGCATGCATTCAACAACCTCATCATGACCACTAGTAATCAAGAAACCAACAAAATTATCCATGATTAATTAACTCTCTAATACTCTACTCTCTCACTTCTTTAATAATTGTCGTTTTAGCTTACATTTTTTGTTCTCAAATAAATGTCATTTTACAAATATCAATGCAAAAAGTCTAAAATGTTCTAATTTTATCCTTTGTCCCATTTATATATCTATGTAATGTTATTTAAAATAAAAGAGAGAAAGTTGTGATTATAAA
Source organism: Ophiorrhiza pumila (assembly GCA_016586305.1). Classification (NCBI taxonomy): domain Eukaryota; kingdom Viridiplantae; phylum Streptophyta; class Magnoliopsida; order Gentianales; family Rubiaceae; genus Ophiorrhiza; species Ophiorrhiza pumila. The sequence goes on along the minus strand of BLIW01000010.1, from coordinate 1,205,201 downwards.
TATGAGTAAAAAAGAGAATTTATTCATTTTCTTAATTAGTGTGTCCACCTCTAAAACTACACTTATTAGAGAACGAATGAAGTAATTAAAAACAAGTCATTTAACCCTTTTTAAGGATAAACAAATAAAAGTTGGAGATGAGTTCTTGGACAAATTAATGAATGAATTAGCTACTAATTAATTAAGATATGCATGGTATACATTAACAAGAAGACAAGAAAACTTAGCTTAGAAGGCACTAGCTAGGAGCACAAGTTATAGTTTTTTTTTTTTTATTTAAAAAAGGGGATTTATGGTCCATTCAATGGGGCATTTGGCAGGCATTTACAAGTATAAGATGTTTGGTAGTCAGATAATGCAAAACTAAACTGGAAATTTTAAAAAGTGAATTTCTTCCGACATATTCTACGTACGCCATCACTTTTGCTTGCTTACTTATGAGTTTCCACCACCTCACACATCGATCCCTCTTTTTCTTGACCTCTCCCCCTTTAGTTTCTTCACTCCTTATAGGCTTCTGCATGCATGTCACTACATTAAAGAAGCTTCTTTGTGTGTATATATATATATAGACCAAACCATGCATGCAGATGCAGTGCAGTGGCTGCCAATGCCATGCATGCATTCCAACCTGCTGCCACTACTCCAGCCATGCCATGCATATTAATTGTACAGATGTTCTTCCTTGTATAATTAAACGTTTAACTACATTCGAGGGAAGAAGAAGAAGAAGAATCGAAGAGCAAAACCACCTCCTCCTTAATGGCTTAATTAGAGAACTTTTCAATTCAACCATATATCTTTTTGAGACGTTGCATTTGCATGACACAAATCTTTTCATAAAGGAAGATAAATTTAAGGATAATGAAATAAAAAGTTAAGCATGAAAATAGAAAAATAATTATCCAGTCGGGACATGGACACTTTACACGACACCAAAACATGTCAATGCTCAGTGCACGTTCTTCCTTCCCGGTTGTTGTTGAATGGAAACAAAAGAGTAACATTGCGAGAAAGAGCAAGCATAGACGTTGATGGTTGATCTCATTCTGGATACGGTGACTCCTCCCCGACAAAAAGTGACAGAGATTATCTTCTATGACCGTGAATCTAGGAAGAAAGCATTATTTTCATCTCTGCTTTTGTAGGCTGTCCGCTTACGTTTGCATGCAAATTTTGATTAACCCATTTTAGGTTGGATTTGACAAATTCTCCATCTGATTCACAATAAGTACGATTTTGAACTTTTTCACACTTATTAAGCAATACTAAAACATGATTAAAATATCCTTCATTAATGTTAAGCATAAAGAGTAATAAACTTTTGTTGCAATACGATTAAACCAATTAAAATTTTCTCTCTTATCTCATAAAAAAAGGGTAAAATTATATGTACATTGCGTATTAGACTAAAACGTTATTTATATTGAAACAAAACGAAACATTTTAAACGTCAGTTAAATTGAATCAGAGGGTGTATATTCTTGTATAACTAAACTATCTAAGTACTACGTCAGTCAAAACAAGTACAAGAATTAATCACAGGTTAATTAATGATCGATCATGACAACATTCAGCGTAGATATATATCTGATGTATTAAATGTGTCAATAGATAATGTCTCTTTGTTAAAAGTTCCGATCGACGCATGCATGCACTAAATTAGACAACACACCTGTACGTAATTTGTTTTTAAGTGCTATATCAATCCTCACCAATTCTTTATATATTAACTTGTTAATCGACAAGTATATATGTATAATATTTTAGTCAATGATCACTCCATTTACGTTTCTTTCTCCCACGTAAGATAATAAAAAATTACCAGCCAAAGCAATTCCTGTAAACTCGAAAAGGGTTCGTTTTTTGGGTATGCAGACTTTTTTATTGGTTTTTCTTCTTTTTCGAAAGGTACCCTAGACTTTCAACAGAACTTATCTTGCTCTCGCAAAAAAGGTCACTGAATAGCGATAACACATGTATTCCTATTCCAATTCCAAGTTGCAACTAGTACAACGTAAGCCTTCTTCTTTTCATGCCACCATGCACATGCATGCTGCTTTCTTTCTGCATCAACTTAATCAATTACAGTATAATTGTCAATGGTTAATCAGTTTTAACGTTTAACTTTTACAGGGGATGTGCGAGTTGGTATATACCTAAATGGATAAGTATCTATCCTTATATTCTTCGTAGTTTCATGAACATGCATGACTTTCTCCATATATAATTGCAGTATTTTTCTCTAGTTAAATTCTTTTCAAACATATACAGTAGCAGATGAGTGTTGAAACACGTGATTAATTTTCAGTCTAAAGATGCTGCATGCATGTCAACAGAACATTTTTCAATTGAATCCAAAAACTTCTCGTGTCGAATCATTAATTCTAATGTAGTTTGCAGAGGTTTCATTGTATCTGCATTATGTATAGTCAGACTGGCTTCTTTAATTCAAACTGTGGGCAAATATAGTTCAACTCTATATATGTGGATTGTGGAGGTACTTTTGACATGCACCATGCATGAATCCAGGAAGGCAGGAAGTGGATTCTGAAGTTTTTAACGAACACCAACTCTAATTTTACCATCTATAGTACGTATTTGTGTAAATTAAGAATAAAACAAACAAGAAATGAGCGTCAAAATCTGTGCACATTTGTTCAGAAATTGTCAAGAAGTAGGCACCGACTCCTGCAAGGAACAGAACTTAATTGACTATGGCGGCTTAGAAGTTAGAACACTCTGGACATCCTGACCTCATTTTACGTTAATTCAATGTTTTTCTCCTTACAATTTATCAAACAAAAAGGACGACTGTATTTCAAATTTCTTTTCCATGGACAGGAAGAGAATCCAAATGGGTCTACAGGAAAGAGCGAATCAAATGAATGACAGGAACATGATCCATTTGCTTTCCACGACAGCAATGACACTGTGACGTGGAGCTGCATAATTTCTTGCCTCCTTTTTTTCTTTTTCATTTTGTGGGCAGCCTCGCACTTTGTCAGCTGAACCTTTCTTCTTCTTCTTCTTCATTCTTTTTTCTTTCCTTTTATATTTTTATCTTTGGTGTACTTTTCTTCTTCTTTAACGCATCTCGGTCGAGTTGCTCTTGAAAAACAAAAGATTAATTCACTAATGATTGAAAACATAAAAAGTTAATTGTTCTTAGTTGCTATATATATATATGACTATTTTCTTTGTTTCTTTATTTGTCTTCTCTGCAAAATGATGAGAACCAAAGATCTAATACCTACTTTGCTAATTAATTAAAGACGAATGAGAAGGAGGCTTTGGATCTTATCTATCATTTGTTGTATCACTTTGAGTAACCCTATCCAGTGGTGAGTGAACGCCATAGAATAAATGATTGTATACTGTCAACATTTAAAATAGTGATACAAGAAATGATACATAAGATTACGATAAAAAGGAAATCGTAATATTCTTGGCTGATGAGCTTTTTGACCGCGTGGTCACTCATCATCACTGACTTCAAATTTTCTCCATCATCTAACATGCATACAACTCTTGATCACGTACTGTATATGTAGGTTTCTTAAAGATCGTAAACAAAGCTGAATGAAGTGAAAATTTTTAATATTAGTTGTTGCATGCATTATTGGGAATCCAATTCGGTTTAAAAGGGAAGGAGACTAATAGAAACTAGGACACCTGCAGGAGGCTGCAGGGCAGCCACAGTCAACGAAAGAGTGAAAAAGCCTACAGATTCTTCATCTCAATTAATGGTCTCACTGTATTTGTTTGGCGGAATATCTTGACAAAACAAGTCAAGGTCCCAGCACTAATCATATTGATGCATCAATCCACACTATTTATTGTAGAATTCTTGAAGGATATGATTTGGACTAACTTCCAACTCTCGAAGCATTGTGATTGTACTAATTAAGAGACTTTAATTAGATATCACTAACTTTATCCCATGCAAAAAATACGATTGTGCTTAAAGCAATTCAGTCAAACCCTCAAAATGCTAAAACTGATCAAATTAACTACACATACTAATTAAGCAATCCTAGGAGCAATTTACAAGCAACATTTTGATCATAAAGAGAAAGACTGATGCTTATGGCTTCCCACTCCACCGGACTACTTCATCATCTTCAAATTCATAGTGCCAAAAAAGAAAGAGATCAGGTACGTGTTATAAAATCCCAAAAATATGCGTTTCTCTTTTACAAATGGGATGCTGTCTTCAAAATTATCTTATCTTATATAGATTAAAACTACATCATAATAATTGTAAAGTGATTTTAGTGATATTTATATTTTTAATTCCTATTTTTAGTGAAATTACTCCATTTTGAACATTAAACACAATAAGACAGAATAATATTGAATAGAAGATTTGATCTTTACATACTTATGTTTTACCATTTCGTTTATTTTCTGCAAATTAATGTCAATTGATGGCCAATTAAAAGCCATGCCTTATTTATGTATGCAAGAGAAAGTTTCTTGGCATATTTATATGTTTAATTATTAGATGCAAAATAGAAAATGAAGCAAAAATAAGATACGAAACAACAATCAACTTTAGTTGAAGCAACCAACGACTCAAAAGAAAAAAAAAAAAAAAGGTTTAGGTGAGGTTCAAACTTGAAAATCAGTTATTATATGAGGTGAAGACTGAGGGGCTGCTGCTTAATTTGCTTATTCCAAAGTTTGGCTACCGGCCGTAAAACTGGTGTAAAATTTGGCATTACTTAACTGTACATCAACTTCCTATTCTTTGGCTCTTTCAAACATTTCTGTTGTTCACACTTACTTTATATCTTTACAGCAACTACATATACGACTTCCATATCAGCTGCTTCATTACCATCATTTTTTCCTCGTCAGATCCCCATTACTCCTTCCTCTCCACCATTAATAACTTATTTTCCACCAAACTTTTTCCATATTTTTATGGCCATAATTATTCTCACTGCCCAACACAATCAACATTCTTGTTATATTTCAGCCGCCTATCATCCCTATATACCTTCTAACTGTCACTCTTCAATGCAACATTAATTCCTCATTTCAGCACCAAATAACAATCTAGATTTTCCACCAAATTAAAAGGGCCTTCCCTTCAAGTTCATAATTATATATATATTTCAGCCATTTTTTCCCAATGTCCTTCATTTTTTATTTTCTTGAAACTGTTTTCATCTTCCTCTTGATCAACACCAGAGGTACATGTCCTCATCATCTGTGTTTTATTATTTTTCGGTTCAAATGTATTGTGCATGTTACTGTTTGTCTATATATATATATATATATATTAAAATTTGTACATTATTTTGTCAGGGATTTCAGGGGCTACTTTCACGTTAATAAATAGGTGTAACCACAGGGTATGGCCAGGAATATTAGCCAATGCCGGCAGTACCCCATTGGAGAGTACAGGGTTTGAACTTCCACCGGGTGAGGCCAGGTCTTTTCAAGCTCCAACTGGATGGTCTGGCCGCTTCTGGGGTAGAACCGGTTGTGCGTTCGACCCTGTCACCAGACAAGGAACCTGCGCCACCGGTGATTGTGGGTCCAACCAACTGGAGTGCAATGGTGCTGGGGCCAACCCTCCGGCCACCTTAGCTGAATTCACGATCGGATCGGGTCCTGATTCGGGTAAGCAAGATTTTTATGACGTGAGCCTGGTTGATGGATACAATTTGCCAATGATGGTTGAGGCAAGTGGCGGGTCAGGTGCTTGTGGGACAACCGGTTGCGCCACTGATTTGAACCGGATGTGCCCAAATGAGTTACGGGCAGGGGAAGGGCAGTCATGCAAAAGTGCATGCGAAGCATTTGGTAGTCCAGAGTATTGTTGCAGCGGAGCGTATGGTTCACCGGATACATGTCGGCCGTCTATGTATTCGGAGATGTTCAAGAATGCTTGTCCGAGGGCTTATAGTTACGCCTATGATGATGCCACCAGTACCTTTACGTGTATGGGAGCTGATTATACGATTACATTCTGCCCTTCATCCACAAGGTAACCACGATATGCATTTTATTAGATTAGCTTCTTATATTCTTATTCCATTTCTTTGTTTATCTTTCATTTTTTAATTTATTCATTTTTTTTTTTTTGGACAAAAGCGATATTTTCATTATATTTAATGAAGATAAATTACAATACGTTACACCTAAATAGCTGATAATAGGTGACTTGAGTTGAGTTAGCTAAACTCATCTCCTCAGTGCAAACAAGTGAGCTGCAATACAGGCAATTAAACCAATAATCTAATGTCCAACAAATTTGAGTAGAACAATACTCAAAATCATTTAAAAATGAAAAATTCACTTGGTATTGAGAGTTAAAACTAGAGAGTTAAAATTCTCTTGGTATCAAGCATAACTAAAACTGGAGTAGTTTCTTCTCCCTAATAGTAGAGCTGAATTGAAGTTCTTTACTCCCTAGTAGCTATTCAAAACCAAACTTTAATTGATTCATCTTCAATCATCACAGTTAATTTCTTTTTTTCTTGGAAATGTTGCTACATATGCACTGTGTATTGCAATACCTAAAATGGGATTTGTGGATGGATCAAATCGTTTTACAGTTTTATACGTAAACATGCATTGAATTGAAGTTAAAAAATATAATGAACGTGACATATATAAGACATGTACAGGTTTTAATTAATTGATTTCGTTATCTTTGTAATCTCATAAGTAATTAGAAATTAAATGATGAAATGGAATGGCATCATGATCACTATTAGTGTTGCAACTATATATATTGGAGAATCTTGTAGTGGCAATATGTTGTGTTGTGCAACCTTTTCTTTCGGAATACAACTAGTGTCCTTTACTTTTTACTACGTACGATAGCTTACTTTATATCTTGTGAAAACTACAATGGCTGTCGGGTCCCTGTCAGTGTGTGTGTGTGTGTGTGTGAGAGTTACTATCTTCAAAGAGAGATACGGATAAGTTACATACATGCTTTTTTAGGACAACATTTTTTTCTCCACTTTATGTTCTTGTTAAGGCAAGAACCACCTTTAATTAATTGCCAATTTATTACACTTTACTATGTTTATGGATTCTATATAATTTCATTCATGAATTTGTGTATTTACATTAATATCATATGCAGTCAGAAGTCTTCGAGAGATTCTTCCTCATCGGATTCAGCAATCGGGCCACCTGTGGCGACAGGAACAGTTGATGGTTCACATCCTGAATCCCAAGCAGAGGATCCAGATCCTTTTACTTCATGGTTACCAAACTTTATGACTGGGGACTCATCAAGGACAATTTCTAAATTTGCCTTGCACTCTACTCCGGTTGCATCCATCATCATCACCTTTGCTGTTCTGTCTTTGCTACAATCATAGTTAGTTTCGGGTTGAGTACTCTATGTCCATGCACATGACTGATGCCCCCATTGACCCCAGATTAGCTTAATTGGCCTTGGATTGCGATTCACGTTTGGCCAAATATTCATGATCGATGCCACCGACATTGTAAATCAATGCACAATTTTAATTTCGTGCGATTAATGTACAGATTGTATTTAAATTAATTACTCGTTATATCAAGTAGTACAAGATTCATTCTTTTACTACTACTAGGATTACATAATTTTGCTCCTTTGTTTGTAAGATTATAACCATCGTTTTCTTTTTACTGTCATAGTAATATGTTAAAAAGATGCACTTGCACAGTTGCATGGCCATAATCCAATTAGATAGAATATGTAAAAGAGGAGAAGGAATTTGAGCTTTTTGAGATTTACGTTTAAGGAGTAATTTATTCGGCCGAAAGAAAGCAAAATGTTCTTTATTGATCATTTGTGCAAAAAACGGTTGGTGAGTGCTGATCTCTCAAGTTAAGCCTTTGCTACTTTACTGGAATTTCAAGCTTGGTAGTTGTGTGATATTGGCTTCAAAAATGGTATTGAATGAATCATATTGTCTGCCACCATGCTGATTTTGATGACTAAAAATATGCACACTCATTTAAAGGAAATACTAAATCTTATGTTTGATGATAGTAATCAATGGAGACAATGTGAATCCTGATTGATTAATTAATCTGAGACTTAATCAAGTACCAGATCTAAATTGATTTCAGAATCATTTATTAATTAATGACATTTGGATTGTGCTACTGCGAGCTTTAGAGATAATTGACCAATTGATTGATCGATAAATAATTTCATAGACATCCTAGCTCAATCAAGATATTTACATTGTCTATTTTAATCCCTGTCAAGGACTTGTTCTAGTGGTAATGAACAAGTGATGATGGTAGAGTGAAAAATTCCAGTAAAAATATAGAATGAATAATATGAACGTGATAAATACATGTGGACAATTAGTCTTCTTAACTAACACATATTTATCATCTGAATCATATCAATTTTTTTTTGTGTGATTTTTCAGTATACATATCATTACTTCGTCGTCTTGATATCCCTCAAAATCATCTGCTTGGAAATTACAGGAAAGCAACTGATGGCCTACATCTATTTAGCACAGATAATTGATGATTTTACGGGTTGAATGCGTTTGTTGAGGTCCCTCGTTGACAAAACTTGACATGCCCCGCATTAGGAATCAAACAAAAGTAATCAAATTTGATAAGCTAGAAGTGCTCGTAATGTTAATCACTTAACCCCGTGTGTTCATTTTTCAAAGCCAATGTCCAAAAGTTGAGGAATCAAACAACACATGAAGACAAATCAATCTGAGGCTTCATGTGTACAGTGTATTAATTGAACCTTTACAGTATTTTAGATTTGCTTTGTTTTATAGTATTGAACCTTTACAATATTTTAGATTGATGCTGCATATGCACTTTCGGTGTCATTTCTCCCATTAAATTTACGTCTGACCAATCAGTCTTCCCCTAAAATTAGCGCAGTCATTCTCAACTTTACTAGATTTGTCAGATTCATAGCAAATACAACTGCATTAATTATTTTAAGAATGCTAGGAGAACAATACACCCTTACCCTTGACCCTCCTATTCTAAATCTTTTGTTCTTCGAGAATCAAAAATAGGCTGACTAGCAGTCCCCTCTTGTTACTAGGCCTCTACTTTGTTTGTTCGTGGTGATTTGTAATTAAAAGCTTGATTGTGCGGTGCTTGTGACTTCAACTAACTAAACCAATGTTGCGTCAAAGTTTGCAGCATTTACTGCAGGAAACGGTGACGATATTCCATAAGTCATAAGACATCCACACAGCATATCTATATCAGTGGGTTATTCTATTTTGGCCACTTCTGGGGGTGTCCAAGGACCTCAGGAACGGATACGCTCATACCATAACATTTGATTAAATGGCAACCCATAGTCTTTTGTTCAGAACAAATTTACTTCATATAGAATAACCGCCAACTTAGAATAGTACCAAAAACTCTCATTTCTACTTTCTTTTGTAAGCTTGTACGCAGTAGTTATAAAACTAGAGTCTTGGATCAACTTCAATGAGCACACTGCCTGTTGAATTAAAAACATCGTTCCCAAAGACGTCATTGAAAGATGTATGTAAAGATCACGCAAACTTACTTTTTTCTTGCATAAAAGGCAAACAGCAGTAGCATCTGACCTACTAACTTCTCAAAAAGTAAGCTGAAAGGACAAAATTCCTGGTTTTTATGTTTACAAGAACCTATGAACTTAATTGCTCCCTGCTCTAATTACCCGTGCTTGTAATACATCCGTAGGTAGTTTAAATTGTTCCTAGATCTGTCTCAAGAGGGAGGAGGACAACCCAAATAAAATCATCTTCATGCACCTACCTATAATTCATCCTTGAAATCAGAAGGCTCACTGTCAACATCTTCAGATGCTTCTTTTGTGCTGGATTCTGCTGCCTCAGCTTCTTCGGCATCCTCCTCCTCTTCAACCGTTGCATCGGGACTGATGCTTAGGCTGCTTTTCACTGAGTCATAAATACGAGTTGCAAAATCCTTGGGGTCATTGAGCGTAAAGCCACTCTCCATCAATGCCGTCTGGTACATGAGTTGTGCTGTTTGCTTTACACTCTCATCCTGCAATTGGAATAAAATCCTCGTTATCAACCAACTATAACGAAAGCCTAAAATTGTAGCAACCAGGTAAGTAAACTGAGGAGCCATAGATATAGGTTAATGTAAATCAGAAATGTGCCAAAGAATTACTTCAGGGTTATTAACAACTCTCTCCCGTAGCTCCTTAATGATCGGGTGCCTTGGGTTGATCTCCAGCACCCTTTTGCCTCTCATGTATGCCTGCTTGCCAGGATCTGCTAGGGTTTGGGACTGCATGATTCTCTCCATATTTGAACTCCAACCATACTTCGATGTCACAACCACACAAGGACTATTTGCTAAGCGATTGCTTATCTTAACATCATCAACATTCTCACTGGCAAGGGCACCCTTCCACCATTTAGTCAAATCCTTAAATGACTCCTTGAGTTCCTTGTCCTTAGAATCCTTCCCAATTTTCAGCCCCTCTTTAGACACATTTTGGAATTTCTTATCCTCATAATCCATCAAGTATTGCATCAGATACTCATCAACAGGATCTGTGAAGAAAATAACCTGTACCAAGTATGATTAGCACAATTAACAAAAAGAAAAATGACCCCTCCTTGGAATACTTGATTTATTTCATAAAGAAGAAAAGCAAGTTCACATCTCAAACATGAAAGGGTGATGAGAAGACAATTCAATATGTTCTTAAGGTACATACTTATTTTAACATTTTAATGAGTTGACCAACACAAGTTAACAGAAAATACTATCAAGATAGCACAAATCATGGGCAGCCATAACCTGCGAGCTAATGTGATACCTCATAATTTTTCTTTGTAAGCCTCTCTAGGAATGGCGATTTCTCTAGTTGTTCTTTGCTTGGGCCAGTAATGTAGAAGATGTCTTTCTGTCCTGACTTCATTCTTGAGATGTATTGATCCAAGGAGGTCAGTTTACCCTCCGACCTTGTGCTAGTAAATACAAGTAGCAAAAATATGGTTATTCACCCCAAAAGAAGAAAACTGATCTTAACTTTTAAAGGGAAAAACACAAATGAGGAATAGAAAGCATATTTTATATTCGCAAAAGAATTCCATACGTCTCAAATCGGAGAAGTTTTGCCAAGCGGTTTCTGTTAGCAGCATCTTCTATTATACCAAGCTTAATTGACTTGCCAAATTCATTCCAGAACTTGGTATATTGACCCTTCTTTTCATCACTTTCAATTGACTCTTCATCATCTGCAACAATATTAATATTCAGTGCGAGCAAGAAGAGAGGAGAGAGAGAGAGAGAGTTATCTACATAAAACCTCAAATTTTGCAGTCGTCTTTATTCAAAATCTTGACAGGAAGTACATTCAAATTCTCCACATTGTTAAGGATCATTCAAGAATTAACTATTATCTTCATTAAAACTCGAGTATGCAAGCTTACTTAAGAAAATGAGACGTTATATGTCTTATTAAAAGAAAAGTAAATAGATAGGAAGTAATAGGAACCCTGACATAGAACAGAATGTCCTACCTTTCTTTTCTTTGTCATTAGCTTCATCAGGATCCTCTTCAGCTAGCTTACGAATCATATCAAGGGCCTTTCTAATGAGCTTCTTCTTTATAGTTTTTAAGCTGCTATGTTGCTGAAGCATTTCTCTTGATACGTTGAGTGGTAAGGTATCAGAATCAACAAGACCCTGGCCATAAGTGGTGAAAGTATTAATTCTGAACAAGGTTCTTTTACAGGAATATGATAGATAGATAATCAGCAGGCTTCGATTACCTTCAAAAAGCTGAGATACTTCGGTAAAAGCTCATCAAATTCATCAGAGATAAAAACCCGTCTAACGTACAACTTAAAGTTGGATTTGTTGGCATTATAGTAGCTCTCATACAAATCATGAGGAGCCTTTGGAGGCACAAAGAGTACAGCCTTGAATTCAACATCACCTTCAGCAGTAAAATGACTCCATGCAAGGGGCTTTTCTCACTGAAGTCCTGGTGGGAACATAAAAAGTTCAAAGCATATAAGAACCATGCCATTTCGCTTCTCTTTTACAAGTGTCCTACAAGACAAAAAAACACATAACTTACCTTGGACATAGAATGATAGAACTTTGTATACTCTTCATCTGTCACCTCCTTGGGATTTCTCAACCATATGGCTTTCACATCATTCAAAAGCTCCCATTCATAAGTTGTTTCCTTCACCTTCTTTGTCTTGGGTTTTTTCTCATCTTCCTCCTTTTCAGCATCTTCTTCTTCCTCCTCCGAGGAACTGCTTTCAGCTGTTGAAATCACAAATATGACAAGACATCAGAAACAAGACAGAGATTTACTTTGTCCCAACAGCCACGGTGTCAAAAAAATAGCATTAACACAAAACTGTGGTCACAAGAAACAGTTATTCAAACAGCACTACAGAAGTACAACATATTCAAGAGGGATTGTAAAATTTTAAGTACCTTTTTCATCTTCGTCACTGGACTCATCTTCATCGGCAGGAACTTCAACATCGACTTCTTTGCTTGCCCACAGAGAGATTGGGAAATTGATAAATTCAGAATATTTCTTCACCAATTCCTGAAAAAAGGGATAAGGATAATTGAGAATTTAAATTAACAATGAGAACTGGAAAAATCATATCACATTAACTTGGAAGGCCATAACAAATCCATATCAGTCATCCCAAAAAGCCAGTGAAAGGTAAGGGTGGTAAAAAAGAAATGAGATATTATGCATTGTTGTGGATTACAGAAATATGAGGCATAGAAACCGAATTAACCTCCCAACCCTTCGCAAGCCACTCTTTTTTTCTCAGCCTTTGACTGTAAATCAGGATGTTAGAATTATGAATATCCACTTTCAATAGATATGCAGGTGATTCAGCAACAATTAGGTATCTTAAGTAAAGTGAATTATACAGTTCCAACAGTGTAACTCTCCCCCAGAAAAAGTGCTCTAGATTGAGAAAAATGATGTTGGTACAGCTGAGAACTCCAAGACCAAAAACTTCAAAGAGATATCTGAATCAAAAGAAAAACTCTGTTCCACATAATAGTCATCTTGAGGAGGAATATCACTTCCACAGTTTAGTACTCTATTGCGTGTTTTAAAAAATAAACCTAGCCATCAACTACCAAAACAAGGACATCCAAATCTTTTATCATATTCACTGAGGAACTAGCAAATGAAAGTAAGAAAAAACTATTCTTAAACATCATCCGTTTTACCCACCTTCAGTTTGTATTCATCCAAATATTCTTGTGCTTCATCTCTGAGGTGCAATCTGATTTCTGTCCCACGACCAAGTGGTTCATTCCAGTTATCTTCAGAAATAGCAAAAGCACCATCAGCCTTTGATTCCCATACATACCTGAAAAAAATATACATTTAACAGTTTTATTCTTCTTGTCCACCATTCCACAAGAAAAGCAAATGGACATGGAGATGTGAAACTATAAAATACATACTGCTTGTCATCGTTGTGTTTGCTAATGACTTCCACATAGTCAGCAACTAGGTATACAGAGTAAAACCCAACACCAAACTGACCAATGAGATTAAGATCACCGCTTGTCTGCATTTTCTCAACAAAAGCTGTCCCAGCAACAAAATAATGTTCATGAGAACCTAATTAAGCACAACCAGGAAAGGAAGTTGAAGCAGGGGTAATCATATTTGAAACATGAGTACCTGAAGTTCCAGACTTGGCAATGGTCCCCAAATTTTTTATCAGATCCTCCTTTGTCATACCTATACCTCTATCACGAATTGAAAGAATTTTCTTTTCTTTGTCCAATTTAATCTGCATTCCACGCATTCAGTTAATAAACTAAGTGTACATGACATGTAACAAGAAAATACTAAGTTCATCAGCTTCAGTAAACAAAAACCAACAAATAACTGCTAACGCTAACCTGAATCTCAAGCTTAGAATTATCGCCTTCGCCCAATACTTCCTTGTCGGTGAGCGAAAGGAATCTAATCTTGTCTAAAGCCTGATCCAAAAAAGCATATAAAAAATAGCATTACAACACATAGTATTAATCAGAAGCTTTTCTTGCTTCTTTTCCTTTATCATGTACATAAGGTTCTTACATCAGAAGCATTGGAGATCAATTCCCTCAAGAAGATGTCCTTGTTGCTGTAAAGGGAGTTAATAATGATGTCCATAAGCCGAGACACCTCAGCCTGGAACTCAAACTTCTCCGCATCAGCACGGAGATTCCTCCTGGACATGGACTCCGCTTCTCTGTACCACCAAATTCCAGAATTAAAAATCATTTCTTAACAAATTTCCAAACAGAATCAAACCAATTGAAACAGAAAACAAAAGCAACAAAACCTTTTTGCCACATCTGAATCTGTGGATAAACCATTTGGAACAGCACCGATCTTCTCCTCTACCTTGGGTGGATCGACCGGCACATCAGAATCAACTTCCGCATTTGCTTGTATTTTCCTACCTGTACAATTTCCAGTAATTCAATTTCAACATTTTAGGCTTAATTAGCACAGCGCATTATCTTCAACAAAATTTGAATCGAATAATTCTACTAGCTAAAAAATTCAATATGCAGCCAACTCAACCAGAGGAACTAAAAGCCTCAAGTTCTAGATTATGGATACAATTCACAATAACAAAAAGCTATAACTTTAAGAATGATTTGAATAGATCCAGAAGCATTAATGGCGGGAAGCTAAACGGTAAAACATCGACAATATCATACCTTGATCAGGAAACAGAAAGAGAAGGCATAATAGAAATAAAACGGCAGAAACCGTCCACTTCCTCATCGTTGTTTGTTCGCTCTCAAGATCCTTTCTCACTTCTCTCAGTGGCAAATTTCGTAAATTTGAACTACAAAAATTTCCTGATTTGCAGTGAGTTTATGCGGAGTGAGCTTAATAAGAGTGTCAAAAAGCCCTCCCATCTCACGGGTCCGGACCTCTGCCACGAATTACTGCTCTCTCATTGGTTAGATGTTGCCAGCTTGGATGATCCAACGGGTGATATGATTTGTTTACCACGTGGCGATAGATTATTGGTCTTATTTTGAGGTTTAAGACGTGGAGAACCCGGGCTATAAAATAGGGGTTCTGGAAGCCTCTATTGGTCTTCTTGGAAAGACTTGACTTTGTAGTGGGCTGTGGAATTCTTTTGTGGCGCATTAAAAAGGTCCATTTTCAATGGGCCAAGTGATTGCGGGTTTTAGCAACGTGGACGCGGACAATTGGTCAAGGCCATGATCTATTTACACGATTATATCCAAATCACAATAACTCACTTGAAACTAATTTATATATAAAATGTATAATTAATCACTGTTAAAATCATGATGTATGAATGGACAATTAGTCGCCTTAGGCTTTCATTCGGAGTTGAAATCATTATTAACTTGCAGTTGTATATGAGTTTTTTTTCTCAAAATCGCCTATCGCTTTCCTTGGATGTTGAAATCGCGATTAACTAACAATTATATGAGTTTTTTTCCCAAAATAGTCTGACGCTTTTTTCAGGCTTTAAAATCGTGATTAACTCGCAGTTATGAATGCGTTTTTTTTCCCAAATAGCTTGTCGCTTTCATCTGGCGTTGAAATTACGATTAACTCGCAATTATATGTTCAATTGTTCCCAAAATAATGGCAATTTTTATAAATAAGACTATAGTCTTGAATACCATTGGAGGTAGCCCAAAATCTTGACCTCCACTTTAGGTCCAAGTCTAGGTCTAGTTTTCAATTTTTGGGATGCATTTCAAAGGTGTATGTTTTTTTTTTAAAAAAAAAAACTATAGTCTTGATTTTTAAAATGATGGGATAAAACCTTAATTGATGTTGTTCTTGTATATACAAACATAGTTTTAATAGTTCATTTTTTTGTTCTGAAAAATAATTTTTTTTAACCAAACCTCCATTTTTCATGGGTTATAACACACATAATTTGGTAAAATATAGAAAAGTAAAAAAACATGTTGATTTTGATTTTTTTCCTATTTGTTTTTTCACACAGCTCAATTGTGAATATTCATCATTGTGAAAGGTATTAAAAGAGTGAAATTTAGATTTTTTTAACAAAAATTTAATTTTTCATAAGCTATAACATACGTATTTTAGCCAAAAAATGGCAAAATCCAAAACCGAGTTGATTTTAAATTTTTTATACCATTTTTTGCACCCACTCCGATTTCGAACAATCGTTCTAGGGAATATTATTTTTTATTTTTTTTGACTGCAAGTTTTCAACCTATAAGATTAAGTTGAATGATACATAGCCTTTTGATTAGATCACCATTTTTAACGCTCAAAGAATGCATGATTTGTGTCTAACATAAGTTGTTCAAAATAAACCTATCAAATCAGCCATTCAAAACAAAGAAATTTAAATTTATTTTTTACCTCTAAGCTTTTGTAATTTTAACTTTGGCCCTAAAACTTTACCAATTTAAGATTTAATATTTTTAATTAGAAAAAGAGAAAAACATATTTTAGGAAGTTTTGACTGTACCGTCATTACAACTATTTTCCATCAACTAACCCTAGTTATTGGTAGGTTTTTTCAGCTTAACCCTATAGTTAACAAATTAAACTAACTTTCTTCATCCTGCTACTTTCCTGGAGAAGTTCCTTACAGGAAGCATCTCTTGTGACCGTCCAAGGAACAAATCAGATTGTCCATGCCATCCTCCTGCCTTCATAGGAGGAAGAGGAGGAGGCTGCTGTGGTTTTGAAGATGGTTTTCCAGAGCCAATGGTCATGTTTGACAACTTCTCGGCTGCACCAGAAACTCCACGGGTCTTCCCCGTATAATTAGACGCAGCAACATTCTTCACAGGTGGCCGATATCTTGGTTGTTGCTTCAAAGTGCTCTTAAAATACTTTTCCTCATCCTGAAGATTCATCTCCAACTTCCTTTGCACACCTTCATGCGAAGGCGCACTCGCATTGATAGAGGAGAAAATGCTTGTGGGCTTCAAGTTGGGCAATGTACACGAATACCTCCTACCAGACTTTTGCTCCAATGGAACTTTGGTTCCAGCTGATGGAGGGGTTTTAGCAAGAGCAGCTTTAGAGCGTAAAGATGTTGGAACATAAAAGCAACTCTGGAAAAAGGGATGTTGAAGCGCCTCTGCTGCAGTTGGCCTCTTACATGGATCCCATGAACAAAGTGATTTAATAAGGTTGATTGCATCGCCAGCAGAAGGTATCAAAGCAGAAAGATGGACACCAGCAACTTGTGGAAACTGGTAATTAATTACAGTAGCAAGGTCAAGTCCTTCCGACCAGTCATTCTCCGTTGGACTTCCTATAACACTGCATATTTTATAGATTTCATCTGCCTCACTTGAACCCGGAAACAGAGGACGAAGGGTAAACAGTTCAGCCATTATTGCACCCATTGCCCACATATCAACAGCAGAACCATAGCTTGGTGATTGGAGCAGAACTTCAGGAGCGCGATACCAGCGTGTTGAGACGTATTCAGTGTATGGAGGTTGAGAATTGATTTCACGAGCAAGACCAAAATCAGCAATTTTTATAACATCCTTTGAAACGAGCAAATTCTCCGGCTTAAGATCGCGGTGAAAGAATCCACGTTGATGCATGTACGCAAGACCCTGGAAAACTTGGAAACACCAATTTTTTAGCTCAGCTACCGAGAAAAGCTCTGCCCTATCTTTCATGAGCTGGTATAGATTACATTCCATGTATTCAAACACAAAGTAAAGGATGTCATGTTCTCTAATCACTTCTTTAAGCTTCACAATGTTTGGATGGTTCATCTTCCGAAGTGACTTTACTTCTCTCAGATTTATGCACTCTTCCCATGTATAGTATTTCTTCTTCATCTTTTTAATTGCAACCACTTCACCAGTCTGCTTGTTCAATGCTCGCCACACACTACCAAATGTACCACTTCCAACCTCCTTGATTATCTTGTATCTTTCCATTTTTGCGATTTCAACAGCAGGTAACACCCAATTTATTGGAGAAAGAATAATATAGAAGTCGACGTAATATTAGGTAGATGACAGTAAAGGAAAGCTATATAGTATAATAAGCTAAAACGTGGCTGATCCAGCAAATTCCAACGTTAATCTTCTGCAACTTTGCACAAGAGAGCATAACCAAAATGATTATGGTAGGAAGCCTCCACAGCCTTATTGATGGAATATAGCATATCAGTTCTCTGCCGATAAGGGAAAATGAGCATGGGAATGCAAGAGCTGCTGACCATCTTGTACCTGTCCAAAACTGATAAGTGACTCTGTCGCACGGATTTCAGTCCTTGCTCAAAAGATGGCTGCAGACTGAAACTTCAGTAGGAGTGATGAAAAACTACCTCAACTGTGCTTTTTAGGTGTAGGATGGAATTTTATTTAATTATCCAAAACCCAAAACTATGAAGACTAATAAGTCGCAGGACTTATTTTTGTAAAGAAAAGTGCATAAGCCTAATGCTTATTTGCGAAGAACAACACAGCACGCAAACAAAGATAAGAATTAATTAATTCTTGAGGCAAATCAATTATTTTATTTACGCCGTATGGCTTTTTGTCAAACTACAAAAACAACGCTCAGAAACCGAGCAACAAGCACGCGCACGCAGCTTTTCTTTTCCAATTTTTTTGTTCTTATTTTTAGTATACAAAATAACTCTAATCTAGCAATGTATTTATAGGTTAGGAAACTAACTAAAATTAACAAGGATTTGACCAATAATCCTTTTACAATTCTGTTTCCTAAAATGAAATAACAATTAATTAAAATACCAAACCTATTAGGATTTAGTTTAATCTTCTGTTTCCTAAAATGAAACAACAATTAATTAAAATACCAAACCTATTAGGATTTAGTTTAATCCTACATTAGGGTTTATGCAAAACCTTCGGTCAACCAAATGACACTCTTAACAGGTATCCCTCAAGCAAAAAGACTACACATAGCTAGGAAACGTAAATTATGCACAAGCAGTGCAATGGACTATCTAACTCTTGACCATTATAATTTGTATTGCTCACAGACTTCGGTCCTTGGAAGACAGTATACGAAGATCTCAAATGTGCATCCATTAAACAACGCAATATAGAAGTGCACCAACGATCCAACAGCTAACTCAGAAAAAATTAGCATTTGGCCTCCTGTACTGATTGTTCATGAGAAGCTGTTCACTAAGTGCAATTGACAAAAGAAACAAGAAGAAAGTCCCCAACAATGAGAAACCGCTAATCAAGAACTTCCTGGAATGAGAAACCGCGATATTTGTCGCAATTTTACCAAAGGCATACTTGCTCCATGTCCTAAGTCAAAGCCAAATATAACCTGAGGGAGAAACGGCATAACCTAAAGACGAAGCCACGGAAGATAAAAAATGGCGAAACCAAGGACAACCCAAACCCCTCTAATTGCGTGAATATTGTAAAAGTAGAAAATTAAAATTTTCACCGAACCTCTGTTTTTCATGAGTAATAACACACATATTTTAGTAAAAAATGAAATATAAAAAAAAGTGTTGATTTTTACTTTCTCCTACTATCTTTTACACACACTAATTGTGAATATGCATTTACTGAATAGTGTAAAAAAAAGTGAAATTTATATTTTTCAATAAATTTATATTTTTCATGAGTGATAATACGTATTTTAGCAAAAAATAGCAAAATTAAAAAACGCATTGATTTTGAATGTTTTTGAGATGTTTTTTACACCCACCTCAATTGTGAGGATACATTCAATTGAATATTGTCAAAAAAGTAAAGTTTAAATTTTTTCATCAAAACTCAATTTTTCACAGGTTATAACACACGTATTTTAGTAAAAAATAAAAAAGTAAAAAAACATGTTGATTTTGACTTTTCTCCTTATGTTTCGTTCACCATCCTTAATTGTGAATATTCATCCTTGTGAACGGTGTTAAAAAAAAGTAAAATTTAGATTTTTTTTTCAAAATTTCAATTTTTCATGGGGTATAATACGTATGTTAGCCAAAAATGGCAAAATCCAAAAATGCGTTGAAATGACTTTTTTGTACCATTTTTTGCACCCACCCCAATTGTGAACATTCATTCTAGTGAATATTGTCAAAAAAGTAAAAATTAAATTTTTTATTGAACCTCCATTTTTCATAGGTTATAACACATGTATTTTGGTAAAAAATGGCAAAGTAAAAAAGTATTGATTTTTGCTTTTCTCCTACTATTTTTTTACACACACCATAATTGTGAACATGCATTCTAATGAATTGTATAAAAAAGTAAAATTTTGCGGCATTTTCTGGCAAGTTTTTTAAATTTGTCGTTTTAAGCAAAGAAATGTTACAACCCATTTTACTTTTTTTGCTTAGAACGACAAATTTAAAAATCTTGCCACTAAAGCCGTTTTCGTGCCATTTTTTGAAATTAATCTAAATGGCAATGAGCTATCTAAAGAATGGTTTTAAAAAAATGGAAAGTTGGAAAATTTAAAAAATGACCATTTTTTGTGGGCGCACGTTTTTTCCCAAAACGTCAAATTCACTAAATTGTCGTCGAGGACTGTTTTTGTACCATTTTTTGCACTCATATCAAATTGAGCAATGTTATCAAATGAATGGTGTAAAAGAATGGGAAAGTTAAAAATTTTGAAAAATGATGCTTTTGGTTATAACACACGTTTTTTTGCCCAAAATGACAAATTTCAAAACTTGTCGTCAGTGGCTGTTTTTGTGCCATTTTTTCACTCATTTCAAATAGCGATGTTCTATCTATTAAAAGGTGTAAAAAAATAGAAAGTTAAAATTTTTCAAAATTGACCAATTTTTGTGAGTTATAGCACACATTTTTTTTGCTTAAACGACAAATTTAAAAAACTTGTTGCTAAAGGCCGTTTTCGTGCTGTTTATTGCACTCAATGAAAATGGCGATGAGCTATCTGAAGAATTGTTTAAAAAAAATAGATAGTTAGAAAATTTGAAAAATGATCATTTTTTGTGGGTTACAGCGCATGTTTGTTTTTCAAAAACGACAAATTTACAAAACTTGTAGCCGAGGGCCGTTTTCATGCTGTTTTTTGCACTCATGAAATTGCGAAATGCTATCTAATGAATTGTGTAAAAAAATAGGAAAGTTAAAAATTCTGAAAAATGACATTTTTGGTGGGTTATAACACACATGGAAAATTTCAAAAACTTGTCCTCGATGGCTATTTTTGTGCCATTTTTTACTCATATTAAATGACGATGTGCTACCTAATGAAAGTTTAAAAAAAAGGGAAAGTTAGAAATTTTGGAAATTGACCAATTTTTGTGGGTTATAGCACATGTTTTTTTGCTTAAAACGACAAATTTTAAAAACTTGCCGCTAAAGGCCGTTTTCGTGCCATTTTTTGAACTCAAACGAAATGGCGATGAGCTATCTAAAGAATGGTTTAAAAAAAAATGTAAAGTTAGAAAATTTAAAAAATGACCATTTTTTGCGGGGTTATAGCGCACGTTTTTTTCCCAAAATGGCAAATTCACTAAACTTGTCATCGAGGGTCATTTTCGTATCGTTTTTTGCACTCAAATCAAAATGTGCAATGTTATCTAATGAATGGTGTAAAAAAATAGGAAAGTTAAATATTTTGGAAAATGACATTTTTGGTGTACAACACACGTTTTTTGCTCAAAACAACAATTTCAAGAACTTATCGTCACTGACTGTTTTTTTGCGATTTTTTTGCTCATAATGAATGGTGTAAAAAAAAAAAAGAAAATTAAATTTTTTGAAAAATGACATTTTTGGTGTGTTATAACACATAAGTTTTGCATGTATATGTATAGGTAACTATTTCATTCAGGACTATGTTGCTGCAGGTATTTACCTAAATTTGCATAATGCTTGGTTACATGAACACACATGCTTAGAATTTACATTTTTAGAACTAAATGAAAATTTTCCAAATGAGGGACTTACTTGCTGCTGATGTTAGGCAAGTCTAGTCCAAAATTGTGTTTCAAAACAGCTCACATTACACACTCACGTGCATAATACACATGATGTAGATAAGAAATTATAATCTCTCTTTTGTCACTCCTAGTGAATCATTGACTTATCATAGGGAGTATTTTGATAATAAAGAGCTTACTTTGTAGCTGTACAATGGGGATGCTAGAGGTTGAGAATATATAAAAGTTATTAGATTTCGAATGGCTTTTATATATTCTTCAACCTCTAGCAACCATTACATCTACAAAGGAAAACGTACTCCTTATTTAAGAACTAAAGCTCTAGATTAGTAATTGTAAAGGAGGAATTACTTCTTAGTTTTATTTTGTAATTTTAGATAGATGTTTCAATGTAAGGGAGGAGTCCCCTCCATTTATAGCTTTCCAAGTATACTAATGGTGTGGTTAAATCCGTCATTGAATTTTGTAACATTTACTTTTATCTATAAAACTGGGAGTGACACCCCTCGGTAAATGAGATGATTTGCCAAATGAAAAAAGGTTGTTATAACACATGTTTTTTTTGCCCAAAACAGTAAATTTCAAAAACTTGCCATCAGTGGTTTTTGCACTGATATTTGCCCAAATTTCAAAAATTTGCCCAAAATAGTAAATTTCAAAAACTTGCCGTTCTTGCACTCATATCAAACGGTGATGTGCTATCTATTGAAATGAGTAAAAAAATGGAAAGTTAGAAATTTTTGAAATTGACCAATTTTTGTAGGTTATAGAACACATTTTTTTGCTTAAAATGACAAATTTAAAAAACTTGCCACTAAAGGCCGTTTTCGTGCTGTTTATTGCACTCAATTGAATTGCGATGAGCTATCTAAAGAATGGTTTAAAAAAATAGACAGTTAGAAAATTTGAAAAATGACCATTTTTGTGGGTTATAGAGCACGTTTTTTTCTCAAAATGTCAAATTTACAAAACTTGTCGCCGAGAGCCGTTTTCGTGCCTTTTTTGCACTCATATCATATTGCAAAATGCTATCTAATGAATGGTGTAAAAAAATGGGAAAGTTAAATTTTTGAAAGTTTACATTTTTGGTGGGTTATAACATAAGGTTTTTTTGCCAAAAATGAAAAATTTCAAAAACTTATCGTCGGTGGCTATTTTTGTGCCGTTTTTCTACTCATATTAAATGGCGATATGCTATATAATGAAAGTTGTAAAAAAAGAAAAAGTTAGAAATTTTAGAAATTGTCCAATTTTTGTGGGTTGTAGCACACGTTTTTTTACTTAAAACTCTAAATTTAAAAAATTTACCGCTAAAGGCCGTTTTCGTGCCATTTTTTGAACTCAATCGAAATGGAGATGAGCTATCTAAAGAATGGTTTAAAAAAAATAGAAAGTTAGAAAATTTAAAAAATGACCATTTTTTGTGGGTTATAGCGCACATTTTTTTCCCAAATCAGAAAATTCACTAAACTTGTCGTCGATGGCCGTTTTCATGCCCTTTTTTGCACTCATATCAAATTGCGCAATGTTTTCTAATGAATGGTGTAAAAAAAGGAAAAGTTAAAAATTTTGAAAAATGACATTATTGGTGGGTTATAACACACATTATTTTCCCAAAACAGCAAATTTCAAAAACTTATCGTCAGTGGCTGTTTTTGTGCCATTTTTCCCCCTCATATCAAATGGAGATGTGCTATCCATTGAAAGGTGTAAAAAAATGGAAAGTTAGAAATTTTTGAAATTGACCAATTTTTGTGGGTTATAACATAGTTTTTTGCTTAAAACGACAAATTTAAAAACTTGCTGCTAAAGGCCATTTTTGGGCTGTTTATTGCACTCAATCGAAATGGCGATTAGCAATATGAAGAATGGTTTAAAAAAATAGATAGTTAGAAAATTTGAAAAATGACAATTTTTTGTGTGTTGTAGCGCGCACATTTTTTCCCCAATATGGCGAATTTATAAAACTTATCGTCAAGGACCGTTTTCGTGCCATTTTTTGTGCTCCTATCAAATTGCGCAATGTTTATCTAATGAACGGTGTAAAAAAATTAGAAAGTTAAAATTTTTGAAAAATGACATTTTTGGTGTGTTATAACGTATGTTTTTTTTGCCCAAAATAGGAAATTTCAAAAACTTGCCGTCATTGGTTGGTTTTGTGCCATTTTTGCACTCATATCAAACGGTGATGTGCTATCTATTGAAAGGGGTAAAAAAATGGAAAGTTAGAAATTTTTGAAAGTGACCAATTTTTGTGGGTTTATACACACATTTTTTTGCTTACAACGACTTATTAAAAACTTGCCGCTAAAGACCGTTTTCGTACTGTTTATTGCACTCAATTGAATGACGATGAGCTATCTAAAGAATGGTTTAAAAAAAATAGACAGTTAGAAAATTTAAAAAATGACCATTTTTGTGGGATATATCACACGTTTTTTTCCCAAAACGTCAAATTTACAAAACTTGTCGCCGAGGGCCGTTTTCGTGCCTCTTTTGGACTCATATCATATTGCAAAATGCTATCTAATGAATGGTGTAAAAAATGGGAAGGTTCAAAAATTTGAAAATTTAAATTTTTGGTGGGTATAACACATGTTTTTTTTGCCAAAAATGAAAAATTTTAAAAACTTATTGCCGGTGGCTATTTTTGTGCCATTTTTTTACTCATATTAAACGGCGATGTGTTATCTAATGAAAGTTGTAAAAAAAAGGAAAAGTTAGAAATTTTAGAAATTGACCAATTTTTGTGGGTTGTAGCACACATTTTTTTGCTTAAAACTCTAAATTTAAAAAACTTGCCGCTAAAGGCCGTTTTCGTGCCATTTTTTGAACTCAATCGAAATGGAGAAAAGCTATCTGAAGAATGGTTTAAAAAAAAATAGAAAGTTAGAAAATTTTAAAAATGGCCATTTTTTGTGGAATGTAGCGCACGTTTTTTCCCAAACTGGAAAATTCACTAAACTTGTCGTCGATGGCCGTTTTTGTACCTTTTTTGCACTCATATCAAATTGCGCAATGTTTTTTAATGAATGGTGTAGAAAAAAGAAAAAGTTAAAAATTTTGAAAAATGACATTTTTGGTGGGTTATAATACACATTTTTTTTTCAAAACGACATTTAAAAAGCTTGTCGTCAGTGGCTGTTTTTGTGCCATTTTTTTCCTCATATCAAATGGCGATTTGCTATCCATTGAAATGTGTAAAAAAATGGAAAGTTAGAAATTTTTGCAATTGACAAGTTTTTGTAGGTTATAGCACCCACTTTGTTGCTTAAAACGACAAATTTAAAAACCTTGCTGCTAAAGACCTTTTTTGGGCTGTTTATTGCACTCAATCGAAATGGTGATGAGCTATCTGAAGAATGGTTTAAAAAAATAGATAGTTAGAAAATTTGAAAAATGACCATTTTTTGTGGGTTATAGCGCACGTTTTTTACCCTAAAATGGCGAATTTATAAAACTTTCATTGAGGATCGTTTTCGTGCCATTTAATGTGCTCGTATCAAATTGTGCAATGTTTATCTATGAACGGTGTAAAAAAATAATAAAGTTAAAATTTTTGAAAAATGACATTTTTTGTGTGTTATAACACATGTTTTTTTTCCAAAAGAGGAAATTTCAAAAACTTGATGTCAGTGGCTGTTTTTGTACCGTTCTTGCACTCATATCAAACGGTGATGTGCTATCTATTGAAAGGGGTAAAAAATGGAAAGTTAGAAATTTTGAAATTGACAAATTTTTGTTGGTTATAGCACACATTTTTTTGCTTGAAATGACAAATTTAAAAAACTTGCCGCTAAAGGCCATTTTCGTGCTGTTTATTTTACTCAATTGAATGGCGATGAGCTATCTAAGGAATGGTTTAAAAAAATAGACAGTTAGAAAATTTGAAAAAATGACCATTTTTGTGTGTTATAGCGCGCGGACGTTTTTTTCCCCAAAATGACAAATTTACAAAACTTGTCGCCGAGAGCCGTTTTCGTGCCTTTTATGCATTCATATCATATTGCAAAATGCTATCTAATGAATGGTGTAAAATGCTATCTAACGACAAATTTAAATAACTTGCCGCTAAAGGCCGTTTTCGTGTTGTTTATTGCACTCAATTGAATGGGCGATGAGCTATCTAACGAATTATTTAAAAAAATAGGCAGTTAGAAAATTTGAAAAATGACCATTTTTGTGTGTTGTAGCTCACGTTTTTTTTTCCAAAACGGAAAATTTACAAAACTTTTCACCGAGGGCCGTTTTCGTGCCTTTTTTCGCACTCATATCATATTGCAAAATGCTATCCAATGAATGGTGTAAAAAATTGGAAAAGTTAAAATTTTTGAAAGTTTACAGTTTTGGTGGGTTATAACACACGTTTTTTTGCAAAAATTAGAAAATTTCAAAAACTTGTCGCCGGTGGCTATTTTTGTGCCATTTTTTTACTCATATTAAATGGCGATATGCTATCTAATAAAAGTTGAAAAAAAAGGAAAAGTTAGAAATTTTAGAAATTGACCAATTTTTGTTGGTTGTAGCACACGTTTTTTTGTTTAAAACTCTAAATTTAAAAAACTTGCTGCTAAAGGCCGTTCTCGTGCCATTTTTTGAACTTAATCGAAATGGAGATGAGCTATTTGAGGAATGGTTTAAAAAAATAGAAAGTTAGAAAATTTTAAAAATGACTATTTTTTGTGGGTTATAGCGCACGTTTTTTCCCAAGTCGGAAAATTAGCTAAACTTGTCGTCGAGGGCCGTTTTCGCACCGTTTTTTGCACGTATATAAAATTGCGCATTGTTTTCTAATGAATGGTGTAGGAAAAAGGAAATGTTAAAATTTTTGAAAAATTACATTTTTGGTGGGTTATAACACATTTTTTTTTCCAAAACGGCAAATTTTAAAAACTTTTCGTCAGTGGCTGTTTTTGTGCAGTTTTTTCCCCAATATCAAATGGCGATATGCTATCTATTGGAAGGTATAAAAAAATGAAAAGTTAGAAATTTTGGAAATTGACCAATTTTCAGCACACATTTTTTTGCTTAAAACGACAAATTGAAAAAACTTGCCGCTTAAGGTAATTTTTTGGCTGTTTATTGCACTCAATCGAAATGGAGATGAGCTATATAAAGAATGGTTTGAAAAAATAGATAGTTTGAAAATTTGAAAAATGACCATTTTTTGTGGGTTACGTTTTTTTCCCAAAATGGCGAATTTATAAAACTTGCAGCCGAGGACCGTTTTCGTGCCTTTTTGTTCTCGTATCAAATGGCGCAATGTTTATCTAATGAATGGTGTAAAAAAAATAAGAAAGTTAAAAATTTTGAAAATTTACATTTTTGGTGGGTTATAACACACGTTTTTTTGGCAAAAATAGAAATTTTCAAAAAGTTGCCGTCAGTAGCTACTTTTGTGCTGTTCTTGCACTCATATCATGTGGGGATGTGCTATCTAATGAAAGGGTTAAAAAAATGGAAAGTTAGAAATTTTTGAAATGAACCAATTTTTGTGGGTTATAGCACACATTTTTTTTGCTTAAAACGACAGATTTAAAAAACTTGCCGCTTAATAGCGGTTTTGGAGCTAGGGTCAGAAGCTAAGATTTAATTGAATCAAATAAATTTATAACTCTAATCCTCACGACATTTAAGATGCATCAAGACACCAACATTTTATAGCTAGAGGAAGTAGGGATCAAACCCACAGGGAGGGGATGAGTCTATGGAATTAGTGTAAACGTGTGTTTTGTAGTGGAAGTACAAATAAGCAAAGGAAAAGATCCTAAACTATACTAATACTACCAAATAAATATAAAAGTGTGTGAAAGAGAAATCAAGTAATGAAAGTATACCCTTGGATTTAGTTATCTCAAATGTTAGTGTTATGTGTGGTTTATCCTATGAAATCACTATGACTAAGGATGAGCCAATTCAACTAAGTCCCCCCTTTATGGCGGAGGCAAGGACCTAAATGCATTGTCTTCTACAGGACATTGACCAATTAACCAATCCACCCTTTCTGGCGGAGGCAAGGACTAGCTAACTAAATCAACCGAAATTCCAATGTCTCTCTAATCGTTCACTCTCTAATCCAACCCCTCCTTTATGGCGGAGGCAAGGGTTGAACCTAGTCACTCCTTTAGAAACCATTCCCTAATTCACTCCCCCCTTTATGGCGGAGGCAAGGACTAAACTAGTTCATGTCTACTAAGTTCATCAAACTTACATTGAACTCTCAATATCCCAATCAATTCCCCCTTTATGGCGGAGGCAAGAATGGACTAAGATATCTCCACTAATCCATCACCCACATACTAGTCTACTATTAGCATTACTAATATGGGATAATAATTAGTTTGTAGTTCTTAATTCCTAGCTATCCACAATACAAAACCACACATTAACACAATATATCAACAACACATAACCATAATCCAAGGGTAATGGCAAATTAGCACATCAAAGCTATTAAGAACATCACAATAAATGAATTAAAGCATGGAATTAAACAAAGAAAATACAAAGAGTAGCACTCCCCTTTGAAGATCCAAGCCCAAAGCTCAAAGCTTTCCAACAAAACAAGTCCTTAGAGCCAAGAGCTTACATAAAATCCTCTCCACAATATGCTATTTACATCAAGAACACACACTAATTGTATGTTCTTGTGGAGTAGCTAGAAAGAAATGCTCTCTAATCTAACAAAACTAACCTAACTAATGGCTTCCTTCTTTCTCTTGGCTGCAAAATTCTTCATATATGGGGGAAGAATTAGGGCTGAATGAGTGTGTCTTGACATGCCCAAAATGCCCTTGAAGTTTTCTCAAAATGGAGGGCAAAATTGACTTGGAGAATCTGCCGCGCTGCTGAACGTCGCGACGTTCTTCCATTTGAACCTGAACGTCGCGACGTTAGTTGTGAATGTCACGACATTAGTTGTGAACGTTGTGCGACGTTCAGCCTGCGGTGCGACGGAGAAGTTTTTCTTCGGCACGCCGTAACTCTCTGGAAAAGGATTTTTGGTACATTTTAAAGTGCATTTTTCGGCGCGCCGGAGAAACCTCTTTGGCGCGCCGGAGAGCTTTGTCTAACCTTCAAAATGTGCTCTTTTCATCGTTCTTTTGCTCCGTTGCTCCTCCCACGCCATAATGTCCTACAAATACGTTAAAAACATGTAAAAACGACATAAAAACACGTTACAAGGACGCTCAAGAGGTAAGTAAAACGAATACAATAAGGTGAAAATCATCACCTTATCAGCCACGACATTGAAACACACTTACCGAGGATTCCACTTTTTACCTTCGGAATAGCAAATGAAGGGATTCCTGTCCCTGAGCTTCTTACCGAAATAGACATTAGCTTTGGGGCTAATGAGTGCTTCCGTGTACCTAGAATGCTTTGGCAGCTTCTGACTTTTTTCCATTTTTGCAATAAACTTACATAAATCGTCTTCCGATTCCTCCTCATAGCTGTGTTCAGTCCATTGGTCCTCGTCATCCTCCTCATTCTCTGATTCAGTTGGGATATTCTGTAGGATAGTTAAATCAGACAACGAGCTAGTTTTTTGACAATATTCACTAGAATGCATGTTCACAATTGAAATGGGTGCAAAAAGTGGTACAAAAAATTCATAATCTACTTGTTTTTTAAATATTCCACTTTTCGCTTAAAATACGTGAGTTATAACACATAAAAAATTGAGATTTGGTGAAAATTTTAAATATCACTTTTTTTAAGATATTCACTATTTATGCATGTTCACAATAGGAATGGGTGCAAAAAACGGAGCGAAAAAGGTCAAAATACACGGGTTTTGAGATTTTTGCCATTTTCGGTTAAAATTTGTGTGTTATATCCATGAAAAATTCAGGTTTGTTGAAAATTTTAAGTATCACTTTTGGGACAATATTCACTAGAATGCATGTTCACAATTAAAATGGGTGCAAAAAGAGGCACGAAAAAATTCATAATCTACTTGTTTTTTAATTTTACCGCTTTTCGCTTAAAATACGTGAGTTATAAACCATGAAAAATTGAGATTTGGTGAAAATTTTAAATATCACTTTTTTTATGATATTCACCAGAATGCATGTTCACAATAGGAATGCGTGCAAAAAAAGAAGCGAAAAAGGTCAAAATACACGCGTTTTGAGATTTTTATCATTTTCGGTTAAAATTCTTGTGTTATAAACATATGAAAAATTCAGGTTCGGTGAAAATTTTAAATATAACTTTTTTTGGACAATATTAACTAGAATGCATGTTCAGAATTGAAATGGGTGCAAAAAGTGGCACGAAAAATTCATAATCTACTTATTTTTTAAATGTTACACTTTTCGCTTAAAATAAGTGAGTTATAACCCATAAAAAATTGAGATTTGGTGAAAATTTTAAATATCACTTTTTTTAAGATATTCACTATTATGCATGTTCACAATAGGAATGGGTGCAAAAAACGAAGTGAAAACGAGCAAAATACACAGGTTTTGAGGTTTTTGCCATTTTCGTTTAAAATTCGTGTATTATAACCCATGAAAAATTCAGGTTTGGTGAAAATTTTATATATCCATTTTTGGGACAATATTCACTAAAATGCATGTTCACAATTAAAATATGTGCAAAACGTGGCACGAAAAAATTCATAATCTACTTGTTTTTTGATTTTACCGCTTTTCGCTTAAAATACGTGAGTTATAACCCATGAAAAAT
The DNA here is from genome assembly GCA_016586305.1 of Ophiorrhiza pumila. Taxonomy (NCBI): domain Eukaryota; kingdom Viridiplantae; phylum Streptophyta; class Magnoliopsida; order Gentianales; family Rubiaceae; genus Ophiorrhiza; species Ophiorrhiza pumila. The sequence continues at coordinate 1,174,599 of BLIW01000010.1, read as the reverse complement.
TGAGATTTGGTGAAAATTTTAAATATCACTTTTTTAATGATATTCACTAAAATGCATGTTCATAATAGGAATGGGTGCAAAAAACGAAGAGAAAAAGGTTAAAATACACACGTTTTGAGGTTTTTTATCATTTTCGGTTAAAATTCTTGTGTTATAACCCCATTAAAAATTCAGGTTTAGTGAAATTTTTAAATATAACTTTTTTGGACAATATTAACTAGAATGCATGTTCACAATTGAAATGGGTGCAAAAAGTGGCACGAAAAATTCATAATCTACTTGTTTTTTAAATATTCCACATTTCGCTTAAAATACGTGAGTTATAACCCATAAAAAATTGAGATTTGGTGAAAATTTTAAATATCACTTTTTTTAAAGATATTCACTATTATGCATGTTCACAATAGGAATAGGTGCAAAAAACGGAGCGAAAAAGGTTAAAATACACGGGTTTTGAGATTTTTACAATTTTCGGTTAAAATTCGTGTGTTATAACCCATGAAAAATATAGGTTTTGTGAAAATTTTAAGTATCACTTTTGGGACAATATTCACTAGAATGCATGATCACAATTAAAATGGGTGCAAAAGAAGGCACGAAAAAATTCATAATTTACTTGTTTTTTAATTTTACCGCTTTTCGTTTAAAATACGTGAGTATAACCCATGAAAAATTGATATTTGGGGAAAATTTTAAATATCACTTTTTTTATGATATTCACTAGAATGCATGTTCACAGTAGGAATGTGTGCAAAAAACGAAGCGAAAAAGGTCAAAATACACGCGTTTTGAGATTTTTATCATTTTCAGTTAAAATTGTTGTGTTATAAACATATGAAAAATTCAGGTTTGGTAAATATTTTAAATATAACACTTTTGGACAATATTAACTAGAATGCATTTTCATAATTGAAATGGGTGCAAAAAGTGGCATGAAAAATTCATAATCTACTTATTTTTTAAATATTCCACTTTTCGCTTAAAATAAGTGAACCCTAAACCCTAAACCCATAAAAAATTAAGATTTGGTGAAAATTTAAAATATCACTTTTTTAAGATATTCACTATTATGCATGTTCACAATAGGAATGGGTGCAAAAAAGAAGCGAAAACAAGCAAAATACACAGGTTTTGAGGTTTTTGCCATTTTCGTTTAAAATTCGTGTGTTATAACTCGTGAAAAATTCATGTTTGGTGAAAATTTTATATATCCATTTTTGGGACAATATTCACAAAAATGCATGTTCACAATTAAAATATGTACAAAACGTGGCACGAAAAAATTCATAATCTACTTGTTTTTTGATTTCACCACTTTTCGTTTAAAATACGTGAGTTATAACCCATGAAAAATTGAGATTTGGTGAAAATTTTAAATATCACTTTTTTTTATGATATTCACTAGAATGCATGTTCACAATAGGAATGGGTGCAAAAAACGAAGAGAAAAAGGTCAAAATACACGCGTTTTGAGTTTTTTTATCATTTTCTGTTAAAATTCTTATGTTATAAACCTATGAAAAATTCAGGTTTGGTGAAAATTTTAAATATCACAGTTTTGGACAATATTAACTAGAATGCATGTTTAGAATTGAAATGGGTGCAGAAAGTGGCACGAAAAAATTCATAATCTACTTGTTTTTTGAATTTTCCACTTTTCGCTAAAAATACGTGCGTTTATAACCCATGAAAAATTGAGATTTGGTGAAAATTTTAAATGTCATTTTTTTAAAGATACTCACAAGAATGAATAGCCACAGTAGGAATGGGTGCAAAAAACGGAGCAAAAAAGGTCAAAATACATGCGTTTTGGGATTTTTATCTTTTTCGATTAAAATTCGTGTGTTATAACCCCATGAAAAATTCAGGTTTGGTGAAAATTTTAAAGATCACTTTTTTTGGACAATATTCACTAGAATGCATGTTCACAATTGAAATGGGTGCAAAAAGTGGAACGAAAAAATTCAAAATTTATTTGTTTTTGAATTTTACCATTTTGCATTTAAAATACGTGAGTTATAACCCATGAAAAATTAAGATTTGGTGAAAATTTTAAATATCAATTTTTTTTGAAGATATTTACTATTATGCATGTTCACAATAGGATTGGATGCAAAAAACGGAGCGAAAAAGGTCAAAATACACGAGTTTTGAGATTTTTGCCATTTTCGGTTAAAATTCGTGTGTTATAACCCATGAATAATTCAGGTTTGGTGAAAATTTTAAGTGTCACATTTTTCGACAATATTAACTAGAATGCGTGTTGACAATTAAAATGTGTGCAAAAAGAGGCACGAAAAAATTCATAATCTACTTGTTTTTTGATTTTACCGCTTTTCGCTTAAAATACGTGAGTTATAACCCATAAAAAATTGAGATTTGGTGAAAATTTTAAATATAACATATTTTAAGATATTCACTATTATGCATGTTCACAATAGGAATGGGTACAAAAAATGGAGCGAAAACGGTCAAAATACACGGGTTTTGAGATTTTTGCCATTTTCGATTAAAATTCGTGTGTTATAACCCATGAAAAATTCAGATTTGGTGAAAATTTTAAATATAACTTTTTTGGACAATATTAACTAGAATGCATGCTCACAATTAAAATGGGTGCAAAAAGTGGCACGGAAAATTCATAATCTACTTGTTTTTTAAATATTCCACTTTTTGCTTAAAATACGTGAGTTATAACCCCATAAAAAATTGAGATTTGGTGAAAATTTTAAATATCACTTTTTTTTAAGATATTCACTAGAATGCATATTCACAATAGGAATGGGTGCAAAAAGTGGCACAAAAATATTCATAATCTACTTGTTTTTTGAATTTACCACTTTTCGCTCAAAATACGTGATAAACCCATGAAAAATAGAGATTTGGTGAAAATTTTAAATATCACTTTTTTTGAATATATTCACTATTATACATGTTTACAATAGGAATGGGTGCACAAAATATAGTGAAAAAGGTCAAAATACACGCGTTTTGAGATTTTTGCCATTTTCTGTTAAAATTCGTGTGTTACAATCCATAAAAAATTAAGGTTTGGTGAAAATTTTAAATATAACTTTTTTCTACAATATTCACTAGAATGCATATTCAAAATTTAAATGGGTGAGAAAAGTGGCACGAAAAAATTCATAATCTACTTGTTTTTGAATTTTACCGCTTTTCGCTTAAAATACGTGAGTTATGACCCATGAAAAATTGAGATTTGGTGAAAATTTTAAATGTCACTTTTTTTTGAAGATGTTCACTATAATGCATGTTCACAATAGGAATGGGTGCAAAAAACGAAGCGAAAAAGGTCAAAATACATGCGTTTTGAGATTTTTGCCATTTTAGGTTAAAATTCGTGTGTTATAACCTATGAAAAATTCAGGTTTGGTAAAAATTTTATGCATCACATTTTTTGACAATATTAACTAGAATGCATGTTCACAATTAAAATGGGTGCAAAATGTTGCACGAAAAAAATTCATAATCTACTTGTTTTTGGAATTTACCACTTTTCTTTCAAAACACGTGAGTTATAACCATGAAAAATTGAAATTTGGTGTAAAGTTTAAATATCACTTTTTTTGAAGATAATCACTTTTATGCATGTTCACAATAGGAATGGGTGCAAAAAACAGAGCGAAAAATGTCAAAATACACGTGTTTTGAGATTTTTTCCATTTTCGGTTAAAATTCGTGTGTTATAACCCATGAAAAATTCAGGTTTGGTGAAAATTTTAAGTATCACATTTTTCGACAATGTTAACTAGAATGCATGTTCACAATTAAAATGGGTGCAAAAAGTGGCACAAAAAAATTCATAATCTACTTATTTTTTGACGCTTTTCGCTTAAAATACGTGAGTTATAACCCGTGAAAAATTGAAATTTGGTGAAAAGTTTAAATATCACTTTTTTTGAAAAAAATCACTATTATGCATGTTCAGAATAGGAATGGGTGCAAAAAACAGAGCGAAAAATGTCAAAATACACGGGTTTTGAGATTTTTTCCATTTTCGGTTAAAATTCGTGTGTTATAATCCATGAAAAATTCAGGTTTGGTGAAAATTTTAAGTATCACTTTTGGGACAATATTCACTAGAATGCATGTTCACAATTAAAATGGGTGCAAAAAGAGGCACGAAAAAAATTCATAATCTACTTGTTTTTTAATTTTACCACTTTTCGCTTAAAATACGTGAGTTATAACCCATGAAAAATTGAGATTTGGTGAAAATTTTAAATATCACTTTTTTGAAGATATTCACTATTATGCATGTTTACAATAGGAATGGGTGCAAAAAATAGAGTGAAAAAGGTCAAAATACATGCGTTTTGAGATTTTTGCCATTTTCGGTTAAAATTCGTGTGAACCCATAAAAAAATTAAGGTTTGGTGAAAATTTTAAATATCACTTTTTTCCACAATATTTACTAGAATACATGTTCAAAATTTAAATGGGTGCGAAAAGTGGCACGAAAAAATTCATAATCTACTTGTTTTTGAATTTTACCGCTTTTCGCTTAAAATACGTGAGTTATAACCCATGAAAAATTGAGATTTGGTAAAAATTTTAAATGTCACTTTTTTTTGAAGATATTCATTATAATGCATGTTCACAATAAGAATGGGTGCAAAAAACTGAGCGAAAAAGGTCAAAATACAAGCGTTTTGAGATTTTTGCCATTTTCGGTTAAAATTCGTGTGTTATAACCCATGAAAAATTCAAGTTTGGTGAAAATTTTAAGTATCACATTTTTCGACAATGTTAACTAGAATGGATGTTCACAATTAAAATGGGTGCAAAAAGTGGCACGAAAAAATTCATAATCTACTTGTTTTTTGATTTTACCGCTTTTCGCTTAAAATACGTGAGTTATAACACGTTAAAAATTGAAATTTGGTGAAAAGTTTAAATATCACTTTTTTTTGAAGATAATCACTATTATGCATGTTCACAATAGGAATGGGTGCAAAAAACAGAGCGAAAAATGTCAAAATACACGGGTTTTGAGATTTTTTCCATTTTCAGTTAAAATTGGTGTGTTATAACCCATGAAAAATTCAGGTTTGGTGAAAATTTTAAGTATCACTTTTGGGACAATATTCACTAGAATGCATGTTCACAATTAAAATGGGTGCAAAAAGAGGCACGAAAAAAATTCATAATCTACTTGTTTTTTAATTTTACCACTTTTCGCTTCAAATACGTGAGTTATAACCCATGAAAAATTGAGATTTGATGAAAATTTTAAATATCACTTTTTTTTGAAGATATTCACTATTATACATGTTTACAATAGGAATGGATGCAAAAAATAGAGTGAAAAAGGTCAAAATACATGCGTTTTGAGATTTTTGCCATTTTCGGTTAAAACCCAGAACTACTTCTTTCTCATATTACATTCAATAAAGTATTTTGGTTAAATTAGTCTTTAAGTTTTTTACATTTTGCTTATGCTTATTAAGGTCACTCATGTTGTAGGGGCATGCACATGAAGGAAGTGGTTTGGAGAATAGGCTATGCACACATGAGGCTAAGTGTGGGGGAGTGGTGCCATAGACCACTCCCGTGCTGCATACAATCACTTCATTTTTCATTTCAAGTATGAATTGTGCATATGCCATTTAGTGTTATTGATTGCATATTTTTACACCATCATGACTCTTAGTCATGGTGCGACACTTGCTTGGATGCTACCTCTATGTCATTTTACCTTGCAACAACATGTAGTGTACGTGAGTGAGCACATTCTAATAAGCTCTGTTTCACTTTGTGTAGGAATTGTGTTTTCATGCGTAAGGGAACTATGGACAGAGACACTCCACCAAGCAAACATTGGAATTCATGACATATCATAACCAGGGAGCTCCTCATCCTTTCTTTACTTTACATTGAGGACAATGTAAGTTTTACGTGTGGGGGAAGGAATGTTTGCTATGGTTTGTGTCTTTTAAACTTTATATGCTTACTTTTCTTGCATGAATGAATTTTTTTTATGCTATGTGATGCAAAGCATGTTACTTTTTAATTTTGTTGTGTTAAATTTGAGTGTTTGCATATCATTTCCCGTTATATGTTATGTCTTTCATTGTTGTGTAAGTTTAAAATTTTTTGTGGAAATTTTGAATTTTTTTGTGAATAAGTGATGTAAAGAACACAAGTTTTGTGTAGTTGATTTGTGGCAAAATGTGACTATCCATGGAATGTGTGAAGTGTTGAGTGTTGCTGTTTTGGTTGGTTAGTTCTTTTAAGTTTAGGAGTGTGAGTGTGCTAATAAAGAGTAACGTGAGAAATGAAATGAAAGAGGTGTAGTGATAGTGTGGGCAATGAATTGAATGAGATGAAGTATCACTTTACATTTTGACCTTTGTTCCTTTGTTTTGCTAGGTTCAACCTTTGGTTCATCAAATTTTTATGTTAATGTATGCGAAAATATTTTTCATTTCCGGTTCTAAATTTGAAAGAAATTGGCACGTTTTGTTGGCCAAGGCATGATGTTAAAGTAAGATAGATATGCCATGCAAGATATTCAATGACATAGGAGGTAATTTGGTTTAAGTTGTTCTTTGTTATGCATCTCCTTGGAATTTTAGTGTTCTTGCATATATAGTCGCTTAAAGATACATACGAACTAGTGGTTACACAAGAAAGGATATGGAGAAAAATCCTTTAGCAATTGGGAATGAAAAGCCGAAATACCCTGGGCAAGTGATTATGGGAAAAAATAGCCATAAAACCCAGGCAAAAAGTGGGAAAAAGGAGCCACAAGACCCAAGCAATCATGCACCAATGTGTGTGACCAAAGAAAGCACCAAAGTTCAATTTGAATGTAAATGATCTAATAGAAGCACCAATGTGCGCCATTGATCTTGTGTGCTATTTGTTCCTATGTATGGATAGGGAGATTGATATGCAGTGAATCGTAAGATAGAATTAAAGGGTTATGCATACATGAATAGCACTAAGCCAGTATTCCTTAGCACACACTTGCACGTATGACATTTTGGTCTTTATTCGTTGTGCCTTGGTTGACAATGTGTGTTGAAATCTAAAAATTTGGAACGGGGGAACCTTTTAGAGTTTTTATGTGAAAAATGTTTTGATGAACTTAGAGATAGACTTAGTAAACAAGGGAGTAACGGTTTGAATGTGAGTGATTAACATGAGTTGTGTAAGTGTGATGTTGTGTCTTTGCTTGAGGGCAAGCAAAGGTTCAAGTGTGGGGGAATTTGATAAGTTGGATTTATACCAACTTATATGTGTTAAATCACTTAGCTTTTGTCTTGTGTTTTATGCAAATGTGTGATGTTTTGTGCAATTTTGTGCATTAAGGTGGTTTGCAAGTTGAAAGTGTTTAAATGGTGAAAAAGACTAGAAATGGTGATCAAATGAGTTAAAGGTGTTTTTGAAGGGAAAAAAAATCAAGGAAAAGGTAAGAAGAGCTTAAATGATGTTGGGAGAATTTGAGGAAAAACGTGCATATGCTTATCTTGCTTCACTAGGGTTGGGCAGATTTGGTATCTAAACTTTATTTGAGTTTATCTTTCTCAATACTAATCCGATTGATGAGATCTTAGATGTTCTGGAAAGCTCTTTGAATGTACTTTAATTCTTATGTTTTAACTGTTCTCTAATTCTGTGTGCAAGTAGGAGAATCGGGGGCTTGTTTGTGACCGCCTAACTAGGGTTTCTAGGTTTTTGTTCTTGATTCTCTTTGTTGCCACAGTTTGGTAGAATATGTATATCTCGAGCTACAGACATCCAATTATGCTGATTCCTGAACCAATGGAAAGCCAAGAGAAAGATCTTAAACTTTTATGTTTACCACAAAGTCCAGTTCAGAGGTTAAGACACACATATTTTGCTTGGAAGTAGTTTTCCATGCTGAAATGGTTACATCGCATGACTTTGCACTCACCTCACACATTACTTTGCACTCACCGTACGCAACACTTGCACACTCTAATACAGCACACACCATGCGGCAAGCTCACTTTGACGCATGCATCACGCACACCACTCGCACACTAGCACTCACTCGCACCATGCGGCGAGCTCACCTCGCCGCATGCACTCTCGCGCATTCACCATGCGGCGAGCTCACCTCGCCGCATGCACCTCACACGACGCATGCACACCTCGTCGCACAAGCTGTGCGACGAGCTCACTTTGTCGCCCATCTCATGCAACGAACTCTCACATTCCACACACAAGTTTTACTCATTCTTTGCTTACACTCGCCTAGTCTAGAGACATAGGTTCATACATGTCTTGTGAGCTTATATTTCATTATCTGCTTTAGAGCATTTGTAACTTCATGAAAGCATACATTATGCAAAGTTAGGATTTGAGAAGGGTGTCATCTGTTCTGTTGTACATTTCAAGAGTGAAAAGTGAATTGGGAATTTGCTATGGCATTTATCAAAAATCATGTTTCACTTTGCTTGATCGTGTTTCATGAACTTTTATCTTCATCATATTGTATGTCCTTGATATACACATTGCATTTGCATTCACCATTTTCTCCATCTCATGATTCATCATTTTCACCATTTTCATTAGTCAATCATTTTCACTCACACTCATTTTCATCTTACTACCTCTCTTTAGGTTCATTCATTTTCAAGATATCTAATAACTTTCACAGAACTTTTCATTCATACTTCACACTATTCTCAACGTTCCTCACTTTGATTTCGCAACACTAAAAACACTATTCACTCTTAGTGCATGAATATCACAATACATACTCATGTATTCCTTTGTATGTCTTAACACAAATTGGTTATGTACTTCATCTCTCGTTTATGTAGTACATATAAGTTTCCATTATTCTCCACTCTTATTTTGTTTCATTTGTTTCATTTCATTTCATTTCATACTCACATTTCGGTTTTCATGTGTTTTATTTTATTCATTCGATCTTCATGCATTTTTGTTGTTCATTCTTTTGTTCCTTCGTGCACTTACTCAAAGTACATACTTCACATTGACTCACAACTCACAAACACTTCACACATTCACCTTACTTTTGCATGGCGAGACCTCGCCCACACAACTTTACATGGCGAGGTCTCGCCCACACACGCAACACACGGTGAGGTCTCGCCGCGAGACCTCGCCATGAAAATGTCCTTTTCTTGTTGCCAAAATTTTGGCAAAGTGTTGAGTTGTTTGGTTATGTGTACAGGGAGGCAGTGAAGGCGTGCTATTGTTAGGCTCAAAGGCACAGAGAAGGAGCTGAAGGCGTGACTTGGAAGAGCTAGACGGTGTGGAATTTCAGAATTTGATTCAAAGCGACGATTCATGTATACATGGTTATTGGTCATTCTTTGTAGTGGCATTCTTGTAATATTAGAGTTATTTTACGTTAGCGTAATGTTTACATTATCTGTAACCTCTATATATAGAGGTTTAGTTGACATTTGAAGGGACGAACATTCGAGAATAGAAAAACAGACTTGATTTTTAGAGTGGGAGTTTTCTCTCTCGTTTTCTCTTTCTCTCTCTAGATTTTCCTCTCCGATTTCATTTCCGATCGCGACTTTGTACTGGAGATTACATATTGAACTCAATCGAAGGAACATTTGACATTCCTTTACACTTTAATCGGTGAAATCTTTCAATTTGATGGAATTGAACTGTGTAATGAAGGAATTTGATGAATATGAGTTGAATATGGAATTTTCTGGCTAATTGTGTGATATCTTAGGGTTCTAAACGGATGAATACATGATTTAGGAGATTTGATGCTATGTAATCGACGTAATTGATAAAGACTGAAATTGCACTTGAATTTATCACTTGAAATCTGTTTAATTTCATATCTCTGCACTAATTTTGAATGGATCAAGCTTCTATTGTGGTTGCCATGCTAAGTTGAGGATTGATTCACTAACGTTAGTGAAGATGCATGAGATGAGAACTAAAGTGTGATTGTCTGAGTCTTTACACTTGCTTTCTATGATTATTTCATTTCTGAGATTCAGGCCTCGCCATGGGAAGCTTTTATGAATTGAAACATTAGGAAAAGTGTTAAAGAAGCTCTCTGTGTTAATAAACGAAGACATTCAACCTTAGGTCGGGCCTCGCCATGGGATTTCCTAGGGTTTGCATGTTAGAGTAGTTAGCTTGGAGAGTTGAGACGTTGCTGAGTGAATTCCACCATTTTCAGGCCTCGCCATGGGAGATGATGGTGTTAAGAAGTACAGGGAGTGGTGTGGTCGCCATGCTAACCATAACTTGAGCTTCTAGGCAACTTAAGTCTCCTTGAGATTTGCTTGCTAGTTGATTGCATAGCATAGATTGGCTAGGTCTGTGTTCATCCGATACAAGAATCCTAGGATATCTGTTTTATCTGATAGTTGTTTCCTTTTGTTCCTCTATTCCTTTTGTTCTTCTATTTTCCTTTTGTGTACTCAGTTTAGTTCATGACCTACTTTCGTGACAATTCTTATAACAAAAATCGAATTCAAGAATCCAACCCTTCCCTGTGGATACGATCGCCACTCATCACTACTACGTTAGTTTAGGGGTAAAATTGCAAGTGTGCGACACACTTTTCATATCACTTTTTTTATAATATTCACTAGAATGCATGTTCACAATAGGAATGGGTGCATAAAACGAAGCGAAAAAGGTCAAAATACACGCGTTTTGAGATTTTTATCATTCTCGGTTAAAATTCTTATGTTATAAACCCATGAAAAATTCAGGTTTGGTGAAAATTTTAAATATCACTTTTTTGGAAAATATTAACTAGAATGCATGTTCAGAATTGAAATGGGTGCAAAAAGTGGCACGAAAAAATTCATAATCTACTTGTTTTTGGAATTTACCACTTTTCGCTCAAAATACGAGTTATAACCCATGAAAAATTGAGATTTGGTGAAAATTTTAAATATCACTTTTTTTTGAAGATATTCACTATTATGCATGTTTACAATAGGAATGGGTGCAAAAAATAGAGTGAAAAGGTCAAAATACATGCGTTTTGAGATTTTTGCCATTTTCGGTTAAAATTCGTGTGCTATAACCCATAAAAAAATTAAGGTTTGGTGAAAATTTTAAATATCACTTTTTTCCACAATATTTACTAGAATACATGTTCAAAATTTAAATGGGTGCGAAAAGTGGCACGAAAAAATTCATAATCTACTTGTTTTTGAATTTTACCGCTTTTCGCTTAAAATACGTGAGTTATAACCCATGAAAAATTGAGATTTGGTGAAAATTTTAAATGCCACTTTTTTTTTGAAGATATTCAATATAATTCATGTTCACAATAGGAATGGGTGCAACAAACGAAGCGAAAAAGGTCAAAATACATGCGTTTTGAGATTTTTGCTATTTTCGGTTAAAATTCGTGTTTTATAACCCATGAAAAATTCAGGTTTGGTGAAAATTTTAAGTATCACATTTTTCAACAATATTAACTAGAATGCATGTTCACAATTAAAATGGGTGCAAAAAATGGCACGAAAAAAATTCATAATCTACTTGTTTTTGGAATTTACCACTTTTCGCTCAAAACACATGAGTTATAACCATGAAAAATTGAAATTTGGTGTAAAGTTTAAATATCACTTTTTTGAAGATAATCACGATTATGCATGTTCACAATAGGAATGGGTGCAAAAAACAGAGTGAAAAATGTAAAAATACACGGGTTTTGAGATTTTTTCCATTTCGGTTAAAATTCGTGTGTTATAACCCATGAAAAATTCAGGTTTGGTGAAAATTTTAAGTATCACATTTTTCGACAATTTTAACTAGAATGCATGTTCACAATTAAAATGGGTGCAAAAAGTGGCACGAAAAAATTCATAATCTACTTATTTTTTGATTTTACCGCTTTTCGCTTAAAATACGTGAGTTATAACCCGTGAAAAATTAAAATTTGGTGAAAAGTTTAAATATCACTTTTTTTTGAAGATAATCACTATTATGCATGTTCACAATAGGAATGGGTGCAAAAAACAGAGCGTAAAATGTCAAAATACACGGATTTTGAGATTTTTTCCATTTTCGGTTAAAATTCGTGTGTTATAATCCATGAAAAGTTCAGGTTTGGTGAAAATTTTTAGTATCATTTTTGGGACAATATTTACTAGACTGCATGTTCACAATTAAAATGGGTGCAAAAAGAGGCACGAAAAAAATTCATAATCTACTTGTTTTTTAATTTTACCACTTTTCGCTTAAAATACGTGAGTTATAACCTATGAAAAATTGAGATTTGGTAAAAATATTAAATATCACTTTTTTTAAGATATTCACAAGAATGAATAGCCACAGTAAGAATGGGTGCAAAAAATAGAGCGAAAAAGGTCAAAATACACAGGTTTTGAGATTTTTGCAATTTTCGATTAAAATTCGTGTGTTATAACCCATGAAAAATTTAGGTTTGGTGAAAATTTTAAGTATCACTTTTGGGACAATATTCACTAGAATGCATGTTCACAATTAAAATGGGTGCAAAAAGAGGCACGAAAAAATTCATAATCTGCTTGTTTTTTAATTTTACCGCTTTTCGCTTAAAACACGTGAGTTATAACCCATGAAAAATTGAGATTTGGTAAAAATTTTAAATATCACTTTTTTATGATATTCACTAGAATGCATGTTCACAATAGGAATGGGTGCAAAAAACGGAGCGAAAAAGGTCAAAATACAAGCGTTTTGAGATTTTTACCATTTTCGGTTAAAATTCGTGTGTTATAACCCATGAAAAATTCAGGTTTGGTAAAAATTTTAAGTATCACATTTTTCGACAATATTAACTAAAATGCATGTTCACAATTAAAAAGGGTGCAAAAAGTGGCACGAAAAAAATTCATTATCTACTTGTTTTTGGAATTTACCAATTTTCGCTCAAAACACGTTAGTTATAAACATGAAAAATTGAAATTTGGTGAAAAGTTTAAATATCACTTTTTTTAAAGATAATCACTATTATGTATGTTCACAATAGGAATGGGTGTAAAAAACAGAGCGAAAAATGTCAAAATACACGGGTTTTGAGATTTTTTTCCATTTTCGGTTAAAATTCGTGTGTTATAACCCATGAAAAATTCAGGTTTGGTGAAAATTTTAAGTATCACATTTTTCGACAATGTTAACTAGAATGCATGTTCACAATTAAAATGGATGCAAAAAGTGGCACGAAAAAATTCATAATCTACTTGTTTTTTGAATTTACCACTTTTGGCTCAAAACACGTGAGTTATAACCATGAAAAATTGAAATTTGGTGAAAACTTTAAATATCACTTTTTTTGAAGATAATCACTATTATGCATGTTCACAATAGCAATGGGTGCAAAAAACAGAGAGAAAAATGTCAAAATACACGAGTTTTGAGATTTTATCCATTTTCAATTAAAATTCGTGTGTTATAACCCATTAAAAATTCAGGTTTGGTGAAAATTTTAAGTATCACATTTTTCGATAATATTAACTAGAATGCATGTTCACAATTAAAATGGGGTGCAAAAAGTGGCACGAAAAAATTCATAATTAACTTGTTTTTTGATTTTACCGCTTTTCGTCAAAAAATACGTGAGTTATAACCTATGAAAAATTGAGATTTGGTGAAAATTTGAAATGTCATTTTTTTGAAGATATTCACAAGAATGAATAGCCACAGTAGGAATGGGTGCAAAAAATGGAGCGAAAAAGGTCAAAATGCATAGGTTTTGAGATTTTTGCCATTTTCGATTAAAATTTGTGTGTTATAACCCATGAAAAATTTAGGTTTGGTGAAAATTTTAAGTATCACTTTTGGGACAATATTCACTAGAATGCATGTTCACAATTAAAATGGGTGCAAAAAGAGGCACGAAAAAATTCATAATCTACTTGTTTTTTAATTTTACAGCTTTTCGCTTAAAACACGTGAGTTATAACCCATGAAAAATTTAGATTTGGTAAAAATTTTAAATATCACTTTTTTTATGATATTCACTAGAATGCATGTTCACAATAGGAATGGGTGCAAAAAACGAAGCGAAATAGGTCAAAATACACTCGTTTTGAGATTTTTATCATTTTCGGTTAAAATTCTTGTGTTATAAATCCATGAAAAATTCAGGTTTGGCGGAAATTTTAAATATCACTTTTTTGGAAAATATTAACTAGAATGCATGTTCAGAATTGAAATGGGTGCAAAAAGCGTCACGAAAAAATTCATAATCTACTTGTTTTTTGAATTTTCCACTTTTCGCCAAAAATACATGAGTTATAACCCATGAAAAATTGAGATTTGGTGAAAATTTGAAATGTCATTTTTTTGAAGGTATTCACAAGAATGAATAGCCACAGTAGGAATGGGTGCAAAAAACGGAGCGAAAAAGGTAAAAATACATGCGTTTTGGGATTTTTGTCTTTTTCGATTAAAATTCGTGTGTTATAACCCCATGAAAAATTCAGGTTTGGTGAAAATTTTAAAGATCACTTTTTTCGACAATATTGTCTAGAATGCATGTTCAAAATTGAAATTGGTGCGAAAAGTGGAACGAAAAAATTCAGAATCTACTTGTTTTTGAATTTTACCATTTTGCGTTTAAAATACGTGAGTTATAACCCATGAAAAATTGAGATTTGGTGAAAATTTTAAATATCACTTTTTTTTGAAGATATACACTATTATGCATGTTCACAATAGGATTGGATGCAAAAAACGGAGCGAAAAAGGTCAAAATATTCACGTTTTGAGCTTTTTTTTAATCATTTTCGGTTAAAATTCTTGTGTTATAACCCCATGAAAAATTCAGGTTTGGTGAAAATTTTAAATATAACTTTTTTGGACAATATTAACTAGAATGAATGTTCACATTTGAAATGGGTGCAAAAAGTAGCACGAAAAATTCATAATCTACTTGTTTTTTAAATATTCCACTTTTCGCTTAAAATACTTGAGTTATAGCCCATAAAAAATTGAGATTTGGTGAAAATTTTTAATATCACTTTTTTTTAAGATATTCACTATTATGCATGTTCACAATAGGAGTGGGTGCAAAAAACGGAGCGAAAAAGGTCAAAATACACGGGTTTTGAGATTTTTGCCATTTTTAGTTAAAATTCGTGTGTTATAACCCATGAAAAATTCAGGTTTGTTGAAAATTTTTAGTATCACTTTTGGGACAATATTCACTAGAATGCATGTTCACAATTAAAATGGGTGCAAAAAGAGGCACGAAAAAATTCATAATCTACTTGTTTTTTAATTTTACCACTTTTCGCTTAAAATACGTGAGTTATAACCCATGAAAAATTGAGATTTGGTGAATATTTTAAATATCACTTTTTTTATGATATTCATTAGAATGCATATTCACAATAGAAATGGGTGCAAAAAAATAAGCGAAAAAGGTCAAAATACACGCGTTTTGAGATTTTTATCATTTTCGGTTAAAATTCTAGTGTTATAAACCCATGAAAAATTCAGGTTTTGTGAAAATTTTAAATATCACTTTTTTGGACAATATTAACTAGAATACATGCTCACAATTGAAATGGGTGCAAAAAGTGGCAAGAAAAATTCATAATCTACTTGTTTTTTAAATATTCCACTTTTCGCTTAAAATAAGTGAGTTATAACCCATAAAAATTGAGATTCAGTGAAAATTTTAAATATCATTTTTTTAAGATATTCACTATTTTGCATGTTCACAAGAGGAATGGTGCAAAAAACGGAGTGAAAACGAGCAAAATACACAGGTTTTGAGGTTTTTTCCATTTTCGTTTAAAATTCGTGTATTATAACCCAGGAAAAATTCAGGTTTGGTCAAAATTTTATATAACCAATTTTGGGATAATATTCACTAAAATGCATTGTCACAATTAAAATATGTGCAAAACGTGGCACGAAAAAATTCATAATCTACTTGTTTTTGGAATTTACCACTTTTCGCTTAAAATACGTGTTATAACCCATAATAAATTGAATTTAGTGAAAATTTTAAATATAACTTTTTTTGCATATATTCACTATTATGCATGTTCACAATAGGAATGGGTGCAAAAAACAAAGCGAAAAAGGTCAAAATATATGCGTTTTGAGAGTTTTGCCATTTTCGGTTAAAATTCGTGTGTTATAACCCATAAAAAATTAAAGTTTTGTGCAAATTTTAAATATCACTTTTTTCGACAATATTCACTTGAATTCATGTTCACAATTAAAATGGGTGCAAAAAGTGGCACGAAAAATCTCATAATCTTCTTGTTTTTGAATTTTACCATTTTTCGCTTAAAATAAGTGAGTTATAACCCATGAAAAATTGAGATTTGGTGAAAATTTTATATATCACTTTTTTTTGAAGATATTCACTATTATGCATGTTCACAATAGGAATGGATGAAAAAAACAGAGCGAAAAAAGTCAAAATACACGGGTTTTGAGATAACCATTTTCGGTTAAAAATTTGTGTTTTAACTAATGAAAAATTCAGGTTTGGTATCTGGCAAAAATTTTAAATATCACTTTTTGGGACAATAGTCACTAGAATGTATGTTCACAATTAAAATAGGTGCAAAAAATGGCACGAAAAAATTCATAATCTACTTGTTTTTGGAATTTTTCACTTTTCGCTAAAAATATGTGAGTTATAACCCATGAAAAATTGAGATTTGATGAAAATTTGAAATGTCATTTTTTTGAAGATATTCACAAGAATGAATATTCACAGTGGGAATGGGTGCAAAAAATGGAGCGAAAAAGGTCAAAATACATTCGTTTTGAGATTTTTGCCTTCTTCGGTTAAAATTCGTGTGTTATAACCCCATGAAAAATTCTGGTTTGGTGAAAATTTTAAAGCTCACTTTTTCGACAATATTCACTAGAATGCATGTTTACAATTGAAATGGGTGCAAAAAGTAGAACGAAAAATTCATAATCTACTTGTTTTTTAAATATTCCACTTTTCGCTTAAAATACGTGAGTTATAACCCATAAAAATTGAGATTTGGTGAAAATTTTAAATATCACTTTTTTTTAAGATATTCACTATTATGCATGTTCACAATAGGAATGAGTGCAAAAAAACGGAGCGAAAACGGTCAAAATACACGGGTTTTGAGATTTTTGCCATTTTCGTTTAAAATTCGTGTGTCATAACCCATGAAAAATTCAGGTTTTGTGAAAATTTTAAGTATCCATTTTTGGGACAATATTTCGTTAGAATGCTTGTTCACAATTAAAATCGGTGCAAAAAGTGGCACAAAAAAATTCATAATCTACTTATTTTTTGATTTTACTGCTTTTCGCTTAAAATAAGTGAGTTATAACCCATGAAAAATTTAGATTTGGTGAAAATTTTAAATATCACATTTTTTGATGATATTCACTAGAATGCATGTTCACAATAGGAATGGGTGCAAAAAACGAAGCGAAAAAGGTCAAAATACACTCGTTTTGAGATTTTTATTATTTTCGGTTAAAATTCTTGTGTTATAACCCCATTAAAAATTCGGGTTTGGTGAAAATTTTAAATATAACTTTTTTGGACAATATTAACTAGAATGCATGTTCACAATTGAAATGGGTGCAAAACGTGGCACGAAAAAATTCATAATCTACTTGTTTTTGGAATTTACAACTTTTCGCTAACAATACGTGAGTTATAACCCAAGAAAAATTGAGATTTGGTGAAAATTTTAAATATCACTTTTTTTTGAAGATATTCACTATTATGCATGTTCACAATAGGAATGGGTGCAAAAAACGATGCGAAAAAGGTCAAAATACACGCGTTTTGAGATTTTTTCCATTTTCGGTTAAAATTCGTGTGTTATAACCAATGAAAAATTCTGATTTGGTGAAAATTTTGAGTATCACATTTTTCGACAATATTAACTAGAATGCATGTTCACAATTAAAATGGGTGCAAAAAAAGGCACGAAAAAAATTCATAATCTAATTGGTTTTAGAATTTACCACTTTTCGTTTAAAATACGTGTTATAACCCATGAAAAATTGAGATTTGGTGAAAATTTTAAATATAACTTTTTTTGAACATATTCACTATGATGCAGGTTCACAATAGGAATGGGTGCAAAAAACAAAGCGAAAAAGGTCAAAATTCACGTATTTTGAGATTTTATCATTTTCGGTTAAAATTCTTGTTTTATAAACCCATCAAAAATTCAGATTTGGTAAAAATTTTAAATATCACTTTTTGGACAATATTAACTAGAATGCATGTTTACAATTGAAATGGGTGCAAAAAGTGGCACGAAAAATTTCGTAATCTACTTGTTTTTTGAATTTTTCACTTTTTTCTAAAAATAAGTGAGTTATAACTTATGAAAAATTGAGATTTAGTGAAAATTTGAAATGCCATTTTTTTGAAGATATTCACAAAAATGAATATTCACAGTAGGACTGGGTGCAAAAAACGGAGCGAAAAAGGTCAAAATACATGCATTTTGAGATTTTTTCCTTTTTCGATTAAAATTCGTGTGTTATAACCCCATGAAAAATTCAGGTTTGGTGAAAATTTTAAAGGTCACTTTTTTCGACAATATTCACTAGAATGCATGTTCACATTTGAAATGGGTGCAAAAAGTGGAACGAAAAAATTCAGAATCTACTTGTTTTTGGATTTTACCACTTTGCGTTTAAAATACGTGAGTTATAACCCTTGAAAAATTGAGATTTGGTGAAAATTTTAAATATCACTTTTTTTGAAGATATTCACTATTATGCATGTTCACAATATGAATAGGTGCAAAAAACAAAGCGAAAAAGGTCAAAATACACGGGTTTTGAGATTTTTGCCATTTTCGGTTGAAATTCGTGTGTTATAACCCATGAAATATTCAGGTTTGGTGAAAATTTTAAGTATCACATTTTTCGATAATATTAACTAGAATGCATGTTCACAATTAAAATGGGTGCAAAAAGTGGCACGAAAAAATTCATAATCTACTTGTTTTTGGAATTTACCACTTTTCGCTCAAAATACGTGAGTTATAACCCATGAAAAATTGAGATTTGGTGAAAATTTTAAATATTACTTTTTTTTAAAGATATTTACTATTATTCATGTTTTTCACAATAGGAATGGGTGCAAAAAACAGAGCGAAAAAGGTCAAAATACATGCGTTTTGAGATTTTTGCCATTTTTGGTTAAAATTTGTGTGTTGTAACCCATAAAAGTCAAGGTTTGGTGAAAATTTTAATTATCACTTTTTTCGACAATATTTCTAGAATACATGTTCACAATTAAAATGGGTAAAAAAAGTGGCACGAAAAAATTCATAATCTATTTTTTGTTGAATTTTACCGCTCTTTGCTTAAAATACGTGAGTTATAACCCATGAAAAATTGAGATTTGCTGTAAATTTTAAATATCACTTTTTTTTTGAAGATATTCACTATTATGCATGCTCACAATAGGAATGGGTGCAAAAAACAGAGCGAAAAAGGTCAAAATACACGGGTTTTGAAATTTTTTCTATTTTCGGTTAAAATTCGTGTGTTATAACCCCATGAAAAATTCAGGTTTGGTGAAAATTTTAAATATCACTTTTTGGAAAAATATTCACTAGAATACATGTTCACAATTAAAATTGGTGCAAAAAGTGGCACGAAAAAATTCATAATCTAGTTGTTTTTTGATTTTACCGCTTTTCGCTAGAAATACGTGAGTTATAACCCATGAAAAATTTAGATTTGCTAAAAATTTTAAATATCACTTTTTTTGAATATGTTGGTGGAAGCTGTCGCTACTTCCTAATTTTACCCAAACTCACTCAAATAATGCAGTAATGGCGAGTGGGATCGTATCCACAGGTAGAGGACTATGACTAGGTGTCGATCTAGTGATAGAATGAATAACAGAAGGGAACAATAATGAAATTACACAAACGATATGCAACAACGGAGAAAGCAATAGAGATGATGGTGTTGCCTTGAGGGCGATATAATCTAGATGAATCTTTCTCCTATTATCCCGGACTTGGGTGAATGTGCGAGGGGATTATTCTGCTAGTGACCTGGAAATGATCAACTTGGCAGTTCTCACAATCCCAGTCCACAATTCTCCTCGAACTTCCCTTGGTAGGGCAAGTTCTTGGCACTAATGAAAATCCCAGATCCCTATCCTCCTAGAACAAATCTAGTCCAATCCCTGACTATCTCCCTTGGCAGGGCAGCTACCCAGTTCATGTCTTTGATCTACACTACGAGCATAATCTTAAATCTTTCCTAAGGGTTGATTGTAACTGTCAGTGGACACCGCACAATTAGAATCACAAGAAGTGCAGAGTTTAAGACTCACACATGCATGTTCACAACTCAATTCATGTTATGTTCAATCGCCTACGGTAGATCTACACAAATCTCAGTGGGCACCGCAGACTTGGTGTGAATTTAAGCAAGTCATGCAGAACATTGAATCTAAACAAGTAAAGAAATATGAACATGAATAACACAGATAGATTTCTACTCAGATGTCTCAAATAAGATTAGATCCATACATATAACCCCTCAAGGCAACACTCTAAGTTTAGCCGATCATTTTGATCGGCTCAGAATTTGCTATTACAAAGAGTAGAGTAAATGGGTCGGCTCTAATGTTCTCTTCTATCTTTGCAATTTCTTCCCACTCGTTTTGCCCTAAATGTTTCTCTCTTTTGATTGCTTGCTCTCCTCTTTTTTTTCCTTCTCTGATCTCTTCATTTCTTTTTCTACCTTCTTCTCGCTGAGGTGTCTCTGTCGGGTTCCTGGAAGTTTCCTTTCTTTGCGGTGAGGATGCCACGTGTCCTGCAATATGTCAATTACAAGCTGAAGTGAGGCCACGTGATCAGTACATAACTTAATGACTAAGGATTGACAGTGCAAATCTTCAAACATTTGGTGCACGTGTGAAAGCTGTATCGCATGCTTGCTTGTGAGCTCCAAAGCTTGTGCGGGTTTGCTATTATGTGTGCTAAGTGTAAGTGTGGATGCGGAGAACAGTGCATGAGGCTAGTGCAGGTGTGCAAATGCGTATGCATGAAAATGTACAGGATTGTGCAAGTGAAATGCATGAAAGTGTATATGAGTGAGTAAGTGTGTGCGGGTGCGCGCGAGTGTGCGTGCGCCGTGTGATGCCAGCGCGCCCGCTGTGCCTTTGGTGTCTATGTGTGGCGGAAGTCTCATGTTATTGTGCGCCCGCCATGTTCGTGTGTATGCATAGCGCCCGTACCGTGTAGTGCAAGAGTGGGGCGGGTGCCTCATGTGTGCGAGTGTGGTGTTTTATGTGCGTTTTTGTGTGCTTGAGTGTTGTGCGTGAGAATGTGTTCATGTGCTGGAACTAATCTTATGCAATGCTTGAGATTTGTGAGGTCAAAGTGGTTAAGTGTGTGTTTGTTCCTATTCAATTATAAACATAACATTTTGCATGACATTTTCACAACACTTCACCAATTCCTACAATTTCCATATCAAAAACATATTAGCATGTAAGTCAATCCTCAAGCACAATTTCTCCTGTTATTCCATGGAAAAGATTAAGAAAGTAGATCAAATAAGTCAGTATAAATATAACTGTTATTACAAGCGTTTTGAGATTTTTATCATTTTCAGTTAAAATTCTTGTGTTATAACCCTATGAAAAATAAAGGTTTGGTGAAAATTTTAAATACAACTTTTTTGGACAATATTAACTAGAATGCATGTTCACAATTGAAATGGGTGCAAAAAGTGGCACGAAAAATTCATAATCTACTTGTTTTTGGAATTTACCACTTTTTGCTAAAAATACGTGAGTTATAACCCAGGAAAAATTGAGATTTGGTGAAAATTTTAAATATCACTTTTTTTGAAGATATTCACTATTATGCATGTTCACAATAGGAATGGGTGAAAAAAACAGAGCGAAAAAGGTCAAAATACACGCGTTTTGAGATTTTTGCCATTTTCAGTTAAAATTCGTGTATTATAACCCATGAAAAATTCAGTTTTGTTGAAAATTTTAAATATCACTTTTTTTGATAATATTTACTAGAATGCATGTTCACAATTAAAATGGGTGCAAAAAGTGGTACGAAAAAATTCATAATATACTTGTTTTTTGATTTTAACGCTTTTCGCTTAAAATACGTGAGTTATTAACCCATGAAAAATTGAGATTTGGTGAAAATTTTAAATATCACTTTTTTTGATGATATTCATTAGAATGCATGTTAACAATACGAATGGGTGCAAAAAATGAAGCGAAAAAGATCAAAATACACGCGTTTTGAGATTTTTATCATTTTCGGTTAAAATTCGTGTGTTATAACCCCATGAATAATTCAGGTTTGGTGAAAATTTTAAATATCACTTTTTTGGACAATATTAACTAGAATGCATGTTCACAATTGGTGCAAAAAGTGTAAAGAAAAAATTCATAACATACTTGTTTTTGGAAATTTTCACTTTTCGCTAAAAATACGTGAGTTATAACCCATGAAAATTTTCACAATAGGAATGGGTGCAAAAAACGGAGCAAAAAAGGTCAAAATACATAAGTTTTGAGATTTTTGTCTTTTTCAATTAAAATTCGTGTGTTATAACCCCATGAATTATTCAGGTTTGGTGAAAATTTTAAAGATCAATTTTTTCAATAATATTCAATAGAATGCATGTTCACAAATGAAATGGGTGCAAAAAGTGGAATGAAAAAAATTCAGAATCTACTTGTTTTTGGATTTTACCACTTTGCGTTTAAAATACGTTGAGTTATAACCCATGAAAAATTGAGATTTTATGAAAATTTTAATTATCTCCTTTTTGAAGATATTCACTATTATGCATGTTTACAATAGGAATGAGTGCAGCCATTGGGGCTAGCCCAATGGTTATGGAGTTAGCTTCCCGACCTACAGGTCTAGAGTTCGATTCCAGTAGGATGCATGTGTCGGTGTGTGTGTTATAAAAAAAATAAATAAAAAAAATAGGAATGAGTGCAAAAAACGGAGCGAAAAAGTTCAAAAATACACGGGTTTTGAGATTTTTGCCATTTTCGGTTAAAATTCGTGTGTTATAAACCATGAAAAATTCAGGTTTGGTGAAAATTTTAAGTATCACATTTTTCGACAATATTAACTAGAATGGATGTTCACAATTATAATGGGTGCAAAAAGTGGCCCGAAAAAATTCATAATCTACTTGTTTTTGGAATTTACCACTTTTCGCTCAAAGTACTGAGTTATAACCCATGAAAAATTGAGATTTGTTGAAAATTTAAAATATCACTATTTTTGAAGATATTCAGTATTATGAATGTTCACAATAGGAATGGGTGCAAAAAACAGAGCAAAAAGGTCAAAATACATGCGTTTTGAGATTTTTGCCATTTTCGATTAAAATTTGTGTGTTATAACACATAATAAATTAAGGTTTGGTGAAAATTAAATATCATTTTTTTCGACAATATTCACTAGAATGCATGTTCACAATTAAAATGGGTGCAAAAAGTGGCACGAAAAAATTCATAATCTACTTATTTTTTAATTTTACCGCTTTTTGCTTAAAATACGTGAGTTATAACCCATGAAAAATTGAGATTTGGTAAAAATTTTAAATATCACCTTTTTTGAAGATATTCACTATTATGCATGTTCACAACAGGAATGGGTACCAAAAACGGAGCGAAAAAGGTCAAAATACACGGATTTTTAAGATTTTTGCCGTTTTCGGTTAAAATTCGTGTGTTATTACCCATGAAAAATCCAGGTTTGGTGAAAAATTTAAGTATCACATTTTCCGACAATATTAACTAGAATGCATGTTCACAATTAAAATGGGTGCAAAAAGTGGCAAGAAAAAATTTATAATCTACTTGTTTTTTAAATATTCCACTTTTCGCTTAAAATACATGAGTTATAACCCATAAAAAATTGAGATTTGGTGAAAATTTTAAATATATTTTTTTTAAAGATATTCACTATTATGCATATTCACAATATGAATGGGTGCAAAAAACGGAGCAAAAATTGTCAAAGTACAGGGGTTTTGAGATTTTTTCCATTTTTGGTTAGAATTGATATGTTATATAACCTATGAAAAATTCAGGTTTGGTGAAAATTTTAAATATTACTTTTTGGGACAATATTCACTAGAATGCATGTTCACAATTAAAATGGGTGCAAAAAGTGGCGCGAAAAATTCATAATCTACTTGTTTTTTAAATATTCCACTTTTCGCATAAAATACGTTAGTTATAACCCATAAAAAATTGAGATTTGGTGAAAATTTTAAATATCTTTTTTTAAAGATATTCAATATTATGCAAGTTCACAATAGGAATGGGTGCAAAAAACGGAGCGAAAATTGTCAAAATACAGGGGTTTTGAGATTTTTTCCATTTTTGGTTAAAATTCATATGTTATAACCCATGAAAAATTCAGGTTTGATGAAAATTTTAAATATTACTATTTGGGACAATATTCACTAGAATGCATGTTCACAATTAAAATGGGTGCAAAAAGTGGCACGAAAAATATTCCACTTTTCGCATAAAATACGTTATTTATAACCCATAAAAAATTGAGATTTGGTGAAAATTTTAAATATCACTTTTTTTTGAAGATATTCACAAGAATGCATGTTCACAATACGAATGGGTGCAAAAAACGAAGCGAAAATTGTCAAAATACACGCGTTTTGAGATTTTTGCTTATTTCGGTTAAAATTCGTGTGTTATAACCCTACGAAAAATTCAGGTTTGGTGAAAATTTTAAATATCACTTTTTTCAACAATATTAACTAGAATGCTTGTTCACAATTGAAATGGGTGCAAAAAGTGGAACAAAAAATTCATAATCTACTTGTTTTTTGAATTTACCATTTTTCGCTTAAACTACGTGAGTTATAACCCATGAAAAATTGAGATTTGGTGAAAATTTTAAATATCACTTTTTTTGAAGATATTCACTATTATGCATGTTAACAATAGGAATGGGTGCAAAAAATGGAGCGAAAAAGGTCAAAATACACCGGTTTTGAGATTTTTGACATTTTCGGTTAAAATTCGTGTGTTAACCCACGAAAAATTAAGATTTGGTGAAAATTTTAAATATCACTTTTTGGGACAAAATTCACTAGAATGCATGTTCACAATTGAAATTGGTGCAAAAAGTGGCACAAAAAAATTCATAATCTACTTGTTTTTTTATTTTACAGCTTTTCGCTTAAAATACGTGAGTTATAACCCATGAAAAATTGAGATTTGGTGAAAATTTAAAATATCACTTTTTTGATGATATTCACTAGAATGCATGTTTACAATAGGAATGAGTGCAAAAAACGAAGCGAAAAAGATCAAAATACACGCGTTTTGAGATTTTTATCATTTTCGATTAAAATTCGTGTGTTATAACCCCATGAAAAATTCAGGTTTTGTGAAAATTTTAAATATCACTTTTTTTTACAATATTAAATAGAATGCATGTTCATAATTGAAATGGGTGAAAAAAATGGCACGAAAAATTCATAATCTACTTGTTTTTTGAATTTTTCACTTTTCGCTTACAATATGTGAGTTATAACCCATGAAAATTGAGATTTGATGAAAATTTTAAATATCACATTTTTGAAGATATTCACTATTATGCATGTTCACAATAGGAATGGGTGCAAAAAACGGAGCGAAAAAGGTTAAAATACACGGGTTTTGAGATTTTTTCCATTTTTAGTTAAAATTCGTGTATTATAACCCATGAAAAATTCAGGTTTGGTAAAAACATTAAATATCCATTTTTGGGACAATATTCACTAAAATGAATGTTCAAAATTAAAATGGGTGCAAAAAGTGGCACGAAAAAATTCATAATCTACTTGTTTTCTGATTTTACCACCTTTTGCTTAAAATACGTGAGTTATAACCCAAGAAAAATTGAGAATTGATGAAAATTTTAAACGTCATTTTTTTGAAGATATTCACTAAAATGAATATTCACAGTAGGAATGGGTGCCAAAAACGGAGCGAAAAATGTCAAAATACATGCTTTTTGAGATTTTTGCCTTTTTCGATTAAAATTCGTGAGTTATAACCCCATGAAAAATTCAGGTTTGGTGAAAATTTTAAAGATCCCTTTTTTCGGCAATATTCACTAGAATGCATGTTCACAATTGAAATGAGTGCAAAAAGTGGAACGAAAAAATTCAGAATCTACTTGTTTTTGGATTTTACCGCTTTGCGTTTAAAATACGCGAGTTATATAACCCATGAAAAATTCTGGATTAGTGAAAATTTTGAATATCAATTTTTTTGACAATATTTACTGGAATGCATATTCACAATTAAAATGGGTGAAAAATGTGGCACGAAAAAATTCATAATCTACTTATTTTTTGAATTTTTCACTTTTCACTTAAAATATGTGAGTTATAACCCATGAAAATTGAGATTTGATGAAAATTTGAAATATCACTTTTTTGAAGATATTCACTATTATGCATGTTCACAATAGGAATGGGTGCAAAAAACGAAGCGAAAAAGGTCAAAATACACGCGTTTTGAGATTTTTATCATTTTCGGTTAAAATTCGTTTGTTATAACCCCATGAAAAATTTAGGTTTTTGAAAAATTTAAATATCACTTTTGTGGACAATATTAACTAGAATGCATGCTCACAATTGAAATGTGTGAAAAAAAGTGGCACAAAAAAATTCATATTCTACTTTTTTTTTAATTTTCTACTTTTCGCCTAAAATATGTGAGTTATAACCCATGAAAATTGAGATTTGATGAAAATTTTAAATATCACTTTTTTGAAGATATTCACTATTATGCATGTTCACAATAGGAATAGGTGCAAAAAATAGAGCGAAAAAAGGTCAAAATACATGAGTTTTGAGATATTTGCCATTTTCGGTTAAAATTCGTGTGTTATAACTCATAAAAAATTAAGGTTTGGTGAAAATTTTAAATATCACTTTTTTCGACAATATTCACTAGAATGCAAGTTCACAATTGAAATGGGTGCAAAAAGTGGCACGAAAAAATTCATAGTCTACTTGTTTTTTGAATTTTCTACTTTTTGCTTAAAATACATGAGTTATAACCCATGAAAAATTGAGATTTGGTGATAATTTTAAATGTCATTTTTTGAAGATATTCACTAAAATGAATATTCACAGTAGGAATGGGTGCCAAAAATGGAGCAAAAAATGTCAAAATACATGCGTTTTGAGATTTTTGTCTTTTCCGATTAAAATTCGTGTGTTATAACCCCATGAAAATTTCAGGTTTGGTGAAAATTTTAAAGATCCCTTTTTTCGACAATATTCACTAGAATGCATGTCAAAATACTTGTTTTTGGATTTTACCACTTTGCGCTTATAATACGCGAGTTATAACCCATGAAAAATTGAGATTTGGTGAAACTTTTAAATATCACTTTTTTTGAAGATATTCACTATTATGCATGTTCACAATAGGAATGGGTGCAAAAAACAGAGCGAAAAAGGTCAAAATACAATTGTTTTGAGATTTTTGCCTATTTCGGTTAAGATTCGTGTTTTATAACCCATGAAAAATTCAGGATTAGTGAAAATTTTATGCATGTTCACAATAGGAATGGGTGCAAAAACGGAGCGAAAAAGGTCAAAATACACGGGTTTTTAGATTTTTGCCATTTTAGGTTAAAATTCGTGTGTTATAACTCATGAAAAATTAAGATTTGGTGAAATGAGTGTAAAAAGTGGCACAAAAAAATTCATAATCTACTTGTTTTTGGTGAAATGAGTTATAACCCATGAAAATTTGAGATTTGGAGAAAAATTTAAATATCATTTTTTTTGAAAATATTCATTATTATGAATGTTCACAATAGGAATGGGTACAAAAAACGGAGCGAAAAAGGTCAAAATACACTGGTTTTGAGATTTTTCCATTTTCGATTAAAATTCGTGTGGTATAACCCATGAAAAAGTAAGGTTTGGTGAAAATTTTAAATATCACTTTTTGGGAAAATATTCACTAGAATGTATAATCAAAATTAAAATGGGTGCAAAAAGTGGAACGAAAAAATTCATAATCTACTTGTTTTTTGAATTTTCTACTTTTCGCTTAAAATACGTGAGTTATAACCTATGAAAAATTGAGATTTGGTGACAATTTTAAATATAACTACTTTTGAAGATATTCACTATTATGCATGTTTACAATAGCAATGGGTGCAAAAAACGGAGCGAAAAGGTCAAAATAAACGGGTTTTGAGATTTTTGCCATTTTCGATTAAAATTCGTGTGTTATAACCCATGAAAAATTAAGATTTGGTGAAAATTTTAAATATCACTTTTTTGACAATATTCATTAGAATGCATGTTCACAATTGAAATGAGTGCAAAAAGTGGCACGAAAAAATTCATAATCTAATTGTTTTTGGAATTTACCATTTTTCGCTTAAAATACGTGAGTTATAACCCATGAAAAATTGAGATTTGGTGAAAATTTTAAATATCACTTTTTTGAAGATATTCACCATAATGCATGTTCACAATAGGAATGGGTGCAAAAAACAGAGTGAAAAAGGTCAAAATACATGCGTTTTGAGATTTTTGCCATTTTCGGTTAAAATTCGTGTGTTATACCTATAAAAAATTAATGGTTTGGTGAAAATTTTAAATATCACTTTTTTTTGAAGATATTCATTAGAATGCATGTTCACAATAGGAATGGGTGCAAAAAACGAAGCGAAAAAGGTCAAAATACACGCGTTTTGAGATTTTTGCTTATTTTGGTTAAAATTCGTGTGTTATAACACCATTAAAAATTTAGGTTTTGTGTTTTAAAAAACACTTTTTTCGACAATATTAACTAAAATGCATGTTCACAATTGAAATGGTTGCAAAAAGTGGCACGAAAAAATTCATAATCTACTTGTTTTTGGAATTTACCACTTTTCGCTTAGAATACTTGAGTTATAACACATGAAAAATTGAGATTTGGTAAAAATTTTAAATATCACTTTTTTGAAGATATTCACTATTATGCATGTTCACAATAGGAATGGGTGTAAAAAACTGACCAAAAAATGTCAAAATACATGGATTTTGAGATTTTTGCCATTTTCGGTTAAACTTCGTGTGTTATAAACCATGAAAAATTCAGGTTTGGTGAAAATTTTAAATATCACTTTTTGGGACAATATTTATCAGAATTCATGTTCACAAAAAAAATGGGTGCAAAAAGTGGCACGAAAAAATTCATAATCTACTTGTTTTTTTATTTTACCGCTTTTCGCTTAAAATAAGTGAGTTATAACCCATGAAAAATTGAGATTTGGTGAAAATTTTAAACATCACTTTTTTTGAAATATTCACTAGAATGCATGTTCACAATAGGAATGGGTGCAAAAAATGAAGCGAAAAATGTCAAAACACACGCGTTTTGAGATTTTTGTCATTTTCGGTTAAAATTCGTGTGTTATAACCACATGAAAAATTCAGGTTTGGTGAAAGTTTTAAAAATCACTTTTTTAGGTAATATTAACTAGAATACATGTTCACAATTGATATGGGTGCAAAAAATGGCACGAAAAAATTCATAATCTACTTGTTTTTGGAATTTACCACTTTTATCTTAAAATACATGAGTAGTAACCCATGAAAAATTGAGATTTGGTGAAAATTTTAAATATATCTTTTTTGAAAATATTCACTATTATGCAAGTTCACAATAGGAATGGGTTCAAAAAACGGAGCGAAAAAGGTCAAAATACACGGGTTTTTAGATTTTTGCCATTTTCGGTTAAAATTCGTGTGTTATAACCCATAAAAAATTCGGGTTTTGTGCAAATTTTAAATATCACTTTTTGGGACAATGTTTACAAGAATGCATGTTCACAATTAAAATGGGTGCAAAAAGTGGCACGCAAAAATTCATGATCTACTTATTTTTTTATTTTACCGCTTTTCGCTTAAAATACGTGAGCTATAACCCATGAAAAATTGAGATTTTGAGAAAATTTTAAATATCACTTTTTTTTGAAGATATTCACTAGAATTCAAGTTCACAATTAAAATGGGTGCAAAAAACGAAGCGAAAAAGCTCAAAATACAAGCGTTTTTAGATTGTTGTCATTTTCGGTTAAAATTCGTGTGTTACCCATAAAAAATTAAGGTTTGCTTAAAATTTTAAATATCAATTTTTTCGACAATATTCACTAGAATACATGTTCACAATTAAAATGTGTGCAAAAAGTGGCACGAAAAAATTCATAATCTACTTGTTTTTTGAATTTTCCACTTTTCGCTCAAAATACATGAGTTATTACCCATGAAAAATTGAGATTTGGAGAAAATTTTAAATATCACTTTTTTTTTGAAGATATTCACTAGAATTCATGTTCACAATTAAAATGGGTGCAAAAAACGAAGCGAAAAAGGTCAAAATACACGCGTTTTTAGATTGTTGCCATATTCGGTTAAAATTCGTGTGTTATATCCCATAAAAGATTAAGGTTTGGTGAAAATTTTAAAAATCACTTTTTGGGTCAATATTCACTAGAACGAATGTTCACAATTAAAATGGGTGCAAAAAGTGGCACGAAAAAATTCATAATCTACTTGTTTTTTGAATTTTCCATTTTTCGCTCAAAATACATAAGTTATAACCCATGAAAAATTGAGATTTGATAAAAAAAATTAAATATCACTTTTTTGAAGATATTCACAAGAATGCTTGTTCATAATTGGAATGGGTGCAAAAAACAGAGCGAAAAAGGTCAAAATACACGGGTTTTGAGATTGATGCCATTTTCGGTTAAAATTCGTGTGTTATAACCCATGAAAAATTCAGATTTGGTGACAATTTTAAATATTACTTTTTGGGACAATATTCACTAGAATGCATGTTCACAATTAAAATTGGTGCAAAAACTGGCACGAAAAAATTCATAATCTACTTGTTTTTTGATTTTACAGCTTTTCGCTTAAAATACTTGAGTTATAACCCATGAAAAATTGAGATTTGGAGAAAATTTTAAATATCACTTTTTTTTTGAAGATATTCACTAGAATTCATGTTCACAATTAAAATGGGTGCAAAAAACGAAGCGAAAAAGCTAAAAATATACGCGTTTTTAGATTGTTGTCATTTTCGGTTAAAATTCGTGTGTTATATCCCATAAAAGATTAAGGTTTGGTGAAAAATTTAAATATCAATTTTTTCGACAATATTTACTAGAATACATGTTCACAATTAAAATGTGAGCAAAAAATGGCACCAAAAAATTCATAATCTACTTGTTTTTTGAATTTTCCACTTTTCGCTCAAAATACGTGAGTTATAACCCATGAAAAATTGAGATTTGATGAAAATTTTAAATATTACTTTTTTGAATATATTCACTAGAATGCTTGTTCACAATTGGAATGGGTGCAAAAAACGGAGCGAAAAAGGTCAAAATACACGGGTTTTGAGATTTATGCCATTTTCGGTTAAAATTCGTGTGTTACCCATGAAAAATTTAGGTTTGGTGAAAATTTAAAATATTACTTTTTGGGACAATATTCACTAGAACACATGTTATCAATTAAAATGGGTGCAAAAAGTGGCACGAAAAAATTCATGATCTACTTGTTTTTTAAATATTCCACTTTTCGCTTAAAATACGTGAGTTATAACTCATAAAAATTGAGATTTGGTGAAAATTTTAAATATCTTTTCTTTTAAATATATTCGCTATTATGTATGTTCATAATAGGAATGTGTGCAAAAAACGGAGCGAAAAATGTCAAAATACACGGGTTTTGAGATTTTTTCCATTTTTGGTTAAAATTCGTGTGTTATAACCAATGAAAAATTTAGATTTGTTGAAAATTTTAAATATTACTTTTTGGGATAATATTCACTAGATTGCATGTTCACAATTAAAATAGGTGCAAAAAGTGGCACGAAAAATTCATAATCTACTTGTTTTTTAAATATTCCACTTTTCGCTTAAAATACGTGAGTTAATAACCCATAAAAAATTGAGATTTGGTGAAAATTTTAAATATTACTTTTTTTTGAAGATATTTACAAGAATGCATGTTCACAATAGGAATGGGTGCAAAAAACGAAGCGATAAAGGTCAAAATACACGCGTTTTGAGATTTTTGCTTATTTCGTTTAAAATTCGTTTGTTATAACTCTACGAAAAATTCAGGTCTGGTGAAAATTTTAAATATTTTTTCGACAATATTAACTACAATGCATGTTCACAATTGAAATGGGAGCAAAAAGTGGCACAAAAAATTCATAATCTACTTGCTTTTTGAATTTACCATTTTTCACTTAAAATATGTGAGTTATAACCCATTAAAAATTGAGATTTGGTGAAAATTTTAAATATCACTTTTTTGAAGATATTCACTATTATGCATGTTCACAATAGGATTGGTTGCAAAAAACAGAGCGAAAAAGGTCAAAATGCAAGCGTTTTTAGATTTTTGCCATTTTCGGTTAAAATTCGTGTGTTATAACCCATGAAAAATTAAGATTTGGTTAAAAATTTTAAATATCACTTCTTCGGACAATATTCACTAGAATGCATGTTCACAATCGAAATTGGTGCAAAAAGTGGCACGAAAAAATTCATAATTTACTTGTTTTTTGAATTTAACGCTTTTCGCTTATAATACGTGAGTTATAGCCCACGAAAAATTGAGATTTGGTGAAAATTTTAAATATCACTTTTTTGATGATATTCACTAGAATGCATGTTCGCAATAAGAATGGGTGCAAAAAACGAAGCGAAAAAGGTCAAAATACACGAGTTTTGAGATTTTTATCATTTTCGGTTAAAATTCGTGTGTTATAACCCCGTGAAAAATTCAGGTTTTTGAAAAATTTAAATATCACTTTTTTGGACAATATTAACTAGAATGCATGTTCACAATTGAAATGTGTGAAAAAAAGTGGCACAAAAAAATTCATATTCTACTTTTTTTTTAATTTTCTACTTTTCGCCTAAAATATGTGAGTTATAACCCATGAAAATTGAGATTTGATGAAAATTTTAAATATCACTTTTTTGAAGATATTCACTATTATGCATGTTCACAATCGGAATGGGTGCAAAAAACAGAGCGAAAAAGGTCAAAATACATGAGTTTTGAGATATTTGCCATTTTCGGTTAAAATTCGTGTGTTATAACCCATAAAAAATTAAGGTTTTGTGAAAATTTTAATTATCACTTTTTTCGACAATATTCACTAAAATACATGTTCACAATTGAAATGGGTGCAAAAAGTGGAACGAAAAAATTCAGAATCAACTTGTTTTTGGATTTTACCACTTTGTGTTTAAAATACGCGAGTTATAACCAATGAAAAATTGAGATTTGGTGATATTTTTAAATATCACTTTTTTTGAAGATATTCACTATTATGCATGTTCACAATAGGAATGGGTGCAAAAAACAGAGCGAAAAAGGTCAAAATACATGCGTTTTGAGATTTTTGCCTATTTCGGTTAAAATTCGTGTGTTGTAACCCATGAAAAATTCAGGATTAGTGAAAATTTTATGCATGTTCACAGTAGGAATTGGTGCAAAAACGGAGCGAAAAAGGTCAATACACGGGTTTTTAGATTTTTTCCATTTTCGGTTAAAATTCGTGTGTTATGACTCATGAAAAATTAAGATTTGGTTAAATGAGTGCAAAAAGTGGCACGAAAAAATTCATAATCTACTTGTTTTTGGAATTTACCATTTTTCCCTTCAAATACGTGAGTTATAACCCATGAAAATTTGAGATTTGGAGAAAAATTTAAATATCATTTTTTTTGAAAATATTCGCTATTATGCATGTTCACAATAGGAATGGGTGCAAAAAACAAAGCGAAAAAGGTCAAAATATACTGGTTTTTAGATTTTTGCATTTTCGGTTAAAATTCGTGTGTTATAACCCATGAAAAAGTAAGTTTTGGTGAAAATTTTAAATATAACTTTTTGGGAAAATATTCACTAGAATGCATGTTCAAAATTAAAATGGGTGCAAAAAGTGGCACGAAAAAGTTAATAATCTACTTGTTTTTTGAATTTTCCACTTTTCGCTTAAAATACGTGAGCTATAACCCATGAAAAATTGATATTTGGGGAAAATTTTAAGTATCACGTTTTTTGAAGATATTTACTATTATGCATGTTCACATTAGGAATGGGTGCAAAAAACGGAGCGAAAAAGGTCAAAATACACGGGTTTTGAGATTTTTGCCATTTTCGGATAAAATTCGTGTGTTATAACTAATGAAAATTTTAGGTTTTGTAAAAATTTTAAAGATCCTTTTTTCGGTCAATATTCACTAGAATGCATGTTCACAATTAAAATGGGTGCAAAAAGTGGCACGAAAAATTTTCACTTAAAATACTTGAGATATAACCCATGAAAAATTGAGATTTGGTGAAAATTTTAAATATAAACTTTTTTTGAAGATATTCACTATTATGCATGTTCACAATAGGAATGGGTGCAAAAAACGGATCGAAAAAGGTCAAAATACACGGGTTTTGAGATTTGTGCCATTTTCGGTTAAAATTCGTATGTTATAACCCATGAAAAACTAAGATTTGTTGAAAATTTTAAATATCACTTTTTTGACAATATTCACTAGAATGCATGTCACAATTGAAATGAGAGCAAAAAGTGGCACGAAAAAATTCATAATCTAATTGTTTTTGGAATTTACTATTTTTCGCTTAAAATACGTGAGTTATAACCCATGAAAAATTGAGATTTGGCAAAAATTTTAAATATCACTTTTTTTAAAAAAAATATTCACAATAATACATGTTCGCAATAGGAATGGGTGCAAAAAACGAAGCGAGAAAGGACAAAATACACGCGTTTTGAGATTTTTTCTTATTTCTTTTAAAATTCGTGTGTTATAACCCCATGAAAAATTCAGGTTTGTTGAAAATTTTAAATATCACTTTTTTCGACAATATTAACTAGAAGACATTTTCAAAATTGAAATGGGTGCATAAAATGGCACGAAAAAAATTCATAATCTACTTGTTTTTTAAATATTCCACTTTTCGCTTAAAATCCGTGAGTTATAACCCATAAAAAATTGAGATTTGGTGAAAATTTTAAATATCTTTTTTTTAAAGATATTCACTATTATGCATTTTCACAATAGGAATGGGTGCAAAAAAAGAGCGAAAAAGGTCAAAATACGTGAGTTTTGAGATATTTGCCATTTTCGGTTAAAATTTGTGTGTTATAACCCATAAAAAATTAAGGTTTAGTGAAAATTTTAAATATCACTTTTTTTGAAGATATTCAGTATTATGCATGTTCACAATAGGAATGGGTGCAAAAAACAGACCGAAAAGGTCAAAATACACGGATTTTGAGATTTTTGCCATTTTCGGTTAAACTTAGTGTGTTATAAACCATGAAAAATTCAGGTTTGGCGAAAATTTTAAATTAACTTTTTGGGACAATATTTACCAGAATTCATGTTCACAAAACAAATGGGTGCAAAAACTGGCACGAAATTCAGAATCTACTTGTTTTTTTATTTTACCGCTTTTCGCTTAAAATAAGTGATTTATAACCCATGAAAAATTGAGATTTGGTGAAAATTTTAAAGATCACTTTTTTTGAAGATATTCACTAGAATACATGTTCACAATAGGAATGAGTGCAAAAAATGAAGCGAAAAAGGTTAAAACACACGCGTTTTGAGATTTTTGTCATTTTCGGTTAAAATTCGTGTGTTATAACCCCATGAAAAATTCAGGTTTAGTGAAAATTTTAAATATCACTTTTTTAGGTAATATTAACTAGAATGCATGTTCACAATTGAAATGGGTGCAAAAAGTGGCAGGAAAAAATTCATAATCTACTTGTTTTTGGAATTTACCACTTTTCGCTTAAAATACGTGAGTTATAACCCATGAAAAATTGAGATTTGTTGAAAATTTTAAATATTACCTTTTTTTGAAGATATTCACTAGAATGCATGCTCACAATAGGAATGAGTGCAAAAAATGAAGCGAAAAAGGTTAAAACACACGCGTTTTGAGATTTTTGTCATTTTCGGTTAAAATTCGTGTGTTATAACCCCATGAAAAATTCAGGTTTGGTGAAAATTTTAAATATCACTTTTTTAGGTAATATTAACTAGAATGCATGTTCACAATTGAAATGGGTGCAAAAAGTGGCACGAAAAAATTCATAATCTACTTGTTTTTGGAATTTACCACTTTTCGCTTAAAATACGTGAGTTTTATACCCATGAAAAATTGAGATTTGTTGAAAATTTTAAATATCACCTTTTTTTGAAGATATTCACTAGAATGCATGTTCCCAATAGGAATGGGTGCAAAAAACGAAGCGAAAAAGGACAAAATACACGCGTTTTGATATTTTTGGTTATTTCTTTTCAAATTCGTGTGTAACCCCATGAAAAATTCAGATTTGTTGAAAATTTTAAATATCACTTTTTTTGAAGATATTCACTATTATGCATGTTCACAATAGGAATAGGTGCAAAAAACATATCGAAAAAGGTCAAAATACACGGGTGTTGGGATTTTTGCCATTTTCGGTTAAAATTCGTGTGTTATAAACCATGAAAAATTCAGGTTTGGTGAAAATTTTAAATATCACTTTTTGGGACAATATTCAATAGAATTCATGTTCACAAATAAAATGGGTGCAAATAGTGGCACGAAAAAATTCATAATCTACTTGTTTTTTTATTTTTCCGCTTTTCGCTTAAAATACGTGAGTTATAACACATGAAAAATTGAGATTTGGAGAAAATTTTAAATATCACTTTTTTGAAGATATTCACTAGAATGCATGTTCACAATAGAAATGGGTGCGAAAAAGGTCAAAATACACGCGTTTTGAGATTTTTGTCATTTTCGGTTAAAATTCGTGTGTTATAACCTCATGAAAAATTCAGGTTTGGTGAAAATTTTAAATATCACTTTTTTCGGTAACATTAACTTGAATGCATGTTCACAATTGAAATGAGTGCAAAAAGTGGCACGGAAAGATTCATAATCTACTTGTTTTTGGAATTTACCACTTTCCGCTTAAAATACGTGTGTTATAACCCATGAAAAATTGAGATTTGGTTAAAATTATAAATATCAATTTTTTAAAGAAATTCACTAGAATGCATATTCACAGTAGGAATGGGTGCAAAAAATAGAGTGAAAAAGGTCAAAATACTTGCGTTTTGAGATTTTTGGCTTTTTCGGTTGAAATTCGTGTGTTATAACACCATGAAAAATTCAGGTTTGGTGAAAATTTTAAATATCACTTTTTTCGACAATATTCAGAAGAATGCATGTTCACAATTGAAATGGGTGCAAAAAGTGGCATGAAAAAAATTCATTATCTACTTGTGTTTGGAATTTACCACTTTTCGCTTAAAATACATGAGTTACAACCCATGAAAAATTGAGATTTGGTGAAAATTTTAAATAGCACTTTTATGAAGATATTCACTATTATGCATATTCATAATAGGAATAGGTTCAAAAAACGGAGCGAAAAAGGTGAAAATACACGGGTTTTGAGAGTTTTGCCATTTTCGATTAAAATTCGTGTGTTATAACCCATGAAAAATTTGGGTTTTGTGTAAATTTAAATATCACTTTTTGAGACAATGTTCACAAGAATGCATGTTCACAATTAAAATGGGTGCAAAAAGTGGCACGAAAATATTCATAATTGACTTGTTTTTTGATTTTACCGCTTTTTGCTTAAAACACGTGAGTTATAACCCATGAAAAATTGAGATTTGGTGAAAATTTTAAATATCATTTTTTTTGAAGATATTCACTAGAATGCATGTTCAAAATAAAAATGGGTGCAAAAACGAAGCGAAAAAGCTCAAAATACACGTGTTTTGAGATTGTTGTCATTTTCAGTTAAAATTCGTGTGTTATAACTCATGAAAAATTAAGGTTTGGTGAAAATTTTAAATATCACTTTTTTCGACAATATTCACTAGAATGCATGTTCACAATTAAAATGGGTGCAAAAAGTGGCACGAAAAATTCATAATCTACTTGATTTTGAATTTTACCGATTTTCGCTTAAAATACGTGAGTTATAACCCATGAAAAATTTAGATTTGGCAAAAATTTTAAATATCACTTTTTTTGAAGATATTCACTAGAATGCATGTTCACAATAGGAATGGGTGCAAAAAACGAAGCAAAAAAGGACAAAATACACGCGTTTTGAGATTTTTGCTTTTTTCGGTTTAAATTCGGGTGTTATAACCCCATGAAAAATTCAGGTTTGTTGAAAATTTTAAATATCACTTTTTTCAACAATATTAACTAGAATGAATATTTAAAATTGAAATGGGTGCAAAAAGTGGCACGAAAAAATTCTTAATCTATGTCGCGACGTGGAAGGGGTCAGAAATTGAAATGAATATTTACGTCAGGACCCTTTCCACGTCAAGACCCCTTCCACGTCGCGACGTGCCGCGACGTCGCGACGTCAGACCCTCCACGTCGCGACGTGCGTGGACATTTTTACGCGCGATCATGGACGTCGAGACGTCGGGAAATACGAAGGATTACGACCTAATTTTTGAAAATTTACGATTTTGGCCCACTTTGAGTTTCCTTTTTCAACAAGACTTTCGTGAAGGACTTATTAGCAAATATCTTCATAGAATTACTATAAATAAGGCTAGGGTTTACATATTTTAAGGGGATGACAACTTTGAGAGAGTTCAAGCAAGGGTTTTACTTCTTTGTAATAGCTAGGGTTTCATTCTTTTAGCTATTTACGGAGAGTTGAAGCTGTACGGATTGGGAACATCATTCATTATTGAATTCATTTATTTAGAGACAAAGATTTCATCTACGGATTCACAATTCAAGGTGTTTTCTTTCTTTTTAATTTATGATTTCAATATTGTGCTTAATTATTTATATCATGATGATGTTTGATTTAGCCATGCTAGGCTAAATTTATTGTGCTCCCGGGATTATGAATAAGGGTTTTTGTGCTTAATTTACATACTAAGTTCTATCTTTTGGTCATTGTGAAGTAAGTTTTGCTGTGTTCTTCATAATTATGCATGATTTGGCCGGATTATGTATGATGAATATTTGCTTAAAGTGCAGTAAATTATTTAGAGATAACTTGCTTTAATCTTACCTCTAGCCACAAAGGAGGATTTGAGTGGGTTGTTTGGAATTTTTTATGGGTTGGTTGTGAATTTGTTAGATTGATTTTACCTTAGCTCTTGCCTCTCGCCACAAAGGAGGAGTTAGGGGGATTAGTTTAGCATTAGCGTGACTGGTTCGGGCGTTGCCTCCGTCATAAAGGAGCGGTTGAACTTGAGTGTTTGGTTGAGTTGGTAGTTACATTAGATTCCGGATTAATTAAGGAAGTAAACCTTGCCTCTCGCCACAAATGAGGGTTTAATGAATTAGTTAATATCTATATAGGTAAAGTGCCTAAATCATTCCTTGCCTCTCGCCACAAAAGGAGGGTGTGAGTTATGTTATTTACCCTTGATTTGCATGACCACAGATAGGATGTATGTATGTGCTTTTTATTTAACCCTAAAATATAATCTTGGGAGTATACTTGCTTAACTTGAAGTTTTAAATCAAATCACCTTCTTAGTTTTAGTTATTTGTTAATTGCACTCTTAGTTTCAATTTGATATTAATAAAAACACAAAAATATTTTCTTTAGAATTTCAACACAGTCCTTTCCTCGTGGGAACGAACTTGCTATACTAATACCTTTTAGGGGTTGTTTAGCTTGATTTTTTATTAGGGGTGAATAGCAACCACGATCACAATTTTATACACATATTTTCTCCGCATCAATTATGCATGTTCACAATAGGAATGGGTGCAAAAAACAGAGCGAAAAAGGTAAAAATACATGTTTTTTGAGATTTTTTCAATTTTCGGTTAAAATTCGTGTGTTATAACCCATGAAAAATTCCAATTTGGTGAAAATTTTAAATATCACTTTTTGGGACAATATTAATTAGAATGCATGTTCACAATAGGAATGGATGAAAAAAACGGAGCGAAAAACGTCAAAATACATGCGTTTTGAGATTTTTGCCTTTTTTGGTTAAATTCGTGTGTTATAATCCATTAAAAATTCAGATTTGGTGAAAATTTTAAATATCACTTTTTTCGACAATATTCACTAGAATGCACGTTCACAATTGAAATAGTTTTAAAAAGTGGCACGAAAAAAATTCATAATCACTTGTGTTTCTAATTTACCACTTTTCATTTAAAATACGTGAGTTATAACCCATAAAAAATTTGAGATTTGGTGAAAATTTGAAATATCACTTTTTTTTAAGATATTTACTATTATGCATGTTCACAATAGGAATAAGTGCAAAAATTAGAGCGAAAAAGGTCTCAATACAGGGGTTTTGAGATTTTTGCAATTTTAGGTTAAAATTCAAGTGTTATAACTGATAGCGAGTTGTCGTGGCTCGTCAATTTTTCCTATTCCCACTAACTTTAGTAGTAGTGAGCTAGGTTTCGTTCCTCAGGGAAATAGTAGATTCAAGAGATTGGATTTTGTTCACAAAATGTCACAAAGAAAAGAGTAAAGAACAGGCTTAACAAATAAGAGTGACAATTACCAACTATGTATCAAACAGGAAGTAAGACTTAATTGAACTAGGACTTTGAAACATACAAGATTAACACAAGAAATGAAGCCTAAATGCAACAAACAAGTGTGAATGGATATCCTAGGATTCTTGAGTTCTCAGTGACTTGATGCGATGCAATTGACAAGCAAATATGAACAGAGGATATCTTAGTTCCCGAGAACCTAACCTATAGCTGGCATGATGACCGCACTATATGCTAGGTCCCATAACACTTACCTTTCCCATGGTGAGGCCTAGATTAGTGTCATAAACTACAGCATCTCAACTTCCTAAGACAACTACTCTAACATGCAAAGCCTAGGAACTCCCATGGTGAGGCCTGACCTAGTTCTGAATGCCTTCGTTATTATCATAGGAAGTCTCTTTTACACTTCTTCTCTAAGGTTCATTTCTTTGAAGCTTCCCATGGTGAGACCTGAATCTCAGAAATGCAATGATCGGTTGAACAAGTGAAAAGACTCAAGAAATCACATTCAAGTTCTCATTTCATGCATCCTTACTAAATGATGGTGAATCTACCTCCAATTTGGCATGGTGACCACAATTGGAGTTCAATTCCTCCAAGACCAGTGCAGAAATATGAAATGTAACAAGTTCAAAGTGTAGATTCATGTGTGATTTCATACTTAGTGAATTAAGTCAATTGCAAGACATCACATCAACTGAATTAAACATTCATCCGTTCAAATCCTAGGATATCACAAGATCTAGCTACGAAACTCCATTTCCATTTCACAATCTTCAACAAGCAATAGCAAGCAATTCATATTCATCAAATGGAAAGAAGTTACCCAACGATATGCTTCAATTGCTTCCAATTCACAAGGTGTTAGAAATTGCTTCCTTAATTGAGTAAGAAATCCAATGAACAGAGCAATTCCTTGATCGGAAATGGAATCGGAGCACAAAGTCTAGAGAGAGAAAGTAGATCCCACATTTAATTCCCGCTCTCTAGCTCTCAAAAGTTGGTTATGAAATTGTGAAATTGAATGATGAATAATGGTCCAGGGATCCCTTACATATTAGCTATACCTCCTATATATAGAGTTATGAAAATGTAGCTAATACGCAACCGTAAAATATCTAAAGTGTTACAGGATTGCCCTTGAATGGAAGGACCAAAAATCAACTCAAGTTGGGAAAATTCGAAGTTAAAGAACATGGTTCAGAAAATCCGCGCTTTCAGCTTCAGCAGCATCGCGCCTTCAACGTCTCGCCATGCACAGCACGCTTCCAAGCCCAGTTTCTCACGCCTTTTACTACTGCTCGAAACTCAAGTGAGAGAATCAGAGTCAATTCACGCCTTTGAGCCAACAGCAAGCGCGCCTTCATCATCTCTGCGTGTCTTCAAGCAATTCAGCCTTCAAGTCTCCACGCCTTTGTGCCACGGAACGCCACGCCTTCACTTGCTCGTTGCACACCTGAAAATTAGAACTCCATACTTAGCCATTTTTCTGGAAGACGAAAGTGAAGAACAGCCTGCAAAGTTTCTTCTCTTTCTCCACAATGGTCTCGGTGATGCGTTGCTGCGAAGTTGTGTGCTGTGAGTGAAGTGTGAGTTCTGCGATTGAGTGAAGAAAAAATCTGGAAAATTAGAATCAAGATTAGGATGCAAAGTGTTTGCGAATTTGCAAAACATGTCTAAGAAGTGTGATCTCAAGAATGAATTACAGAATGGAGTACAAAATGCAAAGCCGTATGCGAATTGCAAAATATATGATTATGAAGAATGCCATAAATGGTATGAACATTGTGATTGTAGAAGAAACACCAAAATGAAGAACAAATTAGGAAAAACAATTTCAGCATTTTAGAATTTGGAGCAATGAGAACATTCACACACAACTGCGATGCATCGCTACGATGCATCGCAGTTCACACCACACAAAGCTGTGATGCATCGTAACGATGCATCGTAGCACACACACTTCACAGCCACGATGCATTGTAGCGATGCATCGTGGTTCATTTCTGCCTTCACTACGATGCATCGCTACGATGCATCGTAGTGTTGTGCTAGTGTGCTGAGTGTGAGAGGCATTTCGTGAGGTGAGTTGTGTTGTGTAGTGAAGTGTTTATGTGCTGAAATGTTCGTGGAATATTGAAGTGTTGAGTGAACATAGTGATGAACCATTCTTGACATAAATGATCTCCAGCTGAAAGTTAAATCATCAAAGTCCAAGTGAAGTGTAGTGTTAAATGCTTTGGGTAATGTTATGCAAGGTGATTGTGTTTGTGAGGATTTGTCGTGCAGTGTGTGTATCAACTCATCGTAGTGTAAATTATGTGTGTGTACAAATGCACTACGATGAAATCGTAGTGCAAGGCAGCTGGATGTAAAAACGCTTTTTCAGGCTCAAAATAGTCCACTACCCAGCTACTTCCAACCAATCTTAGAATATGATTCACTGGGAATTTGGGAAAACTTAAAGCATGAAAGTTGTAGCCCAAGATCTTATATTTCTATAGCATTTTGAATCACCCAAATCGGAGCTCAGACCAAAGAGTTATGACCAAAACCCTGAAACCTGGCAGAATGTGAAATTAACACTACGATGAGATCGTAGTGCTATTTTCCAAAACTTTTATGTACTACAGTTTTATCCCCCTTTTTGGCACAAATCATCAGTTTCTCC
Organism: Ophiorrhiza pumila; assembly: GCA_016586305.1. Classification (NCBI taxonomy): domain Eukaryota; kingdom Viridiplantae; phylum Streptophyta; class Magnoliopsida; order Gentianales; family Rubiaceae; genus Ophiorrhiza; species Ophiorrhiza pumila. Next base: position 1,131,344 of record BLIW01000010.1, on the reverse strand, counting down.
TTCGATTCAGACTCCGGGGTCAACATAACAATTATAGAACTTCCTCTTATCTTTCCAATGGTTCAAGAAACAACACCATTGGATGCCTAGAACTCAAGTTATTAACAATTAACCAAACTGTGGCAGCATAAAACTCATAAAACCCTAATATGGCATTTCGCAAAGAAACTCCTATTTCATAGTCTTGCACACAGATTTAGCTAATAGTTAAAACATAAGAATTATAGTGCATTCAAAGAGATTGTCAGGACATCAAAGAACTCACCAATTGGATTAGTATAGAGGAAGTTATGCTCTAATGAAGTATCAACACAGTTTCTGCCCAACTTTCATACCAAGCCAATTTAGCACATTTAAGATTTTCCCAAACTCACAACCAAGTCTCTTGAACTCTTTCTTACCATTTGACACCAAACACATATTCACCTCACTTTCTCAACATTTTTAGGTATTTTTCTCCCCTTAAGCACCTCAAGTTACATATCACATTAAGGCACAATTTAGCACATAATCACACATAAGTGCAAGCATCAAAAGTCAAAAGCTAAGTAAAATAAGATATGTAAGTAGGTATAAAACCTACTTATCAATAACCCATGAAAAATTCAGATTTGGTGAAAATTTTAAATATCACTTTTTGGGACAATATTCACAAGAATGCATGTTCACAATTAAAACGGGTGCAAAAAGTGGCACGAAAAAATTAATAATCTACTTGTTTTTAGATTTTACCACTTTTCGCTTAAAATACGTAAGTTATAACCAATGAAAAATTGAGATTTGGTGAAAATTTTAAATATCACTTTTTTTGAAGATATTCACTAAAATGCAAGTTCACAATAGGAATGGATGCAAAAAAGGGAGCGAAAAAGGTCAAAATAAACGGGTTTTGAAATTTTTGCCATTTTCGGTTAATATTCGTGTGTTATAACCCATGAAAAATTCAGGTCTGGTGAAAATTTTAAATATCATTTTTTGGGACAATATTCACTAGAATGCATGTTCACAATTGAAATGAGTTCAAAAAGTGGCATGAAAAAATTCATAATCTAATTGTTTTATGAATTTACCATTTTTCGCTTAAAATACGCGAGTTATAACCCATGAAAAATTGAGATTTGGTGAAAATTTTAAATATCACTTTTTTGAAGATATTCACTATTATGCATGTTCACAATAGGAATGGGTGCAAAAAACAGAGCGAAAAAGGTCAAAATACATGCGTTTTGAGATTTTTGCCATTTTCGGTTAAAATTCGTGTGTTATACCCCATAAAAAATTAAGGTTTGGTGAAAATTTTAAATATCACTTTTTTCGAAAATATTCACTAGATTTCATGTTCTCAATTAAAATGGGTGCCAAATGTGGCACAATAAAATTCATAATCTACTTGTTTTTGAATTTTACCGCTTTTCGCTTAAAATACATGAGTTATAACCCCTGAAAAATTGAGATTTAGTGAAAATTTTAAAAATCATTTTTTTTAAGTTATTCACTAGAATGCATGTTCACAATAGGAATGGGTGCAAAAAACGAAACGAAAAAGGTCAAAATACACGCGTTTTGAGATTTTTGCTTATTTCGGTTAAAATTCATGTGTTATAAAACCATTAAAAATTTAGGTTGGGTGAAAATTGTAAATATCACTTTTTTCGACAATATTAACTAAAATGCATGTTCACAATTGAAATGGGTGCAAAAATGGCACGAAAAAATTCATAATCTACTTGTTTTTGGAATTTACCACTTTTCGCTTAGAATACATGAGTTATAACCCATGAAAAATTGAGATTTGATGAAAATTTTATATATCACTTTTTTGAAGATATTTACTATTATGCATGTTCACAATAGGAATGGGTGCAAAAAATAGAGCGAAAAAGTTCAAAATATATGAGTTTTGAGATATTTGCCATTTTCGGTTAAAATTCGTGTGTTATAACCCATAAAAAATTAAGGTTTGGTGAAAATTTTAAATATCACTTTTTTCGACAATATTCACTAGAATGCATGTTCAAAATTAACATGGGTGCAAAAAGTGGCACGAAAAAATTCATAATGTACTTGTTTTTGAATTTTACCATTTTTCGCTTAAAATACGTCAGTTATAACCCATGAAAAATTGAGATTTGGCAAAAAATTTAAATATCACTTTTTTTGAAGATATTCACTAGAATGCATCTTCACAATAGGAATGGGTGCAAAAAACGAAGCAAAAAAGGACAAAATACACACGTTTTGATATTTTTGCATATTTCGGTTAAAATTCGTGTGTTATAACCCCATAAAAAATTCAGGTTTGTTGAAAATTTTAAATATCACTTTTTTCGACAATATTAACTAGAATGAAAAATTGAGATTTGGTGAGTTATAACCCATGAAAAATTAATTTACCATTTTTCGCTTAAAATACGTGAGTTATAACCCATGAAAAATTGAGATTTGGTGAAAATTTTAAATATCACTTTTTTTAAAGATATGCACTATTATGCATGTTTACAATAGGAATGGGTGAAAAAACGGAGCGAAAAAGGTCAATTTACATGCGTTTTGATATTTTTGCCTTTTTCGGTTAAAATTCGTGGTTTATAACCCATAAAAAATTCAGTTTTAACGAAAATTTTAAATATCACTTTTTTTTGACAATATTCACTAGAATGCATGTTCACAATTGAAATGGGCAGAAAAAGTGGCACGAAAAAATTCATAGTCTTCTTGTTTTGGGAATTTACCACTTTCGCTTAAAATACGTGAGTTATAACCCATGAAAAATTGAGATTTGGTGAAAATTTTGAATATCACTTTTTTTAAAGATATTCACTAGAATGCATGTTCACAGTAGAAATAGGTACAAAAAACGGAGCAAAAAAGATCAAAATACGTGCGTTTTGAGATTTTAGCCTTTTCGGTTAAAATTCGTATGTTATAACCCATGAAAAATTCAGGTTTGGTGAAAATTTTAGATATCACTTTTTTGACAATATTCAATATTATACATGTTCACAATAGGAATGGGTGAAAAAATTGAAGCGAAAAAGGTCAAAATACGCGGGTTTTGAGATTTTTTCCATTTTCGGTTAAAATTTGTGTGTTATAACCCATGAAAAATTAAGGTTTGGTGAAAATTTTAAATATCACTTTTTGGGACAATATTCACTAGAATGCATCTTCACAATTAAAATTGGTGCAAAAATTGGCACGAAAAAATTCATAATCTATTTGTTTTTTGAATTATCCACTTTTCGCTTAAAATACGTGAGTTATAACCCATCAAAAATTTAGATTTGGTGAAAATTTTAAATATCACTTTTTTTGAAGATATTCACTATTATTCATGTTCAAAATAGGAATGGGTGCCAAAAACGGAGCGAAAAAGGTCAAAATACACAGGTTTTGAAATTTTTTCCATTTTTGGTTAAAATTCATGTGTTATAACCCATGAAAAATTCAGGTTTGGTGAAAATTTTAAATATCCATTTTTGGGACAATATTCACTAAAATGCATGTTCACAATTAAATATCAGATTTTTGGCAATATTAACTAGAATGCATGTTCACAATTGAAATGGGTTCAAAAAGTGGCACGAAAAAATTCATAATCTACCTGTTTTTAGAATTTACCACTTTTCGCTTAAAATACGCGAGCTATAACCCATGAAAAATTGAGATTTGGTGAAATTTTTAAATATCACTTTTTTTGAAGATATTGACTAGAATGCATATTCACAGTAGGAATGGGTGCAAAAAACGGAGCGAAAAATGTCAAAATACATGCGTTTTGAGATTTTTGCCTTTTTCGGTTAAATTCATGTGTTATAACCCGTGAAAAATTCAGGTTTGGTGAAAATTTTAAATATCACTTTTTTCGACAATATTCACTAGAATGCATGTTCACAATTGAAATGGTTGCAAAAAATGGCACGAAAAAATTCATAATCACTTGTGTTTGGAATTTACCACTTTTCACTTAAAATACGTGAGTTATAACCTATAAAAATTTATAATCACTAGTGTTTGAAAATTTTAAATATCAGATTTTTCGACAATATTAACTAGAATGCATGTTCACAATTGAAATGGGTGCAAAAAGTGGCACGAAAAAATTCATAATCTACCTCTTTTTAGAATTTACCATTTTTCGCTTAAAATACGTGAGCGAAAAATTGAGATTTGATGAAAATTTTAAATATCACTTTTTTGAAGATATTCACTATTATGCATGTTCACAATAGGAACGGGTGCAAAAAACAGATCGAAAAAGGTCAAAATACAGTGGTTTTGAGATTTTTGCCATTTTCGGTTAAAATTCGTGTCTTATAAACCATGAAAAATTCAGGTTTGGTGAAAAATTTAAATATCACTTTTTGAAACAATATTCAATAGAATTCATGTTCACAAATAAAATGGGTGCAAAAAGTGGAACGAAAAAATTCATAATCTACTTGTTTTTTTATTTTTCCGCTTTTCGCTTAAAATACGTGAGTTATAACCCATGAAAAATTGAGATTTGGTGAAAATTTTAAATATCACTTTTTTGAAGATAGTCACTAGAATGCATGTTCACAATAGAAATGGGTGCAAAAAATGAAGCGAAAAAGGTCAAAATACACGCGTTTTGAGATTTTTGTCATTTTCGGTTAAAATTCGTGTGTTATAAACCATGAAAAATTCAGGTTTGGTGAAAAATTTAAATATCACTTTTTGGGACAATATTCAATAGAATTCATGTTCACAAATAAAATGGGTGCAAAAAGTGGCACGAAAAAATTCATAATCTACTTGTTTTTGGAATTTACCACTTTTCGCTTAAAATACGTGAGTTATAACCTATGAAAAATTGAGATTTGGTGAAAATTTTAAATATCACTTTTTTAAAGAAATTCACTAGAATGCATGTTCACAATAGGAATGGGTGTTATAACCGGAGCGAAAAAGGTCAAAATAAACGGGTTTTAAAATTTTTGCCATTTTCGGTTGAAATTCGTGTGTTATAACCCCATGAAAAATTCAGGTTTGGTGAAAATTTTAAATATCACTTTTTTCGACAATATTAACTAGAATGCATGTTCACAATTGAAATGGGTGCAAAAAGTGGAACGATAAAATTCATTATCTACTTGTTTTTGGAATTTACCACTTTTCGCTTAAAATACGTGAGTTATAACCCATGAAAAATTGAGATTTGGTGAAAATTAAATATATTACTTTTATGAAGATATTCACAATTATGCATGTTCACAATAGGAATGGGTTCAAAAAACAGAGCGAAAAAGGTCAAAATACACGGGTTTTGAGATTTTTGCCATTTTCGGTTAAAATTCGTGTGTTATAACCCATGATAAATTCAGGTTTTGTGAAAATTTTAAATATCATTTTTTGGGATTTTACTAGAATGCATGTTCACAATTAAAGAGGGTGCAAAAAGTGGCACGAAAAAAAATCAAAATCTACTTGTTGTAAGATTTTACAACTTTTCGCTTAAAATACGTATAACTAATGAAAAATTGAGATTTGGTGAAAATTTTAATTATCACTTTTTTCGACAATATTAACTAGAATGCATGTTCACAATTGAAATGGGTGCAAAAAGTAGCACGAAAAAATTTATAATCTACCTGTTTTTGGATTTTACCACTTTTCGCCTAAAATACGTGAGTCATAACCCATGAAAAATTCAGCTTTGGTGAAAATTTTAAATATCACTTTTTGGGAAAATATTCACTAGAATCCATGTTGACAATTGAAATGGGTGCAAAAAGTAGCACAAAAAAATTCATAATCTACTTGTTTTTTGAATTTTCCACTTTTCGCTTAAAATACGTGAGTTATAACCCATGAAAAATTTAGATTTGGTGAAAATTTTAAATATAACTTTTTTTGAAGATATTCACTATTATGCATGTTCATCATAGAAATGGGTGCAAAAAACAGAGCGAAAAAGGTAAAAATAGACGCGTTTTAAGATTTTTGTCATTTTCGGTTAAAATTCGTGTGTTATAACCCATGAAAAATTCAGGTTTGGTGAAAAATTTAAATATCACTTTTTTTGACATTATTCACTATAATGCATGTTCACAATTGAAATGGGTGCAAAAAGTGGCACGAAAAAATTCATAATCACTTGTTTTTGGAATTTACCACTTTTCAAATACGTGAGTTATAACAATAAAAAATTGAGATTTGGTGAAAATTTTAAATATCACTTTTTTTGAAGATATTCGCTATTATGCATGTTCACAATAGGAATGGGTGCAAAAAACAGAGCGAAAATGTCAAAATACACGGGTTTTGAGATTTTTTCCATTTTTGGTTAAAATTCATGTGTTATAATCCATGAAAAATTCAGGTTTGGTGAAAATTTTAAATATCGCTTTTTTTGACATTATTCACTAGAATGTGCGTTCACAATTGAAATGGGTGCAAAAAGTGGCACGAACAAAATTCATAATCACTTGTTTTTGGAATTTACCACTTTTCGCTTAAAATACGTGAGTTATAACCCATGAAAATTTTGAGATTTGCTGAAAATTAGAAATATTACTTTTTTTGAAGATATTCACTATTATGGATGTTCACAATAGGAATTGGTGTAATAAACAGAGCGAAAGAGGTCAAAATAAACGAGTTTTGAGATTTTTGCCATTTTCGGTTAAAATTCGTGTGTTATAACCCTTGAAAAATTCAGGTTTGGTGAAAATTTTAAATATCAATTTTTTGGATAATATTCACTAGAATGCAAATTCACAATTGAAATGGGTACAAAAAGTGGCACGAAAAAATTCATAATCACTTGTGTTTGGAATTTACCATTTTTCGATTAAAATACGTGAGTTATAACCCATGAAAAATTTGAGATTTGATGAAAATTTGAAATATTATTTTTTGGAAGATATTTACTATTATGCATGTTCACAATAGGAAAGGGTGCAAAAATTAGAGCGAAAAAGGTCAAAATACACAGGTTTTCGGTTAAAATTTGTGTGTTTTGACCAATTAATTTCAGGTTTGGTGAAAATTTTAAATATCATTTTTTGGGACAATATTCACTAGAATGCATGTTCACAATTAAAGTGGGTCAAAAAGTGGCACGAAAAAATTCATAATCTACTTGTTTTTAGATTTTACCACTTTTTGCTTAAAATACGTGAGTTATAACCAAAGAAAAATTGAGATTTGGTGAAAATTTTAAATATCACTTTTTTCGACAATATTAACTAGAATGCATGTTTGCAACTGAAATGGGTGCAAAACGTGGCACGAAAAAATTTATAATCTACTTGTTTTTGGATTTTACCACTTTTCGTCAAAAATACGTGAGTTATAACCCCATGAAAAATTGAAATTTGGTAAAAATTTTAAATATCAATTTTTGGGACAATATTCCCCAAAATGCATGTTCACAATTAAAATGGGTGCAAAAAACGGAGCGAAAAAGGTCAAAATACAAGTGTTTTGAGATTTTTGCCTTTTTCGGTTAAAATTCGTTTGTTATAACCCCATGAAAAATTCAAGTTTCGTGAAAATTTTAAATATCACTTTTTTCGACAATATTAACTAGAATGCATATTCACAATTGCAATGGGTGCAAAAAGTGGAACGATAAAATTCATAATCTACTTGTTTTTGGAATCTACCACTCTTCACTTAAAATACGTGAGTTATAACTCATGAAAAATTGAGATTTGGTTAAAATTTTAAATATCACTTTTTTTTAAGATATTCACTATTATGCATGTTCACAATAGGAATGGGTGTTATAACCGGAGCGAAAAAGGTCAAAATAAACGGGTTTTAAGATTTTTGCCATTTTCGGTTAAAATTCGTGTGTTATAACACCATGAAAAATTCAGGTTTGGTGAAAATTTTAAATATCACTTTTTTCGACAATATTAACTAGAATGCATATTCACAATTGAAATGGGCGCAAAAACTGGAACGAAAAAATTCATAATCTATTTGTTTTTGAAATTTTCCTCTTTTCGCCTAAAATACGTGAGTTATACCCATGAAAAATTGAGATTTTGTAAAAATTTTAAATATCACTTTTTTTGAAGATATTCACTAGAATGCAATCACAATAATAATGGGTGCAAAAAACGAAGCGAAAAAGGTCAAAATACACACGTTTGAGATTTTTGTAATTTTCGGATAAAATTCGTGTGTTATAACCCCATAAACAATTCAGGTTTGGTGAAAATTTTAAATATTACTTTTTTGGACAATATTATCTAGAATGCATGTTCAAAATTAAAATGGGTGAAAAAAGTAGAACGAAAAAATTCATAATCTACTTGTTTTTGGATTTTACCACTTTTCGCTTAAAATAGGTGAGTTATAACCCATGAAAAATTGAGATTTGGTGAAAATTTTAAATATCACTTTTTTTAAGATATTCACTATTATGCATGTTCACAATAGGAATGGGTGCAAAAAACAGAGCGAAAAAGGTCAAAATACACGCGTTTTGAGATTTTCTCCATTTTCGGTTAAAATTCGTGTCTTATAACCGATGAAAAATTCAGTTTTTGTGAAAATTTTAAATATCACTTTTTTGAAGATATTCACTAGAATGCATATTCACAATAGGAATGGGTGCAAAAAATGGAGCGAAAAAGGTCAAAATACAAGTGTTTTGAGATTTTTGCCTTTTTCGGTTAAAATTCGTGTGTTATAAACCCATGAAAAATTCAAGTTTCGTGAAAATTTAAATATCACTTTTTTCGACAATATTAACTAGAATGCATGTTCACAATTGCAATTGGTGCAAAAAGTGGAACGATAAAATTCATAATCTACTTGTTTTTGGAATTTACCACTTTTCGCTTAAAATACGTGAGTTATAACCCATGAAAAATTGAGATTTGGTGAAAATTTTAAATATCACTTTTTTTGAAAATATTCACTATTATGCATGTTCACAATAGGAATGGGTGCAAAAAACAGAGCGTAAAAGGTCGAAATAAACGGGTTTTAAGATTTTTACCATTTTCGGTTAAAATTCGTGTGTTATAACACCATGAAAAATTCAGGTTTGGTGAAAATTTTAAATATCACTTTTTTCGACAATATTAACTAGAATGCATGTTCACAATTGAAATGGGTGCAAAAACTGGAACGAAAAAATTCATAATCTATTTGTTTTTTAAATTGACCAGTTTTCGCCTAAAATACGTAAGTTTAACCCATGAAAAATTGAGATTTGGTGAAAATTTTAAATATCACTTTTTTTTGAAGATATTCACTAGAATGGATGTTCACAATATTAATGGGTGCAAAAAACGAAGCGAAAAAGGTCAAAATACACTCATTTTGAGATTTTTGTCATTTTCGAATAAAATTCATGTGTTATAACCCCCATAAAAAATTCAGGTTTGGTGAAAATTTTAAATATCACTTTTTTCGACAATATTAACTAGAATGCGTGTTCACAATTAAAATGGGTGAAAAAAGTGGAACGAAAAAATTCATAATCTACTTGTTCTTGGATTTTACCACTTTTCGCTTAAAATACTAGAGTTATAACACATGAAAATTTGAGATTTGGTGAAAATTTTAAATATCACTTTTTTGAAGATATTCGCTAAAATGCGTGTTCACAATAACAATGGGTGCAAAAAAAGAAGCGTAAAAGGTCAAAATACACGCGTTTTTAGATTTTTGTCATTTTCGTATAAAATTCGTGTGTTATAACCCATGAAAAATTCAGGTTTGGTGACAATTTTAAATATCACTTTTTTCGACTATATTAACTAGAATGCATGTTCACAATTGAAATCGGTGCAAAAAGTGGCACAAAAAATTCATAATCTACTTGGTTTTTGATTTTACTACTTTTCGCTTAAAATACTTGAGTTATAACCAATAAAAAATTGAGATTTGGTGAAAATTTTAAATATCACTTTTTTTGAAGATATTCACTAGAATGCATGCTCACAATAGTAATGGGTGCAAAAAACTAAGCGAAAAAAGTCAAAATACACGCGTTTTGAGATTTTGTGGGATTTAGCGCACGTTTTTTTTCCAAACCGGAAAATTCACTAAACTTGTCGTCGAGGGTCGTTTTCGTGCTGTTTTTTGTACTGATATCAACTTGAGCAATGTTTTCTATTGAATGGGGTAGAAAAAAGGAAAAGTTAAAAATTTTGAAAAATGACATTTTTGCTGGGTTATAAAACATGTTTTTTTCCCAAAACGGTAAATTTCAAAAACTTGTTGTCAGTGGCTATTTTTGTGCCCTTTTTTTCCTCATATTAAATGGTGATGTGCTATCCTTTGAAAGTTGTAAAAAAAATGGAAAGTTAAAAATTTTTGAAATTGACCAATTTTTGTGCATTGTAGCACACGTTTTTTTGCTTAAAACTCAAAATTTTAAAACCTTGCCGTTAAAGGCCATTTTTGTGCGCCATTTTTTGAACTCAATCGAAATAGAGATAAGCTATCTGAAGAATGGTTTAAAAAAATAGAAAGTTAGAAAATTTAAAAATTACCAATTTTTTACGGTTATAGCGCACATTTCTTTCCCAAACCGAAAAATTCACTAAACTTGTCGTCGAGGGCCGTTTTCGTGCCTTTTTTGCACTCATATCAAATTGCGCAATGTTTTCTAATGAATGGTGTAGAAAAAAGAAAAAGTTAAAAATTTTGAAAAATGACATTTTTGGTGTCTTATAACACATGTTTTTTTCCCAAATGGCTAATTTCAAAAACTTGTCGTCAGTGGATATTTTTGTGCCGTTTTTTCCCTCATATTAAATGGTGATGTGCTATCCTTTGAAAGGTGTAAAAAAATGGAAAGTTAGAAATTTTTTAAATTCACCAATTTTTGTGGGTTATAGAACACGTTTTTGTTTTTGTCAGAACCTCTTTTTTGAGGTGTGGCGTGACTCCCAATTTATTGACAGCTTTTTTGGGTGATGGATATACCCTAAAATCACCCTTACAAGAGGTTGAGATTCTTGTAGATAGGAGGACTCCTACAAGTTAGGAGTTCCTTCTACTAGATTTTCCAATTAAAGCAAGAAAACATGGAGGACTCCTCCAAATACAGATTTGCTTAACAAAATGGAAGATCTTCAATAAGTGTATTCCATCTATCCATCACAGATGATTTCCATATCAAAATCATACCTATATACAGCTGACAGAATGATTTTTATATATAAACTCTAGCCAGCTACTACTTAACAAAAAACTCCCACCAAAACCAATTACAAGGAATGACACTTCTTTGCCTCTAATTTCAGATTAATCATTGTCCTAAGACTATCATCAATCAAAAATTAGGCTTACATTTGACAAGCTTGGGAAGTTCAGCTTGGTTATAGCACACGTTGTTTTACTTAAAACCACAAATTTAAAAAATTTGCCGCAAAAGGCCATTTTTGGGCTATTTATTGCACTCAATCGGAATGGCGATGAGCTATCTAAATAATTGTTTAAAAAATATAGATAGTTAGAAGAAAAATGATCATTTTTTGTAGGTTATAGCACACGTTTTTTTCCTCAAAATGGCAAATTTACAAAATTTGTCGTCGATGACCATTTTCGTGCCATTTTTTGTGCTCGTATCAAATTGCGCAATGTTTATCTAATGAATGGTGTAAAAAAATAAGAAAGTTGAAAATTTTGAAAAATGACATTTTTGGTGTGTTATAACACGTTTTTTTGCCCAAAACAAGAAATTTAAAAAACTTGCCATCAGTGGCTGTTTTTATGCCATTCTTGCACTCATATCAAACGGTGATGTACTATCTATTGAAAGGGGTAAAAAATGGAAAGTTAAAAAAATTTTAAATTGACGAATATTTGTGGTATATAGCACACATTTTTTTGCTTAAAACGACAAATTTAAAAAACTTGCCGCTAAAGGCCGTTTTCGTGCTGTTTATTGCACTCAATTGAATGGCGATGCTATCTAAAGAATAATTTAAAAAAAATAGACAGTTAGAAAATTTGAAAAATGACCATTTTTGTTGGTGATAACGCACTTTTTTTTCCAAAATGGCAAATTTAGAAACTTGTCGCCGAGGGCCGGTTTCGTGCCTTTTTTACACTCATATCATATTGCAAAATGCTATCTAATGAATGGTGTAAAAAATGGGAAAGTTGAAATTTTTGAAAATTTACATTTTTGGTGGGTTATAACACACATTTGTTTTGCAAAAAATGGAAAATTTCAAAAACTTGTCGCCGATGGCAAATTTTGTGCCATTTTTTTACTCATATTAAATGGCAATGTGCTACCTAATGAAAGTTGTAAAAAAATAAAAAGTTAGAAATTTATTGACCAAGTTTTGTGGGTTGTAGCGCACGTTTTTTTTGTTCAAAACTCTAAATTTAAAAACTTGCCGCTAAAGGCTATTTTTGTCCTATTTTTTGAACTGATCAAAATGGAGATGAGCTATGTGAAGAATGGTTTAAAAAATAGAAAGTTAGAAAATTTTAAAAATGACCATTTTTTATGAGTTATAGCGCACGTTTTTTTCCCAAACCCGAAAATTCACTAAACTTCTCGTCGAGGGCCGTTGTCATGCCATTTTTTGCACTCATATCAAATTGCCGAATGTTCTTTAATGAATGGTGTAGAAAAAAGGAAAAGTAAAAATTTTTGAAAAATGACATTTTTGGTGGGTAATAACACATTTTTTTCCCAAAACGGCAAATTTCAAAAACTTCTTGTCAGTGGCTGTTTTTGTGCCATTTTTTCCCTTATATCAAATGGCGATCTGCTATTCATTGAAAGGTGTAAAAAATTGAAAGTTAGAAATTTTTTAAATTGACCAATTTTTGTGGGATATAACACACGTTGTTTTGCTTAAAACTCTAAATTTTAAAAAACTTGGCGCTAAAGGCCATTTTTGGGCTGTTTATTGCACTCAATCGAAATGGCGATGAGCTAAAAATATAGGTTGTTAGAAAATTTTAAAAATGACCATTTTTTAGGGGTTATAGCAAACGTTTTTTTTTCAAAATGGTTAATTTATAAAACTTGTCGTCAGGACGATTTTTGTGACGTTTTTTGTGCTTGTATCAAATTGCGCAATATTCATCTAATGAATGGTGTAAAAAAATAATAAAGTTAAAAATTTTGAAAAATGACATTTTTGGTGTGTTATAACACATGTTTTTTTGCCCAAAACAGGAAATTTCAACAACTTGTGGTCAGTGGCTGTTTTTGTGCCGTTCTTGCACTCATATCAAACGGTGATGTACTATCTGTTGAAAGGGGTAAAAAATGGAAAGTTAGAAGTTTTTGAAATTGACCAATTTTTGTGGGTTATAGCACACAATTATTTTGCTTAAAACGATAAATTTAAAAAACTTGCCACAAAGGCCGTTTTCGTGCTGTTTATTGCACTCAATTGAATAGCTGTTAGCTATCTAAAGAATGGTTTAAAAAAAATAGACAGTTAGAAAATTTGAAAAATGACCATTTTTGTGGGTTATAGTGCACGTTTTTTTTCTCAAAACGGAAAATGTAGAAAACTTGTCGTCGAGGGCCGTTTTCGTGCCTTTTTTGCATTCGTATCATATTGCAAAATGTAAAAAAAATAGAAAGTTCGAAAATTTTAAAAATGACCATTTTTTGTGGGTTATAGCGCAGTTTTTTCCCAAATCGGAAAATTCAGTAAACTGTATGTCGAGGGCTGTTTTGGCGCCGTTTTTTGCACTCATTTAAAATTGCACAATGTATTCTAATGAATGGTGTAGAAAAAATGAAAAGTTAAAAATTTTGAAAAATGACATTTTTTGTAGGTTAAAACACACGTTTTTTTTCAAAACGACAAATTTTAAAAACTTGTCGTCAGTGGCTGTTTTTGTGCTATTTTTTTCCCTCATATCATATGGCGATTTGCTATCCATTGAAAGGTGTAAAAAGAATGGAAAGTTAGAAATTTTTGAAATTGACAAGTTTTTGTGGGTTATAGCACACATTTTTTTGCTTACAATGATAAATTTAAAAAACTTGCCGCTAAAGGCCATTTTTGGGCTGTTTATTGCACTCAATCGAAATAGCGATGAGCTATCTGAAGAATGGTTTAAAAAAATTGATAGTTAGAAAATTTGAAAAATGACCATTTTTTGTGGGTTATAGCGCACGTTTTTTTCCCCAAAATGGCGAATTTATAAAACTCGTAGTCGAGGACCGTTTTCGTGCCCTTTTTTGTGCTCATATCAAATTGCGCAATGTTTATCTACTAAACGGTGTAAAAAAATAAGAAAGTTAAAATTTTTGAAAATTTACATTTTTTGTGGGTTATAACACGCGTTTTTTTGCCAAAAATGAAAATTTTCAAACACTTGCCGCCAGTTGCTGTTTTTGCGCCGTTCTTGCACTCATATCAAGCGGTGATGTGCTATCTATTGAAAGGGGTAAAAAAAGGGAAAGTTAGAAATTTTTGAAATTAACAAATTTTTTTGGGTTATAGCATACATTTTTTTGCTTAAAACGACAGATTTAAAAAACTTGCCGCTAAAGGCTGTTTTCGTGGTGTCTATTGCACTCAATTGAATAGCGATGAGCTATCTAAAGAATGGTTTAAAAAAAATAGACAGTTAGAAAATTTGAAAAATGACCATTTTGTGGGTTATAGCGCACGTTTTTTTCCAATATGTCAAATTTACAAAACTTGTCGCCGAGGGCCGTTTTCGTGACTTTTTCGCACTCATATCATATTTCAAAATGCTATCTAATGAATGGTGTAAAAAATGGGAAAGTTAAAATTTTTGAAAATTTACATTTTTGTTGGGTTATAACAAACGTTTTTTAGCCAAAAATGGAAATTTTCAAAAACTTGTCGTCGTTGGCTATTTTTGTGCCTTTTTTTACTCATATTAAATGGGCGATTTACTATCTAATGAAAGTTGAAAAAAAATAGAAAGTTAGAAATTTTTGAAATTGACCAATTTTTGTGGGTAATAGCACAATTGTTTTTGCTTAAAACGACAAATTTCATAAATTTGCCGATAAAGACCGTTTTTGTGCTGATTATTGCACTACATTGAATGGCGATAAGCTATCTAAAGAATGGTTTCAAAAAATTAGACAATTAAAAATTTTGAAAAATGACCATTTTTGTGGTTTGTAGTGCACGTTTTTTCCCAAGCCGGCAAATTTACAAAACTTGTCGTCGATGACCATTTTCGTGCCTTTTTTGCACTCATATCATTTTGCAAAATACTATCTAATGAATGGTGTAAAAAAATGGGAAAGTTAAAATTTTTGAAAATATACATTTTTGGTGGGTTATAACACACGTTTTTTTGCCAAAAATGTAAAATTTCAAAAAATTATCGTCGGTGGCTATTTTTGTGCCTTTTTTAACTCATATTAAATGGAGATGTACTATCTAATGAAAGTTGTAAAAAAAAGAAAAGTTAGAAATTTTGAAAATCGACCAATTTTTGTGGGTTGTAGCATACGTTTTTTTGCTTAAAACTCTAAATTTAAAAAACTTGCCACTAAAGGCCGTTTTCGTGTCATTTTTTGAACTCAATCAAAATGGAGATGAGCTATCTGAAGAATGGTTTTAAAAAATAGAAAGTTAGTAAATTTTAAAAATGACCATTTTTTGTGGGTTATAGCGCACGTTTTTTTACCAAACCGGAAAATTCAGTCGTCGAGGGCCGTTTTCTTGCTATTTTCATGCCCTTTTTTGAACTCATACCAAATTTCACAATGTTTTCTAATGAATGGTGTAAAAAATGAAAAGTTAAAATTTTTGAAAAATGACATTTTTGGTGGGTTATAACACACGTTTTTTTTTCCCAAAACGGCAAATTTCAAAAACTTGTCGTTAATGGCCGTTTTTGTGCCTTTTTTCCATGATATCAAATGGAGATGTGCTATCCATTGAAAGGTGTAAAAAATGAAAAGATAGAAATTTTTGAAATTGACCAATTTTTGTGGGTTATAGCACACATTTTTTTGCTTAAAACGAAAAATTTTTAAAAAAATTCCACTAAAGGCCATTTTTGGGCTATTTATTGCATTCAATCGAAATGGCGATGAGCTATCTAAAGAATGGTTTAAAAAACAGATAGTTAGAAAATTTGAAAAATGACCATTTTTTGTAGGTTATAGCACACGTTTTTTCCCCCAAAATGGTGGATTTAAAAAAATTGTCGTCGATGACCATTTTTGTGCCATTTTTGTGCTCATATCAAATGGCGCAATGTTTATCTAATGAATGGTGTGAAAAAATAAGAAAGTTAAAAATTTTGAAAAATGACATTTTTTGTGTGTTATAACACATGTGTTTTTTCCCAAAACAGGAAATTTCAAAAACTCTTCGTTAGTGGCTGTTTTTGTGCCATTTTTTCACTCATATCAAATGGTGATGTGCTATCTATTGAAATGGGTAAAAAAAATGGAAAGTTGGAAATTTTTGAAATTAACAAATTTTTGTAGGTTATAGCACACATTGTTTTGCTTAAAACGACAAATTAAAAAAACTTGCCGCTAAAGGCCATTTTCGTATTGTTTATTGCACTCAATTGAATGGCGATGAGCTATCTAAAGAATTGTTTAAAAAAATAGACAGTTAGAAAATTTGAAAAATGGTCATTTTTGTGGGTTATAGCGCACGTTTTTTTTCCCAAAATGGCAAATTTACAAAACTTGTTGGCGAGGGCCTTTTTTGTGCCTTTTTTGCAATCATATCATATTGCAAAATGCTATCTAATAAGTGGTGTAATATTCTTTTTAAAATCCTAAACTAGACAATTCAAACATGGTTGATCAATCCAAGTTTATATGTTTTTTGCGGAAATCCTACTATTGAATGTAGATACTAGTTAGTCCTGCCATTTAAAGGATTTAAATCTTGTGTATTAATCACTATCACATAATTCTTTATAAATATAACATGTGTATTTTAAATAAATTAAAATTCTATCAAAAAATTATTAAAGTTAAAAATTATAATAATTGATTGGTACCGCGGTCAAAAAATCTTATATAGTAATACCGTAATATTCGTTACGTATTTAAAACTTACTACAGTAGAAGTCATGTCATACGCCCACGTGTACATGTATCATAATGCCAAGTGTCAACAAAATTTTGGCTTGTAAAAATGTCAGTCAATAACTATTATTAGTCATTAACAATTTATATATTTTCTGAAAAGCACAGAAATCAGGAAAATAAAGAAAAAAAAAAAAAGAAGATAAGCTCAAACTGAGTAAGTGTGAGTTTCCCAAATTTCGTAATCCTCACTCCACAAAATCTGTATACCATAAAAGTAAGCCAAAGAGAACAATTAAACCCATCCCATCGGATCCCTTCAAAAACTCCAACCTCAACCCACGGTGAAATCCATGCAGTGATGAGCGAAATTAACTGAAAGCGTAGTACAATCGCACCGCCCAAAAAGGAGAAAAGAAAAGATATATGGCGATTTCCGATACGGTGGTCGGGAACTTGGTGACTTTGTATTTGGTGGTGATAGCAGCTATGAAGGCATATGGGTTGGTGAGTGGGAAGAGTTTCGGCGGAGGATTTGTGCTGATCGCATCCACAGCCGTGGTGGGCTTAATCTTGATTGCTAGTTTGACGTGGGACGTGTCTCGGAAGGCCACATATGCGCTGACGCGACACGATCGTATTAATAATAGTGGGCATGATGATGATGATGAACATGAAATGTGCCGCGGTGGCATCTGCTGGCACGGTGTTGCAGTAAAGTCACCGGCGTCTCAAGTGCGGTTCAGGCTTCCACAGCATCAACCTCAGCAGAACCGGCTTTAGTCAAATGTTAGAACAAGTCAAAAAGCTAGGAAAGCGGTCGAGGAACGAACGGGAGGGATATGACTACTCACTCCTGTCTTTGGACTTACTTTCTCACCTTGATTTAATTAGCAATGGGACAGTTACATCATTTACATTTACAGGGTGTTGTTTGCTACAATTATTGTTGTGGTTCATTAAAATCGTGTTGGAGATTTGAATTTTAATTACTGTTTGTATATTCTAAATACTCTGTTTTTTTTTGCTTTTTTCACCCTCCATATATGTATATATAAACAAAAGCGATATGAATTCACCACTCCTTAGCAGTTTGTAGTGAAAATTTTGGTGCTTCATCTAATTTCATGGGGTCTGCAAATTGTGTAATTTATTTGTTTGTTATGCACAATTTCAATTATCAACGGAGCTGTAATCTGTACTCCTACCGTTCGATGGATCATCCAGATGTCTGCAAGAAAGTAGTTTTGGAGAAAGGAATTTCTAAATCAACAACTCATCATAATATATATCAGTCATCACAACCTCATTCTCAAATCATAATGAGGAATTTATCAAATCATAATGTGAAAAATTCCTGTGAAACGAATTTATATATGAGACTAGAGTTAATAATAATTTAAACGCACAATAAAAATGATAGGAAATTAGAATTACGATTTTAACAGTCATTAATTGTTCATTTCATATATAAAACACGTATATATGAGACGAGAGTTAATAACAATTTTAACGCACAATAAAAATAATATAAAATCATAATTATAATTTCAACTGTTATTAATTGTTCGTTTCATAAATGAAACCGCGGTGCACTACTTCTTCATGCAGCTCAACTTCTTTGTCTAGATTTCCTTCTATGACAATGGAACTAACATTTCAAAGCAATTTATTACTTGATGCTCCAACATTGAAGCTTTTTGTGGCTTGAGAAATTTACCTTACAATTTTTGAATATATAGTTAGTACAATCTAAGATATTATTAAGAAATTAGGTATTTATTAGTATCTTTGTTCTAAGGTTTAAATCAAACATATGTTAAAGTAACGTAAGATTTTAAAAAATGACTCATATGGGGTTTAGATTAGGTAGGTTAATACTATTGAACCAAATCAATTAGGTAGAGAGCAAACTTGATAATACTTCAAGCTGGAGTTGATTCAATGACTTTTGAACTTTATTATGGCAACGTCATAGATGCATAAATCAATGTATTAGTGATTTACCATTCAAGATGTTACTAATAAATCATATATGTATTAGGTTTTGAATTTGAGATATGAGTGGGAATTTACGGTTGAATTAATTAAAAAACATATTTCATGAAAAAAATAATTTATTAAATAAAAGAAAGCCCTTCAAGATGGTGTTAACAAATGAGATAGGTAATGGAAGTCGCTCTCAAACATTATTAATTTTGGCATTATCAGTCTCAGGTCCCCCACCAATCTTGTCTGAATGAGATATTTTAAGCAAAATCAATTTTAGGCAATTTAGGTTCTACTTTCGTAATTCATTTTAGGTTTTGGTAAGATGCAAAATTTTATGGCATTAAGGAAAGAGAAATAGTTACAATTTATTTATTACAAAAATTCAGGTGAAATTGATTCATATACAAAAAGTGGTTTATATGTAAAACGAATAATTATCGTTGTAAAAATCATAATTCTAATTTTTTGCGAATGATTAACTCACGATTACATGTATAAACCCGCCTCGCAAAAAACTACGTGTTCATTTATTTGAAAGTTTTAGCCAACATGAAATAAAATGCTCTCTATTTTCAAAATTGAGATTTCAAACCTAATATGAAAGAAGATAATAAGTTGTGAAGTTGTAGGCAGTAATAGAGTAGTAAATTAGGCAATTGTTGATGGGGAGGTTTCCAAGTGGTTAATAAGTATTTTTCGATACAGTTGGGCTGTTTTATTCACCATACACTCACTGTGGTTAATGGTCTTTAGTGGGCGAATACATCGCCACAGCCCACAAACCAAAATTCAACTACCCACAAGGCCACAACCACAACGGGACATAACATCAATTCTTATTCCTACTATTTTTTACTAATTTGTGTTCTAACTTTTAGCTACTTAAAAGTGGAAATTGAAAAGAAAAGAATTCCATCTCCTATAATTGTTTTGGATTTTTTATATCAATACGTGTATCACTCTCTATAAATGTTACTTTTTAATATGTGTGACTTTCCGTGGTTTTGGTTTTGTTTCGGTGTCATTTTAGATAAAATTAAAATCATATTGAATGAATTGGGTGATACATATTTATTTGGATCAAAAAAAAAAAAGAAAATGAATGAATACACAAGTGAAGTGAAGTGAAGTGAAGTGAAGTGAAGGCCCAAAAAGGAATTCCACCTCCAGTCTCCAGTTCCCAATGATTGAGAATCGTCAAAGAGTACTTATTACCCCGTAATCAACAGCCGGTCCTAATTATCCGCCATAAAATAAAAAAGCCAAATAAAGTTCCCAAATCATCTCTTCTTCTCCTGATCTTCTCTCTTTCGATCGTCTCTCGCGTCCCCCATCCAGACGGAATTGGACGTCCTCTGAGAATGGCCGAAGAAGCACCGTCTCACCAGTCACAGACCCAGCTCCCGACTGGGTCTGACCCCAATTCTTCCCAATACTGGTGCTATCACTGTGACAAGCGTGTCACAATTGAAACCCTAGCTGACCCACCTGACGTCATATGCTACGAGTGCAAGAACGGCTTCGTCGAGTCCATCGCTCCTCCTCCTCCGTCTGGAGCTTCTGACCCCATGGATGACCCGTCTTTTGGTAACCAGTTCCTCCAAGTCCTACGACTCATAGCTCAGGTCGCGCGTGATGAGGACGCTCCTCCTCCTCCCCCTTCTGAGCACGCGGATCCATCCGATGACGATTATCTTCGAATCGAACTCGACGGCTGGGATAACGACGACGACGATGATGACGCTGAGAATGAAATTGAAGTCAGACACGACGATGTAAACCATCAAGAAAGGGGGGAGGAGGAGGACGAGGATGGAAATGGAGACCCTCGATCGGAGGACGACGGAGATGATGAGAACGATGACGACGAAGATGAGAATGAGGATAATGAGACTCGAGAAGGGAGAGACGAAGACGATATACGGCGTAGGCGCCGCGATGTGCTCCGGCTTCGGCTCCGGGACTTCGCCACACGAGCTGCAAACCGCCGCAACCGGATTCTTGATTGGGCTGAAATTCTAATGGGTCTGGAGGACCACTCAATTGAGCTCCGGTTAGCTGTTCCAGATGGCGAGGGGTATATCGGGAATCCTGGGGATTACGTGGACGCTGCCGGCTATGAAGCATTGCTACAAAATTTGGCCGAGAATGATAGTTCTGGGAGGCGAGGAGCTCCGCCAGCTGCTAAGGCAGCTGTGGAAGCATTAGAAACCATGGAGATTAAATCAGAAGGGCAGGCATTGGCTTGTGCTGTATGTAAAGATACAGTTGGCATAGGCGAAATTGTAAAGAAATTGCCTTGCGGTCATGGGTACCATGGTGAATGTATAGTGCCCTGGTTGGGGTCGAGGAATTCGTGCCCTGTTTGTAGGTTTGAATTGCCTACGGATGATCTCGATTATGAGGGGGAAAGAAAGAAGAGAGCAGCTGCCTCAACTTCGTCTGGTGGTAATGGTAATGGTAATGGTAATGGTAATGATAATGGTAATGGTGTTGGTGAATCTGGTGATTATGAGAATGAGTTATTCTGATTACTAGTGCTGGTATATAATATAATTACTCATTCAGCAATTATTACATGTTTTCTTGGTTAGTGTTTTTTTTTTCATGGCTTTTCGTGGAATCTTACTTGTGCTTTTCTCCAGAACTTCTGTTCTGGATTAGCTTGAGCAATTGTAAACTGGTTTCTGCTTTACTTTTCAGTGTAAATAAGATTTAATACTCAATTGGAAGACTCTATCGATCCATATATTCAGTACAATATATTGAAACATATTGTGCTTCAGAAGTGGTGTGCTAATGCATTATGCATGATGGCTAGTTGTGGGCTTGTGGTTGTTTTCTGGAATAAGTTTAAATGACGGGTTAATATATCGAAACATACATGATGTTGTGCTTCAGAAGTGGTGTGCTAAAGCATGATGCACAATGTGGACTTGTGAGTTGTGGCAATTTATTTCTCTATTTGCATTGAGGTTCTTTATGACTGGTTGATGATGTAATATCCTAAATAAAATGCTGATTGATTTCGCTGACCCCATTAATTGTGTTCTTAAGTTCCTAGTCTGAAAAAGCACGCCATTTTCTGACTCTTGAATCAATAGTCATGGTTGTTCTTATGTAAAGATTCAGCAGTAATTATACCTTCAAGGAAAACTCAACACACAATTCCTGCACTATGCTTTAGAATTTCTGGCTGTTGTAAAATATGTATCTTGTTTGAATCTTCATCAAATTCTTAAATGATCCTTGATGAATGTAAGTGAATGGTGACATGGTAGCTGCTAATTGTGTTGATTAATGCTTGGGTTTTCAAAAGGCTACACTGGGTTTTCAAAAGGCGACAAGTGTATCGTTTGGGTGAATGACTAGAATTCCCTGGCTGCTGGCACTAAAGGCTGTTGAATTAATCAAACTCTTCTATGATTGTCTGTGTAATTTGTTCAGCTCTTACACGCAGATTTGTGGTTTCATTCATCAGCTACTTCCACATACTAGTGAAATTATAGAGAAAATCAAGAAAACAGAAGAAAGATTGAGATCCTTAAGATTTGCAATGAGGGACTTGTTATATGTTTGTCAAAATACCAAGAAGCTTCTAATAGTTTGTTGATTCCTAGGGAGGTGGGGGCTCATTATCAAACTGGATAAACCTCATTTTCAATCCTGGTAAAAACTTTAAGATTATGTAACTTACAGGTGACAGTTAAGGATCAGGGAGCACCATAAAATTGCCAATTCGAGTTGGATATCCTTTTCTTTAAAAGGAATAGATTATGGAAGACAAGTTTTATCTGATCTTCGTGCAGCTTCAGTTGGCTTTCTGGCTTTGTGTACTCTGAACTCTTGAGTCATGCAGGTAGACAAACTTCTTGAGTGAAACTCAGCAGCTGGAGAGCCAACTGCAGCGGTTTAATTAGATTGGTTATGGTGGTTGTGGCCAACAACGGAGCCTAGATTAAATCGTCCAAAAAGATGAAAAAAAAAAAGCTTTCGTTTCTGCAGTGGGATTCGGTTAGTCTATATTTTGAGCGAGTTGATTTTTGCAACAAATTGTTTGCATAAATCACGAGTAACGAAATCAAGTGCCATATAGACCATAAGCAAATTTAACCAAAAGCAAAAAGCCATCAAATTGTCATCCACAAAAGACTTATCATGTATTTCTTTACTTAAACCAAAGTTATTCCTCAAAAGGGAAAAATCTAAATTTTATGTATTATTATCTATAAACTTCAATGTGATGTAATATTAAAATCTTATAAAATAATACAAAAAATATATATATATATATAAATGTGACACGTAATGTCAAAATATTATAAAATGATGAAAAAAATTGATACAGAACATCCGGCCAAATTCTGTCTCAACAAATTGATATTTGTACCTTAAAAATATTCAATTTATTTGATACAAAAATCTCAAATAAAAAGATAGAAGTTCCCCAATAAATGAAAATTAGAAACTTTTTTGTATAAAAAAAATTTAAAACTTTAAAAAAAAAAAAAAAAAGGCACAGGGCATAATAAATAGCGATGGGTGGCGCCCGGGCGGCATCCTAAAACCCTCAAAATCTTTGTAAAGTCACCTACTAAAACCTCTGCAAACGTCCTAAACTAAATCCAGCAGCAGCAACGCTCACA
The DNA here is from genome assembly GCA_016586305.1 of Ophiorrhiza pumila. NCBI lineage: Eukaryota > Viridiplantae > Streptophyta > Magnoliopsida > Gentianales > Rubiaceae > Ophiorrhiza > Ophiorrhiza pumila. Next base: position 1,107,737 of record BLIW01000010.1, on the reverse strand, counting down.
GGCTACAGCAACAACTGTTAATGGCTTCAAACTTCGTGTTCGAAGCGCCTAGCGATGAAGAAGTCGAGTACGAACACGACTCAGACAGCAATGATGATTCAGCGAACGAAAACCAAGAAGCACAAGAGAACCCAGAAGAAGAAGAAGGCAATGGAAAATTAAATAATCGAGCTAAAAACAATAATAAAAAATCAAAGCAGTCGCCGTGGGATTTCTCTTCCTACTCTGAATCAGTCGCCGATGAGCATACCCGCCGGAGCACCACCTCCATCGACTTTAAAATTTCCAAAGCTCTCCAACAAGGTTCATCCCCAAATCCAATCACTACCCACACCCCCGACCATGACGAAAGCTCTGATTCGGAACCTCATCATCAAGTTAGGAACCCCCCTCTCCCCTCAATTTTACCAGCATTTTAGTTCGTCTTTCATGTAAAGTTACATTTTTTAGGTGAAATAATGATGTGGGCTTTTGTTTTTTATGAAAAAAAAATTATATAGGAGGATTATAAGGCCGCGGATGATGAGGACGACGACGAAGTGGCTACTGCTAGTACTGGTGGTGAGGGCAAATCCTTCTTTGGTTTGGCGGAGGGAGTATCCTACCACGCGAATTCCTTCTTGGAGCTGCACATTTCCAGGCCTTTACTTCGAGCTTGTGAAGCACTGGGCTACGCCAAGCCCACGCCAATTCAGGTATTGGTTTTTTTTTTTCGGATACCTCTGTATGCAATTGAATTTGATAGATTTGTGACAAAACTTATTTCTGCTTCACGTATCACATATTATTTTGTTGTCAATTGGTGAACTGTGAGGATTTTGTTGTAGGCTGCTTGTATTCCATTGGCACTAACTGGGCGTGATATATGTGGGAGTGCTATTACAGGTTCAGGGAAGGTATATTTTGATTTTGTTTCTTTTTTCATGGATTCGTGTCATTGGATTTGTTTTTGTATTAGTAATGTATGTATCCCTTCTTTTAGTTGCTTCTTTAAACTTGTATTCTTGGTATTTATGTTTCCTATTGCTTTTCACTTTGTTCAGACTGCTGCTTTTGCGTTGCCAACACTGGAGAGGCTACTTTACCGTCCAAAGAATCGGCCTGCTATTAGAGTTTTGATACTTACTCCCACTAGGGAACTAGCTGTGCAGTGAGTTTTGCATTCCAAGATATTTTTTTCCTTGATTTTTGAGTTACTTATGAAGTCTAATTTCCATGATTTTGCTGCTTGCATAGACGTGAGTATGTGGAGGAATACTTAGTTGATATATTAGTTCATTGCTGGGGATAAAGAACAATTTAGAAAAGACTTCTTCTGATGTTTCCCATCCTCTAATTATCTCACTTCTCATTAAACTATCTATATAACATGCATTTTGCTGATCAGATGAATATAAATTTCTGTGGAGATTTTTATGGCTTGTGTCCATTAGGTGACTGCTTTTGTGTTCATTCGTTTGTTTCAGGGTTCACAGTATGATAGGAAAACTTGCTCAGTTTATGACAGATATCAGATGTTGTCTGGTAGTTGGTGGGCTGTCAACAAAGGTTTGAATAATACCAGTTTTGAAGTACCTTTCATTTTAACACTGCTGAATGGTGCTCTCTTTACTTCTTGTCTGATACACCGTCTTCCCTTCTGATAGCAGTAAATTTGGAGCTTAATGTGATCATATTTGTGAATTATGTGCAAAATTAGAAAGCTTTTTGTATCACCAAGCTCCGCGATAGAGTGCACTTGACACCACCAGTAATTAATTTGCATATTGTTTTTTGACGAAAACATTGCTAACCTGTACCATTTTTCAGATGCAAGAGGCAGCTTTGAGATCTATGCCAGATGTTGTTGTGGCAACTCCAGGACGTATGATAGATCATCTCCGCAATTCTATGTCCGTAGATTTGGACGATCTTGCTGTTTTGATCCTCGATGAAGCAGATCGCCTTCTGGAGTTAGGATTCAGTGCTGAAATTCGTGAGCTGGTATCTTTTTATAATTTTGGCTTGTTTGTTCTATGGAGTATGTGCATTCACCAGTCAGTGTAACATCAATGAATTTTTCTTTTTACACATCTCATCTTTATCTCTTATTCTTCTTTCACCTCTATTCATAGCAAATTATAATTCTATATGAACTCTTTAGTGCATTTATTGAAGTGATTGTTATGGGCTTGTCTTAGGTTAGACTGTGTCCTAAACGGAGGCAAACCATGCTATTTTCAGCTACTATGACTGAGGAAGTTGATGACCTCATCAAACTATCCTTGAACAAACCTTTGCGCCTTTCAGCAGATCCTTCCACAAAACGACCAGCAAGTTTAACTGAAGAGTAAGCAGAGATACTTATTCTCTTAACTCCATCTGCAATTAATGTTGAAGGCCAAGGGCTTTGAAGACCCTGTGCAATAAATGATCGAACAATTATTCACCTCATAAACTGAATTAATGAAAAGTATTTTGTTGTTCTGCTGTTATATAGGGTGGTTAGAATACGCCGGATGCGTGAAGGGAATCAGGAAGCAGTTCTTTTTGCTTTGTGCTCTAGAACATTCACATCCAAAGTGATCATTTTCAGGTTTTCTGGCAGTGCAGAAAAAGTTATTTATAGTTCATTTTACAATTGTCATTTTGGATTATCTGCTGATTGTTTTTTCGTGTCTTTGCATGGCCGAGGAATACATTACTTAAATGCACATTTTACTTTTAAGTTGCCTACGTTTTGAAAGCTTGGTGTAGGTGTTTAATTGAGATATGAAAGTGTCTTGTTCCATAAAGCGTTGCTTAGTTTCTTGGAGATGTTTAAGAGTTATGTTTGATGGGAACTGAGGTACTCTCAACCCTGCAAAACTTATGTGATTGCCCTTCTTGACAACCTTCAAGAAAGAGGAAATCTCTTTCATTTGGAATGCAGTAAGCCATCCATTTCCCGCTAAATTGTAATCCTTCACTGGATGGTACATGGAGAAGAAACTTTCCTGTTTTGGTTCGTAATCTAAAGTTCATTCTGGGTTGAACATTTTGCTGTCTCCATGTTTGAACTTTGCATTTAAGTTATTTATTACATACTGCATTATTAGTATTAAGAGGCCATATAGTAGATGGGATTTTAGATACAGTTTCCTCTTCTTATTGATTCCTGGTTCAGTAGCCTCCTTACTGATAGGTTGGTTTAAATTTTACCAAATTTTCATTTTTCGTTCACAGTGGAACAAAGCTGGCGGCTCACAGATTGAAAATTTTATTCGGGTTAGCTGGCTTTAAGGCTGCTGAACTTCATGGAAATCTCACTCAGGCTCAGCGCCTAGAAGTGAGTTACAACTCAGTACCATGCTTTCAAACCTGAAGTAACTTTAAATATTAGATGTGCAGTTAGCTTATTTCTCACTAGCATTTTTTTTCCTATAGGCTTTGGAACTGTTTAGGAAGCAGCAAGTGGATTTTCTGATTGCTACCGATGTTGCTGCTAGAGTAAGTCCATTTCAGTCAAATCTTTTTTGGGTTGTATTTAAGCATCAATTCAATTTTTTATTTTCTCATATATTTAGAGAACTTAGCTTAAGTAGTGTCATCAACCATTCTATAATGGCACTTGTTTTTTTCTTTCCTTAGGGACTTGATATTATTGGTGTTCAATCAGTTATAAATTTTGCTTGCCCCCGCGACCTTACTAGGTAAGTAGTACATCCAAATTTTTATGCTTCTTCTAGAGAAAATTCATATGAGTTACTTGATTTTACTTACTTCGTGCTTGTTGATTCAAAATGTTTATATAAACAGGTTTCTTCACTGTATATTTAAGCGTTGAAAGAATATCTTGGTCATCAAGAATTTGGACAATTTCACATTTTGTTCTCTCAAATTTCTTGTTAGTTATGTTCATCGAGTTGGTCGAACAGCCAGAGCTGGCAGGGAAGGGTATGCTGTTACATTTGTCACTGACAGTGACCGTTCTCTTCTGAAAGCTATTGTAAGAACCTCATCTGCCTCCTCTTCTTTTGAGCTTTAATTGTGGCATGCTCATGCATATGTTGTGTCTTTGACTTTGGAATTTTTGTCCATGGATAACAGGGGCTCTCTAGTTGTTAGTCCAAAAGCAACTTAAGGGGGGACGGTGAATTAGTTCATATTCTTTTTCTAGTGTGTATAGTTGGTTTAAGTCAGTGCTTTTGAGGGGAATTTTATCAACACTTTGTGAGTGTTCTTCAAATTAAAAATGAAGTAGAATAAAAAGTTGGTTCAACTCTAACTTCATTTTTTTCTTTTCTTTGTTTCCTTGAATAATTTATTGTCTACAACACCAAAACTTTCTAAAAAGGTATTAAGTATTCTACATAATTGTTTGTTAATCATCAAAACATGCACATGTAAGACATTAAGTCTTTCACTAGTTTTTTGGCTGCAGTGTCTTAAATTGATTTAATATGAGTCTATGATATAGTTAGTCTTAAGTTTCTGATCGATGCACAAGGTGTAACAAGTGTCCCTTGCTTAAGTGAGTTGATAGGCAACAACTTGAGTGTAGAATGGATTCTTGATATATTCAAACATTTGTATTCTATTCCACCAGAAAGGTATTACTAAAACACCTCAAGTCTACCAATCTTTTGAGTCATTGCATTCTAATCCCATATTGCTTATTCAGTAAATGTGAAAGTGATGTATTTAAACACTTGGACAGGTTAAAAGAGCTGGTTCAAGGTTGAAGAACCGAATTGTTGCAGAGCAGTCCATAACAAAGTGGTCTCAAATGATTGAGCAAATGGAGGATCAAGTGGCAGAAATTCTTCAAGAAGAAAGGTATCTTCTGGTACATTTTATTATCAGTGTTTTTTGAACTTCTATCTTTTGGTTTTATCTTCAATTTGGTTTTTGTAGGGAAGAAATGGCTTTGAGAAAAGCAGAAATGGAAGCTGCTAAGGTTTATCTCCTTCTATTTTGTTTCACTGTTGAGATTTTGTAAGATCTAGATAGCTTGGTATAGAGCAATTTAAGAAATAGCTGAATTGAAGTAGAGAACAGTTTTGTTATGCACTTGCATCATTCAAAAGATTGATTTTGCCTGTTTCCATCTTATATGCTTGAGTTCCCACGGGCATTCGACATTCAATGTTTTTACATCTGTTCTCAAATATTTGACAAAAACTTATCACTGACTTTACAGGCTGAAAACATGATTGCGCATAAAGATGAAATTTATTCACGCCCTAAAAGAACGTGGTTTGTTACTGAAAAGGAGAAACAGCTTGTTGCAAAAGCAGCAAAGGTAAGTTTCAATAGGTCATGGATATATTATGAAAGTGTTCGCCTATGCCTTCAACTTTGCAAGTAATATATTCAGAAGCTTTTCAAACATTGCTCGTATTTTGATTTTGTGCTAATATGGCTGTTTTACTTCACTATACAAGCCAACTAGTCTCTAAGTACATAATACTCTTATAATTTTAGCGGATAAAAATCTTAAAAGACTTAGAAGAAACCAGTTTTACAATGTAGATAGAAGTTTTTGAAGTTATTTCTTGCTTAAATAATCCATTGGTGGTCTTATGCATCCATATGAGGGAACTGAAGTTCTCTCTTTGGTGCTTAGTTGAGCCAGTGAACAAGGCACAATTTGTTGTTACTGCTTGACTCTGATTTTTGGTTTGTCTCCTTCCCGGAAGATTCTGTTGTGGAAGCCAATCGATGTATAGCTAACAGTTGAAATTCTTTTGCCAGGCATCTGTGGAAAAAGGAAAAGGTTCTCAAAATGAAGTGATTAGTGCTGAAAAAGCTGAAGATATTAAGATGAAGGAAAGGAGAAAGCGAGAGCGAGAAGTGCGTATCATCTGTTAGACGTACAAGAGTAAATTTGTTGATCTGTTTGTCATACTAATTTTGTTGTTTTTAACAGAAAAATCTGCCAAGGAAGAAAAGAAGGAAGTTGGAAGCAGCTAGAGAGATGTTGGAAGAAGATTATGAAAGTCATGAGGTTTGCATTATTCTTCTTTTGTTTGTATCAAATCATGTTGATGCGAAGTAGTTCATCTGAAACAGATCTCTGCTCAGGAATTCCATGCATGGTTTCTAGGGGCCATAGTTTCCTTATTATTTGCTGCAAATTTTTTGCCAGAATTATTATTCTGTACTTGTTACGACTTAGTAATTTATTTCCTATTTGATCCTATCTAGTTTCAAGTATGAGATTTAGCACAAAGTTTTCTTTTCTGAATTAGGGAAACGACAAAAATAAGAAAGAGAAGGCCGGAATTTCCCTTGTTGATCTGGCTTATCGGCGGGCAAGAGCTGCCAAAGCCGTCAAAAGGGCCACTGACGCAGGAAAAATTACCAGAAGGGTGGAAAAGAAATCAAAACATCCAGCCCAGAAAATCCAATCTAGAACTGAAGAGATGAGGGAGCTTTTTCAGAGTGACATGGGTGAGAAAAAGCACAATAGAAATCTCCGAGGAGGGGGGAGGAAGAAATCCTCATTCAAAAGCAAATCAAGGTACGGTATTGTATAATCATTGAATGTTGTACACAACCTGCTGTATAATCATTAGAGGTTGGAAGTGGGTAGTGGCAACGTAAGATAATCAATGAAATTCTGTTATTCATTAGACACTTTTGTTACAATGCAGGTATAAACGCAGGTAGCGGCAGAACAAGCCGAAAGATGTGACGATGTATGCCCCTTATTGCTTTAAAACAGAGTTGGACAATCGTGATTAGTATATGTAATGTAGCTTTAGCTGGCTTACAAAACTATTCACTTCTGTAAATCATTTTTGCAATTGAGCTGTGTTATAGTTTTTGCCACAATGGTTGTACACTTCAAATTTATGCATTGATTTCAAATTTATAGTTTTGCCACAATGGTTGACGGAGCTCCAAGAACCTTGAAGAGGAATTGCAATGATGAGATTGAAAAGAAGAAATCTTACCCATGAAACATGTTAGAATTTTCTGGTAGAAGACGGGTTTGACTCGCCAAATTTTTTGTATTACAAAAATAATTTGAAAAGATTGTGGTGGGCAAAAAGCCATTAATAAGTTAATTATATATATATATGATGTTGACCAAAGTTTAAGTTCCCAAATCATCAGAACTCAGGAGGCCGTCGTTTGACTTGATGATAAGTTAATAATCCAAGGAGACCCAAAAATTCTAACGTTGGCCACTTGCTTTGCCAATTTGCGAAGAAATTCAAACTTGAAAATTGTATGGTATGGTCGGACACGGACATTGTGCCAAATGCGTAGACTTCGATCTGGTCTATGTTTTTACTCGGTCTCAAAAGAGGATGATGATGATGATGATGAGTTGGGTCCGACTTAAAATCTTTATGGGCAGAGTTTATTTTTTGGTGTCATTCAGACATGACAAAAAGAAACTTTTAACTTGCGTCTAGATTTGATTGAATGAATGTGTCAAAGTAACATGGGAATCAAACAAAGAAACACGGCATGATCCGAGGTTTGTTTACCTGATTTGTTGCACTTTGCCTGTTAAACTCTCATTCATATATATATATATGATGATTAGAACTACAAAGTGACCAAAGTTCTCTACAAAAGCAACAATGGCTTTCTATGAAATGCAAAGAAAAAACGATTTAACTTTTTAGAACACTTTGAAAAACAATCAAACCTAGAATCTAATCTTTTGGCATTAATTTTAATAATCATATGACCTCCCTTTTATTCAATTCTGTCAATCCCTCCCACCCCACCTCCTACATTGATACAAACTTTCCTATCTTGATAATGCAAGGCTATATTATCCTCGAGCATTGTTTCGACCCAAGAGAGGGAACTTCTTCATTCTACTTCCATGTCGGTGGATGATGTTTAAACGGGAAAGATTCCCAACCGCTATCTGGCTCCCTGCGTTTCACACCAGCACCCGAACTAGTTGATGCTTGTGAATTAGAAGACTTGATGTGGTCATCCATCGCCCTGGCCTGTCCAGGGTTCAAAAATTGTCTCAATCCTCCTGTGTCTCTATTTCCTCCTTCTAGTGTCAGACCTGAATTTAGATCAAAGCTGTTCCGAGAAGGTCCAGCCCCGTTTGAAGGCGGCGTGCCAGTCATGCTCATAAAAAATGGGGGATGGGAGAAGACAGGTGGAATAGTTGAAGCAGTGCCCATAACTTGAGGGACAACAGGTGCTCCTCTGGAATCCAACATGTAAGGAATGGGGCCTCCAGGTTCATACATTGTTGAGGAGAAAGGGAAAGCAGGTCCTGGTGCAAGCCCATTGTAACCATAAACGGAGGAGTGAGTATATGGAACAGCGGATCCCATCCCAAGAGGAACCCCAGTTCTTGCCGAATTGACATCCAGAGCAGGGTCTAAACTCCTTCCATTCAATAATGTCAGAGATTGAGGACTAAAATCTTTTTGGTTCACTTCCACCTTCATGCCCATGATGGATATAACAGAGTCATTGGATCTTTTCAGACCTGGAGCATTAAAACTTTGAGATAGCTTGCTTAAGAAGGAATGGTCTGAAGATTCATTCACGAAAGATGGCTGATCATTCAGATCAATATTCCTCAAAGAAGGCTGCTTGGATGATGATGATGACGACGGAGATTGACTAAGATAGCCATTCCTCTGCAGAAAGACCGGTCCCTCTGTTCGCCAATCTAATGGTGCATCACCATCATCACTTGCACGGTTGAGATCCAATTCAATCCTTTCTGATCTTCTCGGACTTGCATCAACAGAAGATTCCCCAGAAGGCAAACCAGATGAGACTAAAATATGTTTTTCCATTAAAGGATCTTTAGTTCTCTCATCAACACTGTCATCTACATTCAGATCAATATCAAGACAGCCATCACGCTGTTTTGAGCTACTGTTGCTTCCTCCAGTTGAATGAGCCTTATCTGCTTCCGGAATTCTGCGAGGTGATGCTGGGCGGAAAGCACTCGTTGCAGCAGAACCTTTCCATCCAAGAGTACCCTCAAACTGCAAAGGAGCAACCGGCAATCCAGGAACGGCTGCAGCCCTTGAAGCAGAAACAACTGAAATGGGGATAGAGATCGAATTTTCTTGGCGATCTACATCCTCTGAGCAAACTTCCTCATTCAGATCAAAATTGCACACACCTTTATCAGGATTGGCTGGTAGTTCTTGAGCCACATCAGTGACTTGAGAGCATTCCATCTCCTGTGCCCCATGAACTGGTTCAGCATCCTGACTTCCTGAACTAAGTGCTGGCACTTCTTCCTCGGGTAACAAAGCTTCATCTGATATATCAGGTGCCACAGACCCCTCTTCAGATGAGTCTTCTCGGGCACGTGACTGGGCACCACAGGCAGAGTCTGGGCTATCTGGCTGTTGAATTTCACCACCTGGCAATTTATCAGAAGAACTACAACTCTGTTCTCTGCAGTCTACTTCCCTCTTTGCCTCTATGGCAACTAGTCGAGCAACTTCTAGCGGATCTACAATGTCGTAATCTACAGTCCCAGATTTTTTTGGAACCACATCAGGATCTTTGGTGCGAAGTTCAGATCCTGAAAAGTCAGGAGGACGCTCCTCACTTTTGTCCCTAATGTGCTCCTCAACTCTGTCAATCTCACCAATACCTTCTATCCTAGACAAAAATGTTCCAGACTCATCAGTGCTACAGTTGCCACCTTCTTTGTTTCTAGAAACTACTGTGCTTCTGTAGTCATTAGCAGCTCTACAATCACCAATCCCATTCTTCCCTGCATACTCAAAACCACTCACATCATCAAGAGAGGAAGTTTTTCGACAATCATTTTCTTTTTTGGCATCAATATGTCCCTGTAAACCTGGTTCTTTTCTGCAATCCAAAGAATCAGTAGCATCTGCACTTGAAGTAACAGCCTTGTCATTTGACGACCCCGAAACTTTATCTACATCTAAGTTCTTGGGAGAATTTCCAAGTTTCTGCAGCTGCTCTGTATCATCCTTAGATTCTAACTTAGTATCATCAATCTGCTCAGTCGGATCATCTTGTTTCAACTCTGTTGAACTGAAAACTTTTTTTGATGTGTCACTTTCTGAACAACATGCAGGGGACTCCATCTTCATGCAAAGATCTTATGCAACAGAATTTCTGGGACTCAAGAACATCTTATCAACGTGATGATCAACCACAGAGAAACTCCACAAAATTATTTTTGCCCTCCCTCTGCAAAACAAAATTTGGAAGTTGTGAAATGGACAATAACAGCTCATTTTGGCACTCTAAATATGATCTTTTACAACAGCGAATCAGAATTGGTAACAAATTGGCATTCGCTAGTGAATGGAAGTGTATTTTCCAGCAAGACTGCCTTTCTTTTTTGTGCACAGGGGAGAGTGGGGCAGACAGACACAAAGGTCTACTTGAATTTCAAGAATAAAATTTTACAAGGCTAGCTAAACTGCTCAATGGTGTGTTTACTTTTTTTTCGAAATTTTAAGAGGTATGAATGTGGATTGGTAAAATCCTTTAAAGTGTGTAAGACAGTTCACCAGAATATTTGAAGTACCTGAAATCAGAAAAGCCACTGAATGAACTGAAGGAGCATTCAGTTGCAATAGAGAAAAAACTACCAAAGGACCAGGACCGCATTGAGGTTAATAATATTTTTAATGACTCTAATACACGGTCATGCCTGGGATTACATGATTCATTGATGACAAGATACAGCAAAAAGATGAATCATAAATGCTTTTTGCCCAAATACCGTAAAAGAATGTGGCCCACATGCTATGCGACTGTCTGGGTACATGCAAAGAAGCATCTTGCTAAAGATATAAACTGAACTTGAGGCCAAAGCACCACACAGAGCAAGTTGCAGTGTTACCATGTATAACAAAACCAAAATCCAACAGGAGATGATTTAGCCAAGACAATTCACAGATAATATATGGGTGTGTCTTAGCAGTCAGCATGACAACAAAAAACAATGCCAAACATCAAGCAGAGTCTTAACAGAGTCTGTAGACGAAGGAAGACACAACAGATTTAGTATATTTGGAACTCGTTCATCCTGTAGATAGGTGCTTGATTCAATGTTGGCATGTCATCCAAAGGAAATTCATCAAGATAAACTTTTGCTACTAAAACCATTACATTTCTGATTTTTCACGTTTTGTACCTTTTCATTAACTAACTTAACTAGTGAGAAATCTTACCCCTGCTGTGCAGTAAGTTCAAAACCAAAAGGAAAAATACTCATTAAATTTTGAGAGATTATTTTCCTTCTTTGGTGACGGAACACAATGGGGAAATATCATCCATATAGCCGATCTCATATAGCAGGATAAAGGCTTAGTTGTTGAATGTCTAGCAGAAATCAGTTCAAGCCATTAAACGCTAGTAAAAAATCTCACAACAGAGTATATACAGAATTGGTATCAGATATTGCTACATTTACCGATCAGATAGCATATCAGAAAAGCAGATTACAAATGGGAAGAAATTAAGCATACCATAAATGTCCCCAGAAGGGAAGGAAAGAACAGTACAAATAGAAATATAAACTGGTTAACCATAAAATGCTAACAGTTGAACCCTCTAAATTAAGAGTTAAAGAAAGGAAAACAAAAAGGAAGAAATCATCTCTAGCACAGTAATGAACAAATGAGATAGCAACAAAACAACAAAATACATGTCAAAGTAATTACCAGTTCTCCAAAAGCCACTTGATCATATAGGCATAACAATATTAAACGTAAAATCCCCAATCAGAATCACCAAATGCCAGCAATCCTGGAAGGAAAAGGTCAAAAGACAGCAATGTCAATCCGGGTAGAGAAAAACAACAAATCTACTCGTCCAACATTCGAATGGGAAGTAGGGTGACAAATTCCCCAAAAAAAATAAAAATTACAAGCTTTAATTTGAAAACCACGCAACTAAAATTCAAAAAATTAAAATAACACAACAATCAGCCCAAAGTAGGACTGATCCAGAGTTTTAAATCACCGAAGAAACAAATTTGGCAATCAAAAACGGCAAAACATTTGTGGGCTCTATAAAAATTCAATCTTTTTGATGAAAGAGTGAAGAAAAAGAACCTCAAACTGAAAAACCATGTAAGGATTCCCAAAGAGGGTTAGCTTGAGGCTATGTATGTATCGTGAAATAAACATAAACCATTAACAATTAAACACACACATATAGAAAGAAATAGATGCAAAAGATTTAGTTAAACCAAATGTAATAAATGCAGAAAGATATGGAATTAAAAAACGCCAATCCTAAAGACAGAAGCAAATATACCTACCATAATATGAAACAAAAAGAAGTTACAGTACATAATCTTTTACAAATTTAAAAACCATTTGTCTTTGAAAATATGGAAAACCCTAACTCCAAAACTCCAACTTCCAAACCCAGCAGAAAGTGAAACAATAATAACATTTAATGCTTAAAAAACTAAAATAAATTCTTACCTCAATCAAAATATAGTAAAACCCTTATTCGAAACTGCACTTTCGGAAGCAAAGAGAGCTAAAAATTCAATCTTTGTGAAAATCCCACTTAATTTCTGTGTAGCTGAAAATCTTTTATATCTTCCCTCTAATCGAGTTTCAATAAATATGTGCATATATTTTTCACTTTCCCTTTACAGAGAGTGAATTTTTCTCTGTTTATTTTTTTGTTCGTGTTGTGTGTGTGTGTGTGTGTGTGTAAACCCGTAAAAAAGAAAAGGAAAAAAATAAAAGAGAAAAAAGAGTTTTGGAAAGGGAAGAAGGGAGGGAGGGAAGGAAGAAGAGAGAGAGGAAACGTTTCTTGTTGAGTAGAGATTTCCTTTTTGGTTTATCGGATTTTTCCAAATTTTCATTTAGTAATACATTCCTTTTCTCATCTTGGTCTGGTCACTGCTGGCTTGGTTCACATTTCACAGTTGGGGATATGCCATGTGCCGCACGTGCCAGCGATCCTCGGACAAAACCGGATTTTCATATGTTCGCAACTTCAACTTGGCATATGTTTCCCGGGTCGGGCCGCATGTTGTAAGCCAATCAAGGCTGAATCAAAATGTTAAACATTTCCAAATTCCAAGTTTAATTACATTGTCCCTTTATCCAACTAGTAACAAGTCCAACCTTGAACAACAATATTCATAGTAAAAACGCAGGATTCACTATAACAAAGCCTCCATCCCGGGACTTACCTCGTAGAGTGGCGTCTTTTATAATACTTAACTTTCTTACTATAATTAACAATAAAATTTGAGTTCTCTCTAGTATACGAATCCGCCTGCATAAGTCCAACTCCCCTTTGTTCGAAGGTCAACGCAAGATATCGGTAGAGGTCTCGATCAAAATGTTCTCAAGTGCAGCCGTCGAGATTTGTAATAATGTAGAATTTGACGTAATAAATTATATTAGATTAAAAAAAAGGTTTTAAAATAAAATGGTAGTCAAATTCAAAATGGGAAAGTAAAAAGATTTGACCAAAGTTTAGGAAGTCAGGAATAATAATGAGAAGTTGAAAACGCGAACATATGTGTCCAGCTATGAAAATAAATAAATAAGAGGTAGAGTAGCAGCATATAAAATAGCATATGATGATGGATTAACCTTCCTGTTCCTACACCCCAAAATCTGGGGGGACCGCCGGAAGCTGAATTGGCTAAAGCATATTGAATTGGACATTTGGACTAGGGGGAGGAGGAAGGGATGATAAGAAAATGAAGAGACAGCTCAGCAGTGGCCACTGAGGATTGAGAGATGTTGTTCCTTCCTTCTTTCGAAGTGTTGAGTTTGAACTTTGAAGCAAAGAAGAAGAGAAACTCAGAAAAGTGAAGAGAAGAGGGGGTTTCAAAAAGTGTCAAAATCCAAGAAGTGGACTGTGGGTCCCTTTTTTTATTTATTTATTTATTTATTGTTGTTGATGGGTAAAGTTAAGAAGGGGAGAGAAGTGAGAAGTAATAAGTGAAAGGTCCAAAGTCGAAAGTCGAAACTGAAGAGTGAGACTGAGTGAGCCCTACTCCTAGTCCTAGTCTTCTTCCTTGAAAATGAGAGGAGCTTATTCTGTCGCTTTCTCTTATGTCTTCTTGTCATGTCCCCACTCTTATGTCACACGTGTTCATAAAAACACACACACACACACACATTCTAATATTATCACCAATTACCAAACTAAATTTAACTAAAACTACAACTAAACTTTACTTAAAAATGAATAAAAACACAATTTACAATTCTAAGTCAGTATATTTTTGTTTCTCGTACTAACTAAAAATAGGAGGACTCAAGTGAATTACACAATCTCTCTCTCTCTCTTCTCTATTTTTAGTGTCTGCCCAGTTGCTTCTTCATCATCTTTTCACTTATCATAATAAGATTAGGAGCGTGCATGCATGCATTCTTAACTCAATTACTCTTTTTCGCTTAATTAGACATTGCAATGAGCCTACGGTTTGGACTTCAGTTTTATTACCAAAAACAAAATGATGCAGTCACTGTTACCATCATTATTAACTATATGAATAATAAGATTTAGAATTCCATCTCTTTAATTACACCCCCCATGATTTTAGCTTCAATCACATCTTCTACATGTGAAATATACACATCTTTGTCTTCAATTTTACGAGATGGAATCATCTCTAAAAAAACTTATTCTATTTTATTCTACTTTAAATTAGAACTATTATTTAGAGTCTAATAATTATATAGTTACTTTACCGATATTTATTCATTTAATTCATAATTTTAGTGAAACTACGTTATTTTAAACATTACCAACAAAAAGATAAAATAATATTGGACAGAAAATCAAAATTTCGCCCATAAAACACTAACTTTTAGTACTTAAAAACTATAGAAACCAACAGAATGAGACTAGTGTGATCTTAGAAACTTTTTTTTTGCTCAAATGTGATCTTAGAAACTAGTAGTATAACAAGTGCGTCAACACAGAAACGCCCTACAACAGACTAATAACGAAATCCCAACATCATTCAAAGTGTACTTTTGTGTGAAAAAATATAAAATAGAAAATCAAACATCTACAACGATTGAGTCTATAGGCCCAGAATATCATTCGACAACCGGAAGAGAAGCCCACTACTGAGAAGGTTTTCGCGGGATACCTCTCTTCTTGCAGTTTAGAGCCCAAAAGCTAGCATGTACATTTCACGTGTAAGGAGAATTCTTTTAAAAATAAATGGAAACTCCAAGTCCAAGATACAATGGTTTTGCATTCTGCAAGGATCCCAAAACTGTAAGTAATTGAATTGTTTTATTCATTTCCACTTCCAAGAAAAGAAACTGACTGCAGAATTGAAATATTCTCAGCTACAAGATACGCTAAACTTGCAACGCCAATATGTGTGATGGATGCAATGGCATGACTGACTTCAATTAGACTCACCCCATTTGCAGAATGTTGATTGGAGATTTACAGCGTACCAAAAAAATTAATGGGCAACAGAATTACTATAACCACTTGAGAAATCTCAAAATATGCAAACTGGCATTTTGATAAACTCATAGTTAAAAGGTTTTCTACTACAAAACACCTTGATTTCATATCAATGCATTGAGTGATAAATGCAATCCTGATCATGCTTCATCTTTTCAAACAAAACGAGAGAGAGAGACCTACGCATGCAACTAACGATAAAGATCATTTCTCAGCAAGCGCATAAGAGATAAGTTGCCCTTTGATTTATTCCTTGCCTCAGTAGCCATTCCTTTTTCTCCCTTCACTCCCTGCACACAAGAGTACCATTATGCTCATCTAATTGTCTAATAGAATGTGTTAACTTTGGAGGTTACACACTAGAATTCTAGGGGCGTTAGTGTTTAAGAAAAATACGTGTCTACAAGTGGATACGTACGCTCACGATGCCAAGGAACTCTCTTATAGATGGGGAAAGGGAGCTTCGATTGCCTTTTAAGATTATATTGGACTCTATGAACATAATACAACTCCAAGTATCATTTAAGTTTTATATCATCAGAATTTACCGTTGGCTTGTCATTTTCATCCTCTGCTGCCAGATTGCCAATATCCTTTAATAAATTGGATGAAACTGGTTGAAGTTTCCTGAAAATTGACAGAACAAGAGAAAGACAGGCAAAGATTTATTCAAACTAAATGGACAAACTAAAAAGAATCAAAATCCAAAGCAAGTGATAGTAAACATAAATTTACTACAAAATTCTACACCCTACAGACCTTTTTGGCTTCTGTTTGTCTTGAGGACTACACTTTGGAAGCGAACAAGCAATGTTAGGAGCAGTGCAGTAGTGACTATCTCGAGTTAATGCTGCATCATCCCCAGGCATGACTGTTTCTGATCTCTCCTGCTCTTTCTATAGCAGGCATCAAAAGATAAATATTACTTTTAGTCCCTGGTTTCGAGATTTGCAGTAAATAACTTAGAAAAAGTTCAAATATACAGCTTATTCGAAAAGTTTAAAATGAAATAAAATTTTCTTAAGACACTACCATATCATGATCTCCATAAAGCTCACTACAATAACTTTACCAGAATATCAGTCCTTTGATATAAAGCTCAATCATGCATCTATCATCAAATTTATGTTAGTAGAACAATTTCTTCCAATACACATAGACTGCATAAAATGAGAAGGTTCTTTCATCCTATTTACTCACACTAAAAGACCACTTCTAACTCCAACTTGTATGCAGATTTCATGACAGATCATCAGCATCATGATGTCTCTCTGTTTTTGGTTTGATGAAGGTTTTCAAATAGTAATTAAAAAAATTTCGCTAGGATCACTTGCTTGTAATAGCAGATCCTCCTAAAATCACAAAAGGAAGTCTATCAAGCAGAGTGCCAAATATATTTATCCAAGAGCTTGAGAATGATGAAAAGAATAAATTCAGATATCAAATCTCAATGTACTCGAATCAACATTCTTTATAAAACAAACAAAAAAAATGCCAAAGACTTTGGAAATTGATATTCATTCTAATTGATATGGTTCCTTGAAAATCCCAATCATGACCTACGAGTTAATACATAAATGTCATATTTAGGTACATGAGCAACGTTTTCAATGCCTACTCTTATGCATTATGCATGAATAAAAAGATTTTCATGAGACTTCTCCCTTTATTCTATTTATTTATTTATTTAATTTTGGCAAAAGGGTAAAGAATTTAACTGGTGAGCAAATATGATGCAATATAAAAATGGAAGATCTGCACAAGTTCCACCTTTCCACTGGTTAATTGACCGAAAGAGAAGTCTTGCATGCATCTTCCATTCACCTACTGGTAAGCAAAGGCATAGTAAAGGCTGCTACATTGCAAAGAGGTCCAGAATATTAATGTCTAATCATGTACTAGCCTAATATTTTTCTAAACAATATTTGAACAGCATTCTATTGCATCAAAGAGACAATAGAGCACTAAAGTATATGCATAATTTCAAGACAGTAATTACCATAATAATTCAAAATGAGAAAAAAGCTCAACCTCACACTGCTTATGTGGCATTTGGTCAATTTCAACTGTGGAAGAGTTGTCACAACTTGTTATTAATGGTGACAAAGGAGAGCTAACTACAGAATCTGAAATTATTTCAGCAGAAATTGCAGGAAACTTCTCCACTAAGCGAGGGCAAACTTCACTTCTTTTGACACACAACTCAGAGCAGTGAGTAACAGATCCCGGATCATCTGAATGAGAATCTGCATATCAATAGTAGGTTAATATACTAAAATGTGATAGTATTGGCATGCTAAGTGATTTAAACATTACAGGTATTTGACACTGCCCACCATAGAAAATAATTTTTGATAGGTTGTTAGCCATGTGGACGTTCTGTAGCTTATTTCCTACACCAAGTCTTAGCTGTTATGATAATAATGCTACAAAGATGAGGACAACATTTAAAAAGAATCTAGCTTTTTCTTAAGATAATTATCTATGAAAGAAAAGGCACTTGGGGAATGGAAGCACAGAGAATATTTGCATAGGAAGTTGGTCAAACCTGTTCGTTCATTCTCGGTATATGTATCATCTATACCAACACTTTCCGTACTCAAAAGATTTCTACAATCACTGACACTATCCCCTTCCTCACTATCCTTCAGAACTTGAAGATATCCAACAGTACCAGCACTTTCAACAGCTGCTTCACATCTCTCATTAGCACAAATGTGAGAGGCAATTGAGACAGTTGCTCCAGTATCAGGATGCATATCTACTGCTTGCAGATCTTTTGAGTCCCGTTCAATTTCAGCAACAACAGGCATTTCATGTTTCTGATGGTTATGCCATAAGATAGTTCAACCGTCAAGTTGTATTCAAATCTCGAAAAAGAAGCTCCTATTTCTTTTCAGCTTGAAATTCAGAGAATACCTGATAATGCTGCACTTGAAAAGAACCAGTTCCAATACAAGAGACAGCCACAGAAGAATCATTTTCCTGATGATTATCAAACCATTAAAATACATCTAGGGCACTGGAATAAACAATTAGGGACAAAAGAAGGTACTTCTCAATAAAATTTTGCTAATTTTCAGTACCTCATCTGAGGCTACATCTCCCAAAGAAGATTTGAATCTCAAATCTTTTACTTCATTTTCTAGGTCAGAAGATCTTTTCTTTTCATAAGATAGGTTCTCTCTGAGACAGCAGAGTTCATTTTCTGCCATCTGTAAACAAACAAACTCTTCTTTGATAAATCTGCAGTATTGCATATATCTCTTTTTTGATAGTGAAATTCAACCACAACTAAATTCATTAATAGAATAAATCTGTGATTAAACTTATAGAGCATGACATAACAACCAAATATACCTCAAGCTTTTTCTTATATTGTTTTAAGACATCCCATAAAGCTTTAGCAAAGTTCACCATGATCTGATGTTCTCTGTCTCGTTTTGCCAATTCAATGGGGTCCCATTTGATATATAGCCCTTCATTCACTTTGCAATTAACACATTCTTCACTCTCAATTACAATCTCTTTCAAGTTTCCATCCTCGTCCTTCTTTTCTGTTCCGAAAAGTTTTACAGCACAATTGCTCCTTAATGAGGTGGAAAAAATGATAGTACCATATTTTGCCATAAATGAAAAGATAAAAAGAAGGTAATTAACAGTGCAAAAGAAAGACCTCTCTCTGATTGATCTCCATGAATACTTGTTGCACTGGTCTGAAATATAAAGCAGAAATCTAGATCAATGATAAACATAAATTACACATAAAGCAGGTTTTCAAAATACTCTTAGGCCACGAAAATATACCTTGTAAATTTCCACGGCACTAAGCTTCATCTTCTTCAGATTTTCTAACCTTGGTAAAATTTGAATGGGCCTTTTAGCACATTTGCTATTACCAGGATCTTCAGTGCCGGTAAACCTACATCCAAAATGTATTCTATAGGAAACTGATAATAAATTAGAAAGCACAAACACACATAATTACAAAAAATGTCATACTTGATTTGAGTATAAGGTGATGCCTGCTTTAACAGATTTGATGTTTCAAAGTAATCTTCTTCTCCAGGTTTCACAGTCAGGACCTGCAAAATTAAACACTCACAACTGTTATGGTCCTACCATACGAGCAAAATGCTTTAAACTTCATAATATCAAAGATTGCAAAGATGCTGTGGGAATTTTGTCCAACGCAAATATTTTGAGCACGAGAATAACAGCGTTGGAAATACAAAAAAGGCATACCAAAGACATTCGTTTCTTGCCTTCCAAATAGTCCCTCAAATATCTGGTTAACTGTTCCAAGATTACACCCAAAGACATGATTTTACTAAATCAGTAGAAATCATTTTGATAAATAAGAATGTTTCTACAGAACAAAGTATTACCAAAATAAGCAAACCGGAAAAAGAAGGCATTACCAAGGAGTTCTGGAAGTGTTTTTGCAATGGCTTTCTGTGGTTCTTCTGATGCTCCAACAATGACTGAAATTTGAGGGATCGATTAAAACAAGCAGCATAAAGCAAAAGGCAACAAAAAATTCTCAATTATGAGACAGGTAATTGCTTCTCGAAATTTAGTAATGGCATCTGCATTACGTACCCTTAAGCATAGCCCAAAAACCATAGATGTGTTGTTAATGAAATTACTCTCAACCATTCTAAGTCCCTGTCACGAATAAAACCATATATGAAATGAGTAGCATGAAGCAACATTCAACAAAGATAAAAAATAAAAAATAAATAAATAAGCCATATCGCAAAGGGTCAGCAAAATATAAAATCATTAAAGGTGAAGGATCCTTTAAGATTGCAAGAACGTCAGGTTTGCAGATTCACCTTGCAATAAGTAATATCAATAAAGAAATACAAATCCCACCATCTATAACACATCCTAAACTACCATTAACTTTTGCTTTACATTTGAAGTTCCAGAAATTGACTATTAACAAGATGCTTTTACATGGACACTAAGAACCATTATGTTGTATGCATCAAAAATTGGTTTCCATACTCTGCATAAGGTTGATTTAGAATTTGAATAAGCTCAAAGGAACTTGGTTAACACTTAAAGTTTAATACCTGAAGTGAGTTATATGTTTTTTGGTGGGCAAATACAAAGTAAATAAACTAGTCATGGACTCCAAAGACCCATAAATTAAACAGTAATAGTTTTTTTTTCTTTCTTTCTTTCTAAATTACATTTGATAAGGAATTACCAAGTCCCCTGAGACTAAAACCAGCAGAATAAAGCTAAATTTTCTTGTCATCCATTTTCCACCTAAAAATGAAAAATGTTATCCTGCAAATGACTAATCACTAGTTATATTATAGAATTTGTTACCTGATTTCCTGTTTTCTTTTCCCTTTCGGCTCCAGCAAGGTCTACTATTGTCAAAGAAACTCTTTTTGATTTATCTTCCAACTCCCCATCAATCTTCTTAGGGACATGGCAAATGTTGATAATGCATTGTGAACGACTGAAAGAATTTTAAGTATAATTGAAGAATGGCAACATATCTAAATGTAACTACCAGTATCATAATTGTTGCAACAATAAATATTTACTTACGAACAGTACCTAAAGAATACTAAATATGATCAGCTCCAACGAAAAGAAAGGAATGCAAAAAGGAAACAAATGCATATAATTAAACACAATATGAGACTAAGAGTGCATTAGGATGATTCAAAGATGAAAATCTTATCTTTTTGCATTGGTCAATTTCAACATCAAAGAGCAAGATCTGGATAAGTCCTTTTAAAGCACAAGGGATAATTAAGGGGAAAGATCAGACACTAAAACCACCAAGAAGATAATCCGACACTAAACTAGACTAGCAAACTACTAAACCTGCAGTAGAATGGGATAAAATGATTTGCATAAACACTGTGTTCCAAGACATGCTTTTATCTTTTGCTTAATCTATAGGTTGTACTATTATTTTAGCTTGTGATCAGAGAATGATATTTTTTCTATTCGTTTCTACTCTTGTGCATCATATGTAGTGGAATATGCAGATGTATTCATATCATAAATAAAATTTTTACTCCTGCTTCAAGCAAACTTATTAAAAAAGAAAAACTGCACTGAATATGCAAAAGTTACTACCACAAACAA
This sequence comes from Ophiorrhiza pumila, assembly GCA_016586305.1. Classification (NCBI taxonomy): domain Eukaryota; kingdom Viridiplantae; phylum Streptophyta; class Magnoliopsida; order Gentianales; family Rubiaceae; genus Ophiorrhiza; species Ophiorrhiza pumila. Next base: position 1,086,233 of record BLIW01000010.1, on the reverse strand, counting down.
AATAAATCAGATACAAACCTAGACTGACTATTGGAATTAGTTGCTGCTGTAGCACGTCTTAGCATTCCGCAAGCAATTAAGGATTCAGCTTGTAGGGCATCATTAATTACGACCTGCTCCACATGCAATATAATTACATCAGACCAATTCTCATGAAAATATTCAAAGTAGGTTGGCTACTAACATATTAGAGAAAAAAATGCAAGGAGAAATACAACCAAACCTCTTCGAGGCCCTTGATAGTTGATTGTTGTATGTAAAGCTCACTCCTTTCTCGTAACAAATCAAATAATCTTTCATACTTTCCTTTCTCTGAACATATCTCAAACATTGATAGATAGAAGGTTCTGCAAATTTAAGAGTTTCATGCAAATGAATTAGAATTTGTGCACACATGACCAGGAATTTTTATTTACAGTTTCATTTTTCATATTTAGATTCGATAGTTACTTCTATTCATATTCCCATCAATTATCCCCAAATAAGTGCTCTCATTCGATTCAATTCAAATAAAACTTTGCTCGTCGTTTATACGTAATAAATGCAATTTCAATGCAAGGATCAATTTAATTAAACGGAAAAAATGAGACTACCCCATCAAGTGATTTCCATTGCTTTCGTCTCGTGAGAAAATGTTGCGAATGGCCAGAGGTACCATACCAGGCTCCCTAACACACCCAAAAACCGTATGCGTCTTTCCTGAGCCACTGGGTCCTAATGCAGCCAACATCCCGCTCTTCCCCTTGAAGAAATCCTCAACCAACGGATGCACCAATTTCTCATACACTTCGCCCTGCGAAACATAACAGAACTTAAACAACCAAATTTTGCTAAGCCACAGCTCGGATGACTGCTCTATATTAACTTAAAACAAAATAAAACAATAAAATTGTGAAAAACCACATAATTAACCTGAGAAGATTCATCGGAGAAAATGTGTGAAAAACCTTCATAAACCTCAGACTTGACGCGTTTGCTTTCCTGCAAGCTATTAGGTGGTGAAACTATAACAGAGTTGGAATCTTTCACCGACACACAAATTTCGCTGATCTTTTTAACCTTTTTTTTAGGCGCATTTTTGATTTTGGGATTTTTGGGCCAAGCATTTTTCGCCTCCTCACCGACTAGTTTGGAGAATTTTGTTGTACCTTTCGAAACAGTAAGAGGTCGAATTCTGATAAAGACTTTAAGATTTTCCAATACTGGGTTTTTAGGGTTTTGAGATGTGGAAGACGGCAGGTCAATCGAAAGAATATCTTCGAGGGGAAATGAAGGAATGTCATTCGGAACTGATGGTGAAGAGAGGGGCAGTGGAAGAGGAACAGTTGAAGACGGCGTCGCTCTGGCTTTGCGATGAGGATTCCGGCGTACTGTGACGGTCTTGGGACACAACAGAGGACTCTTCAGTTCCTCCATTGTTTGAAAAAAATCTCGAATTTTCCGACTGAAAAAGCAAAAGGGCGGCAATTTGAATTACAAAACCCGGGAGGAAGAATAACGAGTTTCCGATTATACCCTCTTGATATATTTTGATGAAGCCTACTATCCCGTGATGATACTTTAAAACCACGAAGTAGTTTTGGGCTATTGGCCCAAACAAACGTGAGCCGAAGACGATTTTAAACTTAGACGGTCAATTTCACCCTGGATCTTCTGTATGGTTTAGTGTATCAATTTTGTGTAACAATCTATATAATTGTGATACGTATATTTTAAGATAAAAAAATTAAAATCTTATTGAACTCTAAAGAATAATTGATTATAAACGTATTAAAATCTTATATAATGATACACTATGATACATAAATCTATTATGGTTGCAATGGATATTCACTTTTGTATATCATTTATTGTATCTCTATATGATTTTGACACGGGTATTTAACACTTATGATTCACTATCCACTTGATAGGGTTTTAGATTAGTATTATCTAAAGTACACTATCACATCTATATAGAGTGATACAATAAATAGTACAAAAAATCCAAAGCCTCAATTTCCCAACGCATATGTAAGAGTTTTAAATACTCTGTATCAATACGTGTAACCCTATGACACTTATTTTTTTAAATAATACTAAAACTATATATGTGTAACACTATGTATAAATATGACACTTATTTTTTTAAATAACATTAAAACTATATCGAGTGATTAATGAACTATAAAATTTGAGTGATTATACACGTCTCAAGATCTTATAAAATAAAAAAAAATTACTACAAAAAAATCTATTGGCACATGTAAGTCAAATGTTGTAATCCTTAGGCTCTATACAATCTGATCGAATCTTTTGTCGCGCTTGAAAGAAAAACAATTGTGTAAAGCTGTCATAGCCATTGACTCCGAAAATGCTCATTCCTTTGTTACTCAAAAGAACAAAAAATTAAAGCACATCATTTTCAACTGAATTCCAAATTGCAATCATGGCATAAGGTTCCCAAGAAAACCGATTGAAAGAGTCCACATTAATAATACATTAAACGGAATGGACAAAAAGAAAGCAAGGGAACTTTATACAGAGCTGCATGGGCAATCAAGCAACAAAGGAACTCGTCAATACACAAGACAAGAAGAGCAGAAAATATGGTAGTCATATCAAACATTCCCAACTAACCTTCAAAAACCAAAAATGAAAAGAAAAAATAAAAAACACTTCCAACTAAAAAGCATCGTGGATAATTATCCTGCCCTTTTTGGCTTGGATACAATACAAGGCAACAAAATCATTAAATACAATGGCAAGTCCTTCGTTGCTCTTTAAATTTTATTTATCAAGAATCTTAATCCAGGCCCTGCATTAATTTGAGACCAAGCTACGGTACTTGGAAGTTCTCTCAAAGGAGGCAAGGGGCAGCACATTGAAGAGGGTTATTGGTAAGCATGTGCACGACTACCCTCATAGTTGGCCTTGCAGAACTCTCATCCTCAACGCACATCATTGCAATCTTGAACAAATTTATCGCACTTTTCAATGGATATCCAATGAGCCTGGAATCCAAGACAGCCAGCACCGAAGCTGCATCGGAGGGCTGGGATAGTTCTGAGATAGTTTTCCTGACCCACATTACAATGTCCACTCCTTCCCCAAACTCACCCACTGGCTTTCTACCCGTGATCAGCTCCAACAGAACCACACCAAAGCTATACACATCGCTTTTCTGGTCAATCTTCAGCGTATATGCGTACTCTATTGAATTAATGCCCACCAAACGTAATTACAGGTTCGATTAGTGGACATAACAGTACGAGAAAACGATATGCAAAAACATTGTAATTGACGAACACCCTCAGACAATACAATTAATGACAATATTGTACGTAGATGATGGATCTTACCTGGTGCGATGTAACCATAGGAACCAGCAATAGAGGACATGCACTCTGATGCACCATTGTTGTGGAAAAACTTTGCCAACCCAAAATCAGCTACATGAGCCTCGTAATCAGAATCCAATAATATGTTATTGGATTTGACATCTCTGTGAATAATGGAAGGCGAACAATCATGGTGCAAGTAACACAATCCCTTAGCAGCCTCAACAGCAATTCTATACCTTGTTTCCCACTGCAAATGAGCACCTTTCGACCCGTGTAACATTTCTCCAAGGCTCCCGTTGGACATGTACTCGTACAGCAGCAGATTCGTGTCTTTATTAGACAAGTATCCCAATAGTCTCACAATGTGCCTGTGCCTGATTTTCCCCAAGGTTTGAATTTCGGCAGTGAATCCATGATCACTTCGACTGGTGCCGTGTCCGACCAATCGTTTAATTGCAACATCAACGCCAATAGGCATGGAGCCTCTGTAGACAATCCCAGCACCGCCTTTTCCAATGATGTTCTCTTCTTTCAGACATTCCAAAACATCTTCTGCTTTGAAGTCAAGCCTTTGGAATGCAGTGAGCTTCCAAACCAATGATTTCTCGTATTTTCGCCTTCTAATCTTAATCCAAGTGACAGCGAAAACTAATGTCACAGTGACAACAATTATCACTGTTATTACAAATTTCGACGTGGTAAACGACCCTGCATGAATATTGTGAGAGCCATGCGCAGAATTTGAAGCGGAAGGACAAATTTGAACATGGAGAGGACATAGATTCGGATTTCCTTCGAAAGCATGGTCGCTGATATATTTCAACAGCCCTTCTGTGGGTCTTTTGCCAGTGAAATCATTATATGACAGATCAAGAAACGTCAAGCCATTCATCAACCCAAGTTCACCAGGGATTTCGCCAGTTAGTTGATTTCGAGACAGATTCAGCGCATTCAAAACCTTAAGCTTAGAAAAATCCCTTGGAATTTCGCCATGCAAACTGTTTTGGCTCAAATCAAGACAAGTCAATTTGGGGCATTGAGACAGGGAAGCTGGAAGCTCACCCGTTAAGCCGTTGCTTCCCAAATTCAAAACAGAAAGTTTCTTCAGCTTTGAAATTTCTCCGGGAATCTCACCGACAAAACTGTTCATATCAAGGCTTAAAGTTTGCAGCTCCATCAAATTCCCCATAGCGGGAGGGATTTTCCCAGTGATCCGATTGTTTGAGAGCATAAGACTCCCAAGCGCAGAACTCGAAATTTCCGTGGGAAGCTCTCCCGTAAGATCATTGTCGCTGAGATCAATCATGTCCAACAAAGGCAAGTTGAAAATCCCGGCCGGAATTGTTCCATTGAGGTAATTCTTCACTGCTCGAATCTTAGTTAAGGACTTGCACTCCCCGAGTTCTTGAGGGATGGGACCGAAAAAAAAGTTCTCCATTAAAATCAACGTCTTTAATTTCCCTCCCTTGCACAAGTCCCTGGGAATCATTCCCGTGAGATGGTTGGACGTAACGTCAAGAATTTTTAACATGCCATTGCTACCCAGATTATCAGGCAATCCAAACGTGAATTTATTTTCCCATATTTGAAAAACTTCCAGGTTGGGAAGGTCACCAATGAATGACGGGATTGGACCGTGAAACTGGTTATGAAATAAACCCAACAAAGTCAAATTCTTTAGCTTAGAAAATTCCAAAGGTATTTCACCGGTGAGGTTATTATAAGACACGTCCAAAGACATCAGGCTAGTACAAGCGGAAAGTTCAGAGGGTAAAACACCAGTGAGATTATTTTGCTGAATAAATAAACTGTGTAAAAACTTTAAATTCCCTAAAGCTGGCGGGATTTCACCGGTTAAATTGCAGCCGCCGAGGTCCAGAAGGCGAAGCGTGCTCAAAGACCCAAGCTCAGGCGGGATGCCACCGTCGTAACTGTTGTAGTAGCCGAGAGACAGCTCCTGAAGCTTGGGAAGTCGCGCCAAGCTGGAAGGGATTTTTCCACTGAGGCCGTTTCCTTGTAAAGCTAAAACCTCCAAACTCTGAAACTCCGCATACGCTTCGGGGATGTTTCCATAAAAATAATTCCCTCCGAGTTTGAGAGTTCTGAGCTTGGGCAGCTTCGCAAACTCGGTGGGCAATAATCCGGTGAAATTGTTGTTGTAACAATCAAAAACTTCCAGCTCGGCCATTTTCATGACCATTTCCCCCCGTAAGACTCCATTGAAGTTGTTGCTCGTGAGGTAAACGAATTTCAAGGAGGTTAACTTTGACATCTCAGGCGGAAGTGGGCCGGTGATATTGTCGGAAACCAGAGTAAGGTTGACGAGACTATCCAACAAGCCAATTACCGGGGCAATGCTGCCAAAGAGCGGGACGTTGGAGATGTTTAGCGACGTCACTCGTGAGTTTTCATCGCACGTGACACCAGAAAAGGAGCAGTGATCATCGGCGTTAGCATTGTTGTCGACCCAGTCATCAAGCCCAGAACCGTCTGGACCCAGCATGGAGGCTTTGAGATTCAATAGTGCTTCAAGGTCTGAGAATGCATGAATAGTACCAGTACTGGTGGTTAAAAATAAAAGAAAAATTCCAAGAAGAAGAAGGAGGAGGAGATTGATGGAGGATTTTGTCATGTTTGGTTTCTCTGTAGATAGAAAGTTGTACGAACGGGCCGGACAGGCATATATAGGCTATTCAAATGAGTAAAACTATTACTGCATACATTGTTTATTTGTTGTTGAGTGGAGAATCAAAACTCAAAAGGTTCCGTCCAACTCCAATGTTTTTTTTAGTTCATTCAATAAAATATAAAGTTTGGGAGGTTCCGTTTATGGAAGAGAATGCGAGATGATGCGTGGTTTGTAAGTTATTTGGTTCGACTGCTACATTACTGCTGCTAATGCTACTTGACAAAGCTGACGGTGAAAAGATTCATCGGCGTTACTTTGTTAGACGGAGTTTTCATGTTTGCATTTGCATAGCATTGGAAAGTGGACTATGCAGATATGCATCTTCATCTAGTAAGGCTCATGTTTTTTTCATTTGGACACATTTTTCTTTTTTTTATATTTTATTGCTGTTGTATGTCGCACAGTACCTAAACAAGATTCTTTAGTAAATATAATTGATGTAATAGACGAAAATTAATCTTTTGTATAGTTGCGTATCAATTTCTGTATTGTTCTATAAGATTTTAATATTTATATTTAATATTATTTCTTAACGTTCACTAATTATCTATTTATTTAGTAGTATCTAAAAGTATACTTGTCGTATTTAAAAAAATTCGTAATACACTATAATTAATGTAATAATTATTTCAGACAAAACCCATAAAAAAATAAAATGGACGAAATCAGACGGATTTTCTTTGAGTAATAATAAGAGAGTAGAGATAATGTTTTTTTTTTCCCTTCATGTTTCTTATGGCGTTGTGGTGAATTGACAGGGATGATGGTTGGATAAAACGGTGTCGTTTTAGGTAAAGGTTGCATGATCCAAAGCTAGAAACAGTACTTTATGGTTTAGGGGCTTTGTGGGTCAATGATTGATTAAATGCGTCCGTGTAAATTTGTACCTTTTGCGAGAGGGAACTGAGAAGTGATTTTGGGGATTTTGGAAAAGCCAAATGGATCTATCATCTAAGACCATAGCTGGGGACCCAATGCCCAATGAGACAGTGTCTTTTCTCACAAACACACCAATACTGTGTGTTCTCTCTCTCTCTCTCTCACTGCAAAATTTTTCTATATTTTGTCTGTGACTGAAAAGTCCACTCTCTTTGTTTTCTTCTTCATTTCCAACCTCTCCTCCTCAGTCCTCAGTCCTCAGTCCTGCTGGGGCCGTTCAATTCTTCTTCCCAGCCCATAACCATAAGAGACCATATTTCTGATTAAAATAACCATAGGTAAAAGACACATTTTTTCTCCACCAAATAATATCTTCTGACAGATGCAATTAATTTTGAAGAGCAGTACAAATTCCACAACAATTTAAAGAATATATATGCAATCACTGACGGAACTAGGGGCTTCGTTACGAGAACAGGTGTAGGAGAGTGTATGAAAAACTATATTCCACTATTTAAGCAACCTTTCGTCAAGAGGTCACTAAAATATTAAATTTCAGAAATTAAGAATACTAAGACTTTCAATTTTTATTTATTTTTACTTTTTATTCTACTATCCCTATTTATAAATATATATCCTATTTTAATTCATAAACTCTATTTTATCCTATTTTAATTTTTAAACTCTTAAACATAAATTAATCTATCTTGCTCCCTCTAAATTCATTTATCTCTTGTTCCCTTCTTCGTCTACAGCCTACTTCTTGCTCATAATCCCATATTTATCGACTCCTTCCGTCATATTCTTATTCAATTGAATTAATCTAATCGGTGAGAATCTTTCCGTTGTGGTTAGCATTGTCTTGTGATATGAGTATTTTCTTTTAGTTTTTATTTCTTTTTTACTTGGTAATATTTAATTTTTTTTTGTGTATTTTTTAAATTAACTATTGTGATTGAATATTTATTTTATTTTAATAATTACATATATCTATTTTATGAAGGAAAAAAAATCATGTATAGTTAAGAACCCATCAAAAAATTTTCTGGTTCCGCCACTGTATGCAATTGTTAGTTTAATGACAAAATTTCCAAGAGAAATTTACGTTACATTTTGTGATGCAAAAATTCATACAATTATTTAATATTTATTTTTAAAATATACCAATCACTTGATAGAATTTTAATTAAATATACATAACTTATATTTATAAAATGCAATAGAAATTGAAAAAAAAATTATAAACTTCAATGGGAATTGCAATCGAAAATGTAAGAAGATTCGAAGTGCATTATCTTTTCTTATTAGATACCTTTGTCAATAAGAACTCAGATTATGAGTGTTTTTTATATCATTGTTAGGAGGGCATCAATCAATAGGCTTACAAGTCGTGAGCTTGCAATTTATTGAGAAAAACAGAAAATGGATTGCAATGGTGGCGTGTATTAGCTGTATTTATTTAATGGTCCTTTAGTCTATTTAGTTTTCAGTGTAATCCCTAGCCCTATCTATATATACTCTTTATTGTATTCTGATTTATTTTTATGCACGTCAATAAGAAACCCTAACATCTTTTTCTCTATGTTATCATGGTATCAGAGCCACCATTCATGGCTTATATTTGCTTGATTGAAGTTAGGGTTACTGTAGCGGCGGTGTACTGTAGCGGTGGCGTTACTGTTCCAGCGGCACTGTAGCCGTACTGTTCGGGTACTGTAGCGGAGTACTGTAGCGGGATACTGTTCGGGTACTGTAGCGGGATACTGTTCAGGTACTGTAGCGGGATACTGTTCGGGTATTGTAGCGGGTATAGGGGACACCTTTTCTTTGTTTTTGCTTACGTTGGTTTGTCTGGATTCTGTCGATTTTGGGCATTTCGAATCTGTTGATTTCGATTTTGGGAGTTTTATTTTTTTGTGCCTCTGTCATCATGGCTAGTCGTAAGGATGATTCACTTCAGTCGATTAGTGTTCAATTGGATGGTCCAAACTATACGTATTGGAGCTACGTTATGAAGAATTTCTTGCGTGGAAAATCTATGTGGAACTATGTTACAGGTGTGCGGATTAAACCTATAGACGATAAGGCGACCGATTATGCAGCCTTGATCGATATTTGGGAGTCTGATAATTCGAAAATTATTACGTGGATTAACAATTCTGTTACCCACTCTATTGGTGTTCAGTTAGCCAAGTATGAGACGGATAAAGAGGTTTGGGATCATCTGACTAGATTGTACACACAATCTAATTTCGCCAAGCAGTATCAGTTGGAGGCAGATATTCGCGCACTTCAGCAGAATGATATAAGCGTTCAGGAGTTTTATTCTGCCATGTCTAATCTCTGGGATCAGTTGGCTCTCACTGAGTCTGCAGAGCTGCGAAAATTTGAACCATATCTGGCTCGTAGGGAAGAACAATGCTTGGTACAGTTTTTGATGGCTCTTCGAAATGATTTTGAGGGATTGCGTGGCACAATTCTACATCGTTCTCCTCTTCCGTCTGTTGATTCTGTGTTTCATGAACTTTTAGCAGAGGAGATTCGGCTTAAGTCTAAAGCCAATACGGGGTCTGTCCTACCTCCACCTCCGGCCGTCTTTGCTGCTCCACAACAGTCTCCGCCTGGCACCCAAAACAGACCAGCTCCTAAGGTATCTCAGGATGAATGTGCTTTCTGTAAACAGAAGGGTCATTTGAAGGCTCAGTGTCCAAAATTGTTGAGTAAAGGTAAACAGCACCAACAGCGACCACCTCAACAACAACGCCCACCACAGACTGCTCCATGGACGTATCGTCTACCTCAATCTAATAATGCAGTTGCTGCCCCATCCTTGGATCAACAAATGATGGAGCAGTTTAAGCAGTTCCTTGCTTCACAGCCTCATGTCATGTTTGCCTCCTCTCCTAAAGGTTTGTCTGATAATTCTGGTAAATCGTCTCCCTTATGGATCTTAGACTCAGGCGCTTCTCATCATATGTCTCCTGATATTGATTCTTTTGTGTCTGTTAATTCTGCTCCATCTTTGTCTGTCATAACCTCTGATGGTACTCCAATGCCATTGGCAGGAATTGGCTCTGTTCACACATCTCGTTTATCTCTTTCAAACGTATACCATATTCCTAGTCTAATTTTAAATCTTGCATCTGTTGGTCAATTGTGTGATTCTGACCTCTTAGTTTTTTTTACCTCTACCAATTGTTTTGTTCAGGACCTGCGATCTCCGAAGATGATTGGGATAGGCCATAGGGAAGGGGGACTCTATGTTTTGGATGAGCTAAAAATATCAGATATTGCTGCCTCTAGTGTGGATTTGTCATCTTTTCGTTTGAGTCGTTCGTCTTCTGATTTTTATCTTTGGCATTCTCGTTTAGGTCATGTTTCTGGGTCTCGTTTACAGTTTTTGGTGTCTACAGGAGTTTTAGGCCATTTAGACAGTCATGATATTTCTGATTGTAGTGGTTGTAAACTGGCTAAATTTTCAGCCTTGCCTTTTAATAAAAGTATTTCTTTTTCCATTGCGCCATTTGATTTTGTGCATTCTGATGTGTGGGGACCCTCTCCTGTATCAACCAAATGAGGATTTAGATATTATGTATCTTTTATTGATGATTTCACTCGTTATACTTGGGTTTATCTTATGAAACGCAGGTCTGATTTCCTTACCATATTCAGTAACTTTCGAGCTCTTGTGAAAACACAACACTCATCTGTCATTAAATGTTTTCGGTGTGATTTGGGGGGTGAATACACTTCTAATGTTTTTTCTCAGTTGTTTTCTTCTGATGGGACTATCCATCAAACTTCGTGTACAGACACTCCTCAACAAAATGGTGTTGCTGAGAGAAAACATCGCCATCTTGGTGAAACAGCTCGTTCGCTTTTGTTGTCAGCCGAAGTTCCTAGTGTGTTTTGGGGGGAAGCAGTACTTACCGCTGCTCATGTGATCAACAGAATTCCAATATCTCATAATTCAGGTTTGTCCCCGTTTGAAAAGTGTTATGGTCATTCACCTAATTATTCCTCGTTGCGCGTCTTCGGTTGTACTTGCTTTGTTCTTCGACCACACGCTGAGCGTAATAAATTGTCTTCTCGGTCCGCCTTATGTGTTTTTTTGGGATATGGTGCTGGTCAAAAGGGATATCGTTGTTTTGATCCAGTTAGTCAAAAATTGTATGTCTCGCGTCATGTTGTGTTTTTAGAGCATATTCCATTTTTCTCTGTTCCTGCTAGTTTACATCATATGACACAATCAAATCTCGTTCGCATTGATCCTTTCGATACCGACCCTGATGAAGCTCTATCTGATACTTTGGTTCAAGAGGTATCCACCTCCCATGTCCCTGTTCCTACGACCACCCAATTATCGGATGAGATTGCGGATAATCCTCCTCTGCGTCAGTCAACTCGCACTCGTAAGTCGACTAAACTCCCCGATTTTGAGTACTCCTCTTATTCTACTTCATTTGCTTCTTTTGTTGCCTCTATTCATCGACTTTCTGAGCCTTTGTCCTATAGAGTGGCAGTTCGTGATCCTCTTTGGCAGGCTGCAATGGCTGAGGAACTTACTGCTCTCCATCAGACTCATACATGGGATTTGGTTTCCCTGCCATCCGAAAAACATACCATTGGTTCTCGTTGGGTTTACAAGATTAAAACCAAATCAGATGGATCCATTGAGCGATACAAGGCCCGGCTTGTTGCTAAAGGCTATTCTCAGGAGTATGGCATAGATTATGAAGAAACATTTGCCCCTGTTGCTAAAATGACGACTGTTCGCACTCTGATCGCAGTTGCTTCCGTTTGCAGATGGAGAATATCTCAGATGGATGTTAAGAATACCTTCTTGAATGGTGATCTTCATGAAGAAGTTTATATGACTCCTACTCCTGGTGTCGCTTGTCAGCCTGGTGAAGTTTGCAAGCTTCGCAAAGATCTTTATGGTCTCAAACAAGCACCACGTGCTTGGTTTGAGAAGTTTTCTCTGGTGATTACTTCGCTTGGCTTCCTTCCTAGTCACTATGATTCGGCTTTATTTGTCAAGCGTACAACAACAGGTCGTATTCTATTATCCTTATATGTTGATGACATGATTATTACGGGTGATGATTATGATGGTATTGAATCTTTGAAGTCTGAGTTGGCACGTTGCTTCTCTATGAAAGACTTGGATATGCTACGTTATTTTTTGGGAATTGAGGTTGCCTATTCTCCAAAAGGCTATCTCTTATCTCAATCAAAATATATAGCTGATTTGTTTGAGCGTGCTCGACTTACTGACAACAGGACTGTTGATACTCCCCTTGAGACTAATGCTAGATACTCTCCGTCGGATGGCACTCCTTTGGCGGATTTCGGTCTCTATCATACTATTGTAGGCAGCCTGGTTTATCTTACTGTGACTCGCCCAGACATTGCGCATGCTGTTCATGTGGTTAGTCAGTTTGTCACTGCCCCTACTACAGTTCATTGGGCTGCTGTTCTTCGTATTCTCAGGTACCTTCGGGGCACTCAGTTTCATAGTCTCTTGTTTCCTTCTACATCTTCGTTAGAGTTGCGTGCTTACTCTGATGCGGATTGGGCTGGTGATCCTACGGACCGCAAGTCGACCACTGGATTTTGTATTTTCCTCAGTGACTCACTTATTTCATGGAAGAGCAAGAAACAAGATGTCATCTCTCGGTCTTCTACAGAAGCTGAGTATCGTGCCATGACCTCGACTACCTGTGAAATTGTTTGGTTACGTCGGTTGCTTGCTTATATGGGTATTTCTCTTTGTCACCCTACTCCGCTACATTGTGTTAATCAGAGTGCTATTCAGATTGCACGAAATTCAGTCTTTCATGAACGAACCAAACATATCGAGATTGATTGTCATGTCACTCGCCACCACCTACAGATCGGCACCATCACATTGCCATTCGTTCCTTATTCTTTGCAAATTGCTGATATGTTTACAAAAGCACACTCGGCTTCGCGATTTCGTTTCGTATCTGACAAACTCTCAATGCATATCGCTGTAGCATCGTGAGTTTGAGGGGAGATATTAGCTGTATTTATTTAATGGTCCTTTAGTCTATTTAGTTTTCAGTGTAATCCCTAGCCCTAGCTATATATACTCTTTATTGTATTCTGATTTATTTTTATGCACGTCAATAAGAAACCCTAGCATCTTTTTCTCTATGTTATCAGCGTGGACTTGCAATTTATTAAATGAAGGGATACTGCTTCTGGAGGAGGCATTTTCAACTCTTGAGTAAAGTGCATTTCCCTTGAACTTTATGCCAATAATATAATGGGAGAGTAGTTAATGTGGCAGAATGGTTTTTTCTCAATAACAAAAAAAGAGAATTTAGAAGCCGTAGAAATTGTGATGATAAAAGGCAGAATTTATTCCCTTTCCCTGCAACATTAATCCACTACCACAAGGAACAAATTCATATTCTCAAATAAAGCTTGTCAGTCACCCTGTCAGTCAGTCAGTGGGTGAATTATATATATGCAATAACAAAATTATGATATAATAATATGAGTATATAAGAGTGAGGTGGGAATAAATAAAGATTGTGCAACAACACTCAAATTGGATTAATCAGATTGGTTTGTAGTTGCAAGCTGAAATGAAACAAGATTCTTTTAGCTTGCTTTCTGCACTCAATATTTGCAAGTTTACAAACTCAACACTCATTACTTAAAGAAATTCTTAAAAGTGATTTTTTATACCACACACAGGGATTCTTTTCTTTCTTTTTCTAATTCCCTTTTATGTGTTAATGCAGTTGGACATTGTTCTTTCATTTTTTAGGCTTCATTTTAAAACAACTATTACATAAATTTTAGTCTATTACGTCAAATTGATGAGTTATACCTGAAATCTTGTTCATCGTAAATTTTGTTCAAATCTTGTACTTACGTTTAATATTGACTGAAATCGTTGCACACGAGATTATATACGAGAAATACAGGACGTTGGGTGGGGAAATGTTGCCCCAAAGAGTTGGATATTGGTTTACTAATTTGTAGCTACCTCAAGTGGAGGATATTACTATATTAGTATATATGAAATAGTTGGGGGGTGTGGGGTAGAGGTGGGTGTAGGACTATTAGCTAGTAGCAGCACTGCATAAAGACATAGCTTTTCAAGACTCAGTAAAAAGCCAATCCAGTTTTGGTCAGCTTGAGATGATTGAACTGATAGCGAATAGATGATGGACAAGACAAAATGCCAGAGGCCCAGAGACACGCACAGACAGCCCAGGTTTCAATGTTAATTCTCGGCCGGACTGGACTGCCTCTGCATTTCATTAGTAGTATTTCGCAATGATGTCTTGAGAGGAAAGTGGGAAAGAATATTGTGTCCTTCCCTGTCCCAGAGCTCTAGATCAAATGCTGTTTTGCAAATTTGCAGTGGTCTAGGATAGGACCAATTGGTCATATCCATGCTAGACCTACATCTTTTATACTAACCAGAGGGTCCTTAAAATCTGCTGAACATTGCGCTGTGCCTAAAAATTAGCCTACCTCTGCCTAGTTCTTTCTCTGTCCCCTTCACAACAATGGACGGATATGGGGCTAAGACTGAAGCAGGATCCCGAAGATAAACTGCACTACCATTAAGTATTAACCCGAGATTCCACAATCAATAGTCGTTGTTCATTAGGGAAAACCAACACAAATATTTTGCATTTCATTTTGGGCAACACAAATGGTTGATGTTGTTAGCATTTTTTCCCTGTATTATTGGATACAATAACAGGAATTACGTGTAAAAGTTTTATCATACATCAATAGTAGTATTTTAGCAGAGGACTCGAACAAGATTCAAGATGAACGAAAATCTTAGGTGTAACTAATAGTATTTAATGTAATAGACTCTACATCAAAGCTGACAAATTCAAAAGTTGGCACTTCATAGTCTTTTGATTATTTGACGGTTTCAGTTCTATTGTCAGCAATATGTTCACGAAAAGGCTTTGGGAAATTAACATTTAACAGCAAGAATGGCATTCCCTAAGAAGAGTTGCATAAGATTGAGGCCTACTGATGGACAGCATTTTGTATTTTCTTTTGATAAAAAGTACGAATCTGTAGAAGACAATGCAGGATGCAAACATTATTATTATGTAGCAACCGAATTCCCTCTGTTACTTGTGTTGCAGAAAACTTGCAACTGAAATGGAATACAAAACACACAGCAATTTGCTTGTTAAACCGACCTTCATAAATTCATAAATATGTTTTCGCTACGTATATTTACAGTGTGATGAATACTAAATGTCACGAAAAGAGAAAACATGAAGAAACACAACATTAGTATTTCATTCATTTATGAAACTGGAAATCTAAGACGAAGCCTTCCTCTTTTGCTTACCCAGTGGAACGACATGATGCATCAAACTGAAGTTCTCCATTGCAACTCAATCTGAACACGACCATTCTTTGAGTCAATGAGGTGGTATCTCTCATTCATTCTCTTGTTGGCAACGACATCCGCAAGATATATATCCACATAACCAAGAATTTCCTACGAAGAAAGTTTGAAAAATTGTTACTCCAACAGATGGGATCAGAATTCAGCATTGATGAGTAAATACTGAAGTCAAAACTTAAACCAACAACTCAGAAAATGAGGAGCCAAGTAGCAGACATTTGGGATTAAAAAAGGAATACAGACTAAGGGAACTGGTTATGAGAGAGCACAAGCTTTATATGACAAAAAACAAATATGGTCCTTACAAACTAAGAAGCAGCAGAAAATGGAGTCCTAATAACTTAACTAAGGAGCAGCAGAAAATGGTTACCTTGGGATGAAGTAGACCCATCCTTGAGGATGTACTTACAACTTCCACATGAATCCTGTCTTCAGTTGGTGGTTCGTCCAGCATAAACTGAAACTCCTCTTCCCATCTTGGATCTCTATTTTTCTTCACTGGCTGCAAAATTTCAAAACAAAAAGCCACAAATCCACGAATTACAGGCACTACGAGATTGCAAAGGCTTAAATTACAATTTTATATTGACAGTTCCACAGCTTACCTTGGTTCTTCTCTCCTCTCCCCTAAAGAGCAACCGTACAGATGGATTTGTGTGGTGCTTCCCTTCCAAATCTTGCGCTTCATGGACAATAACTACAAGCAGACCGCCACCATCAGGAGTTCCGTCAGGAGCCTTTTGCAGTGTATTTGAATCTTCTATATTATTTGGCAATTCATCATCTTTAAAAGGTTTGTACAACACTTCGAGAACAAGCTGCCCACGCGACTTTTCATTTTGAGGATCATCCGGGTTTAGATTTTTAAGAAGATCAAGAGTAAAAATTTTAGGCTCCTCAGGATCAAGCTCACTGAGTGGGACAACATTTACACCCATCTTGTCATGGACACCAACCTATCATAAAAAGAAAATATTTGGCTTTAGTCACAAAACCAGAAGGAGAAGGATGGAGAGCATAAGTTCAAATGCTGCTACAGCAAGCCTTATATGTTTAGATACATAAAAGTACAGTCACAATACAAGAAGTCATCTCAACAGAAAAAAAGGAGGGAAACAAATTCAAACGCAATTAAGCACAAATCCTCCCAATGAAACAATGCAAGTACCTCTCTGTGTTTGAAAACGTAGTACTTAGCTGCCTATGCACCATTTTCACATTGAGGTGATCAGCCAGGTTTATTTAAAACATATGGGGATAAATAGCAAAGTAACTTGCGTTGCTTTTAGGGGATTAGCGAAGGTTAAGTAACTTCATCATGATGGTGAAAGTAAAAGAAAAAACCTGTTCCCAATCGTACACAGAAACATCCAAAATTTGAGATTGTGGATCCTTCACGACAAAACTAAATTCTTCATTCCATTCAGGGTTCAAGTTCTTGTGTTTCACAGTTGTCTTCTTTGAGGGAAGTTTATCTTCACTGAGTTTTAGCTTCACATAGGGATCTGAAGCACCCAAAAGATCTTTTTTCTTAAGCTTCATTGCCCTCAAAACTTTCACATTAAGGATACCAACGGGTTTCTTCATTGCTCTGATAAAAGGAAACCCAGTATGCATATCATTTGGATTGGACTAGTGGTGGATGGATGTTTTCAATGTGAAATTCACGAGAACATGAAAAACTTACTTAGCAGGATCCAGTACTTGTACTTCTAGTGTTTTCGGCCACAGATACATATTTGCAACCTGATCCTTAATAAGCTCCTGGGTAAAAATATAAAAGCAATGACAAGGAGTCATTACAAGCTCATATGAAAACAGAAAAAGAAAAAAAAAAACAGCAACCATGATGCAGCAACTCCAGAAATGTCAATACTCAAGTTTCGGCAAGCCCAAAATTCCGAAATGGCAAATTGAAATTTAAAATTGTCCTGGAAGGTGTAGGGTAGCAGAAATTAGAGGTTAATGGATTTCAGGTAAGTGTGAGAAAAGACATAAAATTCAGACACTTAATAAAAGACAAATTTTAACTTGGGAATGCAAAAAATTGTGAAAATAAAACACACACATATGATGCCACGATACATAGAAATGGTTGGAGAGGAAGAAACGGGATGGAGAAGATAAAAGTATGAGCAGAAGAAGAAATCTAGTGTCGAAGGATACAACAAACGTGTGAATGCTAGGAGAAACTATTTGGATTACCCAGAAAAAGTAGGAGCTCTATATGTTTTCAGAATCAAATTGACCAAAGACTTACGACATAAGGATGCCAGAAATTTCAATAAAATGAGCCTATATTCATAATCACTTGATAAACGGTGTTTTTTAGTGGATATACCAGTATTAGCTGGATAAACCTTCATCAAACACTAGCCATAATTTGACAGCTGAAAATGTCATCAAAGAAACTCAACCTAACATCAGAAAGAAAGAGAAACAAAATGCAGAATAATCCATACCTGAACAAACCTGTACAGCCCGGGAATGGACATAGCATCGACCCCCAGCAATTTTAGTCCAAAGTCAACATGGGGCTGCAAAAAGAAGCAACTAAATGAGAAAAGGATTTTGAATCTCTCAATTTAATCAGTTTTGTACCAAGTAAAGAAAAACCAGTCTTAATTAATCACCATCCAAGTCCCAAAAAAGTAACTTTTATAATTGGAATGGTTTGTTTCTTGGGAACACCTATAAATAGTATTAGTAGTGAATTTTAGAAAGTGAAGAGGCACGGCAACAGCAACAATTGAATGTCAACAAACCCTGGAAAGGGCAAATATCCATTTTCAGAACTCAAAACCAAAGAAAAACAAGTCCACAAGTATTACCACTCTCCTTCTGCATGAGAGAATAAATTTTTTTGAAACAAAGGAAACACAAAACAAGTATCTTCCGTGAGATAAAAATAATATTATTTGTAGACGTTGAAAGTGCATCAGCAAAAGCACCAGCACAGTTTTCACGATCTTGGCAAGTTAAACATCCAAAGACATTATAAAAGAAAATCAAATCCACCTGCTTAAAGACTCACCTTTTCCATGAGAGAAACTAATATTTTTGCAAAACAAGGGAAGGTTGGAACAAGTGGCTTCAGTGTGATACGTGGACAAGCAAAAACTTGCAAGTCAAGCACCTGAAGCAATTGGAGAAAGAAACACAGAAATAAATATTGGCTACTTTATGTTGAAGTCCACTGAATTGCATCATAGTTAGTTCATTCCGCTTTTGTTTGTGAACTATGTGCACAGAGAGAGAAATTTTATGGAAATGAATAATTCAAATGACTAATTTCAACATACAGGAAAATTCACAGAATCAGGACAATAAAGAAACAAAGTGAGTACCTGCACAGTGGCTCGTAGTCCAAATGCCTTGACAGCAACAATTATGTTAGGATTACCGGCCCATTTCAAGACGGGTTCCATAATCAACTCTTTCTCCTCAGTGGTAAAGACTTTCATGCCTATATATGGAAGTATAGTGAAGAATCATCATATTTCAAAATTAGTGACAATGAGAGGAAGAAAACGTAAACTAGGGATTGCAAGCTTTTGTCAAGAATCACTCTGATAAAAGAAACTAAGTTGAAGTAAAGAGAAATACAGAGAATATATATGCACAAAGTGACTGCAAAATGGGAAGTTGTTAAGCTGGCAATGACATTCAAAACACATGTTGTTAAATACTCTGGTTCGAGTGGGATCATGAAAGATGACACAGTGTACGACTACTTGACAAAGTAATGATGTATAGATGAATTGGTTTGAACAGACTGAATCAAACCTTGAAATGTAGGAGGCAAGCAGCCCAATGTTAGTGCTTCAAACTCAACCGATTCAATCTTGTATTTTGGGATTTGTTCAGCAATGATGGGCTCTGCTATTGTCTTCACAGTCTTACAAATAGCCTGAGAATTTTTTGCAGATTAGTGCAGAGCGTAAAAAAATACAAACTAACAAGAACTAGACCAATATGCAAGCAGGGACAAACCTTATCCAAATAAGGCCACATATTCTCAATAAATTTGTTAAGCCAATCAATCTGCACAAAATAACATAGTAAAGTGAGTCTTTGATCATGCTTGCCATAGCAAGAACTTTGACACTATGATATATGAACTGGTAACATACACGATCATAATCTGGATTTTTTACCCAAAGGGGTATTTCTGGAAGCAATTGTTGGAGATTTTTAGAATCTTGCTCAGCCAAGGGACGAATTTCCGGATCCTGAACAACATGAGGGAACATAACATCCATATCGAACAATGATATAATCATTAGAATCATTTGTGTCAATCAGGAAACAAGGGGGGTTAATTTGACATGGGCCCCTAGTTATGTTGACAGCTTTAGAACTTTTGCAATGTTGACTGTCTATTCTATGTTTCTACAGACCTATTATGCAGTTTCTAATGTGTTCTCATTCTTTCATTACCAAATGAACAGCTTTTTCAAAATAGAATGAGGCAATTTAGGTGAGGAAAAATTTGAGTTAGTTACTATAAATCTTGCAGAAGATACATGCAAGTAATTAACCTTGTGTCTACTAATGATGGCAAAAAAAATTGAAATGAAAAAAAAGAAGATAAATGAACTGCTCACAGTTTCTGGCAGCTAAGAACGGTAGTGCTAGAGTGATGCTTGCATAATAAAGTAAACAAGAAATCAACATAAATTAAAACCAAAGAATGCTTCATATTCCCGCCCTGGCCATTTATGCCTGCTTTCACCATATCATTTTGCACAGAATTTGTCCAAGATAAATACAAACTCCACAACGCCTCCCCACCCCCAAAGACTCTCTTTTAGAACACTGATTGAATTGCAGATGGAAAAGAGAACGTGGAAGGTGTCAAAAAACATCCATTTCACAAACTCAGCCAACAAATAATCAAACTACAAAGCATGCCAAGTAAACATGTTGTTCTGGAATTACGACAAGTTGTGATGAATACAACATAAAACAGATAGTATGAAAATGCAGAACATCAAGAAAGGTAAAAACAGGCAAGAAAAGGCTGACCTTTACATCACTTGGCTGTACGTAGATGAAGAGAAAATATCCAATTACAAGCCCAATACTGATCCCTATTCCAAAACCAAAAACACCCATAATTGTGCTTACTATACCCATTTCTAACCTTCCTTTGATCACTCGAAGGAACACCAAGGTAGTCCTCCCAAGTATCAAAATCGAACAGAATTTTTACAAAAGTACGAAACAATCTTAAACAAACATTGACAACGACCCAAATATCACTACAACTGATAAGACTGAAAAAGACTAAATCTTTGTAAGACCCAAATTCAAGAATTATGTAACAACCAACATTTTTGTTGATGACATGAAAAAATCAATACAAAAGTTAACCAAGAGAGGCCAAAAATCTTGGGATGGTAACTGGCAAGAACTACGTTTCATAACAGAACTTTTTATCCGGGAAAATTGTCAATGAGATGCAAATAATATTCAGTATCAGGAAAAGCAATAAAAGACATTAATGTTTGGTCCCATTTATGCAACAACGACCCATTTGATCCACTCATAACGGCTGTGCAAAGAACCATTCAAGCGCGTGTGTAATGGGCTGTTGGCATACTTGTCGGTAAAGCTTTCAGTGAGTGACCTTTCCTTCTACTGAGGGTAAATTCGTCTAGTTAAAGATAAATATCTTCCAACCATAATTACCAGTGCTCTACTTCTTAATTGGTCAATGGGGGCCATAGTGTATCTTCTGTCTCTACGTGACGATCACAAAGTCGCATTATTTTATTTTTTTTCCATATCTTTGGTTTTTTGGGATTCCATTTTCGGTTTGATTGTGTTTTAGCTGCCCAATATTTGATTTAAATTCTTCCCTAATCAAGAAAGCTGAAGAAATAGAACTTTCTTGCTCAAACCTTGGTGTTGAGCATTAACGAGTTATGAGTATCGGTACATTTTAAGATTATTTCGTCTTATTCGGTCAAAAATTAAAATTACTTCATTCACTCATTTGTGATCAAATCTTTTGTCTAATATTATACTATCTTATTGTGTCTAATGTTCCAAACAATGTAGTTTCAATAAAATTAGAGACTGAAATTATAAATAACACTAAATTCACTTTACAATTATTAGATATTAATTCAGATATAAGTGAACTCACTTAGTTTTAATATAAAACATGATAAGGAAAATTAATTTTGGACAGAGACATTCAATCTCCACTCATTTCCTAAAGTCTAATCATTGTAAAATAATTTTAATGATATTTATTTAGTTTATAGTTTTAGTAAAACTACCTATGATTTTAAACATTTGATCGAATAAGACAAAATAATATTGATAAAATGATCCGATCTCATTTACAACATGAGAGATGGGAGGGTAGGAGCATGTAAGAATCCAACTTGCAATATTCATATTAACAAGATAAGAATAATTAATGTCTTAACCAGTTAAACTATCCGAAGCAAGCCTGGCGGGATTAAATTAATTCAGATGATCGGCTGCAAAGTTGCCATTGGTATGGAGCTTTTGTCTCGTGATCAGAACTTAAACGAGATGAAATCCCTATCAATTTATTAGTGTCCAGAATTGCACAAGGCTTTTTGCACAGAAATTCAGATTAGTTTGACTGGGATTGCAGTCGGGCCAATATTGGAAACAAGGCTGCAAAAGTGGCGTTTAGTGATGTTTTAATTCTCCTAAGGATCGCACATTTCCAGGATAAATTTAAATATTGGGCTTATTATTCATTTGTGTCCTATGCGCCGATAGAGTCCTATTCTTGTTTAGCAACCATCAACGTTTGGGGACACTAAGTGTGTTGTTCATTACTGTTTACTTCGTAAGCAAAACAAGCAAGTTTGTGAAGCCCATTTGACTTATAACCCAACAATTAATGTACAAAGATAAATCCTAAATGGACAGGCTCCGACCGACCATCAATAATCATTTTGTAAATAAATAGGTATTGCTTAAGAATTAAAAAAGGGCTGGTTGGTTACTCTCGGCAACGGTTTCATGTACCAATATATAAAAAAGGGTTATCTATAATTTAACCCCATGAAAGATGATCTTTAATCACTTTGTCCCCATCAAAGATTTTTATTAGCACTTTGCACCGATAAGGATATACTCTTACTATATTTAAATGAAAAGTTTAAATTTTGCCTTAAAAATATTATTATTTTTATTTCTTTTCATATTTTAGACTATTTTACCCTTAAATTTAAGTTTCAAAATCTTGTTCTACTTTGTCATCATTTTATTTTCTCTTTGCTTCATATATACTTTAATAAATTAAATTTCTTATTATTATTTTAAATAATAGAATAATATATATAATCTTACTAAAAAAATTAGATTTTGGATACGGTTTACTATTTTTTATAATTTGTTAATTATTTTTAATCTACTTGGTCAATAAAAACCTCATATGAATTATTTAATTTTTTGGAATGTAATAAAATAATACATACTTTGTCCAATTTTTTTAATTCTTTAATAAAAAATTAATGAAACATTTTATTTTACCACTCTGATATCTATGAATTTTTAATTTAGAGTGAATGAATTTTTTTATTAAATTTATTAAGTATAAAAAATATCTCTATTAGAAAAATATATATTTATAATAAATATACACCTTACAACTAATAAGCAAATAATTTTTTTTATTTATTTTGTCATTATATAATTTTATTATATTGATTAGGTTATTTTAATATATATAATAATATAATAAAAAAATTAAGATATTAAATCAATGCTTTAAATTGTCAATAATACAAATAAGATAAATAGTCATATTGTAAAGAGACAACAAACTAAAATGAGTAAAAAAAAATTATAAATTACAAGAAACTTGACATATTTATTTATATAAAAGAAGATGAAATAAAAGGAAAAGAAAAAAAGATGAAAAAAATAAACAAGTATTTTCATTTGTTAAAAAAATTGATCAAGTATTTTATGCCTCAAACTAATAATATTTAAGTATTAATACAAAATTATGGAGTAGATAAATTGAAATTAATGTTTAAATATAAGAGGGACAAATATAATTTAATTTATTTCTTATTGATGGATAAAATTGTCATTTAAAATTAATAATTAATGATGTTATCAATTAGCATCTTTAATTGATAGTCAACGGTGCAAAGTGTTAATAAAAATCTTTTATGGAGACAAAGTGATTAGAGGCTATCTTTCATAGGGGTAAATTAAAGATAACCCTATAAAAAATTGATACGTGTAGAATCACTTATTCTTCGGGTTCACTAATCATTTTGTTACAATTTTAGTTTAATTTTTAAAAATTAAATAACTAACTAAAAAAATGGATTTGAATCTTCTATACCATTTAATGTATCATTCTATGTGTT
Organism: Ophiorrhiza pumila; assembly: GCA_016586305.1. NCBI lineage: Eukaryota > Viridiplantae > Streptophyta > Magnoliopsida > Gentianales > Rubiaceae > Ophiorrhiza > Ophiorrhiza pumila. The sequence continues at coordinate 1,062,536 of BLIW01000010.1, read as the reverse complement.
ATTCCTTATAAATATAATACGTGTATTTTTAAATAATACTAAAATCAAGTGGTTAGTGAACCTAACAGATAAGTGTTAAATACACATGTGAGAATCTTATAGAACGATACAAGAAGTGATACATAAAAGAATACCTATCAACTTTTTATAAAGTGGTACATAAAAATGGAGCTCCAAACCAAAAGTCGGCTTTGAATATTCTGTATTATTTAGTGTATCAATTTCTGTAATACTATTTATAAATATGACTTATGTATTTTTAAATAATACTAAAACCCTATGTAATGATTAGTAAATTATGACTGATAATTAATTATACACGTGTCAAAATTATTTACGGATACACAAAAATAATAAAAAAAATTAATTACAGTGACGTCTTACTAGTACACGTGTATGGCAAGGATGTATCGGTCTCACTTTTGACCAAGCACAATATTGGGGAACACGAGGACAACATCAACAGTCACAATCAGCTCAACATCTAATTTTCCTTTGTTTTTTAATTAAAAAAATAATAATATTGAATCTAACGGTCCCCATCAAATTGGCGGTTGCCGCCCAACAGTATCCTAAGAAATGGAATACCAGTATGATGGTTTTAAGCTAGGGCGCATCCTCCAATTTATCAATGGACGGCGGACTTGTTACTGTTGTCGGCGTATTAGGATGAAAATACTTTAAAATACTTTCAATATACACATTAAAATAATTCTTCCAATTTGTACAATAAAATATTGCAAAACGAAAATCAAGATATTAATAGCCGTTTGGCAGATTCTCCTTTATAAAGACAACCAGCTCTAACCACAATAACTGATTCTTGAATTCCTTTCTCCCTTAATCCCTTCTGGTTTCTGTAGGATTCATTTCTCTCCTTATTTTAACTATCTTTGTATGATTCTATCATATATATATAAACAGAAAAAGAAAAAAAAAACTTTGTGTTGAATGAGAAATACTACTGCTTTCTTTTGATATTTGTTTGCATTGATTTCTGTGTACATTCAGGATTGTATCTTTAGCTGGGCTGAGTCTGTTTTTTCCAGGAGAATACAATTCTATACTTGTAAACCCTTTGATATTCATAAGTTTCTGTAAATTCTTGGAATCCTACCCATAAGTTGCATTGCATCTGCCAGAAAATCTGCATAGGGTTTCTATTTCCTTTACACAAAGAGGTAAAGAAAGTTCTCGATCAGGGCTACTGATCTGTGTTTATTTGAGATCATCCCTTATTTTTCTATTATTTTCGCACTGTTTTCCATTAGTTGAATATCTTCCATGGAAGCTGTTCTGTTCCAATCATCATCAGATCAACCCATATCTCCACAGAAATCCATCACTCATATCATGAAAACCCACAAAAGAGGAGCTGCGATATATCGCCCTTTCATCTCAAGACCCTCTGAGAACTTTGTTGTTCCATTAAACTTGCAAAATAATGCTGCTGGTGTTTTGCAAGCTCCTCTTCAAGTACTTCCACATAATTATATTAATCTTTCTCAGTCCTATCCTCCATTTTCAATGCAAAAACAACAACAACAACTACAACCCCCTCTTCTCCCTCTCCCCATCTCTTATACCAAACCAATCAAAACAACCAATGTTAATCACCACCCTCCCATCATTAGGGGCCTCTCTTGCCCTCCTACTACCCAAAGAAAAACCCAGAATAAAGTCATTAGATCTCGTGACTCATCTCTTACACCCAAGAAATCCAAAACCATTAATCCCAAAACAGAAGAGACATCCAAATCTTTGGGACCTGTCCCTAAGGATCTTCCCAAGGATGCTCCAAAGATTTTAACTTCATTATCAGGCAGCAATATCTATAACAATAATAGTAGTACTAATTATGGTTTTAGCTCCCTTGATGAAATAAGAAATCAAGTTGACGAGCTCTCAGGACCTGTAGTGTTCACAATCTCCCCTCCACCAAGCAGCCTGCCTTTGCCCACTTTTTCATTGAGGCCAAAGCTCAGCTGCAACACCGAGGCTGCTGGAATTGATGCTGGAGCAACGGACAATCTTTGCCGACTTCTTCGTCTTCGATAAAGTAGTTTATCACTAGCTTTCTGGTAATTGCTTGACCAGCTGTGTTATGGCCCTTGTACCTTATAAAACCAAAAGAAAAGTTTATGCTTTCTTGGGTTGGGGATTGGGACAGCGCAGCTATCAGAAAAGTTTCTTTTTTTTCTAGCTTGTTACACCTTTTCTGTGTGTGGCTTCTGTTAGTTTTGTGATCTTCCCCTATGTTTTTGAAAAATGGGGTGCAGTCGTGCACGAAACATAGTACTGAGTTTGTGGGATTTGTTCGTTTTCTTCTTTTTTTTTTTTTTTGTCAAAAAGTTTACGAGAATAATATATAGTATTGCAGTTGTTGGTTATATTGGCTCAAATATATACCATGTAAAGGAATCTAATTTTAATTCCATCTGAATGTCAAGCTTTCTTACTTCTTAGTTCCAATTTTAGTTTTCATAACTTGTGCTCATCTTACATAAGAGTTCCTAAAATGGTGAAAAGTTCAGTTTTGAACTATAATATGCAGTTTGAAGGCGATAACAGTTTGAAATTTTGTTTTGCTCCTCGGGAGAATATGTTGGTTTCTTGGTTAGAGCAAAAAATCAGCCAAAGCTTGTCTGGATTCAACCTGAAGAAGTAGGAAAATAGAGGTCACTGACGAAGCAATGTTTTTTTTTTTTTTTTAATCAATGTTTAGTTCTTCAAAACAATTTCATTCCAAAGAAACCCAATGTTTGTTATATTATTTTTATCGTGTGTATACATGTGTGTTGGGTTGGTAGATGGCTTACTGGCTTTAGTCTTTACTATCTGGGCTGTTGGTCGATGCCTCGGTTGAACAAACATTTGCGCTGCTCAATTCTTTGTTTGAAGATTAAAAATTCTTAATAGACACAATTACTTTTTGCATATCATACACTGATACACCTACAGATGCAAACGATTTTGGATATTCTATATATTTGATTAATTAATCCTTATAAATGTGACACATGTCGTTGTAGATAAAATTAAAACATTATCAAGTGATTAATGAACTATAAAATATAAGTGATTATTGAAATGTCAGAAGAATTTTATAGTGTGATACATGAAATGATACACAAAAGTAGTACAAAAGATTCATTGGTCTGGAGTTCAATTCCTGCCTCTAACAAAAATCCCCTCATATTTATGGATAAATGGGATGGAGGAATATTTGTGGAATTTCAAGTCTGGAGCAAGGCTTATGGTACTTCGCCGTGTTGGGCCGATAAGTTTGGGCCGGTGAGCATCGTCTAACACTCTTTGGGGAAATGGTACTTGGCCGTGTGGGGTTAGTATTCGCTGGAGGAGCATCGTCTAATACTCTTTGGGGGAAGAGTGATGACTTGGTGACCAAAGGTTAAATACTAGCCTTGGTACCCACTTTGAGTCGGTACTCGCTGGAGGTGCATCGTTTAACACTCTTTGGGGGAAGAGTGATGGGCTGGTACTCGCTGGAGGAGCATCGTCTAACACTCTTTGGAGGAAGAATGATGATTTAGTGACCAGAAGTTAAAGATTAGCGTGATACCCAGTTTGGTCCGGTATTATGAGAGTATTATCATTGACTATGCAAACTTTGGAAAGGTAGCTAACATATGGTATCAAAACAGCCTATAACGACTGGTCTATAGTCTACTATATATGATCTGCAGTTCTGCACTATATCTATATGCATGAAGTATCGTTATCACCATTAAATGTAAATCCCTACTTGGTGTATTAATTCTTTATAAAAACAATTATCCTATGGCGATCTTTTCCAGTTTGTCTTTACATTTTATCACACGCATTTCACCATAATATTATTGCACAGTAGAAAAATAGTCTTTTTGGGAATCAGACGTATATTTTGTATTTGTCAGGAATAGACAAATTAAGAAGATTCTGATCTTGCACATATTACTTTTGTTGCATTATAGAATTACATTTCCATCGTTTTTACTTTTTACCTCATGCAACTTGAGGTGAAAGCTCTTATTTTAATTGGGCCACCAGATGAAGCCCAGCGTCGCGACATTGACAGGATACATGGTTGCTTCTGTAGTTTGAGGCTTTGAGCCCACAAAGCCCATAACTCAATTGGGTAAGCCCCCTATCTTCTTCTCTCACATCGGGATTGACCGCTTCAATTGGCAAAGAATAGCAACGCTACTAGAGGCTAGAGCAATGAACCGGTCAAAGAAATTTGTGAAAACACTATGATCAATTTCACTATGACCATCAGTTGCCCGTTTTCTTCAATGAAATCTAGGCTGGCTTCAACACAAGGAAAGCAAATTACACAATTACAGCAAAAAGGAGACACTAATGCTGTCTTTTAAGAAATGGATAATGCCCTCTACAATATAACACTAGACTGTTGGCATACAAAGGAACTGAGCTTCATTCTTACCCATTTTCTAATTGCAAAATATCAAAGTAAAGACACAATCCCAAGAAAGTAGATGGTTTAAACACAGCTTAATTTCCATTCCTAGGAGATAAAGCACGTCCTCCTCGATGTCGATGTTATGAATTCTCCGTCTGTCTGTTCGCACAGACAGGACATGTATAAAAAATAGTCTGCCCTTCATCAGCAGATCTAATCTGTCAAAACCAAGTGAAACTTGTGTAAGTATCCAACTTCATCTAGAGAGCGGTCTCTTATCATTATGGGGATTCCAGGGATATAGATGAATTAAGTCTACAAAGAAAACTACCTGTCTAGCAACATAAGACATGCCCAAGTGTTGACAAGCTTTACATTTGGCATTGTAATCCTATCACCACAAATCAACAAAGGTAAACGTATGCCAGTTAGCTACCACAGAGCAACAGGTGTGGAAGTTTATACTCAAACAACACTAACCATTTGTTTTAATTCTTTTTCCTCTTCAAAATTATCTAACGAGGAAATACCCAGCTCCCTTCTAATATCCTGCAATAGAATCATGGAATATCGGTTTATAAGCACCAGTAGCAATAGAATCAATTATTGTAATTTCTAGATCAGTCTATCAGAAATTGAATTGAAGTTACAGACGATCAGCAAGTTACCAGGCTACATGCAAACATGTAGTGTCAAATAAGCATACATCACAAACAAAGTTAGAGTTGGGTGGTGCTGCAAAAGTAAAGGGAGCAGAAGATACAAAGACTATACAGCTTGCCTACAGTCAGCAACTGTTATAGGGTTCAACTCATTTTTACCGTCATTTTTGCCCTTCATAGAAGAAAGGTTTTAAGAATTAATGGCAGGACAACAAAGCCACTAAGATGACAATAAAATCCAATTCATCCACACTGAGGTTTTTCAGCAGTCATAGATTCTCTCATAATTGTGATAAGAGAATGCACTGATTATGTATGCAAATTGATCCAAGACAATTCAGTCATTCTAATTCACAAACAACGAAAAATAGAAAGAGAAGAAATTAACATGACACAGAACAATATACACATGGAAAGATGTGGGAAGGCTCACAATCAACACGAAACTCAGTTTATAAGCGCACCATCACAGGCTTCAAAGGTGATTGCAGCCAGCAATCAATATTGTATTGAACATGAATAATTTTGGAGAACAGAAATCTTAATGTTTCTTAATTTGTTCATAGCATGCATTAGTGAAGATGATAAAGTTTGGGAGAGGTTCTCCCGTTCGACTGTGAAACTCTTCCTCTTTCGAAATCTACATTCTTATGCTCCAGAAAGAGTGAATACTACCATTGCAGCCGCCCTAAGAGCTCCATTCCTGAACTAAACTTACTTATTAAGATCATTAATAAGTAAGAAACATTGTCTGTAAATATATCTCAGACCAACGAGGTTAGCATGGCCACCAGGGTCATTAAACTCAAGAAATTGAATCCTCTCCAATACCTTCCCAGACAATGTTCTGTTGTGAAATATGGAAAGTAACCAAATGGTGGCTTGGAGGCATAGCAGAATCAGAAATTAATAAACTAACTTCAACAACTTAAAGCAAAACTAAAAGGTTCTAATATCTTGCAACAAAAACCATCCAATACACACATGCTACTTTTCAGACAAATTACAGAGGTTCAATTTGCATGCTGGCCTAGATTAATTGAAAATTAAAATTATACCTCAGCAGTAACACTATACCGAATCTCTGCTTTCGCAATATCTGAGAATTAAACAACCAAGAAAATCCTCCAATCAAAATTACTAGCAGAGGAGTTAGAAACCGAGTTCCACGAAATCTGAGTATTACACGAACAAGTAAAAGTAAGAAAAAGATTAGACCTTTGATTCGCTTCTTGTGTTTGCAGAGAAGGCACTCGACATGGTTTGGATTTCTAAAAGACAGCATGGTTCCACACATTTCACAGAACATGAAATCCCTTTGACGACACCCCATTATTACATCCACTATTTTAGGGATTGGGATAGGGTCAAAACAAAAAGTAGCATAAACTTGAATCTGGGAAGTCCCTCTGAAGAGTGAAGAGGAGACAGATTGAGCAGTGAGCTCTTCCGGAGACGGAGGAGGGTTTAAGGGTTTATGTCGCAGACTCGTAGGGAATTAAAAGTTTTTGGTAGAATAATTAATGGAAAGCGCCAGACGGAGGAGTGTTTAAGATTCTGCCAATCATCGTTCAATTATTGAGAGTTAAAATAAGGAAAGAAACAAAAAAAAACAAAAACAAAGGGTGGTAACAAAATATTTTATTAATTACATAAATTATTTAATTTATTTTTCCCCTCTCGAAGAACTTCTTGAAAATTTTATAAATTAATAATGTGAACTATTGGTATTTTGTGAAATAGGTTCATATATCACACTACCAGTTAATTATTATTTTATAATTAGATAAAAATGTCAAAAAATTAATATAATTTCAATAGCCATTAATTCATACATGAATCACGTCTAACATATTAATCGGTTGTACGATTGTGTTAAATAGTGCTGCCGATAAGTAATTATACTTTTGTCCATGTGTTGGTTACCTGGTTTAGCACTCTATAATAGGTGTTTTATATTGCGATTACTTTTGTCCATTACATTGAATTTATTTATCCTTTATTGTTTATTATATTTTGTTCATATTTGAAGTTTGTACATTTTTTTTTTGTTTTTAATAAATTATTAAAATCAAGAGTTTTGTGTACAATTTAATTCAGTCCTCTTAAAGTTGTCATTAGGCTAACAACTCTAAATAAATAATCACAAATTTTGTTTGGACTTAAATTACTCCGAATGTCGTTTAAATAGCTGCAGCATATCTTGGACTTAGAGTAAGCCCATGAACTAAAAAAAACTCATTAAAAGGACATATACTAATAGGACTACTAGCCGATGTTGTATTGAAGGAGCCCGTCAAGAATTGCCCAAATATAAAAATAAAGGCTTTTTATTTATTTATTTATTTCATTTTTAAATAAAAAGCATTGTATTCTCCATAGAAAATAGGGAAAATTGTCAAAATAGTCACTCACATTGTACAAAAATATTTATTTTATCAGCAACATTAAAAATGATGCATTTTAGTCACTCACATTTAAAAAATGCACCAAATTAGTCACTAACCAAAATTTATTAACCCTTTTAACGGGAAAAACACACCTTGTTAACATAAAAAATGCAAGTTCATATCATGTATCACTTAATAAATTGATAAAAGTGAAAAATTGATTTACTTTTCAAACAAAACCCTTCATAATTTATTCATAGTCCACTGTTAATGGAGGAAGGGTGTACTGATAAAAAGCAGCGGATGATCAATAAATCGATTGTAATAAAGTGTTTTGTGTGAAGAATAAAACGATTTTCTATTTTTACCCTTTTATTAAATGGTCCGTGATGTAAACGTATATTTCCTCTGTTAAAAAGGTTAACAGAGTTTCATTGAGTGACTAATTTGATGCATTTTTTAAATGTCAGTGACTAAAATGCATCATTTTGAATGTGAGTGACAAAATAAGTTTATTTTACCATGTGAATAACTATTTTGACAGTTTTCCTTAGAACATAAATGGATTAGTGAAGATTCATAAGCAGTCTGTCCATACGTCATTGAATTTGTTCCGTACCCCAATCAATGGCAAATCTTTGAAGTTTGAAAGACTAATTAGTTTTGAAAAAATGTCCATTTGTTCCAACTTCCAACAACTCATCCACTCAAACAACAGCAATAAAACACTGTCACACAATTGAACTTGGCAGTGGGCACAGCTGATAGCTATACCATTGGTCCCATTGGCCCCTGCAATGCGCTTAAATTTCCTCCCAACTTCTCTAATTTATCACCAGCGATTAGCATGGATTATCTAATGGATAATATTGTGTAGACAAAGTTTAGTGTGTGTGTGTGTGTTTTTTTTTTTCCATATCATTGTATAACATTCACCTGCTGCTTATGGCATAATGCTTCTACTACGACCCTTTTTCCCAACAAAATTAACAAAGTAGATGCACCTAAGTTTTCCAATCCAATTTAATGCCATCTATCTGTCCTTATCTGAATTACTAATGCACATGCTGTGTTTGGAGAAACTAGCACAACCAATAGAAATAATGATAATTACATTTCCATGAGAACTTGTGACTGTATGTAATCCTTCCAGAAATTGGACTACTCCGTTCCTCAAGCATTAAATTTCACTGTTATTGACAGCAAGAACTGCTTGCTAGTACTGTCCCAGTAATGTCAGTGTCTACTCTACTTTAAAAACGTTAAGAAATGGCACAAAATTATAGTTGATGAATTCATCCTAGCTAAAGAAACTACGAGCTGGACTGATTTTTTACCTTTTTTTTAAATCTTCGTCGATCCTACTAGTTACAATTGGAGTCTCGTCCCTCGTAAATCTTGTCCGGGTCCGCTACTAGCGTCTGACAACTGCTTTTTTACTCGTTTCATCAGAGTTAGACATCTCCACATTTCTATCTTGTTTAAGATCGATGAATTGAAAATTTGGTGACATAATGTACTGAATGAACTCAGTTCAGTAGATTTCGTGGTCCTAGGTTTGATAATCAACTCATAGTTGTTCTTGTTCGTATGCATTCGTTTGGTTAATTGGTTGGTTGGTCCAAATGAGAACCATACAAAGAAATACAATTCTTGTACCAAGTTTGATGGAAGCAAGAAGCAGCAGAAAATGTGGTTTGTCTTGAATGGTATAATTACTATATTTACATTTAAGAACACTCCACCCAAAAATCACTCAATTTCAAATTACAGTTAAGAAAACTTGTTTACTGTTGACCAACCATAAGATGATCGATCATTTATAGGAGGGAAAAGACCGTCTACCATCCACGAGCTCGATCTCCATGATACAAACTACTTTCATGGCCTGTTTTCTTATTTAAAGCTCTCTTTTGCACAACATTCATTAATAAAGTCAACATCTTATCATGGGAATGGGAGAGGTTGAGCCTTTCCCGAACCAGAAATTTGAGCAAAATGCTGAAGAAGCAGAAAAGGGTCAGACAACAAAGGATTCAAATCCACAAAAGAAGAAGATTGTTTCGATTTTTGGGCTGTTTGCTGCCGCTGATACAATTGACTACATTTTGATGTTCTTTGGAAGCACTGGAGCTTGCTTACATGGTGCTGCACTGCCTGTGTTCTTCCTATTATTTGGCCGTATGATTGATTCTTTAGGACATCTTTCATCAAATTCTCATGAAATGTCTTCAAAGGTGTCCCAGGTATATTTTGTTTTGAGTTTCTAATGTTTCTTCTTCTTTATTTCATTACACAAACGCAAAAGAATTTGCCATGTTCTTCTGTTAATTCTTCATAATCAGGCGGGTTTTTGAATTTCACGTGTGATACATATAGCAAAAATTATGAGAAGTTTATACTAATTTGAAACCCGATTCAATCACTTTTTAAAATGTTAAAATCTATGGCTTTTTGGAGGAACTGGAATTTCTGTTGCCATCCCAACTGGGATCCCGAGTATGTTCACCTTTCCTTGTACAATGTGCTGTTTTTATGAAACTATTTGCCTCATTACGTATAATATTCTACAGATTCTTTGCCTTCTGAGGTAAGATTAAGAATGAACTGGACGCAAAACTGCTGGCTTACACTATAATAGACAATATGGATTTACTTTTTGATGACATTTTTGGTTGAAAACTTCTCATTCGGTACGTATTTTAGTTAAATTCGCTTCATCTGTTGCAGCATGCACTGTACTTGGTTTATCTTGGCTTAATTATTCTGATGTCAGCATGGATTGGTATGTTTTTGTCTTCCTTGCTGAATTCTCTTTTTTCTGCTAATCAAGTTAGTCTTTAAAATCAACAACAAAGTTTCTTGTTTGCCCTCTGGAATCCAGGAGTTGCATGTTGGGCACAAACTGGAGAAAGGCAAACTGCTCGTTTGCGTTTCAAGTATCTCCGGTCGGTGTTGAAAAAGAACATTAGTTTTTTTGACACTGAAGCCAGGGATACAAATTTAACCTTTCACATCTCAAGTGATGCCATACTGGTGCAAGATGCTATTGGGGACAAGGTAAATGTTGAGAAAACATTTAAGGACAATTCTTGCCATCATTTATTGTAATTCTTTACTAATATCACTAATTTTGTGTTTGTGCAGATGGGCCACAGTTTGCGGTATCTTTCACAATTCTTTGTGGGATTTGCCATTGGGTTCGCTTCAGTATGGCAGCTTACACTACTCACCTTAGCTGTTGTTCCACTGATAGCCATAGCAGGAGGAGCTTATACACTAATCATGTCAACCTTGTCCCAAAAGGGTGAGGCTGCTTATGCTGAAGCTGGGAAGATAGCAGAAGAGGTGAACAGCGGACTATTTCTCCTGCTTTTGTTCCTGAATGACATCAACACTGTTTTTCCAGCTCCTTGAGCAAAATTTTTTTCCTAGGAACTTGTACTCATTTAGAACTTTTATGTTATTCATGTTAAATGGAGTTTCTTTTGGCTTGGATCAGGTTATTTCACAGGTTCGTACAGTGTACTCGTTTGTTGGGGAGGAAAAAGCAACAGAAGCATACTCCATTTCACTTCATAAAGCCCTCCAACTGGGAAAGAAGAGTGGGATTGCAAAAGGAGTTGGTGTTGGCTTTACATACGGACTTCTACTATGTGCTTGGGCATTACTTCTTTGGTATGCCAGCATACTTGTCAGGCATCGCGACACAAATGGTGGAAAAGCATTCACGACTATTCTCAACGTGATCTTTAGTGGATTGTAAGCCTAGTAGAAGAAAATGCACCCATGTCTAGACAATCTGTTCATCCTTTTTAAATGTATTAGTCATTTTGTCTGTCTGCCTCTGCAGTGCTCTTGGTCAAGCTGCTCCAAATATTGCCAGCATTTCAAAAGGGCGTGCTGCTGCAACAAATATCTTAAGCATGATCGAAGATGACTTCCACCAGCCTAAAAGGTCAGATGATGGTCAAACGTTGCCAAAAGTTGATGGAGAAATCGAGTTTTCTGAAGTCTATTTTTCTTATCCATCTCGACCGAATATGATCTTTGAAAATCTGAGTTTTTCAGTATGTGCTGGAAAAACGTTTGCAGTTGTTGGTCCTAGTGGTTCAGGAAAAAGCACAATTATCTCCCTGGTTCAACGCTTCTACGAGTCTAGTTCAGGTACCTAAAGCTATTCTAGCTAGGACAATCAATTTTGTTTAGAGCCAATTTACATTTCCCATTGCTGGATCAGCTATGATATTTTTCTAAATGGGCATTATTTAGGAAGGATATTGTTGGATGGCCATGACATGAAGGACCTGAAATTAAGTTGGTTGAGAGAACAGATGGGGTTAGTTAGTCAAGAACCAGCGTTATTTGGCACTACCATAGCCAACAACATCTTGTTTGGTAAAGAAGGCGCTAATATGGATCAAATAGTTCAAGCAGCCATGGCTGCAAATGCGCATTCTTTTGTTCAGGGACTGCCCGATGGTTACGATACTCAGGTAAATGTCTAACAAAATAGCCTTTTATTTCTCATAGAACCAAAGCAAAATCACTATATCAATCATCTGGATAGAGTGATTTAATACGACCAAGTAAATATTTGGTTGCTTTCTCAATTGTTGCTGATTTCTTAAGCCATATATTCTAAGATAAATCCATTTTTCAACCCTGTTACAAGTCTTGTGGGTAACATTTTGTTGTCTATAGGTGGGTGAAGGGGGCACTCAGCTCTCTGGAGGACAAAAACAGAGAATTGCAATTGCAAGAGCAGTACTGAGGAATCCAAAAATATTACTTTTGGATGAGGCAACAAGTGCTCTTGATGCGGAATCCGAGCTAATTGTTCAGAAGGCATTAGATAAAGTCATGTCTAATCGGACAACAATTATTGTTGCGCACAGATTATCTACAGTTCGAGGTGCTGATAAGATAATTGTCCTACAAAATGGTCAAGTTGCTGAGATGGGTTCTCATGAAGAACTGATGTCTAAATGTGGCAATTATGCATCACTAGTGAGTTTGCAAGTATCAGAACACTCGGAAGATCCAACTGTGGAGAATATGAGAAAACCTTCAGGAGTTTCTAGCTTTCGAGACCAGCATAATGTTCATTATGATCACCAGGACCAGGAGTCTAAGCAGAACACTGTAGGAGAACTGCAGTTGAACAGTGAAAGCAAGAAAGTAGCTGGCGCAGATGAATCTCCATCAGCATGGGAATTGATCAAACTAAACGCACCAGAATGGCCATTTGCTGTACTTGGATCAATTGGTGCAACACTGGCTGGCATGGAAGCTCCACTTTTTGCATTTGGAATCACCCATATCTTGACTGCTTTCTATTCTCAGGACGTTTTCCAAATAAATCAAGAAGTTCGCCGTGTTTCACTCATATTTCTTGGAATAGCTCTTCTAAACATCCCTATATATTTGCTGCAACATTATTTCTACACGTTAATGGGCGAACGTCTCACCACTCGAGTTCGTCTAAGAATGTTCTCAGGTTCTTTTTCATTCTAATAATAGGTGCAGAATGGAATTTTCTTTTATCTCACCATGCCTGAAATTTGTAAGTTCTGAATTTCAGCTATCCTTGCTAATGAGATTGGCTGGTTTGATATGGATGAGAATAGCACGGGTTCACTGATGTCAAAGTTAGCTGCGGATGCAACATTAGTGAGGAGTGCACTAGCTGACCGACTATCCACCATTATCCAAAATGTAGCACTTGCTGTTACTGCTTTTGTAATTGCATTTACTCTTAGTTGGCGCATGGCAGCAGTTGTCATTGCCACATTTCCTCTACTAATAGGAGCTGCAATTGCTGAGGTATTTGAAATACAAATTCAACTTTATCACTAAGTTGCACAGAATTATACGTATTACCAATCTGAGTTTTATCATTTTTTCTAGCAACAATTTCTGAAAGGATTTGGAGGTGACTACACTGCTGCTTATTATCGAGCTACAGCTTTGGCACGCGAAGCCATTGCAAATATACGTACTGTTGCTGCATTCGGTGCTGAAGAGCGGATATCACTCCAATTTATAAATGAATTGGAAAAACCAAACAAGCAAGCTCTCCTACGTGGGCATATATCAGGTTTTGGTTATGGTTTTTCTCAGCTCTTAGCATTTTGCTCTTATGCTCTTGGCCTTTGGTATGCTTCTGTTCTAATTAAGCAAAAGAGCTCAGACTTTGGAGAGATTATCAAGGCATTCATGATTTTAATTGTCACTGCATTTGGGGTGGCCGAAACACTTGCTCTGGCACCTGATATTGTGAAGGGATCACAAGCATTGGGGTCTGTTTTTGACATTCTTGGCAGGAAAACAGCCATAAATCCTGATGATCCCACAGCAAGAATAGCAACTGAAATCAGAGGAGATATTGAATTCAGGAATGTAAAGTTTCACTACCCAGCGAGGCATGACATTACCATTTTGGACGACTTAAACTTAAAAGTATCAGCAGGAAAGAGTCTGGCAGTAGTGGGTCAAAGCGGGTCAGGAAAGAGTACAATAATTTCCCTAGTGATGCGATTTTATGATCCTCTATCAGGCACAGTACTAATCGATGGATTTGATGTCAAGAACTATAACTTGAAATCCTTGAGATTGAACATTGGTTTGGTGCAGCAAGAGCCAGTACTATTTTCAACTACAGTCTATGAGAACATCAAATATGGCAATGGAAAGGCATCAGAAATAGAGATAATGAAAGCTGCCAAAGCAGCAAATGCTCATGAATTTATCAGCAGGATGGCAGATGGGTACAATACTCATGTTGGTGAAAAAGGGGTGCAGTTATCAGGTGGGCAAAAACAAAGGGTGGCAATTGCTAGAGCAATACTAAAAGATCCTTCAATTCTTCTGCTGGACGAAGCAACCAGCGCTTTGGATACAGCAGCAGAGATGCAGGTTCAAGAGGCTCTCAATAAGCTTATGGAAGGAAGGACAACAATTTTAGTTGCACATAGATTGTCCACAATACATGATGCTGACAATATTGCAGTTTTGCAACATGGCAAAGTGGCTGAATATGGCAGCCATGATCAGCTCATAAGCAGACCTGGGAGCATCTATTCTCATTTAGTCAGCCTACAGCAAGAAAAAGGGGCAAGAGTCGCTGCTCCACGTTAACCAGTTGGTGACCCTTTGGACAATAGACACTAGTAAACAAAAAATCGAAGATTGAACTCTGCAAAAGTACTTTTGTTGCTCATTTTACAAGGTTTTACATCAAAGTAACAGTAAAAACGGTTATTGTAAACCAAATCTCCATTTTTCAACTGTATTTTTGTAAAAAAAAAAAAAAAAAGCATAATTGCACCTATCCTAATTGTAAATATGTATTTTAGTGAATATTCTAAAAAAAAAAAATAAATTTAAAATTTCACAAAACTTCTATTTTTCATTGATTATAATATACGCATCTTAGTAAAAAAATGTATTGATTTTGATTATTTCATTACTGTTTTTTACACACATATCAATTGTAAACATTCATTATAATGAATGGTGTCAAAAAAAAAAAAATTATATTTTTCACCAAAATTTCATTTTTCATGAGTTATAACACATGTATTTTAGCAAAAAATAGCAAAATTAAAAAACGCCATTATTTTGACCTTTTTTCTTTTTATGTTTTTACACATACCTCTATTGTAAACATGCATTCAAGTGAATATTGTAAAAAAGTGAAATTTATAAAATTTTCACATCATTTCCATTTTTCACGGGTAATAACACACGAATTTTGGTAAAAATAGAAAAGTAAAAAAACATGTTGATTTTGGCTTTTTCAATACTATTTTTTAACTCACCTCAATTGTGAATAGTGTCAAAAAAGTGGAATTTAGATTTTCATCAAATTTTCATTTTTCATAGATTATAACACACGTATTTTAGCCAAAACTGGTAAATTTAAAAAATCCATTGATCTTGACTTTTTTTGCATCCATTCTAATTGTGAACATGCATTATAGTGAATAGTGTAAAAAAAAGTGAAAATTAAAATTTTATTTTGTCAAACGATTTGTTTATCCTATATTATCTTGACTATTTATCTCTATTAGTGACAAGATATGAATAAATCCTAAAGATTTTTGTTTGAAAAATAAATTGATTTTCTACTTTTACTTATTTTTTAAGTGGCACATGATATGAACATGCGTTTTCTCTGTAGAAAAACAAATAAAATTTGATTTGTGACTAATTTATTGCATTTTCTAAATATTAATAACTAAAATGCATAATTTTTATTTTTGATGTGGATAACAAAATAATTTTTTTTATAATGTCAACGATTATCTCCATATTCGTCGTCCAAATTTCTAACTTCTCTCTTCTATTATTAAGTTTTCCATCCGTTAGTCTTCTTTTCGTTTCCACTTCCACTTTTCCTCTTCCTCTTCCTCTTCCTCTTCCTCTTCCTCACTAACATTTAATTGCTTTAATTCCTAAAACCCTTAATTTTTTTCTCCACCCGTTACCATCTTCTTTTTGTTTCTACTTCCACTCATCTTCCTTTTCCTCTCTCTCTTCCTCACTCAATCCATAACTTACGATTATTATATAGTAGGATTGCTTCTCTGTTTTTTCTCACTATCCGCAACCTCAGACCTCCATAAATTTTCATCTTTCAATCCCTTTGACACTAGATTAATAGAAGCATATATGTTTTTGGTGTCTCCTCTTTATTAGCTAATCAGATAATCACGTGAACCCACTCAAGATCAATTTTTGTCAGCTTCACCTTTGGCATTGACTCAGTCTCTAAAACCTTCGCAGCCCTTTGGCTCTCTATCACCAAAAATTCCACCAAATGATCCCCCATCGGGTTTAATCAAAGAACTCTTGATAATCACAGTAGTCCCTTTGGAAGAACAAGGTAAAGAACCCATCTTTTCTAATAAATCTTCTTTCGGATGGAGGCCGATGGGTTCTTGTTTGGGCACCACCAGCCCTTCCTCGACGGTGGTGGAGGCGGCGGCCACTCTCGGCCACCTCCCTGAAAGTTGACTATCTATTGTCAAACTCACACAATACTAAAGAAAACTCAAGCCTTTTTTTCAAGGTTGTTGGAATAACTATTAAATATAACTAATGGAAGGGGCAAAAGAGAAGAAGGGGACTGGTAGTGTGCCAGTTCTTCCATAGATGAGAAACCCAATTGACATCAGCACTTTTGATGAATGCCCTTTTAATCTCCTCCCTTTTCTTGACCCCAAGTAGCCTTTTTTAAATTTTCTTTTAATCTTGTCTTTAATGAATGAAAATAGTAAAGTATTGATTACTGATTTTTTTTAAAATAAATTTCTGTTTTTGATTCTCTCGTGGTTGAATTCTTTTCTGTTTGTTCGTGTAATGTGTATTGAGTTATAAAGTTGAAAAATTTATGTTGGTTTCTTGAAACTTGATGACTTGAAAAGGAAGCTTAGAAATCATGGATTAGGGAGTTGGTAATTATAGTTATGATTGTGTATTGAGTTTCTGTGATATTTGAATTCTGCAGCTATGAAAATTGTTATTTTATTGAAATGTTACTGTTAGAAAAGGGTAAAGTTACCAAAAGACTATAACTTTATTATAAAGCTTGTTTCTTTCATGGAATCTGGGTTTGAGTTAGGTTTAGATGAAGACCATTTTTAATTTCTATGTTTAATTCACACTGAGAAAATCGAAGCGGGTTTGATTGAAAATAATATAAGTTAAGGGACAGCCCCAGCAAGCAAAAAAGGTAAAAGCATTGATTTGGCAGATAAGATTTTCAACTATATCTTACTGTTTTCTTGTATATTGTGTTGGGGTTGTTGAGTATGCATAGTCCTAATTAAACAGGAAGTTGTGATAGTTAGAGTATAGCGGCTTGCTGGAAATCCTGCTGGAATTTTTGTTAGTACTGGTACCCAAGGAGGTGGTCAAGAGACCACTGCGTAAATTTTTTATACTCTATTTTATTTTCACTTTTGATTTTATAATTGATCAATGGGAAATTATTTAATTGTTTTTGTTTTCATTTAGCCTTATTTTATGGTTAGTTGATTTGGACTTTGATGTTTGATTGATTAATTACTTTTAAATTGACACTTTTTATGGTTTGATTGATTAAGTTTTAGTATTTTGAGAAGAAGTGAAGTTGGCTGATTATGTTCCTGTTCTTACCGTGATTTCTGATTTTTGTTTCCTGTTTTATTATTGTTTATCTGTGTGGCTATTCATTTATCTTTCTGTAAAATCTGCAACTTACGGAGATTCCCGGTTGATTGTTTAATTCTCAACTCTCCTGCCTCGTTCTTAGATTCCAATAGGTTCACAACATTAACTGCATGTAATGGCATTAAGGTTATTTCCAATTTAGGTAATGGACTTCAGAGTCAAAATTGTGGTTTTCCTCTTTTTTTTTCTTTTTTACCTACAGAAATTTGGAAGTCTTAATTCATCAAATAAGACTTTGGTAATTATGGTTTCTTTGCACTTTTGATTGTAAAATCTTTTTTATATATTTTATTTTACTATAATTAACTTAATTATTGACCAAATGTATATACTGTTTCATCATAGTTGAATATCTTATTGCATATCTTATTGCAGTTCTATAGGGTAAAGGGACTCAGTTATTTTGCCAACAAAATAACATTCATTCATAAAAATCTAGCTATTGTGCAGATCTTAAGCTTCACCTTTATAAGTAGAAGACTGGAGCACTCTTACTAAAAATATATTTTTGTAATGGTCAATTATAACTTAGGTTTAGAGAGATCAAGACATGGGAGATAAAAGGAGATATGTATGTTTTGCTCTTGAGCAGTTTGTAAGTTTAAATAATAAGGAGGCGATACATTACACTTATGCCTGAAGTGAATCTTTACATGAAGCCAAGAGTTCATCTCAATCCAATCGATTTTAATTAGGTTGATACATGCTTAACTACATGGATTAAGCTTTTCAATTAGTAGCCTGACATTTTGGGTGATGGTTTTATGCACAGAGGTGCAAATTTAAGATTTTGTTATCTTATGTCGTAGGTGGAGGACATGGTGAAAAGAAGTTTTGGTGAATTTCCAATTTTATTTCAAGAGTTCTAAGGTATGAATGTTGGTACTTTTGAGCCTCTATAGCTTCTCTCTCAGTTCTGTAATAGAGAGTTTTGTGTGTGTGTGTGTGTGAGAGAGAGAGAGAGAGAGGTCTCCTATAAAATTGGGAAATATTAAGACTTACTTAATGGTGAAGGACAATGGCTGATTTCACGACATCAACATAGAGCAAACTGGATTTTCACTCCTCAAGATCTTGTATTTCACATTCTCTTCAATTTTAATTATCTTTTTTAGTTCCCTTTTTGTTATTTTAGCTCAAACATAATCTCTAAATGTTTCTTTATCGTTTTGAATGGGTTTTTTTATTATGTTTGCTTTCAGATTGTTATTTAACTGGTTTTTTCCGAGGTTTCTTCAAAGAGGGAATTACAGAAACAAAGAACTTGGGTTTCATTGGCACTTTTGATTTAAATCAAAATATTTAGGTTTGTCCTAAATATAAATTTTTAGTTTTAGCAATTTTGATTCATTCTATGCAAGTAAAAATTCTATAATGAATGAATATTTTTGAAGTTTGCTAAACTGTTGATACTTTGGGAATTTATACAACGAATTATTGCTCTAGAGGGTTTGAGATTATTATTACTAATTCTATACTTTTCTTCATTTTATTACTTCATTAAGTTATTGATGTGACAATCACAGGAACAGTTTTTACAGCCTTGCTGAAAAGATTATTTCTTATTCACCAAAAGAGGCGATACATGAAGAAAGTAGCGACACAAGAAAAGAGATCTCAAAAAGAGAATCAAAGAATGATATGATGGTGGCAAATTTGGAGGATCATGATACTGATGATCAAGCAGACATGGAAAAAAGAGCTTTGAAGAAAATAAAAAAAAAACCAATAAGGATGCAGACAAAAAAAGATGCAATGCAACTATTTGAAGAGTTATTTTTTTTAAATTATCTATTTGAAGAGTTATTTTACAATAAAAAAAAATGCAGACTACAAATATTATATATGTGTGTATTTTCAATTACTAGAATAAAAAAAACTTTAAAAAAATATTATATATATTTATGTTGTGTATATTTAGGTATGTATAAAAAATGGATCACTACTTTGGTATTTTCCAAAGAACTTGTATTCTTCCTCAAACACATTATCAAGAGCCATTGTCATGTTTTGAATATTGATATACATGTAATCGAATAGGACTGTAAAGTCTTGCATTTACTTCGAGTCTCATGTAATGGAGTAGTACTCCAAAGTTATTGCTTTAAATATTGTAACGGTGTGTTCGGGTATATCCGTCACCGTATTTTGCCCATATATATAAATTTTCGATTAAAAAAAACACCATATTCGTTTAACATTAGGTTAAAAAAGTCACATTTGGCCAAAAAATGCCATTTTCGGCTAAAAAACGTTTGATTATCCAAAAGATGGACGAAAATGCCATTCGTTGATGCCATTTTGCGACTTTAGTTTTTTAGCAATAACGTTATGGTTTTAAGTCAAAAATAGTGTTTCATGAAAATTTGGACTAAAACCGCACTTATTGGCATGTTTTTATGAAAATTTCACATTCAGCCGAGAAGCGCCATTTTGGGCCAAAAAGCGATCCAAAATAGGAACGAAAACGCCCTTCGACAGTGCCATTTTGCGACGTGAGTTTTTTGGCCCAACTATTTGGTTTTTAGTGTAAAACAGTGTTTCTATTAATAAAGTACTAAAATCACAGCTATTGTAACATTTTTTTTTTCATTCTCCAGTTTTGAGTCAAAAAAAGGGTTTTCAGATTAAAAACGTTGTTTTGGAGGAAAAACTTGATTTATACCCATATAACACCCTATTTTTTAAACATTAAGGTAAAAAAGTCACATTCGGCCAAAAAATGCCATTTTCGGCTAAAAAACGTTTGATTATCCAAAAGATAGACGAAAATACCATTCGTTGAAGCCATTTTGCGACTTTATATTTTTGGCCCTAATATTATAGTTTTAAGTAAAAAATAATGTTTTTATAAAAAATTGGACTAAAACCGCACTTACTGACACATTTTTATGAAAGTGTCACATTCGGCCGAAAAGCGCCATTTTGGGCCAAAAGACGATCCAAAATAGGGACGAAAACGCCCTTCGACAGTGCCATTTTGCGACCTGAGTTTTTTGGCCGAATTATTTGGTGTAAGTGTAAAACAGGGTTTCTATTAATAAAGTACTAAAATCACAACTATTGTAACGTTTTTTTTTCATTCTCCAGTTTTGAGTCAAAAAAAGGGTTTTCAGATTAAAAACGTTGTTTTGGAGGAAAAACTTGATTTTTACCCATATAACACCATATTTGTTTAACATTAGGGTAAAAAAAGTCACATTTGGCCAAAAAATGCCATTTTTGGCTAAAAAACGTTTGATTATCCAAAAATGGACGAAAATGCCATTCGTTGATGCCATTTTGCGACTTTAGATTTTTGGCCCTAATATTATGGTTTTAAGTAAAAAATTAGTGTTTTTATGAAAAATTGGACTAAAATCGCAGTTACTGGCACGTTTTTATGAAAGTGTCACATTCGGCCGAAAAGTGCCATTTTGGGCCAAAAGGCGATCCAAAAAAGGGACGAAAACGCCCTTCGACAGTGCCATTTTGCGACGTGAGTTTTTTGGCCCAACTATTTGGTTGTAAGTGTAAAACAGGTTTTCTATTAATAAAGTACTAAAATCACAGCTTTTGTAACGTTTTTTTTTCATTCTCCAGTTCTGAGTCAAAAAAAGGGTTTTGAGATTAAAAACGTTGTTTTGGAGGAAAAACTTGATTTTTACCCTTATAACACCATATTTGTTTAACATTAGGGTAAAAAGTCACATTTGGCCAAAAAATGCCATTTTCGGATAAAAAAGGTTTGATTTTCCAAAAGATGAACGAAAATGCCATTCGTTGATGCCATTTTGCGATTTTAGTTTTTTGGCCCTAACGTTATGGTTTTAAGTAAAAAATAGTGTTTTCATTAAAATTTGCACTAAAATCGCACTTATTGGCACGTTTTTATGAAAATTTCACATTCGGCCGAAAAGCGCCATTTTGGGCCAAAAGGCGATCCAAAACAGGGACGAAAACGCCTTTCGACAGTGCCATTTTGCGACGTGAGTTTTTTGACCCAACTATTTGCTTTTAAGTGTAAAACAGAGTTTCTATTATTAAAGTACTAAAATCATAGCTATTGTAACGTTTTTTTTCATTCTCTAATTTTGAGTCAAAAAAGGGTTTTCATTTTAAAAACGTTATTTTGGAGGAAAAACTTGATTTTTACCCATATAACACCATATTTTTTTAACATTAGGGTAAAAAAGTCACATTTGGCCAAAAAATGCCATTTTCGGATAAAAAACGTTTGATTTTCCAAAAGATAGACGAAATGCCATTCATTGATGCCATTTTGCGATTTTAGTTTTTTGGCCCTTAAGTTATGGTTTTAAGTCAAAAATAGTGTTTTAATGAAAATTTGGACTAAAACCGCACTTATTGGCATGTTTTTATGAAAATTTCACATTCGGTCGAAAAACGCCATTTTGGGCCAAAAGGCGATCCAAAACAGGGACGAAAACGCCCTTCGAAAGTGACATTTTGCGTCGCGAGTTTTTTTGCCAAACTATTTGGTTTTATGTATAAAACGGGGTTTTTATTAATAAAGTACTAAAATCACAGCTATTGTAACGTTTTTTTTTCATTCTCCAGTTTTGAGTCAAAAACAGGGTTTTGAGATTAAAAACGTTGTTTTGGAGGAAAAACTTTATTTTTACCCATATAACACCATATTTTTTTAACATTAGGGTAAAAAAGTCACATTTGGGAAAAAATTGCAATTTTCGGCTAAAAAACGTTTGATTATCCAAAAGATGGACGAAAATGCCATTCGTTGATGCCATTTTGCGACTTTAGTTTTTTGGCTCTAACGTTATGGTTTTAAGTCAAAAATAGTGTTTTCATGAAAAATTGGACTAAAACTGCACTTACTAGCACGTTTTTTTTAAAGTGTCACATTTGGCCGAAAAACGCCATTTTGGGCCAAAAGACGATCCAAAACAGGGACGAAAACGCCCTTCGACAGTGCCATTTTGCGACCTAAGTTTTGTGGCCAAACTATTTAGTTTTAAGTGTAAAACGGGGTTATTAATAAAGTACTAAAATCACAGCTATTATAACGTTTTTTTTTCATTCTCTAGTTTTGAGTCAAAAAAAGGTTTTCAGATTAAAAACGTATTTTTGGAGGAAAAACTTTATTTTTACACATATAACACCATATTTGTTTAACATTAGGGTAGAGAGTCACATTTGGCCAAAAAATGCCATTTTCGGATAAAAACGTTTGATTATCCAAAAGATGGACGAAAATGCTATTCGTTGAAGCCATTTTGCGACTGTAAATTTTTGGCCCTAATATTATGGTTTTAAGTAAAAAATAGTTTTTTATGAAAAATTGGACTAAAACCGCACTTACTAGCACGTTTTTATGAATGTGTCACATTCGGCCGAAAAATGCCATTTTGGGCCAAAAGACGATCCAAAACAGGGACGAAAACGTCCTTCGACAGTGCCATTTTGCGACCTGAGTTTTTTGGCCAAACTATTTGGTTTTAAGTGTAAAACGAGATTTTTATTAATAAAGTACTAAAATCACAGCAATTGTAACGTTTTTTTTTTCATTCTCCAGTTTTGAGTCAAAAAAGGGTTTTGAGATTAAAAACGTTGTTTTGGAGGAAAAACTTGATTTTTACCCATATAATACCATATTTGTTTAACATTAGGGTAAAAAGTTACATTTGGCCAAAAAATGCCATTTTCGGATAAAAAAGTTTTGATTTTCCAAAAGATGGACGAAAATGCCATTCGTTGATGCCATTTTGCGAGTTTAGTTTTTTGGCCCTAACGTTATGGTTTTAAGTAAAAAATAGTGTTTTCATTAAAATTTGGACTAAAACAGCACTTATTGGCACGTTTTTATGAAAATTTCACATTCGGCCGAAAAGCGCCATTTTGGGCCAAAAGGCGATCCAAAACAGGGACGAAAACGCCCTTCGACAGTGCCATTTTGCGACGTGAGTTTTTTGGCCCAACTATTTGGTTTTAAGTGTAAAACAGGGTTTCTATTATTAAAGTGCTAAAATCACAGCTATTATAACGTTTTTTTTTCATTCTCCAGTTTTGAGTAAAAAAAAAGGTTTTCAGATTAAAAACGTTGTATTGGAGGAAAAACTTGATTTTTACCCATATAACACCATATTTGTTTAACATTAGGGTAAAAAGTCACATTTGGCCAAAAAATGCCATTTTCGGATAAAAAAGGTTTGATTTTCCAAAAGATGGACGAAAATGCCATTCGTTGATGCCATTTTACGATTTTAGTTTTTTGGCCCTAACGTTATGGGTTTAAGTCAGAAATAGTGTTTTCATGAAAATTTGGACTAAAACCGCACTTATTGGCACGTTTTTATGAAAATTTCACATTCAGCCGAAAAGCGCCATTTTGGGCCAAAAGGCGATCCAAACAGGGACGAAAACGCCCTTCGACAGTGCCATTTTGCGACGTGAGTTTTTTGGCCAAACTATTTGGTTTTAAGTGTAAAACAGGATTAAAGTACTAAAATTACAGCTTTTGTAACGTTTTTTTTTCATTCTTCAGTTTTGAGTCAAAAAAAGGGTTTTGAGATTAAAAACGTTGTTTTGGAGGGAAAACTTGAGTTTTACCCATATAACACCATATTTGTTTAATATAAGGGTAAAAAAGTCACATTTGGCCAAAAAATGTCATTTTCAGCTAAAAAACGTTTGATTATCCAAAAGATGGACGAAAATGCCATTCGTTGATGCCATTTTGCGACTTTAGTTTTTTGGTCCTAACGTTATGGTTTTAAGTCAAATTAGTGTTTTTATGAAAAATTGGACTAAAACCGCATTAACTGGCACGTTTTTATGAAAATGTCACATTCGGCCGAAAAGCGCCATTTTATGCCAAAAGGCGATCCAAAACAGAGACGAAAACGCCCTTCGACAGTGCCATTTTGCGACGTGAATTTTTTGGCCCAACTATTTGGTTTTAAGTGTAAATTAGAGTTTTTATTAATAAAGTACTAAAATCACAACTATTGTAACGTTTTTTTTTCATTCTCCAGTTTTGAGTCAAAAAAAGGGTTTTTAGATTAAAAACTTTGTTTTGGAGGTAAAACTTGATTTTTACTCATATAACACCATATTTGTTTAACATTAGGGTAAAAAACTCACGTCGGAAAATGCCATTTTCAGCTAAAAAATGTTTGATTATCCAAAATATGGACGAAAATGTCATTCGTTGATACCATTTTGCGACTTGAGTTTTTTGGTCATAATGTTATTTTTTAAAGTGAAAAACAGGGTTTTTTTTATGAAAAACTTGACTAAAATCGGCACTTATTTGCACATTTTTATGAAAAAGTCACATTCGGCCGAAAAGTCTCATTTCGGCCAAAAAAACTGCAGGTGATCCAAAAGATGGATAAAAATGCCTTCTAACAGTGCTATTTTGCGACGTGAGTTTTTCGTCCTAATAGTTTGGTTTTAAGTTTAAAATAGGGTTTTTATTAAAAAAAAACTAAAATCGCATTTATTTGAATGTATAACTACACATATATATATTAATACCAACTAAGAGTATTATTTTTGAATAGTTTAAGCATCTTTAATATGTGATGAAGTTTAGTGTGTTTTGGTTCATTTGTATATTTAGAATTGCAATTTAATGAGGGAAGTGTGATGAAGTTTGTGCAATTATAGAATTGGGAGAGTAACGCATTATTAGCATTAGAGCTGGTATCTTGTTAAGCGATTTCATATATTCAATAACAAGTTAATCGAAATTTTAATGTGAAATAAAAGTAGTAAAAAATTAAAATTACGATTTTAATGGCGATATGATTTTGTTAGTTGTAATGAAATGTATGTTCAACTTGCATTGTACAACTAAAGATAGACTAGCAAAATATAACTATGCTATGAAAGGTTGAATTTTATACCATTCCTATGTCCTTTTGATTCTAAGAAGTAAGTGCGAATTCATATGATTCTTGTAGTTTTCTCTCAATTTCTCATGCTTTTGTTTTAGTGTCCTTGTGATTATGTTTTGGCTGACTTTTTAGAGAGGTGCATGTTGTCTATTCAACGTATGGAGTACTTAAGTTGCTGCATAATTATGTTGTTCTCCAGAAGAATAATTTGGAAAAATAATTGAGAACATTTTAGTATGGAGGAATATTTGTTTATGTTTCAAATACTTGCATGAAGACTGTTGCTTTCAATCTAAATGTTGTCTCATGGAACACTGAAGTATTATTTATTCGGATGTCTCCTTTTCAGTCTCTCACCGAACAAGGTTAAACTTGTTTTTTGCTTTCTGTATCCTCAATTTGTTTTGTTAAGTTTTTTTAATGGACTTGTTTGTTATTTTCATTACTATCTCCACGTGTTAGTTCAGAGTTCAGACCACATGTTAAAAAGCCATTACAACACTTTAATTTCGCATGTGGTTGGAGCAATATTAATTGATAAATTATTGGGTAGCCGAAGAAGGCAATTTCTTTCAACAGAGAAGGTATACTTATAATTGTAATTATTGCTTTTGGAATCATAGGATACAAGTTTCATGATCCATCTGCTTAATTCTTATACAACTCCCAGCAAAACACTTACCCTAGCTGATAACAAAACCCTGCCTAACTGAAAAGGACAGAGGTTTTTCGGCATCAATAATCTAATTTAGCGAGTTCATCCAGTCTCAAAATGAGAGGGAATGACTTTTTAGACCAGAGAAAATGTGAAGCAAAATAGTCTCCTTTATTTCCCTTGTAGGATTTTTTATTCCATCGAATTCCTCATCTTTCTCTCAAATATATTCTTAGCATATTACTTAATTAAACATCAAAACATAACGTAATATAATAACCTAAATGAGCATGCATCATTCAAGCTTATTTCCTTCTGCCATACTCAAAACTTTGGTGTCCTCTGTGATCTTTGTATTCTTATTCTAAAAAATACTATATATATATGTGTGTGTATGTGTGTTGTGTATATTTAGATATGTATGTTTGGATATAAATTAAAGTATTTCAACTGTAGTTTTCTATATTTACATTAAAATTAAAAGTTAAATAGCCAACCGTGCATGGCACGGTTCAACTCTACTAGTTTTGATAAATTCCTTACAATAAAACGAACAAAATGTTTGAGCAACATATTGAAGTTGCAATTAAGGACAAACGGCCCAAAATATGATATTTAACGTGTGTCCATTGCACTCCCTGGCCCACGAAATTTTCATTATTCTTAGATGCGTGATAAATTGGGAAATCCATCCATGATCCAACCACCGCCACGGAACGAGCAAAAACGTAAATAGCTGTTAAAATAAGGGTATCACTCGTAATTTAGCAAATAGAAACCGTGTACGAGTCGGCCATCTCTCAATCCCTCTCACGGCTCTATATATACCCCCTTAAGTCCACAACTTTAACCTTGCTGTTATTGGATTTAGGCATTCTTCTCCTTCTCTCGCTGAAACCCTAATTCCTAGGGTTGCTTGAATCTCAAGATCGACATCAGATCTCGTCCGATTAGTTACAGAAACCGTCCATTTTAAGAAACAAGTTATTGGATCTAAACCCTTTGGTTGAATAAGGGTAACGATTTATTTTTGGTGAATCTTTTGGGGGAAATCTCCGAATTGAAATTTGAGTAAAGTGCTGTATTTCGAGGATGTCTCGGTGCTTTCCGTACCCTCCTCCTGGGTACACACTGAGTAGAGCCAGCAATGAGGCCTTGATCGAATCGATTAAGGTTTGTTGAATAGAGCACTTGATCTATGTATTTATGCTCTTTCTCTGTCTCGGCTACTTTTGGTGTGATTTGTGTTCGATGTTGAACGTTGTCCAACGATGTCGAATCAAGAATAGGGCTTTCGTGCAAACATTAACCCTTGTAAAAGAAAATATTGAATTTGCGATTACTCTAATTTTTTTGGAATTGTTAAAACCTTAATGTGAAAATTTAGGGTTTGTAATTAGAATCCCGGAATTTAATTTAAATCCGGGTTTGTATAACTGATGTTGTATGTAAAACTTGTGCTTCATGTATCCAAAAAACGAGTATTTATAGTATTAATAAAGGAGGTGATATTTAATATTGAAAAGACAGAAAGGAGGTAATGTCTAATCTTGAATAGACAGATTGTTTCCTGTCTTAGATGGAGGTTCTTGGATTCAAGAGAGAGGGTCTTGGATTCAAGAGGGACTTGGAGTCTGTTCAGAGCTTTGGCCTCAAGATTTGGTTTAGTAACGTAGATAATGAGGAAACGTGAGTGATTAATACGTCTAAGTCTGACCTCAATTAGTTCACTTCTCCATTTAGTTTAGAAGTTCTTAACTGAATGAATCTTTGACTGTTGGGGGATTTTTTTTTCACAAACATCTTACTGACAGACTGACCGACCGACAAGGCTACTTG
The DNA here is from genome assembly GCA_016586305.1 of Ophiorrhiza pumila. Lineage (NCBI taxonomy): Eukaryota > Viridiplantae > Streptophyta > Magnoliopsida > Gentianales > Rubiaceae > Ophiorrhiza > Ophiorrhiza pumila. The sequence continues at coordinate 1,034,487 of BLIW01000010.1, read as the reverse complement.
TTTCAATGGAATAACACCTCTTGACTGACCGAAGAATTACTTATGGCAAAGGACTAAATGTTAAAGAGAACACTCTTTGAAGAATGTTAAATTATCTGTTGCTTTCTTAAAATCTTGGAGACTATAATGTGATTTAGTAATGGCCCATGGTGTTTCATATCAGTTTAACTCTTGTAGCATTAAGAAAAAAAAAAAAGTAAGTCAGGCTATGTATATATATTTCCTAACTTTTTCGGTGTTGTCTCTTTGGGGTGGGGAAGGTGCTTATGTTCAATCTGACCTTGCAAGAATTGTCTACCAACCAATCATCTGAATTCTGATATACCAAAAAATGCTATATATTTTTATGTAATTATTTAGATTTATTTTCCCAAAACTTTTTGTTGTGAGAGTGTAAACTGTTGGATATATGATCAATCTTTCATGGGTTTGTTAAAATACAACTTTAAAAGAAATCTTAGTTTCTGTGCTCCTTCCTGCCAAATGGAGAATATCAATACCAAGTTCCAATCTGTTTGTTAGTTTGTTAGCCTATCTGCCTATATGTACCAATCATGGAGGTGATAATAAATATTTTAGGTTTTTGGGATATTATTCCCTGCTTTATGAGTAATGCAAAACTCACCACCTACACTGTGTGTAATACTGGGGGTCTCTATTCTCCAAATTTTAGTCGTTTTGCTTAGACTAAATTTGCTATTCTGGTGCTCTAAAGCTCCAGAAGGAGAGGGAAAAGTCCAAGTCAGAAAGGAAGAAGGAGAAGAAAGAGAAGAAGAAGGATAGGAAAGAGAAAAAGAAAGCAAAAGAAGAAAAAGCAAAGCAAATCAAGGCACACTTGGAACATGACCTCTATAGAGGTGAAAGTTTGAAATTTGTTGAAGGAGAATTTCCCCAGAAAGAAAGAAAGGATGACACTGAACAACTGGAAAGGAGCAGTATCACAGAAGAACATGAACAGCCAATCTGTTCACAAAACCCAAGCTATTCATCTGACAGCACTCAGAATAGCAACAAACGCAAGAGGCAATCCTCGCCAATTAATGGCACCCGTGTTCTAGGTGTGTTTGGCTTCTTTTCCTTCTATAGTTTCACTTGTTTATTACTTAAGGGAAAGTGAATGTCTTTGAAAATTCTATGTTAAAATATGGCTTGTGTTTAAATAACTCTTTTTTGATCGGGAACAGGCAATATTCTTAGGATACGCTTGCCATCTCAAAAGCACATAAAACATGATATTAGAGATGATGAAGAGAAGCTATGCTCTACTTCTGGAAGGATAGATGTGCCTGCCGAACATAAGAATGATGTTGCTGTTGCTAGAGCTGATCCTGATAAATCTTACTCTACGTCGTCCATGGCAGCTGACCTTGTTCATGGCCTCCCTCTGAGATCTGATCAAGAGTCGACTCAACCAAACGATGCTAAACAGCCGGGTACTTATCTGGAAAATGTAAATACCGACTCTGGCTCCAAAAGAGACAAGAAATTGAAAAGAGTTGTGGCACGGTACAGAGAGTTAATAGAGAATTGGACCCCTGCAAGTGTGCCGAGAGAGACTGCAGATAATGATAATGACGAAGATTGGTTATTTGGAAGGAATCGTGAAGTAGACCGTTCGGAGAAGATGCCTAGAGTCAGTACAGAGATGACCTGCTCTAGTAGTGCTTCATTGTGGCCTCGAGCTCACTACTTGCCTGACGTGGATATATATGCCTTGCCATACACAATTCCTTTTTGAGTTTGTGCTGTTTAATGATGTCCGAGGATTTTTGGTAGTTGCATCTCCAAGGGCATCCATTGTTGTTTCAATCTAATTTTGGTTGTGACAGTGAGCTGAATTGCACTTCCTTCCAGGGGAGGTGTATCACTTTGTAATGGAATGAGAGGGTGCAAATTCTTTTGTCACAAACAAGTCATTAATATATTCACTTTTGTAATGAAATCGGATGATTATTTCTGGTCTATTTGTAATGGAGTCGGAATGAATGATAATTTCTGGTCTTGTATTGTGCCTTGTGCAAAAGCAGTTGAAATGTAAATTTTACTCTTTTTTAGTTAAGTTTTCGTTTAGTATTTCTTTGCATTCTTTCATAGAAGAAAAAAATAAAAGGCTGAATCATACAATCGATCTATCAAACGAGCTTGGGTCAAACTTGTATAAAGTCTAAATCAACGAAACTAAACCGGGTCGGGCTAAAATAATTCAACAACTCGAACCACTGGTCGATGGGGTTGTCAATTACGATACAAATCTTAGCCGTAGTCCCAAAAACAGAGAGAGGATCGGAAACTAAATCAGTTAAGACAGAGTATCAGTAGTAGCGTGCGTTAAAAAGTATAACTGATGATAGCAGACGGAATTGAAGACGAAGAGAAATGGCTTGCCGAAGGCATTGCCGCCATTCAGCACAACGCCGCCTATATGCATCGTGCTTTGGTAACTCTAAATCAATCTCGTTAATATTGAAATGAAATTCATTATAAGTTTATTATAAACCCTAACCCTAAATTTGTTTAATTCAATTTTCACATGCTTCGTCTTAATTGATGATATTTTTTAGGACTCCAATAATCTGAGAGAAGCACTTAAATATTCCGCGCAATTCTTGTCTGAGCTTCGAACTTCCAGACTTTCGCCTCACAAATACTACGAGCTCTGTAAAACTTCATTTTCTGTTGTTTTTTTTAATTCATTGTTTTTTGTTTCTTTTTTCTTCTAATAATAAAACTATACTCTTTTTTTTTTTTTTTTATAATTCTTTTTATGTGTAAGATATGCGAGCATTTGATGAATTACGGAAGCTTGAGATGTTCTTTAAGGATGAAGATAGGCATGGTTGTTCCGTAGTTGACCTCTATGAACTTGTGCAACATGCTGGGAACGTTTTGCCTAGGCTGTAAGTCCGGTTTCTCTGATTGTATTCTTTATGATTTTCTTTTTCTTTTCTGTGATTCTTTTATTTAGAATGCTGGGGTGGTTTTCTCATTGACATTATGTAATATAGCCTTGAAAATAAACCTTCTGTTTATTTAATTGTTGCACATAATATGGATCGTCCAGTGAGACTAGGCAGTCATCTTTGGGGCTGAACAGTCTCAAGTTTGGCGGATGTTGAACCCTTATCTCTTGTTGTAATTCTCTATTTAGAAAGCTGAAGGGCTGACACATTTTTAAAATAGTGTTACATCAGAAGTTTGATTCTCTGGGTGGTTTTTCACTCATTTAATATGCGGGGTTGGTCACTGTTGTCAAATAGATGTGCAATTTTTACTCTTGATATTTACAGGAGCTTGATAGACCATATAAAGCTTCTTTCTTTATGTTTCAGGTACCTTTTATGTACAGTAGGATCTGTTTACATCAAATCAAAGGAGGCTCCGGCAAAGGACATTCTGAAGGACCTCGTTGAAATGTGCCATAGCGTTCAGCATCCCATACGTGGGCTCTTTTTGAGGAGTTATTTGGCTCAGATTAGTAGAGATAAGTTACCAGATATTGGGTCTGAGTATGAAGGGTAATGCTTTTGGTTGCTCATTTTTTATTTTCATTTTATATGGTTGGTTTTCTGTGATCAGCTTATTGAAAGTAAACTCATTTAGTACTCTTCTACATTTTCTTCTGAGAAAGATCGGATATATGGTATTTGTGATAATTGGGCTGTTTAGATTGCTAGGCATACTAATAGACACCAATATACACTGAAAGACACGCATTTCAAGAATGCATATTTGTACCAAGTTATTTTTCCATCCATGCACAGCTTATGTTTGTTAAATGTTTTTTTAAGGAAGAGGAATTGCTAAAGATGCAGGTTGTTTCTTTTTTTTTTTTGGGGTACATGTATGCAACTTTTCATTGGATACTGATGACAAAAGTTTCACTTTTTACTTCTTACTATGATCTGATAATTTGCTTGCATACTGATGTATCATAGTGATTGGCATAGCCCCTTTTGGGGACATATTATCTGAATTGAGGATAGTCTAGATCAACTTATAGATAGGTTTCTTTCTCATTGTATGTTCTGTTGATTTGCTTAAGCTGCTACTATTTGATTTGCTTCTGAGATGCAATGCAATTGTTTTCTTGCAGAGAAGGTGACACTGTCATGGATGCTGTGGATTTTGTGCTACAAAACTTTACAGAGATGAATAAACTCTGGGTTCGAATGCAGAATCAGGTGTGTTGCCTTTCTCTGGACTTCTTTCATGTGCATGGCATCTAAGTACTTGCATGCCACGGAAGTGAATATGAATCATGCGGGCATGTTTTCGCCATGCAGGTGTTATAGTGCTTGTGATACATTCATTTGCTTTGGTGATCCTGAGTTGAGGCCTTTGGGGATTTCTGCTCTGCAGGGACCTATCAGGGTTAAAGAGAAACTGGAAAAAGAAAGGAGCGAGCTTCGTGATCTTGTAACCATATATGCCTAAGCCAATCATCTTCAAGTTTTATTTATGAAGATATTAAGCCTTTACCTTTGACAAATTAGGTTGGGAAGAATTTACACGTTCTCAGTCAAATAGAGGGTGTTGATCTTGAAATATACAAAGATACTGTTCTTCCAAAAGTCTTGGAGCAGGTTTGTCATCTAGTTCATCATGCAGATTTTTCTTTAGTGGCATTGAAGACGATGGCACCTAGGCAAATGATTTAATGTTTTCCCAAAATTTGTAACCAAAATTCTGTTGACAGGTAGTCAATTGTAAAGATGAGCTCGCGCAATATTATTTGATGGACTGCATAATTCAAGTCTTTCCGGATGGGTACCACCTACAGACCCTTGAGACGTTATTGGGTGCTTTCCCTCAACTTCAAGTGAGTGATTTAGTATTTGCTATTTACAAACACGCCTAAGCGTATGTTACAGGTTATCTTTTTAAAAAATTCATGTTACTATACTGTATCTCTTTAATTATTTTTTATCTATGTATAGCGTTACTGCTTTTAAGAAGGGATTACCTTTTGACTTTCTCCATGTCTTATATTTCCTTAAGCGTCTCTTTCTCACTTTTTTTTCTCAAAGCTGATGGATTATGAGTCGATTATTAGCATACCACAGATGACCTTTTACTTCTAACAGTGCTTGTTTCTTTATTGCAAACTTGTTTTTTGCATATGATACTGTAAATAATTGTAGAAAGTGAAGTGTTCTAAAGGTATTTGCCCAGAATGGTTGGGCTAAATTAATGCACAGCGATGTTATTATCCATTTCATTGCTTTGAGCATGGAGAATCTGTAATTAATTTGCTTTATCTCCAATTTTTGTAAAAATATGATACCTACATGATGGAAAAGACTCATGGAAATATTTCAACAGAAAAAATCTCATTGCTTGTGGTAAACTTTTGGGCAAACTTTAGCTGTAATGAGCTAGCTTTTCAGTAATTGTTATTGATGTGGAATTTTTGTGATTGCTAGCCTGCGGTTGACATCAAGACAGTGCTATCACAACTCATGGACAGATTATCAAACTATGCTGCTTCTAGTCCAGAAGTAAGTGACTCTTATTCTGTATATTCTGCTCTTGCCTTTTGGTTTGATTGATATTTTCCTTTGTTATACTCAGGTTTTACCGGAATTTCTGCAAGTAGAAGCATTTGCCAAGCTAAGCAATGCCATTGGGAAGGTATAACTTTGATTTTTCCTGATTTATGTAGTTCTCATGTGCAATTCAGCATAGAGAGATTTAGAAAAGCTTTTATGATGTCTAAATATCTTGCTAGTCCTGCGGTTGCCTTCGCCATTTTACATGGTGGATGGTGCAGTGGTAGGAAAATTCTGGCATTGTTATAGTTCATAACCTCAAGACGCGCTTACCCATTTCCTTTCATTGGAAGAAAGAACTGTATTATACTCAGAGATTTGCATATGTACTGCAGCAGTTTAGCATTTGAGGCTGACTGGTCCGTATATGGCAGGTGATTGAAGCACAGGTTCAGATGCCAGTTGTTGGGGCCATCTCCTTGTATGTATCTCTTCTAACATTTGCTCTCCGAGTTCACCCAGATCGGCTTGACTATGTGGATCAAGTGCTTGTAAGTTTCTTTTTTAGTTTGAATAAGAAATGAATTTAATTGGCCTACTTGTTCGCTTGATGCGGCAAAAGATGATAAATGATTTTGGAATGGGAACGATTTGAGTGACGTTATTTTCTGCACTACCTGTAATTCAAGTTATGGTCAAGAAGTGAGAAATGGTTCTGTTTTACCAACAGTGGTAATTTCCCTATTGAGCGGTATATTGTTTTAGGTTTGTAAACTGTTACCCATTTTATAAGGAGAAGACTTGCCTTGCTGTGATATTTTCACTTTAAGATGCAAACCCTCTTGAATCAGACATTGAAGGATGTCTATGTCAAATCTCATGTGAGCTGATGCATGCACCTTCAGTCTCACTCATAGACACACTAACAACATGCATGCATGTATACACAGCAGCAAGGTCTATAGGCAACATAGTTGAATTAAAATTGGATGGATTTTCATGTTGCATTTCTTTCCTATGCTTTTCATGGTTGACAGGGTGCATGTGTCAAGAAACTTTCAGGAAATGCAAAGCTTGAAGATAATAAGGCGACAAAGCAAGTTGTTGCCCTTCTGACTGCACCATTAGAGAAATACAACGATATTGACACAGCACTGACACTTTCTAATTATCCACGTGTCATGGATCATCTAGATGCTGGGACTAATAAAATAATGGCTATGGTTATCATCCAAAGCATTATGAAATACAATACTTGTGTCTCAACTGCTGAGAAGGTAGTATTTTCATTTTAGATTTTGCCATTTTGATGTCAACCTAAAAGTATGCGTTTGCTTTTCTGTAATTGGATGCAGGTGGATGTTTTGTTTGAGTTGATAAAAGGGCTTATCAAGGATCTGGATGGTACTTTAGCAGATGAGGTAAGAATGAATTTAGCTAGCACTCGGATCTTCATTACTTCATAATTGGGTGTTAACTTGAATGACCCCCCTGTTAATAATTCTTCATTATGCTTGTTCTTCATGGCATAGGATATTTGACTTTTGTTATATTAGCTTCTTGCTGATGCTTCTATCCGTTATTCTTCAGCTTATGCATAACGAACCATTCTCACGCTTCATGTTTTGTGGTTTCAAAATAGCTTGATGAGGAGGATTTCAAGGAGGAGCAGAATTCTGTAGCTCGACTTGTACACATGCTGTATAATAATGACCCAGAGGAGATGTTAAAGGTAGTGAATTTGTCAGACTTTCAATGTTCTATATGTTGATGTCATTAGATTGGAAATTTTGTGATGTGATATATGAGTGAATGAACAGCGACTAGAAAACTGTAGTTGCCTGACTCCACTTATCCCCACTTAGGATTGCCGTGCTTTAGCCCAAGGTATTTTAATTTGGAGAAGTGTACGTTGTATGCATGTCTAGTCTTGGTTATTTGGGCTCAAAAGCCTTTTTTTTGAAGATTGATTTGGGACATACAAATTTTGGAAGTACTTCAGCAAAAAGCCTTTTGGTGAAGTGTGATCCATACTGCTGACCCCACATAGTGGGATAAAGGCTTTGTTGTTGTTGTTCAGCAAAAGGCCTTCACAGTTCCAAGTGACCATTGAAATTGTCTCAGAGGTCGAAAGAGTGTCAGTCCTTGAGATTATACCTGCCTTCAGGTCCCTTTTGGTATTCAAGGTGACTGAAAAATTGGTTACCTTTTGATGTTTCATCTACTTGAGCTCTCTCATTGGATAATATTTTGAGCATCTCTTTGTATTCTGGCAAAAGTGTTTCTTGGCCCATTCATTGATCCATAAAGGTCTGTGTACTGTGTTTCCTACTTAGTTTTATGTTGATGCTTTTCAATTTAGAATGTTTGTATGGTGCTTTCATTGTAGATTTACTGCTTTTTACTTTCATCCTCGGTTATTGTTGTCTTTATCCCTTTTATTTATTTTTACTTAATCAGATAATATGTACTGTGAGAAAGCACATTATGACTGGAGGTCCAAAGCGATTGCCCTTTACAGTTCCACCTCTGGTTTTTTCTGCACTCAAGGTTAGTGTTTTTCTGGATGAGGAACTTCTGAATTCCTGGGACGTATATTTTAGGAGTTTGGATGGCTGCATTCTGTTTCGTAGTCATTTTGAACTTCTTGATGATCTGAAAATATATGTTAACACCTTTAGATATCTTTGAGGAGCTGCTTGATTTGTTATGGATGAAATTAAATCTGTTAAATTTTCATGAAATTGAACTACTTTTCTGTCACAACCAGTAAAGATTCTCCAGTATGGACATGCATGCAATGGACTGAATAGGCAGGAAAAGTGGTCATAGGACAGATCTCTCTCTCTCTCTCTCTCTCTCTCTCGGGGGGGCATGGTGTCCATAAATTCATTAATCAATGAAGCTGGTCTATGCAATAATCTATGTGGAGCATTTACTAGAAAATACAAGTATAAATCCTTTCTTCTGAGCTGGACAGTTTGATTGGGGCAGTTACCATCCGAATTGTTAGTGGAGCATAAGCTTTACTACAAGCTAGTGAGAGATCTTATGGATTTTTTATGATAGTTGAGAAGCAACTTCATTTGTTGTTGTTCCCCATATAGTAGGGTAAAGGCTTAGTTGTTGTTGAGAAGCAACTTCATTTCATTTTCTGTAAGTATATCTGTCTATGTGCATATATGCTAAATGCAAAGCCTGCTGTAAGATAGATACTCATCTATTGATTTATTTCAATGTGGATCCAAATAAAAGATGTTCCCGTGGATGGTGTGGAAACTGGAAACTGAAATCTGATGTATTTCCTTTTGAGTTTCAGTTGGTCAGGAGATTGCAGGGACAGGACGGAGATGTTGCTGGAGAAGAGGTCCCAGCAACTCCAAAGAAAATATTTCAGCTTTTGAATCAGGTGATCTTGCTTAAAGCATCCACTGCTGTTCTCAAATGGCAGTCAAACTTGTCTTGCTGGTTGATGATTGAGGACTCTTATTTCATTATTATGTAGTTAAATATGTTGGCAAACAAAATTCTGATTTAGGTTCACCATATGGAAGTTTTGTATGAGTGTTGATGAAAAATTCTCTCTCATTTTTTTTCCGCAACTTTGTGACATATAACAAAGGTGTTGCAGGTTATGCTGCAAACTGGCCTATAATTGCATCTTCTTTCTTGTACTTATATTGTTGCATGTGCATTTTGATGGTCTTCTCTCATTGTCCCAGTATGTTTGTCAGAATAGTGTAGGATAACTTTTTTAAACATCATGAGTTAACCTCATCCATATTAGCAAATCAGTTAATTTATTTCTGTTCACCGAAGGTAATAACAATTTTTGTTCAATTTCAGACAATTGAGGCTCTTTCATCTGTTGCATCTCCTGAACTGGCATTGAGGTTGTATTTGCAGTGTGCTGAGGTAAAACTTTGACTATATCTTAACTGTATAAAGTGGTTGAGAAATTTTTGTTGAAAAATTATCTTGTGAGCAGTGATGTGATTACCCGACAAATGAACTGTGCATCCTTAACTGTTTGCTTAATCATTTTGGTAATTTGTCCCGTCTAGTTTATTGATTTGCAAGGGGCCTAGCATTCACTGGCAATGAATAAAGAATATGATAGTGGTTCAATTACAGGTTTGTTTAAGATTAAAATTGCTTTCAACTGTTAATGTAACAACTTGGTTGTTAAAGAACATAAACCAGTGGATACCCTTTGTGCTACCCTAGATATAAGGCGCTTGTGCAGAAGGAAAACCAGCCTTCATTTGCCTTGAACAAAATTTTATTTGTACCCGTTCTGTAGTCCATTATGCCCTTTATGGCTTTGCTAGCACTGAAACAACCTTCTCATTTTTGTTTCGCTCTTATGATAGTGATTTTCTGTACAAGCTATTCTCATTGTGTTGATATTTTTCCATTCATCCCCAGGCTGCCAATGACTGTGATCTGGAACCAGTTGCATATGAATTTTTTACACAGGCCTTTGTATTATACGAGGAAGAAGTTGCGGTAACTTTTAACTTGTTATTCCCCTTCTTGTACTAGACCATATCTCTCCATCCACAGTCTCTTATCTGGTTGTCTATTGAAAATCTTTTTTACCATGCATTTTTTCTATTTGGTTGTAGGATTCTAAAGCCCAGGTGACTTCTATACACTTGATTATTGGGACTCTTCAGAGGATGAATGTATTTGGTGTAGAGAATAGGGATACTCTAACACACAAGGCAACAGGGGTAATGGAAACTCTATTAGTACTTCGTTACATGAACTCGTATCTCTGAGTCCCTGACCTGAACTTTTCTTATAATCCAGTATTCAGCAAAACTTTTGAAAAAGCCTGATCAATGTAGAGCAGTTTATGCCTGTTCTCACCTCTTTTGGGTTGATGATCAAGATGGAATCAAGGACGGAGAAAGGTGCCTGCTGAAGTTGTATTGTTGTATCCTTGATGTTATTTTCATGACAAGACCATATATTATTTCAGGTTTTACTTGATTCTTAGACATGACTGATGTGAGGTGTTGATTGTTGTGCTAATTACAGGGTCTTGCTTTGCCTAAAGCGTTCTTTAAGAATTGCAAATGCTGCACAACAGATGGCCAATGTTACAAGGGGTAGTAGTGGACCAGTTACACTCTTTGTTGAGATATTGAACAAGTAAGTTAATTGGATGAATGATGACCATTGCCATTCATACACTAGAAGAGTTTCGTACTGCTATGTACTGCTATGTCAAATAGATACGATGAAAATATCTCACTGATGTTTCAGGTATCTTTATTTTTTTGAGAAGGGAAACCCCCAAATAACAAGTACTGCCATTCAAGGTCTTATAGAATTAATAAAAACTGAGATGCAAAGTGATACTACTACTCCAGATCCTGCTTCAGATGCTTTCTTTGCCTGCACATTGCGGTACATTGAATATCAGAAACAGAAAGGTGGTGCAATGGGTGAAAAATATGATGCCATCAAGGTCTGACACTCGGTGTTTGGAAGCTGAGGCGGTCGAAATTTTGACCTAGCCAGCGTGTCTTCTACCTTGCAAAGAGTGCATTCTTTTTTACTGTACTTGTATACAATGTCTATTTTCTGTATAAGCTGCTCTCAGTTGCAGCATCTCTATTTCTTCTACTTTTCATGTTTTTCTTCCATTTCGGATTCCTTTTGTAAATTGTAAGTATATATTCCCCCTTCCATACCCTCCACAACATCCCCTCCTACTTTGCTTATGTTTGGTCAGTAACTTTTCCTTTCTTTAACCACATGTATGTAGTAGTTGTGCATAATTTGTTAAATCATTATGTATAAAACTTTTATGTATCAAAAGCACTCTTGGTACGACTTGTAATGCTTCATTGTTTGAGTTGAATGCTGGGGAGCAAAATTGTTATTGCATCAACTATTTACACTTGTGAAGTTACAGTAAAATATCCCTTTTCTTCCCGTCTTTGTTCTTTGTTATATGCTATTACTATTGCGCTTCTGTAAAGACTGTAATATGAAATTTTGCATAGTACCTGGAAACAGAACTATACTATAAATATAACTCTTCGCCCCATCTGGACTTGTTGGACCTCAAACCAGAAAGCAAGAAGAAGTGCAGCAGCTTCAATTCTCAGCGAGAATTCCAAATATTTGAACATATAATTAAGCAAGTCGATCGACTAAAAACAAATTTAGATAAGGATTGATAGTTAATAATTACATACAACTATAATATCCAATACGAAGCGAAATAAACTACTCATTGGTAGTCTCTAGCAAGTCAGGAAAAGACTATACAAACCACTTTTGCTGCTTCCTCCTCATAAGGAAGAATATCAAAGACTGCAATGGTAGTCATCTTCTTTGCACAAGGACTCAATAAATTACAAGATGGAGCATGCCCTTTGTGCCTTTCTCTTCTTCCTTTGTTTCGGAGGTTGGAGGACCAGTGTAATGGCAGCATCAAAAACAGCTTTTACATTCTGTAGTGACAAAGGACAGACATAAAAGGGGAGATTTTGCTTGTGCAAGTACTATTAACGGGAATATATGTCATACCTGCTGTGTTTTTGAGCTACACTCTATGTATGTGGCAGCTCCAACAAGTTTTCTCAGCTCCTCTCCCTTCAGCGAGATTAACGTACACATAGTTTTAAGTATTTTACTATGAAACACGTGCAAAAGGGTGAAGGAATACAGTCTCGCTAGCTCTCACCTGGGCTGTAGTAATGGGCAACACACCAGGATGGTCTATAAAAAATTGCTTATCTTCTCTAAGATCTGCAAATGGAAGACATATGACAACCTTCAGGGGGTGCATGTGAGAGAAAAATGGAACGGAGATGGAGCCATATTAATCAACCAATGACTTTCTTTTCGGGACTTAACCAGAGAAAAACAATTGTAGCTAGATTGAGAACAAAAACGGCCTGTGAATGTGTACACTTCAAAGAGAACAGTATAAATGAATGGTGTCAACAGAACAGCAAGGAAGAACAAATTTGATAATAATTTGAATTTCAATGTTGAGGGACTGAGAGAACAGAACCTCATGCTTAACTGTTGAAGATATCTTAGCTGATGCTTCAAGATAATCACCAAACTTATAAAGTAGGTTATGCTCAAACAAAATTCTCAGAATTGATAGAATCAAGTTATACGTTAACAGTGTTCACGTCCCTCATGAGCAATTGTGAGTATCATACATTAAGCCAGCAAGACATGATAAAATTTGTCCATTTCAAACCTTTTTCTGGACCAATAACAGCTATGGAAACAGTGTTTTGATGGCATAACTTAGGCAGAATGCTTCTTAAAATTAAGGTGAATGATGAATCCAAGAAATGAAAATCATACCAAGTTTTGTTCCGACAAGAATAATTGGAACACCTGGTGCATAATGTCTGAGCTCAGGAATCCACTAAAAAAGTACAGAAAATGAAACGTAGTTAGAGCTATGGAAAAAATACGAATGAACTGAAAACACAATGATATTGAAGCTTCATTGAATAACCCAACCTTTTTGGCCACATTTTCATAGCTTGCCCTACTGATGAGAGAAAAGGCAAGAAGAAAGACATCAGCACCACGATAGCTCAAAGGTCTTAACCTATTATAATCTTCCTGACCTGCATTGTAATTGTACAAGTCCACAACAACAAAGCTCAATATATGGTAAATTCCAGTTTCAGTAAACGTTAGAAGAGTTACCCTCACTTCACATAGTGGGATAAATATCCCACTTAGTTGTTGTTGTTTTTGTTGTTAGAAGAGTTACCTGCAGTATCCCATAAGCCTAGGTTGACAATATTTCCATCTACAACCACGTTTGCGCTAAAATTGTCAAAAACAGTGGGCACGTAATCCTATTTCCAGAGAAGAAACCAACAATAAATGAATAAAAATGTAAGCATGCATAACATTTCTTCGTGATTGGCGAATATAATGAGAATATGTCATCAATATAAAGTTCAACAGGTTCGGAACTTCTAGAACTGCTATGACAAACAGATTCTGGCATTTGAAGACTGTAAAAAATGTGACCTTTATAGCAAGATTTACATAAGCCAAGAAGTATATTCATCCTCTTCATCAAAGACAGAAAATGATGTATGTTAAATTCCAGGAACGGCCCTGTCATTGCATTTATTTATATCTCTTTAGCAGTAAGAACTAGTAGAAAAGGAAAATGCACAAATAACTAGTCCTTATCATAGATGCCCAGATGTATCTTTGCGCATGTATAGTTAGAGGAAAGAACAAGAATATATATATGCCCCCTAAAATTATTATCATGGCAAACAGTTTTTAACTTTTCGCAGTAGCTCATACGAGTGATCTTTTTGCTGGAAAAGCACATAAAAGCTACCAAAAGTAAAACATGCAGCAAAAATTAAGAAAAAACGGCCAAGAATAGAATTTCAAGAAAGCTCAGCAGAAGCCGAATGAAACCGAAATTGTTAAGTTGAGTAGAGATTAACCGAGGGGAAAGTATTGCTGGTGTAGGATATCAACATACAAGTTTTGCCAACAGCTCCATCACCCACAGTCACACATTTTATGAATCTTGATGCGCTCATTTCCTCTAAAACACCAAACAGAAGTTGCTTTATAGTTAAAACTCTACTAGTTTTCTATGCTCTTAATAAAGGGTTCCTCTTGAAATAATGTGCATTTGATCAAGATTCAAGAAATATAGTAAACTCGATCACTTTACTACAGCAATGCCCCAAAGAAAAGCCTCCAACAACTTGTTGATGAGAATTGAAGGCAGGAATGTTTGCCCCTAAATTTGTCAGTAAATGAGTCCTTAATAATTAATAAGTACAGTTAAGGAAGGAGAGGATTGAATGCGGGTGGCTGGCTGTAGTTGACATTCGTGAAAGTGAGTGAGGGAGGCTGTCCCTCTACACCAACATATGGGGTGGAGCAATCAGCAAATACGATAGTGGCGTTTGTTTGTTGATGGAGACAAAACCTTTTGTCAGCCACATGTTGTAATCATTCCTTTAACACTTGGCTTGTTTACTAAACATCACCTTGAAACAAGTAATCACTCTTCTTTTTTTAATTATAATAATTTGAGTATTTTCAATTTTCATATTTTGGTTCCCTAATTAGGGCTCAGTTTGGATGAAGTATTTTTGTATTTTATTATGAATTTTATTTTTTTTTAGATTTATTACGAGAAAGGAGTATTTTGGGAGGGTTTGGATTAATGATATTGTTTTGTTGGGATTTGTATAATACATTATTTTATTGATAAAAGTTTGAAATTTAAATTTGAATTAATATTTTATTAGTTTGTTTTGGTGGGAATTGTATTAGAAAGAGTTGTTTATTATTAAAATTTAAAATTCAAATTTAATATTTTATTTATAAAAAATACTGTAGCAAAAATAATTACTGTAACATTGTTTTTTGTTTTAAAAATTTTGATAAAAAAAATGAGTAAAACAAACATAGCATTTTGGTTTGTTTGCCCCAATGGCTAAATACAAATACAAACTCATGGTTACACTTATAATGGCTATTAGTATAGTGATTTAAAAAAAAAAAAAAAAACTTAGAAAAGTATGCAAAATTTTATTAGTTTAAAACTTAAAAATCCAAAAATGCAAAGATAAAAAGCATCTACTATTCAATAAGACTTGGGCTTCAATTTTAGACTGTTTAAAGATCGAAGATCACTTTGTTCCCATTAATGGATGGACCAATCCAACGAGCACCGACCAGAATGAGGCCCATCTTTTATGTTCCTAACGCACTCTGATTTCTAAAGCCCTTGCGTTGCGACAAACGTATAAAGTTAACACCATTTCAACTTCCGGTGGTTTTTAGATTTTGGAGCGTTTGCCAGTCGAATTCTCAGTAAAGTTCGCTTACTATGAGGAGAATCAGCGGTTTAGTTGCAGTATGCCGGGCCACGGGAGGTAGCGCCACCTATTCTACGGCCGGGAACGCCATGCGCAACCGGCTCGTTCAGACTGCTTTGTACAGCACTTCTGCAAGACATCACTGGTTCACAAATACTAAGCTCCTTGATCAGCCTGCTCTCGCTGTTACCGGAACAATGCTTTTCTCAGTTGCGGCTTCCTCAGTTGCTGAAGAAGTCTACGCTAAAGAACCAGTCCAACCGAAATCATGCCCCAAAAACGTCGTCCTCTATCAATACGAAGCTTGCCCTTTCTGTAACAAGGTTAAAGGTGATCCCTTTATCCTGTCCTTGTTCGTTTTTCTTATGCTTTTCAATTATTTTATTCCTATCGATGTTATTTCGGGTTCTTCTATTTTACTAGGATTTGATACTCTTTAAAAGATTTGAGCTTTGAGTATTTCTTCGCATGAACTTTTTCTTATTCATTTCAAATTGAATGGTGCTGATTTTTTTTTTTACTGCAGTGTGTTGATATAATTGATGATTCACTTGTGCTCATTGAATTTTGTTGTTTCCTCGTCAAAATGTCAACTTTAAGATTTTACATTTCCACTTAACTCCGCATAGGATTCTGATCACTTGTTACTAATAGCAATGTGATACAACACGAAAAAGAAAGGGAAATTTGATGATGATAAATGATAAGCATTTTGCCAATAAAAGGTAAAATGTTATTATTATTACTCATTAGTACTTTGTTATCTTTGCTTTATTCTTTATTAATTTGGGTGCGTTCGTCCCTTATTATTTCAGCATTCCTGGATTACTATGATATTCCATACAAAGTTGTGGAGGTCAATCCAATTAGCAAAAAGGAAATCAAATGGTCCGACTACAAAAAAGTTCCTATATTGATGGTTGATGGTGAACAGATGGTTGATTCATCAGGTTATAAATCATGCCATTTACGTTGATCAACTAACTAATAACCCAATTACCCGGACATTCCAAGAGTGGATGACGTTTTGGTTTTTCTTTGCTTGCGTCTACAGGGATAATTGATGAATTGTCTCAAAGAATTGGTTCTAACGTTAGGGTTCATAATCCATCTGATGAAGCTGGTGAAGAGAAGAAATGGCGTGGGTATGGATCTTGACTTGTGTTCCAATTCCCTGGAGTTACATTTTTCTTGCATGAAGACATTTTGCATATTTTTTTTTAGATTCATAACAAGATCTGTGTGGTGAAACACCAATTAGCTGATGAAATAAGTTTGAGAATCAGGGTAATGCAATTATGAGCATTATTTTGTTAACCATGGACATATTTTTGCAGTATTAATGTAATTTTCATTCAATGAACTGGAAAAATAATGCCAAGTCTTGTAAGAAATGCAGGTGGGTTGACAATCATTTGGTGCATGTCCTGTCACCAAACATCTACCGTAGTCCTTCAGAGGCCCTTGAGTCATTTGACTACATCACTAATCATGGTAAGGCTTGTTTTAGACATGAAAAATAATACTATTAACTTAAAGCCATGATCCTTCTGCAATATGGAGGTGCAGTAGTAACATTTTGTATCTTTGTTTACTGATGCTTTACAATTGTTCAACATTAGCTTCCTATTACGAGATTGATACAGGCAACCATAGGAATGATGAATGTTGTTTATGTGAGTGGTGCTTGTTAAGAAAATAGACCTAGAAGGTGGATTTCTCACAGACTTTCTTACTGACTTGTATTGCTGGTCTTAGTGAGAAAAGTATGTGGGATAGATGCTATTTTCTTGGTTAAATTGTTGTTGTTGTGTTGCTTGAGGTACTGGAACTGATATTCCTATGGCTTTAGCTTCAAATTTCTTATATCTTGTATCCATTCTAGGTAATTTCGGCTTCACAGAAAGAATAATAGCAAAATACACAGGAGCTGCAGCCATGTATTTTGTATCAAAAAAATTGAAGAAAAGGCACAACATTACTGACGAACGAGCTGCTTTGTATGATGCTGCAGAAACTTGGGTAGATGCTCTCAAGGACAGAGATTTCCTTGGTTTGTTCTGTTCCCGCTAGTTACTTGAAGTCACATTCTCATAGATACTGGCAATTATGGTTTTCTAATTTATTTTTTTTTTAAATAGGTGGTTCCAAGCCAAACCTGGCTGATCTTTCAGTTTTTGGTGTTTTAAGACCCATCCGCTACCTTCGGTCTGGTAAAGACATGGTAGAACACACACGAATAGGTGATTGGTACTCCCGTATGGAAGGCTCCGTCGGAGCGCCTTCAAGAGTGCACGAATGAGTGGATTCATCTTACTGAGCTACAAAATTGTTCAACCTGAAATCAGAACCTAATAGTTGCTACGGTCAATGCATTATGAGATGGATAGTTATGACCTCCTTTTTCGGACCATATTTTCAGTCTGTGTTTTGAGCAAGAATTGTTGTTTGTTTGATTGCTATATTTAAAACTCATTAATAAACTTAGAATCTTGGAGTGAACGCCTAATCTATCCTCCCGTGTATCTGCAATGTAGATGACAGGATGCCGATATATATATATTTTCCATACAAATTGAATGGGGATTAATCCAGATTTTTCGCTCCTGGATGTGTATTTCTAGAATTGGCAGCCTCTAGCTTCCCATCCCATATAACCATCATGGTCGGTTAAGGCAAAATAAATACCAAAACCTTTTGGGCTTTTATCAATTGCTTAGGCAATAATCTCTATAATGTCTCTAGACTCTCTACATTTCTTTTTCTCAGTTATAATCCACATTTTACATGAAATCAAGGATCACCAACATGGTTACGGCTGCACTTAAAAAGTTATGATGGTACTGTAAGTTTTCAGTTTTGAGAACACATACAGAACCAACAACAGCCACAAGTTTGTTTCAAATTTCATTGCTTTCGTACGGATTTTGGTCATCACGATTCATCCGTTGGTTAGACCACAACTAAAAGCTCCAGATTCCAAGCAAGCCAAAGGCAGATGTGACTTTCAACACAAAGCTCCACAGTCCAAGCAAAGCCAATAGTAGAGGTTCTGCCAATTTCAAGTGAGCGCTTTTGAAGGAAAAAGTACAAGGTCATGCATCTCTTCAATCTTAACAAGAATATGACCTTTCTTGCTTTTCACCTAACCCATCTCTAATGAAGTTGTGGGCTTTGTTCTTTTGCATCAGTTCATAGTTGTTCCACTATCAAGAATCAAAATGATGCATTTGGGTAGTATACCAGACTCGCTCTTGAACTCCATTTTTGGGTTTGACGAAGGTGCTTCTTTCCAAGATCAGCAGCCACAGGAAATAATAAACTACCATCCTCAACTTCCTGATCATAGCAGCATGCATCAAGAAGGAAGTTCTACAGCAAGTTACGGAATCCCTCGGTCAATGGAATACTCTAATCCTTTGGCTTCTCTGTTTGAGAAACAGAGACTGGAGATGGAATGGTTACTGCAAGTGGAGGTAAGTAATGAAAATGTAGGATCAAATACACGCATTTTTCTTTTATTCTGATTATGGCTTTATTCATCAGCCTTCATGCATGCATAGATCAGCATCCGTTCGTTACCATTTTTTGTACATTGTTCTCTGCTTTCTTCTTCTTTCTTTTTCTTTATTTTTTTCGTGAGTTCTGTATTGCAGTTCTTTACTATATTTGTGGGTTAATAAACTTTCTTCATGAATGAAAAATCTTTATTGATTTGTTCTTATTTTGCCTTTTATGTCTTAGTTTAATTTTTTCATTCGTACGTTCTGAATATTGGAAAATGTTGCAGAATCAAAGGTTAAGGACGCTGGTGCAAGAAAAGACAAGGCAACAAGTAGTTCTGCTTCGTAAATACGAATACAAGATTATGAACTTAATACGTCAAAAAGACAAGTATTTGGAGATTGAAAGGAGCAGAAGTGTGGAGCTGCAAAATTGCTTGGTGAGGGCTCAGGTGGAAGCCCAAGCATTTCAGAAGAAAGCTGTGGAAAGTGAAACTATGGTCTTGGATCTTAAGAATAAGCTTGACCAAGTCAGAGAGGGAAAATTTGTTACTAGTATCTTTAGTAAAGCACAAGACGCGGAATCATTTTGTGAATCTTCAAACAAAGAATCCAGAAATCAAGAAGAGCAGCGGTTACAAAAGATGATGGCTTGTAAGCAGTGTAAAGAACGAAGCCTGCAAGTTGTGTTTCTTCCTTGCAGCCATCTCTGCTCCTGCACAACTTGTGAACCATTTCTTGCACTTTGTCCTACGTGCCAATCGAATAAGGAGGGCTGCTTAGAGGTATTTTGGGAGTAAGCAAGAAAGAAAACACTCTTTGTTTGGTTTCTTGATGGGGTAGATCATTGATGTGTTTTGATGTTGATGATGGTGGTTTCTTGGCCTGTACTAACTAGTGGAGTGCAGTATTGGGCGCATGGGATTTGCTGTCAACATATACTATTAGTATTTAAGTGCTGCAGTGATCCAAATTCATGTACATATATGTTAGTACTCTGCTATGGAATCTTTACCTTTTTCATCCATGAGTTTCTTGATTTTTCTTTCTCCCGATTTGGATTGTTTCTATTGTGATTTGTGAAAAATAATAGTGGAAGTTTTTATACTTTGGTGGGAGTTCTCTTGGAAAATGGGGCATCTCTGAAGCCGTCTTGTAGTAGAAGAGATTATAGTACACTGACTAAAAAGATTTGAAAAGCACAATCATGATGACCTTTTGCAAACTTCTCTTCCTCCATCCAGTGTTTGTCTGCTTCCATTCTGCATTTATCAAATGGGAAAAAGTGAAAAAGTCACGTAAAACTTTCCATGTATAGCTACGGTCAAAAACGAGAAATAACATTTTCCCAAACACAAAAAGGGTATAACGCCAGTTCAATAAATGATTCTTAAAAGATCAAGCAAGGATAAATCGATCAAGAAAATATGTACCCAAAAGGAGCAAAAAGGTCAAGTATATCGGGGAATATTGTCATTCTCACAAGACTAACATTGAAGCTTTTGAACTTGACACTCTCGCCTACATTGTCAACTTTTGAAGCTAACTTTTAATAGTGTGACCCTATAATGCTTCCCTCCAATGTTTACAAACTTGAGCATTTCCTTGTACAATTTTGAAAATATTGGATTATTTCTTATATAACTTTAGAAGATTTTTGATACTTGTATTTAATATTTATTCTTTAATTTTTATTAATTTGATAGAATTTTAATACTATCTAAAACTACAAATGCCACATTTATAGAGTATGTCACGTAAAGCAATACATTAAATGGTAGAGATAATGGATATTCTCTATCACTTTTGTGTATGATTTTGTGTATCTCCTTATAAAATTTTGATAAATATATAATCACTTATACCTTGATATTCACTAATCACTTAATAATATTTAATTTTATCTAAAAGTACACTTGTGTGCGAAAATAATACCGAAAATCCAAATTCATTTTGAATCGTATGCTTTGCGAGAGGAAAATTAAAGAAGTCGTGGTGCTCATAAAATGGCGCTTTTGGTTCCAAGTTTGTAACTTTATTTACACTCTCAGCTAAAATCGTTCCACAGTCATCGTCTTCTCCCGCGTGAAAAGAGCGATCATTTCTTCCTCGCTTACTCCTCACTCCTTAATCCCACTCCTTCATCCCAGCTCAGTTTAGCTATAAATCCATTATGCAGCAAGGCGATTTTGGCTCTTACTATCCATATCCTCAAAGTCCAAACCCGAATCCAACTCAACCCCCTCAACATCAAGCAAACTCTTTACCACAACCGGCTTACGCCTCTGCGCCGCCGTTCTCCGCCAATTATGGCCCCCCCTCCGATTATCCGAACTCTTACCCCTCTTCTTATCCATCGTATCCTCAAATTCCCGATCCTGTCCCCACTGCCCCTTCTTTCAATACTCCTCCACCGCAGCAACCTCAACCTTCTTCTTCATTTCCCCCATACGAAACACATGGGTCCTATAAACAACCGCCTCCTCCACAACCTTATTACTCGACCTACGACCAACACCAGGCCCCACCAACCAATTACGCTGCCCCTAGCTCCCATTCGATTCCCAAGCCGACGTATAATTCAGCTTACCCATCTCAATTGAATCAGTTAAGCTCAGCTTTTGCACCTGTTTATGACGCCCCATATGATAAAAATGTGAAATTTGATCAGCCCGGGGGCTATCTTGACGATTTTTCGGGTAGATACGGAAGTTCTAACAGGGAAAGGTCTGATTTTGGATCGGATTTTTATGGAAAATCAGGCGATGCTGGTGGGTATGGGATGGATGGCTACGGTGATGGGGTTTATGCATATCAAGGGAGTAAGGTGGAGCCTTATGGGGCTCGGGGAACTGCTCCAAAGTCGTCAACTTGGTCTGGTTTTGATGATTTTGGGAGGCCAATTGGGTTTTCTTCGGACAAGGTGCGGTCATCTGGTTCAGGTACAAAGATTGCGAGGGCGGTACCAAAGGTGGATGCTCAACAGGATGTGAAAAGTGGGGTGCAAAAGTTTAGAGTTAAGCTATTGGCTGAAAGTGGAAGCCAGAGCAACATGGATGTTCTTTGCCAGGTCTCATATTTAATCTTTTGTTTACGCAGTGTTTCTATTTTGTTTAGCTGTTCGTAGCCGTAGATGAATGCTCTTGATTTGTTTTAAATTTACACTCTAGTTAGCTGGATTGCCTCAAGTCCCATGGTTTAGCAGTATTTTACTTTGTTTTTGAATTCCTGAGGCAGCATTTGAAATGGTGTCAATATTGATATTTTGATTGGTTAGTGTTTGGATTACCTCTCGAATAGATTGCTCGTACTACTATTAATGGTCAAATTCTACTTATTATCATCACTATGTTTCAAATCCCGTAGCATTTTTCTTTGGCATCTTTTAGTTGCAATTAAGTTTATTAATCTGTAAATGGTGTCTTATTGCTTGTATTACACTTTTCCTTCTTGTTTCTTTTTAGTAATGATTATAGTGATAGCCATAGATTCCTTGCTGTTTGTTTATTTTCTTTACTAATTGTTGCATTCGTGACTAGTTATCATGGTATTGTTCTGATGTGATTTCTTATTGTCATCTGTCTTTCAGATTGCCTTGGATGGGATTCGAATGCTTGACCCAAGTACCAGTCGGACATTGAGAATATATCCTCTTGACACCATAACTAGATGTGAAGTACGCACTTATCTTTGTTTCTTTGTGTCCCTGGTGGGGTTAATTAACAAGCTCAATACTTCAGTCTGTATAACGTATCCCTGTTTTTTGGGATGTTCATGGTTAAATTAAAAGGATGATGCATGTCACGTATATCTAATGAAACATGAAGTCCTACTTTAAGTAAGTCAGGAGTCGAGTCGAGTATTCACGCCTCTCATCCTTTTCCTTTTCTCCCCACCCTGTCTGGGAAAAGTTTCACACAAAACAAACCAGGAATAGGTGAAGCATGAATTTGAGATTCCTTTTAAAGTTAAGATGATTTTCAGTTTGAGTTCAGTTGGATAAACTACTAGATTGATTTGAGTTGGAGTGTGGTGGTGTTTATGGCTTCATCTTTGCTTTCAGTTGGAGAACATTTAGTTATAATATATTTTGATTACCATCTTCTTTCCTTGAACATTCTTTGCTGCTCGCATTTAAGAATCAGTTTACATTGCTAAGTATGTGTGGTATGCAGTTTATGACTTTCCTGGTGGTCTTCCTTCCTGTTTGAATACTGGGTCGCTGTTGCACTTACTTATATGATCATTTTTGTCTATTAAAGGTAACAGAATCATCTACCTTATCCTTTTGGTCAAAAAGTTCCGTGGACATTGAACCAAGGCGCATCAGGTTGCGGTCAAATAGTTATACAACAAATACTCTTTTGGACACAGTGACTGCTGCAACTGTACAGGTCAGGAATTAGCTGTTTGCTGTTCTCTCTTGAAACAATGTGCCGATACTTCTTTGCTCTTTTTGCATATTCTTCCGTGGCAGTCATGTCTTCTTTTTATCCACCATTTAGCATTCCTTTGGAGGATGATGATGACAGTAACTCTTTGAAATCAATGAAGCTGCATTTGCATCTAAGGTTTATCATTCTTTTTGTTTTGTGCATAAATTTTTTCAACCTGTTTCGTGGTCCTTTTTATCTTGTATACTGAAGAATGCCAGAGTATTCTCAGTTTTGTCTAGAAAAAACTTATAAACTCTCTTGTTGCATTCAAAGTTAAATGTCATTGTTTCATTTTCAACTACCATGTATAAGAACTATAAAGAATATTATAGGAAGTTTATAGTTTTGTCTCTTTCATCATTTCTCCTTCATTTCAGTTACTCAATGACCCGGTTAAAAAGCCGAATTCAGTGGGATTTTTCCTATCTAACTAAAATAGGGCTTTGAACCAGCCTGAGAGACCATTTTTTTTTTCTTTGGTAAGTTCATCCTCAATCCATTTTTCACATTTATGACTTTAGGCTTATTGTTATTATCGGGCTTTACTCTCATGCAGACCCAAACTGTACTTGTGATGACATATGATCATTTTTATTCTCGTATCCATAGTTTGGGGTACAAGTCCGGTGGAATGGGTATCTCCATGCATTTTTTATGGCTTTATTTTTTCCATCTGTCTCTTATTTGATTGTTTTCTGGCCTTATTCTTTTGTGTACTTTTACATGGCTTTGTATAACTTGATGAAGTGTTATGCTAGATTATTATTTTACTTGGTTGAAATGCAGTTCAAGGAGATGGGAGGAAGAAGTAGACAAGCTGAATCTTCTAAAATTACCGAACAGCCCACTGAGAAGAAAAAGGGTCTTGGTGATTGGGTGGCTTTCATGAAGCCTGCTAATGAGGAAAAAGATCACTGGGTACTGTCAACGGATCTTCTCATGTTCAAAATCACTGTTCCCTTAAGATTTATCATGTCATATGCAGTGCTTAAGATAAGAGACTAAAGGAAAGAGATCTGTATATGAGTTTTCTCTTTTTATGTCAGATTGTACTTGCAAATTTGCGTGTCCTTGAAAACTATTTCTGTTACATTTTTCCACTGACTGCTTTTCTGTATTGTTTGGGTGGGAAGTTCAATGTCGAGAAAAGGATGCCTAATGTGAAATAGTGCTGACATTGAGTGCAGATTGGAGAATCATTTGGGCTGCATTAGTTAACAAGTGCAAATCTGTGGAATCATTTCTCAATTACTCTAATGTGAAATACTGCTGACATGGAGCTGCATGCTGATCGGTTTTGTTTTTGACAAATATAGGTTCCTGACGAGGCAGTCACCAAATGTACAGCTTGTGGGACTGACTTCAGTGCCTTTGTGCGCAAGGCATGTATTCTCCTGAATGATTTAAGAATTTACTTCATCAGACTCGTGTTCTTTTTGCCTGAGGTTTTCTTTTACCTCAAATAGTAATTTCCTTGTTCTCCTTTTAAAGCTTTGTCCTTGGTTTTCAGCACCACTGCAGAAACTGCGGAGATATTTTCTGTGACAAGTGCACCACGGGGAGGACTGCCCTTACAGCCGATCAGCAGGCTCCAGTAGTCAGGGTCTGCGATCGATGCATGGTAAAAAATCAAGTCTTTATTTACAGCCTATGTATTCTTTCTACCAAACGTTGAGGAATTTTGAGCATTGCGATGTGCAAACTGCAAGATTTTGAAAGTTCTGTTATTTTATGTGTTGCTGAACAAAATGGTAAAGGTGAACTTGGTCATCCATTTGTTTGAATGAATTGTACCCCTGGACATGAATTTGGTGAATTTATCTACATGTGCCAGTGCTTGTTAGGCAATTCTAATGGCATTTTTCTCTTTATAGGCTGAAGTTTCTCGTAGATTGAACAATGCCAAGGAAGCAGTTGGCAGATCAACTGGATTGCAGAGTCATGAAGATCTTGCCAAGAAGCTTCAGGTAAACACAGAACGAATTGATAATGCTCTGGGTATTTGATTATCTTCCATAATTTCATGGTGTTTAGTCATACCAGTTGTACTTATCTGCTAATGTAGGATAGATAGGTTAATATGTGGAACTTGTCTGCATAGTTATCTTTGGACTTCATATCTAATGGCTGTAATTTGTAACAGGAGGAGATGGAGAGAAATCGCAAGTCATCTTCAGGTAATTGAAAGTGCTTAGGATGGAAATTTTCCCATTATAGGTGTTGGCTACAAGAACAACAATATTTAGTCCATCTGTAGGGGTTGGCTACGTAAAGATACTTACCAGTGTGATTACAATATTGCTGTTACAACAGGTTCTAGGTCCGATGGTTCTGGAAAGCGGATGAAAGAAGTTGCCTGCCCTACTTGTACAGTTCATTTGCAGGTTTTTATCATATCTTGTTCCTTTATACATGTGCTTTGTATCCTCTCCAGTGCTTAATTAGTGTTGATAGGGATCTAAAGCTTTCTTGATTGTAATTGAAATAGGTTCAAGTTCCCAGCTCCGGATCAGAAACCATAGAGTGTGGTGTTTGCCAGCATCCATTTCTTGTCAGTGCACACTGATGTTATGGTTTTTGTTTAGCATTACAATTTAGTTGATCAAAGAGTATAGTTGTTTCTATTCAAGGGATCATCATCATCTGTACTCTTATGTAAGTCCTTGGCATTTCACTTGAGCGCTGCTTTGTGATCATCAGAAGTTGCATCGAAACTTGTAAAAACTTTTATTGCTTTCGAGGAACTGCCCCTGCCCGGTTTAGTGTAAATTTGTAGTCAGTGTACGTTTCTCTTTTCTTGAAGAAATCATGTCGTGGTTGATTGAATTAGGCTCTCTCTTTGTTCTTTTGAGTTTTCTTCATGACCTCTGGGCTCTGGCACCGCATCGTTCAGCAGCAAATGGCCAAAAATGCAAATGGGGTTGCGTTCCATGAAAAGAAAATACAAGTTTGCCACGTTACCACCTCCTCACTTTTTAATTCTTATCACTAAATAAAAGAATCTATATGCATATATATGCACAAACTATACTATTTGATGATTCTTTTTTATCATTTTAATTAATCAAAGATATCCCTTGCGAACCTTGATAATTTCTCTACTCTCCCCCTAAAGCTAAAAGTTAAAATGTTGAATCTGCTGAGCAAAATCAAGAGGAATGGAGTACAATTTGTTCAAGCATTACACCCTGATTTTTCATAAAGATGTTGACAAGGGTCACAAGTTTAAAAGCGTGGTACGTAACGAGTTCTTTCTCAAACTAGGATTGTTTTGTAAAAAATTTCTAAGATTAGGATTCTTTTTAAGTTGGGTTATAAAACTTTGAACTCGCATTCACTAAATGCAAAGTATTACAAATTCGGACGAGAGCATCCGGACGATACAAGAGGCGTCCGGATGTAAATTATAACTTAAAAAATAGCTCTATTATTAACTAAATATGCATATTGTGGAACCTGAAAAATTGTAATCAAACCAACTATTAAATATGAATATTTTGGAATCAACTATTAACAATTGTTCTCAAACCAACGTTACATATTTTTTTAAAAGGATTTTCTTGAAAAAAATGCACTTTCAACTAGTTGGTAACCGGACGCACATCCGGACGCAAGTTGTCTCGTCCGGATGTGGCATCCGGATACCAAATGGTTGATCAGGATGCCATATCCGGACGAGATGAGACAACTATCGTCCGATTGTGGCGCCCGAATACCAATAAGTTTTCTCGTCCGGATGTAGCGTAACCAAACTCGCATTGGGTGAATGCAAGTTCTTTTAAAACAACTGGACGACTGTTTTCGCTTCCTAATGTTGCGTCCGGATCAACCAGTGGGTATCCGGACGCACATCCGAACGAGATAAATTGCGTCCGGATGTCTCGTCCGGTAAAAAAAACGAACTCGCATTGGGTGAATGCTAGTTCCTTTAAAACAACTGGACGACTGTTTTCTCTTCCTGATGTTGCATCCGGATCAACCAGTTGGTATCGGGATGTCACATCCGGATGAGACAACTTGCTTCCGGTTACCAACTGGTTGAAAGTGCATTTTTTTCAAGAAATTCCTTTTAAAAAAATATGTAATGTTGGTTTGAGAGAAAGTCAGTGAAGGTTCGAATTTGGGAAGAGAAATTGTGAAGGAGAGTGGAGAAAAAATTACGAGTGCGTCCGGACTTAACTAAAAATGTGGAGAAAAAATTAAGAGTGGAGAAAAAATATAGGTTTTTCTGATGGAATTAAATTACTTTTTAAGTTATAATTTACATCCGGACGCCTCTTGTATCGTCCAGATGCTCTCGTCCGGATTTGCAATACTTCGCATTTAGTGAATGCAAGTTCATAGTTTTAGAACCCCACTTAAAAAGAATCCTAGTCATAAAAAATTTTTTACAAAACAATCGTAGTTTGAGAAATAACTCTAACAGAAGCCTCGAAGCCTCGAAGATGTGATGGTACGTAACAGAAGGAAGACTGTGCATGCATGCATGCTCAAATCTATATTGATCCGATGCACGCTTGCCAAGCCAAACGTATTTAGAAAAAAGAGTGGCTAGTACGATGAACAAATTTGGCATATTCACAGCTAGCTGAGTCATACACTTTTTTTCCCCCCAAAAAAACAATGGTTCGTGATCGATCTGATCATGCAAGTTCATCTGTGGCTCTTCTTCTTAGGTTGTTTACCGAACCTCTAGCTAATAATTCTGGTTCTGAATTAACACTTAATGTATATATATGTATTATAGTCGATAAAACCTGTGTTTCAATGATCATGTAATATTGCTCTTAATTTGTTTTGTCAAAGGCAGGGCAGTGGCGTGGAACAATTAAAGGTTTGCCCACCAACCTTTGTCCAAGTGGTATCCTATTTTGCCCCATATCAATCTTTCTGAACTAACACTAGCAACTCTCTTCATTTGGCTTCCATTGCTAGCTAGCTAGCTTCACACACGAAGCTTGCACGTACAGAAAAAAAAAAAAAAAAAAAACCTCGAAACCCTTTTCCGGAGATTAAAAATATTTACATACTTTTTACCTCTCTTGCTTCTTAATTTTGGTCCCCAAGATCATGTTATAAGGCTATAAACTTCAAAATGGAACAGATTGGGTTAACATTAATTTCTGGATTAGTGATTATGATGAGTTGCACAATTAATTTCTATATTGGAAAAAAAAATTAAACTAGCCAGCTAGTTTAGTTTATACAAATGTTGGAGTAGCTAAATTAATTTGTAAGGCTTCCTAGGAATTATTTATATTGGATTCGTCAATACCTGGTTTGACCTTCAAGACGTGCAGATGAAATGGTTGAGACAAGTACAAATCAGGAAAAATTCTTCACACTAAACTTGACCAAGAATGCATGCGTGCATGGAATTAATAAAGTATCCCAACGTACGATACATGCAGCTAGCTCATCAAAATGCAAGAGATCGATACTGCCACAAATTAAGATTGTTGCGACTTACAACAAAATTTATTAACATAAGGGCTAGCATTCACTTCATGCACGTAATCCCGACTCATATTTTAAATTCTTCTTCTATGTAGAAATCAGATGATATGCAAAGTGAAAAATTAAAGTTAAAATACAACGTTGATCAATTGATGATAAACATGTATGTCTAATTGGTCCTATTACGTAATACATGTTTATCACCAATTGGTTCACATTATTTACTGTGTGTTTTACTCATATGTATATATATATATTAATATATATACATACATACAGGCATACATGCATACATATAGAAATAAAGAAGAATTTGTGTTTGATAGGTAACCTATTCTTAATCACTGGCAATGATTGACCTTTTTCTGGTGAATAATACAGTAAATCCATCAATCAATTCTATATATACTCCTCCTGTACAGAAAACCATTTGCAATAAGTCTGTCTAAGTTGTTACTACGTATTCTTTCCTTTATTTCTTCAACTATAGTCGATATATGAACCTTTTCTCCATGAAACGGCCTTCTCATTCATTTTCATCCAATTCTTTCCGTTGGGCAGCTTTGCTCTGCTATTATTTGTGCTTGTTTTTCTGCAACTCGTGTGAAGCTCTGATAAAGCTACCGGAAAATGTAACAGTACCGGCTGTTTTTGCATTTGGAGACTCCATTGTTGACCAGGGTAACAACAATAATCTCTCCACATTGCTTAAGTGCAATTTTCATCCTTATGGGTCCGACTTTGCTGGCGGAGTTCCCACTGGAAGGTTTACCAATGCAAAGACACCTCCAGACTTGATCGGTAAGGCTAGCTTGAATAGTTAACCCCGTAGGTTTTTCACTTTTTCTTGTTGAAAAATTCGGCGTACATAGAACGCATCATGACAACAAGTAGAATTCTAGCAAATATTGAGCATGCAAGTTGAAGCTTGATATATAGCCCAAGGAAGCAGTGAAGAGGAATTCTTTGGGCCATTCTGAATCTTTGTCCCCCGCGCACACACACACACACATTAAATGCACTAACAGTCGTAGTCTTGGGTTGACCAGCTAGACTGGTTAGATATATATTGTCTTGCAGGCTGCAGCCCACAGGGAGAAAATGTTAGCATGAGTGAACAGTGAACACGAGAAAGAGCATGAAAATTCATCACACACAGTAATAAATAGTTATCACAAGAAAAGTACTAAGAAATCAAGTTTAGTTTAGAAAAACAAGAAGAGGAGTCAATTTTAATTTGTTGGTGCTGACTGCTGGAGTGTGGATTGTGGCACCAACCCACCAAGGAACCATAAGGCCACGGGAAGAATTAATCATTAATTTGAACATCTTATTTACCAACACCATTGTATGCAGATAAGTGGCGGATTTAGAAATAATAGTTTGGGGGGCAAAATTACATAGTAGAAATAATATTTTAATTTTAGGAGTGCAAAATTTTAATTTTCTTAAGGATTCAATTTAATTTTTTAAAATTTTTAAAAAGATCTAACATAAATTTTCAAATCCCGCACCCCTAGATCCGCCCTGATGCTCATCAGATACTGTTTGACATTTGTATGTCACCGATTAAATCTGCAATTCCTCTAATTAAAGTGGGCAGAGCATCATCTTGTTTTTAAATTGTAATGACTCAAAAGATTAAGATCTAAAACTCTACTTCCTCTTGTTTTTTCAGCTGAAGAAATTGGAATTAAAGAAATAGTGCCGGCTTATCTTGACCCATACTTGCAAGCTACTGATCTCCTGACTGGCGTAAGTTTTGCTTCAGGAGGCTCCGGATATGATCCTCAGACTCCTCAATTAGTGGTCAGTCCCACTCACTAGTATTAATTTCCAAAATTATTATCATTTTAATCTTACTTAGACATATCTAAAAAAAAATCAAGAATTACAAATTAAGTTCTTTCTTATATGTTCGTGTGGAAAAAGCCGAAATCTAATCCATGCATCCAATGTTTATCAGTCAGTTATACCACTATCCCAGCAATTGGAATATTTCAAAGAATACATTAGCAAGCTCAAAGGCATTGTTGGAGAAGAAAAGGCTGATTATATTTTAGCCAACAGCTTAATGTTGGTTGTAGCTGGCAGTGATGACATTGCCAACACTTACTTTACCATTGGCCTTCGCCGAGCTCAATATGACGTTAATTCATATTCTGATCTTATGATTGCCTCCGCTTCCAATATTATACAGGTATATTACTATATTTGTTTTTAAGTTAATGCTAAGACTGTATTAATTGCTGACAGTCTATGAGATTGGAGTTAATCACAATTTCAACGCACTATAAAATTGAGAAGAAATTAGAATCACAATTTCAACGATCATTAATTACGTCTCATATATGAGACGGTATCAGTTTTTCTCTTTGATTTATGTATTACTAATTCTTATGATCATCTTTAATTAATTTGAAGGAATTGTATAAGCTTGGTGCAAGAAGACTTGCAGTTTTTGGTGTCCCGCCCATAGGATGTGTCCCATTTCAGAGAACCTTTGCAGGAGGTTCCTTGAGAGTTTGTGCTGAGAATTACAACCAAGCAGCTCAATTGCTGAATGCCAAGCTTTCTTTTCAGATTAATTCTCTCAGCAAAGCGTATCCTGAGGGAAGGATTGTTTACATTGAAATATTTAACCCTCTACTTGATATCATCCGAAACCCACAAAAATATGGTAAACAACTCCTCACTGTTTGTTTTCTTCCTTTCTTTAATGACTTCCATTTAGTAGTAGTGATGATTTGCTCTGAAATTAACTTCAGGGTTTGAAGTTGTGGATAGCGGTTGCTGCGGTTCGGGAAGGGTTGAATTAGCCTTTTTATGCAACAAATACGCCAAGACGTGTACAGATGCCTCTAAGTATCTGTTCTGGGATAGTTACCATCCAACAGAGAAAGGATACAGAATTCTTGTCCAGCAGATCCTCAAAACTTACATCAACACTTTCTTTTGAGCCATTTAGTAGCTCTGTCTTCCAATGTCATTTGATCACGCAATCTACACATTGCCTGCAGGCTGATAAGCCTAATGCCATTCATGATTGTCAATTTACTCATTTCTCTTTCGTTGCATTATTAGCATGCGTAGAAGATACTTAAAAAAATAGTAAGTTCGTGATATTGACTGGAATTGTGCACATGGTTCATCTCAAGCTTTGTACATATAAATATACGATCCACAATCGCACATGCATAGTTGCATTCGTACATTACCTTGTTTGCCATGATTTGGGTCGACAAAATGTTGGAGAGACGTGCACACTGCACAAGCAGCACGACTAGTGTGGTACTAGTCGTTGTTTTGCACTCTTAAACATGATTTCGCTCAGATGTACAACTACAAATATGGTAAATTTGCAATTAATTGAGTCGTTTTCACTTTTTAATGTTTCAAAAGAGGGGAACGTGATCTTTAGTAACAAGACAGCGATCGAGTTAGGCTAATCGATTGCCTAATCCAATGATGATTAGGCTCCAATTTGGTACTTGTAGAAGTCTTGAGTATACAATGTTAGCAATGGAGAATCAAGAAGTTTGACATTTTGATCACATTGTTCATCCTGTTAGTTTGGAGAAGTTCTTTATTGAGGCACGAAATTGGCACCACTCTCTTTCAAAAGTTCTCAACACAAGACATGATTGGTTACCCATCTACTTTAGGAGCAGGAATTTACCCATAGTGATGTGGGAAATGGGAACCATGCCCTAATAAATGATCAAACATGCAATTTGATCGATCCAACCACCAACTGCACACGACGGGACAGGGTATGTCATTTTGACTTGCCGTTAGTAAATATAGCCAAGAACTTTTACTATTTGTTAGGTCGCATTTAATCCACTGATGAAAACACGAATATTGCACGTATTTCAGGCTCTCAGCCTCATACTTCATGCACAGTGCCCCAGTGGTTCAAACTGAGTTTCAGGAAAGAAAAACTTTCAAGACAATGCAGTTCGTCTCTTTCAAAGTTTTCGTTTTTCTCTTGTTATCGTGTCTTGGTCTTAAATCACAAAATGTCCACGGAATCAGAAACATGTCATATAACAATTCCATTCCGGCTGTCATTGTTTTTGGAGATTCTATTGTTGATACTGGCAACAACAACAATCTTGAAACAATTTTTAAAGTAAATTATCCACCTTATGGGAGGGACTTCATGGGAGGAAAGCCCACAGGAAGATTTTCTAATGGAAAAGTTCCCTCTGACTTGATTGGTACTGATTTTAAAAAACAATCGCCATGCCTCACTTTTCTGTGTTTTTGTTTCAAGTTGCTTAGGATTAACTTCATAGTTTTTATTTATCTTTCTTTCAGCTGAAGAATTGGGAATCAAAGAGATTCTGCCAGCCTATCTTGACCCAAATCTGCAAAATGAGGATCTCATAACAGGTGTAAACTTTGCTTCTGGAGGAGGAGGATTTGATCCTTTAACATCTGAGCTAGCGGTATGCTTCTTTCAGTACTCAGATGATCAGCATTTATGCTGATACTATAAGCTATTTTAAGCACAGAGTTAATGATCTTAGTTTAAGATTCTTTACATTTCTCTTTTCCCTGTGAAACACCAGTCCGTCCTATCACTATCAGATCAGTTACAACTGTTCAAACAATACTTAATCAAGCTCAAAGAGATTGCCGGAGATGATAAAGCCGCCAGGATTTTAAGCAATGGTCTATTTATTGTGGTCACTGGCAGCAACGATATTGTAAATACTTACTTTGGCACCCCTTTTCGGAAATCCCATTATGATATTTCTTCGTACACTGATCTCATGTTGAGCTCTGCATCCAGTTTCATTCAGGTAAAAAAAAAATGCTTTGCACTAAAAGTTTAAAACAATCCCTGAATGGAAAATTGAGCATTATGGCAATAATTTTTGTATTTTGTTCCATTCTGAAAGGATTTGTATGGAATCGGGGCTCGTAAAATTGGTGTCTTCGGTCTCCCTCCAATCGGATGCGTGCCATCGCAAAGAACTCTGAAAGGTGGATTACTAAGGCAATGTGCAGACAACTACAACGAAGCAGCGCAGTTACTCAACACAAAACTCATTGCAGAAATAAGCAATCTGAATGCCAAATACAGCAAAGCCAGGATAGTATATGGCGACATTTACAACTTTCCCCTTGATCTCATATATCGCCCTCAAAAATATGGTACGTACACTCTTCTGATTTATGAGTTTCTGTAACAGTGTATATGTCCCTCCTCCTCATTGTTGTAATATTGGCAGGATTCAGTATTGGGAATGTGGGATGTTGCGGCACAGGAACATTAGAAGTTGCATTTCTGTGCAAGTACACATGTTCAAATGTATCGGAATACATATTCTGGGATAGTTTTCATCTAACAGAAAAAGCATACAGAGTGTTAGTCCAAAGATTCCTCAAGCAAACTCTCCATAGCTTCATTAATTGAGCAAACAAACTCATTATGCTGGGTTTTTTTTTGGGTCACATATCCACACATTATACTTGATAAATGTACTCCGAGTGGACTAGCCGCCAT
Source organism: Ophiorrhiza pumila (assembly GCA_016586305.1). Classification (NCBI taxonomy): domain Eukaryota; kingdom Viridiplantae; phylum Streptophyta; class Magnoliopsida; order Gentianales; family Rubiaceae; genus Ophiorrhiza; species Ophiorrhiza pumila. The sequence goes on along the minus strand of BLIW01000010.1, from coordinate 1,000,218 downwards.
TGAAGATTGGTCTATAGTAGTAATTCTTTTTCTAAAGCCATAGACTTGTATTGTAACACTCAGCTCCTTAAAGGCTTTCGACACGCATTATAATGTATTAATAATACTGCGAGAGTTGACAACTTTGTTACGGGGGCTCTGTATGTCGATCATATTGTCAAGCAAATTTAAGAAATGTCGTTGGCATAATTGTTTTTGTTGTTAGTTGCACAACTATCTGGTGCTTTTTTTTTTTTTTTTTAATCAAAATATCAACACTTTGATACAACACTCAGGAAAATTATGTTTTAAATAAAAGATATTCACACTGAGTAAGGAATAATATTAAGAACAAAGAGACCATGTTGGTTTTCTTGATATTATTATATATATTCTTGGTAATTTCTACATCTTCAAATCTTAATCATGATTTGTGAATAGTTTCATTCTTCTCTTAGAGAACAAAATTAATCAACGTTCAATTTCTGAATGGATCTTCTATTACATTAAACCTATTTCAATTTATAAATACAAGTTACGTGTATTTAACACTTATACTATAAGATTCATTAATCACTTAATAGATTTTTAATAAAATATATCGTGTATTTATAAATTGAAACATCCCGGGAATGAATTTCAAGAACTACTAACTTATAATTAATCAATTTATCTTCAATTTGGTCTAAATTAGGGAGGCATTCTATATCTATCTCAAAAGGCCAAACTGTTTTATTTATATAGTCCCTCTTGCCTAGCTGAAACTAGACCGACTGTAGGCCCATATGTAGCCCAAGGTGTAGAGTACTTTTATTAAAGTATTAAACAGACCAGAGGCCCAAATCGGCATTCGCCATCGTCACTCTAATCAGAACAACACCAGTGCTGCTGCTGGTGATGTACAGAGTTTCAGCCTCCTCCCTAAGCTGTTTCGTACTGGGAAATTGAAATGGAGCCATTTGCTGCGGCCATAGATAAACTCAAAGAATTTGGAAGGTCCACTCAGGACTTTGCTAATGGCATCCTTCATTGGCAACAAAATTTCAACCGCCGGAATCCGGTAATCTCCTATCTTTTCTTGATTTCTTGGCAAAGCTCTCCTTTATGTTTCTTTGTTTAAAATAATTTGGGATTTTATTGGTTTGGAGCTCTCATCCATGTGGGCTTTTGTGATTAAACCATGCATTTTGGAAGCCTTAATAATGCTTAATTTCCTTGTTGGTGGTGTTGTGTAAAGCTGGTGCCTTTAGTTTTACCATGGAAAGTTGTTTTCTTTTCCAAGATTAAAACTTTGTTTAGAACTGTGGTTGAGATGATAGTCTAACAATTTCTGGTATAAGTCAATTGTATGTTTACATTTTACGCCAGGGAGTACTATGATTTTTGGTTACTTATAATGCGTGGGAGAACATTCTTGTTGGCTGTTAGCCCGGACAAAACATTGTTGTTCCCTGACCTACTCTACAATTTGGCATACTTTTTGCTTGCATAGGTAGCTACAAGCTGTATGACGGGGCTTTACACCTCTTGCAATGCTATGATTTTCAGATTGAGATCTTGAAGCGGTTGCAACGAGAAGCATTTTCAGATATTATGAAACTGAGGGATAGGCAGGACAAAGTGGAGCGAATGCTATCCTTCTATAAATCTTCAAAAGGAAGTCCCTTTCAGGAAGCCGCAACTCATGTAAGAGGAGATGTTGATGTGATTGGAGCAATGTTTATGATGGACAATGTTGATGATCAACAATATGAAAATATTCGAACAGCAGGTATTCGGACCGGTCTGGATTTAAGGTTTGTGTTTGAAACAACGATTCGCCAGAAAGATACACTAGTTGCAGAATTTGTAGCTGGTGAAAAAGGCCAAAGCAACAATTTGGAAAGGTCACTTTCATTAGCAAAGGTTCTCTATGCAGCAAATGTTAGCGGTTGGTTTTCTGCAGTTGCCATCCCAGTGGGTGCTCGATGCAGAGATGTTGGAGTTGCTATGAGTTCTTCTCATTGGGTAAAGTTCATTTACAAGTAGTAGGGCTGCTGTGATTTCGTATAGAATTCCTTTGTTTTATTGCTGTTTGTGTGTGTGCTTGCACTTGTAGATATCTTTACTGCAACATTATCATTCGATAACTTAGAAACCGGCTTCCTATCGTTTATGTAGCTTTTCAGGCGCATGTGCTCATAAATGATTAACTAGTTGTATGCATTTCCAAATTTGGTGCTTTATAACTTAGTTGTAGTAATGAGAGAAACCTATATGATGTGCCATTCTTATTTTGTAGGAAAAGGGTTTTTCAGAATATTCAGATTTTGGACCACCATTCTTGAATCAAAAGAATGGTAGTGCTCTCGGCATAATGGTTAGAAAGTCAAATATTGTTGCCTCATTGGGTCAATTTGTTTCTGGACTTGGACTACCAGAATCTGCAGGAATCATGCATTGCTTCAGCATTTTCGGACAAATTGTCTATCAACTATCTCAAGGTACCAAGCTCTCCCTGTTGGGTGTACACAAAGTGCCAAAGTTGTCCAATCAAAGAGTAAGTCTTGGAGCCATGACCGTTCCTGTCAGCATATTAAGGCGAAGGGAACATTCTCAGGCATCTGTGGTGGATGATGTTCCAGAGATTGAAACTTACAAGAAACGGGACCTGTTGGATGGATCTGTGGCACTGATGCTTGAATCGGAACTCGATGAGAGTACAAGAATTGGTGGTTGGATTGAGATGAAACATGAAAATGGCAGGCATTTACAGTGGGCTGTTACCATGTCTGACTTGCCTGAAGATGATATCGGCTGGGGCTTAAGCATGGGTGGTTTGATACAAGGTTCAAGAAATTGGGACCATTTTCAGGTTGAAGCATTCCTAAATTTTAGTTTTAGTAAGCGATTTAAATTTCAGCCGGCTGTTTTATACTTGGCTGATGGAAAATCACATTTCCCTGCCTTCTTGTTACGGTCAAGTTGGTCACTCTGATCATTCTGCCTGAATTATCCCTTAGCTCTTCATTGGATATGATTCATATCACCGCAGGTTAGTAAACTGTGGCATTTTTGATTAACCATGTTACAATTCTCTCTTTAAGTGGGTAGCATTTTTGATTAATCATGTTACAATTGTCTCTTTGATGACCTGAAGTTCTTTATAGTAAAATTCCCTTGATTAGCCTCTGTAAATGTCCAATGGGCTCTGTTTCTGAAATTAAATCTGGTGTTTCCAGTGATGGCTTTTATGCTGCATCACCTTATCTTCTAGAAAGGAATCAGTTATCCACTGTGATGATTATATAGTTTGTGGATATATTGCAAGCCTTCCTGTTCTGGAGTTTTTCTTTAGTTCATTTTGCTGGTAAAACAATATTTTTCTACATATTGTTGTGTATACAAGCTGGAAGACTGCATTTTTTAACATTAGATTTTTTGCTGGCTGAATAGAAAACATGTTAACGGGTAGATTACGGAATAAAATAAAAAAGTAAGACTTTGAAAAATTTCACTTTTTTGTGAGTCATAACATTAGATTTGTGGTTTTTTCTGAAGTGACACCGGAGTTGGTTCCTTTACATAATACTAGCATGTAATCCTGGTGATCCGGGATGATTTCCTCTCAGCTCCAGTTCACGGTGTGGCAAGCATTATCATATATAAATGTATCGGCTGTTCTATTATTACGGTACATTTTTTAAAATTACATGCAGGGTATTACTAAAAAGCTGAGAACGACGATCATTTGCATTCATTATTGATCACTATTTCTATGTTACAACGAAAGGAATGCGAACTCTATGCTTACCGTTTGTCCATGTGATTGAGCCAAATGCATCTCCATTCAGGAATGAAGTAGCGTGATTGAAAGTCACTACATAACTTAGCTTCTTTTTGTTTTTCGTGAAATGCAATTTACTAGGATTCACTTGGACTTTCACATCTGTCGTCGCTTCTACACTTGCTTCATAAACCGATTCTTCTTCACCAACATTCGTTACAGTTCTTTTTACTTTCTTGTATTTATAGTCGTTGAAGTGAGAGATAGCTATTGATGGATAGTTCATGTTGGAGATCAAATCTTCATTCGAGTTACTTGGGCAAGAAAAGTTAGCAGGATTGTTTGATGAGATGAGTTTTATCTTGGATACATTGTAGCCCTGGTTGCAGAGGAACAGTAAATACTCGGCCATTTCAGTCTCATATACTAACCCTGGTTGTAATGGACCTGACGTGCTTACTTCCCCAGCTCCGAAGTCATATGGAGTAGCTGGCTCCCCATTATTGATCGTTATTGGGGCCTTCAAATTGTTAGTCCGAATTGCTGTAGACGAAGATAAAAGTAGAGTAACTTATGATGTTTCACAGACTGATACAACGCTAAACTGCTTCAATACTAACCTGTGGTCATTATAGCTGATCTGATTGCAGACGGACTCCAGGAGGGATAACGGGATTTGACTGTTGCTGCAATTCCAGTTACATGGGGGCAGGCCATTGAAGTACCTGAGATTATATTGAAGGGTTCTTTTGTGCCATTTGAAGGCCATGCTGCAAGAATATCAACTCCTGGAGCTGCGATATCTGGCTGCAGGTGCATTAAATGGAAATTAGTTTTTTGTCTCTCACTGGTGATATTTCTAAATGTAAATGAAGAAATAAGAATTTGTTTTACCTTGATAAGGTTATTATTCTTATATACGGGACCTCTCCCTGAGAAGTATGCTACAGACGGAGCTGGCTTGTATTTTGCTACAGCTATGGTTGGTAAAATAGTTGCCACCGGATTTCTTGCAATTTCCAGTGGAATTATCAATAAAAGGAATATAATTTTTTCATTAAGGAATAATGAAGATTCATCCCTTCATCTTCTTTCCACAGCAATTATCATAATTACCTGGTTGAGTTGATATAAGAGAGAATCTGAATTCCTTCTTCCGAGGTGATTGTGGCCATTGGAGAAGAACCAGAAACAGAGGCTACTGGTTTTTCGTCATCATTAATCCGTATTACTCCAATCCCCCCCTGGCTTATTACTGCTTGAAGCCTCTCCATTGCTGAATATTCTTGAATATTACTTTCACAAAGAAGTATCCTGCCCTTGACTTTTCTTCTATCCAATGAACCTGGGATACAATTACTGAAACAACTACATTCATCAATTCTAGGATCATTTCGTCTCAAGAGGATAGAACTGATGATCATTTTTTTTTTCTTCTGAGTACCTTGCTTCAAAATCTGAAGATTCACCAGGATCCTTGGCTGAACGGCCGTAAATCAAGGGGTAGACTGGAGTTTTTTGGATTTTTGCATAATTAATACCTCCTCCCTGATATTCAAGCAAGCATGCATGCTGATCAATCACATTTTGAAATTTTAAACTGAAAATTAAGCATGCTGATCAATGGTAGAACAGGCGATCAGGTACTCTAGACGAGGGGTTGTATAGGGACAGGGTCTTGCAAGAATTGGCTCGTTAAGAAACAACCTTGAGGATGTCAATAGATGTAATGTCTTTGCATTCCACCCCCCCACCAGTGCTACGGCCTCCCCCACCCCTCAAAGCTAAATTTTTCAGGGACATTGTCGATAATGCCATGCTGTACACAATACATTTTTTTTTTCATTTGTAATTGCTGAAGAAAAGAGTGTTAATCAGTTACCTTGATCACTTTGCTTCCTCCCAGCACAACATCCGACTCAAAAAACCTGTCAATAGTGGTTGCAGCTACAGTTAGAATCCAGGGAGCATGATTCACAACTGATTTAGGCTCAGGACCATCATTCCCTGCAGAGCATACTACAAGAATTCCTTTTTGAACTGCATGAAATGCTCCAATAGCAATTGGATCTGTTGAGAATTCACTACCAGCTGATGCACCAAGTGACAAAGATAGTATATCAACCCCATCTGCTATTGCATCTTCGAATGCTTTTAAAATGGCTGACCCTCTGCATCCTCCAGGAGTACAAACGCGGTACACAGCAATTCTAGAACCTGGAGACCCACCCTTGGCAATGCCAGCAGCCAGGCCATGGTAGGATGCCCCCTGGACAGGGCTACCTGCTGCAGTTGCTGCAACATGAGTGCCATGACCATTCTGGTCTCTCGGCGAACTAAATGTCTCATCATAATTGTAATACCTTGCTCCAATCAACTTCCTGATGCAAGTGGAACATTAAATAACCCCAAATCTGTGCTTTAAATTACAAGAAACTGACCATCCTGTGAATCTATTAAGCTGGATGTGAAATACTTTGCTTGTTCAAAATGAAAAGAAAACGTACGAGGTGCATTGCAAGTCAGTGTCTAAGCTTCACGAAAGCAGAAAGAAAAGGAAATGTTCATTTATAATTTTTACATGAAGTCCTCTTTTGCTATCATTTTTGTGTGGGGTACCTGTTGCAGTTAGAAGAACTAAAACCAGGTCCTGTCATGCATTTTCCCTTCCATCTTGGGGGAATTGTACCCATATCTTTATCACTGAAACTCTTTGATTCAGGCCAAATCCCTGAATCAAAACTTCAAATCAGAAGTGCATTAAACATGCAGAACTATATTCATTATCTAATTCATTTAATGTAACCTGTATCCAGTATGCCGATTATGGTATCTGATCCACGGGAGGAGGAATTTGAACTCCAAGTTTGAAGCGGTTTGAATTCAACGTCACCTTGATACTTCAAGAAGTCCCATGAACGCGTTGTGTGTAGGCGGAAGACTGGATCAGGGAAAACTGATACAACTTCAGGCCTTCGAGCAATTGATTTGGCCTCTTCCTCTGATAAGCGTGCTGCAAATCCTGAAAAACTATTGCTGTAGCTGTAAACGACTCTATCTTTCATCCTGGCAAAGAATAAAAAACTCAGCAATGTAAACTCTGCCACTTATCAAACTAAAACAAGGATTAAGAATTGACAAAATTCTGAGGAAAGCTGGAAGAATTTAAACAGAATTCAATGGATAATGCAGTATGTGTATCCCAAGTTCTTCACTTGTTTGGACTTCCAAGCATGTGTCTTAGCTAGAGTTACAACTCTCAAGTCTGAAATCTTTCTACATGGCCGCTCTGTGTATTTGGTTTGTAATCTGACCTTTTAATCAAGGAGCTCAAAATCTGATCAAATTCCTTTGTTTTGGCTCCAGCTGATGAGGTTGCAGCTCCTGAGTACACGATATAGACGCCATTGCTTTGTGCTTGAACTCCCTCTATTACTACCGGGAGTGAGTAGAGGAAGAGAGAAAAGCAGATGAGGAAGCAGTTCATAATCATACCAACTTCTGGTTCACTGGCACTAGTGTTTGAACATCCAGGTCCAGCCCAACCTCAATTCCACCACTAATATAAGCATCAAGAATGATTGTTTTACAAGAAATTGTGAGTGCCAAGAATGATGAACCTTGACCTGCGGATAAAGGTACAACTATTTGAGGTTCTCAAAGTTGGGGTACTCATTTCGTCCAAAAAGAAAAAGTTGGTGCACTCATGCGTCTCCGCACTAGCAAATATCCTCATTAATCAGCTACCCCTATTATATATCTAATCAATGTACTTCTAGTCATCTCAAATATCCTCATTAGACTAAAATTGGAAAGATTGTCTTTTAGGGCCTATGTAGTACTAGTATAGTAGTATATCTTCTTATGTTGTCCTTTTGGTGTCCATATAGTACTGTTTTGTTGGACGCAGTTTACTGAAGCAATAACAGTCACTGGCAGCTGAGCCTTTTTGTCATTGTGAAGCATCAGGTGTGGTCAATTTAGCTGGAAACTTAAGACTAGTTTAAAGCCATGGTGATCAAAGTTTGGTGTATTTATGCGTCAATATTTGCCCACTAATTAATGTTGCTGCAATCAATTTGCAGTCTAAGCTCCCACTAGAGAAGTAGAATGGTATTGGTGGTCGTGGTGGTAGGGACTCTCATTCGACTGAGAAATATTTCAGCTGTTATTGCTTCTTGGAAATGTGTTGATTTCCTCGCTCCTGCTCCTGCATAATTTGCTTAATGCTTATCCTTCCTGGCAATCACCAAGCAAAAAGTTCAGAACCACACGGATGGAAATGAAAAAGAAACAGAGTCTTTTTAAGAATTCATTCACATCAATTGTAATTTGTAAATGCGTTTTGTAGCTTGTTTAATATGCTCAAAATTCTGTGGCATAAGTGGCAGCCTGCTATTATGTTATTGCAAGAGGAGCTTTTAAAGTTTTTCTTCTTGATAAGCAGTACAGGGTATAATGTCGGAACCATGGACATTCACCCAAAGCTGCAAATGCTCCTACCAATTCCTGGTACTCGCAACAACAGGGCTGCAGACTTTACAGTTTCCATTGGTCCATGTGATTGAGCCAAAGATATCCCCATCCTCTAGTCACTTCTTGATGTTTTTCTTGAATTGCAATTTGTTGGGCGTCACTTGGATTTCCAACCCAGTGGGTGTATCTATAATTGCTGTATCGAGTGATTCATCTTCACCGACATTGGTTACAGTTCTTCTTACTTTCTTCCTTTCATTCTCTTAGAACTTGGATATCGAGCCAATTGTTAAACTTGCAACCGTGTTTAGTTGCCATCATTAAGAATTACTCAAAAGGGGTAATCTTGATTAAACATTAAGCCAAGAGAAGTCTTACAAAGCATGATTTTATCACCAAAACATCAGACATGAAAAGATAACAAAGGAAAACATGTCTGGTGGTAGAAACACTATTACTAGTAAACCTATTCTCGCACTGCCTTCCTAGCAGCATCATCCTCAGCTTTCATCTTCTGCTGCCACCTTCTCTTCCTATAATCAGCCAACATGGCTGGCATTTTCTGCATCAATGCAGCGGTGTTTGCCCGCTTTTCGGCAGCAATTCTGTCACACTTATGCCCTTTACGTTTGGTTCTCATTTCCTTCCTTTCAGGATCATAATTCCAATCTTCCCCAGCAAGAAGAACCTCTTTGCGAAGGCGAGCTCGACGACGGCCACTAATGCCAAGAGGCTTCCACGCTCCAAGCTCCCAATAACCCCAAACACCCTTTGAGAGCTCATCTTTATACTTCACCAACTTCTCTCGCCAAGGGTATTGGTATTCACCCACTGATTTCACCACAGATTGCACTACCTTTCCAGCCATTATCCCTGATTTCAGCGAATAATTATCAAACACTTAGCACGCAAAATTCTCATAAGGTAATTTCAACAGATAAAACTGCAAATAAATTGTATACCCTGTAAAGCAATTAGCTAAAAATGCAACATAATTATATACTGAAATGATGGAAACGTAAACCAGTGAAAAACATCGAATAACAAAAAAAATAGGCGATTTGTAGAACAATTTCATGTCATCATTTTGATATGGGATCATGGAAAAGGATACCCGGAAGACGGAAACGAAGAGCTTTGCTTGGAACTCGTTTGAGTAGATCAGTTCTTGCTCTCGGCGGGTGACGCTGACCGCCGCCGACGACGGAGTAGTAAAGAAATGGACACCTTAAAGCTTAATGTTGTTGGTGAGTGAACGGCCGTTTATAAAAAAGTAAACTGTGACTGATCCGAGTTGTTCTTGTGGGCTTAAGAAGATGTTCAGATCCAGCAAACATAAAAAAATAAAAAGTTCTTTCCGTTGCCGGGAATCGAACCCGGGTCTCCTGGGTGAAAGCCAGATATCCTAACCGCTGGACGACAACGGAATTCAACAATGATAATGATAATAATTGGGATCCACGTAATTAATCTGCCATCTAATCTAATGAAGAGCTACTGTCTTCTATCTGTTCCTTTCTGGTAAACCATCTTTGGACCTTACTGTTTGAGATATATATATATATATATTCAATAAAAGCATTTATAGATTTCCTGTTTTAAGTTTTTAAAGTTGGAAATATCTTCATATACGTACAGGATGTAAGTGGCATGGGTGTTACATCCTTTACAGACTTGTAAAACTGCAGAATTTTATTGGTATTTGAATCTGAACCCACTACTCCAAGTTGTTTCTAAAATTTGTTCAACTATATCTTGCATGCCATATCCTAACAGGGAAGACCGTAATTAATCCAGTTTTAGAGCTGTATTTATGAGTAAATTATTTTAGCTTTAGTGTATATTGAAGTATAGATACAATGCAAAATAATAACTTGAAAGGTGTTTTTGACTATTGAGAAGTTTGTCCAAACGTTTCCTTAGTATAACACATGTATTTTAGTATAAAATGGTGTATTAAAGAGGGAAAGGTATAATTTTTTAGAAATGACCATTTTTTGTGGGTTATAGCACACATTTTTTTACCCAAAACGGAAAATATCAAAAATTTACCGCCATTGACCGTGTTTATGCCGTTTTTTGCACACATATCAAATGACAATATACTATCTAATGAATGGTGTATAAAATATGGAAATATATAATTTTTGAAAAATTATCATTTTTTTGTGGGTTATAGCACATGTTTTTCCCCAAAACGACAAATTTCAAAAACTTGCCACCGGTGGTCATTTTCGTGCCTTTTTTGCACACATATCAAATTACAATATAATATCTAAAGGATGGTGTAAGAAAAAGTGAAAGTTAAAATTTTTGAAAAATGACAATTTTTTGTGGGTTATAGCACACGTTTTTTTTCCCAAAACGGCAAATTTCAAAAACTTGTCGCCGATGGCTATTTTCGTGCCATTTTTTTGCTCATATCAAATGGAGATGTGCCATCTAATGAATGGTGTATAACAGAGGGAAAGATATAATTTTTGAGAAATGACAATTTTTTGTGGGTTATAGCACACGTTTTCCCCTCAAAACGGCAAATTTCAAAAACTTGCCGCTGGTGGTCATTTTTGTGCCGTTTTCTGCACACATATCAAATGGCAATTTACTATCTATTGAATGGTGGTCATTTTCGTTCCATTTTTTTGCTCTTATAAAATGAAGATGTGCTGTCTAATGAATGGTGTATAAAAGAGGGAAATATATAATTTTTGAGAAATGACCATTTTTTGTGGGTTATAGCATACGTTTTTCACCCTTTTTTTTTGAAAACCGGAAATATATTCATAATAAGCAAAAGCAGGTACCGGATATACCCGAACGCACCTGCACAAAGTGAAAGCAGTAAAATTGGAGTACTACTCCATTACATGTAATTCCAAAGTACATGATAAGATTTAGAATCCGTCTACTTTGGACCAAAAGGATCAAAGTATGATATTCTTAATCTTCAAATAAATGACACCCAATGAACAACTTTTGGATCCATGATCAAATTGGAGGAATTCACTGTCCCTCAAGCATATAGATGGTTTATCAAGTAAATGACAATGTTGAATCTAGATCCTTCTGACTCCAAATGCCATAAGCAGCAGCAACCAAATGTGTATCACAAATTCATCCAAGTTCAAGTACATAACACAGTTGAATGCCAAGTATATGGTTGGGTTACCAACAAATTCACCCAACATCAAGATGAACAATTCACTAATAAGAAATGAGTCCGGGAGCTCTCTTCAAATGTATAACATTTAGTGCAACAAAAGCTCCACAGCAACTTATCACAGTCATTCGAGCATTCAGAATTAACCAAGCACATGATTCTTCTTTGTTCTTATAGTCACAATGTTCCACAGCAACTTATCAAAATTAACTCAACCAAGAGTTCAAATCCTGGTCAATGGAACTTTACAAGGAAAGTTTTTCACCCAAACAATGTTTAGATATACTTCCAAAAAATGTAGCATTCAAGTTCATCAAATAAATGATTTCCAAGCAAGCGAGCCATGAACATTAAGATTATGAACAGTATGAAAAGCCAAGCCCCTAAGCGAAAGGCTCAAAGCTCAGCTAACCTGCCCACAACAACAAATAAATGCCGAATTTTCACCAAAAATGGTAAATTTCAAAATTTGGCCGTCGGTAGCCATTTTTGTGCCATTTTTTCACACATATCAAATGGAAAAGTATTATCTAATTAATGGTGTATACAAAATAGAAATTTATAATTTTTGAAATATTATCAATTTTGGTGGGTTATATCACACGTTTTTTTTCCAAAACGGCAAATTTCAAAAACTATCCGTCAGTGGTCATTTTTGTACCTTTTTTGCACGCATATCAATTTGCGATATAATATCTAAAGGATGGTGTAAAAAAAGTGAAAGTTAAAATTTTTGAAAAATGACCATTTTTTGTGGGTAACACACGTTTTTTTGCCCAAAATGGCAAATATCAAAAACTTGTCGCCAGTAGCCGTTTTTGTGCCCTTTTTTTGCTCATATCAAATGGAGATGTGCTATCTATTGAATGGTGTATAAAAGAGGGAAAGATATAACTATTGAGAAATGACAATTTTTTTTGGATTATAGCACACGTGTTTTTGCCCGAAACGGTAAATTTCAAAAAATTGTTGCTAGTGGCCGATTTCATGCATTTTTTTTGCTCATATCAAATGGAGATGTGCTATCTATTAAATGGTGTATAAAAAGGGAAAGATATAATTTTTGAGAAATGACTATTTTTGTGGGTTATAGCACACGTTTTTCACCCAAAACGGCAAATTCCAAAATCTTGAAGTTGGTGGCCGTTTTTTGCACACATATCAAATGGCAATTTACTATCTAATGAATGACGTATAAAATATGGAAATATAATTTTTGAAAAATTACCATTTTTATAGGTTATAGCACACGTTTTTTCATCAAAACGGCAAATTTCAAAAATTTGCCGCCGGTGGTCATTTCGTATCTTTTTTGGACACATATCAAATTGCGATATATTAACTAGAGGATGGTGTAAAAAAGTGATAGATAAATTTTTACAAAATGACCATTATTTTTGGGTTATAGCACCTAAAACAGCGAATTTAAAAAATTTGTTGCCGGTGGCCACTGTCGTGCCATTTTTTTGCTCGTATCAAATGGAGATGTGCTGGCTAATTAATGGTGTATAAAAGAGGGAAAGATATAATTTTTGAGAAATGACCATTTTTTGCGGGTTATAACACACGTTTTTCACCCAAAACGACAAATTTAAAAAACTTGCCTCCAATGACCGTTTTTGTGCCTTTTTTTTGCACACATATCAAATGAAAAAGTATTATCTAATGAATGGTGTATAAAAAAATAGAAATTTATAATTTTTGAAAAATTATCATTTTTGGTGGGTTATAGCAAACGTTTTTTTCCAAAACGGTAAATTTCAAAAACTTGTCGTCAGTGGTCATTTTCGTGCCTTTTTTGCACGCATATCAATTTGCGATTTAATATCTAAAGGATGGTGTAAAAAAAGTAAAAGTTAAAATTTTTGAAAAATGACCATTTTTTGTGGGTTATAACACACGTTTTTTTGCCCAAAATGGCAAATTTTTAAAACTTGTTGCCAGTGGCCGTTTTTGTGCCGCTTTTCTGCTCATATCAAATGGAGATATGTTATTTATTGAATGGTGTAAAAAAGAGGGAAATGTATAACTTTTGAGAAATGACCATTTTTTTTGGGTTATAATATACATTTTTCACCCAAAACGACAAATTTCAATAACTTTCAGTCGGTGGATGTTTTTGTGCCTTTTTTACACACATATCAAATGGCAATTTACTATCTAATTAATGGTGTAAAAAAATATGGAAATATATAATTTTTGAAAAATTACCATTTTTAGTGGGTTACAATACACGTTTTTTTCGCCAAAACAACAAATTTCAAAAACTTCCCGTCGGCGGATATTTTGGTACTTTATTTGCACGCATGAAAGTTAAATTGCGATATAATATCTAAAAGATGGTGTAAAAAAAGTGAAAGTTAAATGACCATTTTTTGGGGTTTATAGCACATGTTTTTTTGCCCGAAACGATAAATTTCAAAAATTTGACACTGGTGGTCATTTTTGTGCCCTTTTTCTGCTCATATCAAATGGAGATGTGCTATCTATTGAATGGTGTATAAAAGAGGGAAAGATATAATTTTTTAGAAATGACCATTTTTGTGGGTTATAACACATGTTTTTCACCAAAAACGGTAAATTTCAAAATGATGCCGTCGGTGGCCGTTTTGTGCCGTTTTTTGCACACATATCAAATGGCAATTTACAATCTAATGAATGGCATATAAAATATGGAAATATAATATTTATAAAATTACCATTTTTATGGGATATAGCACACATTTTTTCATCAAAACGACAAATTTCAAAAACTTGCCGCCGGTGGTCATTTTCGTGCCTTTTTTGCACACATATCAAATTGCGGTATATTAAATAAAGGATGGTTTTAAAAAGTGATAGATAAAATTTTAAAAAATGACCAGTTTTTGTGGGTTATATCACACGTTTGTTTTTGCCCAAAATGGCAAATTTCAAAAATTTGTTGCCGATGGCCGTTGTTGTGCCATTTTTTTGCTCGTATTAAATTGAGATGTGTTGTCTAATGAATGGTGTATAAAAGAGGGAAAGATATAATTTTTTAAAAATTACCATGTTTTGTGGGTTATAACACATTTTTCACCCAAAATGATAAATTTAAAAAACTTGCCCCTAATGGCCGTTTTTGTGCCTTTTTTTGCACACATATCAAATGGAAAAATATTATCTAATGAATGGTGTATAAATAATAGAAATTTATAATTTTGAAAAATTACCATTTTTGTGGGTTATAACACACATTTTTCCCTAAAATGGCAAATTTCTAAAACTTGTTGTCGGTGGTCATTTTCTTGCCTTTTTCACACGCATATCAGTTTGCGATATAATATCTAAAGGATGGTTTAAAAAAGTGAAAGTTAAAAATTTTGAAAAAATGACCATTTTTTGTGGGTTATAACACACGTTTTTTTGCCCAAAATGACAAATTTTTTAAACTTGTTGCTAGTGGCCGTTTTCGTGCCCTTTTTTTGCTCATATCAAATGGAGATATGCTATTTATTGAATTATGTATAAAAGAGGGGAATATATAACTATTGAGAAATGACCATTTTTTGTGGGTTATAACACACATTTTTCACCCAAAACGACAAATTTCAAAAACTTTACGTCGGTGGCTATTTTTGTGCCGTTTTTTGCACACATATCAAATGGAAATTTACTATCTAATTAATGGTGTATAAAATATGGAAATATATAATTTTTGAAAATTTACCATTTTTAGTGGGTTATAACACACGTTTTTTTTTGCCAAAAAGGCAAATTTTAAAAACTTGCCGCCGACGGACATTTTGGTACCTTTTTTGTACGCATATCAAATTGAGATATAATATCTAAAAGATGGTTTAAAAAAAAGTGAAAGTTAATTTTTTTAAAAATGACCATTTTTTGTGGGTTATAGCACACGTTTTTTTGCTCGAAACGGCAAATTTCAAAAACTTGTCGCCAGTGGCCGTTTTCATAACGTTTTTTTGTTCATATCAAATGGAGATGTGCTATCTATTGAATGGTGTATAAAAGAGGAAAAGATATAATTTTTGAGAAAAGATCATTTTTAGTGGGTTATAGCACACGTTTTTCACCCAAAACGGTAAATTTCAAAATCTTGCCGTTGGTGGCCGTTTTTTGCACACATATCAAATGACAATTTACTATCTAATGAATGCCGTATAAAATATGGAAATATAATTTTATATTAATGTTTGAGGATTTCTAAGTTCTCCAAAGTTTAATGTGTTGGCAATCACCAAGCTTCAGATTCTATCTACAATGTATACGTTGAAATAGAAGAGCACACATGTCCAAGCTCCAGTCTCATGGGTGCGGTTTCTTGTAACCTGAGACTCACACACAGAAAGAGACAGTATGTGTGTACTGTGTAGTTTCTGGACAATCAGTTTAATTAAATGTCGATTAAAAGGTATAATAAACTAAGACAAAGTTTTGTGCCTAGATTAAGAAGTGAATCATCAACTACAACTTTTTTGGGCTTTTTGAAATGTTTTCAAAGTGGGTGGGTAGATAAAAATATGCCCATAAAGACTTCATGGACTGGGCGATTTTAACCTTGGAAGTGCAGTGAATTTTCCATTGGCAGTCTCATCCGTGAGTGGTTCATTTCTTTTGGTGATCTACATAATCAAATTATTCGAATTTGGTGTATTCAAGCCCAATTAAGAGTGAAGTACTCTTTTTTGAATTTTAGTTCGATTGGTTGCAAGGGAACAAATTGAATTTTCTGTTTTATCCCCAATCTTAATCTCGGTTTCATTTTATAAATAGGAACAACATATATTTTATTAAAATTCAATCAATAAATTAATAAATAATAAGAGATAAATTTTAAATACATGTGACATATACTTATATATTGAAACAGATAATATAATAAAACATCCATGGGGCAAGGAAATTGAACTCAACACATGAGTTTTATTTTTTTAATTAATTTTTAGGCTAATTATATAAAATTTATCATAATATATATTTATAATTACTTAATTTAAATATATACAAAATCAAAAATTAAAATATAAATAAGATTTTATTATAAAAGTTGGGACGTATAGCAAAAAATCCAGTACCTTCGATTCGACCCGAACTTTGCTTGCGTTAGCGTAGGAGGTTTTTTATTTGTTTTCGTTTAGTAAACAAACAGATTTTTTTTCTCAACTACAGCGTGTCTTCTTTTAGTAAATTCCTTTATACTCGTGCAAATGATTTTACTAAAGGAGAATCATTGACTCGCCTTAGGGTTTACAAAGAAAGAGGCGCTCCGGTGGTTGTCCAGTCGCCGAAATGCCCTCCCTGGAGTCTATATAACTTCCGCTCCTAGGCGCGTTCACCGAGGAATTCGCTAATCTGCAATGCGGTTTCCGAAAGTCTCAGGAAGATCGTAGCTTTTGTTCCCTCGCCATACGCATTCCTTTCCTGGTAACCTAATCTTATCATCGCATATCGTGTTCATACTATGGATTTAAATGTTTGTCGATGTCTTCCTCACTCGAAAGGTGAGCGGTGATTGAGGAAACCTAAACCTAATTGAACTGGTTAGAAGTTTGTAAGGATTTGGTCGTTTACACTTCGCTTTTGCAGGATCAATAATCACATTTTTTTCGTAGTTACTGAGGCGTTACAATTTACAAACCCTATCTTGAAAGACAGAATCTAGATAGAAGATTAGGTTTTTGTGAAATTTTTTGATTTACTCGGCTGTGAGGCTGTTGATTCATTCAAGACAATAATTTGTGGTGCAGTGCAGCCAAATATGCATTATTTAGGTTTTGTTTCGACATTTGAATCACATTGATTCTTTCTCTGCTTGTATCATGGATTAGAGGATGAGTAAGATGAGGTAAAGATGAAAGAGAGAAATTAGTTGGTGATTTGGTACAAATGAAGTTTTCTGCAAGGATTTGGCATGAGGTAAAGATAGGTAGAGAAATTAGTTGGTGATTTGGTGGTATAAGATTGTTCTTATTAAGAGTTCAAGAGTTTGGTAGGATCTATTTTCTCATTTGAAAATTTTGTATCTAGTTCTAGCAAGTTGTTTGTGTTGCTGCAGTTTGTATAGGGGTTAAGGATGTCATATCTGGCATTATTGCAGTTTTTGATGGTCAAAACAGTGCTGAAGCTAGTGAGATGGCTTCAAAGTTGTTGCTGGAGTTCTTCACTGTTGCATACCTATTTCCTTCGGGACACAATGTTTTGTTTTTATCAGGAAAATTTGTGGGAAGGTTCAGAAATGAAGGCTTAGTTGTCGATGTTGTTGTTGTTGTTAGGAAATGAAGGAGAGGAGAGGGACGGGGGTTATAAAAGCAGACATGGAAAGTATTGGATCAGCATGCACTAGATTTTGGGAGGTCTCTCTCCACTAAGGAGTAGAGATCGAGCCACTGGGTTATGATTCCAGTGGCGATTATAAACTTTTCTTAGTTTGGCTAAAGTATGTCATTTGCCATCACTACTTAACATTTAGAATGATAGGAGAATGGATACCCAAGTTGGCCCCCCTCCATAACAAACAAAATAACCAAGTGAATCGCAATCTTATATACTTTTGATTTTGATTTTTCTTTGTTCTTTTGATCTCCTCTTTTCTGTTTAGAACTACTGTTTATGATAACACAACAACGGTATTAAAAACAGTATTATGTATGGTAGTGTCAAATTTTGAACTTCTATGTGATGTATTATCAGTTGGGATGTACAGAAAGGATGAAATGTTATGCTAATTGTGTAAGTTTATAATTTTGCAATTCATATTCTTCTCATGATGCCTTCTAAAGCATTTCCCGGGGCTCATTTTAGGGAGTTGTATTTTGGCAATGCTTTTTAAATGTGTTAGTGTTATAGGCAACTTTTTATGTTTATTATTGTGCATGACATGCTTTGGATGTTTGTTGACCTGTTTTTTTTTATAGGCTTAAGATGGAGTTGTAAGCAATATGAGATGAATCTTTTCACTTGGAAATACTAAGGGAGGGATTGTTTACGAAATCCATGACATTGAAATGGCATTCATCTTTGTATGCTTTTGCTTTTGCTAAGTGTTGAGTTGGACATCAGACTGTTCAACATATATGGCATTGTTGGCCTAAGGGAGTTCTATATTGCTTGGGCTTTTAATGGGAACTTATGTTTCTCACTCTGTGAAAGGACAATATAGTATGGTTGCTTATGTTTATGGTCTTACCAATTGCAGCCACTTTGTTAAGGTTGCAAAGGGGAAATAGAGATAATAAGCTTTTTTGTTTGTGAAAGATTATCACAGACTGGCAGCTTTTAGTGGGTTGACTTTTTTGATTGCAGAGGAACTGAGAAAGGATCACCATCCGAACAGAGATGATGAATGTTCCTGTATGGAATCTGCTGGAGGGTATGTTTCTGAATGGGAAGGTTATGTTTTAGAATGGGGAGGTGTTTCATGAGCCATGTTCATTTATTTGTTTTGAGAGCAATTGGGATGTGTACTTTAAAAGATGATATTGAAGAGAATATTGATGTTCAGTTTCCTGTTTCCACTTTTTCTTTTCTTTTTTTTGGCTCCTGTGATTTTGAGAACCATTACTTGGATTCCTGATTTTGTTTTTGATAATAATCAGTTATGGTGTTGTATTGCTTCCTGAGGGGAATGATTGGCAACCTTTGTCAGACAAGGAGAGCTATTTGGTGACTGCAACTGATGTTGTTTTTGAATAGCTTAAGCCACAGGATTTATGCGATATATTCTGGAAACTACATGCTGATTGCAATTCGAAACTAGAACTTACTATCTAGTTGTAATACTCTTTTGCGGATAGAGTTGTGGACTCTGCATTTACAAAAGGCAGTGTGGATATCTTGGCAGCTGTTGTACTTCCTGTCAAATCCATTGGTACTTATCAAACTTAACTTGAGAACATGGATTGGGGTAATTTGATTGGCCAGCATTAGGACATGTCAAGCATTTTAATGAGCGATCAGGTAATTCTCACTGTTTGTTCATATTTCTGGATTCTCGGATAATAATTTGTTTGCTTTTGTGTATCCATGTGATTCTTCTATTTCTAGAAATCATGTTACCAGTTTAGTACAAAAGAGGAAATTTTCTCCCTTTGCTTCATGAATTGGCTCCCTTAAAAATATTCAATCATGAAGATGCGAGATGTTATGTGACTGTTCACATGGTATTTGTTGTCAGTGATGTAAGTGATAATTTTCCCACATCAAGTGTCCTTCGTGGTTCTAATTTTAAAAGTGCATTATTTATTCAACTCTGCATTGATACTTTCTCGTTTGAGTAGTTTGTTGGTATCAGTTATTCGTCATATTTCTATAGGAATTAATAATAATGTATGAAACTAGTTGCTTTTATTTTTTCCTTCTGCCTGGGCAATAAGTAGCATTTTTCCACTAAAGTAGTAAAAGCGATGGATCCAATGTACAGAAACAGTTTTTCAAAAGCCTATACAGTTAAATGCTGTACGTAGCATTTTCTGGTATCAGTTGATGTTTTAATCAATTGCTTGTTTTTATTGGGATTAGGTGCATACTAAAGAAAAGGTATGACCATGGACCATGGTATGGCGAAGTTTAGCTCACTTTTCAATGGAATTATTCCCAAGGTTTGAATAGAGTTGTAAAGATGACAAGTTCTACTTTCACACAATGCATGTAGGGGCTTATGAGTTATGATGGAAGTTCGGAGTCAAGTTCATTTGCGGATGATCATAATAATGGGACTGCTCATGATAACACGGTCTTCTTGATGCTCATAATGGTATATTGACTAAACTTTGAATGTCGTTTTTGCTGCCTGATTTTCTGATAATTGAAATCTAACAAGTGGTAGGCCCTTTTGTCTTTTAATAACTTGGATTTTATTTCTTTAAAAAAATTAATTTGGAGCAAAACATAAAAAAAAAAGCTTAGTTGTTGTTGAAGCAAAGGTGAGATTTTGAGTATCTTGTCATGTTTGTGGATCGACCTTTCACTTCCTTGATCAGCACACCGACTCGAATGTTTTGAAGAAGTCTAGTTGATTTTTGAATCTCTCTTTTCTGATCTTTTTTATTCATGTTAATGACTTACGTTATTAGATGCGCAAATATATTTAACACCCAATGCACTTTGTACAGGCATCCTCCTTTGGCAAGAAAATGTAAACCACTTTTTCTCAGACTACTCTGATGTCTTGGTGAATTATTACTGCATCGGATGACTTGCGTTGTTGCAGTTGACATTAATTTAATGCCTTAATTGAATCTGGTATTTTTTTTCAGCTGCAGGTATGATTAATGCTCCTATCAATTGTGTGTGTACGCTCTTGTAGGCTTAAGTAATGGTTAATAGGCTCTGTTTGGACCATTTTTTTACCCGTTTTCTATCTCTTCCCAAAACAGCTTGTTTGTTTACACTTAATTTTCAAAACAAAAACTCACAATTTTTTTCAAATAGAAATGAGGGCAACTTTGCAAGGCTCTGGCAGACCTGCTGGCAACAGGTCAATGGTCTAAATTGGAGACATTTGGGCTGTTATCTTTTGAAATTGGGCCATCAACAACATAATTATCAGTTAGCCCAATACGAGAGGAACTCGGCTTCTATTAACTTGGTTCGGCTCAAATAGGTGGGAAGATAGGATTCGTGAAACTTGAGATTTACCCAAAGAAAACAACATAGGACCAATAATGACTAAATGGGCTTCAACATAATGTGGCTGGCCCAATAAAGCCTACTTTTGAATTTATAACTTTAAACTTTGACAAAACTGGGCCTAACTAATGGAAATATGGTCTTCGACAAATTTATAATGGCCCAGTAATTGCAACATTAGGCTCTATGTAAGTTTAATTTTGCCCAAACAAACCAAAATTTGGCTTCGTTAAGCATGATACGGCCCAAAAACGCAAAAAATGGGCTACAACTTGGGTCGGCCCAATAATTGCAATAATGTGCTTAAAGAAGCTAGAACTTGGCCCAATACGATGTAAATGGGCCTTGGTAAATTTTGTTCGGCCCAAAAGACAAGATTGGGCTTCGTAGAACTCTAATTGGCCCAATAATTGCTAAAATGGGCTTATTGAGATTAAGTTAGCCCAATTAGTATGTATATGGGCCTCAGTAAATTTTGTTCGGCCCAAAATACAAAACATTGGGCCTTGACAAACTTGAGTTGGCCCAATAACTGGTATAATGGGCTGAATGAAATTGAAGTTAGCCCACTTAGGATGAATATGGGCCTCGATAAATTTTATCCGGCCCAAAATACAAAAAATTGGGCTTTAAAAAACTTGTGTTGGCCCATTAATTGGGATAATGGGCTTAATGAAATTGAAGTTACCCTAATTAGGATGAATATGGGCCTCGGAAAATTCTAATCGGCCCAAAATGCAAAAAAATGGGCTTTGAGACATCGTGTTGGCCCATTAATTGGTATAATGGGCTCAATGAAACTTAAATTTGGCCCAATACTTACGAAATTGGGCTTAAAAAACTTGAGTTTGGGCCAATGATTCAAAAATGGGCTTTGCGATTCTTTATTCGGTCCATAAAGACAAGAAATTGGGTTCGAGAAACTTAAGTTTGGCCCAATACTTACTTATTTGGGTTTGATAAATCTATAATTAGGCCCAATATATCTGAAAATGGTCTTTGATGAACTGGGTTCTGCCCATAAAGCGTGAATTTGGGCTTAGGTATATTATGTTTCGGCCCAATGACTAAATATGTGCCCCAAAATGAGGCTCAACAAAATAAGAATTGGCCTTCAAGGCCCAGGTTTAATAACGGGAAATATTGTTTTGACACATCTAATTTTAGCCTAGGTTTGGTCAAACCATTGAGGCCCAGCTCAACACAGTAATTAATTAATGGGCTCATTGTAAAGGCCCAAAGTTGTCAGAACAATAACTTTAAACGTTACACAATATTTCTAAACTACCTCAACACAAATTAGAAACTTTTTCCTTTTGTGATGATTAAGGTTTAGTAGTTAGAAAATTGATTAAATGAAAACCAAAAAAATAACCATGGCCCAAGAATTGTGGCCCAAACTTAAGAATTACAAATTCATCCTGAATTACAAGCCCATTCTTCTCACGTAGACTTTGAAGAGCTTCCTCCGTAAGAGAAAGTATAGGTAATTAATATCCACCAACTCAGATATCCAATACTTTCAACCTTCAACTCATGTGTTCACAATAACCCACTTTTACGTGTGGTTGACTTTTTACCCAATGAAAGAGCCCAGATAATAATAGATCATTGACATGAGTTAACAGTTGCCCCCAATATTTTCTCCCTTCGTACTTGCCCTTTGTAGCTGCAACAACAAAAGATCTATAGGCTACAGCATCTACATCTTAAAAATATTAACAAAAAGAATGTCATTCATATCCCATGTCATATTACCAACAATCCTTAATAAAAACCATCCATTTGATGCCCACTACAACCATCAAAAACCTCTAAAACAACATGATTCAATGCTAATGCCATTTTTGCCCCTTACCATTTTCTTTGTAACTCAGCATCTACAAATAGCCCCATCAAAACTAACCAGGTTCCTTTTCTGCTCTGCTTTTTTTTTTTAATAAATTGGTATTCCTTTTATTTGTTCAAATCTAGTTTTACTTATTATCAAACTTCTCTTTTTCTTGGCAGAATTGTCACACTTCTGCATGAGATATCACTAGAATACAGCACCCATTAAATATACAAATGAACAATTAATTAAGAAAAAAAAAAGAAGTGTAGAGTGGGGATAGAAGGTTAGAAAGATTTATGCCTGGGACCTGGATCATGTGTTTGCTGAGGATCTGAAAGACAGGATTGCCCTGGAAGAAAGATTGCCGGTATAATCCCGAGTCTGGAACTTTCTAGTATCATTGGGTAGCCATGGATATCCATAGGAACTCAGTCTTCAGCTTTAAAGTGTCTTCCTTTGCCAAAGGAAACTCATATCATTTGAAGCTAAATTTTCTCCCAATGTACTTTTTCTTTAAGCAAACTTTTGGTGTCTGCAACCGTTCACACATGGAAGAAGTACTTGGAGCATCAGTTATCAATGATATAGTATATATAACACAGGTGAATTATTATAGATTTGCTTTGGGCATGAATTTGAAGTTAATCAGTAACTAAAACAAGGAATCAAAAGAACTCCATCATCAAAATAACATGTGATACAAACAAAGCCATTTGTAAATGGAGCGTACTTGGAATGGGAAATTTTTCAGCAACTGAAGTTTCTCTCTATGAAGATTTGAACTTTGGAAATGTCAATCTAGGGTTGTTTTAGCAGCTTCTAGCAAAAAATTTAGAGTTTCTGAAAGTGAGCATGCTACATTAACTACTCCAAGACATTCAAAAGAACTTTTTCCAAGCCATTATGCATGAAAAAGGCTAGAAAGACACAGAAAATTTCAGTTGCGAATGACTAGAGTGCCTGTTCAACACAGAAAACTAAACATTCCATATAGCAGCATTTAGAGTTTGGTAAAGTTGGGGAAACTTGATATCAAATTGGCGGAAACAGTTTCTACCATGCACTTGCACTATAGAGTAAGCATGAATACTTCTTGTTTCATATATTATATAGTTTCCTTAGGTTTTCCCTTCTTCCTCCTCTGTCATTTAGGACACTGTCATCTTAGCATAACTTCGGTAAGCCTAATGACACTCAGGTACCTTTCTTCATATAATTAGTAGCACAAGAATATAACATCTCTAAAACAGAACAAACAACAGTATCTCAGATTCTCAATATTAATTTTCAGACAAACAAGAAGAGATGTACTTTGATCGTAACATACTGTCAGGTTTTCTATGCAGTGAGTTGAACATTCAAGATATGTTATCGACATTGATCTACATTTGTAGTGACAAAACACACTCATTTTACAACAACTACAAAACCTTTATCCCACTAAATGGGGTTAGCTATATGGATCACACTTCGCTATTGTGTTTGTTCTAAACTGATTTTCTCGTTTTAAAAAAAAAAATCAGACTACAAAGTCTGGTGGGTTATGCATAAAGATATCCTAAAGTTAATTCCTAAAAGATGACATATGCACGGGCAACTATAACATTTCCCCTACATGAATCAGCAAAATTGGTCATATAGAATTTTATGCCCTAAAATTTCAATATAGGATATGCTTATTGATGAATCACAAAAATTAATGTGACAAACAAGAATTTGTGGTCATAATCTGTTTCAGTCAAAGTGCATCTTGAAATCACATGAATAATTCTTAGAAAGTTTTCAGACAACATAAATAGTTTTCCAGTATACTTAAAAGCATGCCTATTATTGGCATCCTTCATGTGCTAATTCAAAGTGAAAACTGTTGCCGTCAGCAAAAGACCAGTTCTTCTTGTTGTGTAAATACACTTGATTTGTACTTCTTATTCAAAAAGACACAGTTGTTAATGTCCACTAACATACACTAAATATGATAAGATAGGGACAGCATTAAGCACTCCTATGACTAGGACAAGTCTCCCACGGCTGCAATAGCTTTTACGGGATTCCAAAAGTTTCTCCTTATTTTCTGAAACTGATCCACTAGGACAGAAATGCAACATAGACAAGCCCATACAATATATCAAAACTATTAGAAGCTAACACCAACTAAAGGAAAAGAAACTTGCAGATTGTTCTAGAAACAGAAGATACAACATCTTTGCACACCATGGGACTCATATCAGGATAATTCACCAGCTTCTGTTGCTTAATGCTATTATATAACCAGCACATCATGCTTGGCAGATTGCATCAGTATCTTTAAATACAAAATTATCAACAGAACAAAATTCCGTCCAATTTTTTAGAAGGATTTTACTATCGAATTCAGGATCACAAGAAGGATTTGAGACATTCACGCATGATTTACTTTGACAATTTTGAAATCAGGATCTTCAATTACAACTAACTCAGATCCAAGTAAAATCAAGTATTCTACTACTTCATAAATTAAATTACACATACATCATCTCAACATGACAAAAACATTACTGAATTCCAATTTCCGTTTTCCAAATTAAAATTCTCTCAATATTAAACTATTTCAGTGCTCTCAACTCTACGAGTTACTATTTGCTGAGACATCAACAATATTACTCAAAAAAACAAGAGTTCGGTGTCTAGAAAATTCATCTATCGATAAAGCATATTGCCAAGGCACAGAGCTTCTCGTTTCATACGAGACGACGAAAATACAAACTAGAATCTGAAAATTTAATTCAAATTCAAAACGAAGTATGCGAAACGTGAAAAATCTTGTGCATCAAGTTGTTCGGTAATTCGTTCAAACATTCTAGAACAATTTGTGTATTCGTGCGAGTAGAGAGAGAGATAGGAGGAGAGAGAGGAGAGGAGATTACTGGTGAACCTCGGGGGAAACCGAAGCCGGAGAGATGAATCTGGAGAGATCGAAGAACAAATCGCTGAGGAGGAATATCGCGATCGACCGCCTCCGTCATCAAGTAACCTCGAACAGAGGAGAGAGAAGATTATTGGTGAACCTCGGGGGAAATCGAAGCCGGAGAGATGAATCTGGAGTGATCGAAGAACAAATCGCTGAGGAGGAACATCGCGATCGACCGCCGCCATCATCAAGTACCTCGAACCCCGTTTACATGTCGTTGTCTTCCAATTGAAAACTGAACACGCAATTTGCAAGGCATATGATTTCTCCACTTCCTATTTTCAATATCAGAAGCGCCTCCGATTGTTTTGTACCAGAGTTTAGAAACTTTAATTTCAACCCTAGGTAGGGTTATTAGTCGGTGGGAGCATATTGGGAGCGGGGTTTTGGCTTTTTCAGTGCCTCGGCATTGGAATATTTCTTTAGCAGGTTATATATTTGGATTTTGGGGGATAAAATCGTAATTTCAAAAAAATAATATTATATGGTAAATTTTGGTAAAGAAATTAAAAATTACCAACTTCGTGAATTACTAATTTCTATTTTTGGTTAAAAAAAAAAAAAAAAACAGCCACAAGTACTTATATAATTGCTGGTTTCTTTCCTTTGCTCAAATCAAATGGTTTGGTAAAGGCCAACTTGATGGGCTTAAAATCCTAAAAACAGACAAAATGAGATTATTACAAGTATGCAAATCGGGTGACAAAAGCTTATCCAATTCCCCCAAATAATGTTGAGTGGTGCATTTCCTCTAGTTTCTAATTTATAATTTATACCTATTATATCATTCAGGAAGCAAACTGCAAAATGATCTGCAGAAGAAACAAATTCTGAAAGAGTTTAACAACAATTACTTAACTAATTAGGACCCTTATAAATTTAAACCACTATTTTGAAGCAGCATAATTGATAATCTCTATTAAAATCACGAAATTAGTAGCCTAAGATTAATTGAAGAAGCATTAACTGCCTCAAACATTTTAGGTAGGTTTTGACTGACTTGAGATTTGGTACTAGAATGTGTTGATTTTGACTTTTTTTTGTACTAATTTTTGAACTCGCCTTGATTATAAACATGCATTCTATAGAATATTGTAAAAAAAAGAAAATTTAAACTTTTCACCAATCCTCAATTTTTCATGGGTTATAATACACGTATTTTGGTCAAAATCGCAAAGTAAAAAAATGAGTTGATTTTGACTTTTTTTTTACCGTTTTTTTGCACTCACCTTGATTGTGAACGTGGATTCTAGAGAATATTGTCAAAAAAAGAAAACTTTAAAATTTTCACAAAACCTTCATTTTCAAGGGTTATAACACACATATTTTGGTCAAAAATGGCAAATTAAAAAAACGCGTTGATTTTGATTTTTTTTAAACCGTTTTTTGCACTCATTCTGATTGTAAACATGCATTCAGTGAATATTGTCAAAAAAAAACAGAAAAATTTAAAATTTTCACGAAACTACAAATTTTAATGGGTTATAACACACGTATTTTGGTAAAAAATGACAAATTCAAAAAACGTGTTTATTTTGACTTTTTTTAACCGTGTTTTGCACTTACCATGATTGTGAACATACATTCTAGCGAATATTATTTAAAAAAGAAAATTTGAAAATTTTCATCAAACCTCCATTTTTCATGGGTTATACGTATTTTGGTCAAAAGTGGCAAAGTCCAAAACCGCGTTGATTTTGACATTTCTTATACTGCCTTTTGCACCCACCATGATTGTGAACTTGCATTCTAGTGAATATTGTCAAAAAAAGAAAATTTTAAAATTTTTACCAAACCTTCATTTTTCATGGGTTATAACACACGTATTTTGTTCAAAATGGCAAAGTAAAAAAATGCGTTGATTTTGACTTTTTTTATACCCTTTTTTTGCTCACCTTGATTGTGAACATGCATTCTAGCGAATATTATGAAAAAAGAAAATTTTAAAATTTTCACCAAACCTCCATTTTTAATGGGTTATAATACACGTATTTTTGTCAAAAACGGTAAAGTCCAAAAATGAGTTGATTTTGACTTTTTTTACCGTTTTTTGCACTCACCTTGATTGTGAATATGCATTCTAGTGAATATTATCAAAAAAAGAAAACTTTAAAATTTTCACAAAACCTTCAGTTTTCAAGGGTTATAATACACATACTTTGGTAAAAAATGGCAAAGTAAAAGAACAAGTAGATTTTAATTTTTTAAACCGTTTTTTGCACTCATTCTAATTGTAAACATACATTCAAGTGAATATTGTCAAAAAAAAGAAAAGTTTAAATTTTAACGAAACCACAAATTTTAATGGGTTATAACACACGTATTTTGGTAAAAATGACAAATTTCAAAAACGCATTGATTTTGGCTTTTTTTAACCGTATTTTACAATCACCATTATTGTGAACATGCATTTTAGTGAATATCGCCAAAAAAATAAAAATTTCAAATTTTCACCAAACCTATATTTTTCATGGGTTATAACACACGTATTTTGGTCAAAGTAGCAAATTCCAAAAAACGCGTTTATTTTGACTTTTCTTGTACCACCTTTTGCACTCACTATGATTGTAACTTGTATTCTTGTCAAAAAAAGAAAAATTTAAAATTTTCACCAAACCTACATTTTTCATGGGTTATAACTCACGATTTTTGTTCAAAAATAGTAAAGTAAAAAAAGGCGTTGATTTTGACTTTTTCCTACCGTTTTTCCGTTCACCTTGATTGTGAACATGCATTCTAATAAATATTACGAAAAAAAGAAAATTTAAAAATTTTCACCAAACCTCCATTTTTCATGGGTTATAACACACGTATTTTTGTCAAAAATGGCAAAATCCAAAAATGAGTTAATTTTGACTTTTTTGTACCGTTTTTTGCACTCACCTTGATTGTGAACATGCATTCTAGTGAATATTGTCAAAAAAAAAACTTTAAAATTTTCACCAAACATCATTTTTTCATGGGTTATAACACACGTATTATGGTCAAAAGTGGCAAAATCCAAAAACGCGTTGATTTTGACTTTTCTTGTACCGCCTTTTGCCCTAACCATGATTGTGAACTTGCATTGTAGTGAATATTGACAAAAAAAAAATTTAAAATTTTAACGAAACCACAAATTTTAATTGATTATAACACACGTATTTTGATAAAAATGACAAATTCCAAAAATGCGTTGATTTTAACTTTTTTTCAACCGTATTTTGCGCTCACCATGATTGTGAACACGCATTCTAGTAAATATTGTCAAAAAAAGAAAATTTTAAAATTTTTGCCAAACCTCCATTTTTCATGGGAAATAACAGACGTATTTTGGTTAAAAGTGGCAAAATCTAAAAACAAGGCGTTGATTTTGACTTTTTCTGTACCGTTTTTCCGCTTATGTTAATTGTGAACATACATTCAGTGAATATTATGAAAAAAAGAAAAATTTAAAATTTTCACCAATCCTCCATTTTTCATAGGTTATAACACACTTATTCTTGTCAAAAACGGCAAAGTCAAAAAATGAGTTGATTTTGACTTTTTTTGTACTTTTTTTGCACTCACCTTGATTGTGAATGTGCATTTTAATAATTATTGTCAAAAAAAGAAAACTTTAAATTCTTCACAAAACTATCATTTTTGAAGGGTTATAACACACATACTTTCGTAAAAAATTGGCAAAGTAAAAAAATACAAAGATTTTGATTTTTTAAACCGTTTTTTGAACTCATTCTGATTGTAAACATGCATTCAAGTAATATTGAAAAAAAAAGAAAATTTTAAAATTTTCAAGAAAACCACAAATTTTAATGGGTTATAACACACATATTTTGGTAAAAATGACAAATTTCAAAAACGCATTGATTTTGACTTTTTTTAACCGTATTTTGCAATCACTATGATTGTGAACATGTATTCTAGTAATATTGTCAAAAAAAGAAAATTTTAAAATTTTCCCTAAACATCCATTTTTCATGGGTTATAACATACGTATTTTTGTAAAAAACAGCAAAGTCCAAAAATGATTTGATTTTGACTTTTCTTGTACCGCCTTTTGCACTCACTATAATTGTGAATTTGCATTCTAGTGAATATTGTCAAAAAAAGAAAAATTTAAAATTTTCACAAAATCTCCATTTTTCATGAGTTATAAAACACGTATTTTTGTCAAAAATGGCAAAGTCTAAAAATGAGTTGATTTTGACTTTTCTTGTACTGCCTTTTGCACTCACCATGATTGTGAACTTGAATTCTAGTGAATATTGTAAAAAATAAAAATTTTAAAATTTTTACCAAACCTCCATTTTTTATGAGTTATAATACACGTATTTTTGACAAAAACGGCAAAGTCCACAAATGAGTTGATTTTGACTTTTCTTGTACCGCCTTTTGCACTCACCATGATTGTGAACTTGAATTCTAGAGAATAATGTCAAAAAAAATTAAAATTTTCACCAAACCTCCATTTTTTATGAGTTATAACACATGTATTTTTGTCAAAAACGGCAAAGTCTAAAAATGAGTTGATTTTGACTTTTCTTGTACCGCTTTTGCACTCACCTTGATTGTGAACATGCATTCTAGTAAATATTGTCAAAAAAAAAGAAAACTTTAAAATTTTCATTAAACCTTCATTTTTCAAAGGCAATAACACACATATTTTAGTAAAAAAGGAAAAATAAAAAAAATGCGTAGATTTTGATTTTTTTAAACCGTTTTTTTGCAATCGTTCTGATTGTTAACAAGCATTCAATGGAATATTGTCAAATAAAAGAAAAACTTTAAATTTTCACGAAACCACAAATTTTAATGAGTTGTAACACACGTATTTTGGTAAAAAATGACAAGTTCAAAAAAAGGCATTGATTTTGACTTTTATTAAACTATATTTTGCACTCACTATGATTGTGAACATGCATTCTAGTTAATATTGTCAAAAAAAAATTTTAAAATTTTCACCAAACCTCCATTTTTCATGAGTTATAACACACGTATTTTGGTCAAAAGTGAAAAAGTCGAAAAACGCGTTGATTTTGACTTTTGTTGTAACACCTTTTGCACTCACCATGATTGTGAAGTTGAATTCTACTGAATATTGTCAAAAAAATAAAAATTTTAGATTTTTAACAAACCTCAATTTTTTATGGGTTATAACACACGTATTTTGTTTAAAAAAGGCAAAGTCAAAAACGCGTTGATTTTGACATTTTTAGTACCGTTTTTCCACTTAAATTGATTGTGAACATGTATTCTAGTGAATATTATTGAAAATAGAAAAATTTAAAATTTTCACCAAACCTTCATTTTTCACCAAACCTTTATTTTGACTTTTCTTGTACCGTTTTTTGCACTCACCTTGATTGTGAATATGCATTCTAAAGAATATCGTCAAAAAAAAGAAAATTTTAAAATTTTCACCAAACCTCCATTTTTTATGGGTTATAACACACGTATGTTGGTCAAAAGTGGCAAAATTAAAAAACACGTCAATTTTGACTTTTCTTATACCGCATTTTGCACTCACCATGATTGTGAACTTGCATTCTAGTGAATATTCTCAAAAAAAATGTTTAAAATTTTCACCAGACCTCCATTTTTCATGGGTTATAACACACATATTTTGTTCAAAAATGAAAGTGAAAAAAGGCATTGATTTTGGCTTTTTTTGTACCCTTTTTTGGCTCATCTTGATTGTGAACATGCATTCTAGTTAATATTATCTTTTACCGACAAAGTCCAAAAATGAGTTAATTTTGACTTTTTTTGTACCGATTTTTGCACTAACCATGATTGTGAACTTGAATTCTAGTAAATATTGTCAAAAAAAAAAATTTAAAATTTTCACCAAACCTCCATTTTTCATGGGTTATAACACCCGTATTTTGGTCAAAAGTGGCAAAGTCGAAAAACGCGTTGATTTTAACTTTTCTTGTACCGCCTTTTGCACTCATCATGATTGTGAACTTGCATTCTACAGAATATTGTCAAAAAAACAAAAATTTTAGATTTTCACCAAACCTCAATTTTCATGGGTTATAACACACGTATTTTGTTAAAAAAAGGTAAAGTCAAAAAACGAGTTGATTTTGACTTTTTTAGTACCGTTTTTCCACTTACCTTGATTGTAAACATGTATTCTAGTGAATATTATTGAAAATAGAAAATTTTAAAATTTTTGCCAAACCTTAATTTTTCATGGGTTATAACACACTTATTTTTGTCAAAAATGGAAAAGTCCAAAAATGAGTTGATTTTAACTTTTTCTTGTACCGTTTTTTGCACTCACATCGATTGTGAATATGCATTATAGAGAATATTGTCAAAAAAAGAAAATTTTAAAATTTTTACAAAACCTTCATTTTTCATGAGTTATAACACACGTATTTTGGTCAAAAGTGGCAAAATTAAAAAACGCGTCGATTTTGACTTTTCTTATACCGCATTTTGCTCTCACCATGATTGTGAACTTGCATTCTAGTGAAAATTCTCAAAAAAAGAAAAGTTTAAAATTTTCACCAAACCTCCATTTTTCATAATACACGTATTCTGTTCAAAAATGAAAGTGAAAAAAGGCATTGATTTGGCTTTATTTGTACCGTTTTTTGCTCACCTTGATTGTGAACATGCATTCTAGTGAATATTATCATGTACCGGCAAAGTCCAAAAATGAGATGATTTTGACTTTTCTTGTACAGCACTTACCATGATTGTGAACTTGCATACGCGTTGATTTTGACTTTTCTTGTACCGCCTTTTGCACTCACCATGATTGTGAACTTGTATTCTAGAGGATATTGTCAAAAAAAGAAAACTTTAAGATTTTCACCAAACCACAATATTAAATGGATTATAACACACATATTTTGGATTTTGCCATTTTTTACAAAAATACGTGTGTTATTACCCATGAAAAATTGAAGTTTTGTGAAAATTTTAATTTTTTTTTTGAAAATATTAACAAGAATGAATGTTCACAATCAGGGTGAGTTCAAAAAACGGTATATAAGAAGTCAAAATCAACTTGTTTTTTACTTTGCCATTTTTTATCAAAATAAGTCTATTTATAAATCATGAAAAATGAAGGTGTGGTGAAAATTTTAATTTTTTTTCTTTTTAGACAATATTCACTATAATGTATATTCCCAATATGAATGAGTGCAAAAAACAATACCAAAAAGTTAAAATCAACGTGTTTTAAGACTTTGACATTTTTGGCAAAAATATGTGTGTTATTATAAGCTATTAAAAATTGAGGTTTGGTGAAAATTTTATTTTTTATTTTTTTGACAATATTCACTGGAATGCATGTTTACAATCAGGGTGAGTGCAAAAAACGGTACGAAAAAAAGTCAAAATCAACGTGTTTTTTGACTTTGCCTTTTTGACTAAAATACGTGTGTTATATCTCATAAAATGAAGATTTAGTGAAAATTTTAAAATTTTCTTTTTTTGACAATATTCATTGGAATGCATGTTTACAATCACGGTGAGTGCAAAAAATGGAACAAAAAAAAGTCAAAATCAACGCATTTTTTAACTTTGCATTTTTTTTACCAAAATACGTGTGTTAACTGATGAAAAATGAAAGATTTGGGAAAATTTTAATTTTTTCTTTTTTTGATAATATTCACTAGAATGCATGTTCACAATTAGAATGAGTCCAAAATGGGGTACAAAAAAGTCAAAATCAACTCATTTTTTGACTTTGCCATTTTTTATCAAAATACGTGTGTTATAACCGATGAAACGTGGAGGTTTGGTGAAAATTTTAATTTTTTATTTTTTTGACAATATTCACTAGAATGCATGTTCACAATTAGGGTAAGTGCAAAAAACTAAACAAAAAAAGTCAAAATCAACGCATTTTTTTCACTTTGCCGTTTTTTACCAAAATACGTGTATTACCATGAAAAATCGAGGTTTTATGAAAATTTTAAATTTTTTTTTGATAATATTCACTAGAATGAATGTTCACAATCATGTTGAGTTCAAAAATAGGTAAAAAAAAGTCAAAATCAATGCGTTTTTGGAATTTGCCATTGTTTTACCAAAATAAGTGTGTTATAACTCATGAAAAATAGATGTTTGATAAAAATTTTAAAATTTTCATTTTTTTACAATATTCAGTAGAATGTATGTTTATAATCAAAATGAGTGCAAAAAAGATACAAAAATAGTCAAAATGAACGTGTTTTTGGATTTTGTTTTTTTTTACCTAAATACGTGACTAATGAAAAATGAAGGTTTGGTGAAAATTTTAAATTTTACTTTTTTTTACAACATTTACAAAAATGCATTTTCATAATCAAGGTGAGTACAAAAAATGGTATAAAAAAAGTGAAAATCAATGCATTTTTGGACTTTGCCTTTTTTTTTATCAAAATACGTGTGTTATAACTCATGAAAAATAGAGCTATTGTGAAATTTTTAAATTTTCTTTTTGTGAAAATATTCACTAGAATGCATGTTCACAATCATGGTAAGTGCAAAAAATTGGTACGAAAAAAGTCATCAATGTGTATTTGGACTTTGCCTTTTTTTTCGATAATACGTATGTTATAACTCATGAAAAATGAGGGATTGGTGAAAATTTAAAATTTTTCTTTTTTTTTTAGAATATTCAGTAGAATGCATTTTCACAATTAAAATGAGTGCAAAAAAAGGTACAAAAAATTCAAATTCAACGTGTTTTTGAATTTTGCAATTTTTGACAAAAATATATGTGTTATAATCTATGAAAAATGGAGGTTTGGTAAAAATTTTAAAATTTTCTTTTTTTGACTATATTCACTTGAATATATGTTCACAATCAGGGTGAGTGCAAAATACGGTACAAAAAAGTTAAAATCAACACGTTTTTGGACTTTGCCAATTTTTACAAAAATACGTGTGTTATAACCCATTAAAAATAGAGGTTTGGTGAAAATTTTAAATTTTAATATTTTCGATAATATTCACTAGAATGCATGTTCACAATTAGGGTGAGTGCAAAAAACGATACCAAAATAGTCAAAATGAACGCGTTTTTTGAACTTTGCCTTTTCTGACCAAAATACGTTTTATTTATAACTCATGAAAATTGAAAGTTTGGTGAAAATTTTAAAATTTTCTTTTTTTGACAATATTCACTGGATTGCATGTTCACAATCAGGGTGAGTGTAAAAAAAAATACAAAAAAGTTAAATCAATGCGTTTTTGAACTTTGCCTTTTTTTACCAAAATACGTGTTATATATATAACACATGAAAAATGGAAGTTTGGTGAAAATTGTAAATTTTTATTTATTTTTATAATATTCACCAGAATGCATGTTCACAATCAGAATGAGTGCAAAAAACGGTACAAAAAAATCAAAATCAACGCATTTTTGGATTTTGCCATTTTTAACAAAAATACGTGTGCTATAATCCATGAAAAATGGAGGTTTGGTCAAAATTTACATTTTTTATTTTTTTGACTATATTCACTAGAATGCATGTTCACAATCAGGGTAAGTGCAAAAAATGATACAAAAAAGTCAAAATAAACGCATTTTTAGATTTTACATTTTTTAACAAAAATACTGTGTATAACACGTGAAAAATGGATGTTTGGTGAAAATTTTAAATTTTTCTTTTTTTTGACAATATTCACTATAGTGCATGTTCACAATTAGAATGAGTGCGAAAAACGATACAAAAAAAGTCAAAATCAACGTGATTTTTAGACTTTGCTAGTTTGACAAAAATAGGTGTTACAACCCATGAAAAATAACGATTTGGTGAAAATTTTAAATTTTTTAATTTTTTACTATATTCACTAGAATGTATGTTTACAATGAAGGTGAGTGCAAAAACAGCATATTCCCTATCAACCAAACGAGCCCCTATCAACCAAACGAGCCCGCTAAGTATTCGAATTCCTCACAAATAAATTTCTAAGAATTAGATTACTAGAAAAAATATTTATTTTTCTCAAAATTAAAATCTCGATAATTATATTAATATTAAACTTAACTTTCCTACCAACCAATCGAACGCATAGTACAATTTCATTTTAAATTTTAAACAAAACGCAACATTTCTTTTTGTTCCTCTTCCAAAGATTTGCTACTGCCGTGAACAGTAAACACAAATGCAAACATTTGCCATATTAAAAATGATTTAGTAACTAGAGTTCCCAATTATAAATGGAATGAATCACTGCATAATAATATTAATCAATCTTCCAGGCACTGGCCATCTTCGACTCCTTTCCAAAATCATTTCAACAAGACTATACACAACTCAGCATTGACAAAAAAAAGCCCACTGAGAGGCTATGCACATCATAACCATCTGAGTCTCTTTCAGTACCTAAAGCTCCTTCAAAAGTATCCCAAAACTACTCAACAGACCAAAATCTAGGAGAGAAGAAATGTGGTACTATATCTTTTCTCCACACAGACTTCTCTTCTCAGTCTGACGAAGTTGCTATTTAATTAGACCTGTACAGTTGCTAGTAAAATAAAGGGCCACTGATGATTAGTTCCTTTCGATAACCTCTGCAGGTAAGTTGAGATCAATCAGGCTGCCTCGGAAGCTTCCTTTTCTAGCACGTTTCCTTGGAGAGTATCCACTCTCATCTGAGGTTCCAGAGGCTGATGGTTGATCTGATTCCGTTTTGTCACCTATAAAATGTGCAACACGAGTAAGTAACGAATGACATTCCTCTATTGTAAATGCATTTAACTAAATACACTCCCTACGAGAATCTCTTCTTCCAAGTAAAGACACAAAAAAATAGAAAGAAAAACACACTAACTTCAGTTTAATTATCTGGTAGACCAACTGACAAATCCTCTGTACTAATGCAGAACTCATGTTCAATTAGTATTAGCTTGATCTTCCCCAACCAATAAAAGCAGCACAAAAACAGTAAAAGGAGCACAAGACATTCTCATTTTGAACTTTTCATGACATCATTATTTCTGTAAGTTTACAACAACCAACAAAAACAACTAAACCACTAAGTGAGGTCGGATATATGGATAGTATTTCGTATAGCGATCCATATGTTACCAAGCTTACAAAAATAGTGATCAAGATGTCTGGATAGCTCTTTGTTAGAGTTTTATCATAGAATTTTAAGGCACCTAAGTAAGGCAGAGAAAATTTCACAAAACCCCTACCACTTGTTTGATTATCAGCTTTTGGACATTGGCTGCTGATTATTTTGGAGTTCCACCCAGCATGAAGTTCCATTTGATATGAGCAAAAAAAGGAACAAAAACGGCCTTTGACTACAAGTTTTTTAAATTTGCCATTTTGAGCAACAAAACATGTGTTATAAAGACAGATATGTAAAGATTCTGAGTGGTTTTATGTGTTCTTTTGTCTATAGGTATATTTCATGTCACTGACCCATAAGTTTCTCAATGGTTTTGATGATTTAATTACTGTTGGAGTTAGGTTTAGATGTTGGATGTTTTATGATAGAAATATCTAGAGTAATTCATGATTTAGGTTACCATGTGTTGATGTGTATTATGGCCGAGATTGGAGGGAGGCACGATTCATAAATCCTCCAGATCTGCTGTTTGTTTTTATTTGTTAAATTGAGGAGATGTTAGATTGGCTGAATCCTGTGTTTGAGCCCCTGCTGGCCGTAAGGGTTTTGGATTGAGATTGGTTTCAGTTGGGGCTGTTTTGATGAGTTGTAGCTCAAATGACCTGTTTGTTGCAGGATGTACTGGTAGGAATTGCCCAAAACGGCAAATTTAAAAAACTTGTTGACATTGGCTGTTTTTATGCCATTTTGTTCACACACATCAAATGGCGATATACTATTTAATGAACGGTGTATTAAAGAGGGAAATATAGAATTTTTGAAAAATTACCATTTTTTATGGGTTATACCACACTTTTTTTCCTCAAAATGGCAAATTTCAATAACTTGCCGCCAGTAGTCGTTTTCATTCTGTTTTTTTAACACATATCTAATTGCATACGTGTTTTTTGCCCAAAATGGCAAATTCAAAAAACTTATTGATGGTGGCCGTTTTCATGTTATTTTTTGCACACATATCAAATGAAGATATACTATCTAATGAATGGTGTATTAAAGAGGGAAAATAGAATTTTTAAAAATCAACATTTTTTATGAGTTATAGCACACATTTTTTCCCAAAACGGCAAATTTCAAAAACTGCCACCGGTGGTCATTTGCGTGCCATTTTCTATACACATATCAAATTGCGATATGCTATCTAATAAATAGTTTCTAAAATATGGAAAGATATAATTTTTGAGAAATGACCAGTTTTTGTGGGTTATAGCACACATTTTTCATCCAAAACGCCGTCGGTGGCCATTTTTCTGCCATTTTTTACACACATATCAAATGGCAATGTACTATCTAATGAATGGTGTATAAAAGATGAAAATATATAATTTTTGAAAAATTACCATTTTTTGTGGGTTACAACACATAATATATTTTAAAGGAAAATTTAAAAATTTTTAAAAATGACCATTTTTTGTGGGTTATAGCACATTTTTTTTAGAACAGTAAATTTGGAATACTACTCCATTACATGAAATTTTCACATTTATATTTGTAAAAGAAAATGAGAGAAGAGCAACTTTAGGTCAAAATCTAAAGTAGACATGCTATATTTTCCAGCCAAAGTTCCTACATGATTAATACC
Source organism: Ophiorrhiza pumila (assembly GCA_016586305.1). Classification (NCBI taxonomy): domain Eukaryota; kingdom Viridiplantae; phylum Streptophyta; class Magnoliopsida; order Gentianales; family Rubiaceae; genus Ophiorrhiza; species Ophiorrhiza pumila. Next base: position 961,792 of record BLIW01000010.1, on the reverse strand, counting down.
TGAATAATCTAAGTGCCGGCTTGAGTGTTTGCCAAAATGATAATATCCAATTGGCCTTTCAATCGGCCAAGACACGTCACTAGTATCCACAAGCTTGATATCCCCTGAAGAGCATAAAAGCACTGCCAAGCCGCACAGCACCAACTGAAGTCCATTGATTAGTTCAGTGGAATCAAACCTCCAAGTCACCAACCACCATCAATACTGAAGTCCATACCTTGATTAGCAAAATGTCTTGACAAGGCTATAGATTTAAGTTGTATGTCACAGTGCAAGGTAACTAATTTATTGCAGTTGCCATCGCACACATTGTTTTGCCCAAAACGGCAAATTTCAAAAACTTATCGTCGGTGGTCATTTTCATGCCTTTTTTGCACACATATCAAATTGCAATATAATATCTAAAAGATAGTGTAAAAAAATTGAAAGTTAAAAATTTTAAAAAATGAATATATTTTGTGTGTTATAGCACATGTTTTTTTTTCCAAAATGGCAAATTTCAAATATTTGTCACCGTTGGCCGTTTTCGTGCCATTTTTTTGCTCATGTCAAATGGAGATGTACTATATATTGAATGGTGTATTAAAAAGGGAAAGATATATTTTTTTTAGAAATGACCATTTTTTGAGTTATAGAATACGTTTTTCACCCAAAATAGAAAATTTCAAAAATTTGCCGCAAGTGGCCGTTTTTTTGCCATTTTTTTCACACATATCAAATGGCAATGTATTATCTAATGAATTGTGTATAAAAGATGGAAATATATAATTTTTTAGATATACCATTTTTTGTGGGTTATAGCTCACATTTTTTTCCCCAAAACAGCAAATTTCAAAATCTTGCCGCCGTTGGTCATTTTGGAGACTTTTTTGCACACTTATCAAATTGCGATATAATATATAAAATATGGTGTAAAAAAAGTGAAAAGTAAAAATTTTAAAAGTGACAATTTTTTTTGGATTATAGCGCAAGTTTTTTTTGGCCCAAAATGGCAAATTTCAAAAACTTGTCGCCAGTGGTCATTTTTGTGCCGTTTGTTTTGCTTGTAAGCTCTAAGGCAACCTAAGATGGGGGGGAGGTGAATTAGGTTTCTAAAAAAATTATCTTAAACTAATCAACTCAAATTCAACAACAATGAATAAGTAATATGAATCACCACAAATGTAAAGTATTGATATATCAAGATGATGACCAACAATCACAATACTTTCAATTCTCAAATAATCAAAGCATAAATGAATCAAAATAAGTGCAGAAATTAAATCAATGAAAATCAAGAACACAAGTGATTTATAGTGGTTCAAGTCTCCCCCTTGGAGCACTCTACATCCACTACCTAAGTTTCCCAACTTAGGATTTTAAACCTTTCACTTTAAACTGATATTTTTCTTGTGGAAAGATCAAAAGAACCACTTTTACAACCCAAGTTTCCTAACTTAGGATTTCAACCAAGGCTCAACCTTTACACTAGCAATTTCAAGCTTTGTGTACAAGGTTTTTACTCTCTCTTGAGAAACCTCTTACAATCACACTTAAAGGATGTTTGAAGATGAAGTACAATCCCACAAATTGGGTAGATAGGATGTTGATTAGCTCACAAGATGATTCAATCAATAAAAATTACAACTCAAACCTATATAACTCAAGAATATGATATATACTCAAATAAGGCTCAATAAAATCAATCTTTTGTAGCTTGATGAAATAAAGATGAAGAGCAAGAGTTGTAATGATATTTTTCAATATAGGAAGCTCAAAGAATCAATGGAAGAAGTGTGTCAACATTTATGCATTGGGTAGTATATATACCCTAGAGAAAATGACAAAAAACGTCTATGTTGAATTTTAAAAAAACTAGCCGTTGAGAGTTTCGGACGCTAGTTTCGGACGGATGAGCCGTCCGAAACTCTCCTCTGCAGCTTCCATTTTTGACTCCAAAAACCAAACTCTCTGGACAATTTCAAACGGTAGTTTCGGCCGTAAGAAACTAAGCACAGGCGTCCGAAACTTTGATTTTTCATTCCTTTTTCAATTTTCGTTTTTCCAATCACTTTTGTAACAATGTGTGTTACAAAAGTTTCCATTTTGTGAAAGTGCTTTTAAAACATTTTGAAGTTCATTTGAGTACTACCTATATTTAGAAAACATTTTTACTTGAGCCTTAAACAAGTAATTCATTTTCTTGAGTTATTTAACAATTAGGGTTTAGGATTGGGATTTTGACCTAGTTTACCAATCTTGTATTTCCTTTGCATTTCCACATGTACTCTTCCTTTGATTGATCTCCATGCTTGACTTCTTTGAATATCTAATACATTGAGACACTTTTTGAACCAGTAGCATAAACATAATTGTTTGTTAATCATCAAAATAAGTAAGATTAAAACCCTAGGTTTCACATTGCTCATATTAAATGGAGATGGGAAATATAATTAATGGTGTGTAAAAGAGGGAAAGATATAATTTTTTAAAAATGACCATTTTTTGTTGGTAGCACACATTTTTCCCCCAAAACAGTAAATTTTGATAAATTACTGTGCCCATTTTTGTGCCTTTTTTTGCACACATATCAAATGGCGATTTAGTATTTAATTAATGGTGTATAAAAGATGAAAATATATAATATTTTAAAAATTACCATTTTTTGGGTTATATCACACGTTTTGTTTCAAAAATGGCAAATTTCAAAAACTTGCCTCCGGAGGTCGTTTTCATGCCGTTTTTTGCACACATATCAAATTGTGATATGCTATCTAATGGATGGTGTTAAAAAAAGTGAAAGTCAATTTTTTTAAAAAATAACCATTTTTGTGAGTTATAGCACACGTTTTTTTTGCCCAAAATGGCAAATTTCAAAAACATTTTATTGGTGGCTGTTTTCGTGCCATTTTTTGCACATATATCAAATGGAGATATACTATCTAATGAATGGTGTATTGAAGAGGGAAAAATAGAATTTTTTAAAATCACTATATTTTATGGGTTATAACACGCAGTTTTTACCCAAAATGACAAATTTTAAAAACTTGCTGCCGGTAGTCGTTTTCTTGTCATTTTTTGCACACATATCAAACTGTGATATGTTATGTAATGAATGGTTTATAAAATATTGAAATATATAATTTTTAAAAAATTACCATTTTTTGTGGGTATCTGGCGAGAGCGTCGTGTCCCTCGCAATTTTACCCAAAACAACTAACTAGAAGCAAGCGGTAAGTGGGATCGAATCCTCAGGGAAAGGGTAGAATTAAGAGTTGTACAGTGATAGAATAAGCAATTAAGCGATGTGTAGACTAAATAGAAAACAAACGAGAAATCAACCAAAAGGAGAAAGGTGTGCTGCCTTGAGGGAGGCCAGTGGTAATGACTTCAATCGGTTATCCTTGACCTAGTGTTGACACATGTATGAGGGGGTCGGTTTTCTAGTGAACTTAAGATTGATCTCCTTGATAGGTCTCACAATCCTAACCCACCATGCTCCTCTATCTTCCCTTGCTAGGGCAAGATTTAGGCTCGCTTCCTAATTCCAGATCCCTATCTGACACTACACTAAGACAAGCACTAGTGTGCAAATGATCCTAAGTCTTTTCATTCCTTGACTTCCACTGTCAGTGGATACCGCAAAATAGAAAATCGCTTCCTCACCCAGATCTTAGGACTCATACATAGGTTGTTCTATGTTCTGTGGTTTCATTCCAATTTCCTTTAATTGCACTGAAATGATTTTAGTGGATACCGCAAATCATATAAAGGCATAATCGTGAGTGAATAAATATTGAAATGAAACACTAACTGACATGGAACTTTAACCAAACACAAAATATGCAATTCAAATGTCTCAAACGATATTAAGTCATTACACTTAATCCCTCAAAGCAGCACTGAAAATCTAGCCGATCATGTTGATCGGCTTTGAAAATGAGTTTAACAAAGCCAGATCAAACATTGCTATTACAAACGGATCGAGTTGAATGATCTCTCCTCTAATCTCTAAAACCCTAGACTCTCAGAACTCCTCTCTCTTTTCTCACTTGATTCCCCCGTCTCAAGCCTCCTCTTTGATCAATCTCTCCAACTTTTATAGTTTTTCATTGCCGACATAGCTTGGTGAGCTTCCTGGAAATTTCCTTTGTGTAGCCAGATGTTGACACGTGCTCCTGCATTTACAACAGATCATTTGGTGAAGACACGTGTACTTAAGAAATGACAATAATCAGTACACAATATTGGAAACCTTAACTACTAAGTTTGCTAAATAAGTTACACAGAATGCGGAGTTGGTGTCTACGAAATGCATGAGGAAATGACTAACTAAAATGATGAAATAACAATGCATGAAAGACTTCCTAACTTAAAACATGACAATCAGTAAAATAGGCTAAAAACAGCAAAGGAAAAATGCATTGGAGTGCAAGTGATGCAAGTGGGGTGGCGGCCGCACGATGCGGCCGCCGTGTGTGTGTGTGAGAGGGCGGCCGCACGATGCGGTCGCCGTGAGAGGTGGCGGCCGCACGATGCGGCCACCGTGCTTGTGTGTGTGTGTGGGCGGTCGCACGATGTGTGTGTGGCGGTCGCATCGTGCGACCGCCGTGTGTGTGTGTCTTTTGTGTGTGCTGACTGAGTTGTGCGTTTGTGTGCTTGTGTTGAGGGTTTGTGTAGTGTGAATAGTTGTGGACTTCCAAGAAGAGTTGGAGGTCAGTGGCATACATGACTAAGTATTTTTGCACAAACTCACAAAATATTCACATTATCACCCGATACTTAGCCATTTATCAATGTTTCCAAATACTGCACATTTTGCATACCATTGACACACCAAGCATCATTTTCACTCATAATTCACAACAAAGAATAAGGAAAGCGGAGCAAATAAGTCGACTAAACATCGACTTATCAGTATCACATGTTTTTTTCCCCAAAATAGCAAATTTCTAAAACTTGCTGCCTGTGTTCATTTTCTTTCCTTTTTTGCACATATCAAATTGCGATATGCTATCTAATGAATTGTGTAAAAAAGTGAAAGTTAAAATTTTTCAAAAATGACCATTTTTGGGGTCATAGCACATATTTTTTTACCCAAAACAACAAATTTCAAAAACTTGTTGATGGTGGCTATTTTCGTGCTATTTTTTGCACACATATCAAATGATGATTTGCTATCTAATTAATGGTGTATTAAACAGGGAAAAATATAATTTTTTAAAATCACCATTTTTTATGGGTTATAGCATACATTTTTTTCCCCAAATGGCAAATTTTAAAAACTTGCCGCTGGTGGTCGTTTTTGTGCCATTTTTTGCACACATATCAAATTGTGATATGCTATCTAATGGATGGTGTATAAAAGATAGAAATATATAATTTTTGGTGGGTTAAAGCACAAGTTTTTTTCCGATGGTCATTTTCGTGCCTTTTTAAAACACATATCAAATTGCGATATAATATCTAAAGTATGGTGTAAAAAATTAAAAGTTAAAATTTTTGAAAAATGACTATTTTTTGTGGGTTATAGCACACTTTTTTTTTGCTTAAAAAGACAATTTCAAAAACTTGTCATCGGTGGCCGTTTTCTTGCCCTTTTTTTGCTCATATCAAATGGAGATGTGTTATCTAATAAATGGTGTTATAAAAGAGGGAAAGATGTAATTTTTGAGAAATGACTATTTTCTGTGGGTTATAGCACACGTTTTTTCCCCAAAATGACAAATTTTAAAAACATGCCGCCGGTAGCCATTTTTTTGCACACATATCAAATGGCGATGCACTATCTAATGAATGGAGTAGAAAAGATGGAAATATATAATTTTTAAAAAATTATCTATTTTAGTGGGTTATAGCACACGTTTATTCCGCAAAACGACAAATTTAAAAAACTTGCCGCCGATGGTAATTTTTGTGCCTTTTTTGCACACGTATCAAATTATGATATAATGTCTAAAGGATGGTGTTAAAAAAAGTGAAAGTTAAAAATTTCAAAAAATGACCATTTTTTGTGAGTTATTGCACACGTTTTTTTGCATAAAACGGCAAATTTCAAAAATTTGTCGTCGGTGGTTTTTTTCGTGCAGTTTTTTCAATCATATCAAAAGGCGATGTGCTATCAAAGGTGTAAGAAGAAGGGAAATTTAGAAATTTTTTAAATCTACCATTTTTTTGGGATATAGCACACGTTTTTTCCCAAAACGGCAAATTTTAGGGTTATAACACACGTATTTTAGCAAAATTAGCAAAAGCCAAATACACGTGTTTTTAATTTTTTTGTACCATTTTTTGAACTCACCCCCATTGTGAAATTGCAGTCTAAAGAATTTTATCAAAAAAAAGTGAAAATTAAAATTTTCATCAAACCTCTATTTTTCATGGATTATTATAACATGTATTTTAGCAAAAAATGGCAAATTTACAAAACTAGTCGTCAAGGGCCGTTTTCGTGCTGTTTTTTGCACTTAATCCAAATGGTAATGAGCTATGTAAAGAATGGTTTAAAAAATTGGAAAGTAAAAAATTAGAAAAATGACCATTTTTTGTGGGGTTATAGCACACGTTTTTTTCCCAAACGGAATATTTCAAAAACTTGTCGTGGATGGCTGCTTTCGTGCTGTTTTTTTACTCATATCAAATGAGGATGTGTTATCAAATGAATGGTGTAAAAAAAAAGAGAAAGGTAAAGATTTTGAAAAATGACCATTTTTGTGGGTTATAGCACACGTTTTTTCCCTCAAAACGGTAAATTTCAAAAACTTGCCAGTGATGGCCGTTTTGTGCCATTTTTTGCACTCATATCAAATTGCGATATGTTATATAATAAATGGAGTAAAAAAATGGAAAGTTAAAACTTTTTTAAAATTAATAATTTTGTGGGTTATAGCACACGTTTTTTTCCTTAAAACGAAAAATTTAATAACCTTGACGTTAATAGTTTGTTTTTGTGACTTTTTTGCCCTCATATGAAATGGCGATGTACTATCTAATGAATGGTGTAAAAAAGGGAAAGCTAAAAATTTTGAAAAATGACCATTTTTGTGGGTTATAGCACACGTTTTTTCCCTCAAAACGGCAAATTTCAAAAACTTGCCGGTGATAGCCATTTTTGTGCCCTTTCTTTGCATTCATATCAAATTGAGATATTTTATCTAATGACTGGTGTTTTTTTTCGTTGGCTAATCATCCCAGGTTCGTGGGGGCGTCACTCAAATTTTATTGATATAAAAGAAGATTACATGATGGCGGAAATATCCACATTATTAGTACATATTTGAAAACTGTAAATAGGGAGGACTCCTCCCTTACATTATAGCAAAAGTTTCAGTAAATAAATAAGGAGTACTTCCTCCTTTACAGGTGTGGTGGTTGGTAAAGTTTAAAAATATTATAAAGGCTGTCTTAAGACAATAGCCTTTATAATATTACAAACTTTGGCTTCCACTTCTAAGAATGAGTAAACAAGGAGGATTCCTCCTTTACATATAAAGTTAGTGACTGAAACATAGATACACTGCGTATGCACAATGAAACATGTTTTAAGTTACTATGTCATGCATTTTTAATAACATGCAAATTTGGAAAATATTCCATATCACACTGCATTCAAATGACAATGTTTTTGTCATCTTGTCCATATCACTCCTGGTGAAAACATGTCAATATTAATAGGAGTTTTTTGGATTCTATGACATCTAATGAATGGTGTTAAAAAAGAGAGTTAAAAGTTTTGTAAAATTACCATTTTTGTGGTTATAGCACACGTTGTTTTCGCTTAAAACGACAAATTTAAAAAACTTTTGTTAATAGCCATTTTCGTGCCTTTTTTGCCCTCATATAAAATAGCGATGTGCTATCTAATGAATTGTGTAAAAATAGGGAAAGATAGAATTTTTGAAAAATTACCATTTTTGTGGGTTATAACAGACGTGTTTTTCCCCAAAACGGAAAATTTTAAAAACATGTTGCTGGTTGTCGTTTTCATGCCATTTTTTGCACTCATATCAAATTGCGCAATGTTATCTAATGAATGACGTAAAAAAAGGAAAGTTAAAAATTTTGAAAAATGGCATTTTTGTGGGTTATAGCACACGTTTTTTTTGCCCAAAACGGCAAATTTCAAAAACTTGTCGCTGATGGCAGTTTTCGTGTCTTTTTTCACTCATATCAAATGGCGATGTGCTATCAAATGAAAGGTGTAAAAAGAATGGAAAGTTAGAAATTTTTAAAATCGACCATTTTTTGGGTTATAGCACACATTTTTTCCCCAAAGCGGCAAATTTCAAGGTTATAACACACGTATTTTATCCAAAATAGAAAAATCCAAATATGCGTTGGTTTTTATTTTTTTGTACCGTTTTTTGAACTCACCCTTATTCAGAAATTTCAATCTAGTGAATTTTATAAAAAAAAAAGTGAAAATTAAAATTTTCATCAAACCTCCATTTTTCATGGGTTATTATAACACATGTATTTTAGCCAAAAATGGCAAAATCCAAAAAAATGCGTCGGTTTTGAATTTTTTATACTGTTTTTTGCACCCACCCCCATTGTGAATTTGCATTCAAGTGAATTTTGTCAAAAAAAATGAAAATTAAAATTTTCATCAAACTTTCATTTTTCATGGGTTATAACACACGTATTTTGATCAAAAATGGCAAAGTCAAAAAACGTGTTGATTTTAGCATTTTCCTACTTTTTTCACCCACCAAAAATGTGAACTTGCATCCTTGAGAACGGTGTCAAAAAAGTGAAATTTAGATTTTTCTACAAAATTTTCATTTTTCATGGACTATAACACGCGTATTTTAGCCAAAAATGGCAAATTCGTAAATGCATTGATCTTGATTTTTTTGTACCATTTTTTTTACCCACCTCGATTGTAAAAATGCATTCAATTGAATTTTTACAAAAAAAAAAGTGAAAATTAAATTTTCATCAAACCTCTATTTTTCATGGGTTATAACACATGTATTTTAGCAAAAAATGAAAAAATCCAAAAACTCGTCGGTTTTGATTTTTTTTATACTATTTTTTGCACCCACCCCCATTGTGAAATTGCATTCAAGTGAATTTTGTCAAAAAAAAGTGAAAATTAAAATTTTCACCAAACTTTCATTTTTCATGGGTTATAACACACGTATTTTGATCAAAAATGGCAAAGTCAAAAAAACGTGTTGATTTTAGCATTTTTCCTACTTTTTTTCACCCACCTAAATTGTGAACATGCATCCTTAATAACGCTGTCAAAAAAATTGTGAAATTTAGATTTTTTGTTTACAAAATTTCTAATTTTCATGGGTTAAAACATATGTATTTTAGTCAAAATGGCAAATTTCAAAAACGCATTGATCTTAATTTTTTTTTGTACCGTTTTTGCACTCACCCCGATTGTGAAAATGTATTCTAGTGAATTTTGTCAAAAAAAAAGTGAAAATTAAATTTTTCATCAAACTCCATTTTTCATGACTTATAACACATGTATTTGGGTCAAAATACCGAAGTTAAAAACATCTTAATTTTGGCCCTTTTCTTAATATTTTTTTCACCCAACTGAATTGTGAACATATATATTTGCCAACTGCCTGTATAGTTAGCTCCAAAAGTGGGAGATTTCAATGGAGAGTTCTCTGCACTGATTGTATAATGACCCTATTCTCAATTATGATCATTGCTTACGTTTTTCTTTAAGCAACAACGTTAATGGTTGCTATTTGTTAAGTTTGTGCTAATATTTAATTTGTGAATTTCTCTTCATGGATCCTGTGTCAAACAATCATGCATCCCGACAGTTTTAAAAAAGTTCTATCATGACTATGAAGGGAACTTGTATTACATTTTTCTTTTATTACGGGAACAAAATGAAAAGGGTACTTCTGCAGTTTTAGTCTGCATGATCTCAAGGAAGCATAATGAGCATTCTGATTATACACTGTCGAACTTTTGATCTTCATTTTCTTTTTAGTAAACAAGAGAGAAATGTACATAAATGTAAGGAATACGCCAATATGATAAAACTGATTGAAAATAATGCAAATGGATGATGAACATTAATCCTTAGAGATATAATAGAAGTACTAAATTCCAAAAGAAAAACGCATTATCAATCAGTATAATTAGCAATGATTTCGAGGTTAGAAATTCATTGTCAATTTCAACTTTTAAAGATACAAGTAACGACTACCGAGTAATGAGACTTTGAGGAGAGATGAAAAATCTTGAAAATGGAAATGACCAAAAAACTTGTCCACGTAAATCCGTAATCCTGCGATACATCGTTATCTTATAATGTCCAGACTCCAGACATGGATAAAACCTTTTCTCTTACCTCTTTGTATGCCATTTCTTTGACCTAAAAATTGACAAATCGAGAGAGACCGCTGTAATTGCTACTAGTTGATGTAATCCCTATATAATCAACACTTGAACAGTACTGAAAGCTCAATAACATTTGAGACACCACTTGGGTTCTTAAATCTTCCTCAAAAAAAAAAATGCTCAATAAACTAATGGTTCTTACTTTTTACTTTTTTTAGGTGGCCAGAGGTTGGGGGTAGTAAAATTCCATGCAATTAATTCCATTTCATTAGGAGGGGGGGGGGATACCATCACATAGGGAGAATAAAGTATACCACAACTTGCGCAACTGGCAAAGCAAGAAAAGATAAGGATGGTACAAAAATGGAACCCTTTGTTTCTCTATTTTTTCTTAAAAACAAGAAACGTTGGTATCACGATACTCTCCATATTCCAGCCATCTTTTCTCCCTTTGCATTACACGCTAAGAAAGGGAGTTAGTCAACTGAAAAGAACAGGAAAGTTTTCTTATCACACATTTTAGGAAAAGGAAAAAAAAAAAAGAAGAAGAAGAAGAAGAAGAAGAAGAAGAGCTACAGCAAATGATAGAAAATGTAATGAAATGCTGGCATTCTCCTTAAAATGGTGCTGTTAAGGTTCGGGATAACATATTCTTTTTTGGAAACTGAGTCTGAGCAGAAGCTGCCAAGCAAAGCTGTAACCCACAAACACCAAGTGGAATTGTGTTAGCCAATCAGCAAACGATAACTCCTGCCAAATCTAGACAAGGAAACTAAAGAAACCTTCCTATTTATGCTTTCCAATTATGCTTACCTTTTCTTGCTGTTCTCTTAGTTTAGCATTTTCTTCCACTAATCTTTCTACTTTCTCTTCCAACTCATTTGTATAAGCCTGTGGCAAGCAATCCCAACACCACCACCGAACAAGAAAACAAGGTCACTAATAATTATTAAATAAATGAGGAATTTATAACATGCAATAATAAAATAAAACTAGACAGGGTATATTAATTCATTAGACAACTAATTAACATGAATAGGTATTAATTCTCGTGTGAAAATTTCATTTTATTTGGAACCGGATATTACTAGTGATTACTAACCTGTTTTCTGGCCCTGGACCGGGCAGCAGACTCTCTATTCTTGATCATGCGCTTCTTCTTGTGGCCACTAGAGTTGGTTTTGTTATCAGTTTGATCAAGAACCCTTTTCTTGGGCAGAATTTGATCAGGAATAAAGCTTTTGTTGGGCAGAATGGAGACAGTGGTGATGGAAGAATCCAAGAAAAGAACATCATCTTGAGGATGATAATAACAAGGCATTATTGGTGCTTTTGAAGTCAAAGGATATTCATCAGGCCTTACGGAGTTCAAGCTGAGAATGGTTGCCGCTACTGGATCACGTCCCGGATGGGATTGAAAGTGAGAGCCAAAGATACCGCTGCGTGCGCCTTTAAAACAAGAATGTCGGTGATGATGATGATGATGAGTTGGCGAGTTCTGGGGATTAGCCCAGCTGGATAACGGGGCTCTGTTAGTGGTACGAGTGGGAGAGTTGCTTGACAAGAATTCTTGAAAAAGCATGCCACTGGTAGAAGAAGCGGTGGTGGTGGTGGTGGTGGTGGTGGGGTGGTGGAGACTAGTAGTAGTACTAGACAGACATATGTCCTTCCAGACTTCTTCCATGGAGCATCTTATAGTGGTGGGGGATGCCTGGGCTATTGGGATGGGAGATGAAATCGATGAAAATTGAGAAGGAGATGATTTTTTTGACATTGGAACTGAGATTTTTTGTTGTTGCTGTTAGCCTTCCCTTCCTGTTGTTGTTATTGGTGTTGTCTATACATATGATAATGACCGCATTCAGTGGTTTTTCCCATTTGCAACACTCATCAGTGATCACACCGTAATAGGCCTCTTCTGGACCTGTTTTCTAATATGCAAAGTAACTGAGTAAGAGTAAAAAGGATATATCTCAAATTTAATCTACTTTTTTAGTTTTATTCCCTCTAAAATAATGTCTACCTACTCAAGCATACTCCGCTTTGAATCATTTTACATTTAATGGTGTATTCTCTATTTTATTTTATAAATTTACTATTTCTAATTTTCTGTTTTATTTATTTTATTCTCTATTTTATTATATAGATTCAATTATGTATATTTAATTAAAATTTTATCAAATGATTAATAAACTTTAAGAAGTACGTAATCAACTGTATTCACAAAATGAAACTCAAAACACTAAAACCAAAAATCCATTGGAATGCAATTGATTGGCTTTACTGAATTAGATAAATCAAAATTACTCTATTTTATTAATCCAATCAAATAATTGAATTTTTAGCATTCTTTTAATATTGATGTTGTTTCAAATTTGAAATAAATTAATCTATATTATTAATCACATTAAATAATTGAATGAAAAATAAATCTAATTTTCCTTTATATAATATTCTAAATCAAATATTATTCAATAGTTTTAAAACAAAAATCCCCTTTACTATAACTTTTCAATCAACGAATTTTTTACCATAGACCATTCCATTCATCCAAACCCTACAAATAATAAATAAATTTAGGGCAACCATTCCATTCATCCAAACCCTACAAATAATAAATAAATTTAGGGCAACCATTCCATTCATCCAAACCCTACCAATAATAAATAAATTTAGGGCAACGACAACAACCAAACCAGACAAAATAAACGATACGGATGATGATGAAGATAAATTGGAAAAAATAATGTAAAACATGCAAGGGTATACATTTGGTTAAATCATCCCTGTCCCATCCCACCACCCACCACCGACCACACCCTTCATCGGAATATTTAATCCGTCTCGTAACACTGCCAACAACCTCCGCCTCGCACACCTTCAGCCTGTTGAAATTCAATTTCTATTTCAATCAATTTGTTTGAATCAAAGCGTGTCGCTAACTGTTAACTTCATATTGAATGAAGCGTGATGAACCAGAGGAGACATTTTGAATTTTCTTGAGCAAATCCAAATTTCATCATCACAATTCACATCCCATACACAACAAAAATATTTTCCTACTACACCACACAACACACACTTTGAAGAATCTCATGCAACAAATACTATTGAAAGCAGTGTGTCCTCAAAACCTACCAATTATAGACACATGATGACAAGATGGTGCAAACACCAAAATATCTCAAATTTTAAAATATAAAAAAAAAACCCCACAAAACAAAGCCTAAAAGAAACAATACTAATGTAAAATTCTATAGGGACCTCAAGGTTTGAACACAAATCAAGCAGTCTCACCATCTTCTGTGCCAGCCATCACTGACTATTTTATATGTCTAACAAAATCTTCCCTCTCATCATAATAAAACCAATCATTACCAACAAGAATTCACCTCTAAAATTCTCTCCCTGACTGTAGACCAAACCCCATCTCATGATACTATCAGCAATAGCAAAACCACCCAAATCTTCTTTGTTAAAAGTGTACAAAACTGATGATTCAATAATTTCATCCCCGGCCAACTATTCTCTCCCCACTTTCACTTCTTTCGCTTTCGGATGAGCTACATATATTATTCAGTTCTCCGCTAGTTGCCAAAACTGCAAAATTTGGGCTCAATCAAGGACAAAACTAGATAAACTTTCCAAACATTTGGCATACATTTCCCACCTATTCAAGTGGCCACTTACACCAAGTGTAACAACCTTGACTGAAGGTGCAAAAGTTCTCTCGTTATGTAAGAGCTCGTGTTTAGCTTGCAAGGAACTCCTCGACAGAGACATCTCCATTAGCTACGGTCGATGAGCCAGCTGACTCCTCCGGTAAATGTCTATCTCGAGCCATATCCATTTCAGAATCTATCGAGTCCAGAACACCTCTGTTGCTGCTATTCACTTCATTTAGTGATATCTTATTGATGGAAGCTGTCAGAATATCATCAGATGACGTGACAGGAGTCTGGGACCCTGAATCAGGAGAAATTCGACTACCGGTGTGTGTCCACTTCTTCCAATCATTTCGTCTCCTTATCTTGTCACCCTGCTCCTGCAGGGCCAAGAACAAAACAATTAAATGCATATTATATAAAAGCTTGATCCCACTTTTATCGAAGCAATTTCGCATTCTACAGAAATTGAGAAATTTACATGTAAAATACGTGCTGCTTTTGACAGAATGTAGGCAGGAATTTAATTACTCAATGGCAAATGTTGCAAAGCTGAAATGACTCATACAAAAAATTAAGCTTGTATCAGTTAAGAGCGCAAAGGTGATTCATCTCTTGGATTTTTTAAATACATTACCTTTACTTCAACCACCACTGAAGATCTCAAGGACTCCAAAATGAATGGAATATCAGTAGTCAATTGCTGTACCTGCAAAAGCAAACCACAAAACAAACTTGATATATGCATTTGGTTTCCACTAAAGTGAAAACATTCAAGTTATAAAAGATCAGCAAATGCATTAATGAAGGATACTATAGACCTTTCCTATTTACTTAAATAAATAAACCTCCAAACGAATAAGAGATGCTTCCTCAAACAAACAGTTACACAAGCACAAAGACAAAGTTAACACAAACATCTCACAAGAGCAATCAAGCACAACCACATTTTATTATCCCATTACAATCTCATCATCTCCATATACTGCCACAACTTTTTAAAGGATAAGCAATAGATAGAAGTTTACTAACTTCTAACCAGTTGTCCCCATTTTAAATGATCAGCAATGAAAACTCCAAACTGGTAACCCAAAGATCACTAGTATAATCAGCAATTTAGAAAAACTTATTTGTCCGTCCAGACTTACACAGAAGGAAACAACATAGAATTCATTTATCCATACTTGCACCAAAGCAGAACAGCAATGCATCCTCATTTACATATTTAATTACAAGTAAGTGCAGAACCTTCCACATAAAAAGAAAAGATCCTTTACCACGAGAAGGGAGAAAATATATCCATCACACATAGGTTGTACAACCTCAAACAAATTTTAAAGATAAAAAAAAACACCATAGGCAAAACTTACAACAATAGCATTCAGTTTCATCCATAATGTGATAATATCATGAACCCAAATGTGACAATTTCTCCTTCCCGTTTCAACTACCCCAATTGCAACAAACAAGCATCCAGGGAAAATTATTCAACAGCAAAAGTTTTTTGTAACATCTGGAATTTTCTGATTGTTGATGGAAGCATGTTCGATGTTGGCCTCGTTTGACAAGTCCACTATAGATTCAAAAGCTTTAAAATCAAAAACTGTATCCTATGACCTATGTCATTCTCAGATAAGAAATTTCATAAAAGGCGTGTTTTCATTAAAAGGAGAAAGGTGATCGAATGTCACTTAGGTTGAAAAAACTTCTCAGAGATCTAAATTAAATCCAGAAGTAAAACTGAAACTCAAATTGAGTATCCACATTCTCACTCATACTACCAACGGTCATTAGCTTTGAGAAACTTCAAACAATTATATGCATATAACAAGCTACATTTCATAATTTTGAAGTATTACTCAAACATTGAGAGATAAATAATGATTTTCAGCAGTCAAGGAAACTTCAACTAGCACAAAAAGATAAAGAGTAAACTATGCTTAAAAAAGATATATTGAAGATCAATTTAGCAAAACATTACTGCGCATTTAAATATTATATATAAGACTTACTCGGGGAAAGCTAGCAATCAAACTGATAGGAACCCAGCCCTCCTCATCCATGTTTGATCTTAAATAGTCATCTTTTACCAAATTAGTGTCACTGAAACACATGCAAGTAATTCAGAATCCTAGTTCATCAAGTGAAAGAAAAGGACAAAAATAGAAATGAAAATCGCTTTTTGTTCCCACTTTGTTCACAAATCAATAAACTGATAACGAGCACCTGAAGTAATAATCAATTTGCTTAATTATCCAAGCTGGCAAAGGAGGATCCATAACAGGGAAAAACACTGGTGCTGGAGGTGGTTGAGCGATGAATGGTGGAATCGTTGGGACATACATATATGGAGATGCCATATCTTTGAAAAGTAAGCAGTGTTAGAAACAAATACATATTATGCAAATACAACTAATTAAGAATGAAAGAAAAGACAAGACTTACCAAAACCCATTGGGCCTACAAATGGTCTCATAGGTGGAGGTGCAATAAATGAGGTAGAACCAGGGGGTGGTGGTGGAGGTGGGGGCATATATGCTCCTGGAGGAGGAGGAGGAACAAATTGATGAGGTAAATGAACATCTCTCCTATCATGATCCCGCCTCCCTCCATGATTATTATGATATTGTCCATCTCCACGGGAACGGCTGCCAAAGTTATTCCTCCTAGAAGAATTTCTCTGCGAATGTGGGGAATGCTCATTCCCTCCCTGGGACCCAACTCCACTCAGTGGTCTTGGACTTCTTACTGAAGAATCCAGAACGGGAGTCACAAAATTCCCATAATTTCCATAAGGAGATATCTCAATGAGGGCAGGAAACGGAGGTGGCATTGGAGGAGGAGGTGGCGGTGGCCGATTGAAGCCACCCTGAGCTGATCCACTGCCACGGTGCTTCATTGATCTTTGACGAGTCATTCCATGGTTTGCAACAGAAGTAGTGTTTGCATTAGTATTAGCTTGTTTCTGAGGCGTTTGTGAAATTATAGGTCCCTACTCACAACAAATACAACCACATTTTACATTACATATACATGTTCACAGCAAAAATTCAATCTTTCTTGACACATTCGAGGAGACAAATAAAAGTAAACTTGCATCCGAATTAGCAACAGCAGAAATTATTCAAGACATAACTGTAAATAAATTCCTTTAACAGCAGGCATACAAATAAACAGATATATGCATAATGCGTTTGCTCTGAAGAGTTGGAACCTGAGAACTCGAGGCTGATCCATCAGATAGAGGTTTTGAGGAATCGGTGGATGATTTCGCGTTGGAGCGAGTAGACTCAGATAGGGCAGGCCAAGAAGATACGGAGCCACCCATAACAGTAGTTCCCTCAACGACCCCATTCAAGGGTTTGTTCCAAGCAGGCTTCTTTGACCGACCCGCATTGCCATTGCTATCATCGGAGCTCTCAGGCTGAATTTCCGTGATAGAGTCATCGGGTTCGGCAGGAGGAGTTTGTTCCGGAGGTACAGCATCAGCAGCAATCGGCGGCGATGATGATGGTGAACGAGGGACAGCCGAGGTCGATTCAGGCTCGCCACCTCGCACGACTTGCGCCCACGGAGATTGCAAGCTCCGCCGCCTGGACTGAGGGCTATTCGAACCGCCGCCGTCGGAATGAGACGAGTAAGTATTGGTGGAAGAAGCATCGGCCGCCATGGCCATTAGGGCAACAACCAAAGAATTTTAAAAACAAAAAAAATACAATTTTTACAAAAAAAAAATTATTGAATAGTTTTATTATAATTAACAAAAATAAATAGAAGAAAAAAATGAAAGGTAAATTAAATTAGTCGGGAATACTCATAGTCATAGGAGAGGCGAGGTACAGTGTGTGAGTGCGTGTTTTTTTTGGTCGTGAAATTTCATTTAGGGTTTTCTGAGCGAAGTGATCAATGTAGTAGTATGTATAACATTTTGTATGTATGTTATGTACTCTCAATTCCTTTTCCTCTTTCATACTAGGAATTTTTGGTGGTTTTGTTATTTTTGGAAGTTGCGGTGGCTACCTGAGGATGCCGCGGTGATGTCAAATTACCAAAACAGGCCCGGTTCATTTCTCATTCACCCTGAAATCCTTATGGAATGACTATCCTATCCTTGGACTAAACTTTATATAACCCTAGTCACATGTTTTTTATTTTTTTAGTTGTAAATCTAATGGATTGAGTGTTATTCTCTAAATCACGCATTAATCCTTTCTTTTATAAAGTTGTATGGATAAAAAAAAAAAACCTTTGTCAAGTTTTTAATAATTAAATACAATAGTTGATATTCAAAATTAGGACCATATTATACTTCCATTTTCTCCATACAATCATATACCACTTGTATTTCCACTCCTAAATTAGAAAATAAACTGACTTAAACATCGAAACCTTCTAAACGTATTAATCTTGTTTCTGTAAAAATTAACTCTAGACGTGTTAATATCGTTTTTAGGTTCATCGAGAGCTGTCCGTAACAAGCGATCAGGAGAGACTTCAACCCTATATGAACACTCATAAGTACTCAAAAGAATTTTGTTACATGTTGAGTATGTTCACTTCTTCCGTAGAAAGTTTGAACAAACGAGTAATAAACCGAGTTGTAGCATTAGAATTTATTGCTAGCCACTATTCCTTCTAGTTGCCCTATTATGGTCAGACGAATTATTAAGTCTTATCATTCTAATTTCTAACTACATATTCTTGTATTTTTATGTATGCTATTAATACAAAAATAGAAGTCCTGCCCATTTTTTTACAACAAAAAGTGGTTTAGTTGTCTTTGGAAAAAGTCAAAACTCAACCTGTCAACAAATAATAACAATAATAATAACTTGATACAAGAAAAATAATAATAATGATGATGTACGTGGATGATTATGTTTGTCAGAAGAAAATACTCGTAGTACTACATTTTAAACTTAATTAAGCTTGAGAATATTCAAGTTGGAGACTTTAACAACTTTAATAATTTAGTTCAACCCGATTCATTCGTTATTTGAGAGCTCGGAATCTCTTTTCTTTTCCTCTTTACCAGTTCCATGGAGATGGAGATTGGCCCATGATTAATGACTCAAATTCAACAGCCAGAGACTCTCAACATATACACACACTAAGGCCCGAGCACATTAAGGCCAAGACTGAAAGGTGAAGTGTGTCCAGATAGCCCAACCAACACACATATATAAGTGATGATGAAAGGATTTTTGAACGTATGAAAAAAAGCGTTAGATAGTAGTCGGCCTAACCAAAGCGTTAGATAGTTGAATTGTGCCAAAGCGTGAGAAAGTTGAATTGCGCCATTTCATGAATGTTTATCACATCCTCGGCTATGAATTTAGCTGCCAAAGATTGGCTTGGTTTCAAAATGTAGAATCTATGTAGCGACATGCACGAATGGTGTAACAACAGCCCCGCCGCTATCGGATTCTTCACACAATTTTATGGGAGGGACGGATAGAGGATCCGAGCTTCCCAAGCTCTATGCTGTTGGCCTCGTTGAGAGTTTTGCCTTTGATATTATGTACTACTTTTGTGTATCATTATCTCGGTTCATCAAGATTTCAATTTTATCTAAAAATACACATATCACATTTATAGTATAAATGAATGTTACAAAGATTGATACACTAAATGATATTGAAGAAGCTTCTTTTTTTTTTTTTTCAACTTGCGAGTTGATTGTTGACTATTGACTTTGACGGATACATTCCACTTCAAGTTTCTGACTTTCTTCTTCCCCTGTGGCTTGTGCAATGTGCAGTCCGTCCATCGACAAAAAAAAAAGGCAAAAGATAATAATAATATTAATAACGGTATGAAACGAGAGAAAGAAAGAAGAAATGAGAAAGAAGACGTTTTTGTTTTTGGTGGTTTAGTGGTATAGTATGTCATTAATTAATTCATAAAAGAGCTAGTTGGCTATATGATTCACGAGGGAAAAAAATGATACTGCTGCCGAGTTTCATCGCAAAGTTACAAATTTAGGTTTGTTGCAGCAGCAGAGCCCCGGCCAGGCCTCATTCTCTTCCTAAGTTCCTTTCATGCGATGGCCTATTTATTTAATTAGTAAGGCTGAAGCCTGAAGGAATGACATTGACACACACAAGACTCGCAATATCTTAGCACCAGGGACTAACTTAGCTGTCTTTGACTGACTCTTGTGCGGGAACTCTTTTCTTTTGATATCTGACTCACTACAGATTCACACTTAGTTGCACTCAACGTTGTCACCAATAATATTGGAGGCCACATCACCATTGACCTGCCAACAGGCCAAACACTAGCAATCCGACAGAATTGTGGCAGTTATACACTACTCCCTCCCTCCCTCCCTTCTACTCCCTCCCTCCCTTCTCTCTTATAAACGTGGTTTTAAATATGTGCACGCTAAAATAGATATATGTTTTTATTTACTCATATTTATAACATCAACTTTTTATTACTTTTTTTAAATAATATTAAATAGATAAATAGTACGAAGGGTAAAATTAGAACCATTTAAACTTTTTTCATTAATATTTGTAAAATGATAATTATTTGAGAATAAAAAAATGTGATCTAAAACGACACTTATTAAAGAACTGAGGTAGTATGTATAATCCACTTAGCTAGTTTAAGATTATACTCTCTCCGTTCTCTAATAAGTGTATTTTTAAAGATGTGCACACTAATTAAGAAAATTGGTAAATTCTCTTATTTACCTATATTTATAACATCAACTTTCTTCCCTTCTTTTAATAACATTACATCGATAAATGAGACGAAAAGTAAAATTGAAATCTTTTAAATTTTTTGCATTGATATTTATAAAATGACACTTATTTTGAGAATAAAAAATGTGATCTAAAACGACACTTATTTAAAAAATGATGGAGTACTATATAATATATAATAATCTCTCTGTTCTCTAATAAATGTCGTTTTAAAGATATACACACTAATTAAGAAAATTGATAAATTCTCTTATTTACTCATATTTATAACCATAACTTTCTCTCTCTTATTTTAAATAATATTACATAGATAAATGTGACGAAGGGTAAAATTGGAAGCTTTTAGAATTTTTGCATTTAAATTTGTAAAATGACAGTTATTTGATAACAAAAAATGAGAGTTAAAAAGAGAGTTATTAAAGAAAAGAGGTAGTAATACTTAAAGAAGCTCTCTATAAATTTGGTTGCCCACCATCACCATTACCAATACCATCGACCATCATCCTTGATACTCTCCCACAACCACAAGCATCGCCCAACTCACTCTACAATTACCCCAGCACTCACTCTCATGGCCAAAACCACTCCCAACCACACTCAGACTGTTTCAGGCTGGGCAGCCCACGATCCTTCCGGCAACATCACTCCATACGTCTTCAACCGCAGGTACCACCACTTCTTGATTCGTGTTTTCAAGTGCATTCATTCATATTCGGCAGTAGCACGCATCTAAACCTTTTTAGTTTAGTTGAAATTAACCAATTATGATATCTTTTGATATATTTGCAGCAGTATTGACTGCAGGAATAATTAATACTAACTTGGAGATATATTATCATGTTTAATTGCTACTAATTAGGGAAAATGGGATAGACGATGTCACAATCGAGATCTTGTATTGTGGGATGTGCCACACCGACATACACCATGTCAAGAATGATTGGGGTATCACCATGTATCCGGTTGTCCCCGGGTTGGTACTCACTCTATTTACTGATTAATTACTCTGGCATCTGCATGCGGTGATATTCATGATTCGCTAGTTAGTCGCCTTACTTAAATTTATTTTACAGGCATGAACTTACTGGGATTATAACCAAGGTGGGCAGCAATGTGACCAAGTTCAAGATAGGAGACAGAGTTGGGGTGGGGTGCCTGGCAGCAACGTGCTTGGAGTGTGAATTTTGCAAGGATTCACAGGAGAACTACTGTGATCGGGTTCAGTTTACTTACAATGGCATTTTCTGGGATGGTAGCATAACCTACGGTGGATACTCCAAAATGCTGGTTGCAGACCACAGGTTGGCCAATCTCACTCGTTTCAAATAATCATTTATTCGTGTGTCAAAAACAATGAACCGCCCCTTCACATCGTCTAGCTGGGCAGGATAATATGACAAAAGAAAAGGCAAATATCAAGAGCCGACCATGTGATGACCTCAGAAATTCGTCCAAATTTTTTGGAAAGATTTGTCCTATCATGATGTTCATATATATGTTGGGTCCATGCTTTACGTACAGATTTTTTTTTTCTTTTCCTTCTGGGAGGAGGTGACAGGGTGGGAATGGATGGTCAGAAAATTGAATCCCAGAAAAGGTCTTTCGAGACTACATGCAAAAGAAAGTTTTAATACGTGCAAATGTGCAATATTCTTGATCTAATTGAGCTTTGTGTATAATATATATATATATATATAGATATGTGGTGCGCGTACCGGATAGTTTGCCAATGGATGCAGCCGCACCGTTGTTATGTGCCGGAATCACAGTTTACTGCCCAATGAAAGACCAGAACTTGTTGGAGCCTGATTCAGCTGGGAAAAGAATAGGGGTAGTTGGGTTGGGAGGTCTCGGACATGTAACTGTAAAATTTGCAAAGGCATTTGGTCACCATGTCACGGTCATTAGCACATCTCCATCCAAAGAACATGAGGCCAGAGAACGATTGGGTGCGGATGATTTTGTGATTAGCACGGACTTAAAACAAATGCAGGTGCGTTGATTGCCAATTTGGCATACCCGCAATTGCAAACATGCATTTGTTTTGCCAGTTTTGGTGATGATAAATATTTTTCATTGTTTGTGCCTAATGCACGACTATTTTTGGGTGGCAGGCGAGGAAAAGAACGCTAGACTTCATTGTGAACACTGTTTCAGCTAAGCACTCACTTGGGCCATTCCTGGAACTGCTCAAAGTGAATGGAACTTTGGTCATTGTGGGTGCACCTGACAAGCCAATCGACCTGCCTTCTTTTCCATTGATTTTCGGTAATTAAAGATTCTGTACCTTCAACGCCGCTATTCTAACAATTTCTTGCACATTCACATGGGAAATTTAATGCCGTAATGTCACAGGTAAGAGGGTGGTGAAAGGTAGCATGATTGGTAGCATTAAAGAGACGCAAGAAATGATGGACCTTTGCGGCAAACATAACATCACTTGTGACATCGAAGTTGTCCAAACGAGTCAGATTAATGAAGCTCTTGAACGGCTCGCAGCAAACGATGTCAAGTATCGATTTGTCATTGACATTGCCGGAAAATCATCAACTTGATTAATTCCACAGGGTCCAGCCGGAGCAACTTTGTTGTGATCTTTCTTTCTTTTTTTTTTTTTTTCATTCCAAGTTCTGGTGTTTAATTATGCATAATTTTGTTTGAAGCGTGTTCGTGCATTATGGTTTTTAAGCAAATATTCATAATTTGTTCCCAAGCCAACAATTGCGGTTCATTATCATTTTATCGGACAAGAACATTGCCTATTTATAATGCAACCATTACATGATAAAAATGATTGAAAATTTTAAGCTTAGCCTTATTTGACAATTGACATAATGTTAATGAAAAGGTAATAGTGCATTGAGCTAAACCAAACCTTCCTTGTTTTTAACCAAAAGCTATATTTACCTTCAATCAATATTGAAGAACAATACAAAGATACGGCTAACTAGCTGATAATAATTACACTGAAACACAAATCTTTTGTGCAAACAACAAACAAATACACAAATGACACTCAGATGGATTTGAATTCAACACAATCAAATCATTAGATAAAATTATGAAAAAATCAAAAACTTGAAAATTCAACATCTAAAACTGGATCTCTTTCTCCTCCCATACTAAGCTAAACCAAACCTTCTCGTTGATATTAATGATATCTTCTATGTATATCTTGAAAAGCAAAGCTACACCCCTCGTTGGTCCATCCAGCCATCATTCTAAGCATTTAAGTATGCCAATTAATAACAGCAAAAAACAAGTAGTAGGTTGGCTGAATTCATTATCATAATGCTCACATGCTGCATGTCCAAAATTACATTATCATAATAAACCATTGTACGTACGTTCTTCAATTACTGTTGTACGCAGTTAATATGTCTCTTTCTCCTTGCTTTAATTTCTTAAAGACATTGATAATATGGAGCAGTACTTTTAAAGGAAAATAGGAGCTTAATTAATATTCTTTCCGTTCTTTAATAATTGTCGTTTTAACTCACATTTTTTTTCTCAAATAATTGTCATTTTACAAATATCAATACAAAAAGTTTAAAAGGTTACGAATTTAACCTTTATTCCATTTATCTATGTAATCTTATTTAAAAAAAGAGACAGAAAGTTGTGGTTATAAATATGAGTAAATAATAGAATTTATTACTTTTTTTAATTAGTGTGTCCATCTTTAAAATAACACTTATAAAAAAACTGAGAAATTACTATACTATATGTTGCCTTCATATCTCGAGATTGATTTGATTCCGTTGGCTACTAGTTTTATAGTACTAAGTTACCATATAATATTCTCAATCAACAACAATAACAACAGCATTATCATCAATTGTTTATTTTTCCAATGTCTTATGGCAAATTGGCAACGATGATGGCAAGCAGGCTGGCTGCATTCACTCTGATCCTGTTGTTTATTTTTCCAATGTCTTATGGCAAATTGGCAACGATGATGGCAAGCAGGCTGGCTGCATTCACTCTGATCCTGCTGTCCGTATTTATGCCAAAGCTAGTAATTTTTAATGCGACCCTGTGGAGAAGCTACCACATGACTCATGAGAAGAGTACCTTGTGCGGCGTGCGCACCAGGCATTAGGCCTCTTGCTCTGGACTATAAATCCGTGGTTTAGCTACTCCACTGATGTCGGGCCGGGTGTGGGGACATGAGGGCGAGGGTATCGCGTTTTGAGTACAAGTAGTAACTCTCTAAAGGGACTGGTCACGCAAATGCACAGGGGTTTGTAGTTGGATCAAATTAATTACGGAAAGTCGGAAACTTATCCCATCTGCCAACTTATACATGCATCATCAATATTCACATGGATATGCAAGGAATGGATAACGACTAACTTATTTTGGGCCCATTAATGAACTTTGGCCAATTATTATACATGATCTTGTGGAAATGAAGTTATAGCATAAATATTTAGAGAGTTAAAAGATTAAAATCGATTAGGGATTTGTACATAAAAGGTTCCAAGAACACTTTTAATCTTAGCCCTGAGATGGGAAAAAAGGGACCAAAAAAAGAAAAAAAATTTCACAGCATAAACACAAAAGCAAAACAAGAAAAGGACAACAATGACAAGATCAACAAAAGCAAAACAGGAAACGAGAAACAATGAGATTAACTTGTACGAGGATTGTTACTTGCACCACACATAATTTGTTTTGACTTGTGCCTTCCCATTTACAGAAATACAATTAACGACGTAAAATCTAAAATGAGTTGGAAGTAGTAATTCTGTTATGTTAACCATGGATGCTGGCTTAAGCTGTGCTGCTTACTTTGCACTGCTACCTACGTTAATACAGCTAAACTATCAGTACTCTTCCCCCATCCCCATTCCTCCGCTGAAGTTTTTCTAGTAGTAAATTGTTATTCGCCCATCTCGAAGTGAGCCAGGCTGCTTTACACGTATATAGAAAAAGAGCGTATTATACACACTCACGCTAGCGTGTGATTGTCATGACTTCTAGTAAGAAGCCCGCAAGGCCACAATCACTTCTGACCTGACCCGATTGCAAGCCGTGGCAGCACAAAACTATATATAGGTCCTTCCTTTGGAGCATTTTGGTTTCTTTCTTCATTCTCTCTTTCATAACGAGGTTCAGATTGAGAAAAAATGGCCTGGTTCAAATTGAAGTTGCTTTCCAAGAAACAAGGTAAGCTCAAATTTCATATTCTCCATTCTTTGTATATGAAGTGAAGATACACATTTCAAGATTTTACTGACTACCCAGAAGAAAGAATCATAACACTTCTCTTTTTGGGTTTGACTTAATTATTAAATATTCATTCAATTAAATGCTAACCGGTTATTTCTTGGTTGCCTGATCAGGTAGACACAGTAAAAGGCATGTTGAAAGCTTGATTAGGAAGTCAAATATTGTCGATGAAGAATACATGGAAGCCTTTAGGACCAACTCTTTCATAGAAATGTGCAACAAAATTCAAAGCCAATGGGGAAGAGAGAGTATAGATAAACTATCCTCGTCTACTTCTCTTCCACGGAATCTCCATTTCTCTCGCGACCTGCTCGATCCCAGCCATCAAACTCCAACAGACGTTACTAGAGGCCCTGACGGTGAGCTTCGCCAATTTCTTGCTTTATTCTTCTATATTTGCTCTGAGGCGTGCAAAATATGTGAGTCAATTCTAAGAAGCATTCATCAAACAAGGGATAATTATAGTGCAATGCGAAGAGTACTTGAGCAACTGAAAAGAATATCAGATGATGATCAACGAAATAAATTATATGGAAACCTTGCTACGTTTGCAATACTTAGGAATCCTTTATCAACTATTAGTCAAGTTCAATTTCAAGATATCCATGATAACCTCTATTTCTCACTCCAAAGATTCACTTCTCGAGGTAAAAGGATTAGGAGGAGAAGAAGACTCATACAATGTTGCAAGAGGATTGCTGGGGGTATTCTAATTGCTGCATGCTATGGATTCACTATCGCCTTGTTAATCCTAGCAATTCATAGTGCAGTAGGTGTGGTGGCTGCACCAGGTCTTCTTGCTTGTTCTTTGGGCTTATTTTTGAAGCGGTTCAAGCACACTAAACGAGTGCTTATTACCACAAATCCCCTAGAAAGTTTTGAAGCTCAACTTGATACTGCAGCAAAAGGGATTTATTTACTCATCAATGATTTTGATACCATGAGTCGGCTCATGACGAGGTTACATGATGAAATTGAACACAGTAAATTCGTAGCTGATTTGTGTCTTAGAAGAAGAAGCAATGAAATGCTGAAGGAGGTTGTGAGGGACTTTCAGATTAATGAAACTGGAGTAATTAATCAGTTAGAGGAGCTTGAGGACCATGTATACTTGTGCGTCCTCAACATTAATAGATCAAGAAGGTTGTTAGCTCAAGAAACGATAACAAGCTAATCATAAACTCTAAATCAAGCCAAATAAGATGGCGGCAATGGGATTCTTTGAAATTGTTTTCTTTCTTCATCATATTAGAAGGGCAACCAGAAGGAAATAGAGTGTTTTGAAGTCGAGCTGCAAACTCCAAAAGAAAGCTGTTGACTATGCGAATATTGTCATCTATAGCTCTTGTTTTCTATCTTCAAAAACGAAAAGGCTTTGGATGTAGATAGATTTTGATTGAAATCTTGGATCTTGAAAGACTTATCGGGCTAATTCATGATGTTTAATTCTCTAATTTTCATATTTGTATCTACTTTTTGTAAATTCTGATGTAATATTGCTTTGAATTTATAAGCTTAAGTCATCCAACCGAATAACAGTACTTTTTACCTGTTGTCTTGTTTGTGTACTACTGATTAAAAGAAGTGTAAAGCCTCTATTAATATAAGGTTTTGGAGAAATTGAAAGGAAAATAAAAAGAAGCAAAACCATAAACATTATCCATCTTTTTGTTTTAGGAAGAAATTTTGAACTTCTGAAACAGATGTATTACTATTTGCTTCACATGCCAATATTGGAAAGCAAAGTGGACAAATTAACAAATATTCGGACATAACTTAAGCAAGCCACATACCAATCCTCCTGGTTGAGTCAACAAATGTCTCTCAACTTTTTATATTCTCGGACTCCAAGGAAAGAAGCCTCATTTTTACGCCAATCTACTAGCTTTGGCATAAGGATAGCAATATATCCTTCCCTATCTGCCTGCAATGAGGAAAAGGATGCGGTAATGAGAAACACAGAAAGAAATATCAAACCCATGGATATAGAGATGGGAACTACTCCCATCACACTTAACCCTAGTGTTAGTGGAAATAAATCAACCATCATCCCCTAGCAGCTGCAATTAAAAGTATCATAATCTCAGTGGCTCTAAACTACAAGGATGCAACTGGAAAAGGACACTGGAACCAATGTATGGTGTTAATTCACACATACATGAGTCCACAGGCTCCTGCATGGTAACAATGCAGAATACACTAAACAAAGTATGGAACTTATACAGGAATGAATTCATACGGAGGAGTTCAGCAATCCAGGTTGCTTCAGTAATCTCTCATTCACTTCTAACAAAGACCCTTTAACACAGCACCTGTCACAGAAACACATTGCCTGCAAGACTTGAATAACAAGAGAAGCAATAAATGGAACACCTATAGTATGAAGAATTTAGAGGAAACAGGAAAAAAAGAAACTCTACCTCACAATATAAGAAGAATCCTTGGTGATTACTTTACATAATGCTGTATTGGCCTCGAAGTGTTGTGCATTCTACACGAGTGGTTCAACGGAATCAACTTTTTATAAGTATCAACAACAAAATGCAGGAAAACTATAAGAAAATATTACTTTTAAGCATGACCCTTCCTCTACTCATTTGTTTTCCAGAGAAATATGAAAGAATTACTTGAATTCTTGTGAACTGCAAGGTACAAATTTGACATCTTTACTACTACTTTCAGATGACATGCTAATTGAGCAACATTGGAGTGGAGCAGGTAATTCTTATTTTCCCTCCCTTGTTTACACCATGAGCAATCTCTTCATTCACATCCTTCTAATCCCATCTTTAGGTGCCCTTAACCCCAATCCCCTCCTAATCCTTCTAATGTTCAAAAAGACCTAGAGCATGTCAAAACCCGAAACTAAGATTCATAAGAAATGACTTTAAACAACACAATTAAGTTTTTCTTGGAGAACATTGAACTAATTCTGTACATTATAAGGCCAACCCTTCTCATTTAATTATTAACTCCGGTAAGACTATAACGAAAGCCAGCAGCTCAAAATTACAGGTAGCCAGCCATGGCAACAACTGAAACGCCCTATCAAAAACTTGAGAGGGCATCCTAGCTCACCAGTAATAGCATTGCACACTTCTTGCTTTTAAGTTCATTGGAATCAGCTCAAAGTTGCAAAAAATTACCTTCTTGCGCTTCCCAGTAACCTTAATCTCACTTCGATCAGCCTTTCCTACATTAAAATCAACCGCAGTAATTCCTCCTTCATCCTTAAATGCCACGTGAGTTGGAGCCAAGCCCACCACGCACAATCTTTTCAAAAAAAAAATCTAAACTTTGAATAACAATGTTAATCAATTTGAAGATAAATAAATGTAACGTGAAAGAAAAATTTAAACTTTACCCATTAGCATGCCGATGAACATACTGATCATGTCCAGGTTTCATAAAATCTATCAAAAGAAACAAAAAAAAATTAAAAACCAAAACAGAGAACAAAACAAAACCCAAACAAAACTTCAAACGAAAAAGATAAAGAAGCAAAATGGGATGGACCAGGAGCATAATATGTGACGAAGTTGGATTGAACAGCAGTTGGCGGGATCAGAGGAAGTTCTGCTATGTTTGGAATTAAAAGCCTCTTTAACTCCTCCTCCTTCTCCACCTCTGAATCTTTCCCTTGAACTGCTGAGCTTTGTGCTGAAATAGAATGAGAAGAAGAGTGGACGGCAGAATCGTTGGTGTTCAGGTCGCTGCTGTTGTCGGTGTTTAGTTCCGCCATTGAAATTGAACGGTGACGAAATTTAACGGCCAACGGTTTTTAGGGTGAATGAACAAGTTGATAGTGGGGCGGGTTAGCGTGCCAGTTGAACCGGCTCTCCATACAAGTTTATTACGTAATATAATTTTTGTTGGAGTTTTGCTTTTGGGCGATGTTAAATATAAATAAAATTATTGAGATACAATTATTTACTAATACGAATCATTCCAACCTTTAATTAAATTAAATTTTGACTGCTATTCATTTCGTTGGTTATAGTTGCTACTTTTACGGGATTTATGAGACAGTCTCATATATGATGCGTAATTAGTGTCATTTAAATTGTGTTTCTAATTTTTTATTATTTTTACGGTGTAATGTAATTTTGATCAACTCTGTCTCACTGTAGTTTTTCTCTTATTCACAGTTCTCCATCATGCTTAAGTTCATTTTTCTTTCTTATGTACAAATTAATTAATTAATTAATTAAAGAAATACATTCATTCGGTATAAAAATTAGTACAAATTTATAATAAATAATTTAGGATTGTGTTCTTTTTATGGATTCACTCATTTAATTTGGCATACTCTTCTTCAAATGTTTCCATTAATTAGATGTAGTAGTCCAAATTTGTATGATTAATTACACTTTCATCTCTAAAAATATATAAAGTATCAATTTAGCTTTTCCAAATTCTAGCTAGAGATTTATCTTTCTTTTCCAAAATCAAAGTTTAATTCTTAGTTAAGTGATGAACAAATGTTTCGTTCGTTTTTTTTTTTAAGGAAATAATTGGCTATGGTTTCCAAAGAAAGGAAAGAACAAAGTATAAATATATAGCATAAATCAGTAAATAAACTTGAAACATTGAAACAGAGTTGATAAATATTGAAACATTCATTGGTTTCATCCGGAAACCAAAAGAGCAAAAGAATAAATCCAAGAACCTCTCTATATATAGTGCACACGTTGCTTATTGATTTCATCCTCACAGGCACAAATGAATGACAAATTCCACACTAAAACAAATTGTTGCAGTCTTGTAAAGTAGCTGAAATAATCATACCCAAGTCCAGAGATAGAGTTGATCTTAATTGCATGCATGATTAGTTAACAACCCTACAATTCAATCGAACTTCTTGTCTACCAGCACTGCTTATACTGCTCATCTTGATCATTGAATTCACAAATGCTTGACAAAACTCTTGCTGGGAGTAAGCGAACTTTGAAACCAGTGCTTTAGTTGTTGTACTTGTTACTAAGGCTTGATCTGAAGAGAAAATACTCTTTCCCAGAAGAAGCAACTTATAGTATGTGTTGTCAAACGCAGTTGCAGAAGTATCCAGAGTGGCACCGGCACCCTTTACCTTGTTGTGCATGGGGCATACTTTCCTCAAACTGCCTGCAAATGATGGTTGTAGTGAGGGATCCACATCACGACTGCTGTCGAAGTTGTGGATCCTATTCTGGAAAGATGAACAATGAGAGAAGCCTAGAGTGTGGCCTCCTGCATGCATAGATTATATTAATTGTTAAAGATTAAATTCAACTCTTGATGATGATGGATCATTTTGGATCAAACTAAGGCATTACTACTTACTAACCTGAGAGGGCCACTAAATCTTCCATAGAAAGGCCTCTCTGAGAGAAACTTTGCTGCAATTGAGATATGTTGAATGTGGGAGCAGGCAATTGTCGAGTTTCTAAGGCCTTTGAAATTCGACCATCTTTCCGGCCTTTCGGCACGTTCCAACTTGGACCTCCGGACTAGCACAACAGTAAATTAATAATCAAGCAGAGTACAGATTTAGTTATAGATTGTCAGCATATATAAGTACTAAATGCATCTGACAGAACTAAATATGACTAAGGAAATCAAGCACTACTCCTTTAATTCGCGAAAATCTAATAAAAATCTGGCCAAAATTTTTGGTATACACTCACTAGTGCAACTGCATCCCTAGCAGCCAAGGCCAGTATGTCAGCACAAGAGACCACACCAGGACATAGTCTCTCTAGTTCTTCTTTGGCAAGGTCAATGACATAGAATGCATGCAATGAAATATTAGGAGGTCCATCTTTTTCAGCTGTGTTTTTCGCCGTGGAGTTCAGCAGCACAGAAGCATCACATCCCTTTAAGAAAAAATCAAACATGAACCTACATAAATATAATATATGGTAAAAAATGTGAAAGCATGAGATTATGGTACCCTAATAAAGCAGTCGTGGAAGTGCATTCGAAGCAGTGCAGCTGGAACTGTTTGGTCATTCAGCATGGCTTTCTTCACCACTTTGGTAATGGTTGACTCCAGCGTTGGGCATGTACGTTCATAGTAGTTTGTGCTAAGTGCAGCAGCTAAAGGTGAAAGTGTCCAACACATAATGAAAGCAAAAACTAGTGGAAGAAATCTTACTTGTGCCATTTTAATTACTTCAAAATGAATATAACCGGCCTTGTGAAATTTATTTTGACGAATAGCAAAAAGAATAGCCAGAGGCAGTCATCTATTTGTAGGCCTGGTATGATCGTGAGACAAAAAATCTGTTATCGTACCTGGATAAGAAGATTCTTGCTCAGTAGCAAGTTTGTTGAGCTGAAACAATTAAAGTTGGATAGAGTTGTTCGAGGAATGTTCTCACAAACGTACAATCCCATGCAAGTTTTTTAATAAATCCTTTTCGGAGGAGTACGTCAACTGTGCTTGTGCATTTTGGAACTAGCTTGTACTTTTTCAGAATCAAGTATACCGGGATGCACTTCCAACTCCAAGAGACACTCAACTCATCGTGCATTTGTCTCATTGATTCATTACGACATGCATGGGCATGGCTGATTCAACAGCTAGGGCAGTTTCTAAAACTTTTTCCTATAAATTACAGGCAGCATCAACTAGCTTGGTGGATTAGGTTGAACAAATAAAGGTGTGATTAAGGTAACTATTTTTTTGGAACACTTTTGCCTTTTTGGTTGCCAGAAATAAAACTGTACATACTCCCTTTGCAGAACTCAAAAGTCAAATTATCAAGGTTGGGT
The DNA here is from genome assembly GCA_016586305.1 of Ophiorrhiza pumila. NCBI lineage: Eukaryota > Viridiplantae > Streptophyta > Magnoliopsida > Gentianales > Rubiaceae > Ophiorrhiza > Ophiorrhiza pumila. The sequence continues at coordinate 929,124 of BLIW01000010.1, read as the reverse complement.
ATAATTTTTAACGTGTTGGAGATCTACTGTGTAACACTCTCTATAAATATAAAACGAAATCTTATCTAGTGATTAGTGAACTATAAGGATAAGTGATTATACAAATGTCAAAATCTTATATAATAAGAATTGATAAAAAAAAGTGATATAGAAGACCTGATACTGTGTCGGATAGCACAGATGGGCAGTGCCAGGGGGAGTTTTTACAGTAATTGATTGGTAAAAAAATAAAAAAATAAGACCAATTTCATTTTTAAGTTATTCATGCATTTTACTCATCAAGGAAAAAACTACTTTCCTGCATTTAGCTCATTCTCCACTTGAACAATATATTAAACTTTGTGCTGTTAGAGAAGAACTATAAAAGATTACTAAAAAAAAAATACAAACAGTTTTCCTTTTTGTGTTTTTATAAAGGAATCTTGATGAAGCATGTAATAATCCCCAGTAAAAAAGAAGTATAGAATAGCAATTCTGTTGCTTATAGCAGTAATTGTTTAGATCGATCCATTCAAAATAAACAGCCAAAGGGATCGGATTGTTGAACGAACTAAGAGAAGATTAATTGTGCAAAATGATGAATGTATGTATTTCAAGACCTGTAAATTATTACAAGCAATATATATCAAGGAAGAAAAGATAGAAAAAAAGAAAATAATCAACTTAATGATGATGAAGCTGCTGCAGTGCTCCTTATTCATGCCTTTTCTAATTCTCATCTCCAATCTCCCAATGTAAATTGAAAACAAATTATGACATACATACACAAGGAATGATCGTTTATGTTGGACAAAGCTGTGGGCTCGAGTTCAGGGGTTTTTCTTCTCATCAATGATCAAAAAAAACTTCAATTTCCTCAGCTCATGCTATAAAATGTTGTTTCTTGTATAGCTCAAAACAAAAGAATTGGTGGCGGGCTGCTTCTGTAAAATATACTAAGCACGCCGCTGCCTTAAATTCAAAGCCTCAAAACCCGCAACTCTCAAGCCCTCCTTTTCCAGCTTTTAACTGAATTGTAAAGGGCTCGAGAATGTTTGTCCAAATTGCCAATTTGATGGGACGATGTTTATGAAACTTTTTGTTACACCATCAGATGTAGTTACTCTAAATGACAGGGATTGGCCATTGAGATATATGTTTGACTGCCAATTTGCTCCCCAGTTCCTTGACATAGACATCCAATTTGTTCTTGAGCCCTTGATCTGAACTGATGTAACTGATCCAGCTCCTCCAACATTGCTAACCAGAACAAGTTCAAAGTAGTCCCTTCCATTGATACTGAATCTAACTCCACCGCGTTTCTTGCAGGGAACTCTGCATTACAAATATGATACGTATTACATATTGCAAGACAAAACTATCAGTACAGACAAAAAAGAAGAAAAAAGATCCAAACCTTTGGTAAAGCACAGGAACAATTCCGCCCCTGTAGATACCAATCTTTTCCCAAGCTGGTTGAGCCATGTCAAAATGGGGCCGGGGAGGATTGCACCAGCCTCCATTGTTGCTTGGAAGATCCCAATTTGGTGGGCAGAAGTTTGTTGCAGTAATCGTAATAGAAACTCCTCTCCTGCACCATTGAGGATCAGCCCTGTAATCACAAATTATCTTGTAGCACTGTCCGCAGGATGCGCCATCATTGAACAATGCTGTGCTCAATGCTGCAGTCCTAGTCCCGTAGCCAGTGGAATACAAGTTACCGTATCCACAAGCACCCCCTGCATCCAAGCAAGTATAATAATGTTAATCAGTCGACAGAAATTGCTGCATTTATTTGATTATAGAATTAAAAAAGACATCCCTTTTTGTAGAGTTTGCAGAATAACTCACCCATTGTACCAGAAGCATCACTGCCTCCATAAAATGTTGCATGAGCACTCATCCATCCAGAAGCAGTGAAAGCATTGGCATTGGTGAAAAGGCCAACTAAGAAAGCCAGCGCTAGAATGGTGGTAATGTATGACACTATTTTAGCCATTGTGGATTACAGGACAAAGGAGAAGGAAGAATGAGAAAGAAGATTGGTGGGGAAGAGATTCAAGAAAGTGTGTATATTTAATGGCTACACCAAGGGAGTTAGATGAGACTTAAATAAGTAGGAAAAAAAATTCTGCAATGCAACAAGCTCACATGGGGTCACTGCAAATTGTGAGAAAAAATTCATTTCAGTCATCAAATATTTTTCTTGAAAATAGATGGGCGAAGTCTGAAAGAATTCTGTACCTCATTCAATTATTCCCACGTTCTCCGGTCACAAGTCCGTCCACACCTACACCCACACCCACATGGAACTCCCAACATTAAAGCCGTGATTGGATCAAAATCCATGAGCAAATTGGTTGATTTTCTTAATACTTTTTGAATAACTTGGGTTGTTGCCATATCAAGTCAGACATGGCATATTCAATGTTTTACTAAGATAAGAATATTTAGCTGAAAATAGTGTGATGCCAAACTCACATGGGCTATACTTTGACCTTACATGTGTGATGAACATGTGTTTGACATTGAACCCTGGAGCCTGGAGATTTCAATTATTTACTTTACCCTTCCAATCATCCATCCATCATCCTGTAGAGGGAATCTACTACCCATTCCTATTCAATGTAAGTTATACTGATGGTGGGGAAGGGGGGGTTGTCCTAGCTAGAAATGACAAGAGGAGAGGAAGATTGATGTGAATAATTATGGTTTCGTGATTGGTGTGGTGGCTTAATGATTGAGAAACAGGGTGTTAATGTCACGAGATTTCTTATTTTGTGCCAACCAACCATTACTTGTGTTCAAACTAGAAATCATTTTTAAGATATGATGCTTATAATTCTCCTCTCCTCTCCTCTAAAAAGTACTAAAAGGCCTGCCAATGCCATTTCCATTTGTTATAATGCTAAAACCAAAACGGTGGGCAGTGGGCACAGAAGAGAGTATCTTACTTGTTATAGGCGAGGTTACTCGTCTGCCGTCCTTTGCCACTTAGCAACTAAAGAAGACAAGTTGTTCATAGATTCGATTTTTCCATGCCAATATGCAAATGGAAGGATATATTTGAATATGCAAATTATGAATTGAGAACTATGGAGTTAAGGACGCAGTGGAAGAAGACTGGACACAAACTGGAATTGGTTAACTTTAAATTTTCTTTTAGCTTTTTTAACATGTATTAGCTTATTTATTATTCATAAATCCAAAAACATTAGAATTTGTTACAAATGTATGAATCTTTATTCTAAATTGTTATATTTCACAAGTTGAGCCCTTTGTTTCTTAATTAATTTGGACATCTTGAAACCATTCTATTAGTCAAATTTTGAAGGTTCATGCCTTTCAAGGGAAATTAAGAATCAAAAACCAATAAAACATTTAAAGAGACAACATTATTGTTTTTTTTTTTTTTTTTCTTATAACTGAAAGGCAAACATTAAGATTGACTTATTCAGAGAGAGATAGAGAGATCAAAATCATGGGAAAATCTAAAAAGGAGTAGCATTGACTAACGTAAAAACAGCAACCAACTAACCTTGACCAATCATTGGAATATTGATATTATTATTACGAGGAATTAGTAGAATGCTTGAAAGAACCGCCATCATCATTACCTTTGAACTTTAAATTATACTATTCCATATAGTATACACTTTACAAACTTAGCTGGGGGAATTTCACTGACTTTACCTCCCACCCACACCCAAGCTTTTCAACACAAATATATTCACCAAGAATCTAATGCTTTGTATCAACAGCCTAATGATTAAAGCATAGATAATGCATCTATCTCCGCTCCTTTGTGATTATCAAGAAATTTTTGAAAATAAGAGTTGACTTGCCAATACAAGTTGACATTACCTTGTCCAAATTCAGCATTAAAAAAATGAACAAAAGTTGTAGTATCAATTTGCTTAGGAATCCTGTACTAAAGGGATACACTGTTTATTACCAAATGTTATCCTAAGATGCAAAAAATTCTTCAAAATAGGAAAGAGCCTAGTGGATCATAGTTCCACATTCCTCCCAATGTAGCTTGGGAATTAAGTTCATCTTCTTTTCCAAGGAAACATTTCAATAAATTTGTACTACTCCACAATCAAAATCAGCCATCTTCAGCCTCATACCAACTGTATATTTTGACAAGAATTTTTTTCTTAAGAAGCAAATCAACTTATTCTCACTTTGTTGAATGAAACCAACCGCATAGGCAGTCGCTATGAGATTAAAACTTCTCCATTTCCTCTCTTTTGCATACTTCTCTACGCCTTTCTTGATTGCTATCATTTCTTCCTCAACATCATCTCCTTTTCCATCTTTAGTATCTTTCTTTGGTGTCTTAAGAAGAGATTCTCCGAGGCACCTGGCAAGGATTACACCGTCTTCCATGGCTGAACAACCACCTTGGCCAATATCCGGTGTCATCGGATGAAGGGCATCGCCAGCTACGCAAATGCAGCTTTTGGCAATGTCCCTTATCAAAACATCCCATGGCAATCTCAATTTTAGTTCAGCATAGGAGATTGAATCGAGCCCAGTTCTTTCTACAATATCTGATACTTCTTTGGCAAAGTTTGCATTCTTGCCTAAAACAAATTGTTTCAGTTTAATCGGATTTTCCGACATACCTTCATGCCCTGCATTCATTTCCAAGAAATGAGTACAAAATCATAATCCAAGAAATCGTGAGCTATGCAACTGCAACTGAAACTTGCAAAGGCTTACAATTGTTGGCAGTGGATGGAGTGAAAGTGAAAAACCAATATATGCTTTTGTCATTGCAGGGAACAAATCCAAAACGAACACCACCTCCAAAATGCGCATTGAATTTTGGCTTAAAGCCATGAGCAGCTGGATACTCTACAAATCCCCTAATTGCTGATCGCCCAACACTGATCGGTTTTGGAAGGCCTAACCACTTTGCCACAACTGAATTGACTCCATCGCAGCCAATCAAGACCTTCAAGTCGAAGCATAATAAGATCATGCATGATATTCAATGATTAATTTTTTTTCCCTTCAAAAGAATCATTGAGAAGATTAAATTCTAGAATATTACATCTTCAGAAACACTGAGTATGCAATGCAATAGAAAATCAGTGTTTATATATAAGAAATCAAAACAAAGAATGCCCATTGTTTGAAAATAGCATTTTGCTTAATAAAAACTACCTTAGTCCGGATGACACAGCCATCAGCAAGCTGCACCAACTTTAGATGCCCTGTTTCCTCAATTGACACAACCTTGGAAGAGTATCTGATAGTCCCTTTTGGCAGTTCTTTCTCTAACGTTTGCAGTAGTTCTTTTCTTTTGATGCAACGAAATTCATGTTTGCAACTGCATCAAGTCAGTAATGACCGTCCTTAAACAACCAATTATACCTTTGAAAAATCCAAACTAGAACGTCCAACCCAAAGTCAATTGACAATGAATAGAGTAGTACAAGAATCTTAATCAATTAGTTTGTAAGTTTTTACAAAATCAATGTGGAATACATTAATTCTAACATGGTAGTTGAAAAAAAAACTAATATTTTTAAAGAACATATATATAACTCACTACTGATTTGCTTCGAGTGTTAGCTCCCCAGTTGGCTGTCCTCTAATCCCAGAAGCAATATTAAACCTGCCATATACAAAAAGGAATTTTAGTGAGATCATTCTTTGCCATTTGTTTCTTTAATTGTCTACAAGTCACTAAAGTGTAATTAATGAGCAAGTGATAAAATTCAACAATCCTCACCCATGCAGATCTGCAGAAGTTTGTCTTAGGCAATCTCCAACACCCAAAGCGTCCAGTGCCTTCCATGCATTCGTCCATAAATTAAGAGCAAATCCTGTGGTTCTTAAACAGTCTGAAGACTCTAAAACCAAGCTCCGCATTCCCAATCTATACAAAGTCGATAATTAAAAACTTTCTATACCATAAATTGAGATTACAATTGGGATTTTAAGGCTCAAAACAAAAACAAGTAATGTACCTGTGAAGACCCAAAGACGTAGTAAGGCCGGAAATTCCAGCACCAACAATCACAATATCCTCCACCATCTCCATTTACAAATTAGAATTAACTATGCCATGCTTAAATAAAAGTGAAAATGCTTCAAATAGTATAGTAAGCTGAGATGCCATCAGTAGTGGGATAAGTGTCACTGATACTTCAGTGCTTAGTTTTGACTTGTAATGGAACTTGGAAGAATGGGTGACGCAAGGGATTACGCCCAAGTGAAAATGATGCCACAAGTTGGGCCAAGCTTTCCTTGGGGAGTTAATAGCGAATTTTTTACCCTCTGGAAATTTGAGACATGATGGTCAAATCAAAAGGTTGATGAAGATGATAAGCGAGCATCCCACTAGCTGAGCAGAGTTAATAAATAGCTCAATCAAGTTTTGAACTCGAATTTGAGTTTAAACAAGAACAGTATTTGCTTTCATGGAGAATTATAGTTGATAAAACAAATCTGTTTGATTCATCCAAATTTAGTCATCGTTTCATGCTAAAGTAGTCATCAACTACCCACTTTTCAATTTTTAAGATAAAAGATACTGAATCCATCAACATGAAAAATAAAATTCATATTCGGGATTCTGAAGGGAATCATAACGGCAAAATGTAACCTGAAAAGTTACAACATTGTTCCAAATTTACCAAATGACAGAGGTTTGATATAGTAGTACCAAAAACCAATGTATGTGGAATCAAGATATGTCAAGTTTTCCACAATCAAAATCAGCCATCCTCATCATAGTAGCGATAGTATACTTGGACAAGAATTTTTCTCTCAAGAAACTTATCATCTTATTCTCACTCTCTTGTATGAAGCCAACCACACAGGCAGTAGTTATAAGACTAAAACTTCTCCATCTCCTATATTTTGCGTATTTCTCCACGCCTTGGTAGATTGCTGCCATTTCTCCATCAACATCTTCTTTTCCTTCACCAATATCTCTCTTTAAAATCTTCTTGAAAGATTCTCCAATGCACCTAGCAAGTATAATACTGTCTTCCAATGCTGAACATCCACCCTGACCAATATCTGGGGTCATAGGATGAAGTGCATCACCAGCTATGCATACGTTTCTTTCTGCAATATTCTTTATCAAAATATCCCAGGGCAATCTCATTTTCAATTCAGACAAGGAGATTGAATCAAGCTTAGTTCCTTCAACAATATCTGATACTTCTTTTGGAACATTGGCGATCTTGCTTAACACAAATTCCTTCAATTTAACTGGATTTTCCGCCATATCTTCATGCCCTACAGTTCATTTGAAGACAATAAGTAGAACTTACAATCGAAGTTGCTCTAAAGTTATAGTAACGACTTTCTATGCAGGTAGCCACAGATATTAAGGATGCAAGGGTGGCTTACAATTTGTAGTTGATGGATTGAAAGTGCAAAACCAATATATGCTTTTGTCATTACAGGGAAGAAATCCAAAGCGAACACCACCTCCAAAATGCGCATGTAATTTTGGCCTAAAGTCATGAGCAGCTGGATACTTTACAAATCCCCTGATGGCTGATCGCCCAACACTGATCGGTTTCTGAAGGCCCAACCATTTTGCCACAATTGAATTGACTCCATCGCAACCAATTAAGACCTGCATAATTTAGATCACAATAACCAGAATTAATTCTATTGTTTTTTTGTTTTCCTAATTCCAAAGCATCATTCAGAAGATAGTGAATTGCCAACCACGTTATGCACAGAACAATAGTATTGCAACAAAAGTACATACCGAACATGACATTTACCTTAGTCCGAATGGCATGGCCATCTGCTAGCAGCAGCAACTTTAAATGCCCTGATTCCTCAATTGAAACAACCTTGGAACAATACCTGATAGTCCCTGGTGGCAGCTCTTTCTCTAAGGTTTCTAGTAGCATTTTCCTTTGAACGCAACGAGATTCATACTTTCCACTGCATCAAAGTCATTGCTCGTTTGTTAGACAACTAACATCCCTCTTGATAACAAAAATCAATAGTGGCTATGCTAGAGGGCCAAAAGAAAACTTTGATTATCAAATTCTGGCTCCAAAAAAACAAAAAAGTTTAAGCCTTTTACTGATATTAAACATGGAACGGATGAAGGGTCATATGATATGACAATGTAGAGGAAAGATTGGGATAGAACAGATGACTTCTCCTGGCTTTAGCTATGACCATATGACAATGTAGGATGATCTTTCCATTGAACTACCAAGCGGGATTATTATCACTGTGATTAAAACCCAATTGCCATTTTCGGAAATTAGATACATGGTGCTAACTTATTTCAAAAAATTCCCTCAAAACAAGAAAAGAAAATTATTCTAGTAGTTCTTTTCTTCAAGAATAGTTCACTACTCTTCTATTTTTGTTGTTTTAAATGAACTATTTATTTAGGGGGAAGAAAAAAGAACTCACTAGTTATTTTGTTTAAGTGTAAGCTGAGCTGTTGGCAGTCCTGTATCTGCGGAAGCAACTTCAAACCTGCACCATAATTCTTCCACAAGTAAGTTGACATACCAAATATTGAAATGGTTCACCAAATAACAAATTATAGTGGAGGCGGCCAAATGAAATGATTAAAAGTCTCCCTGACCCAAGAATTTGAACGGAATTCTGTCTAAGGTAATCTCCAACACCGACGGCGTCCAGTGCCCTCCATGCGTTGGTCCATAGAGTAAGAGCAAATCCAGTAGTTCTTAAGGAGTCGGATGATTCCAAAACTAAGCTCCGGAATCCCAACCTGCAACAAATATTTATATTCAAGAATGATGGAAAAGCAGTTATTACAATGGCATTGTGAAAGACACAAAACAAGTAAAATGAAGCAGAAAATTTTGCACCTGTGAAGTCCTAAAGCAGTAGTGAGGCCAGAAATCCCAGCTCCCACAATCACAATATCCTGTACTTGCTCCATTTAAAATGTGTTGTGTTGGCACAAAGGAGGAAAGCAGCGTAATATCCCAACAAGGGTCAAGTGTAGACAGTATAGTAGCACTTTTATAAATAAAATATGTAGCAGCCAGCAGGGGAAAGGGACGTGCACCAGGAAGGTACAATTGGTGAGCTAAGCAAGTACGCCACATTTGACTGGAAACACCAAAGCCACCGCAGCAGCCCGCACGCCAGTCGCCAGGTGAAATTGTGAAAATCATAACTCAACTGGGAGTTTCATTCGGTCAGGAGTCAGGACAAAATAATACACTTCTATCAGAGTTTTTCTTTTGGGGGTAGTACTTTTTTTTCTTTTAATTCCTTCAGCTTTTCCTTTTTAGAATTTAACGATGCATCTCTTCATACTCACTAAAACACTAGCACAGAAGAATGTTCCCTAATGTTATCAGTATGATTACTTTTTCATTTTCATTTTGTTTTGTGACTGCAGTTCTTAATGTTATCAGTATGAATCCGCATTGGTTAAGTTTGCAATTTGCATCTCCATCAATAATTGGTCTAAAATATTGCTAAAATCTTCATTTAAGGGTTGTTATACCAATCCTTCGGACTTGAAATATTGCTAAAATATCCATCAATAATTGGACTAAAATATCGCTAAAATCTTCATTAAATGTTTATAATAGCTCACTTTCCCTTTGGAGTTTGGAAGGGCTCTTCCATAAAAGTTAAATCTACCGTCAATAATGGTCCAATTACCTTTTGCATACATTAGCATCGAGCCACTGCCCACTGGTTAAAGACAACCGTTTTACCATTCAAAGTCAAAAAAGCCTTTTCTGAACATAGACAAATAAAAGAATGTGCTGCTCACTAATCAAGTTCACCTTGATCAAGCACCTAATCTACGACTAAAGAGAAAAGAAAACAAAAAGGCTTACCACTTTATGGCAGTCACAAACTTCTACATTAGACTACCGCTACAGATCAAATCCTACAGTTAACACTAGAAATGAATTTGAAAAAGCAAACATAGAGATGGAGCAGGCATCCATTAATGCAGACAATGTAATCTCCACAATGCACCCTAGTTTGATCTATTATTAAGCACCTCCAGCTGCGGCATAGTTTGGTCCATTAGTTCTGAAACCACGGCCCCTACCACGGGTTCCCCTACCACGACCACGCCCTGTAAATGAGACAAACAAAAACAACCAGTGTCATATTCACAGATCAGGAATACTTTTGGCAATTATTTGCAAGTTTCTCCATTAAAATTGCTTGATAATAGAAGGCAATAAAAAATGACAACTAAAGTAAGAAATATCTCCTTTTTTTTCTTTTTTAAAAAAGAGGATCAATAATACAACTCCCCGACTCGATCCCGTGACCTATTGGTTTAGGGGTGAAGATGCAAACCATTTGATCTACACTTCGTTGTCGAAGCATCTCGCCATATAAACTTAACAAAATATTCAAAGACCAGAGTCAAACAAAAAAATACACAAACCAAAGCCAGTGGTGAGAATAACGTGAAAATAACATGGGAAGACAATAATAATCTTCACCTGTCAGATCAGGTAACAATAGGTAATACCTAAGGTCACGGGACGTATATAAGAGAATTAAGTCAGGTTGCTCAAATCATAGAAAAAGGCCAATGACCAAAACGATGCAATGAAATCCAAGAAACAAGATATATTGTTAGGAATAGAAAAGCAGCTATAAGCAAGTACCTCGGCCCTGAGGTGCTTCTTGATTGTAACCTCCAGCATCTTCCTGGTTATCAACCTGTTGGCCATTATAACCTCCCCTTCCACGACCACGAAAGTTACGCCCTCTGCCTCGACCCCTACCCCTTCCATAACCGCGATTATGATCCCAGCTTCCATCTTCATACTCAGCCGACACAAACCCATTACCTGAAATCAGATGACTGCTGCGTCACAAATCTGGAATATGATAATTTTGGCAACACTTGTAGCATTGAGCATAAAACCCATAAAAATTGCATCAGCCAAAACACAAAAGAAATCAGTATAGTTGCATACCAAATGCGCCTCTGGGTCTTCCCCTCCCTCTAACACCACGGCCTCTTCCTCTACCATTAGGTGAGCCCTCTGCACGACCAGTACATGTCAGATATTATCTCTAAAGTTATCTCCTTTAAAGGAAAAAGCTAAAATCTGAACTTTAAAACATGAAGGTACCTCCTTCATAATCTATCTCCGTAGAGACCTTGACTTGGTCAGCTGGTATTGGTGGTTGGTAACTGCGGAAAAATACATAAGATGATAGCATTCAAGTAAGAATAATAGTAAATTCAATTTGCCCACTATCATATTTAGGCCAAAAAGTTAGTTCAGATGTCAAAGTTTTCTCAAATAATCATCAAAAAGCAAAAACAAAAGCACTGAACTAACTCACCCAAGTGACGATGTATCCAGCTCCTTCTTTGAGAGAGTGATTGTGATCATCGAAACATGCCTTGTTGTCTGCAGACTATACAAATGAAACCAAAAATTGCATAAACACATATTTTTTTGTAGCAATAAAGCAGAAATTTTGTAACCAAAATTCAAATTTCTGTCCAGAATCAGTTTGAAGTGTTCTTACGGAAGGAGGCCTTCCTCTAAGGGCTCCCAAGTATCATTTATGTCTGTGGATGTAATCGATGTAATTTGGTGAAGACCAACAATCCTCCTCTGCATCACAAAAAATATACAAAGCATCCAAATACCATGAGATATTTAACTTTAAAGGGCAAAAGAAGCAAAGAAAGAGTTAAGAGAAGTATAGTGCAACAAAACCTTGATCAGCTCAACAATTGTCACAGTTTTGTTGATGGCTCTACCCATGGCCTTAAAGACAATTTCCTCTGAGCCTTTTTCCTACATAATGTTGCATGAATGTTTCAACAAGGTGACTTGATACAATAAAATAATGCTGAAATTTATGCTACCAATAAAAAAATTCAAGCTAGAAAACATAGAATGTCAAGATGTAAGCAAAAGACATTCACATATACAAAACAAGACAGTGTGCATAGACACTTTCAATACAAATTAAAACTATAAGAGAAAAAAGGTGTGCATTACTTATGCCTTAGCAGCAATAAACAAGTAAATTGTTTTCTTCATAAGGAATCTAATGAGAACTATCTATAGAAGGAGCTTCACGAGTACTGTAGCAATGTAAACATCAGACCCAACAGAGAGGGCATAGTCCGAAACTGAATTGGCACCATGCAAAATATAACCATACAACAAGGATTCAAAGTAAAACCAACCTCCACAGGATAACACGACCTGGCACAATCTGATAAGATTAATGAAATCCATTTGCAGATCACACAAGTAGTTCGAACACAAAACATTCTATTACTAGGCAACTCAAAACAGCGTCATTCATATGGCAGTGCAAGCTAAATACACAGATTCACAGATTCTATGTCTAAACTTTGTCAACAAAAGAATTAAATAAGATTAAACAACCCAAATTAAAATCTAAAAAAGAGAAAAATCACACCTGTATCGAAATGTAATACTAGTAATTCATCCATTAACAATAACCCTAACCTGAAGCAGACTCATGGCATAGGTGATATAGCTTCGCATCCTACCCTGGCTCGTAATCCGAATCTCATTTTCATCAATTGGTGTCTCTGTCTTTGGCTTCTCGACCTTTCTGTACCGATCCATGCCCTATCATACACCCAACAAATTTAACAATACGCACAAAACTAGCATATTCATTCATACATAAGAAAATAAACAAAAGATTCATGAGCACAATAATCTTACAAATCAACGAGCAACGAAAACACGGAGTGTGTGAGTGTGTGTGCCGTTAGGGTTTCGTGGATTGGGAGATTGCAAATCTAAAACAAACGTAATTCTTATAAGATCTATAAAATAAAATAAAAAGATATACAGGAATTAGAGTAACCTTTTTCCTTTGGGAGTGTGAAATTGAATTAAAAAAAGGGTTGATTGAAGATAATTGTACAATTTTGCTCCACGAACGAAGAGCCCTCTTCTCCGGCTTCGTTTCTGCGTTTAGCCCTGACCGCTTCACAGTAGATTTCAAGCTATTTATAGTACCGGTTTTGGAGCTGCCCTAATTCGATCAATTCTATTAAACCGGTCCAACCGGTCCCCTTTTTCCTTATTCTGTTATTGGTCAATTTGAAGTACAATCTACAAATAAAAATGCTTTTTCTCGGAATTTTAGAAATTGGGAATAGGCACATTTTCAATATTATGTGTTTAATATTTGTGTAATAAATATAAATCCAACTCACTAAAAATACAAAATCATTATTAATACTTTGCATGAAGCACATAATTAAGGACGCAATTAATTACTCACAACTCTAGATTAAATTAAATTCAACTTCCTTGTTACTCTAAAATTACACGTGCAAAACTTGCCTAATTTCTAGTTTCTCACAAAATGTGCATATGAATACTCAACGTGTGCAATAGTATTCGTGGCAATTAATTTATGATAGTAAGAATTACTAAGTTGAATTAAGTTATTATTATGCATGGAAAAAAGGGGAAAATAAAAAATCACTCCAAAATCAAATTTACTTATTCATTGTTTTTTCCGTCTCCATTAATAATCAGAAGATTTGGCCTCCTTAGTCGTAATTGACACCAACACAAAAAGTGGTAGTAAAATTGCAATTTCATACCTTATATTCTTTTACATCCCAGTAAATAATTTGTGTTTCATTATCTGTTTCATTTTATTGATACATGCCACGATTTTTAACATTTATCCCTTCAAATTCATTGATCACTTTATAGGGTTTTAGCTAAATACACATATCATCATGTATCTATAAAATAATGGAGAACGAAAGCAAAAGATTCGAAATGAAAAACTCATGTGAAACCAATTAACTCATGTATTAAATCGATAATTAATAACCAATGAAATAGTGGTTCTAGTTCCTTGTTACTTTTATTGCGCGTTGCTCATGTGTCATATATGAACTCACTTCACAAGAACCGACAAATTAATTAAAAAACTTGATAAATCAAAAACTTAAAAAGTCAAAATTATCCACAAGATAGAACAAATTAAAGCATGAATAATGAGATAGACCATTCATATCATAGACAAGAAGCATGGTCGGTGGGTAGAGTTTTAAATATACTTGCCTTTGCATGCAAGAAATTTAGGGCATGAGTTTTACTTGTTTCTAGATTCAAATACCCTGCGTGAGTGTGCAATCAAGAAGGTGGTCATAATATGAAAAAACTTTAATATAATTGGTTGCTAGCATAAATCTCACTAAGGATAAAAAGAGTAGGAATTTGAGTGTAATATGTTTGGATAATCCCTCATGGAGAGCTTGGACTCGATAGGGATTAATTTTAGTATTACATATATAGGAGTTATAATAGCATAATTCCAAAAAGGGCTAACCCGTTGTCCGTTTGTTGTTGATATTTGTTTTGCTTTGTTTAGTTTTGTCTTTTGTACTTGTGATTTATAATGGCCCAGGGACGATGATATGTGAAATGCTTATGATCGTTTGTCCGAGTAATATATTGTTAGGTGCATCATGCATGGAAAGAAATATAATACTAATAGTACAGTTCCTAATCATGCAGATGCAGCCATGCTTATCAAGTTTTGCTCACAATATTGTTTTGTTTCATTAAGCCTTTTAAGGAGATGGTGCGCATGTACTTTTGCATAAATAAAGTTGCAACGTCGTCTAAGCTCCGGTCACAAATTGTACTTAGCCACATCTTTGGAGTTTTTTAGCTTAACAAAGAATCACAGTTTCATAAATTACCTTTAACCAACCATGCATGGATGTACTTTATGACTAGATTTTGTAAGATTGACTATTGATTTTAGCCCACTTCAAAACACCAATTAATGATTGTTCTGTGTTCAGCATACCCACAACTTTACCAGCATTTCAGCCAATGCATACTGTTTTGTCTGATGCCCAAGCATCCTAAGGCCTAATCAAGGTAGTAGATAACTTGTTTGCCAATCCAGAGGAGAAACAGTACTGGCCAGAAAATAAACACCGCCTCATCATGTTGGTCTCGTACTGAAGGGGCAGTGGTTTCGGGTTGGGGTTCAAAGGAAGTTGAAGGGGAGGCTGGGAATCATCTTTGAGTACAAATTCATGTGAAATAATCGAATTCCCAGGTTAGGGGCCATGCACGCACTGTGAGTTTATTGGTACAAAGAAACATCTAGACAAAAATAAAATATAAACTTATTAGACGGAGACAATCTTGCCAACTTCCCATTCCAAAATGCGCATCGATCAAAAGAAATGTAAAGATTTTGCCGTGTGTGTGTCTTTCACAATGAGGGGATCGATGATCCTTTTCCATCCCTTATAGTCAAGGGCTGAGCCGGCATCAGGCAGAGGGAATCCATTTACAAAGAAAAAGGGTGTTCCATAGACTCCTTTTAAGCATCCGTACTGCATAACAGAGATGTCAATGTCAGGAAAAAGAATCACATTTCAAAAGAATTTAACTACTGCACCCATCACTGCATTGCACATCACCAATACGGTCTTACCTTAAAAGAAATTCTCGTTGCAAGATCAGTTTTAGTATCATTAAAACCCAGTTTAATGGCAGAAGAATATGAGCTCCCAACTGTTGCAGCTGCAAACTCCGCAATGCTGTCCACTACAGATATTCTGGTAAAGTTGGAGGTTGCTCTGCCGTAAAATTTCTCCTGTTTATATATGAACGATTTAAGTTGACTTTGCCAAAATAACATGACCACAAGTAAATAAACATATTGCACGGGTTAACAACGAAGCGTAGATCAAAATAGTGAACCAATAGGTCAAGGGTTCGACTCATCAAGATAGGTGGAGTCAGGAATCATGTAGTGTGATCATTCTTCACGATGATCTAAAACTTCATATATATGATCATGATTACTGTTTTCTTATTGTCATGCTATTTTGTGTTAATTTTCTTGGAAACACGAGTGAACTTCATACTGATCTGAACATGCCACAATTGAACAATCTAATTTTATTCATAACACTCAGGGAACCAAACCACATGACAATGAGATTTGAAATTTGAATCTTAGGTACGTAAAGGCAACAATCAGAGAAGGGTCCATAGAGTCTTGAATGTAAGAAGAAAAAAACAAAAAAGTGCCACTGGCTTTTGAAAAGTCTTCATTGACAAAGGGATCAATCGGAGATAAGTATACAATTGAAACAAAGGCAAGAAAAGTTGCAACTGCACTAATACATCGATCTCCATTTATGATGGTAAACATCAATAGCTATTTAATTTAGATCAGGACTTTGTCATTAGCTGAAAAGCACAAGATCATTCGGATGTTATTAATGTTTGTAAATTATAATAGAACCGACCACAAAATTACCATTCTCTGATGTATATATACATCAAGAGATTTTAATATTTAAAAAACACAGAGTACGTAGTATGCTTACCTGCTGCTCAAAGAATGACTCGAGCAATGGGTATGTTGATGAAGAATTCAACTTGTCAACAATATGCAATGCCCGGGAACAGAGAAAAGAATTGTCATGGTAACTGTAATGTGCGAAAGAACATCACTCAATATGCGAATGCAACACAAATTGGATTAGGGTTTGTCAATAAGAAACAAAAACTGATTGTTCACATGCCAAGTAAAAGACTAAAAGGGCTTTAGCAAACAAACATAACAAGAAAGTTTAAGATTACAAAAGATCATAAAATTTCACCTTTGTCTTAGACTTAAAATGCAACGCCCCAAATCACGTTTAGCCACAGTGGAAATCAAACACTTAAAAAGAGTCTTGGATTATATTTAAGAAGTCAATCATGTCGACGGTATGAAATTCCAGTAGGCTATGAAGAGTCAAAAGAAACTTTTTATTGGTTTGCACTGGTCTACTTTTGACTGGTACAATAATAGCATCTAATTGAACAAATTCAGTACAATCAAATTGGCACAAAAACCCATCCATGATTAGCTTAATTCACCACAAACCAATCCCCGAAAACGGATTTGATTAAAAAAAATGATCCAAGAATTGTTGAAGTGAAAGTATGAAACTGAACTGAAAGTAGTATAGAATTTCACAGACGCTATGACAGGAGGATTGCGATAGTGCATGCATGTCAAGAATCTGTTAAAAAAAAAAAAACACAGGGAGAAATGAAAGAGGTTTAAACATACGGTAAAGGGAAGGTGTGAACAACAAGAGAAATGCGAGAGCCGTAATGTTGGAGAGCTTCCTTGAGTGGCTTCCATGAGTCCCTGCTATCGGGGCAAACAGGGTCGAAGAATGCCTCGATTAAAACTGAGTCAACCTTGGCGGGTCGATTAAGGTACCAGAAACCATCAAACTTGGTCGGAATGGGAGCCTGAGCATTAACTACAAAACAGAAACAGAACAAGAGGCTAGTAATAAGCAGAAACTGATCAAGTTTGAAAATGAACATGGGATGACTTTGATGCTGCATGTCTGAAAACTGGCACGGAGGGCCGGACTCAAATGTTTTTTTCTCTGCCTCTATATATATATCAGCCCTTTGTGTTTGGACCGGTTGGTATGAATATATCAACCGATCAACTGTGAAGATCGATGATGGAGGAGGAGTGAAGAAATAGCAGTGACAACTTGGAAGCTGCAAGCTTAAACTTAAAGAGTAGTAGACAGTGGCAGCAACGCAGAAATTATTACTGCGAATCGTATTGTGGGAATCAAATAAATTTGGAATATGATCTACCACAGGTGAGTTGGATCCTTTTGGAAGAATCATTAATAATTCCTTTACGCTCTTCAACAAATTTGTACAAATAATAATGGCATATTAATAAATCACTCAAGATATACTTATATAGTTGATTTGGTCATGGACAAAATATGGAATTAAATTGATTAGTTTGATATAACCTTTTGTCATAATTTATGGTTTTTGAATTGAATTTGACAATATCGTCTTAAATATTGGAATTGACACTATACCTGATTCATTACAAGGTCCAGGTTCAAAACTCTTGCTTTGTACCTTAAATAGTTTAATTAAATTTTAGATATTTCCAACACATTAGTATGGAATAGTAATGTTACAAATTGATATAATATGCGTGTTACTAGTATATAATTGATCTCACCAAAAAAATTATGATCTACCCACAAAAAAAAAAAGAATTTAAATTAATTAAAAGATTTATAAAATCTGAGGTATTACTAGTTTTTTTTGGGGTTAAATACCACTTGATTTTATTCATGTTCTTGTAATTTTTAGGTCCAAACAAAAGCCGGAATCAGCACCAATGCTTTTGTCACCATCTAAAATCTCTTCTTTATTGGATCAAAGAATATGAAACACATTGCCACTTTATTCCTTGATATTTTATTTTGAGAAATGATAGGGGGAGTGAAATTTTGGAGTGAAATCTCATGGTGAATGAGGTGGCAGTAATGACAAACTTATCATTTAACCATTAGGGTTCACTCATCATTTGGTTAGCGTATTAGTTTGTATTTTTATCACTACCACGTCATTCACGATGGGAATTCACTCCAGAATTTCACTTCCCTATCATTGATCTTTTATTTTTTTCGGTGGCTTTGGATTAGAATAGCATTTATTCCACTTATTTTGGTGTGACATTTCGTGTTCCCTAATTTATTAGAAATCTCAAGCTATACTAGCGACAGAGCTGTCCAACCAATGGGAGAAGGAAATGCTGTGAGGTCGTTAAGGTGTTCTTGTTATGTATAGAACATATGGTCCATTAACCTTAGCAATTCACATGTGACATTCCATTTACGTCATAACCAAGCAAACATCCCGGAGAAAGGACCATTATGAATTACATATAAAAAATCTTGCTCTTCCTTTGTTTTATTTTGATTACAAACATTTGTGAGACCAGTTATTCTTGCCGCTTTTATCACGCGATTAACTCAACATTACATATATATATATATATATATATAAACGTGTTTTACAGAAGAATAACTGTTTTGGATTTATAATAATTTTATTACAAAAGCTTGGACATTGAAATTTTACCAAAAATGAAATTTTTTGTTTAGTGGTTATTCTATTTGTTTTTATTTATGAATTTGGGCTAATTAATCTTCATTCTCCAATTTCTAATATAGGAATACCTGTTTAAATGTTAGTGTTGCGGGTCCAAAGTTTTCAATTTTGAATCCTCAATATAGGCCCAATTGATTGATAATTTTGGTGGGTTTTTTTTTTTTTAATTTTAAAATTGAAACAGACAATGAGAAGTGTGTTTGTGCATATCTAATATCTTGAGTGGATATGATTGTTTAAAATTGTTGTAAATGTATGGGTGTCCGAAAAGTTGATTGTGGGTTAATGTCCACTAAGAAGGCAGAATTTAAAAGAACAAATCACAACATTTCTTTTTCTTAATTTTTCTTTAATACACATTGAACGAAGAACTGAAAATTATCTAACAAAAAGTATAATCTCACTTTAGCACATAGTTAGAGCCTGTGGTGCAAAACATTTTGAAAACACAAAAAAAGTGCCTTACGGATGAGGGGGGACTCCTTATCTACGACTTAAAAAAAAAAGGATTATCAAAAGGGATGGGACTATGATTGAGTCCAGCCCACATTAATTATTATTATTATTACGATTATTTCGCATTGCTTTTTGTTAGTGTAATCATCCGACTTTGTTATTAATGATAAAACCTACTGCGTACTAGTTGGATGTTGACTGTGTGACTGTGTGATAAGGCCATATCCACCAGTCATTTCGATTACAAATTAATAATAATATATTGTATAAGAATGGATGGCTATGAATATCAATATATCATCAAACAGAAGCACCGCACAACCCCCTTTAAATCAATCAATGTTCAATGGGAAAAACTTGCAAATTCCATCGCAGAAGAAGAAGAAGCCACTGACTGCACAACAACCAAACCATGCCTAATTCAAAACACCACCACCCATGCCCATGCCATGCATGCATAGACGATGGCACACAAAACGCCAGTTAGCTGCTTAGTCTCCAAAATAAAGACGCATGCAGTTGGTTTTACTACTTGGCTCCAAAAAGGGCAAAAATCGCCATGCCATCCTCAAATTTGTCTCAAATAAATGACTTCCAAATTCAGGCTCTTTTTCATCGTGTGCTCAACAACTAAGCAGCAGCATACACACGGCTTAATATGGGTACCGCAAGAAACGTGAGAAGGGTGCCAAAGAGCTTAATTTGTCATAAATACTCAAAGTAAGACTCCATTTGTTTGTTCGCCGTTAATTTTCTACTGTAGTATCTTTCCTTAACAATCAAGAAACGCGTCAGCAATTCCCAAATACCGCACAACAATTTCTGTTTGGTTTATTTGCCTTCCCAATGTAGCCGTTTCTAACCTGATATTAATACACGCGTCATTTCTTCTCTCGTTTTCCATCGCAACCACCCTGACTCTTCACTCTTCTTCACTCTTCTTCACTCTTCTTCACTCTTCACTCCCCCCTAAGACTAGATTCCGTCAAGATTCCATTCCCCCGAATTAACATCCTCTATTAATTGCCCTTTCCAACCTGATTCCCTATAGTAGTATAAAGAGCCCCTTGTACATTTTTCTCCAGTTTTTTTTTCCCAATAAACAATGGTCTGCATGTTTCCTCAGTAGTGTCTGTATCAAACACTCCGCCGTCACCAACAACCCCCTCCTTAAATTGTGTCTTTTTTTTTTTTGCTTTCTTCTGTCTCTCTTCTTTGTTAAACAGTACCCCATTAATTAATTAATTAAGAAAGAATGTTGGTTTCGGTGTTTCTTGCTCTTTTCTTACCATGCGCCGGAATGAGCGCAGTCTTCTTGGTCTACATATGTTTACTATGGTATGCTGCCAGCAACAGCACCGCCAACAGGGAGTTCCGGTCCCCGACGAAACCATCCCAAGGGAAAGGCCTTTCTCCCTCGGACCTCGATAAACTGCCGAAAACTACAGGAAAAGATTTGGTTATGGGAGCAGAGTGCGCCGTGTGTTTGGATGATATAGAGAATGATGAGCCGGCTAGAATAATTCCCGGTTGCAACCATGGGTTTCATATACAGTGCGCGGATACTTGGCTGTCGAATCACTCAATATGTCCCGTTTGTAGAGCTAAGCTTCAGCCGGAGCTGTTCGAGCCGCCTGAAACAAACCCTTGTTGAATGATGAATGATGAATGTGAAAAGGAAACCTGATTGCTGCACCTCATGCGTTTGTTGAGACTCTTGTCATTCGTTGTTTTCGATTCAATTAATGTGTAGGCATTGTTTATATCATGTCTATTGGTTGTTTTTTTTTTTACTGTATTTTGGGGCATTCATTTAATGACTAGCGTTTGTATTTATTCTGTTTCTTCCCGGCCGTAATATTTTTCATCGATACTCTGGACTTCATTAATGGATGACCATTTTGGCACGCGAGGGATGATGCATGGTGCGTGTTTAAGCATTAACCAGGTTCATCATGCAGATTCCACTTAATTATAAAAAAAGATACTCTTTTTTTTTTCAAAATATTTGACGTTTAATCATAAAGTTTCAATTAAATTGTAACAAAATTTTGTAACTAAAACATTAAATCTGTCGAATATTTATGCTGTTTTATTTTGTTTAACATTCAAAACGGCCTAGTTTCATTAAAAGTATAAATTAAATGCACAAATATTATTGAAATTACTTTACAATTAGTAGACCTTAAGCAAGACATTAGTGAATCTTACTACGTAATTTCAATTAAGATCGATAAAATCTTGGACAGAATATCTCGTGTCGAAACGGAGTGAGTTTTTAGCATTGCACTTGTTCTGGGCAAATTTAATTGACTTTAATGATGAAAATGATAACTTTCCATACGCCTTCACGACATTACTGGACGAACAATTTCAATAATGGAGGTTAGCTATGCCTATGTATCTAAAAGTGAGCCGATTGAAGATTAAACGAAGCAATTAATCAATATTTAATCTTCCTTTTTTCGTGCTAGCTTTGATAACAGTAAGTATACTAACATTAACACAATTAGTGGCATCATTTGAAAATGTTTGCGGCATACAGTGGATTCGATTAGCACCGCAAATGCAAAAGGTTTCAATTAATTAACACAAATATTAATGGTTAATCTAACCAAACGGGGCACAGTTGTCACGCATTTTGTAATTGCGTGATGCTCAGGGAATGGCAAAATTGATCCTGCCAGAACGCACCTTCAGTTGAAAGTATTATGGTTAATTAATTATCACAGGCATGAATGAAAGCGTAACATTTTAGTATAAATCAAAACCAATTCAAATTAATATTACTGTCAGCAATTTAATTTCGACTACAAATACATTTATGGGTATAGAATATTGTCATAAATGTTTCTCCACTCATTTGTTTACAGTTAAATCTTTTTATTAAAAAAAATGATACAAGAGTCCACAGTTACCAAATTGCAATAAAAAAAACTTTTAATGTTTCCTATCATTACTCTTAATTATTAAATATTTTGGTTAATATCTAGGGTTTTGTTCTCATTTATTATTAAGGGAAAAAAAACTTTAGAAAAAGTTTTGGAAAGCTTTCGAGATATTAATAAGATTATAGGTTGTTGAAAAGTTAATAGAACATAGTATACAATTAAATATTTTAGAATATCTTTCACCCTTTTTCAAAACTTTTTACTAGTGTTCTTAAACAATTTTCTTAATTAATAAACACATTTCGGCAAAACCTTGAGTTCAATGATGGTTTTGGCATTTTCTCAACAAAAATAAATGACCATATGTACAAGAATCTACTCATTTATTGTACTCAATAAATAAGCTTATTCTCTATTTGTTCTTTGTTCTTTTACTAGCGTGGTTTTACTCAATTTTTTTTATTCTTAAATAAACGTTCAAATTTTATCTTTTATTCAATTTATCTAATATAATATGACATTAATTACTCTTATTTATTTTTCAATAAAGAATTAGAGGTGAATAAAATATTTTATTCATTTTCTTAATTGACGTAATCTTGGTCAAAACGACACTTTTTAAAAGAGAGGGAGTATAAAGTAGTGAAAATTTAGACGTAATTAATTGAATGATGTTATATCAAAAGTGACACGACATTCATGAATCAAAGATAATATTGAAGTACTGGTTTCTTGAATTGTTTCGTATTGAACTCTTTTTGTCTTGTGTCTTCCTTGTTGTACCATCAACAATCTCAATTTTCAATTTTCAAAGGGTCTGCTAATTAGTACAGCTGTTCATGGGCCATTTTGTCTGTTCCGTGTAGAATTTAAACTACAAATAAACTGTACCAGCTGGGATTGAAGTTCTTGAAACCCATTAATAATCGCACTCAATTTCGGCCCGTAAAATGGACCATTTTAATTGTGGTTACCCAAACCAATCACACAACGGGGCTTCGACTCAAAACAACGAACACAAATAGGGCTAGTAATCGATCGGGCTACTCGCGAGTAGCTCGGTCAATTACTCGACTCGAGCTCAGTTTGACTGAGTTCGAGTCGAGTTCGAGCAGCTCGAGCTCGAATTCGAGTCGAGTTCGAACTCAGATTATATGGGCTCGAGCTCGAGTCGAGCTACTCGAGTAAATATATTTTTTTAATTTTTATTCTTATATTTATATTTTAGTACCTAATATTTAATAAATTATAATTTAAGCAACTTATATTTATATTTTAGTCCTTAATTTTATAGTAAATTATTATTTTACCATACTAATTTTAAAAAATTACAAATACATCCTATAATTTTTTATAAAAAAATTTAAAAAAATTAAAAAAATAATTAACAAATTAAAAAAATAAAAAAATCTAGCTCGATACTCGGTACTCGAAGTCAAGCTCGAGCTCAAAAAGGGGTGCTCGATCGAGCTCGAACTCGAGTTCGAGTACCATCCCTAACGAACTCGAGTAGCTCTACTTGAGCTCGTCTCGACTCGATTACACCCCTAAACACAAACAATCAATGTATTTTTTTTTTCCGAATACGATATTTTATTAAAATTGAAAATAATTTACAAATGCAGAACTAACTAGCTGAGATTGGGTACACTGAATTAAGAATTGTCTTGTAATTCATTGCAATACATACTTAAAAGAGAGTATATTTCTATGCAAATAAGCTGTATATGACTATATTTCAAAAGACAAGATTGCTGCCATGCAAGGGCGGATTTAGGGGTGTGGCCGCCTTCCTAGATTTGAAAATTTATACTAGTTTATTGTAAATATTTTAAAAAATCCAATTGAATCCTTATGAAAATTAAAATTTTGCATTCCAAATTTAGAGTATAACTTCTATTATGTAATTTTGCTCCGAAACTATGATTTATAGATCCGCCAATGCTACCAAGCACTTTAGCTCATAATGATTCTCACAGCAACATAAATGATGAATATTTGATAAATCCTTCAAATGAAATGACAATCAAGATTTTTCCTTTTCTGGGAGAAACAAGGCAACAACACAAGCAAATATTAAAAACGACAATTACCATCGAATGATTTCTAAATTTAGTTCAATATTACTCATCTAACAAAACGCACAACTGAGGTAAAAAAAACGACCTGTAAGTAACGTACGTTGGAAAGAAATAAAGCGAGCGGACAGCTAGCTGAGTGTCGTTGCTTTTTGGCCATTTTTGTCAAGGAGTAAAAGGAGCGTGTCAGCAGGAGATGAAGCAGATCAAACGTGGGATGATCTTGGAACTACACGACTTCTGTTCAATCATCATCAATGGCTTTACTTAGGTCAAGAAATCCCATCATCGTCATCATCAACTAATAATAATAAGTTGGTGGTGTTGTTCAATTAAGGAGGATAGTCCTTTACTTAATTAGGACACGGCAGCTATGACAGTAAACAGGCGACGACGTACGTGGGCCGCTAGTCATTGTCTGTCTCTGGGATCAATCTTCCTAAAAGATTCCTTCTTAATCAACATATATACGTCTTCCATGCACGTACCATGTTTGTCGTAGACGATGAATATTGTATAAGATGGATTTTCTGCACTGTCAAAAACTACAACTTTTTAACATTTTGTATCGAACAAACAAGTACCCTGTAGTTAAAAATTATCTGCAAATCATTTTCAATACAAGTTTAATTTGCAAGGCAAAAGAAACAGAGGAAATTGAAATTAGACACTCTATTCAATATTTTTTTTTATTATTTTGTTTAATATTTAAAACGATATAATTTCACTAAAATTATAAAGTAAAATCATAAAAATTACTAAAATTATTTTAAAATTTTTAAACTTTAATTAAAATATAAATGAATTTTATAACGTAAATTTTAATTTAAAACGAGATAAAATAAAATAATTTTGTACATATAATTCCTTCTTGACGAAAATTAGGCAATGATCAGAGCATTTAGTGTAAAGGAAAGGCTAGAAAATAACGTCTACGCTTCCTTTCTTAGATTCCCATTTTCACTTGAATTGTCGACATTATGTACTTGATAAGAAACGTGGCAACAACTCAAGAACTAGTACCAAACTCAAAAAGACAAAGTGGTACTATTATGATTAAAAGTAAACTAGCCAAAGTGCCAAACCAAACCAAACCAATAAACGAAAAAAATAAAAAAAACCAAAGTAAACAGTCAGGAAGGACACGTATTTTCAACACTTTTTAGGCAATTGGAGGTTAAAAAGCGTCAATGGTTTAGTGGTATATATTTATCACGGCTCAATGACCATAAGTTTCATTTACTTTCTCATCAAAAAAACGAAAGAAAGAAAGGAAGGGGGACTAATCAGTGCCACCAAAAGGTAATGGTGCTCTGGCTGGCTGCCTGGCTCCATACTATACTATGAGTTTATGTCCTTTCCCTCAAATGTAAGGTAATTCCAAATCAGTCCCAACATGTATTTTTACTAAATTTATCACTTAATTGGGTAACTGAGGATTTTACTAGTCTAAGAAACCAACAAAGTTGACAAACTAGTTGTAATAGTAGAGTTTGGAGTGTTCTTTAGGCTGCCTGTTCCCTGTTGGAAGCTTATAATGAACTACCCTCCGTGATAAATTCGGACGGGGAACAAGAACAAGAATAATTTCACTTGTTGGGTGCTTTCTTGAGCAGGGAGATATGACTCAGGAGGAGGAGGAGGGGGTGGTGAAGGACTTGCCAGAGAATACAAGCAACAATGTCGAAGAAGATGATTACAAAGAATTCAACAACTTGAATTGTTTGTCACTTTTAGCATCAAAAGATCGAGACTTTTTGCTTTCTCCAACTGGGACTCAGGTTAATTCTCTGCTGCCTCTCCAACTCTACTTGCTACTAAAAAGAAATACAGTTTTGTTTCAAGTTTTTCAAAATATGTAGCAAGACTAGTACTTGTTATGGAATTATAACTTCAGTAACTGAATTATGCATCGCTTCAAGCTTGAACTTCTAAAAGGGTGAGGACTGAGCCACTGAGGGTAGTGTCTACATGCTGTTGTGGTTTTCTGGGAGGATAATTTGAGAGGGTCGGTCAAGACTTATGACTGTAAATGAAAAAGCTACTAATTAAGACCAAAATGAAGTACTTTTCTTGTTTGATCTTGAAGTTTTAGTTGTATCTTCGTTTCACTGGTGGACATGCCGATCACAATGAGATGTAACAGTCTAGTCATTCCTTTGGCTAAGTGTTAATAAGTATAAACAAACTACTAGGACACTGCTCAGATGAAACAATCACCTAGGATTTGATCGGCCTGATCTTGTTTTACCTATTAACAAAGAGATCGGATCCTCTGTCCAAAATCATCCTGTCTTATTCTGTCGAATATTCAAAATGACTTAACTTAACTAAAATTAGAGATTAAAAGCATAAATATCACAAAAATCACATTACAATTATTAGACGTTGACCAACAAATGAGTGAACCTTATAACATAGTTTTAATCTTGGAAATGATAAGACTGGATAATCTTGGACGGAATATCCAATCTCATTAACAAATGGCTTTGTTGAACTAAAAGAGTTGTGATGCAGGTGAAAATAACTGAACTCCAAGGCAAAGTTATTGGTATTTACTTTTCAGCTAATTGGTATCCACCATGTCACAACTTTAACCAGCTTTTGGTCAATGCTTATGAGCATTTTAAGGATACGACTCCTGGCTTTGAGGTGGTGTTCGTGTCATCTGATGAAGACTTGGATGCCTTCAACAGCTATCGGGCATGCATGCCCTGGTTGGCAATCCCATATTCTGACTTGAATACGAAGAAAACTTTAAATCGCAGGTTTGATGTTGAAGCTATCCCTTGCCTAATTATTCTAGAACCCAACAATTACAAGGCTGATGGAGCTATTCGTGAAGGAGTTGAACTTCTTTATCGCTATGGGATCCAAGCTTTTCCCTTCACTAGAGAGAGGTTACAGGAGCTACAGGAAAAAGAGATGGAGAAACATGAAAACCAGACTATAGCGAATCTGCTGGTAAACCAGAATCGAGAGTTTCTGTTTTGTCAGTCGACATCCAAACAGGTAATGCAGCCTTTTGTTCAATTTCTCGTGGAATCAAATTATAGTTAATGAGGACTTGACTTCATCCTTAGCTAGTTTGGTCTGCTATTATTTACAATTCAAGAAAATGAAGTTAATTAATTGTTGAGCTGAAATATGTCTTTGGTTGTCAGAGGAGCTTACGGACTAATCAGTGGCTTGTGCTGCAGGTCCCTGTCGCTTCCTTAAAGGGTAAGACAGTAGGACTTTATTTCTCAGCCCAATGGTGTTCTCCCGGGGTGAAGTTCACTTCAAAGTTAGTTCCAATATACCAAAAGATCAGGCAACTGCTGCCGGAAAAAGAGAACGAGGACTTCGAAATAGTTTTCGTGTCAACTGACCGTGATGAATTATCCTTTAACTCGTTTTTCAAGACAATGCCATGGCTAGCATTGCCTTTTAATGACATAAATATCAAGAGTATTACCAAACATTTTGATATTCAATGGATTCCTAGCTTGGTAATTATAGGCCCTGATGGAAAAACAGTGACCAAGAAAGGCAGGAACCTGATTAACTTGTACAAAGAAAATGCATACCCATTCACCGAGGCTCGAATTGCATTACTTGAGCAGCAAATGGATGAAGAAGCTAAAAGCTTGCCAAAATCTCAGTGTCATGCTGGACACCGCCATGAGCTTACGCTGGTGTCTGAAGGCAGCGGAGGAGGACCCTATATATGTTGTGATTGTGATGAGCAAGGGCTTGGATGGGCGTATCAGTGCATGCAGTGTGGCTATGAGGTGCATCCCAAGTGTATCAAAGCAGTAACAATGGTTGACAGGTGAATCCCATTTTGGGGCAAGTTCTGTCAGTTCCTGAATGATTAATGTTTGTGATCATAATTCAGAAAAAGTATATTGCTTGATTGTTGCCTTCTATTGTAGTAGTACCAAAAAGAGTGGATTCAGGATTGCCATTGCCATGGAGAAATCCAATTATTGTTCCTTGTGAACTCTGATGAATTACAGCTTCTAGAAAGAAGCCGATTCACCAAAATGTTGTACCTTTTGTTTTGAAAATGCAATTCTAATTACATCAAACATTATTAAATAATAGTAAAAAAACTTCATATCTCAAACTGGGATACTAAAAATTTGCAAGTCCAAACTGCAGAACGCAATTGCCTTTTTTCTTCTTCGTGAAATTGGGTTTGTTTTCATAACTACGTTTTCATACAATAGCGATAATTTCATTAATTAATGAAGATAAAATGAAATTAATGAAGATAAAATAAAACACAATACAGCTAAATAACCAATAATAGGCGTACTGAGTTAATTTGGTTAACCCATATACTCAATGCAAGCAACATTACATGCTTCACAAATTTAAAGATTTACATAATTGAGTTATACAAAACTCAAAATCATTAGGGAATCATGAAAAAAAAAAAATTGATTAATTAGAAGCTAAACAAAAGAAAACTTGATTAATCACAAGTCATGTAACTTAATTGTACTTAAAAGAAGAGAAAACAGAATTTCAAATCAGCCGCCAAATTTAGTGATGAAGTACTAAATGACAAGACATGTTGAAGCTCTGCACCTGTTCAACAACTTCAATCACAAGATTGCTTCCCTGAGCTGTCTCAACACCGCCACTGCAACCCTCTCCGAAGCAAAACAAGCCCACGCTTATGCACTCAAAGCAGGTCTCTCTGCTCAAAAGCATGTCGCCAACAAGTTCCTCTCTCTTTACGCCAACAACCAATGCTTCACCGAAGCAGATATCCTACTATGCTCGCTTCCACAACCGGATCTCGTCTCGTTTACAACTGTCATTAATGCTTCTTCAAAATTTGAAAATTCTTGCTACACCCTTAAACTGTTTGTTAGAATGCTTGAAATGTGCATTTTTCCTGATACCCGTCTCCTTCCTACTGCTTTCAAGGCTTGCGCTGGATTATCAGCCCTTAAATTGGGTCAACAAGTCCATGGCTTTGGATTAACATCTGGGCTTGTTTCAGATTCGTTTGTTGAATCATCTTTGATTCATATGTATATAAAGTGTCATGCTTTAAAATATGCGCATAACCTATTGAGCTCAAGGGCTGAATTAGATGTGATTTCTTGGAGTGCATTGGCGTCTGGGTATGCGAAGCAAGGGGACGTTAATGGTGCGAATATGGTGTTTGAGGAGATGAGAAATTTGGGTATTCAGCCTAATTTGATCTCCCGGAATGGTATGATTGCTGGCTTTAATCAGAGTGGGCATTTTCTGGAGGCGGTTTTAGTGTTTCAGAGGATGCATTCAGATGGCCTTAAGAGCGACGGGGTTGGTGTTTCTAGTGTGCTTGCTGCAGTTGGTGACTTGGAGGATTTCGTTATGGGTGTTCAGATTCAATGTTACTCAATCAAACTTGGGCTTAGATCTAATAAGTATGTTGTCAGTGCGCTCGTAGATATGTATGGGAAATGTGGATGTGCTTTGGATATCTTGCCACTGTTTGAAGAAATTGATCAAAAGGATGTCGGTGCTTGCAATGCGTTGATTGCCAGCCTCTCTCGAAATGGTATGGTCGAGGAGGCACTAAAGACTTTTAGACAATGTCAGGCCCAAGGGATGGAACTGAATGTGGTTTCTTGGACCTCTATCATCGCTTGTTGCACCCAACATGGCAAAAATACTGAGGCTTTAGAACTTTCCAGAGGAATGCAAATGGCCAGGGTAGAACCCAATTCCGTAACGATTCCTTGTTTGCTTTCAGCTTGTGCAAGTATTGCTGCACTGGCACATGGGAAAGCAGCACACTGCTTCTCTCTTAAAAGGGGGTTTGCTTATGATGTTTATGTGTCTAGTGCTCTTATTGATATGTATTCCAACTGTGGAAGGATCCAAGCAGCTAAAAGGTGTTTTGATAGGATGCCTATGCGTAATTTGGTTTGTTGGAATGCAATGATTGGTGGATATGCGATGCATGGGAGGGTAAAGGAAGCAATTGAAATCTTTCACTATATGCAGAGTAGTGGACATAAACCAGACTTTGTTAGTTTCACTAGTCTTCTGTCTGCATGTAGCCAACGTGGTCTCGTGGAAGTTGGGAAAGGTTACTTTAATAGCATGTCTGCAGATTTTGGAATTGAAGCTAGGATGGAGCATTATGCTTGCATGGTAAGCCTTCTTGGTCGTACAGGAAAGCTTGAAGAAGCTTATTCCTTGATGAAAGAGATGCCATTTGAGCCAGATGCTTGTGTCTGGGGTGCTTTACTAAGTTCTTGTCGTGTTCACCACAATATGAGCTTGGGTGAACTTGCAGCCAATACTCTTTTTGAACTGGAACCGAAGAATCCGGGGAATTACATCCTCCTATCGAATATTTATGCTGCCAGAGGAAAATGGAATGAAGTAGACAAGGTCAGAGATATGATGAAGCATGCAGGAATAAGGAAAAATCCAGGATGTAGCTGGATTGAGGTCAAGAACAAGGTGCACATGCTTTTAGCTGGAGATGCTTCACATCCTCAAATGATGCAGATTTTACAAAAGGTGAATAAGTTGAACACGGAAATGAAAAAAGCAGGTTATCTGCCAGATACTGACTTTGTGTTGCAAGATGTGGAAGAACAGGACAAGGAGCACATCTTATGTGGTCACAGCGAGAAGTTGGCCGTAGTTTTTGGGATTTTGAACACAAATCCAGGGACTGCTCTAACTGTGATGAAGAACCTTAGAATTTGTGGGGACTGCCACACTGCAATAAAATTCATATCCAGCTTTGAAAGGAGAGAAATTTTAGTCAGAGACACAAATCTGTTTCATCACTTCATAGATGGAGTGTGTTCGTGTGGGGACTTGTGGTGATTCATATTCACTTCCAAAAACTCTTTACGGTATAGTAATAACAATGGGAAGTAAGTACATAATTTGAGTCCATATGCAAGGGGCAGCATGAATATTGGATGAATTCTAGTATCAGAATTGGAGTGGAATAGGCAAAACTCACTGCGGAATCTTGTTGACAAAAGCTCCTCGTGTAAGTTATTCACAACAAGCTATCCCTTTTGCATTAGTTTCAGCAAGGAATGTCCCTTGTTAAATGAGTGGTGGAATAATTTTCTTTTTCTTGGGAACTTCCTATTCGTTATCTTTTGCCAAACATTGTGCAATAATTCTGGTTGGACTCTTTTGTGCTTTCTCCTACAATTTTCGTATTCCATTCGTTATCTTTGGCCAACATTGTACAAGACTCCTGATTTGTACTTTCTTTTGTGCTTTCTCCCTCTCCCTACGATTTCAGCATTTCTGGGCATATTTCCTGTGAGACTAAGTTCACGAGAAAGAGCAGAACAAGCATGTTCAAATGAAGGGCAAAATTCAAATCCAAAAAGAGTAATGGCTCTCAGTTAAAATGTCATAACATCTCTTAAGTTAATCCGCAGGTATCTGCTGGCTCAGAGCTAGCCGCAGAGGAGTTCCTGAATCGAAGGTTATTTCTTCTTTCAGTATATAGATGAAGAAACATAGTAGATTCGTCCTTAGAAAGTGTTGAAGGCAACACTAATGCTTATAATCACCGAGATGAATGAAGGTACAACTGCTGCTGCTGCTGTAAGGTGGAAGAAATTGTATTTTTTTTCCAGCCATAAGTTTCTTGCCTTTCACTAATGATTTGACGCCAAGTAATACAATGCATAGTTTTAACAAGTTCATTTTCCTGCAGGATACTTGACAGTTTGGAAGATCCATGGCTGGAGGGCTTCAATTTTTCTGCATGCATAGTGGATTTCAATTCAATGCTTCAGTGGCAGCAACTAGAGATTTTTTAGTTAGAGCAATGGGAGAAGCAGGCAATATCGGGTTTGCTGATGGAAGAAAACAATTTCTTAGAGCATCCTATGCAACCTATGGATCTCTGTGCGACTCATGCAGCATGAATCCGTTTCTTTTCTGTGAGCTGATATGGTATCAGAGAGGACCACTTAAAATATGATGAGCTTCAGTAGTTAGAATTGCATACGAACTTTTCTAATGGTTTGTTTGCTACCGGAAATGAACTACAGTGCATATATCGTTTTGTCTGATTTTTATCGAATTTACGCTTATTTTGCACTGTATAAATAATGATTTGTTAGTGGTGGTCGTTTTTCTACCAAATTAATTCTTACTCTAAAGATTAAAAATAGTCTAATGGGAGTAAGGTCGATTAATTCTTACTCTAAAGATTAAAAATAGTCTAATGGGAGTAAGGTCGATCCCTTAAAAATAGTCTAATGGGAGTAAGGTCGATTAATTCTTACTCTAAAGATTAAAAATAGTCTAATGGGAGTAAGGTCGATCCCACGAGGAACAACAAATTCTCTTAATTAATCAATTTGCAATTGTCACCGTAATTAAAATTAACAAGAAATTAATACGAAGGAAGATAGACAAATTCTCAAATTAATAAAAAGAAAAAATTAATATCAAACAAATATTGAATTAAATTACTTAAGCTAAAAGTTTGGCAAGTAAGCAATCCACACTAATTTCTACAAGTTGATCATTGATGCAATAATAATAATTCCAATTCAACCAGCTAGTTATAAAACACCGAGAATCAGCTCTGACGTGTTCAAATCCCTCCTTACTTATTTGACAATAAACAAGAATCAGCTTAATCTATTATTTCCCGATTTCTAATGCAATTAAGACGGAATCAGCCGATCACTCAATTCAACATCAGAAAAGCATTAATTTTTAGAAGGACCCAACTTTAACAAATTAAATTATGATCAGCATATATTAATTTGTTAACCAATTGTCTCCGTCTACCGAGACAACAACTTTGTCACTAATTAATCCTACTAATTCAATCCAGTGATTTAACTAGAGATTAATTGACTCTACCTAATCTTATTAAAGTTGATCAAGCTTTAATTCAATTAAGTAATAAACGTTATTCACAGAAGACTCTTGGAATTGAATAGAAAATTATTGATAAACACACTTTGATCTCACAACTTGATCATGATTAGTGTTTCTTACTTACTTTACCAGATTAGAAAACTACTCACTACCCATAATTAAAACAAAACAGGATAATAATTGAAAAGGAAATTAAATTAATTTTGAAATATAAATTCAAACCAGCCCGTCGTTTGGGCAAACGACGGTACTATGTTGTTGCTCTACAAATAAAACCGCAAAAAGGCTGCGCTCCAAAAGATGAAATCCATGCACTCGCCAAGATGTTCTGAATAAAAACTTATCCTTTTTTATCTATTGTCTTCCCTTATAAATAGAATAGAATAAACTCCTATTCCTACTTTGACTCAACAAACAAATCTTCCAATTTCCAAAAATCAATCAACCAACTGGGTTGTTACAAATCCTCTTTCAAATCTGATTTATCACTTACAACCTTCCACAAACTCCTCTTGTTGTCAAATCTTCCAATGCAATCTTCAAATTTCCCCCAACAAATCCTTCAAACCCGCTCTATTTCAGCAGCCTATCCATTGTCTAAACTCCATAATTCTGCAGCAAATAAACCAATTAAATACGAATTCAACCCACCAAACACATTATTATGTGCATAAAATTATGAACTATTTATGCTCATCAGTTAGTATACTTTTGACTAAACAATATCTTCAAGGCTTGTTACTACTTCTGATGGAAGCGTATGCAAGCAAAAAGGAGAGGGAAATTATACCAAATACGCCCCAACAGCCAAAGAAAAGCATCTCACAAAAACAAAAAGTAGTAACACAACCAAACATAACACCAAAAGGCAAAATGATCACATTTATGCTTTGACACATTGGAGTCCTGTTTCAAGATCAAAGCTTCCACTTTCAATCCTCAAAAACTCTCTCGCAAGTTTCAAATGGGTTTGTGTTTTTGTTGTCCAAGATCCATCGACATACCAATTTCCTCCTCTCCAGACTCTCCTCCTGGCCATCAATATCGCCCCATTCCAATAAATGTCGAAGAACCTGTTCGGCCGCTGCCCCAGCCACAACCACTCCCTTCATTTAAGCCTCCAGTTCCACTGCATAGAACAACTTCTGAACCATCTACTTCAAAAATTGGACCAATACTTGGCAAGCCTTATGTTGACCTGACAACCCTTTATGATATTGGTAAAGAACTTGGGAGGGGCCAGTTTGGGATCATATATCTTTGCACTGAAAGAGCTACGGAGATGAAGTACGCATGCAAGTCCATTTCAAGAAGAAAGCTTTTGACTCAGAAGGATAAGGAGGACGCCAGGAGGGAAATCTCCATAATGCAGCATTTGAGTGGACAACCCAATATTGTGGAGTTCAAGGGCGCTTATGAGGACAGGAAGAATCTGCATTTGGTGATGGAGTTATGCTCAGGTGGTGAGCTTTTTGACCGGATTGCTGCGAAAGGGAATTACTCGGAGAAAGAAGCATCTAGGATTGGAAGGCAGATTGTGAATGTGGTTCATGCCTGCCATTTTATGGGGGTGATTCATAGGGACCTCAAGCCTGAGAATTTCTTGCTGGTGAGTCGGGATGATGATTCTCCATTAAAAGCAACGGACTTTGGGCTCTCTGTCTTCATTGAGGAAGGTGATCAAGCTCTGAACTTTTTTACAATTCCACTTCAATCACTATATTTTATACCTTTTTTTCTTTTTGTGAATTCATTGCATTGATTCCGATTTTGATTGAACAATAATCGAATAGTGGTAAGAGAGTTGGTTTGTTCTTTGAAAGAAGTGCTGTGGCACAATACAACTTGAGTCTATAGTTCCTTCGTGCGAAAATGAGGGCATTTGTCAACGTATTTTGGGTTAAATAAGGCGCTGAAATTATAAAGAAGCATTACACCTATGTGAGCGGTCCTAAATAAAGGTAAAATGTATAAGGATAATAGCATTAGTTGGAACCCGTGTTATTATTTTAAGGTACATTTTCAACCTTTTTGGGTACTGTCTTATGTGAAATAATCCAAAATAATTGGTTAGTATATTCTCCCTTTATTCTCTTTTTTAATGTCTTAAAAAAAACATAAATTAAGAAAATGAGAAATTTGTGTGATTCATTCCTAATAGTGATGATTGCACAATTTTCTATATTTTTTTCCATTTGATTAACGATAAAATCAAGTTGTATTAGTAAGTGTAGAATTGAAATTTTCTTATTTTTATTTTAGAAAAAAAATGGTAGTTAGAACACTTAAAAAGAAAATAGAGAGTACGCACTTATCAATGACTTTTCATTGACTGTTGATATTGGCTTTGCATTGAAGTTTTTAACCGAAACCTTGAATCTAAAATGATCTCTAGGAAAAGTTTACGAGGAGATTGTGGGGAGTGCATATTATGTAGCCCCAGAAGTACTGCAACGAAGCTACGGAAAGGAGATAGATGTTTGGAGTGCTGGAGTCATATTGTACATTCTTTTAAGTGGATTTCCTCCCTTCTCGGCTAGTAAGTTAAACTCAGATCTCTCTACTTTTATGAATGCAATTCCAAAATGCTATATAAATAGGTGACCGCCTTTCAAATTGCACTCCATCAAAAGTTCAAAACCAAAAACAAAACAAGGAAAGAAAGAAAGGAGAAAAATCTTGGAAAATTATGTTAATTCTTCCAACAATATTCCTAGCTTGCGAGCCAATTTCCAGCTTCCAGGACCATGATTTATTTGTTAGGGGCATGCTTATATATTCATTCCTGTTATAATAGTTTTCCCTCAATTCAGTTTGTATTGTCTTCACTGCAATATATCACTACCGTCATTCCCAACGATGCCCATTTTCCCACAACTTAAAAGATTCTTTGGCAGAAAATTTCTCCGAGTTGATTTAGTGTTGGGGACATACTAAGTAGTGACAGATTTGAGGTTTAATGCTATTAGACAGTAGTAAAGTTGCCTCTTTTCTTCCATTTCATTTCATTTCATTTCTATATAAGAATCAGACAATAGTCACCTACCTTATTCTGGGCTTCGCTTTCTTACTCTGTACTGCACCAGATAATGGCTCAGTTCGATGAGTTGAAATTACTTCTTTGCTACTCAACTATATTGTCAATGTGTTTTATATGTAATGATGAAAAGACTGTATTTTAGACACCGAGAAGGAAATTTTTGATGAAATCCTACTGGGGCATCTTGATTTTCAAAGCTCTCCTTGGCCTTCTATATCAGCTGGAGCAAAAGACCTGGTCAGGAAAATGTTGACAATGGATCCTAGGAAACGGATTACTGCCACACAAGCCCTAGGTAACTATCAAACCTATTGCATACTTTTTAACGGCAATGGATCTTTTGTATCGCTTTTGTGTACAAGTGTCACATTTATAGAGAGTGATATACAGAGTAATACACTAAATGATACAGAAGATCCCAACCCCGTTTTAACTCAGTGTTTCATTGCTAAGATTAAGAGTGTTTGACTTAGCATGGAAATTATGCTGTACTATTTGGTTCTTGAAAAGATTTTTTTTTTCCCTTATGTTGCTACCCTAAGTTAGATTCTTTTGTAACTATATATTAGACCATCAATTAATATGGATAGATATCTATGAACCAGAACATCCGTGGCTCAAAGAGGGGGGTGAAGCATCAGATACGCCTATTGACAGTGTCGTTCTACAAAGAATGAAACAATTTAGAGCAATGAACAAGCTGAAAAAGCTTGCTCTCAAGGTATAGAAGCATTCTGCACAGACTTTCTTCAGGTTGAATGCATCAAATTCTCAGCATGTTGCCAAAAACATATTTCTCGCTAGCTAATTCTATTGTGAGTTAGATGACCAATGTGGATTACTTTCTTAGTTTCTCTTCAGATTCCATACAATCACTTTGAGTAACAAAGAGAATTTTGATGCCAAAGTGTGCCATATCTTGGACGTAAATCATATAATGGCTAAACAAGATATTCCTATAAACTGACCTGCTGATAATTTCATTCAAAAGTGATTTATTTATTTGTTTATGGTTTAGTTGATTACTGAAAACATGAAATTACTGGAAGGTTATTGCAGAGAACCTTTCGGAAGAGGAAATCAAGGGATTGAAACAAATGTTCAACAACATTGACACAGATAGAAGTGGTACCATCACATATGAAGAGCTTAAAACTGGGTTATCTAGGTTGGGATCCAAACTTCCAGAAGAAGAAATACAACAATTAATGGAAGCTGTAAGATTTTGAACTATTTAATTTCCTCGTGTTGGTACAACATGTAGGAACTTCAAGCAGATTCATCATTTACTAGTTTTAATGTGAATGTCCACTTGAATTCCAACAGAACCAATCAAAAGAACTAACTAAATATTCTGGTTTTGAATTCCAGGCTGATGTTGACAAGAATGGAACGATCGACTATATCGAGTTCATTACTGCTACGATGCATCGACATAGACTTGAGAAAGAAGATCATCTGCACAAGGCTTTTCAGCACTTTGATAAGGATGGAAGTGGGTATGTATCTTAAAGCTTTTCTAGACTCAACTGTTATTCCTTCAAAGGTAAACCAGGGAAAATGACATAGGAGTTAGGAAAAAAAAAATCCCAGTTTGTATTGAAGTTCATTGGCATGCATCGAGTGAAATATTGCCGTTGACAAAATTCTCCACCTATTTTCCTCCCTTTTCTTCAAATAGATATAATTAATTTCTTCATTTTTTTCAATTGGTTTTGAAGCTTTTGCCAAAAGAGTTCACCATTTTCTGGATTTGTCTTCTGATGTCTTGTTTTACATTCACCAGATTTATTACGAGGGATGAACTCAGACATTCTATGACTAAGTTTGGAATGGGAGATGAAGCAACCATCGATGAAGTTCTTAACGACGTAGACACTGATAAAGTACGTGTTACATTATTGTCAATGTTTTCAACAAGAATTCTGGTAAAGTTTTCAATGGCACCTAAGTTTTGTTGTGATGGTGCAGGACGGAAGAATTAACTATGAGGAGTTTGCAACCATGATGAGAAGCGGAACTGTGGATGATGAACAACAAAGAAATGTTTGATCTGGTGCTGCTACTAAGCCATATTTCCTTAATAGCAAGAAGCAAGTAAAAAATCATTTAAAAAAGTCTACGGTTACCACAGGGCACGATACCTTGTCAAGACAGGGTGTTTTGGTATTCATATTCTCCAACCCGGCTTAATTAAAGCTTTAATTTGAGGTTTTTTTCAAGTTGTGGATGTCTGTCCCATAAGTATTCCCGGCTGAGGGATGAATAAGTCCTTTCACTACAAACAATGTCAGCCATGGAAGCACATTGTACAACACTACAACATGTGAAAGTTCATAGAATGAATTGACTAACATTCATTGAGCCAGATAATGGGTCACTATGTATTCAACTTTATAAATTTTCTTTTTAAGTTTATGCCACTTCTTGCAGCCACTTTTCAATCTTTCTCAAGGATGTAATACATAAAGTAATAGAAAGAGAACCTTTAAAAGACAGTAAGCAGCAAACAAAGAGATAATCTTGATCATGTTTTAGTACCTGGAGAAATTACAGAGAGCCTATACTAGCAACGTCCTTGCATATCAAGTGTCTCGTCTAATCCTTTCAATCTTTGTAAACCATCACTGATGAAAAACCTTATCTTTTGCTTGTCATTGCAATTCCTATTGTTCTCCATCTCTTGTCTAATAATATCTCTCAATTCAGCTGCATCCAACAAATTTGAGACAATGTCATGAATCTTGAACCAACTACAGATAATCCCACAATGAATTGTACGACATCAAGTTTACCAAAGTACGGTATGAGAAGAAGACAGCTCCAATGATATGCAAAAATTAAAACTTAAACCAAAATCCAGCATAACATTATTTTCACCACAGCTGGATCAACTATTTTAAATCATAAAAACTCTCGTGAGACCGTGTTATATATGAGACATGATAGGTGAATTATACTTTATAAGCTAATACGCTATACTTTATACGCTAATACCTTAACTTTTTATACATCAGACATTGGTATTTAATACTTTATATGCTAATACGCTAATTTTTTATACTTCATATGCTAATGCGCTAATTTTTTATACTTCACTCTCTAATTTTGATACTTTATACGCTAATATTTTATATTTTCTACGCTAAAGATGCAAGAATCATGTATGAAAGATCTCACAACAGAATTGCTCGTTTGAAATACTACATCTAAAGTGATTGAATCACATTTTGAAAGCCTTTTTTTTTTTTTACAACAACTGCTATGAAAGTGCCATCATTTGTTTCAGAAATACTCAGCAAGACAATAACTTGTAAAAAGGCAAAGGCAATCCTAGCCATTTGGTGCTTAGACCAATACAAATTCCATAAAGCCAACATCTTTTATACATCAACAATTTGTTGCATTAACATCTAAATGCCAATATATATATACTATTACTAATTGCAAAATAACAAGTGAAGATTGAAACTTGCTGAACTTTGACATAAATAATTTATCAACTTGGAAAAATATATTAAACAAAAGAACTCAAATTAAAATGGTAGTTTTAAACACAGAATTTGCTACGAAACCAAAATTAATAAAGATTCTTTTTTTTTTTTTTAAATTCACCTCTAGCGTGAACAGGAGCTCTCCGAACAGTCCTAAGAGCTTGTCTGTAGAGTTTTAGCACTCGCGATCGGAGAAGGAAGTCCCCCAAATCTAAGCACAACACCATCCCTTATTAATATCCCTGATTAACTCTCAATGGCCATATATACCTTGGCAACAAAATTCAACAAGTTGAGCTTCCGCCATGCCAAGATCTTGACCTACACGACGGCGCAAAATCAGTTTGTTTTTGCGAGCCTTGTCAAGAAGGCCCATTGTGATGATGAACACAATGAATCAATTGTAGCCCAAATTTTGCAATGGACTGGTGACTGGGTCAGGCTTGCAAATTGTATAGGTTTGTATTATTGTCAATTTTATTAAAAAATAAAAAGACACCGAAATGTGTACGTCATCGAATTGAAGTGGCAACTGGCAACTCCCAACTCCCAACCACCAAGTCCAAGAGGACCAAGACCATCTCCCTGAAATTTGGAAAGCGGCCGTCTTATTTAATCTGAATTATAATCATTATTAAATAGTACTATTAAAATTTCATGCCCCCACGACTTTTTAATGCTAGCCGGCAAAGTTTACAATTTTGTTCATTATTTTATCTCCCCCAACCCCAAGTGTGCAATGTTGACTTTCTACAAATTATTTAACTTGTTGTATAAATTTATAATACTATCTTAATCTTAATTAGGACATTATGTATTTCTATTTCACGCACGTTGTTTGGTCTCATTAAGGAAATGAGCACATAGATTATACGTGTTTTGATAAACCAATGATTTTGGGGCTTAGAGTTTTATATTTTCAAAGTTCAAACCAATCTAATCTAACTCAACTCCTAAGAAACGATACAGTCCACGCAACACTCCAAATAATCCAAACCACATACCGGTTGAGCTTGGCTCACTGGTATCACAGGTGGGATTCCACCCTGGTAACCAGGGTTCGAATCCCATCTGGACCAATCTAATGGGTGAAGAAGGAGTATTTGTGAAATGCTCTAAGTTCCCCCGGGGACTGCTATGGAAGAAAAATTATGGTGGCTTGTGCGCAGGAGTGAGGCCGTGTGGGGTCAGAATTCCTCGGAGGAGCATCGTCAACACTTCGGGTGGGGAGGTGTGTGACTTGGTGACCAATGACTGAAGACTGGCCCTGGTACCCAGCTTGGGCTGCTACCGTAAGATTAGTACCCCATTGCGTGCACATCCCGCTCTTTACATCCTCAGCTGGCTAGGGGACGGTTGGTTTGAGGCCCAGGATTAGTCTGACTCAACAACAATGAAGTGGTGGGAAGACACGGAGTTTAGTGTTAGGAACCTGAGATATCAAAAAAAAATAAAAAATAAAAAAAATAATAATAATAATCCAAACCACATGCATTTCGAACTCTTATCTTCATTCACTTTTTATGGTTTTTTAAATTTCTATAAATACCCTTTTCTTTTTCTTTTCTTTTGTGGTAATTTTCTTGCATATTAAAATGGATGGCAAAATTTTGATTTCACTGTTTATGGAGCAATGCTTGCGTCAACTTTATCATATATGGAGCTGTTTGATGAGTTTGATTGGGATTTGGTAGTTTATGATTTTATATACTATTCTCTACAAATATGATACGTATATTTTCACAAAATATTAAAACTCTATTTAGTGATAAATAATTATAAAAGTGTCAAAATTTTATAATATAAGAAGAGATAAAAAAATCTGTTGACGTTAAATTGCTTCTCAGTTTTAACAAAGCAAAGTTGCCAACTGGGATATGTAGCAGACACAGTAGCAGTAACATGAAAACAAACTAGCACACACATATATATATATATTCACATCAAGATAAAAACAAATACTCACTCAGACTCAGCAATCTGCATGCATGCCATTTTATAATCGCTCCATCCAACTGTGATTTCGTGCGCATATTTATTATATTATAATATGTATTTACACAAATACGTTCAACGTCTTACTAATAATTTTTGCTTCTTTAATAAGAGTGCTTGGTGTAGTCGGTCGACTTAGCCTGGTTTTGTAGACCTTTGAATGTAGATTTCAGTTTTACGTACACAATAAAACGAAATATTTATCAAACTTAGCTGTCTCTATTAAATGCCGGTGTCCGTGGGAGAGTTGCTCAGTCATATCTAACCCCTCCTTTGACCAAACCAAACGTTCTTTATTTCTCAATCGCATTTCTTGACAAGTTCTAAGAGGCTGACTATATATGTCCCTACTCCCTATTCAATTCTTAGTATTATTTGTGGATGCTTTCCTGTGTTTTCTTGCTGCAGTCAAAAATATCCTCAGCATAAATATATAAGCTTAGGGGGTGAAGAGATTGATACAAAACTATCGTTTAGGATTTGATTTGCTTATCAATGTCAATGGAGAAGCCTGCAGTAGCTAAATCCAAAATCAAGTTCTTGATGTTTTTACCAAAAGCAGCATCGGCTGTAAGTTTACAGAATCACCATCCTTTCAGTCCAGGGAAGGTAAACGCAAACAAGCTCAAATCCCACCAGAATAAAGGATTCTCGGGTCCAATTACATCAGTGGTTCTCGAAGAAGCTAGAGACAAATCCAAGAGTTCCAACTTTTATGCCAAAGAACCAACTTCACCAAAGATTTCATGCATGGGACAGATCAAGCACAGGAAGAAGATCTGCAAAAACAAGAATAGTAGTATGTCGTTGCCTAAAGAAGTGCCTCTTAATAACAAGCCAAGGAATACCGTTTTTGATCTTAACCAGCCCACGAAGAAAAAATCAGGTCCTCCCAATGTATTTAGCAGGGGAATTTCGGGAAGGAAATCTGATGCTACAGCTGAAACATCAACCAAGCTTCCTGATAGGGCACCTAGTTTGAGTCAAATGAAGAGGTTTGCAAGTAGCCGTGATAATTTTTCTAAATTTGATTGGACGGCGGCACAGGTTGCTCCGGAGGACCCGTATAACCCAAGATATTATTCAGATGACGAGAGAAGAGACGGTGAAGAAGAAGAAGATCACGAAGTTATCATCCCTTTCTCTGCACCAATACTGGTGGGTAAAGCTGGACAAGATGCAGTACCTTTGGAGCCAAGGAAGGAAATTAATCTATGGAAAAGAAGAACCATGGTTCAACCTAAACCTCTTAAATTAAATACCCTGGCGACGTCGTGTTAGATATCAGTAATTTTTGTACTACTTAAGTTTTTGCGGTTAATTTCCTTGGTCCATTTTCAACATTATTGTTCCGATATGCTGGGTTCTTGAATTCTTTTGAAGGCTAAAAGAAGATGACGGTAACTCATCTTCAGAAAGCTTTGACTGTAAATTTTGTAGTTACAAAAACATTTTGTTACATATGCTTATCGCTTAGTCTACAGTTTGGTAATTTTTCCAGGTTTTCCTTATTAATGTAAGTTTAATTGCAACAAGGCTAGGAAAGCTAAAGAAACGCAATGCGATGTCCTGGATTCACAATATACTGTACGTTAATTTCTTCAATCTTGGGTTTATTTCTCTCTGACTCTGACCTTTCGTTTTCTACCTTTTCTTTGAGGAAAATATATTATTAGCGGCTCACCAGATTTTGTAATGTTTCCTCGATTATTCTAGCTAGTTTCCTTGATTTTCACCCATTCTTAACCCCTCTTCATCAGAACTCAAAAGAAAAATGAAAATAACTAAAATGATTTTGTAAATTGAGCAATACAAATAATTCTTCCCGGCAGACATTTGAATTTGTTCGAATGAGTTTTTTTATTCCTGGACATTGGTTTCTAGCTAAAAGCACACCTAATTGACTAAGTCTCTCTCTGCTAATTTTGTTGCCAGGCAGAGATGAAATGTTCTTTACACTTTGATAGCGTCATTCTATGGAGAATGGATTGAGACAAATGTTCTTGATTTAGGACTTTAATTGTATATATGTTATCAACATTTCACGTTTTCCTACTTCCAGTATCTGAAGCAATGGCTAAATGCCTTATCTGTCCTGTTTATAATCTGCAGAGACATATAGACGAGTACTATAGTACTCAAAATTAACGTTGAGCTTCTGGAAATTAAAGCTGTCTTGGGGTGTCGATGATTACCAGTTTAAAGGCTTTCAAAATGTATACATTCATAAATAGGACAAATGGCTTGCACATTTCTCTTAATTATACTAC
This sequence comes from Ophiorrhiza pumila, assembly GCA_016586305.1. Classification (NCBI taxonomy): domain Eukaryota; kingdom Viridiplantae; phylum Streptophyta; class Magnoliopsida; order Gentianales; family Rubiaceae; genus Ophiorrhiza; species Ophiorrhiza pumila. Next base: position 885,067 of record BLIW01000010.1, on the reverse strand, counting down.
AAGAGAACACAAAAAGGCAAAGGTATGATTACAAGACCCTTAGTTTGATGATCATGGTTTTAAGAGAGACTGTTATATATATATATATATATATATAGCTGAGATTGAGAGAATGGGATACCCTTATTCACACAACAACAGTTCCACTAATATTGGAGATTCAGTGGCTTGTGAATGAGTTAATGTATTGGCAAAATCAATAAGAAAACTTGGAATTTCTCCTTGGAGCTATGTTTTGCTATATGTCATGGGCACCTGCAATGCCCTTACAACTTCTAGGATTAATGTTTGAATGCCTCTACCAGATACTATATATCTCGAGCTTCAACAGCTAGTGAGGCCATTTGGAATATTTGCATTCATGGATTCACACCAATCCTCAGTAAAAAGTGGAGTCTTAGGAAATTAAATAGAAATTAAGCAATTCAGAATCACGATAATGCTCCATTTCGCAGCCAAACATGTTTGCAAAATATTGTTTAATTTACGCTATGCCTGCGTCTTTTTATATCAATTAAAGAGGCACCATGCCATTTGTGACATGGTTTAGTGCTTTATAATTAAACGCATGCCACTCCTACAAAACTCAAGTAAAGATCGACAAAATTATTTCAAAGTGTAGGGATAATATTACACATCTTATATTTCAGTAAAGTGCATTAGAATCAATCTACTTTGTGTGGAAAGCAAGAAATGATTGGATCTTCTTGAATGAGAATTGGCCATTAATGACAGAACAGAATAAGGTATTATAATTAGCAGCAGGCAGGCAGGCAGGCTCGTAGCAGAGACTTAGTACTATATAAAAATATATATAGTCAGTCCCTTTTACGTTCAAAAATTTAATTCTAATCACATAATTTTCATCCCAATTTATCTTATCTTTCCAACCTAAGTCACTCGAACTCCTAGGTATCTAAGAATTTCTCCAATAAGCTCTCCCTTCCCGGATCCAACGTACCTTCCGCTAATTTCACCATCTTTTATGAATAAAAACGTAGGCACTTCAACAACGTCCATGTCCTTCAAGAATTGCATACAACTATCATTCTCGTCGCCGTTCATTCTTGCAAACACCACATTATCAGACATCTGCCTCGACAACTTCAGCACTGTAGGATAAACCTTAACACACGGCCCGCAGTGCTTCAACCCCACGTCAAGAACAATCAGCTTCTGATCAGTTTTATGATCTTCAATTAACTTCTCCACGTCGTTCCTGGAGTGAAGTTGCACTACTGCCGAATGACTATCCCCATAGTACAACACGTCCCCAACGAGCTGATCAGGGCCTATCCCTTCTTCTTCGTGAATTTTCTCCATCTCTTTGTAGAAACTGAAATGCGGGACTTGTTCAATTTTTTCTCTTCTGCAAAGTTCCCTGGTCTTCTCTGATTCATCCCCCATGACCAATAGGAAATCGACATCGTTGCATGTCCTGCTAAGGTTCACCATGAAAGGGTAGATTTTGCTGCTATGTTTGCTGTGGCTAGCTGCATATTCGACCACAACAAGCCTGGTCTTGGCCGCGCGAAGTGCGTCATCGAATTCCTCTATGCTGTGAACTTTTTGCACTCTATCATCAGTTGCTTCCTTCTTAACACCTGCAGCGGAAGCTGCGGCCTTTATACTGAAAGTAGCAGACCTTCGGGAAGGTGCAGTTGTAAGGAAATGTTTGGATTTAAAGGAAAATGGAAGGTGAGAAGATCGGTGGTAGTAGAAGGGATTTATGCTAGTGATGGTGGCAAGATGGTCAGGTGGTGGTTTAGCTAAGAAATTTGTGATGGTGGCCATTAACAGCTACGGGGAAAGCCAAACAAAACAAGAAATTAAAAAACGAATTCCAATGTGTAAAGGCTATGTTGTGTGTTGCTGGAGATGGAACTCCAAGCCCCTGGATGAACAACCATACAGAAGTAGGAAGAGTGAGCATAATCATAGTATTATTATATTGTGAAATGGATATAAGATGGTAGGATTATGTCCACTCGTTAGGTGTGTGTGTGTGTGTGTGGGTAATGTTATCCACATCAACAATTATGAGTAGATTTTTCATTTTTCCCCATCCCATTACCGTGTATTGGCTGTAGATTAAGGATTTTCTAGAATTCCATTCCACTTGGAATTTACGACAAATACATCCATCTATATTCTTACTACACACGTATTATTTTAGATAAAAATAAAACTTTAAATAAATAATTAATGAATTCTAATAGATAAATAATTATATATGTATCAAAATTTTATAAATTAGTGCAAAGAGAGATACAAAAGTAACTGGAAAATTCATTACCAAACAAATATTAGACATTATACAAAAAGTGATACACAAAAAAGTAAAGAATGACAATAAGTTTTACTAGCCATTATTGGTTGCTTATATCTCGTAGGCTTTATTTCTTTGGGCTTTCGAGGCTACTCTATCTTTTGGTTCTAGTAGGTATGCATTTGGGCTGTTTCAGATGCAAAACGTTTTGATCAGCATAAGCCAAGTCCACTCAATTTCTTCTCTACTGTGAATTAAATAGACAAACCAAACAACAAATAGTAGATGTAATTTTTGCAAGAGTGATGATAGAAAGAGAGAAAAAAATAAGTGAAAATTAATAGTGATTGATGTGGTAGATATAAAAAAAGACAAAATTGGGTACGTTGTATAACTTTCATGTAGCACTTTATAAAAATTTATACGTGTTAGTTTTCTCATTTTTAAAAATAAACTAATACCCTAACTAAATGATAAGTGAGCCATTGTACATTTATCAGTTTTTTATAAGTTGGTACATAAATTTATCAGTTTTTTATAAGTTGGTACATAAATTTATCAGTTTTTTATAAGTTGGTACATAATTTTATATTTTTATACATAATGGATGATTTTGTCTTTTTATAACTGTCACTATTGATTTTCACTAATGTTTTTCACTTTGTATATCATTACTCTTTTATCAATTTGATCCGTCTAAATTAAACTTAAGATAGAAACTGTTAAAATTCATTAGTTGTCCTGAGTTATTCAATTGAATTTTACTAGGCAATTGGTTCAAGAAGGAGTTTGGAGTTTGAATTAACCAGGGACATGGTCGATGTTTTGTTCGAATGTACCAATACAAAAGTATTTCTTAATTTCAAATGTCCAATAGTTGAAGTAGGTAATTTCAAAAGGTTATGAATCAAATGATGCCATTATTACAAGGTTTATAACTTCCCACAAGAAGTTAAATCTTGAAAATGGCCCTCTTGGGCTCTGGTTATTGGCAAAACCTATTCAAAATATCAGGGTAAGAATTCCAGGATATTCTCCCGTTCCCATCTTTCCATCTCACTTCCTCAAAATTCAATCGTACTACTTTCATCCATTCCATTTGCAAATTTTGAAATGAAATTTTCAAAAGAAAGAAAAAAAAAATCCCTTATCGTATTCATTTGACATTCATATGGGATGAGGGAAAAATATCAAGAAAAAGTGTGGGTCCTTCATTATTCTCGAGTTTATAACTTTATATCATCCTTCTTTTTACTCCTCCCTTTCATGCTCATCATTCATATTGATTCCTCCACTCATGAACCACTCTCTCGTTGACAACGAAAAAAAAACAGAAGGAAGAAGAAAAAATCTTGGAGTGAAGATAATCCCGCCGTGGCTCTCAGGCAATACTTAGTCTCGTGATCATGGTCTCTAACTCAAACTTGCCATTTCTTCTTCCTTTTTTCAAAAAAAAAAAACATTTTTACAACCACAAGAATTGGGTAAAAATGTTGTTTTATGATCCCAAAAAGTAACGGTGGCATCCCTTCAATTATTTTCTTCCTTTATTAATAAAGATTTTAATAAACCACGAGCAGAAAGTTAAGGACCGTATTATCGTAGCTAACCGTAGTGAAAACATTCTATGTGTGCAATAGGATGGGTGTGAAAACGCACCACCATACTACAGTAATTAATAAAACAACATTAGTAAAAAATTATTGCACATTGCAGGCAATCTATCTTGGCTAAATGTCCCAATCCCCTACAGATTCCATCGTTATACTGGAAGCCAAAAATATATATTAAGATTTTCCACACTCAAACAGTACGTCAGCAGACAATAATTGATTTCCAAGTCAAAACGGGACAACATAGACCGATATTGAAACGCAAAAACCTTGCAGACGATCCAAGTAATAAAGCAAACATAATCAAATAAAACACGACGCACAGCACGCATGATTATTAGCTTATGTTCTGGTTAATTATCAGACAAGAATGAGTGTGGCTTTTTGCAGAGAATCATATGCATGGGAGTAAAAATCTTGGTTTCTCCCCCGCGTGTGAGATAGTCCACCGTCTTGCACAACAATTTATGGACGTCTACGGTCCCTTTTGGCGCTATGCCTATGGCTGCAAGAACACTGATTAAAATATGGTTTCTCCAGTAGGCAATCTTCCCCATCTTCAGCCTCTTCCACCACGGCCCTGCCGGCGGCGATGCCAAATCCTTCTCTCCGACCACCTCAAACCCAACGTTCCTCGCTGTCTCGGCTATATCAGCATAGCTTCTCAACCCCGGCAAAGCATCACCTCTCTCTATTCCTTGAATGATATCCACGTGTTCGTTGTTGCCATAATTGTAATTGTCTGTGGTGACCCATTCGTATGACACGAAAAGAGCTCCAGGTTTTAGAACCCGAAAGACTTCCTTGTAGACTTCCTCGAGTTTGGCCGCATGACATGTGGCCTCAATTGCGTAGGCGCCGTCGAAAGAATTATCATTGAAAGGCATGCTGAGAAAATTCCCGCAAACCACCTCGCATAGTGGATCGAGGCCAGCATTCTTGTTGTGCATCCGTGCGCGGTTGACTTGGTACTCATTAATGGTGATGCCCACAACCTTGGCTCGCGAATGGGCTGCAATGGCTCGCATAGGCCCGCCAACTCCGCATCCCACGTCAAGAATTTTGTCGCCGGCCTCGGCTTGGATGAGGTTGGCTGCCATCACTTCGTGTAGGCGCGTGGCTTCTCGGTCGGATTTCCCGGGGATAGAGGGTGAGAAGTGGAAGCTTTGACCCCAACCCCATTCGTATATGTCGGTGACCAAATTATAAAATGTGTCCACAAAGTCAGGGACTTCATCGGCCTTCTCGATTTCTTTAGGACGGCGAAAAAAGGACCAATATTTGTTGTAGTTATCTTGAACTTTCTCGGCAGAGATGGAGCCACCCGAGAGGTTTATAGCCCTCTTACCCTTTACTTCTGCAGGGCCTAGAATGCAGAAGAACCAATATAGCCACCCTACAGTTAGGGCTATCGTAGAGAAAATTGCAAGAGCAGTATCCATTTGTGATTTAGAGTACTACTTATGTAGTGGGGTGGGAACTGGGAAGAACTAAGAAATGGATGAGGAGGTATAATGAGAATGGAGTATTCAGTTGTTGGGTTTAAAACGACGGAAAGAGCGCATCATTCTTTGCTGGAAAGTTGCTTATTTTTTGCCTTCTCTCATGGGTTTACTACCACCGTGAGTCTGTGACACTTATCACACTATCGTTTGGAAAGCTTGAGTCAAATATGAAGACTTGCATAGTGCGCAGTAATTCTTAAATGGTGTACCTAACTTGCGTATTGCCTTCTCTCGTGGTTTACTGCGTTTTAAATGGCATACCTAAAACCTAAATCCTTGGCCAATATCTATGCTATTTTCATGTTAAAGATTATATGTATATATCAACAGTTACATAGATTACATCATCAATATCATCAATAGAGAAAAAAATAATGTTATATGAGTTACATAAAATAAAATAATGTGAGCTGATGGAGTAGAATATGAGATGCACATTTACTATTATTCATAACAACCACAAATTTTCCTTGATAGTAGGAATAATAATATAGTCACAACATGTATAAAACCAATGTGTAATTAGTCAATAATTATCTTGATATTATTAGCTATAATCTAATCTCATCTTATCCTCCTCGACTCAAAAGTAGCAACAAATATTTTGACATTATCTTTGAGAATTTCCTACAAAGTCCTTTTATCTCTATCTTTTTCTTTTTTTCTTGTTTTGTAAGAATAGAATATAATATCGCAATCTTTGCTTGATTTTTTTTAGAGGTTAGAAGGAATCAATCAAACAATACAATCACTCAAAAAAAAAAAAAATCTAATAAGGATTTCAGTAAGACCTAAAAACCTCTTTTTATTCCAATCGAGCATCTTGCCATATTTGTACACTGGGCTCCAAATAGCTGAGTAAATGATCCTAATAGACCTAGCACCACCAAATCAAAATTTTAAAGCCCAAATATTGTGTTTCAAGTGTAAGTAGCCATTTTTGTTGGAGTATCCTAGAAGGCTAGAATATATATCATGGGCCTACTCTAACTGGCCGTAGGGATGTCGATTTAACATAGATATGTATGCAGACAAGCCCAATCTTGAAACATAAAGATAAAGTAATCAGTGACCTTTAGTAAGAAAAAAGAAAAGGAAAGAAGTGGTGACTAGTTTCTTTCTTTCTTTCTTTTTTTCTTTATTCGCGAATAGGTTTTGAATTATTTTATATATCACCTCTATATGTGTGCGATTGGTGTTTTTTAGATAAAACTAAAATTTTATCAAGTGATAAATAAACTTTAAAAAATAATTAATTGGAGAGGTGTGAACATTTTATAAAGTGATGCAGAAGATTCAATATCGTTTATTTTTTTGGGACCAATTAATTAAATGGACTCGTTATGGTAATAGTAGTATAATAGTAAGTTCAATCATGAATGTTGTTGCTCAGACTTGTACGCCTAAAAGCGTAATATAAAAGCGCACGCTTCCTAAATCAAGAAGGCAAATAGTGTAGTGTAGTGTAATCCTTTCATGAGCTTACAAGCCACGCAAAATCCTTTCAACGTCCCTCTCTCGTTACTCTTTTGACTAATTTGTCTCTGCTAAAGATGCTTTAAATGACTATTAACTGCACCAATCTGGATCTTTTAATTTTAAGCTCCTTAATTAATTAGTTGAACACAAATCGCTATGCTACATATATACATATATATGTTTAAAATTAATAAAAATTCCAAAAATTAAAAGGGTTTGAGTTCATTTATGTATTTTTTAATTATAAATTTACTACTAGTTAATTTTTTATTTTTGAATTTTGAACATTAATTGTATTAATTCTTAATTAGAGTGAGACAAGTAGAAGACTAGTGCGCTTTAAATCATCAAAAGTCTCCCTTTCCTTGTTGCCTTGCTATAAGTATCCATCCCTTTTGAGTGAAAATTTTTAGAAAAAAATAGCAGTGGGCAAACAACACTGAGCTACAGCTTTTTAGTCTCGCTTCTGTTCACTATCAATTCAAAAACCTTCATTTCAAGATAATATTATACACAAGTGATCAAACTCAGACATGGTGGGAAAGCTGTCAAGACTCAGTCACCTCTTTATGACCGTCTTCCTTTACTGCTTCTCGGCATTCATGGTGGTTCCGGCCATAACCGACGTAACCATGGCGGCTATTTGTCCTGGAAAAGATGAATGCTCTTTGGCAATATATCTCTCTGGAATTCAGCAAGCCGTACGCTTCTTCTTTTAATTTCCTCCCTTCAAAATTAAATTAAACCTCCTATATATGCATACTTATCTTCATATATTTCATGCACGTACGCTTGTATATATTTTCGTTATAATGAAATTAATTAGCGTGCTTAATTGAAAACTTTAAAGTGATCAACTCCGGCAACCTCCGTATATATATCTAAACGTAAAGCAACCATATATATATAAGACTTGAACATTTGTTTAATTTCGTGCAGGGTAGAAACATCCAAGTTCAAAATATCAAAATGCCAAAGTAATTAATGCAATTAGTCTTCTGTCTGGGTTGAGAAAATTTTAATCTTTTCCACTTATATATCTTGATCTTGTTTTCTATTACGTTTCTTTTCTTCAAGAAAATCGTCTTCAGCACTTCATTTACATATATACTTGCTTGTTTTTTATGAGTATTTAATTAATTATTTATTATTATGGGAATTAACAGTAAGTACATTGTTTACCTTTGAATCCAATCCCTTGTGTTGGTCATGATATCAAGAAAATCCACAAAATTGCAGCCATGCATGCTTCAAATGATAGTATTAATTAGATGGTACCATAGAATATTGCCTTTCTGAATTCTTAGTCAGGTCAGGATGTGGGTATATTATAAGTATAACGATCCGTTTTTCTTGAAAATGTTCATGCTTTAATACAATAACTCTTCTTTTACCTAACATAATACATGCATAAAGATTAATTTTTTTATCATTTCTAAACCATAATGTGGCTCCAAAAGGTATATTTTGTTGATATATGTAATAACTCAATCGTACTATATATATATAAAAACTACTTTGTGTTCACCAATTGGGTTATTCCTGGTTGGTTATATTTTGTCATAAATATGACATATATAAAAAAACATATAGTAATAAATTTATAGAGAGAAATGGAAATGGAAATGGAAATGGCATAGGGATTTTTGGAATTGTTTGTTTAGGAAGTTTCCTTCAGCTCAAAGCCAACTGACGCTTTCATCTTTATGTGGTTTTTGGTAAGTGAACAAGACACAAGACAGGAAATTTCGTGTGTTTTTACTTGTACTAACTTCACCGTACTTACAAGAGGAGAGATCCATATGTCCATATATTGGCTTATTCCCCGAACTATTTGTCCCTCTCGACCCTTTCTCTCTCTCTCTTATTTTTTTGATTTTTTTTTTTTAATAAAAAAAATAGTGATTCCAAACATTTGAGAATCAATTTTGCTTTCACTTTAGTGATGAATAGATTATTTTTATGTTGGAAAAAAAGAACAATAAAGCTCAAGTATAGATGACCCCAGATGAATGGAATAACGTTAAGCAAATTCTAGATAGATATGCAAAAAAAAAAAAAAATAAGGTTAATATTATAATCCTAGCTAGCTTGCATTCAATTAACTAAAAGAAATTCGCAATTAATGTGAAGCCTCACATTATGTACACGTAACTTGTGGAGTATGAAATATCAATCAGGCCATGGAAGTTGACTCGTGAACAGAGCAAATTAATCATTAATCAAACAAACACCATCAACAAAACTAGCAAGCTAGAAAGTGCTTCGTAAGAATTAAGAATGACAAAACATCTCCACGTGAACAAAACATATAATTCTACCTTACCCCAAAAAAGAAAATGTATGTAATATATGTGTATGCTCATCAACTTCGATCCCATCGTCGTCCCATATTAGCATTCATTGTTAACTATAGTTTTATTCAATAACATTCATGCAGATTATAGGACTGGGATCACTAATGATTATGCCACTGGTGGGGAATCTGTCGGACAAATATGGGAGGAAGGTCTTGCTGACGGTCCCCATGACTCTCACCATTTTCCCTTTGGGTACTTTTTCTCTTGTCCCTCTTTTATCTTTTTCTTGAATCAAGCTCTCCTATCAATTTCACAGGTCTTTCAGAGTTCAGACAGCCCATTCATTCAGTAAGTTTCTAGCTACTAACACAACAACTCAATGGCTTAATGAAGAAGCAGCTTAATTGGCACATATATAGTCATGGATAAAAGAAAAAAAATATGAAAAGACACCTATACCAATGCCTCTTAATTAGCTAGTGTGAAAATTTGAAAACAAAAACAATATATTAATGTGATTTCCCCTTATAATTAAGCTACAATATAGAGCTGTTAGAGATCGATCGATATAAAATAAAAGGAGCCAAGAATCTTTTAATCTTGCTTAGATAATAATTTTAATTTTTCCTATATTGGGATGAAATCATTGAGTTGAGATTCCTAGAGATGTATAGGCATGTGTATGAAAGTTTTGAAATGAAAAAGAAAAGTCTCTTCCAGCTTAGCTAAGAATTAAAGCTACTACAGCCGGAAAGGAAAGGAAGAAGTAACTAAAATATCCATCATCTAACACTGCATTTAATTAACCATGCATGCACCAACACAAAAGGGTACGTACGTAGTAAAATGGCGACAACTCAGCTAAAAGCAATAGACATGTAATCAATAAAGCATACGTTTTATTCTTGCCAAAGAAAGAAAAAGAGAAAAGATGGTAAATAACGAAAGCATGCATGGGTATGGGTTCCCATTCCATTTCCTTTTGGCATCTCCATTTGGATCGTCTCTCTTCTTTTCTTTCTTCCTTTCTTTCTTTTTTTTTTTCCCCTTTCCTTAAGCGATATATTAATTGAAAAGATAATACAATTCTTTTCTTTCTTTTCTTGTATGGTGGGTAAAACCATTAGTGTGCCATTGCATATTTTAACATTTTTTGTGTTTTTCGTGGCTTGGGCCGGCATGTGTATTATGTAAGTAAGCCTTTCACTGGATACTGTTCAAGAATTTTGAGGGCAACGCTTACTTGAACGAGTAGCACAAACTGGCATCGAGGTTGAGCTTTAACAACAAAAAAAGAGTCAGGTAGCATAATATGTGGCTCGGCCCACCATCACACATTGAAGTTTAGCATAATTGGCTTAATTCGGCTAATGTTTTGTTAGAACATCAAAATGTTGTCACTTTTAAGAAATCAATAGTTGCTGATAATTTCGCCAAATTTAAAAAAAAAAAACGAAGAGCAAGAAGATCAATCATCAAGATATCTCAATAGAACCTCTTCTCACTTGAACATTATTTGTTTAAAAATTTAAATGGCACAAAATTAAGAACAATTTTCTTGACTCAATGAAATTGGATTGTTTTTGGCAGCTATATTAGCATATAGCAGGAACAAAGAATTCTACTATGTATACTATGTGCTCAGAACTGTGATTTCCATGGTGACCGAAGGCAGCGTACAATGCCTGGCGCTTGCATATGTGGTAAGGGATGACCCTTTTCCCTTCCTTAATCTTTATTGCCTTCTGAATCCAAATGGGAAAATAGTTGCAAAAATTAAACCATTATTGTTCACAAGACCATAAATTCTGTCTTTGATGCACTTATAAATATTCAGGCGGATAATGTACCGGAAAACCGTCGAGTTTCTGTGTTTGGAATCTTGTCGGGCATTGTCTCTTGTGCCTTTGTATGTGGGAACCTCACTGCTCGTTTCCTTTCCACTTCTGCGACGTTTCAGGTTCGTCCTCTTTATAAATCTATTTCAACCAATAGTAGTGGATACAATGTAAAACTTAGATTTTGCATGAGCATGGATTGATTGTTGTTCGCTAGTTGGATCTTAATTTCAATTGGTTTTGCTTAGGTTGCTGCAGCAGGAATGGTGGTAGCACTGGTATACATGAGAGGATTTCTTCAAGAGTCCACGATGAATAATGGGACAAGTGCGTCCAAGGCAACAGAGACCGATTGTCTTTTGGAAAAAGCTCCCAAAAGGGACTTCAAACTGTTCAAGACATTGCCTTCTCTGAATGATACGATCAGCATGTTACAGACTAGGTCAGCCTGCAATTCAATGCATCTTCTCGTGCATTTCTTCTACTTATACTTTGTGAACAAACTCTATATTCACTACTGTAATTAACGGGCTGTTTTCTCCATGTCTTTTTCAGCCCCACATTTTCGCAGGCAGCTATCATTTCATTCTTCAGCACTGTTGCAGAAGTCGGTGCTCATGCTTCTTTGTTGGTAGGTTTCCTCGTCTCTAGTTCCATAAGTTACGACTTAATATTTCTAGAACTGTGTCTATAACAGCCTAACAAACTGAATTCTAAACGTTGACTCCAAGTGCAACCACAAAGAGGGGAATGATGACAAGCTAAGACTAAGAGGCCACTCTTTTTTAATGAGAAAATAGGCTGCTGATTTTGAAGCTTCCTTAAAAAAAATGTTCTGCAGATACCAATTTTACTAGTTTTCAATTAACCCTTGCTCAATGTCCCAATAGTTCACTTTATAAGTTTTGTTTTGGACATGCTTTTCTTGGTTCTGTATCTGTTTTTGTTACCTTTGAAGCTCTTTGAAAATCCGTGTAGGATTTTGCAATTTCATAACAGAAAGAAATTACCCAATTAGTATTTGTCATAATGTATCAAATTCAGGAAGGCCTATAAGTTGAAATCCGTCTTGCTTCTTTGATGTGAGATGGTACCTTGTCCATATAACAGTGTTGCAGCTCCTAGACGTGCAAGATTCCAACTTATATGGCATGTTTCTATTCTCCTAACATGAGGATATGTATGTTGATGTGCAGTATTACTTGAAGGCCAAATTTCACTTTGACAAAGATCAATTTGCTGATTTGATGATCATCAGTGGGGTTGCAGGGAGTGTATCACAGGTAGTTGTCTTAAAACAATTCATTCATATGCCAATCTTCTCTTTAGTTGTTCATCTAACACTAATTCTCTTTTTGATGGTTCTAAACTTTGTAGCTACTCCTCATGCCCATATTGGCTCCTGCTGTGGGAGAAGCAAAGCTTCTTTCAGTGGGGTTGTTTTTCAGCTTTGTAAATGTATGGATCTTTTTCAATCTACTCGGTCTATTTTACTACATGTTCCCTTGTCTTTATCATTTCCACTGCTCGATGAGCACAAAAGATCAAGTGCACACAGAAGTAATCGTTTCGTATACCTTATTTGTGAATGTGTTCATGAGCTGCATCTAACTAATGTACTATGCTTTAATGCAGATGTTGCTTTACAGCATTGCCTGGGCATCCTGGGTAATTAATCTTGCTTTCCCTGCCACTGCTGCATTACTTGAATTTCCATCAAAATCTGGCTAGCCCTTTCACACTTAGTAAATGGAATATTCTATATTCTACCTTGTCTTCGCTAATAATATGGAAACATGCAGGTTCCATATGCTGCAGCTCTAACCTCTGTTGTGGCTATTTTTGCAATGCCATGTGTAAGTCTTTCGCTTCTTACCGTAAAATTTTCACCATTATTACAAGCTCTTTATGTTCATTAAGCTTATCAAATTTTGCAGCTACGGAGCATTGCATCCAAAGAAATTGGACCCTGTGAACAGGTAACCACCCTGGTCTAGATATCGGATCATTTTCTGATCATCTGAAGTTATAATGCTGTTCCCAACGTTCCTAAATTGGTTGAATTTTCAATTATATATAGTGCTTGGTTTAGTTTTACCTTCAGCCAAAACAGTAGTTATTTGTCAATACTCAAACTTGATCATATAATTCATGATTTTTGCAGGGAAAGGCTCAAGGGTGCCTTACAGGCATATGTTCTTTCGCTCATGTTATTTCTCCAGTAGTTTTCAGTCCTTTAACTGGTAATTAACTCATGTTTATGCTTCTTCTTACACATATAGATACATTAATGCATCTGCGGAAAGTTGACTTAGCAGATGTTGTATGTTTTCCAGCTTTATTCCTTTCAGACAGTGCCCCATTTTATTTTCCTGGATTCAGTATCATGTGTGCTGCCTTTGCCGGGGTAAGTGTTTTCATCTCGATCATGTTAATGTAATTCATGAATTCTCTTACAACGTTTTAACTCCAATTTCTTGTGCAGATGATTGCCTTCGGACAGAGTATCATGATAAGAACTGCTGAACCAATTTGCGGTTGCAGTGCTGTTGAAAATTCAGACTCTGTGGAACCTTAATTAGCTGTTCTATTCATATTAAGCAAAGCACAATGGCTAAATTTTGAAGTTGTTGGCCTCTCTCTCTCTCTCTCTCTCTCTCTGGTTTGATGTGTGACTATCGTATCGTATCTATAAAACCATATGAAGATAAAAGCTACAAGAATACCAAGAAATGCAAATTAGCATTGGGTACGTACGTACAGCTTGGCTTGCTGAAGGAGACTTGTTGATTATCTCAGAATATTGCTAAAACAACAACATTGGAAGCTCTTTTCCTTTGCTTCTAGAATTAAATCAAACACTTTGTATTGTAAAATGCCTGTAAAATTATATAAGAAGCAGATTATAGTAGCTCAATAATCCGGACAAGGCAAGAAAAACCAAGAATTCGAACAATGTTGTTGTGAATTCACGTATTATTCCCAAAGCTAAAACAATGTAATTAATGTACTTTAGTTGGTTGGTGAGGTCAAACATTTCTGAGCCAATGCTCTTACTTCTTTCTTCTGTCAAACAAGATTTCGTATTCAATTCAAAATTAATTGTCAAAAAGTCGAGTCACCCAAAATGTTACTATCAATTTGCATATGAGCTCTTAGTTAACAGTGACGTGAAATGTTATCCTTAACAATCTTGTCTAGTTTACGGTTGAGACCGCATAGACATATGATTAAAAATATTTTAAAATATGCAATAAAATACAAGAATTAGAATAAGTAATTTGTAAGGATTAATAATAATGAAAGCTGCATATATGCAAATTTCTATATTCGGGCCTCCCTGTGGCTCTATATGATTTAGCCGTTTTTTTAATCTTTGTGACAACTTGTTCTTTGTCGATTGTGGAGTCGTTGTCCCATACTCCCATTGATGATAGATGATCCCCTATCTATCTATATAACAAAAAGAAATAATGAAACGTGAAAGATTCTTGTTTGTACACATGGTATATGATTGAGTGTGGTCATTTGATTAATTACTAATAAAATGAATAATGATTGGAACATCCATTTAGAAGAGTTTGGAAAAAAAAACCCAAGCAATGGTGTTGTGGAAATTAGATATTACAACTTCTTGGGGACTAATAAAGCTGATTTTGCATGTGTAAATTTTCACATTATCTAAGAGGGCGTTAAAATGCATTTTCCGAGCTTTAGCATAGCCAAAATCAAATAACTCGTGTACTCGAATTTGACTCGATACTATTATTAAACAAACGCATTTGGTATGATTGGACAAGTTATTGTCTTGAAACCCCTCAACTAATGTTTTTCAAAAACAAAAATAAAGGCAGACAAAGGAAAAGGAGCAACAGAAGCTGAAAACAGTCCAGTTTAGGGATGAAGCTCAGAGTCAAAACAAGCTCAACAGTAAAGGCTATTATACGGATGAAAGTAACTTTCAAAGTCAAAACAGTGTGAAACTGTAAATGAATGAATATTCCAATGCAGTTACTGTTTTCGGAAAAAAAAAAAGCCATCACTTTTGTCAGCAAAAAAGTTTGACTTGAAGCTTGAACCAACACGTACAATTTTCTTACAACTATATATAGAGATTACTCATAACCGACGACAAAACGAATCCCACCATCTCACGGGCGGCCTGCTTCAACTCCATTTTCCCAAAAAACACCGTCAGCTACGGCGGAGAAACCAAACTTAACCCACCCCGCTTCATCATCCTTTTCTCCCTCTGCTCCGTCGGCAGCCAACCGTTACCATCACATTCTTTCAATACTAAATCTCCTCAACATCCTCAAAACACAATCGGGCTCGCCGGAACACATTTTGGATTCAACTAAAAATTTGATCTTTTCCCCCCGCACTTTCTTTTGGGTTCTTCATGGCGGAGGATGACTCGCAAGATAATATAATTTATCTCCATGGAGACCTTGATCTCAACATTCTGGAAGCTCGATCCTTGCCCAACATGGACTTGGTCTCCGAGCGTCTTCGCCGATGCTTCACGGCCTTTGACGTCCTCAAGAAGCCTTTCGTGGGTCGACGGAAATCTCATCATCATGCAAAGATTATCACAAGTGATCCCTACGTCACCGTCTGTCTCGCCGGAGCTACTGTGGCGCGGACGCGGGTCATTTCCAATTCTCAGGACCCTGTTTGGGATGAGCATTTCAAAATCCCATTAGCCCATCCTGTGTCCCAGGTGGAGTTTCAGGTTAAGGATAATGATGTCTTTGGTGCTGATTTCATTGGCGTTGCAACTGTCCCAGCTCGGAGAATCATCTCCGGCGAACTCATTGACGATTGGTTTCCAATAATCGGGTCCTACGGGAAGTGTCCCAAGCTCGATACTGCAGTACGGTTAAGAATGAAGTTCATCAAATGTGAGGATTGCCCTTCACATTCCCGGGGCATAACAGAGAATTTTGGGCTAAAAGAGAGTTATTTTCCGGTGAGGCCAGGAGGGGCAGTGACATTGTATCAGGATGCTCATGTGCCTGATGGGATGTTGCCGGAGATTAAATTGGACGATGAGAAAACATTTAAGCATGACAAGTGCTGGGAAGATATTTGCCATGCTATATTGGAAGCTCATCATTTGGTATACATAGTGGGTTGGTCAATTTATCATAAGGTAAAATTGGTTAGGGAGCCAAGCAAGCCGTTACCGAATGGTGGGAATTTGAATCTTGGAGAGTTGCTCAAGTATAAGTCCCAGGAGGGGGTAAGGGTGTTGTTGTTGGTTTGGGATGACAAGACTTCTCATAGCAAGTTCTTCATTAATACGGTATGGATTATGATCTTGCTTTTTTTGGCTCATATTGTCATGGAAGTCGTCGTGTTTTTCAATTTCTAATTGCACAAGCATTGAATGTGCAGTCCGGCGTGATGCAAACTCATGATGAGGAAACTCGGAAATTTTTCAAGCACTCCTCTGTCACTTGTGTTCTGTCACCTCGATACGCTAGTAGTAAGCTCAGCATTTTCAAGCAACAGGCATGCTTTAATTCCATTACCTGGCATTTACAATCCTCTTTAGTACATATCTTGCATAAATAGGAAATAAGAATGAGTGCAAGTATACGTCTTCCTCTCTGAAACTTGAAACCTTAAATTTCAAAATGTACTCTGTCCCTTCTTGATTTTATTTTATTGCTCGATTTAAAAAATTAAACTACGGCATTTTGCTAACTCTGGAATTTGAAAAGGAAGATACTGACCTTCCTACCTTAGAGTGAGGGCTCCCAATTTCTCTGGAGGGCATTAGCTGATTTTCTATTTTTACATCTTGCTCAGGTTGTTGGAACCCTTTACACACACCATCAAAAATGTGTGATTGTGGACACGCAAGCCCATGGGAATAACCGGAAGATAACATCTTTTATTGGAGGTCTCGACCTCTGTGATGGGCGCTATGATACACCTGAGCATCGATTATGTAATGATCTTGATACAGTTTTCTTGGATGATTACCACAATCCCACCTTTGCTGTAAGAACTTGTAGATTTGGAGCTTTTGTCTTATTTTTGCACTTCGTAAACATTTATATGTATGCTTGAAATCAGTCCAGTTGGATGCTTGGAGCTGTCAAATAGTTGCTCTTGACTGTACTGGACTGGGAATTGTGAAAGTGGCTCATATAATTGTGTATCTGTAATAGAAGAATCTTGGCCATAGAAAAGTGATTGTTTACCTCTATGTGCCTCAATGTGCCTACGATGCTACCAAAGAAATTGTAGTCATCTCCTGTACTTGCTTGCACTAAGCTTGATATCAATTACTTAAAAATTGTAGAGTGCTGTACTTATCTACAGTTACTGGTTCTTCATAAGGATGGATATTATATCGTTTATCTTTTCTTTTCTAACAGGTAGGAACTAAGAGTCCCAGGCAACCGTGGCATGACTTACATTGCAAAATTGAAGGACCTGCTGCATATGATGTTCTCACAAACTTTGAGCAGAGATGGAGAAAAGCCACAAAATGGTCAGAGTTTGGAAAACGTTTTAAAAAGATAACTCATTGGCATGAGGATGCTTTGATAAAAGTCGAGAGGATCTCTTGGATAATTAGTCCATCATCATCGGTTTCAAATGACGATCCTTCATTGTGGGTTTCTGAGGAAGATGATCCTGAAAACTGGCACGTTCAGGTTTATGTTAATGCAGTTCTTGGTGAAATGCGGATTATGTTCTTTATCGAGGTAGCTTTAATTGAGCCTTGGTTACTTGTAAAATTGTTCACAGGTTTTCCGATCGATTGATTCAGGATCTTTGAAAGGATTTCCCAAAAATGTTCAAGAAGCTGAGGCTAAGGTGCTCAACATTAACATCTTGTTTCTTGATTCCATTTTTATTAAAAAAAACGTGTTTCATCTGTGAATTGGCTTGACTTTTGCATATACGTGCTCTTTTCAGTTTCTTATTGAGCAAACCTTGGTTGTATACTTAATTGCAGAATTTAGTGTGTGCAAAAGATCTCGTAATAGACCGAAGTATTCAGATGGCTTATATTCAAGCAATAAGGTCTGCTCAACGCTTCATATATATAGAGAATCAGTATTTCCTTGGATCATCTTATGCTTGGCCTTCCTACAGAGATGCAGGTATGCCGTCCTGAGTGGATGCTGTTAATTTTGTCCCTTCTGTAGTATATGCTATTTTAGCACCATGCCTTTGAAAAATTCATCATTACCTCATAAAATATGATCTCTTAACTAAAAGCAATATGCTCATACTCATTAAACTGATTTTATCTCTCTTAAACGCTACATTATCTACTATGCACACTCATTCGAATTTGTGATTAAGATGCATTATTCATGCATTTGGTATTATAGACACTTGATGGAGCTTTATTTGTTTTGATGTTCTTATAATGCATTCAATACTTCCAAATTGCCGCTTCTTGTGTGCATTTTGTCAAGCTCTCCTTTGTTGACATCATTAGGTGCTGATAACTTAATTCCTATGGAGCTTGCACTAAAGATTGCTAGTAAAATACGGGCAAAGGAGAGGTTCACAGTTTATGTGGTTATCCCGATGTGGCCTGAAGGTGTCCCGAACTCTGCCGCAGTGCAAGAAATTTTGTATTGGCAGGTAATGCTGCATGCAAGCTTTGTAATCAAAACAAAAAGAGTATATCTGCAACCCATTGAGAGTTGCCTAGCGTCTACGGACGGCTTCTTGTTTATTTGTGGTGTTACATATGTGTAAAACTCTTCTTTCAAGAGCAAAATATTAGGAAATACATAATCAAGAGTTTCGCAAGCTAATCTTGTGAATGTTATGGCCGTAATGCTGTGGATGCCACAGTGAAATTCAACCTTCTAACAGACATAGTTCATTAAGCTTTTTGAACAAGTTGAAATCTTACAAGACTCGGCCTTTCTTCTTATGGTGATATTTTCAAACAGAATATGTCAGTTTGTTGTGTGTCAGTTTGCATCAAACCTGTTATTCTTCATGTTAGAAGTATATCTCTAATGCATGTGTTTGTTATTGTATTTCAGGGGCAGACAATGCAAATGATGTACGAAATAATTGCTAAAGAGCTGAAATCCTCACAAGTTCAGAATGCACATCCTACTGACTATTTGAACTTCTATTGTCTTGGCAATCGGGAGGAATGGAGCAAAGACCTGAATGCAGCCACTAAGGGTTCATCTTGTGGTGAAGTGGTAATCAACATTACCCTTAGAAACTTTTCTATACAACCATGCACTTAAGGATTTCGGGTTCTGCATCAATACTTTTATTTAATCCTAAATTTGAAAAAAAAAAGTGTAGTTCTGTTTCATGACTGACTTTTTGCCACAGAACTCATGTCTGCTTATTATGGTGGTTGAAGAGTGAAACATCTAGTATAGTAGGTAGCTTAAAATCATAGCAAGAATCATATATGAATTTACTTTAGCCCATTAGCTTTTGAAAATTTACCAAGTTCATTCTGTACAAAATCGAAATGTTGGAAGCGCATTAATCAAACTGCTGCTATAATGAAAATTGCTTTAAATGTGTTTCAGGTTCTAGCTTCTCAAAAATATAGGCGATTTATGATATACGTGCATGCCAAGGGAATGATAGTGGATGATGAGTATGTAATAGTAGGGTCTGCCAACATTAACCAACGATCTATGGCTGGTTCGAGAGACACAGAGATTGCCATGGGTGCATATCAACCCCATCACACATGGTCCAAGAAACAAAGACATCCACATGGGCAGGTTAGTTCTTGATCGGTTTATATGTAGCCAATTGAACTTGAAATAGTCAAGATTTGCCAAAACATGGATAACAGAACACTACTAGTTTTCAATCTGATCAGAAGTTTCTTATCCTATGTTTTATTTACACACATGCTTCATGTATGAGTGCGTTTAACCCTTAAATCACTGGCTACTACTGGAAAGAAGTCTTTTGAGGAAATTGATCCAATTGCTATATAAATGTTGGCAGGTACATGGGTACAGATTGTCCTTGTGGGCAGAACATTTGGGAAGGTTAGATGATTGTTTCATGGAGCCTGAGAGTTTGGAGTGTGTGAAGAATGTAAACAGAATAGCCAAAGAAAACTGGAAAAGATTCACAGATGAGGAGTTCACTCCATTGCAAGGTCATCTGCTTCAATACCCTTTAGAAGTTGGTGCTGACGGGAAAGTGAATTCCATTCCTGGAAATGAAAGTTTTCCGGATGTCGGCGGAAAGGTGCTGGGGCAACATTCCACTCTCCCAGATGCTTTGACTACATAGCCTCAACTTGTTTTGGGTAAATTTTTCCATGCCTATGAGCTAGTAATTGTATAATTCGTTTTACTCAGAATAACTACAGGGACCATTTCCAAAGTAAACAACAACACATAAATTACAGATTTTCATGTTGGAAGTTGCTAAGGCATGATTCTTTCGTTGCCTTTTGGGTTGGGCATTTTTGAGTTATCAAGTCTTTCAACGATTCTTTTTCCAACGGATTCTTGTAAAAAATCACAGAACTTGCAATATGAGAAATACATGTTTGTATATTCTTTTGTTATTTCTTCTAATTTCACATTTAGCATTCCGTTCTGTTGTCCTGGTGATGGGATCCTATGTCCTGTCTTAGTTAAAATTAAAATTAGGTCGTTTCTTGGTTAGGCTCTATTAGTTGTAACCTAATTTTAATAATATTTATGCATTTATTCTTTAATTTTAGTGAGACGCTGTTTTGAACATTAAGCAGGATAGAACATAATAATATTGGACAGATGATCTGATCTCATGTTCGCGTTTAAAATGTTTAGGGTAGCGAGCAAAATGCATTGACAACAACATGAAAATGTTACTGTAGTTGCTAGAATTGCTAGGAAATGTAAAACTCAAAATGACTTTGTCAAGGTAATTAAGTGCACCTCATACATCATATATTTAATTCGTCTTATGAGAAAACCAAATAAGAAAAATGGAATAAAAATTGAGAAACAAGTACAAATTTAGTTCACAGTGACTTTGCCAACCATGCCGGCTCCCTGGTGAGGTGAACAGTAGAAAGTGTATGTTCCTTTTTCTTTTAAAGCCACGGAGTATGTCTCTCCAGGTGCATTGAGAAGGTCCTCGTCGGACATGGAGATCTTTGCTGCATCAACACCGGCAGGAACTCCATCGTCATCGAAGATCACATTGTGGGGGAATCCTGCATTGTTCTTGAAAACAATTGTCTCTCCAGAAGCCACAGAGAACTCACTGGGGACGAAAGCTAGTGAGCCATCATCACCACCAAGCAAGACATTGGCAGCCAGTGCATTGCTTGCCAAGATTGCACTAGCAGCTGTAGCAACAAAAGCGGTACCAACTTCCTTCCATGAAGCCTTCACGGTAAGCTTGGGGGCTGGAAGGGCAGCAGAAACCTTAAAGTTGTTGCTCACTCTTGAAGTGGATGCAGCAGAGGACCTAAGGCCAGTGAAGGATGGGATGGAAACAGCAGCAGAGGTGACAGTGGCCATTGCAAAATTGACAAGATAGAAGAAATGGGATGATTTTTTGAGTCAACCTTGGATGGAAATCAAGAAGCAAACTAGGAGGTGAATGGTGTTTAATATATGCGGGTTGGAGGATGACGATTTTTGAAGAAGTATTTGTGTGGTATAGGTTTATGGAAGGGTCAGTGAATAGAGATAATGCAATGCATGGTTTGGATGATTGGGCAAGCAATATGGAAGGTTATCTGCTCAGGATCTAGCCCCATTGGTAGGATTGGACACTGTCATCCGATGTGGCATGGATATTTGATATTTTCTCTTGTCAAAGTGGAAAATATTGAGCATTTATTTATTTATTTAATTATTGCTGTTAGTAGAAACTAGCAAGCAAAGCAGGATGAATTTGCTAATGTAAATCGCATCAAATTGGGGAAGAAGAATAAATATTTGGTGAGGGG
Organism: Ophiorrhiza pumila; assembly: GCA_016586305.1. Lineage (NCBI taxonomy): Eukaryota > Viridiplantae > Streptophyta > Magnoliopsida > Gentianales > Rubiaceae > Ophiorrhiza > Ophiorrhiza pumila. The sequence goes on along the minus strand of BLIW01000010.1, from coordinate 863,130 downwards.
ATTCACAATTAGCTCAATGAAAAACCGGTAATAGAGTATATCAGCTAGAGTGGTTCCCCCTTATAGTCCTCCCTCTCTTTACTTTTCTTGATATTTTTTAGCCTCCATTTTCGTCAAGGAACATGAACATAGCTTTAGCTTGGTGTACTCATCGACCAGAGTTTGTGCTATGCACCATATTTAACAACGAATTCCTGGGATAGCATGCTACAAAACAGATTTAGCTTTACGATGGCAAGTGTAAATGATTTAGACAAGGATGAAAACAAAAGGTCAAAACGTTTTCTGTATATTTTATTAGGGGTCTTAAATGGGGTTTGGCCCCTTAAGTATACCTCCCAAAAACACAACAGATGGTAAAATCCATTTGCGAACGTGTAAAGATACAATTTGAGTGCACAAGACTTACGTAAAGACTATCAAGCACTACAAAATCTGTTCCCACCACCGCAGACTCCACCGGAAAATGGACAAGACCAAAACCCACATTACTATTCATTTCTTGCAGCCATAGTTAATCTAACTTTGAAGCCACTGAACTCAAATATTGCTTTGTCATATAAAAGAAATGTCTGACAAACAGAGTAGAGGCCGAAGCAACTAAACAAACTATTGACATTAAAACTGAATAAAAGTTTTAGCACTCAGTTTAGTAGTTCTGAACCCCTCTTTAACTGTATACAATGCCAAAACAAAGCCAGGGGCAACCACTATTGTTATACCTTTCATGGGGTTTCAGAATTCAGCCACCCGCTACGCTTCTTCAGCTTCACACCTCAAGAATACTTGCCGCGGTTCTAGACTATTGGACATTAATTAAGATCAGACATGTTTTAGAGTAACAAGGTTCACCAAACAATGAAAACAAAACATACAAGATATTGCCAAAGTGCATTTGATGGCATTTACAGTAGGCAATAAAATCCCAATAATTTTTTCCAGTCAAAGAAGGCATTAGTTGCACAAGTTACAAGCAAAGCAGATTAGCTGCTCCATTGAAATGTTGGAAATCCTCAATCAAGAGAATATCTCACCCCAAGGGAGATTCTCAGCACAGGTCAATGACACAACATTTTCCGCATTGCATAAATTTTTTTGACAGGATAAGAGCATCTTGCTGAGTCCCATTGGTTATAATTGAGCAACTCATTAACAAGAAATACATCCAATGATCCCAATGACAAGTAAATATCCAGAGAGCCAACACAACACAACAAAAGGATGAAAAAGTTTATATACATTCAACTCAAATGTTGTCTAAGCAATATATGATCATAAAGTTGTAATCTATTTACAAGCACATTAAACTAACATGTTTCCACACAGGGTGGATGCAATGTACATTCCCACCGTATTTCCCCATCTATTCACCTCACAAAAGTGGATAATCATCGTTGTTGTCATCATCATCAAACTCGATATATTTGAAACCCAAAGCAGCATTTGCATTGGGATTGAAGCTCGGATCCACATAACATTTCATGTCCTGGAAAAGGTTCAGGTTGTCCACTAGCTTGTGGAATACATTGCATCCACAACACTACCCAAACATCGAAAAAAATTAGCCAAAAACCATTACTGAAATTATTATCATCCACAGGCTGAATTAAAAAAAAAATTATAACACCAAAGCTAAATATGTACCTGGACGAAGACAGTGCCATCAGTGTATGCATGGGGATTGATGGCGCGGGTGGTCCGTTGGCCACACACGTTGCAAGTGAACGCCACCCGCATGCGTCGCCGTGGAGATTTGGTGAAGAGGGACCAGGGAAATGTGGAGATCATCTCCGTGCCCAATTTGGAATCTGAACCGGCGGGAACGGGTGGTCCTTCCATGCCCGATCCGGTAGTCCAACCCCTAACGTTGGCGGCACTCAAAACCAACCCCATCGCTGCATCCTGTAGAGTGATCGAGAAAAAAAACCCCTAAAATTAAAAACTCAAAATTTTAATTTTAAATAAAGGACTGGTTAATTTGAAAATTGAAATAGAGTACTACTTCGGAGAGAGTGCGATTGCTGAGGATAGGAACGAGGCTGGTGGAGTCGTTAGTGGATTCAGATCGGAGATCCGGTTCGTTTCCACCATCTGGAAATGAAAAATAAGAAAGAGAGGTTAGAATCGAAAAAGGGTAAATAGCGAAAGGAGAAAGCTTGTGTTCCGTAGCATACTTTTGGGGGAGATGGAGAATCGGAGGAGCCTTCTTGAAGATAACGAGTCTTTAGGTTTGGAGGAGAAAACGAAGGGAGGTATAGTCGCCGCCGTGGTGGAACTAATGGCTTCCATTTCCGGTTTCAAATGGAGGGGGTTGGAAGTTCCCGGGAAGGGAAGTGACGAGACGGTTATATATGTCGTATGTAAGTGAGAGCCTACGCGGTCTTGGATCGGATCAAAGATTTATCTTATCTCCGTAGCCGACTTTACCGACTCCAAACTCATCACTGTACGTAGTACAAACAAATTTAATAGTGTTAATATAATAAATACATTATAAATAATTTTACAATTACCCACAAACCACAAAATTTTAATAATATTTTTGCGATAGATATGAATTTAACTAACCACAAACCACAAACGTGACTTTAGAATTTACTAATCACTTTATAAAATTTTAATTAAATATATATAGTGTATGCATTTATAAAATGAAACAGATAATGAAACACGGAATGAATAATAAGATTCGAAGCGAGAAATGGGACATAGGCTTATAGACCTTACACAGCCCATGCATATTTATCCGGACCCTCCATTGGTAAATGGGCCAGGCTTGTACCCATTCAAGGTAACGGTGGTCTAGTAATAGTCTTCACTCTTTCGGGTAATCAAGTGTGGCAGTTTTTTTTTTTTTTTTTTTTTTTTTTTTTTTTTCCTTTTAGAAAGAGAGAATTACATTTCAAAACGATTGCAAGTGTAGTGGCATGCGGACTGAGTACTGAATTGAAAGAGGGGAATCATACGACGGCAGTCCCTCCTAATCGATCATGATAAAATGTGTAAAGGAAAACAGAGATTCCATTGTTTATAGCCCAAGCAAGCATTTTAGTGATGTTATTTAAGAATTGACCTCACCTTTACTACCTTCAACTAAATTTCTTCGTATGTGGAATGTGGTTATGTTGTTCTGTTGACTCACACACAATTCTCTCTTGATCGTGAACTAATTGATTTTAAATAATGTATTATTTAATGGGATCAACTGTATACACATGTTTATTGCAAATTGGTCCATATCATTCTATTTGTGTTTCTATGTATCATTAATCTTTACCCAAATATATTTATGTAATTAAAAAGATGGCAAATGAAAGTTAAATGCTTTGCATGGATCGATGTTTTGGTCTTCAAACTTTGACTCACCTGGGCTTCAAATTCACAGTTCACACATTGGAAGAAGTCAAAAGGTTAGCCAAAGAGAATTCAAACACCAAGAAAAGATGTACGAAAGCCATAAAACTTGTTGAAACGGGGAAAGATCAGATCAAGCTTCTAAATTGACAAGAATTTCTAAAGGGTTAATACCAAATATATAGTACACACTGCATTCGGTTAAACACGCAGACCGATGGTTGAGTTGCAATTAATTCACAAACCTATCTTTGACGCCTCCAGATGAAAATTCCGTCTGCAACCAGCTGAATTAAATGGAAACCTAATATAACTTTGAAAGAAAATGCAGTAAATTCAAAATAGGAAGATGGAAAAAAGGATTCAAACCTTGAGATTCGTAGATAGTTATGCAGTCGTGATGGAACGAATTAAAATATGAAAAGACACTAAGATATTGGCACGGCTCAATCAGACAAGGTAGTTAGCAGTGCTACTCTCGTTAATTACATCTGAGTGAACCGGGCCAATATCACAGTGACCATTTCATTAATGTTGCAATAGATGATGATATTCACAGTCTTTTGCTAGCTAGCTGATCGTGCTAGATTTCTGAAGAACCCTTTTCAAGAAGAAGAAGAAGAATGAGAAAGGAAGTTGTGATTTGTGATTTTGGACAGAGAGGGAGTGATATATGACGGTCCAACCTGAGAAGAAACAAGGGAGTTGTGGAATTAGTTGATGCATTTAAATTTAAAACCGTCACGACTACCAAACCCAAGAAAGAAGGACCAAACCATTAATGGCAATCCACGACCACGACCCCTATTAAAGACGCAAGATTCTCTCCTTCTTCTCTTTAACTCAGCAGCAATGAATGAAGAAGGGAATCTCCCATAACTCTCCCAACCTCTTTTCATCTCTTTTTTTCTTCTGACTCTGAACTGTTTTGCATTTGCAGCAGTGCACTGTGCATGTATGTATATACATATTAATTTCCTACAAGTGGAATCTCATCAGACTTCCTCGGCCGGACTGTTTTGTCCATTGCTGGCCATTATTAATTCTTTTTACAGGCATGCAATGGATGGACTTGAATGCGCTCGGTGTCTCCGTGGGTTTGCATTTAAGATTTAACGCAAAGGAGCGATCAAACAGTTCTCCCGAGAAGCATTATCATTATGGAGGAAAGAATCTAGCACCAACGAACTAGTGGTCCTTTTGACTTTCAACGTCCATATTCAATTCAATGCACGGTTTCTTGCTTTCGAACCAACCCAACCAAGTGATGAAGTATTAATAGTTGCCCTCGGGATTTTCAATAATCACAAAAAACTGAACTTGAGTTTCTTAAAATTGCATTGATCCATCATCGATCATCAAGTCTTTTGCAGTTTTGCTTGCGAAATTGCACTAGTATGATTTATGAATGACAGAGGTGGGGAAGGTATTGTGATATGAAATGCAGTAAAATTCACGTAATATTGACATTCATAAACAAGATAAAATTTAAATGGCGAATATTATCCTGTGTTATTCTTATTGTGTTTAATATTCAAAACGACGTAGTTTAATTAAAATTACGAATTAAAAAGTATAAATATCATTAAAATTATTTTATAATTATTAGATGGAGATAAGTGAATCCTACAAGGTGATTTTAATTTAAAACAAGATAAGACATGATAGTCTTTGACGAAGAATCCCATTTCGACTTTTTAAGGAGCACAAGTTTTTTAAATTAAAAAAAAAAAGAAAAAAAAAAAGAGTGAAAGGTTACATTGGCATTGAGCTTTAAAAGTTACAACATGGTATATGGTAAGGCTGAGATTAGTAATATTAATAAAAGTGGGTTGGAACAACAACATTAGGCTAAGTCGGACTTGAAAAAGGTTGGGCTGAGCTTAGGTTGAAATGATTGGCTAGTTCTAAAATTGAAATACCCTTAATTATACTTATGTATATTAATTACAAATGAAATTGGCTTATAAGTAAAATTTTGTTTACACAAGTTCGGTTATGGTTTAATTAAAATGCAAAAGAGTCAACTGGAAAGAAAAAAAACAGTTTATGTTTTGAGAGAGTAATTTCAAAACATTCAAATGGCCTTTGCCATTTATTAGATCTTTCAGGTCTTATAATACACTGTTATTACTTGTTTGATGGTAAGTGTATCAGCTTTTGCTGAAATGTATTTAACTCTGTTGGGTTTATAATTTATATAAATGCTTGCTATTATCAATATAAATTATCACTTTTGGAAAAAAACAAAAGCAAAATTGAGAATGGGCCAATTTACATGTGTGTGGTGAGTATTGTTATTTTTTTTATGAAAAGGCCGACTGGCCCAATACTCCCAAACACTGGTGAATAGTAAAGTATATAATTGGATGGGGCATGGGTGCATGGCAAATTCATATTGGATAATCTATGTAAAATTATCCCGGTTTCAATTGAGACCATATACTCTGTCCAATAGTTATCATGCCTTGTTCTATCTAATGTTCAAACGACGTAGTTTTATTAAAATTAGGGACTAAATGCATAAATATCACTAAAATTACATTATAATTATTAGACCATAACCAAGATATTAGTGAACCATACGACGTAATTTTAATTAAGACGGGATAAAATAGCTTGGACAGAAGATCCCGTGTCGTTTCAACTATATGTTATTTCAATTAAGTCAGGGACTAAAATGCAAAATTCAACGATTAATTTCAAATTTATGATTATTATATCATAATCCAAATATGAATGTACTATCCACACTTTTTCATAAAACGACATCATTTTGATCATTGATCCGTGACATAATAAAATAATTTTGGATAAACAATTCCGACATTCTCAAGAGGTAGTCAATGTCTAGTCTCCCATTTGATTCTTTTACTCCGTGCGGTTAAATAAGTGGAGAAATGGCACTGTTTACTCTTGCTCCCGGACACACTTAAACCTCACCCATTTGGGGCCATTTCTTTATAGTGGTTATAAATATTTAAAAATAAAAAGAAATATGAATAAGAAATAATGGGAGGTTGAGTGGGAAATGAGTCAAATGGAATGGAATCGCATGGCAATTGGATGAGAATGGAAAACTCCGCCATCGCCTCCGCCAGTAACTATCACAATTATTATTATACTCTTTCACTTTGGCAGCGAGAGAGAGAGAGAGAGAGAGATCAGAGATGGATATATACATAATAAAGACATTAAAGTAAAGCAATAAAATATGAAGTTCAAATTTTTTTTTTATTTAAATTTAAAAAAAAAAAAAAAAAAAAAAGTGAAAAGGAAGGACAGAGGAGAGGGTGATATAAGCAAAGCCGATGATCATCCATCATCGTTTGAATCCACGTCAATTCACATCCAAATATTGGAGAGAGGGTGAGGAGTGATGAGAGTATGAGTTACTTTTTTGGTATTTTGATTTTGTTTTTGTAGGTTCATGCAAAACGGCAGGCCACAACAAACAACTCACAAAGCCAAAGGTATATTTTCTACACATTACATTCATTCGTAAACTCCAACCAAAATCATTTTCTTTCTTTCATTGGTCATTGGTCAGTAATAATAGTAATCACAATAGGAGTAGGAGTAGACGGAGTAGTAGTATATATAGTACACTTTAAATAATAATAATAATAATTCTGCCCGTCTTTGTCTTTCTGACTTTCTTTATTAGGTAGAATCTGAATCAAACTGCATATTCTTCTCGGTACTATCATTTTAGTTACAATTTACAAAACAAGAAAGAGTGTGTGTGTGTGTGTGTTTTGATTGATTGATTCTGGGACCTGGTCATGGTGATGCTTTTTTTTTTAGTACTGAGAGTTGTTGTGGGTTGATAATTTCGTAGGACTATTTATCATATTAATCCATCAATCATTGTAGGAGTATTAAATTTAATTACTAGTTATGGAAGATACCGAGAGTTGCAGCAGTAGAGCATCAGAATCTTCTCCAAGTCCCAGTCGGAAACGCCGCCTCAAGGTTGAAGTTTATCATGAGGTTCTCCAGCGCCTCCTGGAATCGGAAGTTGAAGAAGCCACCCATCCTTCTTTTAAAGATGAGCTCTGGAATCATTTCTCTCGCCTCCCTCTTCGGTATTATTCTCACCTTTTTTTTTTTTTTTAAAATATTTTTTATAAATATTATTTTCCTACTGTGATCGCCAAATGCATTAGTCACACCGAAATACCACTGTTATAATGAATTCTTCCCAGCTAAGTGGCAAACCCACAATTTGTGCTTTGATTTTCTTCGTTATGTTTCTGTCGTCATTTGTTTGATTAGATTTTCTAAATTCTTCATTAGGAGAAAATGTTTTCACCTTTTAATATAATGAATTGGTAACGTACTTGCTGTAAATTTGTGGGACAGAATTTTTTAAGTTTAGAGTTGGGATTCTCTATTTATGGGATTGAAAGAGTGACTTCTGGGTTGGGGATGATGAGTATTAGAGTAGCTCTCCTGCTGATTTTATTCTCTTTGGATATCCTGCAGGTATGCTTTGGATGTAAATACCGAGAAGGCGCAAGATGTCCTTATGCACAAGAAATTGCTTCATTTGGCGCATGACCCTAAAACCAGGCCAGCTTTTGAAATCCGCCCTGTGCAGGTACCAACTACCGCTCTAATCCTCACTAAACACGGTTTTCTCTTCATACTATTGTTAACAGATCAAATTCTTTTCCAAATCTTTTCTTTGATCATAAGCTGATTGTCTACTTTATGGCTAGATGGCAAATGATACGTGGGTGCCCAGTTTGCTTGGAGATCTCAGCTCTGATAATCTAGCCTCTTCTGAAGATTTTCTTCGTTGCAAAATCGCATCTATACTGCATTCATGCTACAGCTATACTTGATGTCGATAGTGCTTAAATGTTTATGCAGAAATCTGAATATATTAATGTCTATTATTGTTCACCTTGGCCTAAATAAAACTTAACCATCTTTTGGTCTCATAACTAGCATTTTGTGGTATTTGCTGTTAAAGTAATCTTGATCTTGTTTTCTGACAATAGGTCTTTGCTAAACCTTATATACCTGTCTATGATCTCTGTTTTATCTTTCTTTTATTTGTGAAATCTTAAGTATATTTCTTTGACCTTCTTGAATTGGTCAACATATCAGCTTCCTTTCTCTTTCGTGTAGGTTCATCCCCTCTCGGATGGGAACGCTGATGATTCAGTTCATTTAAGCTTTGCAGAAAGACCAGATACTGAAAATTACAATCATCCTTGCAGGTACAGAGATAACGGCCTTTTATTAAGTTAAGTTAAGTTACTCCTCTCTCTGTCTCTAACAAGTTTGCTGCTCTAATTTGTAGACTCCATCCTCCTCCAACTTTCAACTTGTCGTCTAGTTCTGAATTTGCTCTGGAAGCAAACAAAGCATTCTTCCAACACGGAAATAGCTCAGTGAGTGGAACATCAAACTTATTTCGGTAATACTCTGAAAGGTTTGGGCCAGTTGAGCTATTCTTTTCCTTTTCTCTTTTGATCTGATAACTTTTTTGGACAGCATACTTTGGGGGATTCTTGGGGGGACCTTGTGTAAATGTATTTTTAGGTAACCTTGAATATTAAAACTTGCAGTCCTTTACATGAAGTTACAATTTCTACGAATGATGAGCCAAAACTCCTCAGTCGGGTAAGTGACCTTCTCTTTTGGTGCTTGTTCTGTCCGTGAAATTTATCTCAACATTCTGCTCAGAAATTTTTGCACATGCACTATTCCATTTTGTATTTGGGCTCTTTTTGCAACTTTTGTCGTGTGGAAGTTTCTTTTATTAGTACCTAACTGTTATTTGTTTCATTTAATTTTATTTGCTATTCCATCATAATCCTGATATGAGTAGTTCATATAATCCTTATGAAGACTTGTTGCCTTATCAGTACTATCTAGATTTGATTCTTCTAAAATCCTGTCATTATTGGAAAGAAGCTTCCTTTTCTTTTAATTCCTCAATACCATGAAATAATGAATAATCTTTAGTTTCTGTCTTTTCCTATCTTAGAGGCAATTGTTCCTTGTTCTGGACACCCATCTTCTCTCTTTTGATAACTTCTACTTTTTCGTTATAATAGTCTCTCAATAAGTTCATTTATCTTAAATTTTCAGTTGACTTCCTTGCTATCTGAGGTTGGGTTGAACATTCAAGAAGCTCATGCATTTTCAACATCGGATGGCTACTCTTTGGATGTCTTTGTTGTTGACGGTTGGGCGTATGAGGTACTGTTCTTGAACCTCTTTATGTAATCACTATTCATTTGAACTAGGATGTGAGCCATTTATTGGTACAGTGCTCTTTGCCTTAGGGATTGACACATTGCTGCATAATCTAAATTGTCATAAGAGGAAATTAAGCATTAAATTTCATATATTCGAGAAGCATCCTAAAATTGTGTACATACGCATTGATGTAGATGTCAAAGACATGCAAAATGTATACTCATCCTTAACTAGTTTGGATTCATAAACCTCTGGTTAACTGTCTGATTCATTATCATTATTGAGAACCTATTTGGAGGTAATGATAATATAGCTTCAAGAAGTGACATTATACATCATGATAATATAGCTTTAAGAAATGACATCAAACATCATCTTGAATTTTATCATACGTTGATCTTTAATCTGACTTCAGTTTGTGCTGCTGTCTGTTTTGTTCATATGCTTTCATTTTATTTGCTAAAGAATTATATTTTCTATATATTCTCTTATTGTTCTTCGAAATTCTAAAACTTCTGTTTTTAGACCTTTGAACTTGTGCTTCTATCTGATGCATTAGATAATTGTTGACTTTCTTGCTGGAATCTTTTTGTAGAAAACTGACCAGCTCATAAGTGTATTGGAGAAGGAAATTCCAAAGATAGAGGTAACTGATACACTAGTACTTGTTTTTGGTATATTATTTGGACTTTTGTTAGTTAATTTATGTATTAAAGTGCAATGCAGGAGTACTCTGGGATAAATCAAGAATTGTTGCCCCCTGGTGGGAAGTTGGGAGGGAATAAGATTGAACTTTTTCCAGAGCAGGTCAACATACCCACTGATGGGTGTGATGTCTGGGAAATAGATGCCAAGCTGGTGACATTTGAGCATAAAATTGCTACAGGATCAAATGGGGATCTGTAAGTCATATGATTTTCAAAGTAGATCCTCTTCTAAATTATTTGTTCTGGTCTAATGTTTAACTTAATTCGAAACAGATACAAGGGCACCTATCATAGTCAGGATGTTGCTGTGAAAGTTCTCAAAGCCGAGCACTTAAATGAAGATGTACAAAGGGAATTCGCTCAAGAAGTCTACATATTGAGGTTCTTGTTTGTGTTCTTAGGCTCAGTTATACTTCTGTATCTAGGTTTAGTTAAATGATGTACAGAAATTGTTGTATCTTATGTCAATTCTAGCTTTGGATGAATCAAATCCATGAGTACTTTCATTGTTGTTGCTGTAATTTCCTCAGTGATGCATTTATCTGTTTTTTTACACAGAAAAGTGCTTGTCTGCTAAATATTTATCTGAGCTATGCCCTTGAAACATTGGGAACAAGGCAGAAACACAACGAGAGAAAAATTAGCTACTTGCTTAGTTTGGCGGACTCTTTTTGCTGACAATACCTAGCCAAGAAACAAAAAAGTTCTCCTAATTTTTGAGAACCGAGAATTTGTGGTATTTTTGCATAGATTGCTTAACATAATTAATAACTGTTCGTGGTTTTAGATTTATCTTGCAATTTTTTAACATGAAATCAAATTGATAGATTGTGATACAAGAGTCAATGTATATTGTAAATTATTTGTTGAATGATTTGTTCTGTGTTGGCATAAGATTTATTGGTGGTAATAAGGTATCACCTTACATGGTGATTATGTCTTGCATATGTTCAAATTATTTCTTCATAGTCCTAAATTACACAAATGTATATGATATAAATATATCTCAACAAGCAGAAGCATTCTTGGCCTACTACTGTATTCAATATACTAGCGTGGAACTATATCGCTGATTTTCTTTTAAACTCTATCCTAGTATCTTTGTTGTTAATTCTACAATTTAAACCAAGAAATTCATATACTTTCCAGGAAAGTTCGGCACAAGAATGTGGTTCAGTTTATTGGTGCATGTACCAGACCTCCACTCTTTTGCATTGTAACTGGTAATCCTGTCCGAATAGGAATGCATCTTGTGCTATGTGCTGTCTTATGATTCTGAATGCCTTGCTTTTCCCTTTGTATATGTCAAAGTCCTGTTCTCACATCTCTGTGTTTCTGGGTGTCTGTGAAGGGGATTTATAGCATAGAAGCCTTACTTTGGTTTCTGTTGTCAGAGTATATGCGTGGTGGAAGCATCTACGATTTCCTGCATAAACAGAAGGGTGTACTCAAGCTTCCAGCCATAGTAAAAGTAGCTATTGATGTTGCCCGGGGAATGAGCTATTTGCACCAGAAAAATATAATACATAGGGACCTTAAGGCTGCCAATCTTCTGATGGATGAAAATGGAGTAAGAAAGGCTGGGAGATTATTAAATTTTCTCGGATGGTTTTTTGATTTTTTTTTTTTAATTTTGTGATAAAAATCGTTAAAATATTCCAGTTTGTAACTAGATGAATAATATTGTTTTAGATGGCTGTCTTATTTTCTCTTCGTCCATTTGAATCATCACTTATACCTGACTTAAATTTCTTTCTTCCTGAGTTTACGTCTTCAAATTCTAAAGTTCCCATGTCCAGGCATGTGTAAAATTACTTTTGTGCTTTGCCTGAACCGTTTCATCATGTCAGTAACAGTTGTATCAAGCTTGCCCGTGGGTTGTAGAGTTCTTTATCAGTGTCTGTGTAATATGTAATATTCTCCTGACAGGGTTCTCTATGTGTGCATGTTTGAGCTGACAGGTAGTTAAGGTTGCTGATTTTGGTGTAGCTAGAGTGCAAGTTCAATCTGGAGTCATGACTGCAGAAACGGGAACATATCGCTGGATGGCTCCAGAGGTTTGATTTTTTCTGTTTCTTGCTCAATCACAAATGATTTCCTTTTCTACTGGGGCCCAAGAATACTTGGACTTCACTTTGAGACATTTTTAGATACACAGTTATTGCACATGCCATGTAAATCTATAAAAAATAAGCTCGATACAATTTAGAGATTATGCTCCTTGTCACTTAGATGTAACTTGAAATCAGCAGTTAAAGAGTACTAGCTTGCACCATACTGCTAGTAGTGTAGTACCGATGTACACAAAATCTAATTCTGTATGTTTGGATCAGTTCTCATCTTCTTATGTTTTCGGATGCTTGAAGGTTATTGAACACAAGCCATACAATCACAAGGCTGATGTTTTCAGCTTCGGTATAGTTCTGTGGGAACTGCTGACAGGAAAGGTCCTATTATGTTGCTATTTACTATGTTTATGCTTTACAAGTTTTGGTCATTTGTCACGGTTGCAAAGAGTTTTTGTTGTTCAAATATTCATACGCACATACACAAATATTTATAATTCATAATGATTTTTTTCTGATATGTCAGCTTCCACACGAGCATATGACTCCATTACAAGCAGCAGTGGGTGTTGTCCAGAAGGTAATTTCGCGTGTCTTGATGAGATTTATTGTCCTCCGTCGTACCATTAGCCTGTACTGCTCTTGTATACTTTTTTTTGGGTTCTTTCCTTCTTCCTCAACTACTCAGAAAGATTAAAAAACCACTGCTACAGATTCCATGTTGTCACCATGTTACTCCCCGACTGTCATCTTCCATTAGGCGCGTCTTCCATGTTCCTTGTGTGGTATCAACCTTAACCTTGTGGCTAAATGGACAGCAAATAAACCCATTATGTGAGGCAGTGTTGAAGTTTTATATTGAGATAATTCTCCACGTCACACCAATCTGAAGCCTTGGATTGTCCACCTTTTGAAATTGAAAAAAGTTTTACTTGATTTCAAAGAGTGGTTTTTCCTCACCCGTCCAAAACTCTCTCTAGTAGATGGATCGGTTTGAGAAGAATAACAATTAAGTTGGTGCTTGTTCTCTCTGATGCGGATTTTAGGGTCTAAGACCTACCATACCGAGGCATACTCATCCGTTGGTGGTGGAATTACTCGAGAGATGCTGGCAGCAAGATTCGTCTTTAAGGCCTGAATTCTCAGAGATTATTGAGATCTTGCAACACATATCAAAAAGGGTATGAAGTTAATTCTGGACATATCCCACCTCCAGTTTGCATTTTGAGAATTTTTAACTACAACATTACAACTTGATAAAAACCCAGGTTGTTCAAGAAGAGAGGGCTAGCAAAAGGAGAAGCCTTGGGGAACCCTATCAGCTGGTGGATGTCCTGCCAGTAAACAGGCAAGAAAGTGAAAATACAGCATGATGCTCGCAGCACGTTTGCCTGACATATTTACTATTTCCCAGCTACAAAGTAGCAAAAAGAGTGAGGGAAAGCAAATGGGGCATTCTTTGTCCAAAAGAATTTTCTTGAGTTGGGATGGATCTCACATGGAAGCTGACTTTTTTTCTTCATATTTCTTTCTTCTTGTGTTGTTTTCCTTTATATTCTCTTTATGGGTTGTGAGACGGACTCCTTGTTTTAGCTTTAGAGCATGCAAGATTGTACAGTGCCTCTAGATGTTTTAGCAGAGGTTTCGTTCAATCCTATGATATTATGGTCTTTGTATATGTTATTGGACATGACATGATGAATTAGTGTAGTTTCTGTCCGTAGAAAACAAGGGCGGTGGGTCTAGGAAGTCTCAGAGAACAGGAATGCAGGTTACCTTGGGTGTATTGCTGCCATCTAATCTATGGATCCCATCTACTTCTGAAATCTCTACATCAAATCACCCTGTTTAATGATGGAGTATTTCATTTCGGGCTTTTTATTGTTGTTTTTGTAGAAAGATTATTGCATACGTCATATATGGGGTTTAATTTTATTAATGTATTATGTATTTACCAAACGTATACACAAAACTCTTATGATTACAAAGAAATAGAGTGTCGTCGTCATTAAATAGTATACTTTGGCTTGTCTATGAGGAATATCGTTAAACTTATGTATTAAGAAAGTGGAAGAGATTTTGCGATTCAGAAGAAATAATTATTTCTAAATATGAAAATAAAAATAGAAGAAGAAAAAACTAATAAAAGTGATTCTAAAAGAGAAATTATTAATGAGGAGCTTTAATTCTTTATTATTAAAAATAAAAATAAAAATGTCAAACACAACATAAGCGCAGATTTTGGGAGTCTACGGTACGATGTTGATTGTGAAGTTGGATGATGTGGGCTTCTTTTTGTTGTGTTGTCCAACCAAATTCAACATAACCAAATCATCCGTCGTAACACCACAGGAACAGCTTGTACTTTTTTGTCCCTAACTTCCCCAAACAAAACTACTTAAAAAACGCGGAAATCCGCTAACGGCGCTGATGGTAATGATGACAACCTTACACTCTTTGTCCTTTTCCAATCTCTTCTTTCTTTAACGTAAGACACCAAATTTGCTTCCATTATTATTATTAATAATAATATTCTTAGAGGCAAAAATTGCAGATCATCTACCACCAAAAATCCACACATGGGAACAGGGACAAATGAAAAAAAATAAAAAAATTGGAATGAAATAATAGTAAAAAAGAAATTACATTAAAGAGAAATAAACAGAAGAAAATTGGTGGAATTATGTCTCAACCCACTAATTACATTTATACCAAAAAAGTAGTTATTAATTATTACAACAGAGATTCTATAGAAATTCTTTAATTTGATAATTTTTAGGGCTTTTACAAAAGGTTTCGGAAGAGTTTTTAAAGATTAAATTACAATATCTTTTATTTATAAATGAAATTAAACATTTTCAAAGGATAATTAATAATTATCCATTAGTGTAAAATTTTAAGATCCATTGTATTTAAACATTAACAAAATATGATGGTGATACATAAGAACTAATTTACATTTAATATTTTCATAACACAAAGTAAGAGTTTCCAAACATTTATCAGTACTACTCAGCTAAATGGACAGTATTGTTGTTGACACATGTAAGCTTTGCAAATCCCCATATATATAGCGTATCTACAAATCTTGTAACCTAAAGTTTTACCTAATCCTCCAAAATATTCATTCCCAACTTCAGCCGCACCCTCTTTGTCTTCTTCTCCAAAAACAATTTATTTCACACTTGACACTCCCCCTCGCATCCTATGCTAGTCTACTCAATAATACTTCCGCCATAGCCACAAGGCCCACAACACAAGGGCGGTGCTCAAACTCAAACTCAAATCTTCTTCGTTTTTTTTTTATCACCCTTCCCATGGCATGAAATTGAATGATGAATATTTTACTCTGCAAATTCCGACACCTCATCACTCTCATTCGGTCATCCCCAATAAATAATTCTCTTGTTTGAGACCTTTAGTTGAATAATCTTGCGACGTGTGTCAACTGTTAAGCCTACCAACGCCCGCCCTTTTTACTTACTTTAATAATAAGTTGAGAAACTCACATGGACATGCTTAGAAAATCCTTCAAATATACCGAAGCTACTGATGAATCCCACCTCCCTGAAGACGAGCGCTTAAGCCTCTTGATCAGCCAAAACCATCAGAACCTTAACTTTTCCCATACCAACATGGCATCCGCTCCCGTAGGCGCCGATTCCTCTAGTTCGAACGACGTTGTTATCAAAATCAATCCCAGAGCAGAAAAGGAAACGGAACTCATATCAACATCTTCATCATCTTCTTTTACAAATACTACTAGTCAAGCCCAGTTCACCAAAAATGAAAATGCTGCTAAAAATAACATCTGGAGAGAATCAAGTTACGATTTTTCTAATGATGCAGCCATGAGGGCCATTGCAAATAACGGTAAAGACTTCGACTTTGTAACCGAATCCCCGTTAGCTCAACGTTCGCCGTTATCTCGGATAGCAGAGAGTCCTAATAACTACGAAAATGTAACCGACTCAGTTCGCCGCCGGTCTAATGCAAGCGGTGGCCTTGGCAGAAATGCTGAACCGGGTGAGGTCTTGGTTTGCAGTGGCAACTCATCCTTTAAGAGAAAATCGAGTCTTTTGATGACTAAGACGAAGTCGAGGCTGCTGGACCCTCCGGAGCAAGATCAGCGGTCCCAGAGGATGATGAAATCTGGGGTCTTGGGGAAGGCTGGTGAAATTGACGACGACGACCCTTTCTTGGAGGATGATTTACCAGAAGAGTATAAAAAGATGAAGTTCAGTACCCTCACAGTGCTTCAGTTGGTGAGTTTAATTTTGATTATTGCAGCTTTAGTCTGTAGCCTTACTATTACGGTGTTGAGGAAAAAGACTGTCTTTGAGCTAGAATTGTGGAAATGGGAGTTGCTGGTTTTGGTTTTAATTTGTGGGAGATTGGTTTCTGGGTGGGGAATTAGGGTGGTCGTGTTCTTTATAGAGAGGAATTTTTTGCTGAGGAAGAGGGTTTTGTATTTTGTGTATGGACTGAGGAATGCTGTGCAGAATTGTGTTTGGTTGGCTCTGGTGTTGATTGCATGGCAGTTTATTTTTGATAAGAAAGTTGAGAGGATGACTAATGGAAAGATTTTGCCTTATGTGACCAAGATTTGGGTGTGTCTTTTGGTGGGCACATTGATTTGGCTCCTTAAGACCTTGCTTGTTAAGGTTCTTGCTTCCTCGTTTCATGTCAGTACGTTTTTCGATCGGATTCAGGAGTCTTTGTTTAATCAATATGTTATTCAGACATTGTCTGGCCCACCATTGGTTGAGATTCAGCTAGAGCAGGAGGAGGAGGAGAGGGTTATTGCTGAGGTCCAGAAGCTTCAGAATGCCGGTGCTAAGTTGCCTGCTGATCTAAAGGCAAATGTGTTGAAGAGTGGAAAAGCAATTGGAACGCCGCGCAAGAGTCCTACATCTGCCACTGCTACGTCTGCTGCTTCAAAAAGTCCCACATTTTCCACTCTCATGTCTAGGAAGGAAGAGGAGAAGGGTATTACTATCGACCATTTACACAGGATGAATCAGAAAAATATTTCAGCTTGGAATATGAAGAGGTTGATGAATATTGTTCGGAATGGGGTGCTCTCAACTTTAGATGAGAAATTGCAAGACCCAACTGTTGAAGATGAGGCTTCTGTGCAGATCACTAGTGAAAACCAGGCGAAAGTTGCAGCCAAAAAGATATTTTGCAACGTAGCCAAGCATGGTTCCAAGTAAGTTAGATTCTTATTTTATGGTCAAAATTCTGTTACATATAAACGATATTCTTATTCAAGATATTGTCTGTTTATTAGATTTATCCATTTGGAGGATTTGATGCGGTTTATGAGAGAGGATGAAGCTGTGAAGACTATGCGTCTCTTTGAAGGAGCAAATGAAGACAAGGGAATCAGCAAACGAGCCCTTAAGAATTGGGTGGTAAGTCATGGAGTCCAATTATTTTAGCTATTATGGTTGGTGTTGATTGCTGATAGAAGTGATTGAGTTGGATGTTTAAATTTAGTAATTGAACTTTCATCCCATTTCCTGTCAACTCACAAGGCTTTATAATGTTGACATGTTACTTCTGGAGCTTTCTCTATGTAATTATACAAAAATCTTCATGAAATTTATCATTTATTCAAGCTATTAAGGTATTTAATTATCAATATATATTCTCTTGAAGCTTTGTACCTTCCTGTTCTGTTTTAGGTAGGTCCTAAGTTTTAAACTTTTTATCCTTTTTGTCTTTTGTACTTTTGTGGCCATTGTGATTGTATTTCTAAATTCTTTCTGCAGGTTGATGCATTTAGAGAAAGGAGAGCCCTTGCTTTATCCTTGAATGACACAAAAACTGCTGTAAACAAGCTGCACCAAATGTTGAATGTTCTTGTGGCAATAGTCGTTGTGGTCATCTGGCTCCTCATACTCAAAGTTGCATCTACGCATTTCTTCATCTTCTTGAGCTCTCAGCTTCTTTTGGTGGTCTTCATGTTTGGGAACACATGCAAGACAACATTTGAGGCAATCATCTTTTTATTCGTGATGCACCCATTTGATGTGGGTGACCGTGTTGAAGTTGAGGGAGTTCAGGTTAGAGTTTAATCCTTGAATATTCTCTTTACTTATCTTTTAGCTCTTTTTACTTTTTCTTTCGTTTCCTTTTTTACTCTCTTGTTGGGAGGTAGGATGGGGGGGGAGCTTCTGAGTTGGTATGTGATCTATTCTGTGACGGAGGCTCGATTTTCAATTGAATTTTACCAGATTGAAATGGTTGTTGAGCTACAACTTATAACATCCCATTTTTTGAGTTTCAGATGGTAGTGGAAGAGATGAATATACTATCAACAGTTTTTCTGAGGTACGATAACCAAAAGATAATATATCCAAACAGTGTCTTATCGACAAAACCCATCAGTAACTACTACCGCAGTCCAGATATGGGAGATGCAATCGATTTTTGCATCCACGTATCCACTCCAATGGAAAAGATTGCTGTAATGAAGGAAAGAATAACAAGGTAAGTTTGGGGCTGCTTCTCTCTTTTTGATGTATTAGCGAGTTTGCATATCTGATTTTTGCAGACAAATGGTTTTGTTTTGCATTCTCAAGGCTTAATGACACATACGAGGTCACCATAAAAAATCTTGCAGAACTGTTGGACAATCAAACATTTATGTCCAGTGAGATTCATAGTTTAGCATCTGTTATGATGTCACCCTATTCATGCATTACGTAAACAGTCAGTACATCGAATTGGAGTTGTATTTGGCTTTGGTTTTTTATTGGGCTTTATATGAGTTTACATCTCTAAGTTGTCTTGGCTTGTAATTGCATGGCATAATCTAGTCTTAAGAATAATCCTGTTTGTGGATTTCTATCTTTCATGCTAATGAAAACAATTCCAACAAGCTGAATCTGCTCTCATTTGATATATGTTGCTATTTGCTACACATTGCAGGTATATTGAAAACAAAAGTGATCACTGGTACCCAGCTCCAATGATAGTCATGCGAGACGTGGAAGATTTGAACCGACTGAAATGGTCAATATGGCTTTCCCACAGAATGAATCACCAAAACATGGGTGAAAGATGGGCTAGGAGAGCTCTTCTGGTTGAGGAGATGATCAAAATCTTCAAGGACCTTGATATTGAATATCGCATGCTGCCAGTTGACGTGAATGTACGCCAAATGCCAGCTTTGACTTCTAGCAGAGTTCCCTCAAATTGGACGATGTTCTCTGGCTGATCTCGCTATTGTGGAGCAGGGGAAAGAAGCATCAGAACTAGTAGATTTAGTGTTCGATAAAGAGGCATTGAACAAATTGCATTTTACAAAGGCGACATGTGTTAGTAGTGTAGTGTATATAATCTATATAATAGTCATAGTACTTTTGGTGCTGGGGAAAAACATGTACTCTTGCAAAGTCTTCGATTAAGATCTTTTCATAGTTAGCACAGGTTTTTGTTTCAGTACAAACGTAAGAGTTTCACTTTCATTGTGGATGTGGTCGGAGATGTTCTGACTTCTGATTTAAAGTTTACAGTTCATTCTCTACAGTCTTTTTTTTTTTTTTTGGTCCCATATAAACACAATTTGGACAAGTCAAGTTGGTTCATTCTCTACAGTTCCATTACGGAAAATCTTGCATTTATTTAGTGCTCATTGAGAATTTGAAATCTAATCTAGTTTTAAGGTAGGATAACCTTTAGAAATATTATAAGAATAGACATTAAAATAGCTTTGAAAAAGAATTAGCTCAGAGAATTCCTAACCATGCATGATGAATAAACTAATGAGTTCTTTGACTGTTATTGAGCTGACATCTCTTATTTATTCGAAAAACTCCTAAAGCTACAAAGTTAAAACATACCGATGCAGCTCAGGCCAAAACTACTGCAGTAAAAACTAGCAAAAAAAAAAGAAACTAAACAAACTCTATCCAACTCAAGGGCACCTCCCCACTCCCATGGCCACTCCGGTGAAGGTTTACGGCCCACCTTTATCCACCGCTGTCGCAAGGGTCCTTGCTTGTCTCCATGAGAAAGATGTCCAGTTTCAGCTCATCCCTGTCAACATGTCCAAAGGCGAGCACAGAAGTCCCGACTACCTGAAAATTCAGGTACAAATTCCTTTGTTTTATGCAGTCATAAATTCACAATTCACAAACAAATGCCACAGAAGCGCAGATATTTGCTTATGCTCTTTCTTCCATTTTCTTTCTTCCACGCATACAGCCCTTTGGCCAAGTTCCGGCTTTTCAAGATGAAAGTATCAATCTTTTTGGTAATTACTAACTACCCACCGTGTTTTCTTGTCTTTCTTAGTTCTTTTTACTCTTCGTTTGCTCCTTTAAATGTTTCCCCTCATTTGATTTTACCCATTGCTATCAATTAGTTCGGGTTTTTCTGTTTTTTTGTTCTCACGCGTTTGATGAATCAAGAATCCAGAGCCATTTGTAGATACGTGTGCGATAAGTATGCAAACCAAGGAAACAAGGATCTTTATGGGACCAACCCTTTAGTCAGGGCTTCAATTGAGCAATGGATTGAAGCCGAAGGACAAAACTTTAATCCACCGAGCTCAGTTCTGGTGTTTCAGCTGATCTTTGCACCGTTTATGAAGATTAAACAAGATGAGAATGTGATTAAGCTGAATGAAGAGAAGCTCTCCAAAGTGCTTGATGTTTATGAGAAAAGGCTTGGAGAAAGTAGGTACCTTGTTGGGGATGAGTTCACGTTGGCTGATCTTTCTCACCTGCCTAACACGGAGTTCTTGGTGAATCGAACTGATAAAGGAGAGCTTTTTACTTCAAGGAAGAATGTGGGAAGGTGGTGGGGTGAGATTTCTAGCAGGGAATCCTGGAAAAAAGTTGTTGAGATGCAGAACTCAACTCCTCCAAATAGTTCTTGATGGTTTCACTTCATATTAACCTTTGATTGCTAATATTTTCTGTTACTGTCTTGCTCACATTTAAGATGTACTTTTAAGCGGCTTAAATTTTTGCAAATGTATGTGAATTCTGACATCCATATAGCCGACCTCTGGGATAAAGACTTAATTGTTGTTGTTGTTGTATGTGAACTGTGACAACTTGAGAAATGCACGTATTGAGTTCAATCGAGGGTCATTTTTTAAGCCGTTTTGCTTGCTAATGAGTTAGCTTTCCCCGTTCTTCATATTCATGTTGAGTTTTGAATTGATGATCTTGGATAATGCAGCTACGCGGTTGAGTTTGTATAAAGAACATAATCCTGAACATCTCATCCCCTAAAGATGGGATTTATTTGGAGTATGGCAACTTATGAAAGGTTCTTTAGTATCTTCACTTGATTGCAGTATTTGTTTGGATTTCTTGCTGATCTTGGATTTTTTCTCCTTGAAGATATATTTTAGTTATATTTTCAGAATGTTGTCTGGGCAATGCTTGGACGATGCTTAAAAACGTGATCCTCTGTGCCCTATTGCGAGATGGCACTTAAGTATGTCACATTTTTACTAATGAAGATTTGTTATGATTCAATTAATTTATATTTGTTCATGAGTGGATTATATTGGAGACACAATTTTGGAGTATCACTTTCATATGGATGATGTACGAACATGGAAGATATCTTTTTAAACTGAAATATCCAAATATAAACTGTTGAAAGCTACAGGTTCTGTTTTGTTTCTTACAAGATTTCTAGTGAGCTTAGAACTCACATTTGTTCTTTTCTTCTTCTCCATCTTAAAAGTAGCTGAACAACATCTAGGTCCTCTTCTATTCCTGTTAGAAAGATTAGGATTGATTTTATGTCTTCTAAACAGTATGAAAATGTGTTTCAAGTTGTGCATCAGATTCTGAAAACCTTGCTAGAATTGATGGGGCACAAATAGACAGCATCATGACAGAGAAGCAGCACTAGAGTGATATGACTATTGGTTTCCCTTTCACGTTAAGCAGAATATATTCATCTTACAACATTGAAGGACCCTTTTTAGCCTGACAGGAGTTTGTAAACCTGAAATCACTGCATGTCCCATTGAGGCAACTCTGATCCATTTTCTGGTCACTTGTTTTTGAGCTCACACTCTATTTCTATAACAATCTGAAAAATGTATACTGTTGTTCCTTGTTTGCATTAGTAAGAGCTCAAGAAGTAGCATAGCTTTTAGTGAAAACATCATTACCAGGCTCTTCAATTCCCTCGTCTGAAAGAACTACCCAACTTGATTGAATATGAAAATACTTCTTTCTATCATGTACGCAAAAATTATAGAAACATGATGTTTTGCCGTATGTATTGATTTGACATTCTCCACATTTTGAGGTTGAACCAGATCCTTTTCTCTTTCGAACAAAAGTTATTCTTTTCAAAAAAAAAAAAAAAATGATTCCTACAATATTCTCTCTTGTTTGAACAAATGTTATTCTTTTGAAAGAAAAGATTCCTACAATGCTCTCTTTCACCAAAGCTATCTATGCATGAAAGCGCCAAGCACTTTATTCGGCTTTTGGATGCTATAAAACACAATCAGTTTTGACTGCTCGAGTGTATAGACGGTAGACCATCTCATGACACAACAAACTGATCCTAGGCAAGTTATGGTCCCAATTGGTGATGATATAGAAAATCAGTACCATTTGCAACCACCGCAGAAACCCATTGATGATCCCTTTATTGAGTCCTCCGAGAAAGAAGATTCAAGGATTTCGGTTCCAAGCAGTTCTCTTGATTCTGTGCTCACTCAACGACATCACAATGATTTGTCCTACTCAAAGAATGACTTAGAGGCCAGAAAAAAAGAAGAAATGATGGATAGCATTTCTCATTCCACTGTCCGCCGAAACGCAAAATTGTTTGTCTCTGAAGTCGAGGCTAGAGGATCCAAAATGGGGAAACAGCCAGGATAACGACGACTGGTTCTTGGATGGAGATGTTTTGGAGGGATTCTGCGCAAAAAAGTTTAGCTTGCTGACGATATTCCAATTGGTGAGCCTCGTGTTGATTATCAAAATTTTAGTTTGTACTCTATTGATTGCTAAATTAAAGAAGTTGAAGTTCTGGGATCTTCCACTATGGAAATGGGAGATACTAATTTCTGTGATAATCAGCGGTCATTTGGTCTCTGGTTGGGGGGTTCGGCTCATTGTCTTCTCAACTGAGCATGCTTTTGTTTCAACTAGTATGCGGGTTCTGTATTTTGTATACGGCATGAGGAAGGCCGTGCAGCATTGCATTTGGTTGGGACTAATCTTGATTGCTTGGCATTACTTGGTAGCTGAAAAGATAGAAGTAGAGACACAAAGCAAAGTTTTGCCAAGGGTATCTAAGGCTCTGCTCTGTCTCTTTGTAGGTTCCTTAGTGTGGCTTGTTAAAATATTCATTGTTAAAACTCTGGCTGCTTCATTTTATAACAAGGCCTTCTTTGAACGGGCTAAAGTATACTTGTTCAAGCAATATGTGATAAAGAAACTGTCTGGACCTCCAACACGGCAACAGCAGAGTGAGGGGGAGGATGCAGTCTCGGGAAAGACACCGCAAAAAAATCTTCCTCAGTTTCTCAGCCAGTTTTCTACAAGGCAAGATCAGACAAGGAACAAGGATTTGCAGCGTAAACTAACTAAGAGAAAAGCATCGGCTCTGCAGCTGAGGAGGTTGACAGGTCTACTTCAGAATGGCTTACTACATGGACTTTCCACATTGGATGAGAGTCTACCTGATTCGAGTGATGATGAGGAGGATGAGAAATCATTAAAAAGCAAAGCAGAAAGAGTAGCTGAGAAGATTTTTCGGGCAGTTGGAAAGGGATCCAAGTAAGTGTAATTTTCTGCCAAGTATGTATTTGCATATGCTTGATCGTGTCCCTAATTGTTGAAGAATATCTACTCAATATCTGTTCTTGAAAGAGTCATTGTGCTAGATGACCTGGAGAAATACATGAGAGCAGATAAAGCATCACTGGCCATGCATCTTTTTGATGGAACAACAGAAATGGGGGGCATTACTGAGGAATCTTTCACCAGTTGGATGGTAAATCTAAGTTTAATCTTAAAATTTCGCGTCTGATTTCTTCTTTAGGTTCTGCCATGAACCTCACTGCCCGATAGTCTGAGTTTTCTCCCCTCAGTTTCAAGTTTTACTTTACTTATGTTAGCTAGTTTTTAAACACGCAAGCGTAATGTTTATATGGACGCATTGAATTTCTTGTTTTTCATAGATTGATGCGGGAAAGAAGGTTTCTTCAGTTATCTCTTAGCGATACAAAAACTTCAGTGGATGAATTACACCATTTGATGGATGCCATAGCAGCCTTCATCATAGTCATAATCTGGCTCCTCATATTTGGGTTTGCAGTAGCTCATCTATTTGTCCTTGTTAGTTCCCAGCTTCTTTTGGTGGGATTCATCTTTCAGAACACCTTAAAAACAGTATTTGAAGCAATCATATTCTTATTCATAATGCACCCATTCGACGTGGGTGATCGTTGTGAAATAGATGAGGTGCAGGTAATTGATCATCATATGAATAACCAAGCATGACAACATTTCAGATGGTAGTTGAGGAGATGAACATACTAACAACATCATTTGAAAGATATGATGGACAAAAGATCATATATCCCAACTGTGTTCTAGCTACAAAGCCCATCGGTAACTACAACCGTAGTCCAGACATGGGAGATCAGATTCAGTTCTCCATCCATATCTCTGCTCCATGGGACAAAATTCTCACTATGAAGGGAAAAATTAAAAGTAAATATGAGACTTTTTAAGAGTTCATTTTAAGTACCATTCACATGATTTATCCCTCTATGAATATGCTTTTCATGCATGATTCAATTGAATCTTGATAATCCAGAATGTCAAGGTTTTGATTGAGTAATGAAGTCCAAAACATTTTCTCCAAACTCCCATGCAGAAATGTTTATAAACCTGAATCATTGTAAACGCTTTTGAGTTAAATGAAAACAGCTGCACTGATTTTTCTTTAAACAATTTCCTGAAATGTTTTCAGCTACATAGAAGGTAACGAAAGCCATTGGCATCGCGACCCGTTGATATTAGTGAAGGATGTTGAAGACATGAATAGACTAGTAATAGTACACGATGAACCATCAGGTGATGTATTACCCACTTACGTGATGAGGTGATGTAATTTTAGAAATAATACCGTGAAACTCTTTTTGTTCTACTGAGGTTATCTTTTAGGCTAAATTACACAAATCGTCCCTTAATTTAAGATTTGATTTCGAATTTGTCCTTCAACTTCAAAACGTTCTATTTTAGTCCATCATCTTGCATTTTGAAATTTAAATAGTCCTCGGTTTATTTTCCGTCAATATGTAAACATGTTAAGTCTCTCATCTGTGTGATATATGACAAATCGAATGTCAATATGAACCGATTTCGCTTATCATTTATTTATTCATGGTATATTTTATTTATTTCTTGGTTATTGTTCCTTAAGTTCATCTTTTCTAATTATGTGTCACAGGTGTGAGAGACGTAATTTGTCTACACATAGATGAAAATCAGACCGATAATGATTTAAAACTCAAAATGTAAGATATTAAAATGAAACGTTTTTAACTTGAATGACAAATTCGAAATCAACCACACCGTAAAGTACAATTAATGTAATTTACCCTATCTTTTATTTCAAGTAACAGTTATTTTGGCAACAAACCTTAAAGCGCTCAAAACTCAAAACCCCAAACCCCTCCAACTGCAAGAATATATTAATGGTCAAATCGAATTAATAGCACAACAACAAGAAGCACAGCACTGCCCGTCTAAATTCTTGCGGGAATCGTATTCGAATCCTCTTCTCCCATGAGAACATCACCGAACAGTGATAACATAAAAGAGGCGGACACCGGCGTCAGCGTGGTGGGACCACCTGAGTACACCAACAGTAATGTCAGGAAGGCAAGGTTTCACTCTGCACTGGCCGCTCTTCTCGAAGATCCCATACTTGCGGATGTACCCAAGAAGCCAACTCTGCCGGATGTGGACACTCTCATCAGCTTGGAACTCGGCAGTGCTATGCGCATCTCCGTCCTTCGATTGGACGGCACTCATTTTGGTATTCATTATTCTCTTTATTACTACTACTACTACTACTACTACTTATTAATCTGACCAACATAAAATTCATTTTCTTTTGTAATTCTGATAAATATTGATGATTGTTTATTTGTGTACTTTGCTGTCTTGCTGTAAAGATGTGGCCTTGATGAACTCTGCAACTGTGAAAAACTTGAAATTGGCTATCCAGAAAAAACTCAATGAAATAGAGCAGTCTCAGATGGGCCATCGTCACATATCTTGGTTTGTTCTTTTTTTATTGTTATTTCTGAATAGAAATTGAATTGATTATGTCGCCTTATGTAGTTTCTGTTTTTAAGTTTGAAGAATTATGGACTGTCATTTAGCTTTTTTGTATTCTACATTAGGTTACTAATAAGCTACTTGCTGATTACAAGTTCAAATTTTTATGGTTTTGGAAATTCCAGGAGGCATGTTTGGGAAAACTTTTGTCTTTCATATCACAATGAGAAATTGCTGGATGACAATGCTGCACTTCAGGATTGTGGCATCAGGAACAATTCCCAGGTATTTTATGAGCCCATATACTTGTAACTTGTTTGTTTGATGCCATTCTCATTCTTGAAGCTCAATTATCTTCATGTCCCATTGGAATGATATGATCCACTTGTATCTCTACACTAGCACTCTGATTTACATTTTCTGGGTTTGAATATTTGAGCTTGTGATAGTGAAGAAACTGAGGATAGAAAAATCAAGAAAATGATTTTGTGAGGTTTAATGTTGTAACTAGCTACAAGCTTTAGATTATGAAGTTAAGTTGGATAATTCTTTCTTTGAAGTAAATAGAAAGCTTGCTGAGGGATCCTTGACTTTGGTGGATTTAATCTTCATCATCTTAAAAGAAAGAAGTTCTTAATGCCGTGCAGGTGCAATTTATTTCCTATGCGAGGTCAAGAGCTTCTAAAAAGCATTCCAAGAGGAGAAAACATCGGTTCCTTCATAGCCTTAAAAAAAGTGCATAACCATTATCTTTATACCTCCTGGATTCTGGTTATTTGACAACCATTTTTACTGCAAATGTTAGTATTGCCATTCTGAGATCATAATCCTCATACTCAAACTGATGTATTGTGGTGCATTGAGATAATTCCAGGTGGTTAAACTTCGTAGTATTAAGACAAGTGGTTGAAAATGTGACCGATGATAAATTAGTACTTGTTTTCTATCATAGAATTTTTTGTCGTAAAAATGCGTTTCTTAGGCATAGTTAGTTAAGAGAAAGTGTTAGTTGGCAAAGATCAGCGCAAGTGAATCCTTCATAAGCAGATTCAACTGAGGTTCCCCTTCCCTATAACCTAAATTGAGAGTGATCAAAAGTTGAAAATGTCTACTGTATACTGTACATTCTTCATATGGATTCCCAAAATTCTAAAAGTCACACCATTGCGACAAAGGCAGGTAAACTCTCCTTGTTGCAATTTTTATAGAGAATTCATGATAGTCATTCTTTCTTTGTACTCCTTCAACTCGCGCTGGTATCTTTCTTTGTCCTGTACGCCGTAATTTTGATAAACCTGTGGGCAGAAAGAACCAGTGTCTCCCCATCAGATTCATGATGACAATAACAAATGCACTCAATATGTTTTTTTGTCAGTTATGCACTTTCTTTTTTCGTTTTCTCCACATAAACTAGTATATGCCTATGCAAGAAATGTTGGTATGAAAACTTACACAACTGTATGAGGTTTCGCACAAAGGTATATACAACAGACAACTCTTTCTTCTCTACTACCTGGAGATTTTTGCAGACAAAGGCCACAAAGGAGAGGTATGTAATGTACCAATGCAAATACATGCCTACAACGTCTAAATAAGACAAACCCTGCAAAAATTTTGACAGGATACAACAACTGGTGACAAACAAATGACTTGCTAGTTCATCTAGTTATTGAACTTACTGTGCGCTCTTCTGGGGTGAGATTGTTCCAAGACTGGCCAATCATTTTGGTGAACTCCCTCTCTCTATTTGGATGGAGAGATTTGAGCATGGAATGTTTCTCTGCGAAGAAGAAGTTATATCCGCTCCTGTTGGGTTTAGGTCGGCCTGGGTCTCCTCTCCTTTTCCTTTTCCTCCTACCAGAATGATGAGGCTCAGGCCGTGCGGTGAATGGTACGACAGTGGTGCAGGGTTTTGGAGTCAATGGGGAAGAAGGGCCTGCACGGTCTGGATGGTAAAGTACTCCACTGAGAATCTCAGAACCCAGTTTCATAGACACCAAATAACCGCAGTCAAACTTCCCATCAATTGTTCCAACAGCTTGGAAGCACAAAGGGCCTAAAAGATTAAACACCATATGAAACATGTACAAATTACTGATTAAAATGTACAAACATAAGAAATGCCAAACATTATGATAAAATGTGAAATAGAAATTCCATAGTTGCTCTATTTTCTGCAGACAGAGGAGTCATGCCTTCAATCGGACTGTATTTGTTATCGTTTTGTTGTCTTCAGTAAACATGAGAGTACCATCAAACTTGTATTGTAAAGTGATAAAAACAAAGGGACAACGAGGAAGTACCAGTGGATTTTTTACAACGTAAAATGGACTCCATTTTAGATCAAGTTTTTGAAAATGGCCACTTATAGGAAATGCCATACAAGGAAGGCACCCTTCTCTACGATCCACAAGCCAACCCCCATATTTCGTAAAAATATGCATGACTATGACTAAAAATCACGGGATGTTATGGTGCAAAGAACGAAACAAACTCGGTGGTGCAACCGTTTAATGAATGAAATGCGATCGTTTTCCCGTCTAACCTTGTAAAACTAAGTTGGATTTGTACGTAATTTATGGTGTGCTATACATTAATTGTCATATTGTAATTATCGTACACGCCATATGTTTGCCTTCATATCTTCTTCTATGCAGATGTGTATGTATATATACTTTCTCATCCATGGACGATTATTAATCCTAATAAGATACATACATACGTTCCAATAGCAAGAATTAAGGTAGAGACCACAACCCTCATGCATTATGCAATTTATCACCAAAATAATTGATCATTACACTTGTGGTAGAGAAATTTATAAGCAATTTGTGGTTCCTTATTCTATATATTATCAACTTATCCATGCCCTATAGAATAAAGCTGTGGGCAGAAGAAATCCACCTCTTTTTAAGGTTAGCATTGAGGGACAAAAATCTGCCATTTCTTCATACAGGAATATTCTATGAGGTAGGTCATTTTGGGTCCACATGAAAATGGTCATAGACAAAAAACAGCACAGAATCAAGAAGCCATAAATTGAAGTAATTACTCCGATCGTTTGCGAAGATGAAGACTGATATGAAAGAACAATTTTATCACCTGGAGAATGAAGCATTGGACCCTTGAGCCTAAAGAAGTAAACCTGTTCGTAGTGATGGAGCAGGCTTAAGTAATGCTTCCTCAAAGCATAAGAAGCGCTCGTCGTGGTTGGAGCAAGCTCGAACACACATGAAACTTCCCTCCACTTCTTCTGTGAAACTACCTACATTTTTACGTACGCCCACCAAATTATGTCCTTAAAAAAAATGTTCAAGTTTAAGGAAAAAAACAAAACTGAAAATCACTGATGATGATCGTGTGCTCAAGTTTCAACAACAACCACCTTGTCAAAGCCACCCCTCCTTGTAACCTCCGCGTATAGGACATGCAAGTTCAACTCCTTTCCTCCGATCACAGGGATCCTTAATCAGTTCAACCCACCAAGCACAGTTAGGGAAACCATAGATATAAATAGACACACACACACACATGGAAACATTGCGATGTTCATATCTCATCATTTTGGTGATCCTATTTTGTGAAAACTGTAAAATTAAATGAAGGGAATTTGATCAGGAAAGCTTCTTACATGTGTTTTGTACCAATAGTTTTATGAAAAATCCGAAGGGTGTCCCAGAAAAGAGAAGGGTTGGTGACAACTTCCTCATGGGACGCCAGCGGAGAAGGATAATGCTTACCTTCCATGACACCATTCTTAACAGCCACAGGGACCATAGCCCTCGAACACATATTGTTAATATCTCTCGTTGCCGGAAAATCAAGAACAAAGTTATAAAGACAGTCGGGAAAATGTACCAAGTAAGTAAGAAAGCTTTGGAATAACAAATGGCCAACGTAATAAATGGCAAATGGAGAATTAAGAGAAAATTCCAAGAAAAGGTTTGTAATTAAGTGAGCATAGTTGTATGAGCAAAAGCAGGGGGAGTTAAAGAAGAGAGTTGGACACGTGGCATGCAACAGCTAATAGAATCTATGGCTTTGGCCATATTTTCTTGACTAACAACAACATCTTCTAAGTAAAAAAAAAGGCTCTCAAATCTCAATGGCTAAAGCACTGAGCAGTGAGCAGCAGCAGTGCTCATTAATTTTCACTGCCACAACCTTTATTATTGTTATTAAATGTGTTTTCCGATTCATTCGTTCTTTATTTGTTGTTTTGGTGGTACATTTGTTGGCGCCTGGCGGTTCAATTAATCTTGAAATCGTACTTGAGATTCAAACACTGACAATGACTTACTACAGGGTGAGGGTGAGGGTGAGGGTGCGGGTGCGGGTGCAGTATAAGTATGTATGATTCGTTGTTGGAATTTCTTGAAGAAGGTTTGACATGATTTTTGAACTGATGGCAGTAAAAGCATCTCATCATTTCTTGACGTACATCTTTGATCAGTTTGAGTAGATACAGTCTGCAGGTTGTTTTTGGACCGCCAGACCCAGAGAGTGTCATGCATCAAGCCTTGCTGTACGTACGTGTAAATCTTAGTTATGTTCTTTCATTTTTTCTTTACAGCTAATTCCAATTTGGCCATTCAAATTAGAGCAGTTTATTTATCAAATGGCATTGGTAAAGTCTCTCAATCAAATATTGTTCCATCGATATCATTATCATTGCCTTTTTAACTCCCACATTCACATGAGAGATTTTCATTCTGCAACTTTCACAAGAGTGATTCGCAATTTGAATCATTTTAAAGGATTAGTATAGGTATGGAATTAAAAGATCTTTACAATAATTTAGTTTGGTGCGACTCAAATCAATACACGTAAACTGGTAATTCATATATGAAAATGAAGTTAATTACAATTTAAACACACAATAAAATCGATATAAATTAAAATCACTTAAACCACTGTCGATTTCACAAAAGTTGTTGTGTGATGAGGGTTGAAGTTTACTATTATAATACCTTAGAAATAGACTTCCAATATAACAATTATTCTTCAGTTCATAGGAGTCCAACTCTTTCTCAGATCATATTACTATTCCATATGTGAAAAGAGTTATAATTCTATTACAACTCTTACACTACAACAAACCCTTCTTCAAGGTATGTTATTACAGTTTCACTACAACTCTAACTCAGGTATGTATTCTATAAATACCTCCCCTCCATCACTTTGGAAGGGGATTTGATTCAAGTATTCTCAATTACTTATCGATATTTGCTTAAGGCTCGTTACTGACTTAGGCATCGGAGTTTATTCCTTGGGACCAATCCCGGGGATTTTGTGCAGGTCTTCGGAACGTACGAAGTGTTCAGACGACCAGACGATCCCGAAGACGACGTGAGTTTTCTGAGACTCATCAATTGGCGCCCACCGTGGGGCAAAAAGCAACATGCCTACTACTCGTTTACAGACGTCAAGACGTGAAAATCAACCATCTCCTCCCAATCCTGATCAGCAGGCAGAGAACAATCCTCCCATAGGGAAGAATCCTACGAGTTCGCCTACCGGAACTCCTCGTCAGGACGGACAAGGTTCTGTTCCTCTGAATCAAGAAGGAAGTTCAATTCCCATCGTCAATTTGGATTCACCTGATGTGGTCAAATTTCTGCTCGATAATGGACAACGAATTCAGGCTATGATAGCAAGTCACGCTCCAGGTAATAATTTGGTCGAACAACAAGCTCGCGATGCAAGACAGCGAGATCGGGAACAAGCAATTCGTGAAAGTTACTTAAATCGCGAACGAAATCTTCGACAGGAGTTGCAGAAGGAACATGAGCTCAGATTGAGAGCTGAATAGCGTGTCCATAGGAATAGTCGAGATCAAAATCGGGGTCAGAATCGGGACCATATTTCAGTCACATCTCGCCGAAGAGACTCACGATCACCGAATGGAGACGAAAGACGCACACATTATCGCCAGCGTACACGAGCAGAAGATCACGTCGGAGATAATATGTACATGAGAGACGACCAGCAAAGGAATCAGGAACTACGGTTCGGAGACATAGGCCCATCCGACCTACCCCGTACACAACCACAACGTAATAATGATGATTTGGGTGTAAATTCTCCGTTTGTGACCGATGTGGATAACTATCCTCTTCCGCATAAATTCAAAATGCCAACTCTGCTGTATTACAATGGAGAAGGAGGCCCGGCAGAATATGTGCACCATTACGTGCAAAGCATGATAATCTACAATTACGCAGATCAGATATTGTGCAAGTGCTTTGGAATAACTATGATGGGAACTGCACGATTGTGGTATGACAATCTTCCACCCAGGTCATTTAGAAGATTCAGCGAAATAAAGACAGCATTTACAAACAGATTTGTGCAGAGACAAAAATTTGTGAAAACAAGTATTGAATTGCTCAACAGGGAGACTCTGAATCATTGACTCGGTACATTGACAGATTCATAAATGAAAGCTTAGAAATTGGGCACAGGTCGGAAGAAGTAGTCATTGGAGCATTCACCAATAGTTTACGACCTGGAACGTACGGAGTGTTCAGACGACCAGACGATCCCGAAGACGACGTGAGTTTTCTGAGACTCATCATTGTGAAATAACAAGATTCAATCAAATTCCATTCCTTATTCATATACCCTTTAGTCAAATACCCTGAAAGTTTATATAACGTTTGGAGAAGAGATTAAAAAGGAAAAAAAAACACACACACACACACACAAAAACATTTATTAGTGAACCATGAACCTAGTGGAGCTAGTAGAGTGTAGACTGTGAATGGGCTTGCCAGATTTATGATATCGAATGCACTGGCCAGACCTGGGGCTCTGACCCATATTCAGGTGTAACACTATCCAACCAAGTTTCTAGCTTGTATGTTCTGCTGCATCACAATTGTTTTAAACCGGCCCTCTGGACTGACTGTCCTTTGACCCAAAAAAAATAATTTGTAACCCATTGAATGGTAAGATGGGACACAACGAGGAGTTCGGGGAGTTTTGGGCTTTTGGCGTTTTTCTTTTGTCTATCCAAACCAAAAGCAAAGTGACATTGAAAGGCATCCAAAGAAGTCCAAGATATTTTGCGAATTGGGATATTTTGGTATGATTTGACAAATTATTGCGACTGAAAGTGATATCATCTCATAGTCCTTGAATTAATTTTGCAGGGAATGGACATTTATTACCCATCCGGTTGGTGGGACCAAATCCTATCTCCAACCAAAATCTTACGCCGACTTTGTGTATTAGGGACATACAGTACAGATATGATGAAAATGCAACCAAAATGACGTGGCTGTTACAGAAGGCAGCAGAGGCAGTCAGTCAAGCTGCTGGCTGCTGGAGCTAACCTCTGCTCAACACTCCCTAAAGTGGAGTGAAGGAAAGGAAGATGCCTTAAGAATATACCATTCTCAATCAGCCTCACCGTTTAATCAAACCAAACCCCAAATGGATAAGCTCACCCCACCCCCTCAAACTTCCCATTCCTCTATACTTTACGCTCCTCAGCTGCGTAATTTTATCCCAATTAAATTAAGTTCTTTATTGCCTAACCTCCCAACCACCGACCCCCCAAACAATCTGTTTCTTTTTATTGCTCTTTTTAGCATTATTATCCCATCAAAACTCTCTTCACACTTTTGCCCAAACACCTCTAAAAGTAAAATGAATCACTCTTCTATACTCAGTCTAACTGAACAGCAAAACCTCATACACAAACTACAACTCTTTACCATTCAAGGCAGAGATAAACATGGCCTTACCCTCCTTCGTATCATCGCGCAATTCTTTCCAGGTAAAAAACTTTAGTATTTCTTCTTTTTCATGTCTTATATTCCGATACATTCTCTTTTGGCTTTTCCTAATCAGCGAGGCTTTTGAGTGCGGGGGCTTTCATAAAGTACTTGGAGGAAAAAGTCTTCCCAAATCTTGCTGACAAGCCTTTTTCAGTGGTGTACGTGCACACTGGAGTTGACAGGCGTGAAAACTTTCCAGGCATATCAGTTCTACGATCATTCTATGATGCAATACCAATCAAAGTCAGAGACAATCTGCAGACTATTTATTTCCTCCACCCTGGGCTCCAGTCCCGACTTTTTATGGCCACTTTTGGCCGCCTCATCTTCGGCGGAGGGTAATATTACCAACAACTTTCATGTACCCTTTATAGAAGAAGTTGTCCAAGTTTGTTTTGTTGTCAAACTGACTGACTGAAATTTTGTGGACACTCAGATTATACAGGAAGCTCAAGTATGTGAACAGGTTGGACTTGCTGTGGGACAACGTCAGGAGGAAGGAACTCGACATTCCGGAGTTTGTGTACGATCAAGATGAGGAGATGGACTGCCGACCCATGATCGACTTCGGATTGGAGAGTGATCACCCACGAGCTTACTATGCTAATGCATCTTTTGATTCTGCAGTTCCCCTGTATTCTATGAGATGCATAGCTTAACGGGTAGACGAACCACAGGTGTAAAAAGAGGGAGAGGAAACGAAAACCCGCGTTAAGGTAGCTGATGGTATAGGTTAATTGGCCTCTGGGTTTCGCACAAGGCTTCCTAATTCCATGTAGTGAACTAAAAAAAAAATCTGTATATACCGTAAAAAGAAGGATTCTTCAAAAGCAAAACCTATTTAAATGTTCGAGTAACTATAATGTGAAATTGATTTAAGTGTTCACAGCCACATCAAAATCAAAACTTTAATCGCATTGATTTGGTTGAATTTGCACGAGGGAGATGATCAAGCTCATAACAGATGCTTCTATTTCCCTTCGGCTTTTCTTGCAACTAAATATTAATGAAGTAAGTAATATATTCAAATTTGGTAGAGGAATACAACTGATACAAAATGGATACTAGTCAAGAAATGCAAACAAGACTTAACATTAGAATGATGACGATGAGATATTTTGTTCACTATTTTGTTTTATTATGTCTAATATTCAAAATAAATTTTACTAAAATTATGGATTGAGTGAAATTTACCACGGAATAATCTTGGACAGAGGATTTCACATCTTGTAGCTTGTGCAATAGCGACCGAGAAGTATATTATTTAGCAAAACACATACAACATTACAAAATATAGGAAACAGGTAGCTTTGCCCAGTTTAAAGAACTGGAGAAGTAACCTTATAAACACAAGAGCCAAATAAACCGCACGAGCCACAGACGTACAATGTAACCGATGTTGCACATTCACAGGTGCTAGGAACAAGAGTTGTTCAAACGGTTTCTGCAATTAGAAGATAGCAGCACAAGTCTCTTGATGGGCTACAATCAGCTATAAGGGGAAGCCTTCAATCTACATTGTATAATTATCAATGAATTCAAACTCAAAAACTTTAGCCAAACTATAGTATTCCATTTCGCAATCACCATCAAAAGATAAAAAGATAAAAACTTTACCAGTTCATACAATTTTGACTACCAAGGATTGGGAGTAATCCAGACAGGGGGAGGCCAGAGTAAGTGTGTATGTGAATCACGAGGATAGCATGGCAATTCCTCTATATTACCATCCTCCAAGCTAAATATCCCCAAATCATGAAGTCCAGGAACACCATCATAATCCAACTCGCAATAATCATCCGTAAAGTAAATCCTATTCCCTTTGCATCCTGGAAAATCAGAGGCTAATAAAGCCAATGAAGAATTCCCACCTAGAAACAGAGCCATATCGCCCAAACTCATCACTCTCTCCCATTTTTTCTCGCTTAAGTCCAACCTAAACACGCGAAATTCATTAGTTTCATATGTAGCAAAACCAGCCAGATATGCAAATCCTAAAATCCGCGTAACAAGTAACAATTCACCATATGCATCCACCAAATACTGCATGTCTCCTCCCTCACCCAACCTTGTGGTGCGAATAAACTCCATTACATGAGGTGAATCGCCGTTGATTTCACAAATAGCAATGTTCCCATATTTATCCACAGCATAAGCCAACCCATTAAAATAAATAACATCCTCACTGAAAAAACGAGCATCTTGAACTACAGTCCACTGAGCTTGGCCGAGTTTATAGCAAGCAAGATCGCCAGTCCGATTAATGATTGCCAGAGCCGTAAAATGAGCATCACGAAATGGGCTATTCGAAAGAATGATTTTTTTAATAAAAGAATCACGCATGCCCTTCAAACTACATGGATAGAATTGAGAAACCCGGCTGTCTCCGTCGTCCGGTGATCTGAGGAGATACTCACGGCCGACGTTGGAAAAGTCAAAGCCGGAAACGCATGGGAATGCAGAGAGAGGCGGGAGACTGAATTTGGACCTGGTGAGAGGATTGATGATGAAAATAGAGGGAGATTCGTCGAGGATGATGAGGCAACCGTGGGAGGATCCGCAGCAGCGGCGTTGGTAGGAGGCTTCGGGGAGGTGGAGAACGAGGTACTTGTTATTGGCGAGATTAAAAAAGGCCCGGCGGTGATTTGAGGAGCGGCTTTGAGGAAGCATTAGCCAGGGGAGCTGGCAAGGGAGGTGGGTCGGGGTTGCGGGAGTTGAGGATCGCCATGCGTTACATACTGCTCGGAATCGTATATAGTCGGAGTGGATGCTGAGGCAGCTTGCGATTTTCCAGAGTAATTCCGGCGGGAGAGACGACCAGTCATAGTCAGTGGATGACATTTTCGGCACTTAACAAGAAATCTTGACAAAACTTTTGCAGGAGGTTCGCATAGAATTGAAACTCGAAGCAGACATGGTGGCAACTGGCAATGGTTGCTTATAATATCAAGGTATCGTGTTCAAGCGTCCACATTATTTCATGCCTAAAATAGTTTAATAATCCTAAAAAAAGATGAATTTGAATCCTTGAAGTTTTTGTTACAACTTACAACCATATATAGTAATTAACAAAAGTAATTAAAATTCTATCTTTTCCCTAATTTGTAATCAACAATTTTATGAGCTCTAATCATTTGTTAAAAATTTATGAGTTCGAATCATTTGTCAAAAATTAGGTAAATCACAATGGAATCATTATTGCATTGTTATTATTTGGTTCAAACTCTATAGAGCGTTATTTATAATATTTGATTCAATTAAACTTTAATAATCACAATTAGTCAAAATTTGGTTTTCCTGACTGACCATAATAGACATTCTAAGCAACTTTGGACTCAGCTAGGAAAATACACTTGGCATTGCGGTTCAAACATAGGGGCAGACTGCAGTTGCATTGGCAATAAAAACTGCATTTCCTTGAATAAAAACTGCATAGGTGCCTGAAAGTTAAAATGGCCTATTCTTGTACAAGTAATCAATCACCTGTAAATTCACAACAAATCACAGATTGTGACTATTGCACAACAAATCTACCGTCTACCCACAGCATAAGTTCAAACAAAATGAACGGCAAAGCAACGCTGGAATGGCCACAGACGCCACCACCATCGGAGAGGAAAAACAACAAAAAGGCATGGCATCCCCTTGCTTTACTTGAAACATTCCAATGAGAGTCTCAATGTGGTAACTGATTTGCAATGCAATGCATATGAGAGTCACCCATTCGTGCTGTCTTTGATCATACTTGAAAAAGCAGAGTTTTTCTTTCTTATTTTTCCAGGGTCTGGATGTGGTGTGTGGTATTTGGTTAAACCCTGTCACTGGAACAAATAAAAGGTATCAAAACATTTAGATAATTCATGCATCATCATAAGAGGTTTTGGATTTCCACCACTGCACTCTCCAACCAACAGAAAAAGAACAAGAAAAAAAAAAGACTTCTGACCAAAAGTTACTACAGAAAAAGAAATCATTATTTTCTAGTCCAATATTAGGGACGAATCATCCCCAAAATCCTTCTTAGGAATATAAAATGATTAAACTTTGGACAACTGCCGTATGATCTTTCCGCTTGTCATTTACTAAGAAGTACTCATCTACCACAAGTCTGCAATTTCCCAATCACAGCATCACCAAGAACTGTTAAAATTACACAAAATCAGAAAAACTAAAAGTCTAACATAGCCAACAAGACAAGTAGCAAAGACACACATCAATGACTGTTCAGGAGAAGGATAGTTTACGAACAAAATAGATCGACAAATGAAATAACAATAGCCTACATGTTAACTTACCTAGCCAGGCCCTCAACCTCAAGACTTGCAACATCAGGGTTGATGTCCTTGCTCACAAAGCGCAAATCAGGATAGTTACGATAATTCAGGGAATGCAACCAGAGGGCAACGACTCCTTCCTTGTGCTCTGTAGAGGCAATATGAGAATAAATATACTTCATTTTAAAGTCCTCTGCCTCCTCTTCACACGTTTTCATGGACAACTCTTCATGACTGTCCTTCCACTTCTGATTGTAAGACGTGAAGAAGCACTCATCCAGGTATAGTCCAACCTCAGGAGCCATAGGCACGTTTATATCAACATCCCTGATTTTACAAATTAGTGTAGTTTTAGCATGAAAACAATAACAACTAAGACTTTATCCAACCATGTGGGGTTGGCTACAGCCATCATTCTATCTATGGTTTTAGCATAAAAAGTCACAAACAAAAATGTAGGCTACAAAGGCACAATGAAACTACTTACTGTCGAAAAGCTGCTTCGATCAATGATTCAGGAGCAGCATTCCTCATAATGGCCACCACAAGACCAATCATTTTTCGTATCTGATGAAGCATAAAGCTCTGTCCAACAACTTCACACTTGACAAACTCAATACCTTCAACATTAACCGTGGTGTTTGCTTCAAATGAGATGATATATCTCCGGGCAGATGGGTCCTCGGCTTTTGTCCTCGTTGTAAAATTATGAAAATTATGTGTTCCCTGATAATACTTTAGGATTCTATTAAACCTCTCCTTCTCCTCCTCCCCATAGCAAAATTCAATCTTTTTCACAGCTTTACCTCCCTCAGTTTTGTCAACTACAGGAGCTTCATCCTCTAATACCTTCATGGTGTCATTACTTAAATTGTCACTGTTATTATCACCAGCTGAAGAAGTTACGAGTTCCTCTATAACTTGAGCAATCCCATTGTTCGAAGAAATGCCTGACTCAACCGTAATTACCTCAGGCCCGGTTTTAGATTCGAAATTACGTTTGCCCATTATTCCTACTACCTTTCGACCTCTTTCGGAACACTCAAAACACTTAACGAGCTCATTTCCAGAACCCAAACTAGCTAAAACACTCTCCCTATCGCGATGACAGCTAGGATCAAGAGCAAAAACAGGGATCAAATAAACATACCTTCGCCGATCACAGAACTTTTTCGCATTAAACGAGTGCGTCACTCGCTTATAACCAAAGATTCGAATCTGCGGAGGCAGAATCGAATTCAAACGCTCGACTAATCCAGGCGGGTCAACATAAAACCTGCCGGAAACAACTTGGCCGACTGCGCTGACTCCCTTATCCGTTCGGGCAGACCTGGCCCAGTCAAAGCGTTTAGGACAACCCCGGTCTTGCTCAGGTACAGCCCCTGCGTGAAAAAGGGCTTCTTCGAGGTCACCCTCGATGGTTTTAGCTCCGGGGTTTTTCTGCATGCCTTGGTAGCCCACGCCGCAATAGGCGAAGAACATTGCGATTTTGCGGCGCTTGTATCTGGGTTTTCTCTGGGGGGCGGGACCCTCACTCTCTTGAGGTGGGGCGGAGGTAAGGTCATTATCTTCGTCGTCGTCAGTGGACATTTTGAGCTTTTTGGGGTTGGGTTCTTCTTGAGGGAGTGATGGTGAGTGTGGGGATGAAGGATGAGTTTCGTTCTCCATTGCTGGTGCTGAATAGTACTCCGTATTATTTTAATTTAATTAGC
This sequence comes from Ophiorrhiza pumila, assembly GCA_016586305.1. Lineage (NCBI taxonomy): Eukaryota > Viridiplantae > Streptophyta > Magnoliopsida > Gentianales > Rubiaceae > Ophiorrhiza > Ophiorrhiza pumila. The sequence continues at coordinate 822,717 of BLIW01000010.1, read as the reverse complement.
CATTAAAGTTCAAGCACCACGATCTTCTACAGTTGCATATAAAGATTTAAGTTTCATAAAAAAAATAAAACCCTAAAAGATGCAGCACAGGTATTAATGGTACTGTTCTAAGGTATAGGTAACTGCAAAGTCTGCAATGAGCTCTATGAAGGCGTTATTATTGATTAACCTCTATATCAAATGTGACTTTCAATTACCCGCCTCCTTTTGTGCTTTCAAAGGCGGGAACTCTGCGCCTTCTTTTAGAGGCGGGAATAAAATAACCTTTGTTTTGTCTTCACGCTTTCCTTATAATTCTCTTGAAAGGCAAATACTATAATTGTTTAGCGCCTTCACTCCCAAATTGGTAATGGATATTCTAAATCACTTTTGTGTATATATGTATTATTCTATAAGGTTTTAACAATTGGTAGAATCATTCCTCCCTTAAAGTTCACTCATCATTATTTAATTAGAGTTTTAGTTTTATAAAGTGATACACTTAATGATATATAAAATTTAAAGGCCAATAGATCTTCTATATTATTTTTGTTTATTATTTATTTTATCTTGTACCAAAAGGTGGAATCGCCTACTTTAGGTGCCCCTACCCCGACCCGATAGGATTGTGTAGGTGGTAGATCATGGTGACTGAACCCCTACCCCGGCCTGATAGAATTATGTAGGTGGTAAATCATGGTGATTCAACTAATCAAAAACCAAACCTTTACCCACTAGCCCCATCACTTAGAGAGGTTGCTCCCACACTCTACTAGTGGGATTCGATCATTGGTGTATTGTTCCAAACTTTAACTATGTGATCAGCTGAGTTGCCCGTGCAGGTTGTATTATTTATTTTATCATTTTATAAGATTTTGACACGAGTATTTAATAATTATCCCTTTAATTCACTAATCATTCGATAGAATTTTAGTAATATCTAAAATACATGAATCACATTTATAGAGAGAAATACATATAGTCATAAAAAAAAGTTGAACCACAACACGCAATGGATCTTCTTATCACCTTTGCTTATAATTTCTTGTATAATTATGTATGATTTTAAGATTCACATATTTCTTAAAATTCATTATCAGCTTATAAAGGTTTAGTTTTATCTAAAATGTTACACACAATGACAATGAGACAGAGATGGCTTGCATTCAATCAAAACCGGGGTCTTCTTCGATGGCAATAGATTGAAGTCCTAATAGTATTCTTGAATTAGTCTTTAAATTTGGTAATGGAAATATTACTGGAGATGGATGGACATGGACCCTCCCACCAAACCAAAGCATCGCGCACAAACAGCTTTCCAGAACGGCCAAGTATTGATTCGCGCTCGTAACTCGTAAGAGAAGAGGGAATCAGGAGTCTATATTCTGTGATGGTTCTTTTTCTTGGACAAATGAGCATGCATGACATTACTCCAACACAGCCTTCATTTCCGCCTTCTGTCCCACCTTACTAACGTTTTTTCGTTCTCAACCGTCAACCTTCCACCCATTGGAATCACTCGATCAAAGTCCACTGCTAAAAATGAAGTACCTTTTATGACGGCCCATCGAATCTCTCATCTCCACTTTGCAGTCTTTTGCTAAAAAACCATGAATTTCACAAGCTTTGGAATTGTGTTTGGTTGTCATTCTTTTTTATTGCTGTCATAAAAATTCTGACTTTCTTCAGTGCTTCCCTCTTTTATTGTAATTCCGTTCCCACAAGAATCAAATCCCATATTCGGCCTTTTTGTATCTCCAGCTTCGCTTTTCTAGCACTATAAATACACATATGGAAGACTGCGAATACTTGATTAACCTGCAATAGACAGCTTCAAGAACCCACATTTCCGGTATTTAATTCTTCTTTTCTTCAAGAGTTTTTTCAAAAATGTAATCTTGGAATACATGTCTACGTTTTGCGGCTTTGTGAAAAATTGTATGGATCCTTACCTTAGCATTCTTATTGCAATTGCTTTTGTAAAGTTTTCTTTGATCGTATGTGGGAACTGGGAAAGTATGGCTCCTGATCAGGATTTGTTTTTACTGATTCATGTTGTGTTATAGTTCGCGTGTTTATAAAATGGGATAGGTCACCTTCACCACACAAGAAGCCATGGAGATTAGTATCACCAGAGCAACCTTCCTCCTCGTTGATAAGTAGTGACCATAAAAATTGAGAAATAAAAAGTAGCAAAATTGAATCTTTAGTTAAATTCTAGCACAAGGCTCGCATACTCTCTGCCGAAATGATGCAATTTTTCCCACAAACTTCTTCTGACTTGAAGTTAGATCATAAGCTTTAAAAATCCATTCTTTCTAAATTTGTGCATGTGGTTATGGTGTAATTAGCTTAATTTGTATGCAGGGCATTTTTGGTCCTCCACTTCGTTTGATCCAGAATCAGATATTTGCTAAGGTTTCGCTTATCAGATATGGGTTACCCGAGCATTGTAAGCATCATAACCCATTTCTTGATCCCCTTTTCTCCATCAATCCATCCATGATAAGTTATATGAGGTGGATCTGCATGCTTGTCAGTTGACTCAGTTCTACAATCTGATTTGATCTTGAACCAAAATGCAGGGATCAGGTGAAAATTTTCAGCAGCTGGATCCTGGTATAGCTTTCTGCTTTTTCCTTATCAATTTCATTGCTTCCACAGAAATTTTGGATGAATTGTACCATACCATCATCCAATTTACTGGCTGTTGTCTGGGCTTTTTCCCTTTTTCTCAATCAATTTTGGAGTAGCGCATTGGTGCCTTTGGGTGTTATTTAATTATTTAGTGAACAACTTACTGCATGTGTAAGGTCTCAAATGCATCTATTGTGAGGAACTCTAGGTGAATTGTTGCTTTTCTCATGTTAAAGCTTGAGGATTCTAGTGTGTTGCAAGCAGAGAGAAAAAGCCTTTTCCATGTTTTGATAAATGTGCTCCTCTATTCCTGAAATGATAAAAAGTCCAGAAATGCATCCCACCCTATTATGGCCTTTGGTCACTGCAGTCATTTATCATGAGATGATTTGCACACTATAGTAGTTCATTCAATAAAACAACTCTTTTATAAGGAAATGGAAATTGTAACATCGAAACTAAAAATATCTTTCGTAGAAGATCTTTTAGCAGTTCTAGTGTAAATGGTCAGTCTGCACAACATTATTTAGTTGATTAATTGCTACAGGTGTGAAAGTCTGTCCGATTAGGGGGAATGGAGATCGGAATGGACAGAAAACTTATAACATTTTCCATTCATTGTGTGTGTTTCTTGAGATGTGACATTTGTGTTGATAATTTTGAAGTAGAAAATATCCTTCTGCTCTTTACTTCATGGAGGAATTGGATGCTCATGAGGCTCATTTTAACTGGCGTGTTCATATATTTGCAGCGGCTGTCTTACGCAATGGGAAAGAGATTTTATTGCAGGTGATTTGACTATGTTAGCTTCTGTAGCCTTGTCTTTGTAATAGGAAGAAATTTATGCCATTGCCTTTCTGTTAGCTCATATATGCATTGATGTTTGTCATCAATGTTGACCCTTCTAATGAGACTCCTATACACAGTTGATCATAAAATCATTCTCTTTGTACTGAATTTAGGCTGAAAAAGGATCTCTGTAAAAACATAAAAAAGTCATGGTGATATTACTAAACAAATGTATAGAATCTGACAAATCATTTAACAGGCATACAACTGGGAGTCTCATAAACATGATTGGTGGAGAAACTTAGACAGCAAAGTTCCTGATATTGCGAAATCTGGCTTCACATCAGCTTGGTTGCCTCCGGCAACCCAATCATTTGCGCCTGAAGGTCTAGAGAAAATCTTCTTCAAAACTTAAAACTGATCTCCATTTCATGCTATAAGACATCGAAACACTTTCTTGTTGTTTGTGAAATCAGTTTTTGTCTTGTCTTTGTAACAGGTTATCTTCCGCAGAACCTTTATTCTCTGAATTCTTCATATGGTTCTGATTACCTCTTAAAAGCTTTACTTAGTAAGATGAAACAGTACAAAGTCAGAGCCATGGCTGACATAGTAATAAATCATCGAGTTGGAACTACCCAAGGGCACGATGGAATGTATAATCGTTATGATGGGATTCCATTGTCATGGGACGAACATGCTGTTACATCTTGTACTGGTGGGCTGGTAAGCATATAGTGAATAGGAACTATTAATTCATTGACATCAAAGAAGCAATTATGTATTCTAATGAATGTCTGTCTTCTTAGTTTGCATCAGCTTGATTAGCATGCTTTATTTGTAACTACACCTTGCTCTTTCTGTGGCTCTCCTCTTATATCGTTCTTCCATCTAGAATAATATTTGAAATTGTTTATCTGAACAAAAAGAAACGTCAGGGAAAATCAGTTGAATATTTTTTTCTGATTAGATATATCATTAATCCAAATAAACTTTTCTATCACTTTTCAGGGTAACAGAAGTACAGGGGACAACTTTCATGGTGTTCCAAATATTGATCATTCTCAAAACTTTGTTCGAAAAGATATTATTGATTGGATGAGGTGGCTTCGCTACGATGTTGGTTTCCAAGATTTTCGCTTTGATTTTGCAAGAGGGTAATAACTATTATTCAATGGAAAGTCTGAAGTTGTTTCTCTTCTCTTGTTGTCTACATAGATTTGCTTTGCAGCTCATTCTCCCTTGTTGCCTTTCATCTTTTGGATTTAGTTATTCACCAAAATATGTGAAGGAGTACATAGAGGGTGCAAAGCCAATATTTTCTGTTGGGGAATGTTGGGATGCTTGCAACTACAATGGCCATTACTTGGAGTACAACCAAGGTAATAAGATTTTTTGAAATGGTACCAACTATGCCACGAAAATCGGCTGCATTATTAACTAGTCACAAGGTTGTTATGTAATTGCTTATGCGCTTTCTCATTGAAGATGACCCACCCCTCTCCTGTTTCTTTGAAATGTTAGTTATGCCTATTCATATGGTCCTGTTTAGCAAGTTGCTGTTTGATTATTTCAAAACTTTTGTCCTTGATGTTTTCATGGCTTTTCTGTTTGCAATAGAATACATAGGTCATTTTTGGAGGAAGACTCTGAATAAAAGACTAAACTTTATAGATGTTCTTCCGGGAGTGTATAAGAATCAGGCGACAGATAAAATGGTACTTCACCAATCTATAGCGAGAAACTTATGACTCTGAAATCATGCTTCATAAGTTAAACATGCAGATAGGACTGTGTCAATAACCTTTCACGTTGATGATTGGTTCTGTTATTTCAATTTAGTTTAAATATGAAGTTTTTGATAGCTTATGTATGATAAGTCTCACTGATAAACATTTCATGTAGTTATTACTTTGCTTCTTTCCTCTGCTAAAAATCGAATTCTTTACTTTTAACCTATGTCTGTGTTTTACAATCCAACTGTAGACAGTCACAGGCAAAGAATCATCAACTGGATTGATGGTACGGGTCAACTTGCAACTGCTTTTGATTTTACAACAAAGGGAATTCTTCAGGTAATATTCCTATGAATATCGGAGATGCTCTGTTCCAATCTTCTAAAGTAACTCTAGAGGCTTACCCATGGGGCATTTTACTCCACTATTGAGGGTGCTGCTTTGATTGTCTTCTTCACCAGGCTTATGGGAACAAATTCAATAGCAAATCAATTTCTATTATGTTGATAAATTATTCAAGAATCAACTTTAGGATATAAACATGATTCAGTGGCCAGTATAATCCTTAGTCTGATCCTCCTCCTTAAAGATTATGTCTTTCAACTCAGGAAGCAGTAAAAGGAGAATTTTGGCGCCTGCGTGACTCTCAAGGTAAACCACCAGGCGTTATGGGATGGTGGGCATCAAGAGCTGTCACTTTCATTGATAATCATGACACAGGATCGACTCAGGTTTTTAACTTAATACTTGTAAAGCAGTTACATGTTTAGCATAATTTGTTTAGTCACTCCCTTTGCTAGGGGGAGCGAATTCTCAGAATCAATCCTGGTGTTCATTAAGATATAACATCTTGATTGTTTGCCAATTGTACAGGCTCACTGGCCATTCCCTGCAAATCATATTATGGAGGTACTTTTATGAATTTCTCGCGGACCTTGGTGCTTATTTTGTTTTTTCAGCTTCTAGGATCCATGTAAATGTTAATATATATATAACAGCACAGTACTGTCATTTGAGAGATAAGTTTTGCTATACAATTATTGAATGTGTTAGTGAATTACAAATTCTTATTGTACAGGGTTATGCCTATATTCTCACACATCCTGGGATCCCAGCCGTATTCTACGACCATTTCTATGACTGGGGCAATCCCATTCATGACCAAATTGTTAAGCTGGTATGTCGCTTGAAATTATACTCCAAACAAGTCTGTCCCCTTAATGGTTTTGAATAACAGTCGCATTGAAAATGCATTGCAGATGGCCATTCGGCGATCTCAAGACATACATAGCAGATCATCAATAAAAATTATCGAAGCAAAACCAAACTTGTATGCTGCAATGATTGGAGAGAAAATATGCATGAAGATAGGAGATGGATCATGGTGCCCAACTGGGAGGGAATGGACACTTGCAACTAGTGGACATAGATATGCAGTCTGGGAGAAGTAGTTCCTTTACTTGTTGATGGGGTTTGGGGAAGGAATGAGGCATCAAACCAAATCATGTGTGAATAAAGTCTTCCAACCTCTTTAGTTGGATGCATTGGAATTCAAAATCCGAATAAACTGATTATGCCTTTTTCTTTCGTCTTTCCCATCCCGTGCCTAGCCATCAGCCATGCATGGTGGTGTTTGTGAAACTTGGTCACCACCACCAGTACGAGGATAGTTATGCCTATAATACTGATAGAAGCCATACATAGGCCAGTAATCTCGGGGGGCTTTCGTGATGTATCCACTATCCAGTATTCTCCTTAAAAGGATTGCAGGCTTGCAAATGCGCAAGCCATAATATGCTAGATTAGTTTTTATGAGATTGTATTTTTTTTCCTAAAAAATCCGGGGTCCTAACTCATAAAATGGAGAATTGCCAACTAAAATAGAGAATTTTCCATTCTTGTGCCATAATATATTATTTATATGTATTTTTTACTATATTGTGCACAAAAAATTGACAATTAAAAATATGCATAGAGATTTTTCTAATCTTTCTCCTGCCACAATATACTAGATTATATTTTTCCCATTATGTTGTGAACAAAATATTGACCATCAAAAGCATGTATAAATAGTTTTTTTTTTGAATTTTTTTTTTCAAAAAGCTAAGGCTATATATAATCTACAAAAACATATAATTTTAATTTTTTTTTACCATAATGTATTAGTATACATATTTTCATGAAAAACCAAAACTATTTTTTTTCACCTAGACACGGTAAGATTTAGTTTTACAACTCATGAAATTTCGTCTTTTGAGTTTGAGGGGTTTGCACTCAACTAAAAAACTTAAGACCCATAAGGTGTAAATTAAGTTACAAACAGTGCATGTGTTTGTACTAATTATTAGTTTAGTATACTTTTTAAGTTATATCTGCATCTTGCATCTTCGTGTTTATTATTTAAATGTAAATTAACTAGTTAAGCATGAAGTCGATCAAGAACATTCATGAATCATTGTTCTTCTAGCTAGTAAGGAGTATGTTTGCATAATTAAGCATGCATGTTTAGATGAAAGAAATATGTATCTATAATCAATAATTGTTGGTGCCTAGGCAGTAGGCAGAACATGTTTGCACAAGTATGTTCTTTCTTTTTTTTTTATGTCTCAAGTTTCTTAATTATGCAACTCCATATCTATCCGCTACTTCACTGCTGTTGCGTCAAATTAATCTGAGCCTCAACTATTATATTCAACACATATTCCTGTTTATTTTACCCCATTAATGGCCGGCATTAATTTCAAGCAATACTCGCGGTACGTACCTTGTAACTCTTGGCCTAGCAAGCATAGTGATTTGTGTAGCAACGTAGTTTGGTGCGCTAACCAGAATTGTGGATATAATGCAGGATTTTAAAGCTATCAATATGTCCAAACTAAAGGGTAATCCCAGAATGACAATATGACATGACACAAATCACAAACATACATTGACTGAAACAGCATGCATGCACTGTACTACTGTTGTTGGTTTGATGGTTTGATGGTTATGCTATATATCCACAACTTGAATCAATATTAATAGATTATGGTATTGGTACTGCATTGGGGTGGGGGATGGATCAATATTTAATCTTGCAGACGTTCATGTTATGTTGCATTGTTGCTGAGCTGAGCTACCTTTGAGTTTTTTCTTATTTTCAAAACAAACAAAATTAAAACAGAGGGAGGAATGGGAGGGGCCATACTCACATCACCATCATAAGCATCGTCATCGACCTCATGATTTATGTCTTGAAACTCAATACCATCTTCCCCCACCACCACCCCATCACTGCATCTCTCCCATCTTCTTTATCCCAACAATAAAACCCACACTAGTGTCATCATCACCATTTCATCATCCTCTCTCTCCCCCTCACGTGACATACACAGTCTTCCAAGAAATGAAGAGATCAACCATCGTTTTATATATCATTAATGGGAGAAAAATGTTTTCCAATTAACCTCAAATGCAGTTGTACTCTTTGACTTGGTTCAACGTTTTCTCTAACCTTTTGCTTTTAATCTAGTAGTTAGGGTCTAGCCATGAAGATGAAGAGGGACTTAAGTCAACAATATATAAATACGCCGTACATATATTAATGCTTTGTCCTTTGCAGTTTGCTGTACTGCTGAGTTGCATTTTTAGGACGTCATGAGCTGTATACATTAATCATCATATGGTAAAAGTGTGAGATATTTTGTTCAAGCTCTTTTAAATTATAACTAATTAGGGTTCAGTTATTTTTTAATTAAAGTTTATTAATTATAAAATAATTATAATAATATTTATGCTTTTATTACATAATTTTAGTAAAATTATTTTGTTTTGAATATTAGATATAATAAAATTAGATAATATTGGATAGACTATGTTGTCAAAAATTTCTTGAATTCTTTATGTACTATTTTATACTATTATATATATATATATATATATATGCATGCCTTGACAAAAAGCAATAGTAATAATGTATGTGTAGCTATAGTGCCAGATTTTCATAGGTAAAACCATCCTTTCTTTTTTCTACGAAAGAAAAAGAAATCACTATTGAGATGGCACCTAGCGTTTTGAATTGGGGGCAATGCATTAACATTTAACATTATTAAGGTGGAAAAACTTTGTATTGATTGATCATGCTATTAATTTTAGGGGGTTGTTTCTAGTTCTTGAAGTTTTTCCACTTGGGTGATAAAAATTAATGATACTTATTATCATGCTTGCCAATTAAATTTAAATCTGTTGATCAGTTACTGAAATAGAAAATATGGAAAAAAAAAGTATGATTAAATCAGTCAACCACTGACATCGAGTACACGTATCTTTATAGTATAATTCTCTGCGGGCTGCATGTAAAAAATTTAAAAAGCCATGGCTGCGAAGCTTTTGAGAGATCCCCACCTGCGACCCAATAGGTTACAATCATCACAAAGTTGGCTAACCCATGCATCATGCATCCACAAGTGCACGATTGATACAAAGTTTTTTCATGTTGCCTCATATACGTACTACGACTTTCTCATTTATACAATTTAATTTAATTAATTCTATAATACCCATAAACCAAATATAAGGGCCAAATCATAAATAAGTAAAACTATAGGGACATATTAGCAAAATGGTAAAAGTTAGTCTTAAAGACCCATAATTGCTTATGCTTAAGTTTTATTCTTTCTTCCCCAAAATTCACCTCCATTTCCCTCTCCTCACTAGGGCAAGAAGAAGAAGGAGTGGATTGAAGAAGAAGAAGGAAGTATTTCCCTACAATTCCATCATTTGAGGTAAGGAAACTACTAAGTATAATTGTCCATAGTTAGGTCTTTGTTTAGTCTTCTAGAATGGTAATAAGTGGAAATTTCATTATGATAGGGAAGTGAATCAAAGAAGAGTAGGGTGATATCTTAAATCAAGGGCAAGGTTGTAGAGTGAGTTCAAGTAAGTGGATTGATATTACTTTATGTTTTTACTTGATTTTGATAAACATATTTGGAAAATTTGTTATGTTATTATATGGAAATGGATTGAGCATGTGTAGGTTATAACTTTGATGAATATGAAATGTATGCAGTGGCCTTTGTGAAAGTAAAGTGTTTGATGAAATGTTTGAATGAATTTGAATTGTTAATGGGCTCTTGAATGTTTCTCGGAATGATTGGTAGGAACATGTTCCAAATAATGTAATGGCCTACCTAGCGGGATAAACAGCTAGGAACCCAATGTAATGGCCTACCTGACGGGATAAACAGTCAGGCCTGGATCCAGTGTACCGAAAGTGCCTTGAACCATTCTTGAGCTAAACGACAAGTACTAAATGTATTTGTAAATATGATTGAAAAATGATCGTGCCACTTGCTATGATATGTATGTGTGTGTGAATTGAAAATGTTTTCAAATGTTAGTTTTCATGTGTGAAATGTTTTACGAAAGTATATTATGTATATAACATGCTCAAACCCATGAAGGAATGTCAATATCACTTACTGAGCATAGTGTTTGCTCATACCACTATTATTGTCATTTTTGCAGATTGTTAACGTTTCGGATGCCTTTTGGTGTGATTGCTTGAAAGAGAAGAATGGTTGTTTTGTGTATTTTGTAGTTGATAGAGATGAAGTTGTGAATATTGTAGTTATGTATAGATGATGTTAAAGATGGTTAGAATGATGAACATTGGAGCATTTGTGTTTCTCCTTTTGATTATAGTGAAGATTCGTAGCATAATGATGTTGTAAATGTGTGAATATGTAAAGCGAAGAGTAATGAATGTTGGTGTTATTGGAACTACGTTTCATTTGATTCAGTGTATGGATTTTGTGATGTTTGAGAAGAGTATGTAAGTTGAAAGAAGAAAAAGTAAAAATTCGAAGTTTTAGTTTTGAGGGCCCGACGTCGCGACGTGCGACTCTCCACGTCGCGACGTCCATAATAAATCAAACGAATTGTTTTTCCAGTGAGTGACGTCGCGACGTGGAGACCCCTCCCACGTCTCGACGTGCACCCACGTCGCGACGTGGAACCCTCCACGTCGAGACGTGGGGAAATTTTTCATCACTTATGGAAATTTCAGATTTTGATTGTATTCCAAGGTTTTAAATCTTGTTTCTTGGCCTTAATGTGATTTTTTATTCATAGAGGAGATAAATCATTGATTGTAATAGATGTTATGTACGTTAATTCCAACCAAACACTTGAGGATATTGTCTTTAATTGTGTAATGAGGCTTCGCACTCTTGAGAACTATCGTCCCAAGGGTGTGACCGTGCCACATCGGAGTTCGGGGCGTGACAAATTCTGCCATATTGGACAAAACCATGCACACAGAATGCAGTTCCATTTCTTTTTTTTCTTGTAGAATAATTATCTCAACTTAAATAATACTACTAAAACGGAGGAAATTAAAGAAACGTGACTGAAATCGCTTGAAAAGCACAGACAATTCAAGAGTGCGTGATATAAATTGTAATGGCTGACTTAATTATGTGCATTCTATTTTAATCAGTTGTTGCAGTTAGTTTATGAAGAATGATATAATAAATATTTAAAAAGCCATTTGATCAGAAGAAGATGACAATAAATAATAATTCGAGGTACACGAGCTTGGAATTGTTCTTCGGAAGAAATCTGCAGGAATATATGCTTAATTGGTCCCCAATATCGCACATTCAACTTGAAGGTAACATGCACGTTAAAGGTCAAAGAACAGAATAAGAATGAAAAGTTGCGATTTCAGGCCTGATTCTTACCAAGGACACAAAAAAGGTTTCGGAAGATTTGTTTTTTTTTCCAGGGATCGACCATTACAAGGGAGAATTAATGCATGCAGAAATGAATGAATGTCCTACTGATTGGCTACTTTTGCAGTTGATTCCACTGGTGCATCTGATCACTAAACTCCACACGGAGGATCGAGTTATTATTCATGTCAATATAGTTTAGATCACCATAAATAAAGATGTGCATGACATATATATTTGAATTATGAATTATATAAATTAGAAGCATTGTTAATGTTTATTAGCTTATCACTCTCTCTATAATCATTGTCAATTTCTTCTATTCTTCCTAATAAAATTTGTCTCTTTTTACTTAAAACAATTATGCTTACAAGGGTGCGTTCATACTAGCACTAATGCATCGCATCGAATCCCATCAGAACTCCGAAGTTATTAAGTGCGAGTAGTACGAAGATGGGTGAACCCCCTAGAAGTCCTCCTTTTGCATCCCTTATTTTTTAAAAAATTTATCCTCACATTATATATATTCTACACATTTTGGACGACCTCATTAGTGAAGAAAGATAGCGAATACTAGAACTCAAGAGAAAAAAAAAAAGAGTAAAAGTATTTGTAAGTACTAAGTAGTGGTAATTAGCTAGAATGATGATGAAGAAGAGTTGTTTATATACGTTGTTGATTATATGAGTGTCCCAATGATTCAATCATGGCAAGGTTTGACATGAAGTCAATATTGATAACTGGTGTCTGTACCGTACCTCAAGAAGACTAATGAGAGGTGAGATAAAAGAATAGAATACTGTCCATATTTTTATTAGAGATAGGTCTTTAAAAGTTTTACTATGATGATGTAGTAGTAGTAGTAGGATTCTGAGTATCTTTTGTGTTTGATGTTTGAAATAAGAAGCATAATTTAATGGGTTTGGTTGGGGGCAGTTTTATTGCAATAAATGGGATGATGGGAAACAACAACAATAATACTCACAGTTCACAGACTAGCTGCTGCTGCTACATCCATCATCTTCTATACAGTATACAGTATGCACACACATGCATGCATGCATGATGCAAGAAACAGTGGCTAGTTAAAAATAAAAACTACTGCACTTTATAACATTTGTGGAAGTTTTGCAGTGCAAGTTTGAGGAGAGGTATAGAGTGTTTTTAATACTGAACAAGGATAGGCTGATAGCAACAGAAGAAAGGAGGATGGAATTAAAACACACAACATGCATTGAGTTGAGAGAGAGAGAGAGGGTAAAATGGTGGACTAATTGCCAATGGTATGGGTGTGATGAGTGCGACATTTCACTCGACAAAAGGGAAGATTTTATCTCTCTCTTGGTGTTGGAAAAGGAGATGATCTGAAAAGAGAGAAGCTCCAACTGCACCCACTCCACTGCTCCCACTGATCTACTCACTCACTAGCTCTGGACTGTGGTAGATGCATATTACTAATTGAACATCACTTTGACCTACATTCATTCATTTCATTTTTGCCCATTTTAAATTTTCTTCTAAGTTCTATACCCCCAAGTCCAACAACAAGCTTAGGATGCCAAGTTGGGTGGAGGATGACTTCTGTCCCACCACTAAAATATACTCTCTCTAATTTTAAATTAAGATACAATTTGTATTTATGATTCAAATTAAATATTATTTTATTTTATTTATTTTACTTTTATTATCATTTTTATTGTATTAAATAAAACGAAAGAGCAAATTAATCTCTATACACAAACTCCAATCATCATAATGAGGTTATTTTAATTATTTTAGTAATTCTTTAATAAGTGCGTAAATGTCTTAAACATACACTTATTTAGAATATAAGAGTGAGTACTAATTACGTAGTTGCTGCCAACATTAATTTAACCAAAATTTGTTTTTAATGGGGATCTCCATCTCCTCCATTCCAATACTCCTTTTTTCTGTTTTCTCTGTTTAGCTGAATAAATTTTTTTGTGCTTCGTATAGTAACTTGTAAGGCTCTTGCAGTGTACATGACATCACTTCTGCTTCTGGGATTACATTTTCTTGACTCATCAGTTACTGTTGAAAGCAAATGCAGAAGAACAAAATTCCAAGACTCATCATTTACTTTGTACTGCTATGTTTCCGTGATGGAAAAAAGAGCAAAGAAAGTCCAACTGATGTTACTACTGCTGATTTACACTAGCTTCATCATCGAGTGTGTTGATATCCAATGTAAATTTCTGTTTGTATTTTTTTTTTCCCTAGTAAAAAATTTATAGGTTTTCACAACATGGCTAAGCCACTCCATTGTTGCCAAGTTTTGAGGTGAATGTTTCGACATCAAAGCAGTTGGAGATCAACTGATGATTTTTAATTACTTATTTACACTTTTGGAACATCAAAACTCCTGAAACTATGAACATATATATCCATCCATTTATTAGAAATTCTCACTTTCTTTTACACTGTGGAAAAGAAAGTTGTGTTTCTAGCAATGATACTACCACACCTATCTAGTTTGGAGAAGAATTTAGTGTAAAAACTGTGTTACCTAATTTCTATGGCCACATAGTTGAGATTTTAGTAGGCAAGGTTTTTTTTTTCAATACAAATTCTGATCTATTGCAAATCGTCGCAACTTGAAATTATTTTGAATCCGAGATCTCATGCTAACGCATTTACCCAGTATTGAAAAGGCATGTTGCTCACCATAGATATATGAAGATTTTATTGTATGTAGTACAGTGCTAATGACATTTTTTTTTTCATTTTCAAGTAGAAGAAGCCATTTCAACAAGATACAAATAATGATATACTGGAGGCTGCAGCCATAACCAGAAGTCTAATAAAGAACTACTCACATCCACTCTGCACGAACCAAAGTTTTCCTTAATAACAACAATAAATAAATACTCACTTCCAGTCTGAAATTAATAATCCTTCTAGTTTTGTCATTTTTATTCTGTAAAGCAACGACAACTTTCTCCCCATTACTTACCAGCTAAATCCTAGGCCTTTTCGCACCCTTTCGTTTAACTTTTTCAAATTGAACACACGAGAGATATGCATTGCATCAGAATCGAGGAGAAGGGAGGGTTCTAATTCCATCGAGTAGGGCAAGAAAAGACTGATGGTGGGGGTTTGAGTTTTTTTTTCATCAGAAACGAGGAAGGTATAGGAAAAAAAGAATACTCCTAACCATGATGATTCTTTGATCCTTTCTCAAAGAAAGAAAGAATCAAGTATGCTAGCAGTATGATGTATGAATATGATCCATCCAATCCGATCATTATCTCTCACTGTTGTCTGTCTGTAAATCTGAATCCACCTCTTAAGTCTCACCACCACCACCACCTCACCACCACCCCTATTAATTATTTACTGCTCCTTACTCTCTCTCTCTCTCTCTCCTATTTATTTACAAGCCTAGCTCATCTTCCATCTTAAATAGTGCCCAACTGCCTCTCCTCTTCCTCCAATCTCTCATCTCGAACTGAGAAACTCTTTTATCTCCCTGCATGCTTTTTGTCTTTGTTCCTGGCCCTGGCAATGGCAGCAAATACAGTGGTACAAGGGCGCTGTTCAATTTGTCATGGCGGTTTAGCAAAGGGTTTCTTACAGAGTTTATTGGCATTCTGTCCACCTCCCAATTCAAACAACAGACAAAAACTTATTCACCTACTTAATTAATAGAATCTTTCTAGTCGCCACTTTTCTTTATTGTGCAGCCATGGAGGTGGGCATACTGCCAACTGAGCTCTGTTGGTCTCTCTTTGTAAAACCCTCGTGTTATTTCATGATGCATGGTTTCTCCAGATAAGATCTTCCTGTTTGCTTATCTCCCTTTTTTTTCACTGAATGTTTGATCAACCTCAAGGCCTCAGGTAACGAGCTGATGTGCAAAGATTCAATTTTTATGTTTCTTTATGGTTTCATTTTCATTTTGCTCCAAACCTATCATGAAATTGCAAGGGGTGAATATATACTTCTATTGATTCATACTATCAGTTAGTACTACTTTCGTAGACTTTTTAATTTCTGTGATGCAGTGTAATTACTGGGTGCCAATGCAACTTACAATATCGATCGGAAGGCCAAAGTATTTTCATGGCGGATTCGCCATTTGCATATCCAATGCTTGCTTCATTTAGTCAGGAACCCAAG
This sequence comes from Ophiorrhiza pumila, assembly GCA_016586305.1. Classification (NCBI taxonomy): domain Eukaryota; kingdom Viridiplantae; phylum Streptophyta; class Magnoliopsida; order Gentianales; family Rubiaceae; genus Ophiorrhiza; species Ophiorrhiza pumila. Next base: position 806,720 of record BLIW01000010.1, on the reverse strand, counting down.
ATTTCATTGGTATGAAAAGTAAAGACAATTACTAACTACCCTAGGTTTGGTAGTAAGTTCTTTTCGTGGTTCAATCACTAAGTAGAGAAAGTCTTGGTCATTCATTTCTCTCTCGAATTTTTCATCTACACTTTTGAAAGATACTTGAAACTTGCCGAAGTGCAGGCGTCAAGATGTGATACATGGGAAACTAGAGTTTTCTGCCTAGTACCTTACAAGTCTTAAATTTAGCAAAGTGAAGGGCACTGGATCACCTTATTGCATAATGTATGTCCATTAAACAGATTTGAAATCGATCCCTTTGTTTTTCTTGTGATGTTTATCTTTTGATCAAGGCGATAAGTATCATTTACTTGTTTCCTGATGAGAGATGAGAACGGACCAACAATAAGCAAAAGAATAAGTACTTCTCCTAGCTTTTTATAATGCCATCATCAACTCATTCATTAATTCATGCATTTTCTGGATGAACACCATTACTGTCTTGCTTATTTTGCATTGCAAGAATTCTACAGATCGGTATGTTTGGACTTTGAATTCACAAGAGTTAAAAATTGTAGTACTAGTAATTAAGATGGTTTGGTGGTAGCTAGGGAACCCTTGTGACTGCTTAGGGAATGCGGTGGCAGTGAGAGTAGCGGCAACTCGATTCTTGAGGCCTTTAACTTGCGAGCCCCAATGTTTGTAGACTCATGATTGAAGTATTGATGTTCACCACTAAATTCTGAAAATTGCTGCTGCTGAAAAGATGTTAAATGTTGACAACGATGGAGAGAAGCTGCGAATATAAATTACTTTTATTCCTTTTTTTTTCTTGAAAACATGTAAACTTAATTATTACTAGTTTTAATACATTTGGTTGAAAGCAAACAATGTTTTTGTTTGAAATGAAACAATATAATCATATGAAAATGAAAGTTCTTAATCCTTTTATTCTGAATATGGATTGATATTGTATCAATGGCTAGAGGTTGTGAGAGTGAGAGACTAAATGAGGGATTTGTTGTGGTTGTACAGAGATAAGTATTCAAGGAAAACGGATTTCCCTGTGGAATGGAATGAGGGTAACTATGGTTGTGCTTGTGTAAAATGGTTTAAGCATTGGATTATGATTTTTGCAGTTGAAATGGACGAAGAACAATCAATTAATTTGATGTTTTTCTTTGAAAGTTTGTACCTGCAGTATTGTGGTTGTGATGGAGCAATTGTTTTCTTATTAATTGTATTTTGTGATGTATGAATAATTCAATTCTTCCAAAAAGATTACTAGAAATTTGAAAGAAATTAAAAGGATGGAGTGGAAGAAATGATGTTGAATTCTCTTATTTCGAAACCTTTACTCAATTACTGTAAGCCAAGAACAAGAGGTATAAATGAATTTGATGAGTAATGATGATATTCACCAGCATTTTTACTACTACTCATGCAAAGTCTTCATACCATCACTACAAGTCTACAACATCTCGCTATATATATATATATTTGTTTTTTGAAATTTCATACTAATGATTACTATCACTCTCAACTTTGAAAATATAATAAACATGATATATACTTAAATACTTGTCTTGGTTCTAATTTTCTTTATCTCATGACTCATATATATGTATGACATTAAATTAAATTTGGCAAATGTTTGAAAAGAAGTTTTTACGGTACGGTCAGGGGGAGAATATTGTTGTGATCATAGGTTTGTTTGTGATAATGGGTTGGATCAAGTAAAGTATCGCAAAGATGTATATTACATCCAACCATGCAATGTGCAAAATGTTTTACAGCTGACTTAATTGATCAAACATGCTAATTTGTTTTCTGAAATCACTGTCTCGTACTAATTTGTTCTTGTTTTGACAAGGTTTTTGAAAAGATTTTGCATGATTGTGGATGCTTGGACAATCTGTCATTTGGACAGAACAAAAGTTAAAAAGAGATTTAAAGAGTAGTGTTTTTCTTTTCCAAGAAGGAAAAGTGTTCGTAGCTTTGAAGTTTGATGATATCCCAAAGTACAAAACCTTTCATCTATGTCTAATTCAATCCAAATCAAAGGAAGTTAAATAGATGGTAAATAGTTAGATGGACGTCAACAAATTAATGAAAGTTTCTTTCAAACATTCAAAGTAGCAATCTAATTGAAAAAGCCTCAAATAACAAGAGAAGCAAATTCCTAGATCAAGCTCCACTGATCAGTAACCAAGTCATTAAAAATGAGTTTAATTTCCTAGCTATCACTAGAATGTTAATCTTTCTAACTTCTTATCCAGCACCTTAGGAGAAGACACTTGAATTCTCTTCAATTTTCGAACTATGGGGGCTCCGTAGCAAAATGCTGGTTTCTTCAGCAATGAGGCACGACAATTAAGTTCAACTGAGGCCGGAGCTGGACCTGGAGGAGCTTGCTCCTGCTGGTTATAACCACTTGTCAGTTCTCTATGGCTGACAACGGCCATTGATTCTGCTGCTGCTGCTGCTGCTCGTTGTCTTGTAGCATCATCAACGTACAGAAGATCCTCAATCCTGGCCATCAAGTTAAGGGCTAAGCCCTCTATCACCCTGGAATAGCTCTCAAGAATTGCTTGTCCAACATCCTATAGGATTACATATTAAGCTTTGTTATTTTCTTGCAAACTTTAGAATGCAATACTACTTCAAAGCTGATACAAACGAAGTTGAAACCAAAACAAGAAAATCCAGCCAAGTAGACAAAGGCTTACAAAATTAAATCAAACAATTCTTGGATTCCTAAAGGCAAAGACATAAGAATGTACTGGATCATAATTAAAACATAATCTTACAAATGGGAATTTGCTTCAGCACAAGTAGTCAAATGGATGGATTTCAACCATGCAGAGAATGCCACATAATATTGAAGTTTTGAAGAACAAACAGGAAAACATAATGAGGCTTTTGGAGCATGAGCATAGTAACACCCTCAAGTGTTAGTTGTTGTTGCTTCAGTATATCTATGGAGGAACAAGCCGGTCTGATAATTTGATGATCCAACAGAAACAAGTGAAGCACTACACAAAATGTGTTTATACACTTGCAGCAGAGCTCAAGAATACTTTAAATCAAGCTCTATTCAGAAAATATAAACAATAATGAAGTACAAGATGAAGGTAGTTTTCCAAAGAAAAAACAGCAACTGTTTGTACCTTGTTATACTGTATCTTTGTTGTGTCTAATGCTGTTTGTGGGAGGCCAGGGAATTGAAGCTTCAAGTTCCTTAGGAGGGTGTCAGCTCGCTGTGCTGAGATTTTGGCCTTCTCAATGTCAGCATAGCCCTTAATTGATTTACTCCAAGGCGATCTTCCAGTTCTGTCATTTAAATCCTTTTTGCAGTACTTCTGCCTCCAAAAATGTAAAGCAGCCTCAAGTTTATTGGCAATTTCCAGAGTGGAATGTTCTGATGATAGATCTAATTCAACAAGACATTCACTAGGGAACTGATCAGCAGTTAAAAAGCGGTAAAGAGTTTCACCTAAACAAGCCTTCCCACTCTGTATGAATGAAAACCAAAACAGCTCAGGTTAATATAGCACCTTATAAGTCATGCAGATTGTATTGTGCACAACATGAATTGCATGATCAATCCACATTCATATCCCACCAAGAAACCTAACAAGGTCCTTATCCGGAAATATCAATTAGAAAAGTACACATTTGGCCATAAACAAATCAAAAAACTGCGAAATTTCAATTGTTGCATCCACCTAGAGGTCAGGTATTCTCTTTAGGGATTTAACATGATCTTATTTAGGTTCTGCAAGTGTTCCTCGCGTATAAAATGTGATCAACATCGATAAAACAAACTCGTAATTCATGGAACAGAGACAATCAGTATCAATAGGTGGATACAAGTTAAAGAATTGCAATCCTCCGTGATAAAAATAGAAAACAAAGCTAAGTTTTGGATGAAGGAAAAGAAGCCTAATTAATCTGTTGTTGGATGCACATGCATTTCCGACTTAGAGAGGAAAAGGTTGCCTGTGTAACCTGCAGTTGGACACAGATATACGGGCCATTCTGCAACGTTGGCACTTTATACTACAAACATACAATCTCACTGAATATACCTCTTTTATTATTTCTCCAAACCATTGAGAAACCAAAATGGTCCACGCAAATAACCAATTGAAAAGTTGTGAAGATGAAATTCACAAAAGAAAAGAAAGAAAAACAGCAAACTTCATTAGTGCAAGGGGAAAAAGAAACTGTTCATATGCATAAACAACTAGGACAACTTTTTTGGGATCAAAACAGAAAAGATACTGGACATCCTTTAGAAGTTTTCTACCTTCAACAGTATACAAAAGTCATGATCTGCTGCCTGCTATTTTAATCTATTATGTTCAATAACTACTTGCTTATTGTAGCTACACGTTTAGCGGAATCATTAGACATCTAGGTGAAGGAATTCTATGCATGAATTGAAGAATGGCCGGAGTTTCTTAAGAAGTAGAGATACACAGGACCAATAAGGCAATCCTTGTGAAACTGTACAAAAAGCATCATTCATAAAGTATCAAATCAAAGTTTTGTAGGATTATTTTAGATAAGCAATTCTTTTCGGCTCCATTACAATCGGTAATGAGTGATCACGACAAATGGATGGTCTGAATACTACAAACTTAAACCTTTACCTTGGGCAAGCTATCCAGATAAACTTTTGGCACTTCCATATCTGATAAGACAGTATTGTTGATTGCCACAGCAGTTCTATAAATATGATTTGTGCACTTCCAGCACTGTTGCAAATGTCTCCTTGTCTCCTCAGACAAGCCATCCTTTGGGACTTTTGGGAATGGCAGCCACCATTTCTCTTCAAGCCTAACTGAAGGCCTTCCTTGCGATGGAGGACAAATTCTAGCTTCAATATATTCTCCATCCGCAACAATTACCCCTCGATCAACATAATAAAATTCACTATCGTGAAATCCATCCAAGATGCTAATAAGCATGGCATCCAGTTTTTTCAGTGCCGGAAGATTCAGAGACAAGTCAGGACGTGTTTGGGGCATCATAATTTCAAATCTTCTACCACCTGGAAGTTCTTGCACTGATGGAACAAGCTCGACAATAGAATCACACACACATAGAAGCCATTCCATTTCACGCAACCACATTGACTTCTTCTGTGGCGCCAGTGGCTCCATTTTCCAGAGCTCCCCAAACACAGTGGCTGCTTATAATTCATGTTAAAAACCAAGAAATGCTTTCATTAAGAGCCGGATTTCAAACACCTCAATCTACTTATTCGGAGGGATTGATAGGAAGGGGAAATAGAGGGGAGTATAATTAACAGCTTTCAAGGTGAACAAACCAGCAAGATTGGTAATGGCATTGGAAATGGCAAGAGCTGTGCTTACTCCGTTGCCTCCACCAGACATATCTTCTCCTAACAACAGCTTTGCGAAACATTCTTTGATCAATTCAACTTCTGTACCGTGCAACAAGTGAGAAAGAATTTACAGAGCAGGATAACATAAATGGCTAGGTAAAATAACGAAAACCATTGAACGAACTGAAAAGCAGCAAATTGCTCTTATTAGCTGTAAAACGATAGTCAATGTAACATTGAAAGAACGAAGAGATGAAACCATTGAATTGAAAGAAAAGAACAAATTCTTTCTCAAAAGAAGTCCCTTATCCACAATTATTGATAACGATCTCACCACGCTCCTCACGTAGATTGATAGTTGTCGCGGAATAACGTGTTGATCTTTTCGTAAATCAAATTGAACAAGTCGAATCAACCTATCTCTGTAGGCTGACAGTATGCACAATTAATTGGATGGTCCTCACATACAATTAACACGACAGTAGCGTAAGATTTAATCCCCTCCTCAGGAACTAAAACCCACAAAGTAAATCAAAATCCCTCCTCAGGAAATCAACTCACGAAAAAGAAACAACTGTGACGACCTAAACCATAAAAGGAAACAATTATTAACATAAAACCCTAGTTTCTAAAAACAGAAAAATAATTAACGCTGAAAATTCCCGCAAGTCGCGGGGAGCCCGACGTCGCGACGTCGGGGAACAAACCCTAAAAATAAAAATCACGTCGCTACTGGACGTCGCGACGTGGGTGGACGTCGCGACGTGGAGCTCCCGACGTCGCGACGTGGGTGGACGTCGCGACGTGGAGCTCCCGACGTCGCGACGTGGGTTTCTGTCCACGTCGTTTTCTTCAATTCCTGGTCTCCAAATGAATGACTCGTCTTTTACAACTGGTATGAGCACTTTGAATTCAACGAACTTGACATATGATCTTGATTTCGTATAAATTATGTTCCGGTAAATACACGGGATGTCAAATCGTCAAACTTTTGGTATGTTTTTATGGTAGGAATAATATCAGTTCCCATTCTTTTTTTGTTTTTGTTTGGTGCAGCACATTGATTAAGAGATCGTTACTTCCTGAGTAGATTCACTGTAAACTATTTGTAACTTGTAAAACTCCTGGACAGCTTAGCAAAAACAGGTCCAACAAATTGGGATTGTTAGTTCATGGCTTCTAATTTTCCATTTGGAAAAAAGAAAAAAAAAAATGGTACTCTGGAGAGGCAGATGGTAAAGATTAAAGACCCTCCAGCCTTCCGGGTCGTTAATTTGTTTGTAGTAGTTGTTGTATAGTTAGAAGCTGACCCTACAAATAGTGCTGAAAAAAACAAAACTCCATTAATTATGCTTGGCAACCAACCAGCCGTGTGTTCTTGCACAATTTCAAGATTAAACATGCTCAACAACTGCGGAAACACTAGCATTTATGGTCACCAGAGCTTCTGAAGTATCGAATTCAGTACACACCAAACCAAATTCAGCTACTCGTGCTAGTTGCATTACTATCTATTCAACTTTTTAGTACTATCACTATTCATATTTTCACTCATAATTTGAGTAAATCATGATAAGACACTGAACAGGCAAGAATTAAGAGGCCCCTTCAAACACATGCACAGCTATAGAATCCAAATTAATTAACGCTAATGAGCATAACAACCTAAATTAATTTCTTGGGCTATTCAAGAACACAACAGAAGAAGAGGGAAGAGAATATGATTGATTGTTCACCGGGTAATTCAGGGTTCTCCGGCTCGTCAGCTGGGATGAACACATGTCTGTCACCTACGACTGGAAACATCACGGTAGGCGTCTCTGGAAGATCACAAGTACTGGAGGAGATATGGAGCTGAGGAGGATGCCTCCTGGAAGAGAATGTGCTGGCGCTAGAAGAAGAACAACTACCCTCTGATTCGCTGACATCGGCACTGAGACTGTAACTGTCTAAATGTTCTTGGCTGTGTTGATCAATGTCGACATCGTCTTCCGAAGCCATTCCCAAAAACTTGGAACTTTTCCAAGCTGAGAATTACACAGCTACTTAAAATCAAGTTCTTGACTTTAACGGTTCAGTGACTCAGCGTGTGTGACTGTGTGAGAGAGAAAGCGAATACTCAATACAGCGAGGAAAGTGAGAAAAAGCAAACCAAAACAAAGCCTTTGACCAAGCTTTTTCAAAAGCCAGTGGCGCTATTGCACTCTGAAAACCATAACAGTATTAACACTGCTCTTCAAACGCTCTTTCGCAATCAATTTAATAACTATTTATAGAAATGTTTTTTTTTTCTCCCTTTTGTGTATTATTGTTCTCTTATTTTACTTATTTTACTTATTTCTCCCCTCAAAAAACAGCAAATAGCACGGAGGCCCCCACCTTTCACATGGTTGTGTTCGTTCTGTTGCTTTCAATACATAATATTTCTTCTTCTTGTCTTGGTAAGTTTTTAATGATGTTAATTTTTGTGTGAACCCACAACACAAGTATATTTCTTTGAATATTGAGCTCAAAACGGTCATGGTTTTATTAGACAAGTGATTCTTTTATAGTGCATCATCAAGCGTGACAATTAAAGGGTCCAATTTAATTTGGTATCATTTGTGCAATTAATGTAGCATGTTGAGAAAATAGAAAGACTTTCTCTCCTCGATTGATGAGGAGGGCATTTAGTTTTGGAAGGGAAATGTAATTTAAGAAAGCTAAGAAAAAAAAACTCATTGTGGACTTCAATATTAGAGATTATGGTGAGAAAGAGCTATATATATATATATGGTAGTTAACTAATTAGTTATGTCTACTAATTAATATAGTCTTAATATAATTACTTATAATTTACTTCCAAATATGTTGCAACATATTTAGTTTAGTTGTTTTATTATGATACTATCCTCCTTTCAATCCTTTGTCTTAGATTATTTTATATTATTTTGTTAAATATTCAAAATGATTAATTACATTAAAATCAAAATTAAAAGCATAAATATGATTCAGTCATACTTGATTTATGCATAATAAATTTAATTTTAGTTATTAATTTTAATAAAACACCGAGATTTTATTTTAGTGAAACAACTTTTTTATGAACATCAGACAAGATAAAACGGAACAATTTTGAACAAAAGATCCGATCTGCCCTTGCTTACATTGGGTTCATTGTGTTTTTACAAGTGTCTTGTTTATTTACTTATACTAAGGTGGTAAATTACACATATGCATGGTAGCATAAGGATGTAATAGAACAACGTTAGAATATAAGGGTCTAGATTGGAATTAGCTAAAAAACTAGGGAAGTGCACGTGCTAATACCAAAATATAATAAGTGTCTAAATAAAGCGAAACTACCTTGGACAAAAAAAGTGCAACTGTCCCGATTTAGAATGGAATGCGTAAAGCAAAGCTAACGCAGTGATGACACTGATGAGTGATGATATGAGAAAAGGAAAAAACAAGAGGAAGGAGAAGGAAGATCCTGAACTGAAGAATCTCTCCAACTTTTTAATTTCATTCGTCGTTTTGTTTGATTCCCGATTGGATGATGATATGAGAATCTATGGTTAACATCGTACATCGTAATCGTACTTACGAAGCATTGAAAAAAGCCAAAAAGTTAAAATGACGACATAATCTACACAAAATGGCAACATTTTTCCGCGCCTGAGGAAACCCAGAGTCCTTCCAGAATACGGTCCATATTTAAACAACGAAACCCCTCACGATGTTGCCATACGCCCGCCACAACAACGTTGCTTGTCCCATTCTATTTCCCTTTCGTCTTCCTCAATTTTTATTATTCCCTCCTTCTCCTTGTACTACTCTGCGTCAACCTCGCTTCTTCTTCAAACACCTCAATTACCGCAATAACAAGTTACCGCCCTTATATTCTTCGCGCTCCTTTTCCACAAGCCCGCCTTCATTCATGGGTTCGCTCTCTGTTCTTGACGAGCCTCTGCACTGCCCAACCGCACGCAGGGACGATTCTGTTGTTGATAACTATCACGGGGTTCTTGTCCCTGACCCCTACAGATGGTATAAATTTCTATTGTCAAAGGGTCATCTTTTTTATTATTATTGTTATTGAAGATTGTTTTTTTTTTTTATTTATTATTCTTTTATTTATGGTTGTTGAGTATAGGCTTGAGGATCCAGATTCTGAGGAGACAAAAGAATTTGTGAAGAAACAAGTTCAACTAACGGATTCAGTGCTTGAGAAATGCGAGACCAGAGAAAAGCTTCGTGAAAAGATTACGGAGTTATACGATTATCCCCGTTATGATGCTCCTTTTAGGACAGCTGATAAATTCTTCTACTTTCATAACACGGGTCTTCAACCTCAGAGTGTCCTTTATGTTCAGGTTGGTTATTTGTCAAAATTTATGGTTTCCCTTCGCCCCCAATTGTGCAAAGTTTTAATTTTTATGGCTAGTTGTATGGTAACTTTTTGCAAAAATAGACTCTTTCTGGTTCTTTATCATTTAGTTGAACTGAAGAGTCAAACAAAACCCAGTTGCAGTTTTTCTGGGCTTGAATAGTTGACAAATAAAGAGGGGCAAGTGGTAAATTGAATTGAATAGTTGCTGAAAATAATGGCATTGTGTTATTCAGGATGGTTTGGATGCAGAGCCAGAGGTATTGCTTGATCCAAATGCACTAAGTGGAGATGGTACAGTGGCATTGAGTACACATGCGGTTAGTGAGGATGCGCAGTACTTAGCATATGGGATCAGTTCTAGTGGAAGTGATTGGGTCACCATAAAAGTCATGCGGATTGAAGATAAGCAAGTGCAGTCTGATACTGTTTCGTGGGTAAGACTATGAAATTGCAATTGCTTATTTCTTGTTTGGATTGACTTAAGCTGCCTGAATTGGCAGTAACTATTCATTATGAAATAGTCTTCCTTTTTATGGTGTACAGGTTAAGTTTTCGGGTATCAGTTGGACCCATGATAGCAAAGGCTTTTTCTACAGCCGTTATCCTACTCCCAAGTACGTCCTGGTTATTTCTGAATTAGTCATTTTTGAGTTATCAGTTGTTGCTTTTTAATATTATGAAACTGAAACAAGCTTGTCAGTTTGGGTTGGGTGGTAAAAATTGAGATAGTGGAAATTGGATATGAAGAGTCTGAAAAAACAACCTTTGATAAGTTTGACGATAAGTTTGACTAGTTAATGCTTCTCGGTCATAATTTTGCAGATCATCTATGATGCTTATGTTAGTTAGTTTGTGGTTTCTAGGAAGGGAGATGATTTGGATACTGGGACAGAGACCAATGCTAACCTACATCAAGAGTTATATTATCATTTCTTGGGTACTAATCAGTCTGAAGATGTCTTATGTTGGAGAGATCCTGACAACCCAAAACATACGCGATCGGCTTCCGTAACAGAAGATGGCAAGGTGACAATTTTTCTAGTTATCTTATGGAGAGTTTTTTAGGGAGTTTATAATCATGTACAATTTTCTTTCCAATCATAGCAGTGTCAATGTGTAAAATATATAAAGAGATAAGACTGATAAAACCGAATAGGAATGAAGTTTCAAAGTGAGGAAATTGTTTTATTGCACTTAAATCATCTGCAGAAAACAAGGTCCCTTAGTTGCGTCTGTGTCTCGACTGACAATGACATGGTAATGAGCTTTGACAAAATAAGGAACTAATCTGCAGTATTAAAATTTGGCTAACCTGCAGTGGTAGTGTCAAAATTTGAACACCATCACTTGTCAGGTTCTTTGTAATTTCTTTCTATTTTGATACATAAAGATGCCGAGGATGACAATGGATGATAAAGTTCCATGAAAGTACTGTTAGTGTTGTCAAAGATGACTATTGTTAGGTCTTGTTCGGTTAAATTGATGCCTGTTGAAAGATTGCTCTTCAGTAGGTTTGTCTGAAGTTGTTTTGTGTCATAGGTTATTACTTATTCATACTCTTGTGATTTGTTGCAGTATGTGCTCCAATATATTTACGAGAACTGTGATCCAGTGAACAAAGTTTATTATTGTGACCTGTCTGCACTGGCTGATGGGCTTGAAGGTTACAGAGGGAAAAATTCTCTACTTCCTTTTGTGAAGCTTGTTGATAGTTTTGATGCTTGTTACCTAGATGTTGCAAATGATGGCTCTGTGTTCACCTTTCGGACTAATAAGGATGCTCCAAGATACAAGCTTGTCAGAGTAGATTTGAAAGAACCAACTTCTTGGACTGAAGTCCTCCAAGAATCAGAGAAGGATGTGCTAGAATCAGCTGTTGCTGTCAATAGAAATCATGTTGTTGTGAGCTATTTAAGCGACGTAAAAAATGTTTTGCAGTTAAGGGAGTTGAAAACAGGAGCCCTGCTGCATCATTTACCAGTTGACATAGGGACAGTGTCTGAAATTTCTGCTCGGCGAAAAGACAGCACCATTTTTATTAAGTTTACAAGCTTCCTTGTCCCTGGGATTATTTATCAATGTAATCTAGAAGCTGAGGTCCCAGTTATGGAAATATTCAGAGAAATTGTAGTTCCTGGCTTTGATCGGTCACAATTCGAAGTGAATCAGGCAAGTTGTTTTCGAATTATTTGTGCTTCTCTGTGTGTTCTGTAGATTGGTAATAAAGAAAACTGATTGATGAGACAGATACTAGTGACTTTCTTAAGATAAAAAATGTTACTGATTTATTTCTTTTAATGATAAGATGTCTACTATTGCAGGTTTTTGCTCCTAGTAAAGATGGTACCCATATTCCAATGTTTGTGGTGTCTAAGAAGGATATTTCCTTGGACGGATCACACCCTTGTTTATTGTATGGTTATGGCGGTTTTAATATTAGTCTTACACCTAATTTTAGTGTTGCTCGAATTGTGATCATAAGGCATTTGGGTGCTGTCTTTTGTATTGCGAATATTCGTGGTGGTGGAGAGTATGGAGAAGAATGGCATAAAGCTGGAGCCCTTGCAAAAAAGCAGAATTGTTTTGATGACTTCATTTCTTGTGGCGAATATCTCATTTCTGCGGGTTATACACAGCCTAGGAAATTATGCATTGAAGGTGGAAGTAACGGTGGGCTTCTAATTGGGGCCTGCATCAATCAGGTACCTTACCTTAGTTAAACTCAGTACGTTTCCCAGTCTCATTTGGGGGATAGAACATTTCCTGTTTAGGTTATTGATTATTTTCCTTTCATTTTTTGAAAACTACCTGGTCACAGAGGCCTGATCTTTTTGGCTGTGCTCTTGCCCATGTTGGCGTGATGGACATGCTTAGATTTCACAAGTTCACTATAGGTGAGAATATATCTTTTCCGGAATGATTACTTGATCTCTGCAATAATCTCAAATTATACTGTGTCTAAAATTTGGTTGCGTTCTTGTCCCCTTTGGCTAGGCCATGCATGGACCTCTGATTTTGGTTGTTCTGAGAAAGAGGAAGAGTTTCACTGGCTTTTTAAGTGAGTTATCCTGTTCAATTTAAGCATACTGAGATAGCTTACAGCTGTTTTGCATTGGGTTCCTTGATTGTTAGTAAAATGACATGAAATTTTTTTGTCACCGTTGATCACAGCATGTGAGTGCATAATCTTAAAGCTTAGATTGCATTACACTATTTGTAACCTCTTTGCAAAGGGAAAAAGGAAAATTGTTGTTACTCTTCTTCAATTTCAGTTTCCTTTTCACGGGCAAATTACTTGAATCCATTGAAGCAAAATTTTGGAGGATTAGCTGTCATTCATTCCATTATTCTCTTCTCTTCTCTAGGTACTCGCCGCTGCACAATGTCAGAAGACCATGGGAAAAATCTCCTGATCAGGTTTCTCAGTACCCTCCTACAATGTTGTTGACGGCCGACCATGATGATCGGGTTGTGCCATTACACTCACTGAAATTATTAGCGGTGCGTCCTGCAAGACTGCAATTATGATTCCAATCCTCCGTTTTTTTTTTTTTGAATTATCAATTTCATGGTTTTAATGAGGGTTCTGTTTATGGATATCCACTATGATCAGTTTTATCTTCAAAAATGACCGGGTTCTGGTTGTCTTTTTCCTGTTAATATTGGAAATAGTGCATCACTTTGAAAGAAAAACAGGATAAAATGTTTAGTAGGGTGAATATATCAGTGAACAGAATTGCTTGCCAAATGTAAAAGATCTTCCAACTACTTTTACTAAAATATATGCAGTGGAAATCAAGTAATTAGTTATTGACTGAAATCAGGCAGCGATATTGAGTAGTAAGATTTGATGTCCATCACGGGACTAACTAGTAATGTCTGGTTGTATTGTTGGGTGTCTATTTATCTGGGCTTTTCCCGCCTCTGATGGCTTACATTTTGCACAAAACTGTTTCTCGACTGTTTTGCAGACCATGCAATATGTTCTCTGCACAAGTTTAGAAAAGAGTCCCCAGACCAACCCAATTATTGGTCGCATTGACAGTAAGGCTGGGCATGGAGCTGGTCGACCAACGAAGAAAATGGTAAACCGTTCATTACTGATTTCCTATGTGTAGCGTAGGTTGTTTTTCATAGAGATATTGACCTTGTCCATCTTTTGTGAAGATTGATGCGGCTGCAGATACGTACGGCTTCATGGCAAAGGTGGTGGGTGCATCCTGGGTGAACTAGGGGGGTTGATGCTATGTAGGCATATTGGGATCTTAATTTTTTGAATGATATTATTCTTGCATCAATGATACGTGATCTATGTAGTTTGGATTAGTCAGACATAATTTTGTGGCTTCGTGTTCTTCTGGGCCATTTACTTCGGTTTGTTTATACTTTCATTATTCTTACTAAGAAGGTGAAATAAGCAACCAAAGATGTATCATTAGCAAACTTTATATTGATGTGGAATTGGTTGGTTATCTTCAATTGACACCATATGATAGTGTGTTCTAATTTATCAAGCTTTTTATTTCGTCTAGTTCATTTTTCATTTTCTACAGCAAAGCATAAGGCGGAATGCTTTGCTCATGTCTGAAGAAATTACAAGGATCAGCCACCTTCTTAACACTCGCCAACCTGTAGAAATTATTCTTGAAATACTTGAAGCCCCATGCACTAGCTTGTGGCTGTGCATAGCTGGTGTTGTTTTCCTTGTTCACTCCCAAATCCAAATCTCTATGGTTATAGTATGCAAGCTCGAGGAGATTGGGAAACAAACGGAGCCATATTGCTGTAAAGTCTTCTATTCCAATCTATGTACCTTTTAGATTTTGCATTTTCCTTCTCATTCCAATACACCAAATACTGTATTTGGTACAAGTTCCCTGCTCTATGTGGAAATGGAATTTCAGACTCGGAAATCTCATCCATTTTCCCACCATATGGGGCGAATATCAGCTGACCTCTCTCAGCTTATTCTTATTCTTCGAATCTTCTCCACAATCCTTGCAATGCAATTTCGGAAATGAGCTCAATCCCGTAGTCTGATTTTGCCTTGTAATAATCTTTTGGATAGGGATCCCTTCTCTCCAAATCATTCAGGGTTGATCCACTTGGGAGATCAGAGAAATAAATAGCAGCCTCCATCAATCTCAACTCATGAAAAATAGAGATTTGGTAAAATTTTTAGACTAGAATGCATGTTCACAATTAACTAAAAATTTCACAACTGATGTGGGTGAAAATATAGTAGGCAAAAGGCCCAATCAAAAGATTTTTGGATTTTGCGATTTTTGACAAAAATATGTGTGTTATAACCCATGAAAAATGTAAATTTTCCAAAATTTTTGACAATATTAACTAGAATGCATCTTCACAATAGAGGTGTGTGCAAAAAAGTCAACATCAACACGTTTTTGGATTTTGCCATTTTTTGGCTAAAACATATGTGTTATAACTCATGAAAAATGGAGATTTGGTGAAAATTTCAATTTCAAAATTTTTTGACAATATTAACTAGAATGCATGTTCACAATTAACTAAAATTTTCACAATTGAGGTGGGTGAAAAAATAGTAGGCAAAAAGCCAAATCAAAAGGTTTTTAAAGTTTGCAATTTTTTGACCAAAATACGAGTGTTATAACCCATGAAAAATGAAAATTTTGTGAAAATTTTCATTTCAAAATTTTTTGACAATATTAAATAGAATGCATGTTCACAATCGAGGTGTGTACAAAAAACGGTGTAAAAAAGGTCAAAACCAACACATTTTTGGATTTTTTTGGCTAAAAAACGTATGTTACAACTCATGAAAAATGGAGATTTGGTGAAAGTTTTAATTTCAAACTTTTCTGACAATATTAACTAGAATGCATGTTCACAATTGGGTGTGAGCAAGAAACGGTGCAAAAAATGGTCCAAATCAACACGTTTTTAGATTTTTCCATTTTTGGCTAATAAAACGTGTGTTATAACTCATGAAAAATGGAGATTTGGCAAAAATTTCAATTTCAAAATTTTTTGAAATATTAACTAGAATGCATGTTCACAACTAACTAAAATTTTCACAATTCAGGTGGGTGAAAAAATAGTGGGCAAAATGCCAAATCATAAGGTTTTTGGATTTTGCGATTTTTTACCAAAATTTGTGTGTTATAACCCATGAAAAATGGAGATTTTGCGAAAATTTTTATTTCAAAATTTTTTGATAATATTAAATAGAATGGTTGTACACAATCGAGGTCTGTGTAATAAACGGTGCAAAAAAGGTTAAAATAAACACGTTTTTGGGTTTTTCCCTTTTTGACTAAAAAACGTTTGTTATAGCTCACGAAAAATAGAGATTTGGTGAAAAATTCAATCTCAAACTTTTCTGACAATATTAACTAGAATGCATGTTCACAATTGGGTGTGAGCAAGAAACGGTGCAAAAATGGTCCAAATCAACATGTTTTTGGATTTTTCCATTTCTAGCAAAAAAAACGTGTGTTATAACTCATGAAACATGGAATTTGGCAAAAATTTCGATTCCAAAATTTTTTGAAAATATTAACTAGAATGCATGTTCACAACTAACTAAAATTTTCACAATTGAGGTGGGTGAAAAATAAGTGGTGAAAAAGCCAAATCATAAGGTTTTGGATTTTGCGATTTTTGACCAAAATGAGTGTGTTACTCATGAAAAATTGAGATTTGGGAAAAATTTTAATTTCAAAATTTTTCGACAATATTAACTAGAATGCATGTTCACAATTGGGTGTGTGCAAGAAACGATGCAAAAACTGACAAAATCAACACGTTTTTGGATTTTCCCATTTTGGCTAAAAAACGTGTGTTATAACTCATAAAAATTGAGATTTGGTGAAAATTTCAACTTCAAATTTTTTTAACAATATTAATTAGAATGCATGTTCACAGTTAACTAAAATTTTCACAATTGACGCTGGTGAAAAAATAGTTGGCAAAAACCAAAATCAAAGGTTTTTAAAGTTTGAAAATTTTGACAAAAATAAGCTTGTTATAACCCATGAAAAATAGAGATTTTGCGAAAATTTTTCATTTTAAAATTTTTTGACAATATTAACGAGAAAGCATGTTCACAATCGGGGTGTGTGCGAAAATTGGTCAAAGTCAACACAATCTTGGATTTTTCCCATTTTTTGCTAAAAAAACGTGTGTTATAACTCAAGAAAAATTAAAATTTGGCAAAAATTTCAATTTCAAAATTTTTTGAAAATATTAACTAGAATGCATGTTCACAACTAACTAAAATTTTCACAATTGATGTGGGTAAAAAATAAGTGGGAAAAAAGCCAAATCATAAGGTTTTTGGATTTTGCAATTTTTGACCAAAATTTGTGTGTTATAACCCATGAAAAATGGAGATTTTGCGAAAATTTTTGTTTCAAATTTTTTTGATAATATTAAATAGAATGGTTGTACACAATCGAGGTCTGTGCAATAAACGGTGCAAAAACTGTTAAAATAAACACGTTTTTGGGTTTTTCCCTTTTTGACTAAAAAAGGTTTGTTATAACTCACGAAAAATGGAGATTTGATGAAAAATTCAATCTCAAACTTTTCTGACAATATTAACTAGAATGCATGTTCACAATTGGGTGTGAGCAAGAAACGGTGCAAAAAATTGTCCAAATAAACACGTTTTTGGATTTTCCCATTTTTGGCTAATAAAACGTGTGTTATAACTCATGAAAAATGGAAATTTGGCAAAAATTTCAATTTCAAAATTTTTTGAAAATATTAACTAGAATGCATGTTCACAACTAACTAAAATTTTCACAATTCAGGTGGGTGAAAAAATAGTGGGCAAAATGCCAAATCATAAGGTTTTTGGATTTTGCGATTTTTTACCAAAATTTGTGTGTTATAACCCATGAAAAATGGAGATTTTGCAAAATTTTTTATTTCGAAAATTTTTGATAATATTAAATAGAATGGTTGTACACAATCGAGGTCTGTGCAATAAACGGTGCAAAAAAGATTAAAATAAACACGTTTTTGGGTTTTTCCCTTTTTGACTAAAAAACGTTTGTTATAGCTCACGAAAAATAGAGATTTGGTGAAAAATTCAATCTCAAACTTTTCTGACAATATTAACTAGAATGCATGTTCACAATTGGGTGTGAGCAAGAAACGGTGCAAAAAATGGTCCAAATCAACACGTTTTTGGATTTTTCCATTTTTGGCTAAAAAACGTGTGTTATAACTCATGAAAAATAGAATTTGGCAAAAATTTCGATTTCAAATTTTTTTGAAAATACTAACTAGAATGCATATTCACAACTAACTAAAATTTTCGCAATTGAGGTGGGTGAAAAATAAGTGGGCAAAAAGCCAAATCATAAGGTTTTTGGATTTTGCGATTTTTGACCAAAATTTGTGTGTTATAACCCATGAAAAATTGAGATTTTGCGAAAATTTTTGTTTCAAAATATTTTGACAATAGTAACTAGAATTCATGTTCACAACTAACTAAAATTGTCACAATTGATGTGGGTGAAAAAATAGTGGGCAAAAAGCCAAATCATAAGGTTTTTGGATTTTGCAATTTTTTATCAAAATTTGTTTATTATAACCCATGAAAAATGAAGATTTTTTGAAAATTTTTGTTTCACATTTTTTTGACAAAATTAAATAGAATGCTTGTACCCAATCGAGGTTTGTGCAATAAACGGTGCAAAAAAGGTTAAAATAAACACATTTTTGGGTTTTTCCCCTTATGACTAAAAAACGTGTGTTATAGCTCATGAAAAATGGAGATTTGGTGAAAATTTTCAATCTCAAAATTTTCTGACAATATTAACTAGAATGCATATTCACAACTAGGTGTGTGCAAGAAACAATACAAAAAACGGTCAAAATCAACACGTTTTTGGATTTTCCAATTTTTGGCTAAAAAAACATGTGTTATACTCATGAAAAATGGAGATTTGGCAAAAATTTCAATTTCAAAATTTTTTGACAATATTAACTTGAATGCATGTTCACAACTAACTAAAATTTTTACAATTGAGGTGAGTGAAAAATAGTGGGGAAAAAGACAAATCAGAAGGTTTTTGAATTTTGCGATTTTTAACTAAAATACGTGTGTTATAACCCATATAAAATGGAGATTAAGCGAAAATTTTTGTTTCAAATTTTTTTTACAATATTAAATAGAATACATATTCACAATCGAGGTCTGTGCAAAAAAGGTTAAAATAAACACGTTTTTGGGTTTTGTCTTTTTTTGCTAAAAAAACTTGTGTTATAACTAATGAAAAATAGAGATTTTAAGAAAATTTAAATTTCAAATTTTTTTTACAATCTTAACTAGAATGAATGTTCACAATTAACTAAAATTTTCACAATTGAGGTGGGTGAAAAAATAGTAGGAAAAAATCCATATCAAAAGGTTTTTAAACTTTGTGATTTTTGACAAAAAAGCGTGTGTTATAACCCATGAAAAATGAATATTTGAGAAAAATTTCAAATTCAACGTTGTTTTACAATATTAAGTAGAATGCAAGTTCACAATTGGGTGTGTGCAAAAAATGGTGCAAAAAAAATCAAAATCAACACGTTTTAGAATTTTTCCCATTTTTGGCTAAAAAACGTGTGTTATAGCTCATGAAAAATGGAGATTTGGTGAAAATTTCAATTTCAAAATTTTTTGACAATATTAACAAGAGTGCATGTTCATAATTAATTAAAATTTTCACAATTTAGGTGGGTGAAAAAATAGTAGGCAAAAATCCAAATCAAAAAGTTTTTAAAGTATGCGATTTTTTACCAAAAGATGTGTGTACCTACGGCTGAAAACGAACACGAAAGTTTATGAACAAGCTCGGGCTCGACTCGATAAAAGCTCGGCTCGAGCTCGTTCATTTATTAAATGAACGAACACGAACAAGATTTTAGGCTCGATTAATAAATGAACAATAAATGAACACATGTGTGAAAGCTCGTTTACGTTCATGAACAGCTCGTTAAAAAGTTCGTTCATAACTCGGTTAAAGCTCGGTTAAAATATTAATTATATAATATATATTGAACTTATACACGAAATAAAACTATTAAACAATAGAAATTATAATTGGGTTTATATATATATATATATATATATTGACATACAAATCACACTATACGGTGGTGAGAAACCTTTATGAACAAGACCGAGATCGGCTCGGTTAAAGTTCCACTGAATCTCGTCTACTTAATAAACAAGTGAACACAAACAAAACTTTACGTTAGGTTAATAAATGAATAATAAATCAACGAGCAAGTGAAAGATTCGTTTAAGTTGGTCAACAACTTGTTAAGAATTTAGTTAAAGTATAAATTATACAATATAAATAATATATACCCTAAGTAAAACTCTTAAATAATAGAAAAAATCAATTTTTTATACATATAAGCTCACAAATCATTATATATGAGTTTGAATTAAATTTGGACATTTATGTAAAGAGACAAAATATATTAATTTAACTAAATTATACATTTTTATTCAAGTCGGGAAGTGTTCATGAACAAAGCTCGGGTTCGTCTAGGTTCGCTTAAAGCTCGGCTCGAGCTCGTTCATTTAATAAATAAACGAACACGAACAGATTTTTAGGCTCGATTAATAAACGAGCCGGGCCTAAACACCCTAAAGCTCGGGCTCGACTCGGCTCGGCTCGATATCACCCCTAGTGTACCCATGAAAAATGGAGATTTAGGAAAATTTTCAATTTCAAAATTTTTCGACAATATTAACTAGAATGTATGTTCACAATTGGGTTTGTGCAACAAACGGTGCAAAAACGGTCAAATCAACACGTTTTTGGATTTTTTCATTTTTGGCTAAAAAACGTGTCTTATAACCCATGAAAAATAGTAGACAAAAATCCAAATCAAAAGGTTTTTAAAGTTTGCGATAAATAGGTGTGTTATAACCTATGAAAAATTGAGATTTGGGAAAATTTTCAATTTCAAAATTTTTCGACAATATTAACTAGAATGCATGTTCACAATTGGGTGTGTGCAAGAAACGGTGCAAAAAACGGTTAAAATCAACACGTTTTTGGATTTTTCCATTTTTTGGCTAAAAAAAGTGTGTTATAACTCATGAAAAATGGAGATTTGGTGAAAATTTCAATTTCAAAAATTTTTAACAATATTAACTAGAATGCATGTTCACAGTTGACTAAAATTTTCACAATTGAGGTTGGTGAAAAAATAGTAGGCAAAAAGCCAAATCAAAAGGTTTTTAAAGTTTACATTTTTTGACCAAAATACGCATGTTATAACCCATGAAAAATAGAGATTTTGCAAAAAAAATTCCATTTTAAATTTTTTTGACAATATTAACGAAAATGCATGTTTACAATCGAGGTGTGTGAAAAAAATGGTGCAAAAATTGGTCAACATCAACACGTTTTTAAATTTTGCCATTTTTGGCTAAAAAAACTTGTGTTATAACTCATGAAAAAGAGATTTGGCAAAATTTTTAATTTCAAAATTTTTTGACAATATTAACTAGAATGCATGTTCACAACTAACTAAAATTTTTACAATTGAGGTGGGTGGAAAAAAAGTGGGCAAAAAGCCAAATCAGAAGGTTTTTGGATTTTGCGATTTTTTACCAAAATACGTGTGTTATAACCAATGAAAAATGGAGATTTTGCGAAAAATTTTGTTTCAAATTTTTTTGACAATATTAAATAGAATGCATGTTACAATCGAGGTATGTACAAAAAACGGTGCAAAAAAGGTT
Source organism: Ophiorrhiza pumila (assembly GCA_016586305.1). Lineage (NCBI taxonomy): Eukaryota > Viridiplantae > Streptophyta > Magnoliopsida > Gentianales > Rubiaceae > Ophiorrhiza > Ophiorrhiza pumila. The sequence goes on along the minus strand of BLIW01000010.1, from coordinate 785,261 downwards.
AAAATAAACGCGTTTTTGAATTTTGTCCTTTTTGGCTAAAAAACGTATGTTATAACTAATGAAAAATATAGTTCGGTTGGTTGCAACTTGCAAGGGAACAAATTGAATTTTCCGTTTTATCCCCAATCTTAATCTCGGTTTCATTTTATAAATAGGAACAACGTATATTTTATTAAAATTCAATCAATAAATTAATAAATAATAAGAGATAAATTTTAAATACATATGACATATTCTTATATATTGAAACAGATAATATAATAAAACATACATGGGGCAAGGAAATTGAACTCAACACATGAGTTTTATTTTTTTAATTAATTTTAGGCTAATTATATAAAATTTATCATAATATATATTTATAATTACTTAATTTAAATATATACAAAATCAAAAATTAAAATATAAATAAGATTTTATTATAAAAGTTAGGACGTATAGCAAAAAATCCAGTACCTTCGATTCGACCCGAACTTTGCTTGCGTTAGCGTAGGACGTTTTTTATTTGTTTTCTTTTAGTAAACAAACAGATTTTTTTTCTCAACTACAGCGTGTCTTCTTTAAATTACTTTATACTCGTGCAAATGATTTTACTAAAGGAGAATCATTGACTCGCCTTAGGGTTTACAAAGAAAGAGGCGCTCCGGTGGTTGTCCAGTCGCCGAAATGCCCTCCCTGGAGTCTATATAACTTCCGCTCCTAGGCGCGTTCACCGAGGAATTCGCTAATCTGCAATGCGGTTTCCGAAAGTCTCAGGAAGATCGTAGCTTTTGTTCCCTCGCCATACGCATTCCTTTCCTGGTAACCTAATCTTATCATCGCATATCGTGTTCATACTATGGATTTAAATGTTTGTCGATGTCTTCCTCACTCGAAAGGTGAGCGGTGATTGAGGAAACCTAAACCTAATTGAACTGGTTAGAAGTTTGTAAGGATTTGGTCGTTTACACTTCGCTTTTGCAGGATCAATAATCACATTTTTTTCGTAGTTACTGAGGCGTTACAATTTACAAACCCTATCTTGAAAGACAGAATCTAGATAGAAGATTAGGTTTTTGTGAAATTTTTTTATTTACTCGGCTGTGAGGCTGTTGATTCATTCAAGACAATAATTTGTGGTGCAGTGCAGCCAAATATGCATTATTTAGGTTTTGTTTCGACATTTGAATCACATTGATTCTTTCTCTGCTTGTATCATGGATTAGAGGATGAGTAAGATGAGGTAAAGATGAAAGCGAGAAATTAGTTGGTGATTTGGTACAAATGAAGTTTTCTGCAAGGATTTGGCATGAGGTAAAGATAGGTAGAGAAATTAGTTGGTGATTTGGTGGTATAAGATTGTTCTTATTAAGAGTTCAAGAGTTTGGTAGGATCTATTTTCTCATTTGAAAATTTTGTATCTAGTTCTAGCAAGTTGTTTGTGTTGCTGCAGTTCGTATAGGGGTTAAGGATGTCATATCTGGCATTATTGCAGTTTTTGATGGTCAAAACAGTGCTGAAGCTAGTGAGATGGCTTCAAAGTTGTTGCTGGAGTTCTTCACTGTTGCATACCTATTTCCTTCGGGACACAATGTTTTGTTTTTATCAGGAAAATTTGTGGGAAGGTTCAGAAATGAAGGCTTAGTTGTCGATGTTGTTGTTGTTGTTAGGAAATGAAGGAGAGGAGAGGGACGGGGGTTATAAAAGCAGACATGGAAAGTATTGGATCAGCATGCACTAGATTTTGGGAGGTCTCTCTCCACTAAGGAGTAGAGATCGAGCCACTGGGTTATGATTCCAGTGGCGATTATAAACTTTTCTTAGTTTGGCTAAAGTATGTCATTTGCCATCACTACTTAACATTTAGAATGATAGGAGAATGGATACCCAAGTTGGCCCCCCTCCATAACAAACAAAATAACCAAGTGAATCGCAATCTTATATACTTTTGATTTTGATTTTTCTTTGTTCTTTTGATCTCCTCTTTTCTGTTTAGAACTACTGTTTATGATAACACAACAACGGTATTAAAAACAGTATTATGTATGTTCATTGGTAGTGTCAAATTTTGAACTTCTATGTGATGTATTATCAGTTGGGATGTACAGAAAGGATGAAATGTTATGCTAATTGTGTAAGTTTATAATTTTGCAATTCATATTCTTCTCATGATGCCTTCTAAAGCATTTCCCGGGGCTCATTTTAGGGAGTTGTATTTTGGCAATGCTTTTTAAATGTGTTAGTGTTATAGGCAACTTTTTATGTTTATTATTGTGCATGACATGCTTTGGATGTTTGTTGACCTGTTTTTTTTTATAGGCTTAAGATGGAGTTGTAAGCAATATGAGATGAATCTTTTCACTTGGAAATACTAAGGGAGGGATTGTTTACGAAATCCATGACATTGAAATGGCATTCATCTTTGTATGCTTTTGCTTTTGCTAAGTGTTGAGTTGGACATCAGACTGTTCAACATATATGGCATTGTTGGCCTAAGGGAGTTCTATATTGCTTGGGCTTTTAATGGGAACTTATGTTTCTCACTCTGTGAAAGGACAATATAGTATGGTTGCTTATGTTTATGGTCTTACCAATTGCAGCCACTTTGTTAAGGTTGCAAAGGGGAAATAGAGATAATAAGCTTTTTTGTTTGTGAAAGATTATCACAGACTGGCAGCTTTTAGTGGGTTGACTTTTTTGATTGCAGAGGAACTGAGAAAGGATCACCATCCGAACAGAGATGATGAATGTTCCTGTATGGAATCTGCTGGAGGGTATGTTTCTGAATGGGAAGGTTATGTTTTAGAATGGGGAGGTGTTTCATGAGCCATGTTCATTTATTTGTTTTGAGAGCAATTGGGATGTGTACTTTAAAAGATGATATTGAAGAGAATATTGATGTTCAGTTTCCTGTTTCCACTTTTTCTTTTCTTTTTTTTGGCTCCTGTGATTTTGAGAACCATTACTTGGATTCCTGATTTTGTTTTTGATAATAATCAGTTATGGTGTTGTATTGCTTCCTGAGGGGAATGATTGGCAACCTTTGTCAGACAAGGAGAGCTATTTGGTGACTGCAACTGATGTTGTTTTTGAATAGCTTAAGCCACAGGATTTATGCGATATATTCTGGAAACTACATGCTGATTGCAATTCGAAACTAGAACTTACTATCTAGTTGTAATACTCTTTTGCGGATAGAGTTGTGGACTCTGCATTTACAAAAGGCAGTGTGGATATCTTGGCAGCTGTTGTACTTCCTGTCAAATCCATTGGTACTTATCAAACTTAACTTGAGAACATGGATTGGGGTAATTTGATTGGCCAGCATTAGGACATGTCAAGCATTTTAATGAGCGATCAGGTAATTCTCACTGTTTGTTCATATTTCTGGATTCTCGGATAATAATTTGTTTGCTTTTGTGTATCCATGTGATTCTTCTATTTCTAGAAATCATGTTACCAGTTTAGTACAAAAGAGGAAATTTTCTCCCTTTGCTTCATGAATTGGCTCCCTTAAAAATATTCAATCATGAAGATGCGAGATGTTATGTGACTGTTCACATGGTATTTGTTGTCAGTGATGTAAGTGATAATTTTCCCACATCAAGTGTCCTTCGTGGTTCTAATTTTAAAAGTGCATTATTTATTCAACTCTGCATTGATACTTTCTCGTTTGAGTAGTTTGTTGGTATCAGTTATTCGTCATATTTCTATAGGAATTAATAATAATGTATGAAACTAGTTGCTTTTATTTTTTCCTTCTGCCTGGGCAATAAGTAGCATTTTCTCCACTAAAGTAGTAAAAGCGATGGATCCAATGTACAGAAACAGTTTTTCAAAAGCCTATACAGTTAAATGCTGTACGTAGCATTTTCTGGTCTCAGTTGATGTTTTAATCAATTGCTTGTTTTTATTGGGATTAGGTGCATACTAAAGAAAAGGTATGACCATGGACCATGGTATGGCGAAGTTTAGCTCACTTTTCAATGGAATTATTCCCAAGGTTTGAATAGAGTTGTAAAGATGACAAGTTCTACTTTCACACAATGCATGTAGGGGCTTATGAGTTATGATGGAAGTTCGGAGTCAAGTTCATTTGCGGATGATCATAATAATGGGACTGCTCATGATAACACGGTCTTCTTGATGCTCATAATGGTATATTGACTAAACTTTGAATGTCGTTTTTGCTGCCTGATTTTCTGATAATTGAAATCTAACAAGTGGTAGGCCCTTTTGTCTTTTAATAACTTGGATTTTATTTCTTTAAAAAAATTAATTTGGAGCAAAACATAAAAAAAAAGCTTAGTTGTTGTTGAAGCAAAGGTGAGATTTTGAGTATCTTGTCATGTTTGTGGATCGACCTTTCACTTCCTTGATCAGCACACCGACTCGAATGTTTTGAAGAAGTCTAGTTGATTTTTGAATCTCTCTTTTCTGATCTTTTTTATTCTGTTTGTAAATGATTTGAGTTCCTACTAATGTGTTCTGTTTCTCCCTCCCTCCTACGATGTTAACATGTTAATGACTTACGTTATTAGATGCGCAAATATATTTAACACCCAATGCACTTTGTACAGGCATCCTCCTTTGGCAAGAAAATGTAAACCACTTTTTCTCAGACTACTCTGATGTCTTGGTGAATTATTACTGCATCGGATGACTTGCGTTGTTGCAGTTGACATTAATTTAATGCCTTAATTGAATCTGGTATTTTTTTTCAGCTGCAGGTATGATTAATGCTCCTATCAATTGTGTGTGTACGCTCTTGTAGGCTTAAGTAATGGTTAATAGGCTCTGTTTGGACCATTTTTTTACCCGTTTTCTATCTCTTCCCAAAACAGCTTGTTTGTTTACACTTAATTTTCAAAACAAAAACTTACAATTTTTTTCAAATAGAAATGAGGGCAACTTTGCCAGGCTCTGGCAGACCTGCTGGCAACCGGTCAATGGTCTAAATTGGAGACATTTGGGCTGTTATCTTTTGAAATTGGGCCATCAACAACATAATTATCAGTTAGCCCAATACGAGAGGAACTCGGCTTCTATTAACTTGGTTCGGCTCAAATAGGTGGGAAGATAGGATTCGTGAAACTTGAGATTTACCCAAAGAAAACAACATAGGACCAATAATGACTAAATGGGCTTCAACATAATGTGGCTGGCCCAATAAAGCCTACTTTTGAATTTATAACTTTAAACTTTGACAAAACTGGGCCTAACTAATGGAAATATGGTCTTCGACAAATTTATAATGGCCCAGTAATTGCAACATTAGGCTCTATGTAAGTTTAATTTTGCCCAAACAAACCAAAATTTGGCTTCGTTAAGCATGATACGGCCCAAAAACGCAAAAAATGGGCTACAACTTGGGTCGGCCCAATAATTGCAATAATGTGCTTAAAGAAGCTAGAACTTGGCCCAATACGATGTAAATGGGCCTTGGTAAATTTTGTTCGGCCCAAAAGACAAAATATTGGGCTTCGAAGAACTCTAATTGGCCCAATAATTGCTAAAATGGGCTTATTGAGATTAAGTTAGCCCAATTAGTATGTATATGGGCCTCAGTAAATTTTGTTCAGCCCAAAATACAAAACATTGGGCCTTGACAAACTTGATTTGGCCCAATAACTGGTATAATGGGCTGAATGAAATTGAACTTAGCCCACTTAGGATGAATATGGGCCTCGATAAATTTTATCCGGCCCAAAATACAAAAAATTGGGCTTTAAAAAACTTGTGTTGGCCCATTAATTGGGATAATGGGCTTAATGAAATTGAAGTTACCCTAATTAGGATGAATATGGGCCTCGGAAAATTCTATTCGGCCCAAAATACAAAAAAATGGGCTTTGAGACATTGTGTTGGCCCATTAATTGGTATAATGGGCTCAATGAAACTTAAATTTGGCCCAATACTTACGAAATTGGGCTTATAAAACTTGAGTTTGGGCCAATGATTCAAAAATGGGCTTTGCGATTCTTTATTCGGTCCATAAAGACAAGAAATTGGGTTCGAGAAACTTAAGTTTGGCCCAATACTTACTTATTTGGGTTTGATAAATCTATAATTAGGCCCAATATATCTGAAAATGGTCTTTGATGAACAGGGTTCTGCCCATAAAGCGTGAATTTGGGCTTAGGTATAGTATGTTTCGGCCCAATGACTAAATATGTGCCCCAAAATGAGGCTCAACAAAATAAGAATTGGCCTTCAAGGCCCAGGTTTAATAACGGGAAATATTGTTTTGACACATCTAATTTTAGCCTAGGTTTGGTCAAACCATTGAGGCCCAGCTCAACACAGTAATTAATTAATGGGCTTATTGTAAAGGCCCAAAGTTGTCAGAACAATAACTTGAAACGTTACACAATATTTCTAAACTACCTCAACACAAATTAGAAACTTTTTCCTTTTGTGATGATTAAGGTTTAGTAGTTAGAAAATTGATTAAATGAAAACCAAAAAAATAACCATGGCCCAAGAATTGTGGCCCAAACTTAAGAATTACAAATTCATCCTGAATTACAAGCCCATTCTTCTCACGTAGACTTTGAAGAGCTTCCTCCGCAAGAGAAAGTATAGGTAATTAATATCCACCAACTCAGATATCCAATACTTTCAACCTTCAACTCATGTGTTCACAATAACCCACTTTTACGTGTGGTTGACTTTTTACCCAATGAAAGAGCCCAGATAATAATAGATCATTGACATGAGTTAACAGTTGCCCCCAATAATTTCTCCCTTCGTACTTGCCTTTGTAGCTGCAACAACAAAAGATCTATAGGCTACAGCATCTACATCTTAAAAATATTAACAAAAAGAATGTCATTCATATCCCATGTCATATTACCAACAATCCTTAATAAAAACCATCCATTTGATGCCCACTACAACCATCAACAACCTCTAAAACAACATGATTCAATGCTAATGCCATTTTTGCCCCTTACCATTTTCTTTGTAACTCAGCATCTACAAATAGCCCCATCAAAACTACAGGTTCCTTTTCTGCTCTGCTTTTTTTTTTTTAATAAATTGGTATTCCTTTTATTTGTTCAAATCTAGTTTTACTTATTATCAAACTTCTCTTTTTCTTGGCAGAATTGTCACACTTCTGCATGAGATATCACTAGAATACAGCACCCATTAAATATACAAATGAACAATTAATTAAGAAAAAAAAAAAGAAGTGTAGAGTGTGGATAGAAGGTTAGAAAGATTTATGACTGGGACCTGGATCATGTGTTTGCTGATGATCTGAAGGACAGGATTGCCCTGGAAGAAAGATTGCCGGTATAATCCCGAGTCTGGAACTTTCTAGTATCATTGGGTAGCCATGGATATCCATAGGAACTCAGTCTTCAGCTTTAAAGTGTCTTCCTTAACCAAAGGAAACTCATATCATTCGAAGCTAAATTTTCTCCCAATGTACTTTTTCTTTAGCAAACTTTGGTGTCTGCAACCGTTCACACATGGAAGAAGTACTTGGAGCATCAGTTATCAATGATATAGTATATATAACACAGGTGAATTATTATAGATTTGCTTTGGGCATGAATTTGAAGTTAATCAGTAACTAAAACAAGGAATCAAAAGAACTCCATCATCAAAATAACATGTGATATAAACAAAGCCATTTGTAAATGGAGCGTACTTGGAATGGGAAAATTTTCAGCAACTGAAGTTTCTCTCTATGAAGATTTGAACTTTGGAAATGTCAATCTAGGATTGTTTTAGCAGCTTCTAGCAAAAAATTTAGAGTTTCTGAGAGTGAGCATGCTACATTAACTACTCCAAGACATTCAAAAGAACTTTTTCCAAGCCATTATGCATGAAAAAGGCTAGAAAGACACAGAAAATTTCAGTTGCGAATGACTAGAGTGCCTGTTCAACACAGAAAACTAAACATTCCATATAGCAGCATTTAGAGTTTGGTAAAGTTGGGGAAACTTGATATCAAATTGGCGGAAAAAGTTTCTACCATGCACTTGCACTCTAGAGTAAGCATGAATACTTCTTGTTTCATATATTATATAGTTTCCTTAGGTTTTCCCTTCTTCCTCCTCTGTCATTTAGGACACTGTCATCTTAGCATAACTTCGGTAAGCCTAATGACACTCAGGTCTTTCTTCATGTAATTAGTAGCAGAAGAATATAACATCTCTAAAACAGAACAAACAACAGTATCTCAGATTCTCAATATTAGTTTTCAGACAAACAAGAAGAGATGTACCGTGATCGTAACATACTGTCAGGTTTTCTATGCAGTGAGTTGAACATTCAAGATATGTTATCGACATTGATCTACATTTGTAGTGACCAAACACACTCATTTTACAACAACTACAAAACCTTTATCCCACTAAATGGGGTTAGGTATATGGATCACACTTCGCTATTGTGTTTGTTCTAAACTGATTTTCTCGTTTTAAAAAAAAAATCAGACTACAAAGTCTGGTGGGTTATGCATAAAGATATCCTAAAGTTAATTCCTAAAAGATGACATATGCACGGGCAACTATAACATTTCCCTCACATGAATCAGCAAAATTGGTCATATAGAATTTTATGCCCTAAAATTTCAATATAGGATATGCTTATTGATGAATCACAAAAATTAATGTGACAAACAAGAATTTGTGGTCATAATCTGTTTCAGTCAAAGTGCATCTTGAAATCACATGAATAACTCTTAGAAAGTTTTCAGACAACATAAATAGTTTTCCAGTATACTTAAAATCATGCCTATTATTGGCATCCTTCATGTGCTAATTCAAAGTGAAAACTGTTGCCATCAGCAAAAGACCAGTTCTTCTTGTTGTGTAAATACACTTGATTTGTACTTCTTATTCAAAAAGACACAGTTGTTAATGTCCACTAACATACACTAAATATGATAAGATAGGGACAGCATTAAGCACTCCTATGACTAGGACAAGTCTCCCACGGCTGCAATAGCTTTTGCGGGATTCCAAAAGTTTCTCCTTATTTTCTGAAACTGATCCACTAGGACAGAAATGCAACATAGACAAGCCCATACAATATATCAAAACTATTAGAAGCTAACGCCAACTAAAGGAAAAGAAACTTGCAGGTTGTTCTAGAAACAGAAGATAAAACATCTTTGCACACCATGGGACTCATATCAGGATAATTCACCAGCTTCTGTTGCTTAATGCTATTATATAACCAGCACATCATGCTTGGCAGATTGCATCAGTAACTTTAAATACAAAATTATCAACAGAACAAAATTCCGTCCAATTTTTTAGAAGGATTTTACTATCGAATTCAGGATCTCAAGAAGGATTTGAGACATTCACGCATGATTTACTTTGACAATTTTGAAATCAGGATCTTCAATTACAACTAACTCAGATCCAAGTAAAATCAAGTATTCTACTACTTCATAAATTAAATTACACATACATCATCTCAACATGACAAAAACATTACTGAATTCCAATTTCCGTTTTCCAAATTAAAATTCTCTCAATATTAAACTATTTCAGTGCTCTCAACTCTACGAGTTACTATTTGCTGAGACATCAACAATATTACTCAAAAAAACAAGAGTTCGGTGTCTAGAAAATTCATCTATCGATAAAGCATATTGCCAAGGCACAGAGCTTCTCGTTTCATACGAGACGACGAAAATACAAACTAGAATCTGAAAATTTAATTCAAATTCAAAACGAAGTATGCGAAACGTGAAAAATCTTGTGCATCAAGTTGTTCGGTAATTCGTTCAAACATTCTAGAACAATTTGTGTATTCGTGCGAGTAGAGAGAGAGATAGGAGGAGAGAGAGGAGAGGAGATTACTGGTGAACCTCGGGGGAAACCGAAGCCGGAGAGATGAATCTGGAGAGATCGAAGAACAAATCGCTGAGGAGGAATATCGCGATCGACCGCCTCCGTCATCAAGTAACCTCGAACAGAGGAGAGAGAAGATTATTGGTGAACCTCGGGGGAAATCGAAGCCGGAGAGATGAATCTGGAGTGATCGAAGAACAAATCGCTGAGGAGGAACATCGCGATCGACCGCCGCCATCATCAAGTACCTCGAACCCCGTTTACATGTCGTTGTCTTCCAATTGAAAACTGAACACGCAATTTGCAAGGCATATGATTTCTCCACTTCCTATTTTCAATATCAGAAGCGCCTCCGATTGTTTTGTACCAGAGTTTAGAAACTTTAATTTCAACCCTAGGTAGGGTTATTAGTCGGTGGGAGCATATTGGGAGCGGGGTTTTGGCTTTTTCAGTGCCTCGGCATTGGAATATTTCTTTAGCAGGTTATATATTTGGATTTTGGGGGATAAAATCGTAATTTCAAAAAAATAATATTATATGGTAAATTTTGGTAAAGAAATTAAAAATTACCAACTTCGTGAATTACTAATTTCTATTTTTGGTTAAAAAAAAAAAAAAAACAGCCACAAGTACTTATATAATTGCTGGTTTCTTTCCTTTGCTCAAATCAAATGGTTTGGTAAAGGCCAACTTGATGGGCTTAAAATCCTAAAAACAGACAAAATGAGATTATTACAAGTATGCAAATCGGGTGACAAAAGCTTATCCAATTCCCCCAAATAATGTTGAGTGGTGCATTTCCTCTAGTTTCTAATTTATAATTTATACCTATTATATCATTCAGGAAGCAAACTGCAAAATGATCTGCAGAAGAAACAAATTCTGAAAGAGTTTAACAACAATTACTTAACTAATTAGGACCCTTATAAATTTAAACCACTATTTTGAAGCAGCATAATTGATAATCTCTATTAAAATCACGAAATTAGTAGCCTAAGATTAATTGAAGAAGCATTAACTGCCTCAAACATTTTAGGTAGGTTTTGACTGACTAAACCAAAAAGAAGAGAGGCAAATATTCATTTCGATTCATTTTGTGCAATCTGATAAGGATGGGAACGCATTGCAATTACATGAATCATTACTTTTGGTATTTCCATCACATAGCAATATAGAATATCCAACCTACTACGAGAAAGTGAAAGTGGAACATTTTATTTCAGCTACCTGTTTGTTTTCGGTTATTTCAGTCAGAAACCATCATGATCGTCCAAATGGATCATATTACCCAATGATCTAATGCCACCTGGCGGAGTGCTCCCACCTCGCACATTCCTCCACTCAACGTGAAATCGCAAATTGGAGTCGGAGTCGGAGGCGAGGGAGATCCTTCCATCTTTCCAAAGTAATCATACTTATACTGCTCATCCACCTCCATCTCATCCTTGCCAGAAAGATGATGGTGCATGTGCGGGAACGCCGTCGACACTGCATGAATAGCAAATCCAGGGTATTGACCTTCACGTAGTTTATTTTCATCGGAGCTAACGGGCCTCCCCCTCCTGCGGTTGTCACAACCAGATTTTGTCCTATTTCCATGGTCCGCAACACCGTCGCTGGTTGCAGGCTCACCAGATTTGCTGCCGTCAGCCTCCTGTTCGGAACCACGTGGAACCTGAAATGATAGAGGTATGCATGCCCGGAGCCGGAGAATATGGACAAGTCGTCTAGGGCAAAGATCGTCATGGATTTGAGTTCGGACAACTCTGCGAACTTCACTTTCAGCGCGAGAGACACGATGCTGTAGCCGCCGAAGCGCAGCCTGATAATGGCGTCTTTTAGCATGAGGCGCGTGATAGAAGATGTAGGCGACTTGAACAACCACGGCTGAGGAAATGAGAGTGACGTCATGCGCTCAATGTTGCACGAGAGCGGCGAGAGATGAGAGACGAAGCCTTGCAGGCCATGGATAATGACGGCACCATTGTAGAAGAGGTCAGGGCGCGCTATCTCGACGCCGTTGACGAAAACGACTTTGGATGTTAGTACAAAACAGTCAAAGAAAACAGTCAACAACTACCAATTTTTTAAACTTGACATTTTGGGCAAAAAAAACTTGTGCTATAACTTACAAAAATTGGTCAATTTTCAAAATTTCTAATTGGAGAAAATTTAAGTTTCAAAATTTTTGACAATCTTAACTAAAATGAATGTTCACAATCAATGAAAATTTTCATAATTGTGGTGGGTGAAAAAAATAGTAGAAAAAAAATCCAAATCAAAAGGTTTTTGAACTTTGTGATTTTTGAACAAAATACATCTGTTATAACCTATGAAAATTAGAGATTTTGCGCAAATTTTAATTTCAAAATTTTTTGACAATATTAACTAGAATGCATATTCACAATGGGGGTGTGTGCAAAAAATAATGCAAAAAAATCAAAATCAACTCCTTTTTTTAATTTTGCCATTTTTTGCTAAAAACGTGTCTTACAACTCATAAAAAATGGAGATTTGGTGAAATTTTCAATTTCAAAATTTTTTGAAAATATTAACTAGAATGATTGTTTACATTAACTAAAATTTTCACAATTGATATGGGTGAAAAAATAGTGGCAAAAATCCAAATAAAAAAGTTTTTAAAGTTTGTGATTTTTTACCAAAACATGTGTGTTCTGGGCTACTCGTCAGTAGACGCTCATCAAGCCAATTTTCTCGTAGTCGAGGACATGATTCAGTTCGGAGTAACTTGGACTCCGCAGCTGGCCGGAGCTGTTCATCAGCAGGTGGAGAGATTGCCATCTGAGCTGGAGCATCTCGAATAGCTACCTCAGCAGCTCTTTGATTTTCACCGATCGGAGCTGAACATGAGAGATCTTCCAATTGGGTTGAAGCCGCGACTGCTTCACCTGAGGTGCCGGTCGGCGGTCGATCCACAGTAAACCTAACACTTGGCTGCCCATTTTTAGGGTTTTCCTCACAGATCGGAGATGGAACCACCGCCCCTGCTTCAGGTATAGTGGTCAGCTGTATTGGGGAGCCCTCGGTTAGCTGGAGCTCTGACAATCTGAGGTGGGCGGAGCTACCTCAATTTCTACTACAGCTGAGCTGAAGGTGCGATTTTCATGCTCGGAAGATGTAGATGAAATTGTGGGAATAGCTGGAGGGAGCTCATGAGCTTGGTTGGGATCTTGGAATCCATAGCTGACTTGCTCGATCTGTATGTTAGTGGCCAGATTTTTCAGCTTGGTTGCCTTTGGATTTAGATCAGTGTTTATTACCGGCACCCAAACTTTGGTTTTGCTTTTCCTTTGATCGGCCTTGCTGGGTTCATTGCTCAACTGATTTGGTTTGCATAGGTCATTAGAATGACCCATTTGTTTGTATGAGGTGCAGTATTTTGGGATTTCCTCCAAGATGAGTTGCTGCCATCTTCCTTTTTCTTTAGAGCCGATCCACACATGGCTTGGTTGTTCCTTGAGCACATCTAATTCGACCAAGACCCGAGCTTCACTCGGTCTCAACATTTTGTTAGCTGCTGCAGTGGCCTGGTCCAGCTTCAATGGATTACCAACTGCTGAAACAATTGAAAAAAGGTGTTATTTATTGAAGAGATGAAGTGGGAGTAATGGTATATTTAACCACACTAGAGCTATGGAGGGGTCACAGTTGGGATTGAATTCTTTAGACCACTTAAAGATTTGAGCTTCGAAACCTTTGAAGGACCAAAATTTGCGCATTCACATGCGGTGAAGATCCGTTTCCTGCTCGAACTTGAAGAGGATGTGCCGGTGGTCAAGGAGGCCCAAATGGCATTCTCCAGCAAATGAAGCTGCCAGGATTTCCTTTCTAAGGATAGCCATTGAAGGTCTGCCATTTAAGAATTTGCCAACTAGGGTTAATCGAAATGGGAAGGCAAGCTTTTCTTCTTCCTCCTCTGTCAAAAAGAGTGCTGGCTCTTCCTTAAATGTGGAGAGATTCGCTTGGCAGGTTGAGGGGAAGGATACATCTATAGTGTCTGACCAAGAAGCAAAAACAACTACCTTATAAGATTTATCTGGAGGTTTTAGGCTTAGAGGAGGCATTGAATACATGCATTCTGGATTTTTTTTCACATCATATAGAAACAGCTTCCTTATAAGATTTATAGGACACGTTTTTTTGTCCAAAATGACAAATTTCAAAAACATGCATCCGGTGGTCGTTGTTGCGCCATTTTTTACACTTATATAAAACTGCAATGCGCAATCAAATGAATGGTGTAAAAAAAGGAAAGATAAATTTTTTTCGAAAAATGACCATTTTTTGTGAGTTATAGCACACGTTTTTTTGTCCAAAATGACAAATTTCAAAAACTTGCGTCCGGTGGTAGTTGTTGCGCCATCCGAATGCAAGTTTCTGAAATTTGTCATCTTAGACAAAAAAACGTGTCCTATAACCCACAAAAAATTTTCATTTTTCGAAAAATTTTAACTTTCCCTTTTTTTGCACCATTCATTTGATAGCGGATCGCAAGTTTATATGATAGCAAAAAACGGCACAAAAGCGGCCACAAGCAGCAAGTTTTTTGAAATTTGCCGTGTTAGGCAAAAACATCGTGTGCTATAACCCACAAAAATGGTCAATTTTTTAAAATTTTTAAATCTCCTTATTTTTACACCACTCATTAGATAGCATATCGAAATTTTATAAGAGTATAAAAAACGTCAGGAAAAAGGCCACCCTGGGAAATTTTTTGAAATTTGTCGTTTTCGGCAAAAAAACGTGAGCTATAACCCACAAAAATGGTCATTTTTCAAAAAATTTCAACTCTCATTCTTTTTACACCATTCATTTGATAGCGTATCCCAATTTTATATGAGTGCAAAAAACGGCACGAAAACGGCCACAAGAGGCAAGTTTTTGAAATTTGCCGTTTTCGTCAAAAAAACGTGTGCTATAACCCACAAAAATGGTCATTTTTCGAAAAATTTCAACTTTCCTTCTTTTTGCACCATTCATTTGATAGCGCATCCCAATTTTATATGAGTGCAAAAAAGACACGAAAACAGCCACAAGAGGCAAGTTTTTGAAATTTGCTGTTTTCGGCAAAAAAACGTGTGTTATAACCCACAAAAATGGTCATTTAAAAAAAAATTAAATTTTACTTTTTTTTACACCATTCATGTGATTGCGCATTGCAGTTTTATATGAGTGTAAAAAATGGCGCAACAACGACCACCGAATGCAAGTTTTTGAAATTTGTCATTTTGGACAAAAAAACGTGTGTTACCCACAAAAAATGGTCATTTTTTGAAAAATTTTAACTTTTCCTTTTTTTGCCCCATTCATTTGATAGCGCATAGCAATTTTATATTAGAGCAAAAAACGGCACAAAAGCGGCCACAAGCAGCAAGTTTTTGAAAATTGCCGTTTTAGGCAAAAACATCGTGTGCTATAACCCCCAAAAATGGTCAATTTTTTAAAATTTTGAAATTTCCTTTTTTTTACACCACTCATTTGATAGCATATCGAAATTTTATGAGAGTACAAAAAACGTCAGAAAAAAGGCCACCGGGGGCAATTTTTTGAATTTGCCGCTTTCGGCAAAAAACGTGTGCTATAACCCACAAAAATGGTCATTTTTCAAAAAATTTCAAATTTTTTTCTTTTTACACCATTCATTTGATAGCGCATCGCAATTTTATATGAGTGCAAAATAGGCACGAAAACAGCCACAAGAGGCAAGTTTTTAAAATTTGTCGTTTTCGGCAAAAAAACGTGTGCTATGACCCACAAAAATGGTTATTTTTCGAAAAATTTTAACTTTCCTTTTTTTACACCATTCATGTGATTGCGCATTGCAGTTTTATTTGAGTGTAAAAAATGGCGCAACAACGACCACCGGATGCAAGTTTTTTAAATTTATCATTTTGGACAAAAAAACGTGTGATATAACCCACAAAAAATGGTCTTTTTTCGAAAAATTTTAACTTTCCTTTTTTTACACCATTCATGTGATTGTGCATTGCAGTTTTATATGAGTGTAAAAATGGCGCAACAACGACCACCGGATGCAAGTTTTTGAAATTTATTATTTTGGACAAAAAAAAGTGTGATATAACCCATAAAAAATGGTTTTTTTTCGAAAAATTTTAACTTTCCTTTTTTTACACCATTCATTTGATTGCTCATTGCAGTTTTATATGAGTGTAAAAAATGGCGCAACAACGACCACCGAATGCAAGTTTTTGAAATTTGTCATTTTGGACAAAAAAACATGTGCTATAACCTACAAAAAATGGTTATTTTTCAAAAAATTTTAACTTTCCCTTTTTTTGCACCATTCATTTGATAGCGCAACGCAATTTTATATGAGGGCATAAAACGGCACAAAAACGGCCACTAGCGACAAGTTTTTCAAATTTTTCGTTTTAGGCAAAAGAATCGTTGCTATAATCCACAAAAATGTTTATTTTTTCAAAAATTTTAAATTTACTTTTTTTTACACCATTAATTAGATAGCATATCGAAGTTTTATATGAGCACAAAAGGTACATGAAAACGGCCACCAGATGACAGTTTTGAAATTTGTCGTTTTTGGGAAGAAACTTGTGCTATAACCCATAAAAAATGGTTATTTTTCGAAAAAATCTAACTTTTCTTTTCTTACACCATTCATTTGATAGCACATCGCAATTTAATATGAGTGCAAAAAGGCACGAAAACAGCCACAAGAGGCAAGTTTTTCAAATTTGCCGTTTTCGGCAAAAAAACGTGTGCTATAACCCACAAAATATGGTCATTTTTTGAAAAATTTTAACTTTCCCTTTTTTTTGCATCATTCATTTGATAGCGCATCGTAAATTTATATGAGAGCAAAAAACGGCACAAAAGCGGCCACAAATAGCAAGTTTTTGAAATTTGCCATTTTCATCAAAAAAACGTGTGCTACAACCCACAAAAATGGTCAATTTTTGAAATTTCCTTTTTTTTTACACCACTCATTTGATAGCATATCGAAATTTTATAAGAGTACAAAAAACATCAGGAAAAAGGCCACCGGGGGCAATTTTTTGAAAATTTTCCATTTTTGGAAAAAAAAACGTGTGTTATAACACACAAAAATGGTCATTTTTCGAAAAATTTCAACTTTCATTCTTTTTACACCATTCATTTGATAGCGTATCGCAATTTTATATGAGTGCAAAAAATGGCACGAAAACGGCCGCAAGAGGCAAGTTTTTTTTGAAATTTGCCGTTTTCGGCAAAAAAACGTGTGCTTTAACCCACAAAAATGGTCATTTTAAAAAAAAATTGAACTTTCCTTTTCTACACCATTCATGTGATTGCGCATTGCAGTTTTATATGAGTGTTAAAAATGGCGCAACAACGACCACCGGATGCAAGTTTTTGAAATTTGTCATTTTGGACAAAAAAACGTGTGCTATAACCAGGCATTAAGTGCCTCGGGACCTTCTTGCTTCCTCTAGAATTTTGCCGATAACCAGGCACTAAAACCTATGAAAATCCGTTTGCAGTTGAAATTGGAACATAATGTGCCGATAATCTATAAGGCCAATATAGTAGTCACCTTTGAAACCGGCAGCAAGAATGGTTTTACGAATTGAGGTCATTGGAGGCCTTCCCCTAATGAACTTGCCAATAAGGGCGAACTGGAAAGACTGGGCTAGCCTCATTTCTTCCTCTTCCAAGATGATGACAGCTGGTTCACCCATATATGTTAAGAGAGCTATATCCGATACTGGTGGAAGGGAGACATCAATATTCTGTGCCCAAGGAGCTGACACCGCTTCCCGGAAGGATTTAGTGGGAGGGGACTGACCGGACGGGGCCGGCATCATGTTCCCTTTCTCTGCCAATGGGTTAGGGTCTGGCCGGCGTGGAAGTGGAGGGAAGTCAGGGTCGTCAATAGCCACATTCTTGCCGCTTGATCCAGAATTAGACCTCTGAATCTGGCGGATAGATGTATCTTGGACAGGGAGCCGCTGAAGGGGTAGAGGAGCTGAGCTGCTAGAGGCTGTCTCCTTATGGGTTCTCCATTTCGTGATCTGCAGCTGTGTTCAACAAAAGAGGGAAGGTCGTATGGGCCGATGAAGGGCTGGAAGTTGTGATTGGAAAAAATCTCCCAATGTGATAGATCTGCCTTTTTCCAGCATCGAGAAAGGTTTCGTAAGTGAAGGGATATTTAGGTTTTTGTCATGAGTGTCTGATTTCCGCCGTGAAAGTACACCGGCACTTGGTGGCTCTGGCCTAGATGAGGACGATTGTCGGCCCCAGCTAAAGGGAATTATATGGATCTCCAAAAGGCTAGCCAAGTGTCTATTAATGACTGAAAAAAAAATTTGTGAGGATAGATCAGCAAGAGAGATCCGATTAGGTTGTGTAAGGAAGCAAGATAATGGGTTTAAAGATGGGATCTTTTAGAGAGAAGGAGGAGCATTCAATTCTAGAGAGAACGATCAGCCAGCCAGGTTATAGCACACGCTTTTTTGTCCAAAATGACAAATTTCAAAAACTTGTATCCGGTGGTTGTTGTTGCGCCATTTTTTACACTCATATAAAACTACAATACGCAATCACATGAATGGTGTAAAAAAAGGAAAGTTAAAATTTTTCAAAAAATGACCATTTTTGTGGGTTATATCACACGTTTATTTGTCCAAAATGACAATTCAAAAACTTGCATTCGGTGGTCGTTGTTGCGCCATTTTTTACACTCATATAAAACTGCAGTGCGCAATCACATTACTGGTGTAAAAAAAAGAAAAATTTAAATTTTTTAAAAATGACCATTTTTGTGGGTTATAACACACGTTTTTTTGTCGAAAACGTCAAATTTGAAAAACTTGCCTCCTGTGGCTGTTTTCGTGCCTTTTTTGCACTCATATAAAATTGCGATACGTTATCAAATGAATGGTGTAAAAAGAAGGAAAGTTGAAATTTTTCAATAAATGACCATTTTTGTGGGTTATATCACACATTTTTTTTGCCGAAAACGGCAAATTTCAAAAATTTGCCTCATGTGGCTGTTTTCGTGCCTTTTTTGCACTCATATAAATTTGCGATGCGCTATCAAATGAATGGTGCAAAAAGAAGGAAAGTTGAAATTTTTCAAAAAATGACCATTTTTGTGTGTTATAGCATACGTTTTTTTTGCCGAAAAAAACAAATTTCAAAAAATTGCCCCCAGTGGCCTTTTTCCTGACCTTTTTTGTACTCATATAAAATTTCGATATGCTATCAAATGAGTGATGTAAAAAAAAGGAAATTACAAAATTTTAAAAAATTGACCATTTTTTTTGGTTATAGCACAAGATGTTTTTGCCTAAAACGGCAAATTTCAAAAACTTGCTGCTTGTGGCCGCTTTTGTGCCGTTTTATGCCCTCATATAAAATTGCGTTGCGCTATCAAATGAATGGAGCAAAAAAAGGAAAAATTAAATTTTTTCGAAAAATAACCATTTTTTGTGGGTTATTGCGCACGTTTTTTTGTCCAAAATGCAAATTTCAAATACTTGCATCCTGTGGTCGTTGTTGCGCCATTTTTTACACTCATATAAAACTGCAACGCCCAAAAAAATGAATGGTATAAAAAAAAGAAAGTTAAAATTTTTCGAAAAAAGACCATTCTTTGTGGGTTATATCACACGTTTTTTTGTCCAAAATGACAAATTTCAAAAACTTGCATCCGGTGGTCGATGTTGCGCCATTTTTTACACTAATATAAAACTGCAATGCGCAATCACATGAATGGTGTAAAAAAAGGAAAGTTAAAATTTTTCGAAAAACATCCATTTTTGTGGGTCATATTACACGTTTTTTTGCCGAAAACGGCAAATTTCAAAAACTTGCTTGTTGTGGCTGTTTTCGTGCCTTTTTTGCACTCATATCACAAATTGGGATGCGTTATCAAATGAATGGTGTAAAAGGAAGAAAAGTTAAAATTTTTCGAAAAATGACTATTTTTGTGGGTTATAGGACATATTTTTTTGCCGAAAACGGCAAATTTCAAAAACTTGCCTCTTATGGCTGTTTTCGTGCCGTTTTTTGCAGTCATATAAAATTGTGAAACGCTATCAAATGAATGGTGTAGAAAGAATGAAAGTTGAAATTTTTCGAAAAATGACCATTTTGTGGGTTATAGCACACGTTTTTTTTCGAAAACAGCAAATTTGAAAAACTTTCCCCCGGTTGCCTTTTTCCTGACATTTTTTGTACTCTTATAAAATTTCGATATGCTATCAAATGAGTGGTGTAAAAATAAGGAAAGTTAAAATTTTTCGAAAAATTTCCATTTTTTGTGGGTTATAGCAAACGTTTTTTTGTCCAAACTGACAAATTTTAAAAATTTGAATCCGGTGGTCGTTGTTGCGCCATTTTTTCCACTCATATAAAACTGCAATGCGCAATCACATGAATGGTGTAAAAAAAGGAAAGTTAAATTTTTCGAAAAATGACCATTTTTTGTGGGTTATATCACACGTTTTTTTTGTCCAAAATGACAAATTTCAAAAACTTGCATCCGGTGGTCGTTGTTGCGCCATTTTTTACACTCATATAAAACTGCAATGCGCAATAACATGAATGGTGTAAAAAAAGGAAAGTTAAAATTTTCGAAAAATAACCATTTTTTTTGGGTTATATCAAACGTTTTTTTGTCCAAAATTACAAATTTCAAAAACTTGCATCTGGTGGTCGTTGTTGCGCCATTTTTTACACTCATATATAACAGCAATGCGCAATCAAATGAATGGTGTAAAAAAAGAAAAGTTAAAATTTTTCAAAAAATGACCATTTTTTGTGGGTTATATCACACGTTTTTTTGTCCAAAATGAAAATTTCAAAAACTTGAATTCGGTGGTCGTTGTTGTGCCATTTTTTACACTCATATAAAACTGCAGTGCGCAATCACATGACTGGTGTAAAAAAAAGAAAAATTTAAATTTTTTAAAAATGATCATTTTTGTGGGTTATAAACACACGTTTTTTTGTCGAAAACGTCAAATTTGAAAAACTTGCCTCCTGTGGCTGTTTTCATGCCTTTTTTGCACTCATATAAAATTGCGATGCGCTATCAAATGAATGGTGTAAAAAGAAAGAAAGTTGAAATTTTTCGATAAATGACCATTTTTGTGGGTTATAGCATACGTTTTTTTGCCGAAAACGGCAAATTTCAAAAACTTGCCTCATGTGGCTGTTTTCGTGCCTTTTTTGCACTCATATAAATTTGCGATGCGCTATCAAATGAATGGTGCAAAAAGAAGGAAAGTTGAAATTTTTCAAAAAATGACTATTTTTGTGGGTTATAGCACACGTTTTTTTGCCAAAAACGGCAAATTTCAAAAAATTGCACCGGTGGCCATTTTCCTGACCTTTTTTGTACTCATATAAAATTTCGATATGCTATCAAATGAGTGATGTAAAAAAAAGGAAATTACAAAATTTTTAAAAATTGACCATTTTTTGGGGTTATAGCACAAGATGTTTTTGCCGAAAACGGCAAATTTCAAAAACTTGCTGCTTGTGGCCGCTTCTGTGCCCTTTTTTGCTCTCATATAAAATTGCGATGCGCTATAAAATCAATGGTGCAAAAAAAGGGAAAGTTAAAATTTTTCGAAAAATGACAATTTTTTCTAGGTTGTAGCACACATTTTATTGTCCAAAATGACAAATTTCAAAAACTAGCATTCGGTGGTAGTTGTTGCGCCATTTTTTACACTCATATAAAACAGCAATGCGCAATCAAATGAATGGTGTAAAAAAAGGAAAGTTAAAATTTTTCAAAAAATGACCATTTTTTGTGGGTTATATCACACGTTTTTTTTTCCAAAATGAGAAATTTCAAAAACTTGCATCTGGTGGTCGTTGTTACGCCATTTTTTACACTCATATAAAACTGCAGTGCGCAATCACATGAATGGTGTAAAAAAAAGGAAATTTTAAATTTTTTTAAAAATGACCATTTTTTGGTTATAACTAGGGGTGTAAAACGAGCGAGCTGCTCGCGAGTAGCTCGCGAGCAGCTCGGTCAACTACTCGACTCGAGCTCGCGAGCGCTCGGTCAACTACTCGACTCGAGCTCGGTCAACTACTCATATACGCGAGCTACTCGAGTATATATATATATTTTTTTATTTTTAATATTTATATTTATGTTTTAGTCCCTGTAGTTTAATAAATTATAATTTAATCTATTTATAATTATATTTTAGTCCTTAATTTATAGTAAATTATAATTTGACCGCATTAAATTTTAAAAAATTGCAAATACAACCTATAATTTTTATAAAAAAATAAAAAAATAAAAAAAAATAATAATAAAAAAAATAAAAAAAAAAACAGAAAATACTCGAGCTCGTTTGAGCTCGAGCTCGATCGAGCTACTCGCGAGCTCAATTGCTCTTAGTCGAGCTCGAGTTCGAGCTCGATTATTGAAGCTCGATCGAGCTCGAGCTCGAGTAGGGAAATTTTTTAAACGAGCTACTCGATTAGGGGTGTACTCGAGCTCGACTCGGCTCGATTACACCCCTAGTTATAACACACGTTTTTTTGCTGAAAACGGCAAATTTCAAAAACTTGCCTCTTGTGGCTGTTTTCGTGCCTTTTTTGCACTCATATAAAATTGCGATGCGTTATCAAATGAATGGTGCAAAAAGAAGGAAAGTTGAAATTTTTCGAAAAATGACCATTTTTGTGGGTTATAGCACACGTTTTTTTGACGAAAACGGCAAATTTCAAAACTTGCCTCTTGTGGCCGTTTTCGTGCCGTTTTTTGCACTCATATAAAATTGCGATACGCTATCAAATGAATGGTGTAAAAAGAATGAGAGTTGAAATTTTTCGAAAAATGACCATTTTTGTGGGTTATAGCAAACGTTTTTTTGCCAAAAATGGCAAATTTCAAAAAATTTCCCCCGGTGGCCTTTTTCCTGACGTTTTTTATACTCTTATAAAATTTCGATATGCTATCAAATGAGTGGTGTAAAAATAAGGAAATTTAAAAATTTTAAAAAATTGACCATTTTTGTGGGTTATAGCACACGATCTTTTTGCTTAAAACCGCAAATTTCAAAAACTTGCAGCTTATGGCCGCTTTTGTGCCGTTTTTTGCTCTCATATAAACTTGCGATATGCTATCAAATGAATGGTGCAAAAAAAGGGAAAGTGAAAATTTTTCGAAAAATGACCATTTTTGTGGGTTATAGCAAATGTTTTTTTGTCCAAAATTACAAATTTCAAAAACTTGCATCCGGTGGTCGTTGTTGCGTCATTTTTTACACTCTTATAAAACTGCAATGCGCAATCACTTGAATGGTGTAAAAAAAGTAAAGTTGAAATTTTTCGAAAAATAACCGTTTTTTGTGGGTTATATCACACGTTTTTTTGTCCAAAATGAGAAATTTCAAAAACTTGCATCTGGTGGTCGTTGTTGCGCCATTTTTTACACTCGTATAAAACTGCAGTGCGCAATCACATGAATGGTGTAAAAAAAAGGAAAATTTAAATTTTTTTAAAAATGACCATTTTTTTTGGTTATAACACACGTTTTTTTGCCGAAAACGGCAAATTTCAAAAACTTGCCTCTTGTGGCTGTTTTCGTGCCTTTTTTGCACTCATATAAAATTGCGATGCGCTATCAAATGAATGGTGTAAAAAGAAAAAAAGTTGAAATTTTTCGAAAAATGACCATTTTTGTGGGTTATAGCACATGTTTTTTTGCCGAAAACGGTAAATTTCAAAAAATTGCCCCCGGTAGCCTTTTTCCTGACTTTTTTTGTACTCTTATAAAATTTCAATATGCTATCAAATGAGTGATGTGAAAAAAAGGAAATTTCAAAATTTTAAAAAATTGACCATTTTTGGGGTTATAACACACGATGTTTTTGCCTAAAACGGCAAATTTCAAAAACTTGCTGCTTGTGGCCGCTTTTGTGCCGTTTTTTGCTCTCATATAAAATTGCGATGCGCTATCAATTGAATGGTGCAAAAAAAGGGAAAGTTAAAATTTCGAAAAATGACCATTTTTTGTGGGTTATAACACACGTTTTTTTGTCCAAAATGACAAATTTCAAAACCTTGCATTCGGTGGTCGTTGTTGCGCCATTTTTTACACTCATATAAAACTGCAATGCGCAATCACATGAATTGTGTAAAAAAAGAAAAATTTAAATTTTTTTAAAAATGACCATTTTTTTGGGTTATAACACACGTTTTTTTGCCGAAAACGGCAAATTTCAAAAACTTGCCTCTTGTGGCTGTTTTCGTGCCTTTTTTGCACTCATATAAAATTGTGATGCGCTATCAAATGAATGGTGCAAAAAGAAGGAAAGTTGAAATTTTTTGAAAAATGAACATTTTTGTGGGTTATAACTCATGAAAATTGGAGATTTTGCAAAAATTTTAGTTTCAAAATTTTTTGAAATTATTAACTAGAATGAATGTTCACAATCGGGGAGTGCAAAAAACAGTGCAAAAAAAGTCAAAATTAACACGTTTTTGAATTTTGCCATTTTTGGCTAAAAAATGTGTCTTATAACTCATGATCACACCAACCATACTAAGTAGTTTCAGACTTTGTCTTCAAATCTGTTGATAAACTTAACACAAGTTTCGTGCTTCAACTTTTTAACTCTCCTAAAAATTCGTTTAGTACGAAACACATGATAAAGTTGCTCAAATCTAGATGCAATCCTCCAATGAACTCCAAAGCACTAGAACGAAACGAAAACCTGGACTCCAGTGCCATCTAGATGAAAAGGAAAACATTGCTCGTCATATGGCTTCCTGATGCTCATTTCACTCGACACACGAACTTTAGATCTCACTTCTTCTAAGCATATGTATAGGGGACAACATCCAGGTTATGCAAGACGATTGCAAGGGCCCGATTAAACTCAATTAAATATTTCAACTTCGAAAATTCACAGTGCAACCACTTCTTCCATAAAGATGCACAGCAATCTCTTTTTAAGAAGCTGCAGTAGAAGTTGTCATGATGAAAGTATTAAAAAAACAAAAGACAACATATCATCTCATCATAACAGCACTCTAGCTGCTGATATCTATTGTTAATGCTCGAGTAAATACTAGTTACCCATTTTAGCGAAGGTGGACAACCCTAAATCCATGTTGCAGGCAAGGTGCTGACCTTGGAGATTCCGAAAACTAGCTTGTTCATCCTAGAAGCAGTCCATTTTCACATCTGTGACGTCAAGTTGCAATATTTCTGCTCGGCAACCAAGTATTGAACCAATACTGTAGAATACAGTAGAATTATGAGAATTTCTAGCCAAAAGAAGGGAAAAAAGAAAGGGCAGAATTATGAAAAACAAGTGACGACATAGCACCAGTAAAATAACTACAACAACAACTATAACTAAGCATTTATCCCACTAAACCAGTAAAATAACTAGTACAACATAAGTGTTGGAGAAACCAAATTGCTTCTTTTGCAAA
The DNA here is from genome assembly GCA_016586305.1 of Ophiorrhiza pumila. Classification (NCBI taxonomy): domain Eukaryota; kingdom Viridiplantae; phylum Streptophyta; class Magnoliopsida; order Gentianales; family Rubiaceae; genus Ophiorrhiza; species Ophiorrhiza pumila. Next base: position 760,002 of record BLIW01000010.1, on the reverse strand, counting down.
ACGGGGTAAAGAAGTGTTCTATTAGGCTTTGCCAACTAACTCACAAACAAAACTGTTAATTAGGATTTCGGGATTATGTGAAAACCATGAAAACTAACATGCAATAACTTTTTCTCTCTGATGGTAAAAATGTAACTGGTGAAGAAATATCAGAACTCTACTAAACCTCAAAATCAACCTTTTTCCCCTCTTAAATCATTTTGTTTTGGTCTCTTACCATTGCTACTAGAAGGGGTGGTTGTGCGAGTGTGGAAAAAGACCATCAATATATACAAATTTCCAGACAGAGTCAGAAGTATGTAAGAGAATGACTAGTATATTTCAGACTGAAAACAGTGAAACAGACCAATTGACTGAACTCATGGACTGGGTTTGTGGAGGGAAGAGTGGAAAGTAGAAGTTGTAGGATAACACTGACAATATGACTTCTTAAATGAAGTTTTATGCAGATTACTAACTGACACCAATTCAATTCTCAAAGACCAGCATTAATCACCTGAAACAAACTTAAATGTTATCTGCCACTAAAATTTGGTGAAGTTTTTGTACCTGGGGTGTGTCCGTCCAAGATCCCCATGCACAAATTCCTTAATATAAGTCCCGGCCTGTCTCAGTAATCTATTGTTAGAACTTAAGCCACCACATAAGGAAAAGAAAATTCTTCCCATGGTACACAATTTGTTGGATATTACAAGTTGTCAGAAAATAAATTGTGAATTTAAAAGGGATACAAACCTGTGTACATAGATGCAATAGAAAATACTGACAACTTCCAACTATTTTCTCTATTTCCATCCTGAATAAGAAAAATCAGGCTCTAGGAGTTTCAATAGTTTACCCAAAAGCACACTTTATTAGTTAATACAATCCATACCAATGTATAATTTTTTCACGAGCTAAAGGACTTCGACGGTGTAGAACCCTTATTGGTGTTTTCTGCAAAATTTGCTGCAGAAGAAGGAAAGGGCTAGTTACTGGATCAAACAGGGATATTAAATTCACATTTATTCAGATAGAAAATATATTCCTCATCAAGGTACGTGTACACATATACAATTCTAGAATGCTTAAAAACCAGCTAAAAAGTTGTTTCCATGAAAAGCAACTGACATTTTTAATATATAACGTGCTATTTCAATACAAACACAAGTCATATCAATGGACACGGGCAGGAAGTACAGAAAGTTACATCGACATCTGCATTAATATATTACCTAATTATTTGCAACCCTGATAGCACTGTTCCCTAAATAAAAGCTACTCAAACATACATAAATGCACACACAAAGGCTCAGGTTGGGCTCACCATCTCCTTGATTGAAGATAGAGTATGCAAATCGTCATCTTTAAGAGGACGAGAAATCCAGACCAACGCAGCATACTGCTTCTGCAAAAAAATTCATAACAGAAAAATATATGTTGATTGAAAGATTCTGAAAAAGAAAATGCAGAAACAATCCATTCCAAAGGCAATGGTTTACCTGTTTCTCGGCTTCTCCTTCACGCATCAGTGCCCACCCTCTACTATCCAAAATCTTGAGATTCTTAACCCCAACCTGAGCGTACAATAATAAAGCCACAGCAACATCGTAATAAGCTTATAAAATCAAGAGTAGAACAAAAGAAAATATTAACCAAAAATAGTACATACACGTTTATGTTCCAGGTAATTTATTTTCATTTCTGCTTCTTTTATAAGCACTTCAGATGGTACTCGGTGTGCATTTTGTATCTCAACAAGGAAAGGGCGACCAGTGCCCAACATTCGGACCTGAAAAATAAGTTTCAATGTCAGAACAGCATTTAACAATAAACAAAGACTAGAAATACCAGAGTTTCCGTACGTCTATATCCTCTCTACCAGCAGCGTGAAACTTGTAACTATCACCTTCACACAAAGGAAGGATGCTGCCACCTATTATTTCCTGCAAAGCCAACAATTGCATCATACTTGCGTAACCTCAACCAGAAGATAACAGCCACTCATGAAGATAGAGAAACACCTCAACAGATGCTTCCCCCTTTCTTTCATCCTCAATAATCCAGCAAGTCTGGCTAACATTTCTTGAGTACTGCAGAGAACCAATTTTGGATAATTTTGAGGTTGTACTAGAACAAAATATACTCCCTCCTCTATTGATAAAAAAATATTCAAAAGTTTAAGGTAAAAGGAGATGTCACTCAAACACAACACTTCACAAAGTTAACACACCTTAAGATATCTGCCACCAATGTATATAGGACACCTATAGCAAAGGAATACCAAATGGAAGGGCTGATTATCCTGAAAAGTCGCAAACTCTCACCATTTAAGCAGCAACATCATATGAAATGATACTAGTACAAGTTATCCATGCATTATCAGCTAGTTCATTATAAAAATCAACCAAATGTGAGGTCCATGAAACCTATTATGGGCAACTAGACAAGAAATGGACAGCAGAAATAATCACATTAAGAAAATAAATCAACTAAAAAATTGCATATAGATTAATACCTTCTCTAGCAGAAATTTTAGGCAATCACTTCCAAGACCTTCCAATTCTTTGACTGAGCATTTTGCCAGTTTATAATGTTCACTCTTAGAATTAGTGAAGATATCGATCCCAGATGTCTCAGATGCTTGAATTTTGTCAACACCATTTTTCATACCTGTTTTATGTACAGCTAATCATTTGAAGATCGAAATTCCAAAACTCAGCATGGACATGCATGGTTAAAGAAACAGAATATTTTGTTTTCTTGCAGAAAACAAACTCAAAACAAGTGAAAATACTAGCTAGATCTTCTGAATCAATTTCCGGTATGCCTGCAGAAACTGCAGCAGACAGAATGTCAGTGCATGTTGCCTTCTAAGAAACAAAGTTTACTTTCTTCCAGACAGTAATTAGATTATGGCATCTATCTCTTAGCTTTAAGGGTGGCTTCCAGACCTCCCATATATTGGCAGATTATGCTATTGCCTAGAACATATAGAATTCTCATTTCACTCTTCATCAATCTCCACAATACGGTCTTACATTACTTATAAGTGAACACGGTTCAAGTGTTCAAAGCAGCTGTACTAAAAATTTAAGAGATTATTAAAGAGCAGAAATAAGGAATCAGACCACACAGAGTAAGGTCTTTAACAAAAAAGAGCATCCAGATTAAGTTGTTCAGTACGCATACCAATTTTCCTCCTTTTGCATCCATTGATCTCCTCAATATCTTGTCTTTCAGTACATTCTTCAGAAATTTTATATGTCAATCGAATGCGGAAATTGCTTAGATTTGATTTAACACCCTACAGAACAAAATGTTGTTTAAAAGATAGAACCTTTAATTTCATAGCATCAGGAATGTCTAGCCCAACATTTGGTATGTCAGCAGGCATGTAACACATATAAAGATGAGCTCTTTTGTTTGGTAGCCTTCATGAAAATAAAATGTAAATCAACGAGCACTCCACCAAGAAAAGGAAAGGAAGCTGTTCACAAACATCACAACTCATAAAAGAAGACTGCAAGTAGAAAAATGAAATTTTAAGTTTGAGATGCATTTACGTTGTAACTGAATCTATTCAGAAACCATAGCATTTCACATATTTTGAATGGTCTTTGACATAATAGATAACTGAGATCTAATTACCAGTAATTTTTCTAGAGGGCCTTCTATTGCCAATTTTAGAGCATCCTTTATAGAAATACATTCGGCTATGGACTTCCCTTGGAACCAAATTTCAGAGCCATAGTTCTTCTTCATATACAACCTGAAATGCACAATTTTTGGTCATTAGTTGCTTAAACCACATTTGCACAAATAGAAATGTTGAAAATATTAGAAGTGAATAAAACACAAGCTGGTATGAATATGGCATATGCAAATCAAATAGAAAAATATTGCCAGCTTCAAGTTGGAACCAATGAACAGAATCTTTACCAAACTACTTGTTCATTTTCCGTGACTGCTGGCGGCATCGAGACCTCAAGAGAAAAGCCATTAATTTCACGGTGCTCTTGCTTTACAGCTTCAGCAATCATTTGAGCGAACTCATTTGAGGAGTACTTCTTTACCAAAATTCCTTTCTCATCACTGTAGACAAAGTCCAAGATGCCAAAACAAATTCCGCAAACTTTAGGCTCCAAAAGAGATGGCTGAGAAGATTGCTGCCCACTCGAGTCTCGATGATCTCTAGAAACAATGTCTTTCTCACCTCCTTGCAGCCCCAATACTTTTCTGAGCAACGCGTTCACACTTGATGTTGGCAGCGAAGGATAAGAACAAATATTTTCATAAACACCAAATAACCGGAAAATGCAGCGAGAACAAGCCTGCATCACAACAAAGAGTTGGTTCTGTTGTAGCTTCATTTATTGCGAATACATAGGCAATTTTACAGTGATTTTTCCAACTATGAAAAAAAAATTAACAGCATTTTTTAATCCAATCAACAATGTCCCGCAGTCCAAAACTCAGATGAAAATTGCTAAACACATGAAAAATTAAAAAAAGGTTCAAGATGATATCCTGACATGCATTAGTAATCAATATCAACAGAAAGTTCCTTTCTTGGCAGTTGATCTCAAGAACATAATTATGATCACAGACAGCTACTCCTGACTTCTGAAGATTGACGAGTGTTGAAGTTATAAACGTTAAATTAACACCGTATGATAGCATGAATTTGATAACTGCCAGCAATAAAAATAATAACAACTAAATAAATCATGCAAAAGGCAAATAAATAAATCATTTAGAATACCCCAATTGACAAAAAATCTTTGACAGCCGGAGCGGGCAGCCGGCGAAGGGCGTCCTCGACAAGTTTGAGGTCCTCCTCCGCCAGAATAGCGGTGGCTGAGGAGCTAATTTGCGGATTCTCATCGCCGCTGTTAAGCTGCAAAGCTTCACTGGACATTGTTAGTCGATGTACCCGTCACAGCTAGGGCCCTCTTTCTGATTCTCTCTCTTGGTCTTTGGCGGGCTTTTTAGATGTTTTTTCTCTATTGGACTGTTACCGACTGTTAAGTCTGGAACTGAAGAAAGGCTGAAATAGAAAAGTTTTTTTTTTTTTTTTTTTTATATAGATGTTGGGACCCACATTTAGAGGGGAAGATTAGAAGGCTACAATTATTAGCCAAATATATTACAAACATTTTTTCTGTTAATATAAATATTCTTTCCCCAGTCTAATTTTTTTTCAAAAACTAAGATGAATTACTCATATATTTTTAAAAATTCTGTATTTCACTGTCTGTAATGTGCAAGAACCTTGAAATAAAAAAAATTCTTTCATTGACCATTTTTTGCTCATATTAAGTTGAAGTGGAACTGATGTTTCCAACAATTTAACATTACATATTCACCACAAGTACCCGACTGCATACGCCACAGGCGAAAGGAAACTGGAAACTGGAAACTGGAAACTGGAAAATGGTGACCATTCGTGGCAAACTAATTACAAACGGAAAATAAGAACTAAAAATCAACACAACATCATTCCACCATTATCAAACCTGTATTCCGTTTGATTATCTACTTGACACTATTTTTAAATTTACAAATATTCAAAGAGACGAGCTTAATCGGTTGAGATCCACGAACCCAGAAAGCACAGCCCTGTTTCGCTCCTTCACCTTCACCTGGTATAATACTCTGCAAATTTCCACCCCTCTCCGAGTCAGTTTATGCATTATATTTCAGAAGCTCAAGAAAAGATTATACAAGTACAAAAAAGGCTGAAACTGATTTCATAGCAAGTCCAAGACTGCTCCAAAGTTACCTCAGGCCATCAAGCCCCATTTCTGTTATCAAAGTTTCGCCTGGATAGACGTGCAATAGAAATCTGGCAGATATGCTCTTGATCATATTTTGATCTCCACCACAGATACATTTAGTGACTGCCCTGACTGCATAGCCTAGTGTACAAAGTCCGTGCAATATTGGCCGAGAAAATCTAAGCAAATCAAAGTATGAGAAATTAGAGCACAATAACTCAATTACAACACCAAATTACAAGTGGACCAAGAACATGCTTTTTTGTAGCAACTTAAGAATAAGTCAATACAGGAAAAAAAAAAAAAAGATTTCAAATTTTGGCAATGGAAATGTCAGATAGCCCAATCCGGGAATACCGTGCTGAGCTCATTTATGAAAAAAATTAAAAGAGAATAAATTTCGTGCAATTGATGTGCAGCAACAGTGGCAATCAATGAACTTCAAAAAGTGGCTAACATTAAATGTTGAGTTAAAGCAACCCTGAACACTACCCACAACATTTGGCTCATAATATTCTTCCTATTGTTAACAAGCAACAGCTAGCTCCAAATTACCCTGCAGTTTCTGCAACCCTTGGATCTGAATGCAAAGGATTGTAATCGCCAGAGAGCCTGTAAAGCAATGCCTGCACAATGGCAATGAGAAATTTAAAACGCCAAATGATCTTCCACTAGCAAATGCATTTGGTACCTTAAAGAAATATAATCAGAAGCAACATAGTAACAGGGACAAATCCACCGATAGCAGTAAATTTGAAGAATTAGTTCAGCAGAAATTGACGGTTTCAACATAAAGCTCATCACTACTGTTGAAAAATTTTAGCAATACACCTGACGAGATAGTTCCTTTCAATAACAATGGCCAGATTGATAATCGGCTACAATTTTTTGTCTTGAGAACCGTTAGTGAACAGGTAAATTAGTCAACAGAGACATTGAACATTTTCAACTGAAGAACATGAGAATAACTAACTAGCGAAACCCTCCTTTCACTAAAATTTTGGGTGACTGCCACATAAAAAAATGACAACAATATTGAGTATAAATCACACAGTAATTAGATTCATTGTCTACTCTCCTAACCCAGGATTCATAGATCGTGAAGTAACATCCAGATAAAAAAACTGCATGATGAGATGATAATCAGAACACAATTTGTAAAACATGCCTGAGATGGTTGCGTGCATTCCTCAAACACGGCAAATGGTTGACCTTTTGGGATCCTATTGGTTGATGTATTATTCATTGGATGCTTGGAATATGAGTATGGCTGAGATGACGTTGAGAACCCACCAGCACCCCTCAAAAAAACAGCCATCCTGCAAAGAAACAGCAAAATGTATAAGCTGTATAATAAAAAATATAATATTGTCAGACAAATCAGAACTTACCTATTCATGCATATCAACTCACCAGACTCTTTCTCATAGCTTAGAATTTCAATTTCTAGAACAGCTGCTTTACCTGCAATGGATACAAACATCTTAGATTGATTAACAAAGAATTGTATTGTCACCCAGCAATAGGTTAATGTAACACCTAGGTTCTTTTCGCATGCACAAAGAAGATATTAGAAGGAGCTTTAACTGACAATTCTTTGTGCTTCCTTTGACTAAGAAGATATTCAAGTCTCAACTAGTATCTCATCAACTCTTCAGGACTAGCTACACCTGTAGATAGATTCACTATGATGTGCAATATCTTACAGACAGGTTGCAGGTTGGGGGAGTGATTGGCCGAGGAGCAATCTTCAGAGCAATTAACAAGACAAGTCTAATTCCCTTTCATTACAACTGTTTCTATAGTTTCTCTCATCTTATTCATTAAATCTGAGTTGAGTCCAAACTTCATAATTAGCAAAAAGATGCAATTAGGTATATGTAAACTAAAAAATTCATGCCATAAATATCAGTGATACTTTTTGAAACAAACCTTTATCATGCAGTCCAGAAATGCTTGCTTTGTTTGTTATCTGCATCAATAAAGTTTACCAACAAAATTATTATATAGAGATTCCCAGGAAAAAAAAATGTAATACATTCTCTTGTGCATTAAATCATACACTATTTGCAACCCAGTGTCTCAACACAACTTAATTATCCACAAAATTTTAGCAATGCACCAATTGAAAATTTTTCCTTCAGGCTTCATTTGTGTGATGAAAACTTGCAACATGTTTGAGGATCTTTACATACAAAACCATGTGAAATGATGAAATGATGAATTGATGAACTGCCTTTCGCATTTCACAACTTCCAATTTGCAAAACTTCCTAACAACCAAATTTCATCTCAATTCCATCTCTATTTCTTCTTTTCTTTCTCCAGTTTCTTATTGTTATTTTTGTCCTCCCAATTGTCATCTCAAGAAAATCACACTTCAAAACCTTGTGCTTAAAGATTCACGAGGTTAGGCTCTTAAGGACAAGGAATTAGATCGTTTAATTAGATGAAGCCCAACAACAACTACTAAACTTTTATCCCATTAAGTGGGGTCGCCTATATAGATCACACTTCGCCATCGTTCTTTATCTAAACTCATTTTCTCGTTTATATTTAAGTGTAACATGTCTTTTCTTACAGTCATTCAAAAGTTGACAATCAGTAGAACCCTGCTGATAACAGGTCCTACAGCTATTTCTATAGCTATAAATTGATGTAATGGTTAGCCTGAGTTTCCAATCCGTGAACTCGACATGAATGCAGATGGCATATGTACATATAAAGAGATGATTTCTTTCCTATTCCAATTATATTTTCTCTCTTATAAGTTTTCTATATCAGTCACTTACACAAGCACTCGATGGAAGAGGCTTGTAGATTTCGATGTACTGTTGCCCGTGCAATAGAAGCTGCCGATCAAATCTAAAACAAACGGACAAATAAGCAAGGGCAAAATATTCATCAGCTCATATTTTGACAGACAAATGAAAGATATATTTTCTCCAAAAACAAGAAAATATCCGGGAGAAGAAGGGGCCAAATGAGCAAAAACTTACTCCAAGCCCGGGAGCTGCTCAATTTCTGAAGTAATATCATAACAAAACAAAGCAGCAAAAGTCGGCAAGACCTAGAAGATATAAACATGGAAATAAGTAAATCATTAAAGCAGTGAATCCTATAACTCACCAGCACAATCCATCTTTTCTAGTCTTGAGAAAAAACGAACAACACTCTGAATTACTAAAAGAAAAAAAAAACGAATAAGATGATTTGACGATAATAGACAACCTGGATGAATTGCTGGCCATCAGGATGGTAAACATACTTGAGGTCCTTATTATCCAGCGCATCCTTTGTGCAAGCTCCGACTCCAAGAGCATACAAGGCAGTATCCTTTTCCGTGTAAGTGTATGTTTTCTGCAAAAATATAATCCAATTTCCCAAATCCAAACGATTGTATCAAATTAAGAACATAATTTGATAATGAAATAGTTGAAAAATAAAAAATTAGAACCTCGGGGAATTGGTGAGCAAATAAAAGTTGAGGATCAAAGCCTGAACCGGCGGCCATTTCGGAGCACTTTGAAAGATTGAAATAGGGAAGATAATTGAATGAAGATTGAAGAGTGATTTAGGAAATTTTGGGAAATGAAATCCAGAAGATTATATAAAAACCGAGACAAGTAACTGCAGCGGCGAAATGGAGAAAAAAAGTCAAATATTATCTGGACGTCAGCGATGCGTGCAGAGACGGGCAGCCAATCCAACGTTGAATGTTGATTACTGACACGACTTTCTCGCAGTCAGTAGTAAATTTTGGTGATTAAATTGATCACTGCATTACTATGTTTTGGCAGTCAATTTTAACTTTAATTGTCTTCTTCAGATGAGAGGAATTGACCAAAAGTTCTCTAAACATTATAAAAACTCCTAATTTGATATCCATCCCTATCCGCTATCACAACTTGTGAATCAAATTACTTTTGTTTGTGCGTAAACCTTAACGCTTACATATGCAATATTAATGTATTAGGAATTGGGAAACCGGCGACCCATATTTTATTTTTTTTTAATCCTATTATTTAACCAAAAAAATAACCGCTCCAAATTCGGTTTCATATATGAAGTAAAAAATTAATCGCTATTATTCTAATTTCTTGTTATTTATATTGTATATTGACCTATATGAATCCGATATATTTCATTGAATTAAGAAAAATGAAACGAATCATTAAACGGTAAAAAAAAAGTTTGCAAATTTTCACTATATTATATATTAATTCATGTTTCACATTAACAAGGAGAAAAAATAGGCTGATAAATAAACATAAATACATTAATTTTCAAATGTGAAAAACCAAAACTATTGCTTCCCGTGTAAATTAATATAGAGGGGCCTTTTCTTTTCTTTTTTTCACCTAACGAGTAAAATTATTTGTTGCAGCAAGTTTTTGTAATGTAATTATATCTAATAATCAAGTGAATAAATAGGCACGATAGGTATAAGATGTCTTAATAATTAGTAACTGGTCAAAAAGATATTTAAAATTAATATGAGTTATTCCTCAGCTCTCAAAAAATAAGCAAAGATACAAAGGATTAGTAATAAGATAAAAAGAAGAAGCACAATTCCACCTAGAGAGGATTTAGAAGCAATTTTCTCTCAGCAAATGTGATTGATGGAGTATGTGGAAAAGCAAAATATATAAAAATGGAAACACAAATGATACTTATATGATAACACAAAGAAGGTATGTATGGAAAAACATATTTAAAATGATACAATTTTCTGGGCAGAATTTGAAAGAATGAGACCTTGAGACCTTGAGGCAAAGGTCATTTTGTGGTGCACCAATGCTAAATTTGGCACCCCAATAGTAATAATAGGAAGAAGAAAGAACAACATTAGCAAGCTGCTAACTCTTACTTGGTACTCATAGCAAAACTATATATATAGACCAAAGCATAACCAAACTTCTCCTGCTCCCCCTCGCCTAGTAGTGCTAAGTTGGTAACTCAGAATTTAAGCGGCCGAGTATGGCGACCAGATGCCCTGCCACAAAGAAGTGCATTCTTTGGGATGGGATATTCGTCCCTCAATGAGGTTGATGGGGTATAAACCCTCAAGTAGAATTGTTGTCCCAGGTACTGTCTTGCCCAATACTCCGACCTCAAGTTCCACATTCCAACGTTGTCTAGTGCTATATATATTGCACTCCATGACTTTGGATACACCTGCATATGCCCAAAACAAAATGTTTCATATTGGATTGGATATTTGGATATTTGGATTCTCCACTCTTCTTACTGTACACAGTGTATTGTACTAAAATTTTCACCTGAACTGTGCTGCGGAAAACTGCATCTCTAAGGTTGTACTGATCTCTACTTGCTTGAGTCCACTGCCCTCCGTCCATTCTGCAGTTTAAAACAAGTAGATGAGTACAATTGCTGCAATCTTACTAAACACCTAAGCAATAACATAGATTTCGATTATCCAGTTAGAATGGATTGAATAAGCATTTATATTCTTCACTTACCCAACTACAAAGAAAGCATAACCGTTAAGATGCCAACTTTGTAAGATGTCCTCGCTGTTTTCAAATACAATCTCAACAAAGCCTCTATAGTCAGCCTGCAGAACAGATGTGTCTAGGTAAATTCCCCCGCCTGTTGGGGAACTAGAGATGCTATTAACGCGGTATACTCCACTAATGTTGAAGAAATCAGCTAGTTTCAGAGGAGTATCAGCCGGCACGAAGGATACACTGTTGACTGCATATCTCTGCTTGCCGTTAACCAGACCAGCAGCGTTGGCAAGTCTGATTGTCCTAGTGGTGTTTATCATGCCATAGTGGTATGACCCTTGTGGATTAGGCCTTGGGCCACTTGCTGTGAGATTAGTCCTAGAATTGACAAAGGTCAGCTGATCGATTGAAATGCTAAAGAAGTTGTACAAACTTTGAAAGGGGCAGCACGAGATACTCCTCTTACCTAATGGAACGTGCCTGATTGAGTGACCAGTCGATTTGGATGGTTGGTCCACCGGGAATTGGACCTGAGACGCGGGTATTTGAGTTGCTATAGTGAAGAACAGCAGTGGTGGTGAGGACCGGATTGGTGAACCGGGTGTTGACCACAATATAGTAGTCCTGAGGAGGCTGGTCTGCTGTTACTAGGAAAGAGGAAGATTGGCCAGGATGAAGATCAAAAGCGGAGTACGTATTTTGCAAGGTATGAGTGCCTTCGACTTCTACCAACTTCAACTTGTGTCCCTGAATGCGGAAGTTGAGGGAATTTTGCAACCCCACATTAGACACTCTAAGCCTGTAAGTTTTCCCTGTTACAAAATCATCATAAAGCTGGTTAGATAACAGTGATAAAGGCTTGCATTTGTAAGGATTAACAACGAATGGAAAATTTATAAGTTCCATGTACAATGCAGTACCTTGTTCAACAGTATAAGAGGCACCATTAGGACCACGTCCATTAATAAGAATTCCATCAGGGAAGGGTAGCTTATGGCCCCCGTCAAGAATAGCCTTCAAGTCCTACATTCAGATAATTTGCATTTTAGCTTGGGAAAATTGAAGTAAACTCCGAAAGAAAATGTTTCTAAGACAGCGGAGGACAACGAAACATTAAAGAACCTATATCAACTAGTGATGGAATAGTGGCCTAGAAAATGACAACAAATTGGAAGGGCATTTGTTTGTAGACATCATGCAATAAAACATTTTATTTTACAAACAAAATGACCTTACACACTCCAAAATAAAAACAGTACGTATAATATCCCTGCGTAAACACAACTATACACTAATACAAGAGACTTCACTGTACGATTCGGCCTAAGCAAATTGCTTAAACAAATATCTATGAGGGCCCAATGCATAGGGGGGCCTTGGTAACAAACAATATCCAGCTGGGGTTGGGCCCAGATAAATAGCAGCAACAGAAAGTGGGAATTTATTAGCCATGTGATTTGCGAATGGCCAGCTTGATGTTACCAATATTTTATCCAAGGGCAGTGCAAAGCCAAACGATTAAATAATAAAATCCCCAGCATCTCACATTGCACACTTGCACTTGCCCTCCCTCAAGACAAAATATATAGGACAGACAAGAGTTTCTCAAAGTGTCAAACAAAAAACTTAAAAAACTTTCTACATAATCCATCCGTGTTTAATTGCACCTCCTACTAAAAAATTCCCCAAAGTCCCACTACCCATTTAATAATTTGCCTCATTCTACTTGAAAGTGAATAGATTTGTTATTAATCCAACTTCAATTGGTAAAAACATAGATGATATAATATACTCTCACTATTCCCTTTTAAATATCCTAACTATCACTTTTTTTTTTCTAGAATAAGTATTTCTCTCAACAATTCAATAAAAACTATAAAGAAAATAACAACTCTAACCTTACTTTATATTTAGATATCAAATGGTATTAATTACTAAACAAAGTGATAGAAAGTTGTGCAGTCATTATTATTAGGGGTAAATCACTCAAAGTTTTTGTGTGTTTTTTGGTTTGGAGAGGCTTAAAAAGAACAGATGGAGTAATAAACAATATAACAAAGCAGTAAAAACAAATCTTACCGTGTGGTTGGACTTGTACCAATCTCCTATGAGAACAGTGTAATCACCGGCTGGTTCTGGAAAAGGAACGGGGATTACAGACCTGCTGAGGATTCTAATGGCTCCAAATCCACCAGCAGCCTTGTGGAATGCTAGAGAAGGGTAGTAATAGAAACTTCCAATTTGATCTTTTACTTGAAGGACGTATGTGTAGTTTTTGCCAGGAGGTATTGGGCATGTTGTCCCGTAAACTCCATCCACGTATGAATTCTTCCGATTTTGAATTCCATTCCTAAATTTCTCAAATGTATCATATTAAGGCAAAAAGGAAAAAAAAATCCAGAATCTAGATTGTTGTGATCCATATTATGATAAAACAGCTCTAGCATGGATCACGTGTTTTCTTTCTTATTTCAAAGAAGCAATATGGAAATCCGGTAAAATGATCAATCATAGCGAGTATTCAATTAAAAGCACTGCCATATTGTGGGAAATGACGTTTTCAAATGAATACTCAATGCCATTTCTAGGGAAAAAGCCAAACTCCATTGTCATTCTTACAACTCTCTGGAGTTTGTCCAGTGAGAGTACATTCGTATACCCAATAATGCAAGAAGCAATTCGAGGATGGGGTTCGCTTTTTCAGTGAAGACCTGAAAGAAAATGCCAACACACGATGCATTTCAGCTTTATTGCCACCCGATGAAACGCAGCGGCACATTCATCCTCCAATATTGGAGGATTTTGCCGCGCGCGCGCGCGTGCTCCAGTGGCTTAACCATAGTAACTATCATTGCCGTATGCCTCTCATTTTCGGTTCAATAAGGAGATCAATCTAAACTAATGAAAGGAAGGTGGGAAAGCAGACGAGCTAGAAAACTAAATGCAAATTAGTCAAAAAGACTCCCATAGTCCCCCATTGCATGTGATGTGCCACTCTAATTAAGTTCCCCATTGTGTTTACTTCAAGACCGCAACTACATTACGAGCCATGTGCTTCGTTTCAATTTTTTTCCCCTTCTGATTTTCTAACTTTGTGCAATGATTAAGTAGAATTTGCTCGTACCGTGTAGAAAACTTTTGCAATCCAATTGTATGGTATGCCCAAAAAAAATAAAAAATAAAAAGGTAACCAAAAACTGAAAAAACAAAGGGAAAGCGAAAAAAGTCAATTACTATTTTCTATATTCTATATTCTACCCCCAAGAAAAGGGTGGGGATTCGAGTATGCGTATTATGAATTTTGGCAACAGAGTCACCACAAATAAACGAGGTACCGTGAAATAAATGGATCTACGTACAAACATCTCGTGATGATAAGACAATAAATTAATATCAGGAATCAGCAGAGACAACAGTCTTATAAATTTATTATTGGTTTAATATCATGCTAAGTTTTTTTATTTATCTGTGGAAATTTGCAGTGGCATTTTTTTTTATTTTTTTCCTTTTAGTGATGGCATGGCAGTACTAAAACTTAATGCTGGAATTAAATCCAATGTGAGTACTGTCCTCTTCAAACATGAACTAAGTGCTACATGCTATTGTGTTAAATTAATTGCATATATATATAGATGTAACAAAAAAGCTAACTTGCGATCTTAAATCTAAAGATAGAACTACGCTATAAAAACATATATAGATAAACTATAATTCCAGAGAGTTCCAACTTCTACCACCCAATTACCTGTGGCTGCGGGTTAATTAATTAGCAAACATCCAAATCAAAGTTAGAAATTATCAAAGACATTTCAATGTTCATAGATCTGCCTACTTTTCTCAGCTATATACAGTGCAAATTAACATGGACTAACTAATGAAAATTTGATTAAGCAAAAGTTATTCATAATTGAGGTATGTAATGGTTATTTCGGTGGTTGCGCACATTGTTGATTAATGAAAAAACAAAAAAAAAAGAAGCAAGATGGATGGAGAAGTTTAATCGGTTGGTTAGTTATATATGTTGATGATGGTTCTTACCAGGAGATGAGGAAAGGTTGGTCTAAGCTGTTGAAAACATTGATAATGAGATTATTATTGGTGACGGTGTGAATGTCCGGACCAGGGAATTGTCCGTTGATCAAAATACCCTGCAAAACAACCAAATTAATCAAATCATGAAACTGGAAATCCATCATCATTTAGATCAACGGAAGCGTATTGGATTTCAACAGACCTGTTGGCGAACACCGAGTGGATAGATATCACCATAAGTAACATTCCACGTAAAGAATAAGTAGGGGTCCTCAGCTTTAGCAATGGCCAAAAGAGCAACAAAAGTAGCAGTAAACAACGAGGCTGCTAAATTTAGCAGCATTTTGGACAGGCTAATTAACTTTGTGATTCTTTTCCCTCTCTATACAAACAAAACAAACAAAATAAACAAATCTCGTGTTTAGATATGCGTACAAGTAGAGAAATTTTAGTTAGAAATGGAGGAGTTTTAAAAGAGTGCGGCAAGTTACGTATGAACTATAAAGAGAGAGGGAGAGGTAGGAGGGAAGTGAATGATGAGGGAGGGGAGGGGAGGGGAGGGATGGCAGCACATTTAAAAGTGCGGTACAGAATATAAAAGGAAAGCGACTCGCACTCGTAGTCTCGTACACAAACGACCTACGCCACGTATCGCTAATCACTCGTCCGGGTGGTAGGCCGTAAAATGAAAAGATTTACATCAGTACAGAATTGCAAAAAATTACAACAAACGAAGGAGGTAAAAGCATGCAGCCTGAAAAAGAAAAAAACACACACACACACACACAATTGGAGTTGTCGGTGGTGGGGGTCCACGCGTACAAAGATAAGGGCCCCACAGTCACCCACGTGCCTCTGTTTTCTTCTACTACTGTAGTTACTTATACTTGCTCACAGGGGAGGAGTGGAGGAGGGGGTGGTGGTGGTGATAGTGGTAGTGGTGGTGGTGGTGGTGGTGGGGGGGGGGAGTTTTGAGTTTTGACGCCACCCACGGCCACGGGCCACGGAGTGTGCATGTGCATGTGCTTAGTTTAAAGTGTGGGACCTCTTCCCTCCATATACACACAACAACGCACGCACCTTACACCTTACGTTTTCCACCTTCCCACTCGGAACTCGGAAGTAGGAAGTAGGAATTAGTCGCACCCTAGGCCCTAACTTTCACTTCAAATGAGTCAATATATCATCATTTCTTTGCTTTGAAACATTTTTGAAATTTGAGTTTAATTTTAACTCTCTCTTTAAATAGGTTTAACTTGATTGATTTGCATTTTAGATATGTAGAGCATTTTAGTGAAGATTCTTCTGGAGTGGAGGAGCATGAATCATAAACTACTTTTGTGGATTTTGTTGAAAATTTATTGTGGAATGTTCGTTTTTTGCACCACCTATATAAGTAATGTGCTATTAAGTGAATTGTGTTAAAAGCAATGAAATATAATCTTTTTGAAAAATTATCTATTTTCATGAGTTATAACCCACATTTTTTTTTTGAAAATTGCAATACATAAAAATTGACTATTATGTGCTATATAATGAACAATATATCATTTATACCTTCACCTATATTAAAATGTGCTATATAATGAACAATGTAAAAAAATTAAAATGTAATTTCTTTTAAAAATAATCATTTTTAGTAGGATATAATCCACGAGTTTTGAACTAAAATAACAATATTCAAGAATTGGGTGTTAATATTACCTCAAAGTGTCAGAGATTACAATATCTCATCATATACTACTAGTCTACTAATATATGTATAACATTTTCAAAACCTGACCGCCACGGCAATTTGCTTTACGCTGTTCAAATGTGGGAATATTATGAATCAAATCTGCCATCTTTCTACTCGTGTATTGCGTTTTCACACAAACTGTCAAAATGATAAAAATGCAGTGTCGTCTTTCCCAAGTGGATCCATGTCAAGGATGACTCTATTAATTCAATTCACCAATTATTTGCAGTTTGTCAGACAATTTTGTATCAAATGGGATCGTGCATGTATGGAAAGGATTCCATCCAATTAAAAGGAAGATGTAATTTTATTACGCAAAAAACAGTAATAATTTGGCTCATACTACTTGGGAATATAGGAACATTATGTTCATTGTTGTGGCCAGAGGGCCGTATAAACCTTAAATTTGTAAAAGCATGCAAAGTCAAGGCAACAGCAAGGAACTCTCAGTATCCCCTCCCCCACACCACACTGAGCTGATTGTCTGAGGGCATGTGCCATGAGCCATCATTGCTGAAACCATCATATGATTAGTTGAAACTTGAGACCCAGAAAGAAACATTTATTTATTTTTCAAGTCTTAAAATTATGAAAGCCATAACGCGGCAATTTTGATCAATTTGATATTCAAACACATTATTAGTACACTCTACGGTCTCCACCCATGGAGGAAAGAAAGGGATGCAGAAGGATAAACTCACATTTGTCCTGGTGGTGGGAAGACTAGCTGGAATGGTTTGATCAACGTTGTAGGACAGGGTTTGCCCGCAATTAGTGGCTTGAAAGGGATATACTTATGATTATGAATTTATGATGATGACGATGATGTTTAACTTAAGGGGAGTAGATTAGATTTTGTTGTACATTCATAGAGGAGAGGGAGAAGGAGAAAATGAAAGGTAATGGGAAAGGGATGTGCAATACAACTTTTCATATTCAATTATGCGGAAAGTTTTAGATAAAGAGATTATCAATGAATGCGTAGCTTACAAACAAAGAAACTCAAAATTTTACTAATCTTTTATCAGTTTAAGGAAATTCAAGAACAACAAATATTTTGTACGAGACATTATCAATGAACTTTTTTATCTAAATATAGATTCATATTGCGTTCAAGTAATAATAATCTTAGGATCCATTCAAGAGAACTTCCCTATTTGTTCTTCCATGCAATTAACAAAAACACTTCTACTTTGCTCTGTCAATAACCAAATAGGAGAATTTGATGCATCAAAAGAGTAAAAAAGATGCACGGGAAGGAATGCACTCAAAAGGGTTTCTATGAAACTTGCGTCACCGTGTTGTTCTTAACTTTTTAAGTATTATTCTTTCCTCCTATTTCCTGTTTTCTTTTTCCTGTTTCCTGGTCTGGAAGTTTGATGGCCTGCTTAACTATCGGTGGTTATAACTTGTATCACTGTTCCCCTTTTCAATAGAAGCAGCGTCATTCAGAGTGCCCATCACTTCAACAGACGCAGCAATTTATGACCAACATGTCGTCGAATTGCTTAGTAGTTAAAGATTTTTGGTCACCCTTTGCTTAGCTACCTGACATTGCAGTAAATAATACAGGCTGTCTTACAAGAAAGATGGTCCATTTAGAAATTACTTCCAAAATAACAAAGGAACAAAATCATATGGTCTTCTAGACCTATCACCCCATAAAAAGAAAACAAAAAAGAAAAAGGTCTGCCGACAAGTTATTGCTCTTTTTTCTCTTTTTATAATCCAGAGTTTATTTCACAATCTGATTGTACTTGTACATGGATGATGGATCCAATTCAGCTCATCCACTCAAAACACATACACTTAGGGAAGTTTTTACCAGTCAGTTTATTCATACACAAATACACTTCTTCAGTCTCTCTTTGGCAGTGTAAATCAATAATGGCAATCAATTTCCACCAAACTGAAATAATGCAATCGAAACTATAACTTAAAAAAAATATTGATAGCAATGAAGCTCATTCTGATCAAACATAACAATTTAACCACTCACTAATAACAAAGCAATGTATGCGTAGAGAAAAACAACCAAAAACTGTATCTTAAAAAACTCATCTTTGGAAATAGATACCAGCCAAATTGGTCCATACTTTCACCCATATAAACATTGGAACCTCTATTTTTGTCATCTTCTCTATCACCAAATCGAATCTACTGTCATCAGTATCAATTATTCTTGTAGAGATGTTTCCCGGCCTCAAGTTTAGTTACATGTATAATATTCCTATTATCAAATATTGTAACTTCAAAATTTCTATGTTGAACGTGTTTCTGGCTACCAAATATGGAAAAACATCTATCATCTATCATATTTGCACCAAGGAGCAATAGCTAATCGCTTTTTGGCTCACCTTCATTCTTGCACAAAATATGACAAATTTTGCCAGGATGGGCAAGAAATGCCGCCAATTGAGCGAAATAAATTTAAGATTTAGAGCTAAAGCTATGTAACATAAAATAAAGAATGAATGTTAATGTGGTAATTAACCCGAGAAAAACTGAAGGGGCTACAAAGTATGATGATTGTTTCTATTGACACTCCCTAAACGTTTTGCACAAAAGACTAATGCTTTACTTGCAAGATGCTAGCAAATGGTAAATGTGAAAGAACAGTCAGCTGAAAGATTAAAGGGAACCCTATTCAATAATTAAATGAAGAAGATGCTAATTAATTTGCATTCGACATGAATCCTTATCTTAGTTACCAAAGGAAAAACATTGAACTCTGAATAAATCACAAGCACAGTTACAATTTCGCAAGTAAGCCTGACCTATTCTCTTTCTTCAACTCAGAAACTAGACCTGCATCACCCAAGAGAGCCTAATTTTCATAAGAAACTAATCTCTCCTATGGATATCGAGCAGAGCAAAAGGTAATTTGAACGAGTTTTTCAGTTCTCTGACTGAGGATAGCAGTGATAGTGATTCAATTCCTTCAGGGAAACCCAAAACACACTTAGTCTAGTCTGTTCTTTTCTTGTTCCTTCCACTTTCACAGATGATACTTCAACACGATCTCCCACATGCCATAACAAGAGTAAAAGAATTTTCAGGAAGCCTCTTCCTAAATGTGATCATGCATTTATCCTCTATTTTCATCTGCATAATACCAAAGTAATTCCTAACTCTCAAACATCTCTGTAAAATAACCGCTCAGTACAGTATGCCTCGATCACTAACAAATAACTGATCAGTACAGAATTCCTTAGGAAAATGATAAGTGAATGGTAAGAGACACGTTTAAATTCACGATACAAAAGCCATTTTCACTTGGGATTAAAGTTTTGAACTCTCAACACCATCAAACACTACTTAAGCGCCTTAAACCCTAAACCCCCAACATATAAAAATCACGCATATTTCTTCAAAAATCCGAATCGATCCAAGATTATATATAAAGAGGGACCAAGAATTAAAATAAAAACTAAAATACTTGAAGTGATTCATTTATCTTCACCGAAGAGGAGGCGGAGCCTAGCAGCGATACTGCCTGTGGGATCCAGAGCAGCTTCAGCAAGGAGGCTTTGTTTGATGTGGTTCATACGATTGTTGAGGCTTTTTTGTTCTTCTTTAAGTGCAGCTGTGTCTTCTTGGAGGTCATGAAGACGGTACTTTTGCCCCATTGACCTAAAGCTTAATAGTAAGATTCCGGTCATCACAAAAAACTGTACGAAGCTATGCTTTCTTTTCATAGCATTTGCGACGAATCCTAGAGACTTGTTTGGGTTCTGAGCGCCACCGTCAGCGGCGGAGCTTGATGGAGGCATTGAGGAAGCCGAAACTGGTTCTACAAGTGAAGTGAAGTTGCCGCCGTTGATGAGCACTGTTCACTTCACATTGCTACTTCTCATTTTCTATATTAGCGCGCCAAAGCCCACCCAAATATTTTGGGCGGCGGGAGTTTAACAAAATGGGCAAAGAAAAAATGGATAATGGAAACATGAAGCCCATTATAGAATATCGCTAGCTAGCTTTGGTTTGGACGCGCTTCCGAAAACAAGGAATTGTTGGCCCATAAAACTGGAACCCCTCCTTATTCAAGGATCACGAATCCACTATAACTAGTATCACTATATGTATCACTATATATATAGAAGATCTTTTTGCCGGTCAAAATTCATAGCTCCTAAGAAAAACAGCACTTATAACCATTATTAGGACGATTGGAATATTAAACTGTTCACATAAACATAAGAAAAACTTAAGAAAGAAATGCCTTTGAAAACTCTCTAGGGAAGATTGAAACAAAAAGCTCATAAAAATACAAGGAATGAATATTAATGAAAAAGTCAATTAGCTTAGAAGCTACATTACATATATAAAAGACCACATTTCTATGTGGAATGCAAAAGTTTGAATAAACTCAATTTCAACCGGTTATTCTGCAAAATTCATCTGCCCCACTGTACCAATTTTGCAGCTAAGTAAAAGCCCAGGCTCTTCCTAAAGAAGCCAGCACTGCTATAATTGTAGACCAGTGAATGACTGAGACTTGTAGGTCAGCCTATGGCTGGAATGTTTTTGATATTCCCAGTTATTCCAGAACTTTTAAGTCCTCACTCCACAGGATTTTTTTTGAATGAGCTTCCAGAATGACATTATGATTGCCGCATCAGAAGTCCAAAGTTCCACATTGTTTGCTCTGAATACTATCTGTTCTTCCCTTTGTTTGTTTTATATTCTTGCCTACTAGCTCATTGTTAACACCCCGGCTTCTCCCAATACCAAGCTTTGGTAAACCACGGTTGAGTCCCTCCAGCAAGACACATGCTTTACACCATTTCTGCAGATATTTCAGAGCAATAAGGTAAAATTACATATCCTGTCTGCTGTATCAAACAAAAAAATAGCATCCTTCAAAGTAAAATATCTGCTAAAAGCATGTAAATGAACAAATCCCAAAAACAGCTCCATGATGAAAAAGCAGAAATCAAAAGGTAGACAGCTAACACTCATTCAGGAGTTGAAAACGTCTCAATATCAAAATTTAACACGAGACCATAGAATTCAGTTCCATAGATAAAATAAAGCTCAAATACTTGGGACCTCCTAGGTTTAAATGGAACAACAAGTCAAGTCCAATTCAAGCGTCCATGCTGCTAGTTGGAAATTACCTGGCTGGAAATATAACCACAGCGTTCACAGGTTCCCTGCTCTGGCATTTTTGTCGAAGTCGAGATCCTAAAATCTTCACCTGATTTAATAATATCCAAGATTGCCCTTGGTCTGCAAGGATCAATCATCATATTAGCATGCTACACTTGGAAAACAAGATTGAACCAGATAAACATGCAAAAAGGAAAAACAAACATCTAGTTCAATAACTTAATCATAGCTTCTTAAAATAGATTCACAGGGCAAGACCTGATTCTTTCTAGATCCTTGATGAATTCTCGAGCATACCCACGGTAGGCATTTGGTGAGTAAATGCCTGCAGTTGAAGTACAAAATAAATTTTCACAGGAACAAGAAGCATTGAATAGCTTGCAGCTATTGACAGAATAGCGCAATTAAATAGAACAACAAAAAAATCTATGGAAGAACACATTTTTGTGGTGATGTTTTATATATTGTAACATGGTGAAAAGCAAGAACAAAACCAACATTATCACAGGAAAATTACAAAACCAAGCAAGTACATCTAAACCATCAAATCATTCTATATGAAAGAAAATTTATCTCAAAGGAGAGAGGGCAAAAGCAATGCAAATGGAGTCGATTATATTGAGGTTAAGCCATGTACAGCTAATTAGGAAAACAGTGGCTGATTATTAAAGGACATTGGACGATGGTCAAAGAAAAATTTGAATGCAATACAGTACATATAATGCAAAACAGAAGCTTCACATACAAGACTAAGAAGATATCCTGTGAAGACCATTTTTGGAGTGAGCATTGCATGCATAAAAAATTTAGAACATAACCATCACGTGAACAAAACCAATCAAAGAGAGAAAGAGAGGGACAGGGTGCAAAGATAAAAAAGAGCCTCAGAATAAACATATTAAATATGAGAAGATCCAACTGAAACATAGAACTGAAAACTCACATTCAGTGGAGAAGTAGTCCAACTTTTTAAAATATGCATACGTGAACAGTAAGTCAAGGTTTTGTAATAAAAACCAGCACGAAAAAATGAGAAACAGAAGACAATGCATTTTCTGAGGATTAAAAGGAAATTATTCAATGCAAAGTGTAAGAAAGAGTAAACAAGGATATATAACAATTTCTTTCTCATATGTGTATTTAAAAGGTTTGCATCTTGGAATTGGTCCATCTTCGCCAGTAGTAATAGATGTGCATCTACTCAATCTGAAGCATGAAGCAAAACCCTATGTCAATCAATCAACAACGTAAAGAGAAGAAAAATAAAACAGTAGTGGAGGGGAAAAGGAGAATGTAAAAGAATAGGCTAAGCAGTTTTTTCAAAAATAAGAATGCCGTACCTGGCAATATCACCTCGCAATATGTTTAAGAGAACTGTTTCAGCAATATCATCAGCATTATGTCCTGTCACTAGCTTATCTACTTTCAACAATGCAGCACCACGGTCAAGGGCCTTTTGCAGAGAAAGAAATATTACAATCATTAATTTGGATAATCCTACTTTGTTACAACACAATCTGTCAAGCTTCATGGAAGGTAAATGAATGAGCTAAGTGGAGCTTTTGTATCACAGTAGATGAAAAAAAAAACATGAGGACTTGGAAATCCTCCTTCACTCAACGGTTTTTGTGCCTGACCATAAGAACCAGCTGTTATGGGTGCCAATATCATACCCAGATAGCACAAATATCAGAGATCATAATATCTTTGTTTTTCTTTTTTGAAATTTAAGTGTTTACAGTTTTACAGCTTGATGAGATTACGGAAGGGAAGGCAATTTCTTACCTGGCGCCTGAAAACACCACAAAAAGTACAGTTATTCTTCAAGCCAATCAGCTTTACTATCTCATCCATTGTCCACCCATACAACTCCTTATAGGAGACAACCTTAAGAGGGAGTCCATACTGAAGAAAGAAAGGAACAGTACAGCTATCACATCAGAGAAACAAACCAGAATACTACTGTGAACAAACTACACAAGTTTAAACCTGGATCTCATTTCTTTTAACAGTTTCAAGAGAGTCATCCCGGTACCCCGTGATGCCTTCATCCACTGACAGAAGGAATAAATCCAGGCCGTAGTTGTGCCTGCGATTTAATTCTGATAATACATAAGCAAGAACTGTGGAATCTGCAGGATCAGAAGAATTATCAAAAGAACGAAACAGTAAATATAACCAATATAGCTCAAAAAAAATGATAAAAGAAAAAGGAACGGCATCTCATGGGAGGAACAGAGAGGCATTAAATAATTGCATAAACTTGTTAAATGCATTGCTTCAATAAGCTGGAAGTAAGAATGTAACATGATGCAAAAACTTATGAGATCTTTAAACAGAAAAAGCAAAAAATCCCACATCCAATTCACGATTAGTCATAATGCTCCCAATGCCAAGCAACTAGTTATTATTTACTTAACCATCCATTGCATTAACAAATACCCATACTAATACAAAACAAAACTACGGAAAAATGCAGTAAATTGGAAGGGTCAAAGCTACGTTAGCTAAACAACTTGATAATTAGATGAAAGCTTTCAATTAGAGTATCCAAGTTAAAAGCTTTAAACAACATCCCATCATGATCACATTATTATCAACCTTTTCCACCAGAAGCTCCAATGGCAACGCGTTCACCGGGATTAAAAAGCTGATTATCCACAATGACCCCGTGGATTTCTTCTTCAAAGACAGCATAGAAACACTCCCTGCATATCTTTTTGTTTTTTTATAAGGACCAGAAAGGGTCAGCAGTATTATATAGCAAAAGGAGAAGTAGAATTATAAAAAGAGAGAAGCTTGTGAGTCCCTTTTACAGAGCATACTTGTTCGAGGGTTTTGGGACGCTTGAGGGCAGCCCTCCTTTGGTTGCAGATTACACAAAGCCGCCCTTTGGGCTTAGCCACCTCTGCTGCTTCCATTCTGCTTCTGCGTCCAACAAAATATCAGTGGCAGTGGTTCGTAGGATTGCTATAATTATACATGCTGACTGACCAAACCAAAGCTCTAATCTGTTCTGTTCTTTGTATCATACCTCAATTTGTCGCTGACTTAGTTAGTGGATTCGCCGGCGGAGCTGCCCCCGATTGTTCTCTGAAACCGAACTCCTGACTGAATTGCAAAGAAATTTAATTGGACCCGCCAATATGCAACGACGTCGTTCATGTACATGCTAATTTCTAAGCCGACTCATTCTTTAATTACTACTATAGCCTCTTAAAATTTTGCGTATAGACCAATACCATATATTTTTGAATTTTGAATTTCTCCAACTGAGTGGATATTCATCAAATTGTGCCTTTAATTTAGCAGCCAATAGTTAGCTGATGAGCTTACGATTATTAAGCAGCCAAATACTAATGCAATACTTTCTCTTTAATCGAGATGCTACCCAAATTTTATTTATTTATTTATTTATTTTTTTGGATGCTACCCAAAACTTGAAATGTTAAAAAGGCAATAAATAAAGATACAACATTTGACCAAATCAAATGTTATACTAAAAGAGTCAAGAAAATCCCCGTTAGATGCCAATCCAGACAGATTTTAATTGAGTAATTTGGTAAGGTTAATGATTTTGGAAGCGCATAGGATCAAAGAATGTAAAATGCGTTTTTATCCCTTATTTTTCTTTTCCATGCAGTGAAATATGTTAGAGCTGCTTTTGGCTGCCGGACTGAAATCGCAGAAGAACATCGTATTTAAAAATTTTATAACAATTAAAAACTCCAATCAGTAGAATCAGCACTGCGAAACTATTCCATGACATGAAATCTTGATGCATTCACGTCCAGCTGCAACTCAAGCACAATGAATTAAGTATACCACGCTTCCCCACACAGTGGGATCTGAAACTAATAAAACATAAGCCTCCTTCCTAAATTCTTACCAAGGGGTCCGCTCCAGATACAGAAACAATTAAGCAAAAATATGAAGAGGCGGGAACATTTTCATCCCGAATCCATACCAAGCATTACCTTCAAACCATGGACATCAACTGGATTTCATATTATAAACCATAAGGACAAGCTGAACCCACAATTATGGTACTCCCTACAGACCGCTTTCATCCCGAAGACGTTGCGATATATCTTGCCGCAGCATCTCAATGAATTCCTGCAAGGCCAAAAGAATGATGACCATAAATCTCAATTCTTTGCCATAATCAATAGCAGAGCATAGCATTACAAAGTGAACAGAATGCTCACATTAGCAAGTCCCTCCACGTTGCATAATTCATTCACAACATTTCTCTGGTCACTGCCACCTTCACACAAATGTACAGCATTTTCAACCACTGACCGGAAAACTTCTTCTGGAGGGCTTTGCCGTTCAATGCTCTCGGCCACTTGTTGGAGGTCGATCTGCTGGGGGAAAAAACAATACAAAATTGGTTCAACAATCAAGAAGAAATCCGTGCAGCTCAAATCAACAATTAGAATGTGAAGGGCTAAGCACTCTGGCACAATTCAAACTCATCCTAATCTGTGAAAATGAGTTCAATGACCGTAACATTAAACTCAAAGGCAGGCATATAAAGGGATAACATTAGTTGTGGAAGCACAAACCTCGGAATTTTCAACATTGGATGGAACATCCCTCCTTGATGGTCTATCTACGGGATCAGGTCCCATGGCATGGGTTGGTGGGGGCACAGTAGAAACGCCACCAAGAGCCTGAGAAACCATTGGCATCATTTGTTGGATCATTCTTGACAAATCAAAGCCACCACCTGGACCTCCACCCAAACTGGACATCATGTTTCCAAGATCATGATTGTCAATCTGTTGAGCAAGTTGATTAACTGTATTGCGC
This sequence comes from Ophiorrhiza pumila, assembly GCA_016586305.1. Classification (NCBI taxonomy): domain Eukaryota; kingdom Viridiplantae; phylum Streptophyta; class Magnoliopsida; order Gentianales; family Rubiaceae; genus Ophiorrhiza; species Ophiorrhiza pumila. The sequence goes on along the minus strand of BLIW01000010.1, from coordinate 733,076 downwards.
ATTCCTGGGTTCTGAGTGATTTGTTCCATAATGTTCCTCAATGCATTTGGTGAACCAATACCAGTTTGCTGAGAAACCCCTGCCAATAGACCATTCAAGGCAGGACTTTGGAGAACCTGAGACATAGCACTTCCAACATCAAATTGGGCATCGTCATTATCTTCTCTGGCAGTTGTAGTATCCATGACTATTCTGGAAGATTGTGGCAACGTCTGGGTATTTGCATTATTTCTAGCTGATAGTGCTGCAAGAGATTGCAAAACTTGTTGTCCAGCGATTCTCGGTTGTTCAGACTGACTAGAAGTACCCAAGGAATCATCACTCTTGGCTTGTGATCTTGATTGCCTACTTCGCCTCTGGTCAAACAGTCAAACAAAATTATAAGGAACAATATACTGATAAGAATTACTGAGTGAAGTACCTGAAGTCAAACGTACGAAAGAATCATTCTGAAGTATCTACGAGACTCAGTAGCATAATCATTCTGAAGTATCTACGAGACTCAGTAGCATCTATGTGACACTTCGTCAGCCTATTATAGAGTAACTCCATGCTTTATCTTGTGTGGAAAACTATCATATCCTATCAACAACCTCATAGATGAGAAAATGAGAGAAATATGTTTAAGATGATTTGAACATGTGTGTAAGAGACCTTAAAATACCCCAGTACGGCGTTTAGAAAATAAAGAATCATTAACTCAAATTAAAAGGGGAAGCTAAAGACTGAAAAGAATTGGAAAGAAACTATTAAAAAAGACATGATTCACTTACATATAAATGAGAACATGTTTGCAGACAAAACATGATGCAAAATATGATCCATATAGCCAACCCCAGAACGAACATAGTTGACAATGTATTGCGCGAAGCACAGAACAAACTAAAGATAATTCACTTTAATGGCAAGACGCCAATAGGCTAGGGAAACAAGTACCGGCATCTATAAAACTTTTATCGTGAAGAATTATCAATAACCCAGGAAAAGTGCTAAGTAACGAAAACAAACCCCAGAGTGAACACTATATAATGTGGTTAAATGAAACTATATTATTAACAATTCCGATCCATTCACCACCAAAATGAACACCACACATCATACTCAAGTTGAGATTATCAAGAGTAACCTACCTTCGGTTGCAAACCTCCAAGGCCCAACCCAAGAGGGGTGGCAGAGGAACCACTGGGGTTATCAATTCCTTGACTGGAACTTGAACCCCTTTGTACATTGGCTACCAATTGGGTGCTTGATGATTCAGAAAAGCCTCCAACTGAACTGCTAGAAGGTTCTAGTTTTGAGTTTACATTAGCAACTGCCGCCTGGTGGTCACATGAAGTTTGCAGCTGTCAGTCCAGAGATAATTCATTACAATTTAAAAAGACAACCAAATAAGGAGGATCTAGTCTTGGTCATAAGACATACTTCAGTATCACCAGAAAATGGTTGACTTGTCTCCCCAAGTCTAATGCTAGATGAGACATTCTGTTCATTACGCCTATCATCATTTCCAGTACCAGAACTAACTGCTTGCTCTTTAACACCTGAACTCTCTGATTGACCTAATGTAAATATTAACATAAAATCAGCAAGCAAAACATGCCATATGAGAATCTGGCCCTGGTGTTTTATTAAAAATTTAACAAACAGGTGCAGAATCAGAAATCATGTCATAATTTATACACCTGATGAGGCTTGGTTGTCATGGTTAATGCCGGCCAAATTTCTCATTTGTGAATTGACTTCAGATAATACACCAGACCTTGGAAAGAAGTCTGGTGCAGGGAGAGTAACACCGACACTGGGTTCAACAGCACCAGGGCCTGCAACAACAGCAGGTCCTCTTGGAATAGCTGCGAGGTTGAAACTTCCCAGAGACGGAACTCGTGATTGACCAGAACCAGAGCTGACAGGTTCCCCTTGCGTTCCTTCTGCATTGTTAGTTCTGGTTCCAACCCCAGAAATAAAAGGAGCTAGCGATGGCCCTGGTTACAAATAGAATCTTAGTAAGTCTATCACAAGAATCAATGAACTCAACCAGACAATAACAAGAACAATTTACTCTCATAGCCATACCAGTATGTATGTGTATATTTACATGTCTTGGAATGTTTCCAAGCCCAACAGGTCCAAATGTCCCAGGATTTGGTGGAACAGTAGCAGAACTACCAAACATGGAGGTGGTCTGAAGAGGAAACGGCTACAATGAAACACACAAATCAAAGTCGTTAATAATGCAGTTGATGATGCTGCCAATAAGGAGTTCAGGGCAAAGTAATTTAAATATTGCTTTCCTAAATTGTCCTCAGGCTTTAATTCAGTACACATGGGAAGACCACAAGCCCATCTTGGGTGCAGATAAGCCATTTTAAGAGTTTTCACTTGTTTATATAAATCTAGGACTATGACTAGGAACTTGTCTTGTTGTGTTCAGCCTTTTCTGCTTTATTCATCCTGAAGGGTATCACTGTACTTTTGCTTTTTTGCAGGATTTTATCAGACTTTTGTATCGACAACCTTGGTGTCTACCTTATAATCCAATCACCATATATTTCTATGAATTGGACAAAAATATTAGTAAGAAGATTATATAAGTTATGGTACTTAAATTCAGACAAGGTAGGAAAAGGTTTCAAAGTCTGTGAGTAATGCTCTTCCAAAAGATAAGAGAGATTTGAGTTAATAACATTCTGCAGACTTTGACGTCTTACTGACATTTCTAAGATAAGATCTAGCTTTAGGTGAACTCCGCCTACTCATAGTAGCCGGTCCCAAGCCCGGGAAAATCTTGGGAAAAGGAGGGTTGCGTCAGGTTGGCAGCCGGGGTAAAAACTTTGCCACTCAAATGACGTGGACCATATTAGAAATTGTATAAACTATGCCACTCAATGATGAAGGTCGTTTAACAAACCTGAACCATGATGGGATTAGGACCAGATGGAGATACATAAACTGCAGGTCCGGCATTGACAGAAGATTCAGCCTGCAATGCACTGAAAAACATAAATAACATGCATTTAAAAAGCAAGCAATGATATAGAATATACAGAAAACAGTTATACCGGAGATTGTCCCATACGCAGAGTCAACATTGTTCTCCCAAGCTCTAGAAGCAAAGCACCTAAATGTTGCATTGCAAGACCTACTTGCACTGATTCAGTCTGAATTTGTCCCCTTGCTGTTGGATCATTAGAACCTGCTTCCTGCTCCAAATGCCCTGCAACGTGCTACGTAGTTGCAGCAGGTTATAGACAACAGAAATCAGAAAATAAAGAAACATACTCAAAGGAAGTATAGTAGGCGAGAAAAGGAGGGAAAAATTATAACTTTTCCAGTCTGAGAAGCCCAAAGGTGACATATACATAAACAGATGCACACATGACAAGAGTAAGATTCCCAGTAAAATCAATTTCTCAAAAAGCACAACATTTCTCCAATGCAGTCATGCCCAAAGGCTCAATCAAAATGAGTGAGCAAAGTAGGATGAAGTTCAGTATAAATAATGGTCAATCACAATGATCACGGACAAGGCCATAAGGAATGTGCTTCGTGCATAGTTGAATCCTATACCAAAAACTGCACAATAAATAAATCAATATGACATGAAAGGAGCATTTACCATAAGTCTGCCTGGCACCCAATAGTCTCAGTCCAACATTTCGCAGTTAGTATCTCTCTATCTCTCTCGTCTTTAGACACACACCCAGGCTCAATAAGTTTATGCATGTAACTAACACAAATTGCAAGGAATATTGATCATTTGAGTACAACAAATTTTTGTATTGAGTTGCAAGTGAATTTCTAAGATACTTGGCCTACAGTGCGCAATTTTCAGCTGAAATCATCATATCTGGGAGCATGGGGAATATTCTTAACATACCCTGTTTTGCTTCCAACTTCAATGGGAAACATGTTATCTCATGGATTGCATTGAAAACCTAAAAAAGAAAAAATTTATAAAAAGCTTCCATTTCAGTGGGCATCCTTGCGTTTTTGGCAAAAAAATTGTGATTTTTAAAAACATTACTATCATGCTCTTAACGGACCCATTTTTGTCCCAAATCAATGGGAAACATGTGATTACATGGATTATGGCAAGTGCCAAAGCAGCATGACAACTATGCACATTCCATTTCGAGAGAAAATGATATGCAAAACCACAGAGCATGCTGGATATAGTGCATACAGATAATGCTGCTACTGCCTGACCACCAATAAGATGCTGGGCACGTCGCAAAACAATGGTCAATGCCTCAGGTGTTGGAACACCATGAGAGGAGGAAGGGAGGGGAGTTGTGTGTAGATCATCGGTGACAGAAGGTGATTGGCTTGGCTGATACCCTAACGTTACAAAATAGCAATCAGCACCGATCAAAAGTCATTAGAAACCAAACAAGAGGTAGACAGAAAAAAAAAATTGAATCTTTTCTCACCATGCTGCGACATGGTCCGCTCCATGCGGTTCACAAACTCATAAATTGTGGTCAGAGAATCAGGAATTGGCTACCATAAAGAAAAATGATGTTAATACCAAGTTAAAAGGCAACTCAAGGAAAGAACTGAGTTCGGTTTACTTAATGCAGTATACCATATTAAGAGAAGGAAGAGCAATAGCAGCACCGAGGGGACCTTGCAAAACTTGAGGTAGAGATTGACTAGTAAATGGCTGCCCGGCATGTGACTGATTTCCCCCCTGACTTTGGGAGCCAGCACCATTGGTTGTGCCTTCTGTGCCACTTCTTTGGGGGACCTGAGCACGAGTGTTGGATATCCAAAAACAAATTAACCCAAAACAAACCAATTATGCATTCAGGAAATAGCAATGTGAAAGGACTCTAAATGTAGCCCATTAACATCAGCTCTTTTGCTATCATGTTTAGGCCATTTTGCAGCGATACCTGTAATTTTTTTGGCAAGGGCACTGATATCTATAATTAAGTATTTTTCTTCTGTCACCTGCCGACTCACAGTAGGCAATCGTTTTGATATGGATTAATTTCACCTTTAAGTCATTATTTCAAAATTGAAGTCAAAAAAGAGCAGAAGAAAAAGGTAATAGTCCACAAATAATTTAATGTCTTCTAAAAGAGATTGGATCCCATGTCTAAGATTATCCTGTCTTTTCTATCCAATGCTCAAAACGACGTAGTTTCACTAAAATCAGGGGCCAAAAGCATAAATATCACTAAAATCAAATTTACAATTATTAGACCCCAGCCCCAAGTGTGAGTGCAACCTACGACGTGGCTTTAATTATGGTTTTAGTAAAACGTCATCATTTTGAGCATTGGACAAGATAAAACATGATGATCTTAGACATAAGATCGCATTTCCTTCTAAAAGCAGAAAAATTCAACTACAGGGAAGTTTTTCTTGATTTGAAGTTCAGCCTACAATTTTATCACAAACTTAACCATCAAATTTGATGCCTAGAGAATTATAGGACGTGCTTAAAAGATTATTATTCTCACTTAAAATAGTTACCGTTTCTAACTCAAGTCAGCCCCAAAAAGTAACAAGTGTTTAAAAACTCATGGACCAGATATAATTGGCCCATCAAATAAACAGGATGATTTGACAGAGCCAATCACAGTAAGCATCATAAAAAATGAATGCTGAGAGGGGAAGAGAGAGAGAAGACTAACTAAGATGAAAGCACGATGAATTATTGAATCAAAATGAATAAGCAATAATCAAATGGCAAAATCAAATTAAGTTGTTAAGCCATATTGTATTAGAGAAGAGATTGAACAAGATAAAATGAAAGAAGAAACCAGTCGACGTTTCTCAGAGAGTATTGCCGCAATGAAGACAAACTAAGTCTCCTTGTTGAAATGCAGGTTTAGACTCGACATTGTGATTCAATTAATCAGATAAGAGATTGGAAGTCATTTTCAATAGGCTGAAAAAATAAGGGACAAATGCGACTTCCACCTCCAAGAAACTTGGAAGAGCTAAAACCATGCGAGTATATCAATGCATAAGAGAAGGCGATTTCAACATATTAGATATGGTGTTATGGGAAGCATATAAACCAAGTCATAGATGTACATCAAGCTACTAAAAATAGCCATCTATAGATAAACTGAATTGGGTGTAAGGACGAGAGAGTCAAGAGATAAATAGAGAAAAAGACAAGTCACCTGCATACTGGGTTGTGTACCAGGCTGGTTCCCTATTCCAAGGGAGTTTAAAACGGCCCCAACGACCTAGAAAAACCAAGCAACCAAAATAAGAAGCTTAGTTGCTATTGAAGTAAATAACCAACCTAAAACTCAGCTAAATTCATCGATAAAAGTTGACAGCATCACACCCGACTTAAATCTGGCACAGTGCCTTCCCCTTGTTCGCCAACATTAAAGGTCCCTAGAACAACGCTATGTGAAATCTGTCCCACACGATTACGGAAACCAACACCAGGTTCCTGCCCTGTAACATATAAAGGCATCAGGAAAAGGAAAAGTAGTGCTAGTGACTGACAACAACTGAAGCTCACAAATTCAGCAAGCACAAAAAAGTCAATTACCAACTCTCCCACTGTTGTTTGAACTAGCATCCCCAATATTTGAACTGGAGGATGCTTGTGGCTGCGAAGGCTGTCTCTCAACTAAATGTAGTGTATGCCCATTTTCCACATCTATGGTAGAGTCAAGGTTTCACATGAAACAAGGTATACCAGAATGCGGCCCAACGTGCAGAATACAACAAAAGGAACAATACTGTTCACCAGTTATAGATTTATAACCTTTACCCTCTCTAACTGGCAGAACCCTACTGAAATGAAATACAGCAAGCAAAGAGGAACATTAAACTTAAGGCAAAATAAAGAACCCTCAACCAAAACAAGTTGACAGGAGAAAATTTCTAGAAGAAAGGAAGAACAAGGCAACTGGATAGACTCAGAACAATACCTCCAGAGATACATTCGTAACAACCCTGGATATCACACTTTCCAAATTAATAGCCAGAATATATGTTACATTAATCTCTTTAATATAAGACAAATAACGAAAATGCTGAGATGGACAGAGATAATCTGCATGAAATAACAGAAAGTAGAATCCAGTACCGGTAGTAAAACAAAGCCACGAATTGAAAGGTTCGAAATAAAAACAATTACTTAAAAACTTCTAAACGAAAACTTCAAGAACATATCCGCAGAGCATGTCAACATAACCATGTTAAGTTCAAAATGTAAATATCAAGACAAAGCTCAAAAAACTAGTTCATATAGCATACCAATAGACTACAGGTAATTTCTTCAACTAGGATGAGTAAGAAGCAAAAGCAAGACCTTAAGGCCTAGATCCCAAGATCATCTCAACTTGTTAGCATACAAAATAAGGAAGTGCGTAACTGCGTTTTTTTTAAACATGTGTGTCATGATTGTTCCATAGGGAAAGAGGATACGATATTCAGAAAGAAGATGATCATCCTTCAAGACTTTGCCCCTAAAAATAAGCCGTTGCTGCTCTACCGGAAGGCCAATTTGACTAGCTATTTTCTCCTTGAATGCTGAAACTGGCATCTGGACATCATGCAAACATCAGATACATTACCCAGTAACTAAATGCCGTTGTAACCTAAATCAAAATATATCAGCGTGACATAGAAATATTATGAAGTTAATAGCCGAAAGAACCAACAATGAACCTTTAGCTATTATGATTTTACCAACTCAATAAATGGATGCATGCAGCATCCTGCAAGACTAATGGATAAACTAGCCGAATATCATATAGAAATTAAGATTCATTAATATAAATTGCAAGAAGTTTCAGGATTCAAAGCATATGCAAGTGGAGACTTAAAAAAGTGTTGTGCCGGCTTAATTTGGTTAACTACTTAGAGAACAGCAGAAAATTACATTCTTATCGGCAATAAAACTGTAGATCTCGGAATTCAGAGTTTTGATGTTCAGCTCCACAGAAGATCCATGACTACCACTTGATACATCACTCGTGCTGGGCTGCTGATCCGCCATGTAACTTGAAAGTTGAAAGCTATCTAAAGAAACAATGTGCAAAATAAAAATTAATTTAAAACTGAATCTAACCCTTACGAACTAACCAATAGTTTAAGAAAAACCTGGCTTCCAGGAGCAGTATAAATCGTCAATTTATTTCTATCTCAAAGGGTTAGAATGCAAAAGAGGACACCACCCAATGCATTAGCTAAGGGGATAGTATATGCATGACAATAATCCTTAAACCTAACTGACAAAGAAGAGCGCCAACAGTGCCATTTACGCTTAAGAAACCAGTTAGCTCTCCACCATAGAATCATGGGTAATGCCGAGTAAGCATTTCTGATTCAGTAAAGCCATGTTGCAGTCACGCACCAAAGTTAAGAATTTGTTTAGGAAAACATTTCTCAATTGTTCACTTTTTTAGTAACAAAACACGGTTGTTCTTCTATGAATAATTGTAAAATTGTCTTCAACCAACATACGAAATCTCTAAGGTAGAAATCAAGAGCTGGAACTTACAGGCTCGTGAAGACATAATAATGATTGGAATACAGTCCCTCAAAGTACAAGTATGAAACTGTAAACTCACAATTCCTATAACCTTATAAATGCACAAGCATGCTTGCTTCCGTTCTATCAAAATAGAATCGACAGGCTGAACGAACAAACCATGCACAGATAAACATTTTCATCGAGTAAACTATTCAGGTAGAAAACCTCCAAAAATCCCTATAAACCTAATAGAGGTCAATGTAATTATCCAGTGCGACGCCATAATTGTTTGAAGCATTATCCCTTCTAATTGTTTGAAGCATAATCTGCGCGTTAATCCTTGTAGAATTTTCCGAACAAACCAAAATTACAAAAGGGATGCGTTATGTTCAAAAATACTATTCATGCAAAGAATTAAAGAAAAGAAAAGAAAAGAAAAAGATAAATCAAACCTCTGGAGAATGCAATGATCGATGAATCGAAACGAGCAAGCGAGCGCAGAAAATAATCAATTTAGAAAGGATAGTTGATGAAAAGGGGCTGCGAAGGTGTAGCCGTACACCGTGTAGGATGAACGACTTGGGCGATAGGAAAACAGCTAGACAATATCAGAATTAATTCTCGTAAAAAGGGTTTTTTTTTTTTTTCGGTCTCTCCACCGCCTTCCTGGTTTTCTCGTGATGGCTGTCGCCAATTTCTTCGAGAAGGATCTAGATTCCAGATTCAAGGATCATTTGGTCCATTTTGGCTTTTATCATTTGTGCGAAGAAATTTTTAGGTTTTTGGACCCAAAGAGAAAAAAAATTGTGCGATTTTATGGGATATTTGGTCTGAAAATAGGTCCAAGATTAAAACCCATGTTGACGTTTTTGTAAATAAAATTCTTTTCAGTAGAAAGACGAGCAAAATGAAGAATGTGTAAACATGGATTATACAATGAGAATGAGAGGATATTATTATTGAAATTTAAAATTGTTTTTTAGTAGAGAAAAAATAACAAATGAAAAATAAACTTGATCAGAGACGAGAATGAGAGGATATTATTATTGAAATTTAAAATTGTTTTTTAGTAGAGAAAAAATAACAAATGAAAAATAAACTTGAACAGAGACTAATAAGTACGGGCCTCAATGACCGTATGTGGAGGTTTAAGTCTTTTTAGGGTTAAAGGTAAATGCTAGACAAAATTCCCTATAAACAAAATCTCAAGTATAACTCATAAGTTATTGTAATAGTTGCTTTAAAACGAAATCCATAAAAACAATGAGAAATGAATACTTATGGTTGTTATTGGTTGTTTTATATATATATATATATATATATATATACAAACAATATGATTAAAGTCCTTTGTATAATATAAAACAAATATGTAAATACCAATCATGTTGTACTTGAAAGATTGTGTATGTAATAATAATTTCATGCAAATGCACACACTTTTGCATATTTTAGTAGCATGTTAAATATACGTCAATTGGAGCTTTTCATGTCAAAACACACCATACGAGGGAAAGTGAGATTTTCGTCCCGATTACAATGGTATACTCGGATCTTCAAAGGGAAAAGTCCATTAGGCCATTGAACGTAATCTTCAAGGGACCAAAAAAATAGGCCTGGGCTTGCTTAAACCCCCTCGAAGCTCAAATGGTTTGTCGGCTAAATTAGGACACAATATTGTGAGTCCCGTTAGGCCTAACACTGAATAATCCCGACTCTCAAGCCCATTTGACTAAAGTGAGTTATAATTTCAAGGACAAAGACAAAGCTACGGAAAACACTGTTAGCAAAAAGGGAGTGAATCAAACAAATGCATTTTGCCAAAAAGAACTAAACATGTCATGGAGCAAAATTAGATGAACTTTGTAGATTTAGTTAAGGGTTTTAAAACGTTATATTATAATAGTAATTTTAAAAGATAATTATATTCGTTTATAATTAAGCATTTACGTTTGCGTGTCTTGACCTGATTGGTCGAATTCAATGCGCATCCTCAACTTGTTATATATAATGTGTGGTCCATGTAGAGGGGGGAGAGTCTTATTCATGTGGATGGTGGAAAGGATTATTCATCCTATAGTTTATTCAATCCAATTTGGATTATGTATTATTCTTCTTCTTCTTCTTTTTCCTTTTTTTTTTTTTTTTTTTGAGTAGTTGGAGTCCCGTAATAAGGCAAATCTAGATTGACTGAAATTATTAAGGCTTAATTTGAATTGGAATCTTTTTAGTTTTAAATGATATTAAATATTTTAGATTAATAAATTTGTTCTAATAAAAATTTATATGGAAATTTTTTTATTAATCAATTTTTAAATTTAAAATTAAAAAATTAATAATAAATAATACTAAACATGAAAATACAATAACAAAATTATTACTATGGTATTGTTTTTGTTTTTTATTTTTTTTTTATAAAAAAATAAAACAAACAAATCAAATTAGATTTATAAAAAAAAAAGCATAAATAAGGTATAAACAAATAAAACAAATTTTTTAGAAATTCCCAAATGCTATAAATTTTTGGAAAAACAATTATTTGTTTCACAACTACATATTAATATTTCACAAAAACTCTTATAAAATTAATTCATATATACTTGAAATCATGATTCTAAAATGTTTACCTAGGACTAAAAAATAGAAAATATAAATGAAAAAGGAAATGATGTTATATTAGCATCGTTTCCATAACTGCCAGCGTGGATCAAAGTCTGAGGTTTTGTCCTCTAATGGGCATTAAGATAATGAGAACATCCCTACACGATGATTCGATGAGGTCAATGGACTTATAATATTGACGTACAAACAAACTTCTGGTAGGATTAATCTATCAACTCATAATTTTGAATATTCTTCCAAGTTATAGTAATCTACGAGCAAACTCAAACAGCCTGCACCATTACACACACAACTCACAGTTGTTGAAGGGAGACTTTGAACACTTAGCCCAGAATCTCCAATGGATGACAAAGGAGTTGATCTGAGCAAGACTGCTGGCAAGCCAATAAGATGCAAAGGTATCTGAACATGATTCTTGTGTGGATATTTTGTTGACTTTGTTCATCACCTACATCACAATGCAATGCCAGCAACAAGTTCTGATAGGGGTCATATTGAAACCTTTTTTTTTTTTTTTTTATGTCTGCACTCTGCAGCTGCAGTGGCAAGGGAAGCAGGGGAGCCTCTGGTGATAGAGGAAGTTATAGTGGATCCTCCTAAATCTGGTGAAGTTCGGATTAAAATCATATGCACCTCTCTTTGTTTCAGCGATGTTACCTTCTGGAGATTAAAAGTACGCTGTTTTTTGTTGTTGATTTTAAATTCTGATTCACTATTTGAGTTCAAATATCGAAAGAAGAAAAAGAAAAGGATTTTGATTTAGTGTTTCTTTGTTGTTAATGTTGCTCTTGAAGGTTCCTCCCGCTTGTTTTCCCAGAATATTGGGTCATGAAGCTGTCGGGTAAAGCTTGTACATTTAGTTTCTGTTTGATCTTTGTATCACTGAATGTATGTGGAGGTTTACTCTAAGTTGACAAATACTTGGAGGGGATATTGTAGGGAATAGAGGATTGTCTTTCTTTGGTCAATGGTATAATTTGAAAATGAACATCTCAGAAAACTGCCACAATAACATCGTGATAGCTAATTGGTATGGCCCTCATTTGTGAGAATGAAGTTAAACCAAAGTAACAAATACAGTGATGCATATATGGCACTGGATCCTCTGTATCAGTGATGCATATATATACAGCAGTGATGCTTTTGTGTTGTTTGATATGTGATACAACCACTGATACAGAGGATCCAATGCCTGCATTTCTACTTTTTATAGCTTTCATTGAACTCTGAAGTGGACATTAGATAGAGAGGGTTCTTAGTACTGATGTTTATAATCTGTTGCCCGTGCAATAAAGAAATTATCTATCCGCTTATAAATTCCTATGCTGTAATGTCATTGACATGTATTTTCCTGTAATTCGCGTACTTTGAAAGAGAGGAGCCACTCTGCTGTTTATGTTAACTTCAATAGTTTGCACATTTCTTTCATTCTCTTTCTGATGTTTCGATGCTTCCATGCCTATGCCCTGAAGGCTTGTGGAAAGTGTTGGAGAGAATGTTCATGAGCTAACTGCAGGAGACACAGTTATCCCAATATTCTTGCCAGACTGTGCAGAATGCACAGACTGTAAATCCAAGAAGAGCAACCTATGTTCAAACTTTCCATTTCAAGTCGCTTCAGTGATGCCTAGGGATGGGACAAGCAGATTCACTGATCTCAAAGGAGAGACCATATATCATTTCATTTATGTATCAAGCTTCAGTGAGTACACAGTGGTGGATGTTGCTAATGTAACAAAAATTGATCCTGCAATCCCTCCAAATAGAGCATGCCTTCTAAGCTGTGGTGTTTCAACTGGTACTTCTTGTTCTCGATTCAATTATAACTAGTGACTGTGCAAAGGGTTTACTTCAAAGACTGTGATTTTGTCTAACAATTTTGCCTGTTTATCTTTGCGTTCTTATGCTTTTTAAATTGCTGAAACAAGTGATTCACTGCTTAATACAACTTGATCGTTCAGGAGTTGGTGCTGCCTGGAGATCGGCAAATGTGGAACCAGGTTCAACAGTTGCTATCTTTGGGTTGGGATCAATAGGATTGGCGGTAATGATATTCTAATGACCAAAATAAGAGCAATATTCCTTGTCATTCTTTCCACAAACATCCGGTAGGCTTATTTCGAAATCATAATGAATAAACTGGGAATTATAGGTTGCAGAAGGTGCACGACTTTGTGGAGCTACAAGAATTATTGGTGTAGATATAAACCCTGACAAATATGAAATAGGTAATACACCCCTTTTGTATTCACATTGTCCTATCTCGGAGTTTCTTGTGTGATTAAAAATGCATTTCATAAATATTGAGAAGATCTTTGTCCAACCATGCAAATCTAGCACTTTTATGCTTTGCACAATCAGCTGATGAATCTTTAAGACAAGACTACAATGGTCTTCTTGCTTAGAGTTCAATTCATGCTATGAGATGAATTTTTGTTCGTTTTTTCTTCTTTCCAGGAAAAAAATTCGGTGTCACTGATTTTGTGAATTCTACAACCTGTGGAGACAAATCTTTAAGCCAGGTCATTCTCTTAATCCATGAACTGGGAGCCTAGTTTGGTCTTGTGTATATCTATACCATGCACGCTTGAGAAGCGTTCTATGATTCAGGAGTTGGTTGTAGCATATAGATGACGATTTTTGTTGTAAACGAAAAAAAACTGACAAAACGAATGTAGTTGTTTATCAAGGGAAAGAATGTGTGATGTGTCTATGCAAATGATTCACTTTGTGTTTAGTCAACTGAGTCGCGGCTGAAATTATTTCAGTTATTTTTATGGATGGAAATTTTGATTCCTCATGTGTTTGCTTAAAGTTTCTTGAGTTGCTCTCTTTCTTATTGACATTGAACAGGTGATCAAGGATATGACTGATGGAGGAGCAGACTATTGCTTCGAATGTGTTGGCTTTGCATCGCTGGTGCAAGAAGCATATGCTAGCTGCCGAAAGGTCTCTATTTTTTCCCTTTTCTCTCTAAAGTAGTCAGAGTGATCTGCAGAGTTCACCTTTAGTTCCCGTCTTGTGTTATGTTTGTAAAATTGGCTTTTACATTTCTGATAAAGGAATCTTTATGTCATCCCTTTGAACATAATCTCAGGGCTGGGGAAAGACTGTTGTAGTAGGAGTAGACAAGCCAGGTTCCCAGCTCAGTTTCAGCTCCCATGATGTCCTTCACAATGGGAAAACGCTGGTGGGATCTTTGTTTGGAGGTCTTAAACCAAAGTCAGATATTCCCATCCTCGCTAAAAAGTATTTGGACAAGGTAATTTTCAGATTTTGTACAAATGAGCACCCGCAGTGCATGCATAATTGGGTTTTGTTTGATTTATTTATGAGTCATCATCACCTTAGACACTAAATATATCCCTTTTTGTATGTTTTTGGCATCCAGGAATTGGAATTGGATAAATTTGTGACGCATGAGGTGAGTTTTGAGAACATCAACAAAGCTTTCGATTTACTGCTGGAAGGGAAGTGCCTTCGCTGTGTGATATGGATGGACAAATGAGAGATTGGTGTTTGTAATTCTTTCTAAATATTATTATTTATGATCTTTGATTTGATCCTCGTTGTAAATCCAGACTATCCTGATTTATGCTTTGAATCTTCTTGGGGTTGGGGACATGTTAATCATTTTGGGACTATATAATTTGGCATGATCATCTTACAGTGTTCATCTTCATTTGTAATAAATGAACAGACGTACTCCTCTACTTGACAAATTGAGATACTTCTGCAGTTTTCATCTTCAATGTGCGCAAACTAATAGCAGTTTTGAATGTTTTTTCCGTAATGATTTGGAGAAATGAACGGCCAATAAACACTCCAAGTCTCCATTGATACAAGGACAAGTATATGCAAAATGCAACATCTGGATGCGCCAGCATATATACCATTCCGTAGAGCCTTAGTCGTAGTTGCTGCGCCTGCGCCTGCTTTTTAAAAATGCAAATCCATACTTAATCGTAATCCCTTCATTTAGAATCAATGCCTGCCTTGGCCCATCATCAGTTTAATCGTTTATCTAAAGTCATTGAATAAACGCATCAATACCTTAAAAGATAGGCCCCCCACTGCCCACAACACATCTATTTTTCCAGTTTGACCCTACCACGAAATGGCAGACACTAATTAATGCCTTCTGAACCTTTTGACATGTATAATGATGCAAATTGGAAAGTTGCGTTCATTACTGAGCCCAAATAATCATAATAAATTCGCCTTAATTGTTAATGTCTCGTCCAATCAATGCTATATGCTACTGTTATTTATTTCAATTAGGAAAATTAGTAGTATAAAAATACTGCATTATTAGTCCCTCTTATTTACATTTTATTTCATTTTGCTAAATAAGTTACTTCTTTATTTTTTAGTCCAAAAGCGATATTTTATTAATAATAATTAAAAATTACATAGCCAAAATTGGCTTAACATACACCTCCGCTAACTAGCGGAAAAATAAGTTACTTCAAAAGATCTTAATATACACATTTACACCTTTATAGTTATCCACTCTGTAATGAATTAATGTCGATCATCACTCAATTTACCCCTTTCTTAATAAGTGTGAAATATTATTAAACCGCGGTTAAACAAAGATGGGAGTAGATTTTGGGGAGGAGAACAAGCATTTTGGCCAAGATGAACTGTAAAGGAAGTGATCAATCCAATGACACCAATTTGCATATGGCACAAAATGAAATAATATACAGACAGTGCATCGTCCTTTTTCACTAAGAGTTTAATAATATAGAACATGAATTTAACACCATAACAAACTCATAAGCACACAAGAAGTACTTACATATATCATATACAATAAACTATATATGATCATGCTTAACAAAAGAGAAAAAGAAAGGAATAATAACACACCAAAAAAAAAAAAAAAAAATCATTGCCACTCCAACATGCATAAAGGAAAAGGCAAAATAATGCTGCAGCAGGAAACAAAGGAAATGCTTTTCTTTTAATTAGTAATGAGATGCACCCTCCTCCTTTTCTTTTTCCTTTTCCTTTTCCTTTTCTTCTTCAGTACTCTTGGGATGGTAGCCAGGAAGTTTCTCCTTGATCTTGTCCAAGAATCCCTTCTTCTCCTTGACCTGATCACCTTCAGTAGCAGTAGCAGTAGCAGTGGCAGTGGGGGTGTTGTACTCAACAACAGCAGGAGGAGATGGCGCAGTAACTTCCTCAGTCTTCTTTTGGCCACCAGGCAATTTCTCCTTGATCTTGTCTAAGAACCCCTTTTTCTCCTCAGGCTCAGACACTGTCTCAGCAAGGGCTGGATCATCATACTTCTCAACAGGAATAGAAGTGTCTTCCTCATGTTTATTTTCAGTCTTCTCCTCCTCCTTTTTATCCCCTGATACCTTCTCCTTGATCTTGCCCTTCAATCCCTTCTTTTTCTTCTTCTTCTCTCCTCCCTCTTCTACTTCTTCTTCATCGCTTGACTGCAAGAGAATCAATATCAACTCGTGAACTTAATTAGTAAAAACATATGAAATTAAGAAGAGATATATACGATCAGAAGTTGATCGTGTGAAACTAGCAACTTACGCTGCTTGAGCTGCTGTTAGATCGATGAAGCTTCTCAAGTAAACCGCCATGCTTCTTTTCCTCATGTTCAGAAACTTGCACTTTCTCATCAAACTCCGTGGAGATTGCTTCTTCATGCGGCTTCTTGTCCTCCTCTTTCTTCCCACCGAAGCCAAACAAGCCACGATCCGTGGCCTCAACAGTTGATCCCTCCTCAACCTTAACGCTGCTCTGTTCATACTCTGCCATTTTGGGCTCAACTTAATTTAGCAAGAAATCAACACACTTTAATGAAAAAAATTGAATGTATGATCGAAACAGTATGGACAGTGTAAACGTTATAGATAGATACCGAAAACTGATAGTGAAGTGAAACTAAAGTGGCGGGGTTTTTATAGCAATGCTGGACGCGTACACTTGGCGATTAAGATAAATAAATCTTATTAAATAAAAGGAAGCCCAATCAAGTCCACCAACTGTAACCGACATTAACGTGAGCTAACTCGATCTTTTCTCTTTCTTAATACCTTTCTCTTTTTTTAATACCCCACAAAGAATACGAAAAGTTTTATACCACTTTGAGAGAATTCCCAAATTATTTGTTTACTCGCCGCGTGGCTCGGAAGTCGGAACAATAAAACGGAGTAGCGTTGTTAATAACTACTAATTTATTACTTGATGCACAATTACTAATATTGAGTATACAACTATCAATTCTTTCTTTCTCCGTATATGTTATATACTTCATGACACTTATTAACTTAGTTGATGGACAATTACTAATATTGGGTGTATAACTATCAATTCTTTCTTTATCTGTATACACTACTCCCTCTTATATTTAATAAAATAAGTGTCATTTTAGAGATATGCACACTAATTAAGAAAAATAATAAATTTTTTTATTTATATATATTATTAATTATAAATTTATCTCTCTTTTTTTAAATAACATTACATAGGACAAATGGTAATGTTAAGAGATAAATATCCCACATCGGTTAGGTAAGACCACTTGAACTAATATATAAGATTCTTGGACTACTCTATTCATTACCAATTGGTTTTGGGTCGGATACTCATTTAACAGGTAAAATTGGAAGTTTTTATACTTTTTGCATTGAAATGACACTTATTTTATAACAAAAAATGTAAGTTAAAACGACACTTATTAGAGAAGAAATTAAGACGCACAAAATAGTATATTATATATAGCGTACACATATGAAGAAACCAAATATATGTTGTTGATTATTAATGGTCTAATACTCTAATACTTTATCAAATTGAACTTTGAAATTTATGTCAAATCAGATCAAGTTTTTGAAGTAGCAAACCTTGTTAATTTACTTGAATTAGTTTGTAAATTAGTATTGAATAACTAACTATATAAAACTTGTTACGGATCCAATGTTTTGCTGTCATGTAACGTATGCATTGGAGAATTGAGGGAGTTCCGTGATCCATATAGCCATATGGGTGAGACTTGAGAGCCGAGAGAACGACTGAAGGAGAAAGACACGGTGTCATGCTAGGACAAGGTTGGCGAATGGACGATGTCCACGTTGGATGGAAAACGTGAGTCGGTTTACTTGTGGGGGCCTGGAAATTGTCGGCCTAGAATGGATTACTTTGTGGAACGTCGGTATTAAGGATCTCTGAGCAACCAAAGTTGACAAATGGCATGCGTTTATTAGAACTACTATGATGTTTCGAGATTCACAATTTTATTATTATTTTTTAATTTACATTTGGGTGAGAGTTGTTGATGATATGATGAAGAGGTTCGATGTCTCACACGGGCTCCAATCTCTATAGATGAAGAAGACGTTTATGAATAGCGTGTGAAACTGAAAATAAAATCTTTATTCGTTTAAGAAAAAGATAAAAACTTTACAGAATTCATTTTAAATATCTAACACTTTGAAGTTGGAATGGGCCTCGCGAGACCACAGATTGCTGTTTTTTTAACAAGAGATATGTGGCCCACTTCCTAGACAGGTGGTCGGTTTGACGTTCGAGTTGCTCTACGGATTCCATGTAACTGTTTGTCGATCGGTACAATGATTCTAACATTAAGTGTACCTCGGCACGAGGTACGTGTAATGATATGTATATAATAAGTGTCGCTTTAATTAATTTTTTTTAATTAAATGACATTTTACACATTTTAATATAAAAAATATGAAATTTTTTTTATTTATCTTTCATTTAATTTATCTAACATAACATGACATTAATGATACTTGTTCATTTTCTAATAAAGAATTAAGAGTAAATAAGACAATTTATTTAATTTCTTAATTAGTGTACTTTTGGTAAAAAATATACTTATTATAGAATAGATAGAGTAACTTGTAATGCTTGATCAATGAAAATCCTTTTGTCTATATATTATAGTAAAGCGGGAAGGGATGTTTTCTTTGGTCGTCCAAATTTCTACCTTCTCCCTTCTATTATTAAGTTTTCCACCTGTTAGTCTTTTTTTCGTTTCCACTTCCACTTTTCTTCTTCCTCTTCCTCTTCCTCACTAACATTTAATTGCTTTAATTCATGAAACCCTTTATTTTTTTTCTCCACCCGTTACTATCATCTTTTCGTTTCCACTTACACTCCTCTTCCTCTTACTCATTTAATCCATAACTTATGATTATTATATAGTAGGGTTGCTTCTCTGTTTTTCCTCACTATCCGCAACCTCAGCCCTCCATAAATTTTCATCTTTCAATCCCTTTGACACTAGATTAATAGAAGCATATATGCTTTTGGTGTCTACTCTTTATTAGCTAATCAGATAATCACGTGAACCAAATCAAGATCAATTTTTGTCAGCTTCACCTTTGGCATTGACTCAGTCTCTAAAACCTTCGCAGCCCTTTGGCTCTCTATCACCACAAGATCCACCAAATGATCCCCTTATCGGGTTCAATCAAATAACTTTTGATAATCACAGTAGTCCCTTTGGAAGAACAAGGTAAAGAACCCATCTTTTCTAATAAATCTTCTTTCGGACGGAGGCCGATGGGTTCTTGTTTGGGCACCACCAAACCTTCCTCGCCGGCGGTGGAGGCGGCAGCCACTCTCGGCCACCTCCCTGAAAGTTGACTATCTATTGTCAAACTCACACAATACTAAAGAAAGCTCAAGCATTTTTTTGAAGGTTGTTGGAATAACTATTAAATATAACTAATGGAAGGGGCAAAATAAGAAGAAGGGGACTGGTAGTGTGCCAGTTCTTCCATGAATGAGAAACCCAATTGACATCAGCACTTTTGATGAATGCCCTTTTAATCTCCTCCATTTTCTTGACCCCAGGTAGCCTTTTTTAAATTTTCTTTTAGTCTTGTCTTTAATGAATGAAATTAGTAAAGTATTGGTTATTGATTTTTTTTAAAATAAATTTCTGTTTTGATTCTCTCGTGGTTGAATTTTTTTCTGTTTGTTCGTGTAATGTGTATCGAGTTATAAAGTTGAAAAATTTATGTTGGTTTCTTGAAACTTGATGACTTGAAAAGGAAGCTTAGAAATCATGGATTAGGGAGTTGGTAATTATAGTTTTCGATTGCGCATTGAGTTTCTGTGATATTTGAATTCTGCAGCTATGAAAATTGTTATTTTATTGAAATGTTACTGTTAGAAAAGGGTAAAGTTACCAAAAGACTATAACTTTATTATAAAGCTTGTTTCTTTCATGGAATCTGGGTTTGAGTTAGGTTTAGATGAAGACCATTTTTAATTTCTATATTTAATTCACACTGAGAAAATCGAAGCGGGTTTGATTGAAAATAATATAAGTTAAGGGACAGCCCCAGCAAGCTGAAAAGGTAAAAGCATTGATTTGGCAGATAAGATTTTCAACTATATCTTATTGTTTTCTTGTATATTGTGTTGGGGTTGTTGAGTATGCAGAGTCCTAATTAAATAGGAAGTTGTGATAGTTAGAGTATAGCGTCTTGCTGGAAAGCCTGCTGGAATTTTTGTTAGTACTGGTACCCAAGGAGGTGGTCAAGAGACCACTGCATAAATTTTTATACTCTATTTTATTTTCACTTTTGATTTTATAATTGATCAATGGGAAATTATTTATTTGTTTTTGTTTTCTTTTAGCCTTATTTTATGGTTAATTGATTTGGACTTTGATGTTTGATTGATTACTTGCTTTTAAATGGACACTTTTTATGGTTTGATTGATTAAGTATCAGTATTTTGAGAAGAAGTGAAGTTGGGTGATTATGTTCCTGTTCTTACCGTGATTTCTGATTTTTGTTTCTTGTTTTATTATTGTTTATCTGTGTTGCTATTCATTTATCTTTCTGTAAAATCTGCAATCTACGAAGATTCCCGGTTAATTGTTTAATTCTCAACTCTCCTGCCTCGTTCTTAGATTCCAATAGGTTCACAACATTAACTGCATGTAATGGCATTAAGGTTATTTCCAATTTAGGTAATGAACTTCAGAGTCAAACTTGTGGTTTTCCTCTTTTTTTTTTTTCTTTTTTACCTACAGAAATTTCAAATAAGACTTTGGTAATTATGGTTTCTTTGCACTTTTGATTGTAAAATCTTTTTTTATATATTTTATTTTACTATAATTACCTTAATTATTGACCAAATATATATACTGTTTCATTATAGTTGAATATCTTATTGCATATCTTATTGCAGTTCTATAGGGTAAAGGGACTCAGTTATTTTGCCAACAAAATAACATTCATTCATAAAAGTCTAGCTATTGTGCAGATCTTAAGCTTCTCCTTTATAAGTAGAAGACTGGAGCACTCTTACTAAAAATATATTTTTGTAGTGGTCTATTATAACTTAGGTTTAGAGAGATCAAAGGACATGGGAGATAAAAGGAGATATATATGTTTTGCTCTTGAGCAGTTATGTAAGTTTAAATAATAAGGAGGTGATACATTACACTTATGCCTGAAGTGAATCTTTACACTGGAAGCCAAGAGTTCATCTCAATCCAATCGATTTAATTAGGTTATACATGACTTAACTACATGGATTCAGCTTTTTCAATTAGTAGCCTGACATTTTGGGTGATGGTTTTTATGCACAGAGGGTAGCAAATTTAAGATTTTGTTATCTTATGTTGTAGGTGGGAAGGACATGGTGAAAAGAAGTTTTGCTGAATTTCAATTTTATCTCAAGAGTTCTAAGGTAGAATGTTGGTACTTTGAGCCTCTATAGCTTCTCTCTCAGTTCTGTAATAGAGAGTTTGTGTGTGTGTGAGAGAGAGAGAGAGAGGTGTCCTAATAAATTGGGAAATATTAAGACCTACTTAATGGTGAAGGACAATGGCTGATTTCACGACATCAACATAGAGCAAACTGGATTTTCACTCCTCGAGATCTTGTATTTCACATTCTCTTCAATTTTAATTATCTTTTTTAGTTCCCTTTTTGTTATTTTAGCTCAAACATAATCTCTAAATGTTTCTTTATCCTTTTTAATGGGTTTTTTTTATTATGTTTGCTTTCAGATTGTTATTTAATTGGTTTTTTCCAAGGTTTCTTCAAAGAGGGAATTACAAAAATAAAGAACTTGGGTTTCATTGGTACTTTTGATTTAAATCAAAATATTCAGGTTTGTCCTAAATATAACTTTTTAGTTTTAGCAATTTTGATTCATTTTATGCAAGTAAATATTCTTTAATGAATGAATATTTTTGAATTTTGCTAAACTGTTGATACTTTGGGAATTTATACTATGAATTATTGCTCTAGAGGGTTTGAGATTATTATTACTAATTCTATACTTTTCTTCATTTTATTACTTCACTAAGTTATTGATATGACAATCACAGCAAAAATTTTTGGTAGCCTTGCTGAAAAGATTATTTCTTATTCACCAATAAGAGGCGATATATGAAGAAGTAGCGACACCAAGAAAGAGAATCTCAAAAAAAGAATCAAGAATGATATGACTGGTGGCAAATTTGGAGGAGATCCATAGATAGACGATGATCAAGCAGACACTGGAAAAAAGAGTTTTGAAGAACAACTAAAAGAAAACCAATAAGGATGGCAGAGACAAAAAGATGCTAAGGCAACTATTTGAAGAGCTTAGTTTTTTTTATTTTTTCTTATTATCTATTTGGCATGAGGTTATTTTACAATAAAAAAAATGCAGAACTACAAATCATTATATATGGTGTGTATTTTCAAATGTACTAGAATAAAAAAACTTTAAAAAAATATTATATATATTTATGTTGTGTATGTTTAGATATGTATAAAAAATGTATCACTACTTTGGTATTTTCCAAAGCAGTTGTATTCTTCCCCAAACACATTATCAAAGGCCATTGTCATGTTTTGAATATTGATATACATGTAATCGAATAGAACTGTAAAGTCTTGCATTTACTTCGAGTCTCAAGTAATGGAGTAGTACTCCAAAGTTATTGCTTAATTTAAATGTTGTAACGGTGTGTTCGGATATATCCGGCATCGTATTTTGCCCATATATATATTTTTTCGATTAAAAAAAACACCATGTTTGTTTAACATTAGGGTAAAAAAGTCACATTTGGCCAAAAATGCCATCTTCGGCTAAAAAACGTTTGATTATCCAATGGATGGACGAAAATGCCATTCGTTGATGCCATTTTGCGACTTTAGTTTTTTGGCCCTAACGTTATGGTTTTAAGTCAAAAATAGTGTTTTCATGAAAATTTGGACTAAAACGCACTTATTGGCAAGTTTTTATGAAAATTTCACATTCGGCCGAAAAGCGCCATTTTGGACCAAAAGGCGATCCAAAACAGGGACGAAAACGCCCTTCGACAGTGCCATTTTGCGACATGATTTTTTTGGCACAACTATTTGGTTTTAAGTGTAAAACAGGGTTTCTATTAATAAAGTACTAAAATCACAGCTATTGTAACGTTTTTTTTTCATTCTCTAGTTTTGAGTCAAAAAAAGGGTTTTCAGATTTAAAAACGTTGTTTTGGAGGAAAAAACTTGATTTTTACCCATATAACACCATATTTTTTTAACATTAGGGTAAAAAAGTCACATTTGGCCAAAAAATGCCATTTTCGGCTAAAAAACGTTTGATTATCCAAAAGATGGACGAAAATGCCATTCGTTGATGCCATTTTGCGACTTTAGATTTTTTGCCCTAATATTATGGTTTTCAGTAAAAAATAGTGTTTTTATGAAAAATTGTACTAAAACCGCACTTACTGGCACGTTTTTATGAAAATGTCACATTCTGCTGAAAAGCACCATTTTGGGCCAAAAGGCGATCTAAAACAGGGAGGAAAACGCCTTTCGACAGTGCCATTTTGCGAAATGAGTTTTTGTGCCCAACTACTTGGTTTTAAGTGTAAAACAGGGTTTCTATTAATAAAGTACTAAAATCACAGCTATTGTAACATTTTTTTTTTCATTCTCCAGTTTTGAGTCAAAAAAAGGGTTTTCAGATTAAAAATGTTGTTTTGGAGGAAAAACTTGATTTTTACCCATATAACACCATATTTGTTTAACATTAGGGAAAAAAAGTCACATTTGGCCAAAAAATGTCATTTTCGGCTAAAAAATGCTTGATTATCCAAAAGATGAACGAAAATGACATTCAATGATGCCATTTTGCGACTTTAGTTTTTTGGCCCTAATATTATGGTTTTAAGTAAAAAATAGTGTTTTTATGAAAATTTGGACTAAAACCGCACTTACTGGCACGTTTTTATGAAAATGTCACATTCGGTTGAAAAGCGCCATTTTGGGCCAAAAGGCGATCCAAAACAGGGACGAAAACGCCCTTCGACTGTGCCATTTTACGACGCGATTTTTTTGGCCAAGCTATTTGGTTTTAAGTGTAAAACGAGGTTTTTATTAATAAAGTACTAAAATCACAGCTATTGTAACCTTTTTTTATATTCTCCAGTTTTGAGTCAAAAATAGGGTTTTCATATTAAAAACTTTGTTTTGGAGGAAAAACTTGATTTTTACCCATATAACACCATATTTGTTTAACATTAGGGTAAAAAAGTCATATTTGGCCAAAAAATGCCACTTTCGGCTAAAAAACGTTTGATTATCCAAAAGATGGACGAAAATGACATTCGTTGATGCCATTTTGCGACTTTAGTTTTTTGGCCCTAATATTATGGTTTTAAGTAAAAAATAGTATTTTTATGAAAAATTGTACTAAAACCGCATATACTATCACGTGTTTATGAAAATGTGACATTCGACCAAAAAGCGCCATTTTGGGCCAAAAGGCGATCCAAAACAGCCCTTCGACAGTGCCATTTTGCGACGTGAGTTTTTTGGCCCAACTATTTGGTTTTAAGGTATAAAACGTATGGGTTTCTATTATTTAAAGTACTAAAATCACAGGCTATTTGTTAGACGTTTTTTTTTCATCTCCAGTTTTGAGTCAAAAAAAGGGTTTCAGATTGAAAATGTTGTTTTTGTAGGAAAAATTGATTTTTACCCATATAACATGATATTTGTTTAAAACAAATAGCGGTAAAAAAAAGTTCACATTTGGCCAAAAATTACCATTTTCGGCTAAATAACTTTTCGATATCCAAAAGATGGACCGAACCAAGAGCCAATTCGTTCTTTTGATCCATTTTGCGACTTTAGTTTTTTGGCCCTAATATTATTGATTTAAGTAAAAAATAGTGTCTTATTGAAAAATTCCGACTAAAACCGCACTTACTGGCACGTTTATGGAAAATGTCACATTTCAGCCGAAAAGCCCGGCAACTTCTAGGCCCAAAAGACGATCCAAAAATCGAGGAGACGGAAACGGCCTTCGACATTGCCATCTGCGACGCGATTTTTTGGCCAAGCTATTTGCGTCTTTTAAGTGAGTGGTATCAAAACGAGCGTTTTTTAATACCCAATAAAGTACTGAAAATCACAGCTATTGTAACGTTTTTTTTATTCTCCAATTTTGAATCAAAAACAGGGTTTTTAGATTAGAAACGTTGTTTTGGAGGAAAAACTTTATTTTTACACATATAACACCATATTTGTTTAACATTAGGGTAAAAAAGTCACATTTGGCCAAAAAATACCATTTTCGGCTAAAAAACGTTTGATTATCCAAAAGATGGACGAAAATGCCATTCGTTGATTCCATTTTGTGACTTTAGTTTATTGGCCCTAATGTTATGATTTTAAGTCAAAAATAGTGTTTTTATGAAAATTTGGACTTAAACCGCACTTACTGGCACGTTTTTATGAAAATGTCACATTCGGCCAAAAAGCGCTATTTTGGGCCAAAAGGCGATCCAAAACAGGGAGGAATACGCCCTTCGACACTGCCTTTTTGCGACACGAGTTTTTTGGCCAAACTATTTGGTTTTAAATGTAAAACAGGGATTCTATTAATAAAGTAGTAAAATTATAGCTATTGTAACGTTTTTTTTTCATTCTCCAGTTTTGAGTCTAAAAAAGGGTTTTCAGATTAAAAACGTTGTTTTGGAGGAAAAACTTGATTTTTACCCATATAACACCATATTTTTTTAAAATTAGGGTAAAAAAGTCACATTTGGCCAAAAAATGCCATTTTCGGCTAAAAAACATTTGAGTCAAAAATATGGACGAAAATGCCATTCGTTGATGCAATTTTGCAACTTTAGTTTTTTGGCCTAATATTATGGTTTTAAGTCAAAAATAGTGTTTTTATGAAAAATTGTACTAAAATCACACTTACTGGAATGTTTTTATGAAAATGTCATATTCGGCCAAAAAGCGCCATTTTGGACCAAAAAACGATCCAAAACAGTGAAGAAAACGAACTTCGACAGCGCCATTTTGCGACGTGAGTTTTTTGGCCAAACTATTTGGTTTTAAGTGTAAAACAGGGTTTCTATTAATAAAGTACTAAAATCACAGCTATTGTAACGTTTTTTTTTCATTCTCCAGTTACTAGTCAAAAACAGGGTTTTCAGATTGAAAACGTTGTTTTGGAGGAAAAACTTGATTTTTACCCATATAACGCCATATTTTTTTAACGTTAGAGTAAAAAAGTCACATTTGGCCAAAAAATGCCATTTTCGGCTAAAAACGTTAGATTATCCAAAAGATGGACGAAAATGCCATTCGTTGATGCCATTTTGCGACTTTAGTTTTTTGGCACTAATATTATGGTTTTAAGTAAAAAATAGTGTTTTTATGAAAAAATTGGACAAAACCGCACTTACTGGCACGTTTATATGAAAATGTCATATTCGGTCGAAAAGCGCCATTTAAGGCCAAAAGGCGATCCAAAAAAGGGACGAAAACGGCCTTCGACATTGCCATTTTGCGACGCGAGTTTTTTGGCCAAGCTATTTGGTTTTAAGTGTAAAACGAGGTTTTTATTAATAAAGTACTAAAATCACAGCTATTGTAACGTTTTTTTTATTCTCCAGTTTTGAGTCAAAAACAGGGTTTTCATATTAAAAACGTTGTTTTGGAGGAAAAACTTGATTTTTACACATATAACACCATATTTGTTTAACATTAGGGTAAAAAAGTCACATTTGGCCAAAAAATACCATTTTCGGCTAAAAAACGTTTGATTATCCAAAAGATGGACGGAAATGCCATTCGTTGATGCCATTTTGCGACTTTAATTTTTTTTCTCTAATATTATGGTTTTAAGTCAAAAATAGTGTTTTTATGAAAATTTGGACTTAAACCGCACTTACTGGCACGTTTTTATGAAAATGTCACATTCGGTCGAAAAGCCCCATTTTGGGCCAAAAGGCAATCCAAAACAGGGACGAAAACGCCCTTCGACACTGCCTTTTTGCGACACGAGTTTTTTGGCCAAACTATTTGGTTTTAAGTGTAAAAAAGGGTTTTTTATTAATAAAGTACTAAAATCACAGCTATTGTAACGTTTTTTTTCATTCTCCAGTTTTGAGTCTAAAAAAGTGTTTTCAGATTAAAAACATTGTTTTGGAGGAAAAACTTGATTTTTACCCATATAACACCATATTTTTTTAAAATTAGGGTAAAAATGTCACATTTGGCCAAAAATGCCATTTTCGGCTAAAAAATGTTTGATTATCCAAAGGATGGACGAAAATGCCATTCGTTGTTGCCATTTTGCGACTTTAGTTTTTTTGCCCTAACGTTATGGTTTTAAGTCAAAAATAGTGTTTTCATGAAAATTTGGACTAAAACCGCATTTATTGCCATGTTTTTATGAAAATATCACATTCGGCCGAAAAACGCCATTTTGGGCCAAAAGGTGATCCAAAAAAAGGACGAAAACGCCCTTCGACCGTGCCATTTTGCGACGTGAGTTTTTTGGCCAAACTATTTGGTTATAAATTTAAAACAGGGTTTCTATTAATAAAGTACTAAAATCACACCTATTGCAATGTTTTTTTTTATTCTCCAGTTTTGAGTCAAAAAAGGGTTTTCAGATTGAAAACGTTGTTTTGGAGGAAAAACTTGATTTTTACACATATAACGCCATATTTGTTTAACATTAGGGTAAAAAAGTCACATTTGGCCAAAAAATGCCATTTTCGGCTAAAAAACGTTTGATTATCCAAAAGATGGACGAAAATGCTATTCGTTGATGCCATTTTGCGACTTTAGTTTTTTGGCCCTAATATTATGGTTTTAAGTCAAAAATAGTGTTTTTATGAAAATTTGGACTAAAACCGCACTTACTGGCAAATTTTTATGAAAATGTCACATTCGGCCGAAAAGCGCCATTTTGGGCCAAAAGGCAATCCAGAATAGGGACGAAAACGCCCTTCGACAGTGCCTTTTTGCGACACGAGTTTTTTGGCCAAACTATTTGATTTTAAGTGTAAAAAATGGTTTTTTATTAATAAAGTACTAAAATCACAGCTATTGTAACGTTTTTTTTTCATTCTCCAGTTTTGAATCTAAAAAAGGGTTTTCAGATTAAAAACGTTGTTTTGGAGGAAAAACTTGATTTTTACCCATATAACACCATATTTTTTTAAAATTAGGGTAAAAAAGTCACATTTGGCCAAAAAATACCATTTTCGGATAAAAACATTTGATTATCCAAAAGATGGACGAAAATGCCATTCGTTGATGCCATTTTGCGACTTTAGTTTTTTGGCCCTAATATTATGGTTTTAATAAAAAATAGTGTTTTTATGAAAAATTGGACTAAAACCGCACTTACTGGGAAATTTTTATGAAAATGTCACATTCGGCAGAAAAGCGCCGTTTTGGGCCAAAAGGCGATCCAAAACACGAACGAAAACGCCCTTCGACAGTGCCATTTTGCGACGTGAGTTTTTTTGCCAAACTATTTGGTTTTAAGTGCAAAACAGGGTTTTTATTAATAAAGTACTAAAATCACAACTATTGTAACGTTTTTTTTCATTCTCCAGTTATTAGTCAAAAACAGGGTTTTCGGATTGAAAACGTTGTTTTGGAGGAAAAACTTGATTTTTACCCATATAACACCATATTTTTTTAACGTTAGAGTAAAAAAGTCACATTTGGCCAAAAAATGCCATTTTCGGCTAAAAACGTTAGATTATCCAAAAGATGGACGAAAATGCCATTCGTTGATGCCATTTTGCGACTTTAGTTTTTTGGCACTAATATTATGGTTTTAAGTAAAAAATAGTGTTTTTATGAAAAAATTGGACAAAATCGCACTTACTGGCACGTTTTTATGAAAATGTCACATTCGGCTGAAAAGAGTCATTTTGTGCCAAAAGACGATCCAAAACAGGGACGAAAACGCCCTTCGTTTATGGACGAAAATGGTTGATTATTTTCAACTAAAAAACGTTTGATTATCCAAAAGATGAACGAAAATGTCATTCGTTGATGCCATTTTGCGACTTGAGTTTTTTGGTCATAATATTATTTTTTTTAAAGTAAAAAAAGGGTTTTTTTTATGAAAAACATGACTAAAATCGCACTTATTTGCACATTTTTATGAAAAAGGCACATTCGGCCGACAAGTGTCATTTCGGCCAAAAAAACTGCAGGTGATCCAAAAGATGGATAAAAATGCCTTCTAACAATTCTATTTTGCGACGTGAGTTTTTCGTCCTAATAGTTTGGTTTTAAGTTTAAACTAGGGTTTTTATTAAAAAAAAACTAAAATCGCATTTATTTGAATGTATAACTACACATATATATATATATATATTAATACCAACTAAGAGTATTATTTTTGAATAGTTTAAGCATCTTTAATATGTGATGAAGTTTAATGTGTTTGGGTTCATTTGTATATTTAGAATTGCAATTTAATGAGGGAAGTGTGATGAAGTTTGTGCAATTATAGAATTGGGAGAGTAATGCATTATTAGCATTAGAGCTGGTATCTTTTTAAGCGATTTCATATATTCAATAACAAGTTAATCGAGATTTTAATATGAAATAAAAGTAGTAAAAAATTAAAATTACGATTTCAATGGCGATATGATTTTGTTAGTTGTAATGAAAGGTAAGTTCAACCTGCATTGTACAACTAAAGATAGACTAGCAAAATATAACCATGCCATGAAAGGTTGGATTTTATACCATTCCTATGTCCTTTTGATTCTAAGAAGTAAGTGCGAATTCATATGATTCTTGTAGTTTTCTCTTAATTTCTCATGCTTTCATTTTAGTGTCCTTGTGATTATGTTTTGGCTGACTTTTTAGAGAGGCGCATGTTGTCTATTCAACGTATAGAGTACTTAAGTTGTTGCATAATTATGTTGTTCTCCAGAAGAATAATTTGGAAAAATAATTAAGAATATTTTAGTATGGAGGAATATTTGTTTATGCTTCAAATACTTGCATGAAGACTATTGCTTTCAATCTAAATGTTGTCTCATGGAACACTGAAGTATTATTTATTCGGATGTCTCATTTTCAGTCTCCCACCGAACAAGGTTAAACTTGTTTTTTGCTTTTTGTATCCTCAATTTGTTTTGTTAAGTTTTTTAATGGACTTGTTTGTTATTTTCATTACTATCTCTACATGTTAGTTCAGAGTTCAGACCACATGTTAAAAAGCCATGACAACACTTTAATTTCGCATGTGGTTGGAGCAATGCTAATGGATAAATTATTGGGTAGCCGAGGAAGGCAATTTCTTTCAACAGAGAAGGTATACTTATAATTGTAATTATTGCTTTTGGGATCATGGGATACAAGTTTCATGATCCATCTGCTTGATTCTTATACAACTCCCAGCAAAACACTTACCCTAACTGATAACAAAACCCTGCCTGGCTGAAAAGGACAGGAGGTTTTTTGGCAGTAATAATCTAATTCAGCAAGTTCATCCAGTCTCATAATGAGAGGGAATAAACTTTTTAGACCAGAGAAAATGTGAAGCAAAATAGTCTCCTTTATTTCCCTTGTAGGATTTTTTATTCCATCAAATTCCTCCTCTTTCTCTCAAATATATTCTTAGCATATTACTTATTTAAACATCAAAACATAACCTAATATAATAACTTAAATGAGCAGGCATCATTCAAGTTTATTTCCTTCTGCCATACTCAAAACTTTGTTGTCCTCTGTGATCTTTGTATTCTTATTCTAAAAAATATTATATATATATATATATGTTGTGAATGTTTAGATATGTATGTTTGGATATAAATTAAAGTATTTCAACTTTAGTTTTCTATATTTACATTAAAATTAAAAGTTAAATAGCCAACCGTGCATGCACGGTTTAACTCTACTAGTTATATATAATTTGTTTACTAATGCTACCATGCCATTGTTCAGGTCACAAACAAATTGAATTTGACAATTTAGTATGTTTAGACTGATCCAATGAAGAAAGTAAAAGATTTCCCACACATTTTCCCTACATGCAAAATCTAGATTGCTTTAGTTAGAAATCATTTCATGGAGTACTAACAAGCAGATAGTTTGGATTTTCAACTGGGTAAACAATTTTTCCATTTTGAAAACAAATACTAAAGTAGGCCTTAAGTTGTACCGACTCTTGCCTTCGAATCTTTAATGGATCAAGCCTCTAAAAATCTAAAATTAACTCACTGCCCAATTTAGTATTGTACCTGGACTAGCCTGTTCTTCACCACAGGCAATTGGCTTTGCTTCTCCAGGAACAACTGGGCTCCCATTAATGCTCTAGGTTTTTTGAATTGGTTCCATTTTATGTGGTATTCTAGTTGGGCTTATTAAAAAACACTACTTATTAACTTCCCAACTCACTCCTCTTTTACAATTTTGAATATAGTGAGTAATAAATAATTATTGTATCACAACTAGGCATTTAATTTTAGGGGCTTGGTCAAATTTTAATTTTAATTTTTTTAAAAAAACTTTGCGCTCTTTTAGTTAACCATGACACATTAAAACGGGACAGAGAGAGAATTTTAACTCTCAAAATTCCCCGAAAATAT
Organism: Ophiorrhiza pumila; assembly: GCA_016586305.1. Classification (NCBI taxonomy): domain Eukaryota; kingdom Viridiplantae; phylum Streptophyta; class Magnoliopsida; order Gentianales; family Rubiaceae; genus Ophiorrhiza; species Ophiorrhiza pumila. Next base: position 701,112 of record BLIW01000010.1, on the reverse strand, counting down.
CGATATGTACAGTGAAAAAATAGAGTGATTAAACAAAATGAATGACTTTGACCAACTTGGGATAAATATGTATTATTTGAGTAATATTAAATATAGTAAAAAATATAAGTGAAAATTAATAGTGACTGACCTGAAATGTATAAAAAGATAAAACTATCTATTATGTATAAAAAACAAAATCATGTACCATCTTATAAAAAATTGACACGTATACAATTACTTATTCTTAAAGTTCAATCATCATTTGATTAGGATATTAATTTAATTTTAAAAGATGAGATAATTAATTAAAATGACACCTATCAACTTTTTACAAAGTTATGCATGAAGGTAGTACAACAAGTTCAATTTTATTTTTTTATACCAACCACATTAGTTATTATTAATTTTCACTAATATTTTTTTACTGTGTCAATCATTACTCGTATTATTTAATGTGATCAATTATCCCCACATGTTTATCACAAATTAGTTCCCGTCATTCACTTAGTATTTTTAGTATATCCTTTCGTTCCGTGTTTCATTATTCTTATTTTTTCCTTAAATGATGAGATTCATTGTTTAAATTTAGTGGAAAATAAAATTAGAATAGTTGGATTATTTTTGTGATAGATGATGAGTGACATCCATGCAATGCAAACAAATTTATTATTATTTTTTTTCCTAATTTCTCTAACAAACTAAAATTATTTTTCATTCCTCTAAATTTTTGGGACACGAGAAAAAATAATATTTGTCTTATTCTCTCCGGTCCTATCGCGGATCATGGGCATTTTGGTCGGGTTGAAGTGAAGAAAGAAAAAGTGTAGTAATGCAAGCCAAGCCACGCCAAGCCAGGCCAACCCTCTGATTCAAAAATTGTATTACACAAAAACACACGCTAAAAACACCGTCGTATCGGGAGAGACGAGTGGGGTTGGCCGGTGAGGTTGAGCGGGCGGCCGGGAGACATGATAACCCGATCAAATCTAGCGGAGCAGCTGAGAGAGTATCAGATTCGATCCAAGCACGATTGGGCTTCTGTCTCTTTCTTTTCCTCCACCTCTAATCTTTCTTCTTCTAGGTAATTCAGTCCTCCTTATATTCAATTTTTTTATTGTCGTAATTTTGATTCAGCTCCTTTCCTCAATATTTGATTTTTCACATGGTGATCTGATTGGTATAATTTATTATGTTTTCTGTTTGTGAAATGGAGGAATTGATGCTAAAAAGTTCCAAAGGGTGCTGTTTGATTTCGGCGGCAATTGTTATTTTGATTTATACGGGGAATTATTGTTACCTTTGATCCATCGAATTAGTTGGAAAAGTTTTCTGCTTTGAGCATATTTGTTTTGGGAAGTGCATTTGTAAGCGTGATTAAGCCTGAAGTTAGAATCTTGAAATTTAATGTTCTCAAGATAGATTGTCAAGTTTGTGTTTTTCTATGGAATGATAACGAAAGGAGAGAGATCTTAGACGTGAAGTCCATTTAAAAGTCATAATTTTCTCTATGAACTTCTAAAGGTGGCAAATTTCCCGTTTCTTAAATTTTGTAATTGTCACTCTATAAGGTTCTTATATTCATAACTACTGTTTCTTCTATATACTCATGAACAGTGACATACTAAACAGGTGTACAAATGCAAAGGAGAGATGATCTTGTATGTGCAAAGAAAAATGTGCAACTGAATTGCTTGTAATTCATATGTTGGCACAAAAAAATAGAAGAACGATATCATTAATACCTTCAATGAGATTGTCAGAGATTAATTGATTAATTTTGGGTTTTAATTCCTTTCAAGGTTGCACACATTGAAACTTTGTGGTGAAACCTCAGTCTAGAATACCTGGCCGTTTGGTTCGTTTCTTTACTTTTGATCTCTATGCTAGTTTCACGGAAGTGGATATGGAAATACAGGATTGTGGAGTGTTGCTCAGTGGTTGGTTGTAGTGAAACTCTTGAGGCATTTACACACAAGCTTGCTTTGTGTTGGCAGTTATTATAACACCAAGCTCGTGCCACCCCTGAAATGAGAGATGCAGGACTAGAACCCCACTTCTTTTGGAAAGATATTAATTTTTAACTCTTCAGTAGCACGTGATGATTCAGAGGAATCATCCTAAAATTCCAGTTTTCCTATTGTGTCCTGTATAAGTCGACGTGAATAGTAAGTTTGATGAAACATTGTAACCCTCAGGAAGTATGTGGTAGTGAGATGCAGAGGACGTTGGGCGAAAATGCTTCTTTTTATGGCAGATTATGTGGTGAATGTATTTTGCACTTGTGAAAGAATGCAATTTTGTATTTGTACATTGACGTAGCCTGACGTCAAGCAGCTATTACCATTTTTGTCGTTACGTTTGGAATGTTTGCTAATGTTGAAATTTAGAATGGCTTTTCTGATTGTGCTCATATGATTAATAACGTTTCATTGTATCATTACGCTGATCATCCTATGCAAACTGAGTAATCTATGTGGATATTGTATATGCATTTGTGTTGGGTTGTTTGATTATGTATGTAAATTGTAAAAGGTTCATGTTGAAAATTATGAAAAGGTCAGATTTGGAACTTATGTACTTCTGATTAATGTTTTCTAAAAATTTTATTTTCTTTAATGAAACGATTGCGAGATATGCACTCGTTTTTGGGCCGTTTAAACACAAGATTTGGCAATTATAGTATTCTAAGATTTTTTGGCTTCCTGCGCTTTCTGTTTTTCTTTTACCTCCTAAATGTTAGGCCACTGCTTCCCTTCTTCTCAGTGCTTAACATCACTTCATGTATACAAATTATTGCTTCTGATCTGCTTTGTGTTTTGTTATCTCTGCTGACCTCCTTTTCTCTACTTTTCTGTTATGCAGGGTGGATGTTGTGGTCTTCGTAATTTGGGAGCTCGTCATTTTAGCCTTCCTGGTTTTCTCAGCTGTTTCATTATATTTTAGACATCTGAGGCTTGCTTTTATCTTACTATGTGTTACATTGCTATTGCTTTTGTTCATGAAAATTACAAAGCAAGTGAGACTGGCCCGGAAAAAGAAGCGGAGGATGCTTCTTCCATTATCAATGTAACAATAGATGTAACAGTTGGAGTTGGACACTGTTTTACAAATGACCAACTTGACAGTGTAAATTGTGAGAATTATTTACGTTTCCTTTCTCTCAATTCTTTCACTATAATTCCTTGGTCTATGTAACTGAACTTGAGGTTAGCTGATTAAGAATATAAATGCTTCTGTTGTTTAGCCATTAGACATCTATGGATTATGGTTTGTTCTTGATTTGTTTTGGCTGAATTTGTGTTGCCCTGATAGTTATAGTTATAATGTGCCCTTGAGCACTCTCTTGTGTATTGGTCCACCGGCTTTGAAGTCACGATTGTGCCAATGATACTGTTTTGTCAATGATGATGCTGTTCATTTACTATTATTTTAAGTCTGCAGCTGATATTATAAAGTAAAAGAGCAAGTTCTTCCAATCGATAGTGTTATATTAGAAACCTGATAATACAATCTCGGGTGCATAGCCAACATATATTCCTCTTTGTTACGTGAAGTCGTCAGTTGATCGATTCATGCCCGTGTTTCTGCGAACTTCCATGATCACACGGGCTTAAAGAAATTTACTTCAATTCCCATTGTCACTATGGTCCATATCGAACTAAACACCAGTAGAAAGCTGAAAACAATCCCCAGGATTCCAAATGACCAATTGAGGCACCACATTGTGGTATACTTTCCAGGTTTTTTAATCATGATCCACATTAAACAAGGATACGCGAAGGTTAACGGAAGTGAAATCCCTCCTAGCAAGCCAGCCAAACTCGGCAAGAACGGAAGTGCAACTGCTATGAAGAATGCCAGGCACCCAAAGAAGATGCGTGTCCCTGCTCGTACCCACCATGGGCAAGGGCTGTCACTGTTGCTTGTATACCTGAATTCAAGGTTGTCGAACACCGCCATTGCGTATATTTGGAATGATGTAAGACTGTTGAGGGCGACAAGGAGACTTATTATTCCTAGAATCACCTTTGATGTGTCATTTCTGTGGTATCTGTTCAAAGCACTCATTATGCCGCCATTTGAAGAAATCTGGCGTACGTAAAAAAAAGGCAAAGGAAGATTAGTATATATTCTAGTTAAAATCTTTCAATTTTGCGAAATCAATCCTCTCCATTTGCATTACTTTTACCAAGAAGTTTTATAGTAAGAGAAAAAATTATGTAAATTACTGAAGTTCATTGGAATTTACCAAATCTCCGTAAGCCCAATAACCTCCAATAGCCAAAGGGAATAAACACAAAGCAATTATGAGGTAAGAGATCTTCACTCCTTTCCACATTGCCAAACGAGAGGGCTGCTTCAGACTAGAAGGCATTGTACCCTGTGGTACCATCCCAAATTCCAAATACAAATCACAGATTAATTAGTATCCCATGATTGATAAAGCTTCCTAATTATAATTTTTTTTTTTTCAAGAATGGGAGAAGGCTTTAGACTTTATATTAAGGCCTTTAAATTATCCTCCAATATTTTTAGAATTAAGGGACAAACCATGAGTTGCAATGTTTTAAGAATACCTGTATTTCTAGGACAAGATTGTGACCCCTGAAGGCAAATGCAATTATACCAAGGGAGTTTAGGATGCTGCAAATTCTACCAATTTCGGATTTGTCCACCACCACTGGCTCATAGGAGACGCCCCTAGGCCTATCCTTAATGATGGAAAACACCCATAACATTGTACAATAGGAAACAGCAGAGAGTGAGGCGATCAGAGAAACTCTTGCTATGGAATTTAAGTTGGGAAGCTGAGCAAGAATTATGGCGGAGATTGTGAACATAAGATACCATTCTGTCATGCTTAGTAGGTTTAAACTGCCATTACTTTCAGTAGTGTCACACACGATTTGAAAAAACATCTTCATGCTTCCACCTCCGATCATTATTAGTGTAACACAAGTGCCTCCTGATAGATACATGGTTGGAAATAGGGCCAAAATCTTCCCTAGTTTGTTACCTGATCAAAAATATTACAAGCAAATTAAATCCCTCTAGAAATTAGTACTCATATTTTTCCATATATATATTGCACAACGTTGAAAATATTAGAAAGTTTTGATATTTTTCTTTGGCTGAACTGATTGTAATTTTTTCTTTTGTTGATTCCAATTGGCAATTGGCATGGTTTGATTCTTACCAAAAGCAGCCATTGATAGCCATAGGTACCGGCTGTATCGCATCCCAGCTACTGATTCATGCAGTTGAATTAATAACCATAGTGTGTATAATTGCCACGAAAAGGCCATTGCTAGGCATATAATTCCCCATGTCCTGCAATTAGCGCATAAGTAAAACTAGATTAATTGAGAATATGAAGAGAGAACAAAAAAATAAAGAAAAATAAAAAGGCGAAATGATAACTAAAAAGTTTCTAATCATACAGGTCTTACTGATTATGTTGAAATTAACACGAAAATGATCAACTCACCAACCAAGGCAAGTAAAAGCAAGAGGGAGGAGGAGGGCTTGTACTCCAAGCCCTGAGCTAAGCGTGTGAAATGCTGCATAGTATGCATTTCCATTCCTGGATTCCGTGATTGGAAGCCAAGCTTCTTGAGGGTCAAGCTTGGTGAAGTAACCTATTTCTGCCAAGCAATCTTGCACACCTTCAATGGCCTTCTTCATGGGGCTTGCTACTGGGGTTACAATGCATGCGGCAAAAGGGCTCTTTGTTGGGGATCCTCCAATTCCATGGATTGACAGTACTACTGAATCAAGTGCTGGAGATGGTTTTTCTTGATGAATCACAGGGATTGACACGATCATTTCAACCTCCTCGCTCATGATTAGGCAAGAAATGTCTTTTTCCTCACGTAATTAATTAAAGTTGGTGTGTTAATAAATGTTTTGGCTTAATTGGAGGGATTTGGTAGAGCTAGCAGTGATGGGGTATATATATAGAGAGCCATGACCAGGATAGTTTTGATTGATGCGCCCACCCCCACGGGGCCGGGATATGCGAACTTTTGATGCGAGAAGGTTAAATTGAGTGGATGCTGATGGCAGAAACTAATAATGAATAATAAAGTGGTAATCTTTGTTTCTTTGACCAACTGCAGAATGGCCGCTGTTGTCCTAATGAAAGTCACTAAGTTAAGGCAACCAGTATGCTCAACGAGTCATAAAGAATGTCTGCTTATAATTCATACGATTATATATTCAGCCACCAGCCATGAGCCACACACACACACACACATATATATATATATGCACAAGAGACGATAATAATTACTATCGTCTCTCTGTTGGATTCTATCTGATCGATCAAAGTGTAAAGTTATGTGTTGCTAGTGAATCAACTGATCACTACTGTCTAGTTTGTCGGGAAAGTTGATCGATTGCTAATCCCATTGAAGTGAACTAATTATATTAAAGAGCCCCCCCTAAGTACCTTGGAAATTATTTAAAACTTAAACATGCATGGCAATTGGCATGGATGACCTCTTGTTACCTTACGTTATCAACTGATGCAATATCGTGATGCAAGAAATGTAGGTTCAGAAAAGATATTTGAATAATGCGTAAGCTGAAGCGTCCGTGAAGTGCATATACACATGTAGACACATGAGAAACCTGGAATTTTTTTTGGTCTGGACCACCAACTTTATCAGAATGCGCTGTTCTTTAATTTCCACACTTTTGTTCTCTTTTTTCTTTCTAATTTTCTCCGACCCAGTTTTCATACTTTGTTTGCTTGGATTTGGTGAAATGTGCCATCCGAGGATACTATCTAGTCCAGCATCCTGCATGGTAATTCATAGTATTTGTTTTCTTGGTGGATTCTATGACTATTCTTTGATCATTAACTGCTTCCGTGTTTTCAATTTAGACGGTTACGTTTTTCTACATGCATGCATGCTACACACATTTTTTAAGTCTTCTGGTTTAAAGGAGTTAGTGCCTCTGCCGGAGCATCACAAGTTCGATCCCCACGCGAGAACCCCACCACACATGAAACATGATTCTTCTATTTGAGCAGCCACTCCCTTCAACCTGCCTAGGCAGGAAGGTGCTTGGCTTGTGCCCGTAATGCAGTTTTCTACATGCATGCTTGCAGAAAGAAATCATGCGTGCATGTTTACTTCAATTAAAGTTGCAAATAATTGGAAAAATGGATTTAAAATGTTCCAAACTTTTATATGCTAATCAAGATTTTGATCTATTAGATGAAGTTGTATGGAAAAAAAAAGTTGCACAATCTTATTTCTTTCTGTTTGACTCCCAATATATACTCGTTAGATAGTTAAAGTAGTGTTTTAATGCAAAAAAAGATACAGAATGAGCGATGATCCTTTCTGACAATAGATCAATATAGTAAAATTCTAGGCCATTTGATTTTCTTGTGTGAATTATCTTTTAATTCAAGTTTGGTGCAGCTAGAATTCTTGTATTGCATGATATATTTAGAGAGGAATAACTCTGCTAACTCTGAGGTATGATATATGGTGTCATCTACATTTCATATATGCATAATATTTGTATATTTCAGAGCCATTAATTCATTTGGAAGTTTTTATTCATTGTGCAACGCATTGTGATCAATATATATAGTTGCAAAGGAGTGAAGAACACAAGAGACAAGTTTTGTGTGGAATTAAAAATCAGTATATTTTTAATTTCTTAGAGTTAGCATTGTTTTGCTCTTGTTTTAGAGCTGGTGGTTTTGTCCTCTGTGTAAACTGTGATTTACTATTTTATTTTCATTATAAAAATGTTAATTAGCTACTTAGCACAAAAAGAATAAGAGAATCTGAGGGGAGTTAGCATTCTGATCGTGAAGGTTTATAATTCGATTTATTTAGAATGCATGAAAGGGTGTGTTTGATAAAAAATAGAAAAATAGAAAAAAAGAAAAAAAGAGAATGACCTCCCCATCTTTTAAGAAAGCATGAAATCTTCTCTTTCTAAAGTTAATTAATTAAAGTTGCTTTACATTAGTAAAAAAAAAAGAAAAAAGACAGTACAGATCATTGATTGAGCAGCATAACACTACTATTATATATTATGGGGTGATCTATATGATTTGAGAATTAATGCAGTTTACTATTCAAGGATTCCATACTTTATATCCAAACAGTTTTTCAAATGTTCAATCAATCTATTGTTGCAGTTAAAATTTGATGGCTTCATTTAAAGATTAATTCTTCCTGCTGCAATATTATGTGTGAGTAAACTTAATGAAGGTAATTAAGTAAAAAAAAATTCAATTTATATATGTTACTTCCTTGAAAATCCTGTACAGTATAGTAATTATGAAATTATATATAGGCAACCATTGAATTAGTACCAAGTTAAAAAAAAATCCCTGAACGTGGTCGTGGGTTTATAAAAAAAAAAAAAAAAAACCATTGAATTAGTACCAAGTTTTTCAACATTATATATAAACTTGGAATTAGCACAGCATATCTGCATGTGCATATACTATTTTGGACATTTTAATATGATCATGAAGATTAATGAGCGCTGATATAACAATATTCAGACACCATTCAAATTAAGAGCATCAGTCAAAGATTTGGAGTTAACAAACTACCGAACAGACAAGAACAGTAATAGGAAGAAGCAAGGGTAACATTATTTTTAACTTTATATATTCAAATATTTACAGAGAACAGTAATAGGAAGAAGCAAGGGTAACATTATTTTTAACTTTATATATTCAAATATTTACAGGGAAAAAATAAGACAACTTTTATTTACTTTAGTATCGGAGTAGACTCTCGGGAATCAGCTCCAGACTTTGCTACTTTGCTCTAACGTCAGTCTGTTTTGCAGATAACATAAAAATACTGTTTGGAGCTTTATTGTTGCAGATCGGTCATAAAGTTTCCCGATGTGAGAATTTGAGTTCCAACAAGCACTAACTAAACAAATTCAATCACATCCCATCCCTCCTGATATGCTGGACTACTGAGGCTTGAAAAAGCTCACTTGTATCCCGGTATCGATCACTACGTAAATTCCAGAAGCAATCAGCACAACGCTTAATAACATCCCCGATACCCCAAGTCCCCAGTTTAGCCACCACATCAAACTATGTTTCTTGGGCTTTTTAATCTTTAGCCACAGAAAACACGGATAAGCGAACGTTACGGGTAATGCAATTCCCCCGACCAACCCAGCTACGCTTCCCAGAAATGGAATTGCCACGGCTACAAAGAAGCAACCATATCCAAACATGCCACGAAGTATTATCCTCAACCACCATGGGCATGGCTTGTGCATCCTACTTGTGTATTTGGATTCCATGTCGTCAAACATTGGTATTGCGTAGATTTGGAATGAACTCACCGCATTGATTATGATGAAGAAGCTAGCTAAACCCAATACACTTCGTGGAGTGTCTTGCCCGTGGAACTGGTAAATGGCTGTCAGCATTCCTCCATTTTCAGGTATCTGAATTTAATCGTCCAATCACAACGTCCATCGATCACATTTTTTCAATTAAGTACACTTTCCTCCCTCTTTTATCTAATAAGTGTTGTTTTAAAGATTTACATACTAATTGAAAAAATAAATAAATTCTCTTATTTACCCATATTTATAACCACATGGAACATTTTAAACTTTTTGCATTAAAATTTGTAAAACGATACTTATTTGAGAACAAAAAATCGTGAAATAAAACGTAACTTATTAAATAACCGAGGGATTAAGTCTTCAATGTGAAAGTTTCTCGTCAATACAGACGCGACAACAAAAGAAAATAATCTTACGTACCTTTTGACCATATGCCCAATAACCTCCAATGGCAAGAGGAAACAAGCAGGATGCGATTATTAGGTATGCAACCTTCACTCCTCTCCACATTGGTATATGTGATGGTTTTTTATCATTTGAAGGCATAGTAGCCTGCAGAAACAATACAAAAAGTTGTCGATGAGATTTAACCTTTTGTTTTTTTCACTTGTAGGCATGCACGGTTGCTAGCTAGTCAAGGTTTACCTGGATTTCAAGTGTGAGATTGTGACCTCTAAAGGCAAAAGCAATAATGCCAAGGGCATTCAAAACCCCGAAAACCGTAGCAATTTCGTTGTTAGCTTTGACTGGATTGTAAGACACACCATCGAGTCTGCCCCCCGTCACTGACACAATCCACATGATGGTACAATAACCTATAGCCGTGAGAGAGCCTATAAGAGAGAGACCGGCAATGGAATTCAAATGGGGCAGCTGAGATAGAACCACCGCGGCACATGTAAACACCAAGTACCATTCCACGTTGGTCAGTGGCTTTGCCGTGCAATGGTTACACAAAATCTGATAGAAAATTTTTGAAGTTGAGCCACCGACGAGGATCAGTGCCACACATGTTCCTCCGGACAAATACATGATTGGAAATGCTGCAAATATATTGGCCATCTTCTCACCTGCGCATGTGTCAGTTATGTAAAATTAATAAAGCCATCAAGCTTATTGAGAATGAACAAATTCTTTTACAATTTTGAAAATTGAGAATGTGTATATATAATGAATGATCAAGCAAATTGGTTAAGAATAGTACGTACCAAAAGTAGAACTAAAGAGTTGAAGAAATCGGCTGTAGCGTAGCCCAGTTTGGGTGTCTTCATGAAGCTGCACCAGTAATCCTAAGGTGTAAAGTTGCCACACAAATGCTATCGTCAAATCTATTATGCCCCATGTCCTGCATGTACGTATAGTTAGCCACAATATTGAGGCTTATCATACTACATAGAAGAAGCAAAAAATAAGCCATATTAATCACTACATAGAAGAAGAAGAAGTAAAATTAACTTACCAACCAAGAATGGTGAAGGAAACAGGGAGTACAAGTGCTTGAATTCCAATTCCCGAACAAAGAGTATGAAAAGCTGCATAATAAGCGTTTCCATTTCTTGACTGAGTTATGGGGAGCCATGCATCTTGCGGATCAAGTTTAGTAAGTTGGAGTACTCTCCTAATTGGGCTACCCAAGGGGGTGATGAAATTGGGAGTTCTTGAAGTTTTTGGAGTCTTATTATCATTCCGAGCATTATTGGGAGGCTGTATTAGAAGTAGTGGTTTTCTTGATAAAGATGGTGAATTGTATTGTGTCAGCATGGGAGGAGCACTCACCACTTGTGAAAGTGTGGATGGATTTATTTCCACCATTGCTAGAGCATTTGTGCTTTCTTCAACCACCTCTCCCATATGTACGTATATGGTGTCTCCCTTTCTACCTCGATCGAGACTCTACGCTTGTCGTTGAAGGCTCCCTCAAGTCACTTGGCCACACATGCCAATGTTTATGCATGGGATATATTTATATAATGCAAAAACAACATCTCCTTTGTGGAGTAATTTAATTTGTCAAATGCAAGGCATCACTAAATTAAGAAAAAGAGAGCCTCGGTTGAAAATGATATGTTTGGTTTATTGGTTCGAGTGGTAGACTGCTTTGGTTGACTGGCATTTATGCATTCAATGATTCTGGAAGTCATGAGCAACATGGCCCAAAATTCAATGATCTTTAGCAATATTTTTACAGTCCTTGCATGCTTTTACAGTTTGATAAGTTTGAATTTTAAATGACTGTACATTTTTTCAATTGTAATGCTCAAATAGTTTTAAGCTTTGAAATTCTTAATTTGCATGGTGATATATTTTTTTTTCCAATGGTTGGTTGCAAAAAGAAATAAAATTAATATTAAACACCTTTTTCTCGACTAGATTGGTTGATCCAACTACAGTTTCTCCAATCTTTGCTTGAGCTTGACTAACATGAATAAATATTAATACAATGACCAAAAAAATAGGAGGAAAAAAAGGAAAAATCCATTAAAATACTCAATGGTGGTTTATATATAACCTCAAAGTTTTCATTGCAGTTTGTGCGATCTTCATTTGCTCATTAAAATACTGCTCGATCGATCACTAATGCATGGAACTTGGTAAATAGTACAGAATATATAATGCTGTCCTCGTATACTTTCTTTAATTTGTTTTGTAATGCAACAAAAGCAACACTGTCACTGTTTATCTTAAATATTCTTTCTAGTGATAGTTAATAGTAGGAATTAAATTATTGGACTGAAACAAGTTTATTATACAAAACCGATCAGAACATTCATAGACTAGTAATTAATTAAACAACCTCCGTGTAAATGTTCGTCTAGAAGAACCCAAATTGTAAAGGAACCAAAGTTGAAGCTTTATAAGAAATGTGGGAATTAATTGAAGGTTAACATTTTCTTGGAAATCAAATGGATGGAGCGTAAAAGTCCCTATCATGTTAAAATACATTTTGACAGTGGTTTCCAACTTTCCATGATTTGTTGGAAGATCAACAACATGGTTATCGTTAATTGCCTTGAGAAACGAGGCTAAAACTTAGTTTAGATGTCAATATATATACATACACTGATACACACATGAGAGGAAACCAACGGATGCGTCTTACAATTGTAGGCACAAAGTCAGCTCGGTCTTAATGTTAGGTTTAGAAGTTATAATTCAATTTGTTTTGAAACGATTAATAATGCAAAAATATTAACACACATATTTACAGTGGTTCACTCTCAATGCAAGAGTTAAGTCCACTTCGTTGCTACCAAATTTCACTATAATAAAAATCGAATTACAATCATATCTCTGACTCTCTGTGTAAAGTATTGAAATGTCGTAGACTCCACAACTCAACACTTACTATTGGTGTTCTTAGCCACAGCTAATTTGATGTAAACTTCCTTAATTGGTCTTACAATTCAGAGCTACAAACGAGTGAACAAAGTCATGAGTTCGTGTTTTTGTTGGTGTAGGTGACATGGTCTTTTGAACACTGTCCCAACCAACTAAATTTCCACCTTCAATATTTGGTTGACTTACAGCTACCACATAGATCGACCGGGGGAACCTCCATCTTTTTAGGACTTGCAATGATTTTCCATCGTCAGCTTCCCCGTTTCTGCAAATCCTATCGTGGCACTCACTTGAATAACAAAAAGTCCAAACCCCAAATAGATCCTGATTTCTTCAATTTACCGCGTAATCGTCTCTTTCATCTAGAAGAATGAAATTATGATGGGGATAAATAAACTAAGCATTATGCTGCCGAGGAGGCCTTAGCCTTTCTTCTCATTTGTGTATAGAGACTATAGATTCATTATCAATCCATCATTGAGAATCCTTAACCACAGCCATTAAGAGGAAATTAACTACTTTTACATTTGTTGCCCAATGTTGAGAAAAACCAGTGTTTTTGTTTACTGAAAATTTTCTATTTCATTCCATAATTCAATTATAGATAAACGTCACATATGTTTAACTAAAACTCAATTAATGAATCCTAGAATAAACGTTAAATTGTGTATCTATAAAATAAAATAAGAATTGAAACAATTTAAATACTCTATTTATAGAGTAAAACGGAAATTGAACCAGAAATATAACGTAAGGGTTTTTGTTTTGTAAACGAACGGTAGAAATTTTCCTTTAGCTAACGATTGCCTACAAGGGATGCTGGTTTTCGATCCATGTTTAATGGATTTTGTAACTTTCGTACTATTTGGTATATCACTTTGTTTAATATTTTCTATAACCGTAACAAGTATACTTTTAAATAAAATTAACAATCTATTCAATGAGATCGTCACTTGTCAGGAGATTTTATTTGGGCTATTAGAAAACTAGTCGTATCCGCTACTAATTTATTAATGGGCCACTGTGTTTTTAGAAGCTACTACAAATCCTCCACTCTATGACTTGTATAAGCTACATAATTGTTGGGCTTGTGTAAAAAACAGGGTAAATCACAAGACCCTTCATTTCCTCCACACACCTATGATCCAACCAATCAACTGAAGCTTTATCATGAAATCTTGTTGCTTTTTGTTTCCCTGAAGAATACGTCATAGTAACACTAGTACTATTACTACCGATCTATGGTTTTAACTTTGAACTTCAAATATCTCTGAACAAGTTATATTCCAAAAATCAAAGCACCAGTGACACCACAATATGAAGGGAAATCCTCCTAAGAAGCTTGGCAAAATCGTGGAGAAATGGAGAAACAAAAACAAAGGTCAGTTTGTGGTCTACACAATGGATGGCGAGAGGTTTGCAGTTGCTCTATGCTATTTAAATCATCCCATATTTAAAGTTTTGCTGGAAATGGCAGAAGAGTAGTATGGATTGACGGTTGATGGGCCATTAAGAGTCCCTTGTGAGAAAGAATTTATGGAGTATATTCTCAATCTGTTAAAGAAGCATTCTCCTGTGGAAGTGGAGAAAGCATTCTGCTCCGTTGCTGCCTGTAAAGGAGCTTCTGTAGTTCATGGGTCCCAATTTCAAGGTTCACTTCAAACTCCATTAATGTTATCTTGCCGCTCATGAGTTGTTTTTGAGATCGATTTTCCAAATTGAGGATGTATTATTTATTTTTATCCTGGAAATTTGAGTTAGGAGTTGCAATATATAATTTGTACTTTCGCTTATAACATTGACTTTATTATATCCGAAGCCATTGAGGCTAGGTTAGTAGTTAGAGAGTTAGCATTCTAATCGCACGGTTTAAAATTCGATTCTTTAGAGACGCTGAGGGAGTGTGTAAAAAAAAAATAAATTAAAATAAAGATGAGTTTCGAAAGAAACTAGATCGAGCACATAACATTTTATGATTTTCACTTAATTAATTATTGTGTTTGAAATAAAGAACTAATTCTTCAATTCTTAACAATTTATATGTATATATGCGAACAGTAGGTTATGGAAATAAAGTTGCAAAGAAGAATTTAGAAAACAGTATTGAGGTTCATAATTTAGCGGTTGCAAGTTTAATGAGATCCTTCCTAAGAATCTTTCCCGAGGGATTTTTTGGTACGGAAGCAACAAAAGCAACCTGCCGGATTTTCTTGTATGGAGCCACCTAAAACAAATAAGAATTAATGTTTTTCAATATTAAGCCTCGAATAAATACTAGTTAAATTTCATGCACAATTTGATTTTTCCTGTGATAAATTTAATAAATTAAGTAGTATTAAAGAAACCTGTTTGGCGACAAAGTCCATGACTGCACAATCCGATAAGGAGCTTCCGGTATTTCGAACCACGAATGCCATTGGATACTGTCCAACGTTGTCATCTGGAAACCTGAAAGTAAACAAATCGAATATGCGCTTATGCTGCATGCATGCAAGGAATGAATTTATTTGACCGTGTAGGCGTAGCTAGATTAATTTTCGCAGGAAGACTTACGGAATAACAGCAGCATCCTTGATTTCGGGATGAGTGAGCAGTAAAGACTCCAACTCTGCTGGAGGAACCTAAATGAATGAATGTGATCTGTTAATGTCCTTGACTTGCTAATATATTTCTTTATCACTTCTGTATTACTTCGGTGTATTTAATTATTTATCTTTTAAGTTCACTAATTATTTATTAGGGTTTTAATTTTATCTAAAAATAAACGTGTTACATTTATAAAGACTAATACACTAAATAATACAGAAGATTCAAAATCAGTCTGACTCCCTATAACTAGATATTATTATTGTGGGTCAGAAAAATTAATTAACAATGAATTATGCGACCAAATAATTAATTACCTGATACCCCTTATACTTGATAAGCTCCTTAATTCTATCAACTATAAAAAGGAAGCCATCTTCGTCAATATAGCAAAGATCTCCAGTTTTCAGCCATCCTTCTGAACTTAAACCAGTTGCTGTTGCTTCTTTATTGTCAAGATAACCTGCATGACCCACACCATTAATTCAATTAATATGGGATCGATAAGACTCTTCTTGAACCAAATCTGCTGCACCCTTACCAACTGAGCTACGCCCTTGCGGCTCGATAAGACTCTTCTTATTGCTTGAATATGGTGGTTAAGCATATGTTAATCCAAAGAATAATTACAACAAATTAAATAGGATGGCCTTCGCTTTCGGAAATATCTAGCTGAGATTCATTTATACCCAGAAATTAATTGATAAATTGATGGTTGGCCAATTTAAAAATTGAATATTAATTGTTATTTACAGGTTTGAAGGTTATATATATACTTTCTAGAATGGAAGAAAAAGTATTAATTAATACCGGGCAACAGTAAAAAAAACAACAACATTAAGTCATTAATTAATTGCATGTTTATGCAGTTTAAGCTAGCATGATTCGCTACAATATTCACAGGAAACACATTGATAAAATAAATAAATTCCAAAAACCTAAGGCATCCTTGTTAAAATGACAACAAAACTTAGACAACAGTCCAAATATTTTTATCATTTATTTGCATTAATTTTTTATAAAATGAAAGAATCAATATTGTTGTTTAATTACTTTCAAATCTTAAAATAACTATATATATAGTACTCATCTGTTTCATATTACATTTGAACACTTATTAAAATATACAAAAAAAAAAAAAAAATGACCAAAAACCATCATCTCTCTTCTTATTCAATAATAATGATGGTTCTCTATTCATTTTTCTTCATTATTACTTCACAAAGAAATGTTTGTACAAACATGAAAGTAATAAATGTTATAAGATAAAATTGTAAGTCAGATATAAAATGACACTTATTTTAAAAAGAAAAACAAAATCTAAAATGTTACTTAATATGAAAAAGATGGAGTATTAATTAGTAGATAGATGCTCAATTTCCCATTTTCAGTTTTTATATATTACATATTTACATGTTTGTATTAATGCGTTTGCATATTTACATGTTTGTATTAATGCAGACTCAAACGCTGTAATAACCAGACAAGCTGATCCTTAATTTGCACCTACGTACGTATACCTTTCATAATGGAAGGCCCTCTGAGCCAAAGCTCACCGGACCTGTTCACTAAAAGCGCCTCTCCAGTCTCGGTGTCCACAATCTTGGCCTCTGTGCTGGGCGTTAGAAGCCCTACTGTTCCTTGCCGCCGGCATTCCTCCAACGTGTCCGTTGAAGCCCCTGCCCCGTTTGACTCTGTCAGCGCATACCCTTGCAAAATCGTCACTTTAGGATAATTCTTCGCAAATTCTTCCATCACATCCTTACTGAGTGGCGCACCACCGCATAGTACATACCTCAAGCTCTTTAAATCATACTTGTTATTTATTACGTCGGCATTTCTGGCCATAGCCACTACAATTGGCGGCACGAGTGGTAAATACGTGACCTTAAACTTGTGAATAGCCGATAGCATTTCGTCCATGTCGAACTTTGGTAAAACCACCACTGTACAGCCTTTTGCTAGAAGAGTAATAACAAATGTTGCTAAACCAAAAGTGTGAAACATAGGAACGGTGGCCATGTAAATTTGTTCTTCTTCATGCGTCCTTAAGCGACCCACGCACATACCAATAAGCGTGATAAGGTTACCGTGGGAACAGACCACACCTTTGCTTACGCCAGTGGTGCCAGATGAATAAAGTAGCGCCGCGGTATCATCTTGCGTCACTCGCTGCTTTACTATGTCTTGACGTGGTTCTGTCTTCATCATATCCTCCAATGTGTCCACGTGAATTCTCATGTGTTCATGGGTTTTTGAGTAACTAGAGGTATTAGTACTATTCACGAGGACAACGGGGATGCCGTCGGGGAGTTTGTGAAGGAGTTGGGGGACGGTGAAGACGAGGGCTGTTTTGGAATCCAAGATTTGCTTGGCTATTTCTTGGGATGTGTTGAGCGGGTTAGCGGTGGTAATGATGGCGCCAAGGGACATGACGGAGAGGCAAACAACGGGGAAGAATATGGAGTTGGGGGACAGAAGGAGGACGACATGGCCTTTGCGGATTCCCATGTTGGAGAGAGAGGTGGCGACGGCCTCGACGGCACTCCAAACTTGGGCGAAGCTGAGTTTGCGACCCGTACATGCATCAAGGAAGGCGACCTTGTTGTTGTGATGGCGGTGAGGGTGTGAGGAAATGAAGGTGGTCAAGTCAAGAGAAGTGTTAGGGGGTAATGGGATGGGTTGGCGTTTGCTGTAGAAAATGGCATTGGACTTGCAGAAACCACTTCTGGGATTGATGGTAAGCTCCTCCGCCATAACCGCTTGAAACTTGAAAGATGAAACCTTGACGTAATAGCCTTTAATTTGCGCTTTTATAAAAAGTAAAAACAAACTGGCCGCCTGTTTCTAACTTATAAAAGGTTCAAGTTTTCATCTGACTTGAGATGGTGAATTTATCTTGCCATTAATAAATTAGGAGTGAGTAAATCAATCTTGTAATTTTATATTTTGTGGGACAAACAAATTAATATGACAAGATACGCATTTCTTGTGCTAACGATCAAAGATTCATAATATAATAATGCATTGCTGTTTAAAAACTTTAAAAAAAAAAAGCTTGTTTTGGAAGGCCGTTCTATATTACTACAGTATTAAATTAGCATGTGAATTAGTGGTGAGTTTTCTTTTCTTTAACGTAGGAAAATGTTCTAGTTGATTCGAATCACATTGCCGTCACAGACCCCAAAATGTAAGTGTAGATGTTTGAAAACTTGTGTGTATTGTTTGTCGGTGCCATGTATGATGAAACATGTGACAAACAACAACCGAAGCATGCTTGAGCAAAAAAAAAAACAACCGAAGCATATTAACAATTGCTACTATGAATCTTTCAATCTTCATCTATGCAGCAGTGGTCTGGTCAATGTGGACTAAGTTAATTTGTGATTTCGAGATGACGGATCTCACGTGTTAGTTTACTCCATCCATCACTATGTAAGAGACAGCAAGATCAGTAGAGTAGCGGTTAAATTTGAGTATGTAATGGGCTTTAATAGTTGGGACTTGGGACTAACAAAATCATAAGTTGATAACAAGGAAAAACATTGTTTCTTCCCTGTTTTTATCAAGCCAGCACTACTACAGAATATATAATTTAAAACGGTCTATTTAAAACGGTTATTAATAACCCGTTTTAGATAATTGGGCGGTGGCATTTTTGTAATAAGAATTAGGAAAACGCAAACTTTCTAAAACGGTTACATTATAACCGTGTTAGAAAGTCTCTTAATGTCAGTTTCTAAAACGGTTCGGGAGACAACCGTTTTAGAAACTGTTATCATCTCCGTTTTAAGAACGGTTTCTAACTAACCGTTTTAGAAAATGTACCGATAAAAATCTCCCCCGGCATTTTCTTCTCCTGTAGAACAGATCTATAGATATACAAGAAACTCAAAAATATTTCAAACACCTATCTGTTTTCATTTCGCGCAAATAACTTCACCGCCATTCACTTCACCTCATTGCCGTTCGCCACCTGTCCCGACCTTTGCCGCCGCCGTCGCCGTCGCCAATCATCGCCGTCGCCTCCGTCGCCGCTTGACAGTCCCGAGTTTGCCGCCGTTCGCAAATGATCTTCTTGTCAACCCAGTCCAGGTGAACATCGGGAGTGTGGATGAGCTTGCTGCAAATAAGTCTATTACCCAGGTAATGCTGCAACAACATTTGTTCAATTTCTTTTTGAAGACATTGCTTATTTTGTTGGTGGATTAGTTGGTGAATAAAGCGTAGAAGTTTTTAGTATTTTGACTAAATCTTTTTACAGTATGTAATGTCGACTTTGATGCTTGACAAATCTTCTTTTTTTTACATCTCTTGTTTACGAGTTGAAATATATTTGTTTCTCACTATGTTGAAGTTGTCCCTCAAATGGAGAAACAGAGACGTTTGGAGCAGATTTTGAGATCCCAAGAACGGGGTTCCAAAATTATTATTTTCTGTTCAACAAAAAAGTTGTGTGACCAGCTAGCACATAGTATTCGTCGCGACTTTCGGGTTGCTGCAATTCATGGAGACAATAACCAGGGTGAGAGGGATTGGGTTCTGAGTCAATTTCGATCTGGGGAGACACCAATTTTAGTAGCCACTGACGTGGCTGCACATGGACTTGATATACGAGACATAAGGTCCGAAAACAGATCCCCTTCTCTCTCTTTGATATTGATCTTGTCTGAAATTTCGCAGTTCTATTTCCTTTACCCTTTTTGGGATCAATAAACGTTCTTTTTTTCTCACTTATTTGCCTTGTTTTCTTGAGGATGTCTGTTTCTTGCAAGGTTTAGCGTAGATCTTTGTTGTCTTTCTCAGCTTATATGTGCTCTCTATCTTGCAGGGTAGTTATCAATTATGATTTTCCAACAGGAATTGAAGATTATGTCCACCGTATTGGAAGAACGAGAAGAGCTGGGGCTACTGGTGTGTCTTACACCTTTTTTCTGAGCAGGATTGGAAGTACGCAGGGGACCTTGTTAAAGTTTTGGAGGGTGCAAATCAGCTTGTACCTCCGGAGGTGAGGGAGATGGCTTTACGTGGTGGACCTAACTTTAGCAAGGATCGTGGTGGGATAAATCGTTTTGATTCTGCTGATGGCAATGGGGGCGGTGGTGGACGTTGGGAATCTGTTTTTTATTCTGCTGATCGTTTTGATTCTGCTAAATAATATATATTTGATTTTAAAGACAAAATAGACTTTTAAGAACGGTTCATCAACCGTGTTAAAAAACAAACTTTTAAGAACGGTTATAAACCGTTGTAAAAAATAGTATTAAGAACGGTTTCTTAACTGTTTTAAAAAATGTAGGACTTTCTAGTCCGCCCATATTTAAAACGGTTTGGAAAATCTAAAACCCGTTTTAAATAACTACTTTTAACCGTTTTAGAAAGTGAATTCTGTAGTAGTGCAGACAGAGCAAGAATGAACCCTAGACACTTACTAAGACATCCCAATGACTAAAAAATCTCTTTATCTCTCTTATTATTCAATAATAATAGAAAAAACACTATAACAATAAAGAGATGCTGGAAAAATCTGGAGAGGAAAACAAAAAGATATGAAACAGCTAGGGAAGACAGAGAAACAGGGAAGAAAATAACTTTTTTTGTTTACCATTTGGGAGTGGAGAAGAGATGGACTGGAGAAGAGATGATAGATGAGACATGAAATGCGTTTGCGAGTTGAGAAGAGGTGAGAAATGACATCATTAATTACATGCTGTTGACAAATTCGGCGGAGCAGCTGATTGATTTGACAAGGATAAACCAACTAATAAAAAGAGCGGGTCAGCAGCAGAATAAGAGGGGGCAAAAACGACGTCGTTTGCCAAGTAGAGGGACGGTGCCTTGGAGATCGCACGTGACCAAAGCCTAGGGCATGTGTGGTGGTCGTCCATTCTTGCGTGGTTATACTATTATCTTAATAATAATGATTGTCTTTTCATTTTTCTTCACTATCACTTTAATAAGAAACGCCAATCAAAACCAAAGAAATGTTTGGATAAACGTAAAAGTAACAAATGTTACAAGGATAAAAATTGTAAGATTAATGTAAAACTATAATTATTTTGAAAAGGAAAATAAAAGATAATAGAGTATTTATATATATTTATTATGAGTAACAATTAACACAAAAGCAACGCAAAGCCATCCTTTATTTTTTACATCATCGCAGCCATATATGTTTGGATACAACCCCATCTGCTCTGCTCAAATTAATTATTTGCACTCAACTCTGGAAATGGAATTAATACACCTTTTCGCTTTCTTGATTCTTCATCATTATGGAATGAAAATCCTCATTGATCATTTCTTCAAAGCTTGGAGGTAGCAAGTTTTATTAGGTCTTTCCTAAGAATTTTGCCTGATGGATTCTTTGGAATGGAAGCTATAAACTCCACTCGTCGGATTCTCTTATAAGGAGCCACCTATAAGTATGCAACATTAATAAATTCAACTCAAATTAATCCCACCAAAATATACTACTTGAGAACATTTAGTATATTTGAAAATGGCCGGTACAATCTCACCTGCTTGGCAATGAATTCCATTACTGCAGTCCCTGAAACTGTACTACCAGTTTTTCGTACCACATATGCCATAGGAAACTGTCCGACCTCTCTGTCTGGAAACCTAATCAATCATTCAGAGATGCGCTCTTCAAATTAAACAATTAATCAATAATGACGTTTATAATTTGCTACATACTATAAGAAGATGTTATGCTAAATCGCAGAGTTAAAATGTAGGAATGCTTACGGAATTACGGCAGCGTCGGCTATTTCTGGGTGACCCAGTAACAAGGCTTCAAGTTCAGCTGGAGCAACCTACGATAGTATAACCACTCATTTGTTAATTATTAGAAAATGGTAACGAAATTGAATGCCATTCACTAAATGAAGATACTTCCAAAATCCTCCAAATCGATGCATAACGTTACAATCTAGTACATGGCATCCATGAAGGGAGAGGAGAAAGGCTTTGGATCAATAACATCTAAGTCTGTCTTTGTCTTTGTTCCTTTCCAGAATCCGGCCAGGCGGGGAAAATGAGGGTGCATCATGCATGGTAAGGCTTGATAATGCTAAAGTAGCTAGAGATGGGGGGCAGTCTGCAGATGTCATAATAATTAATCACCTGATAGCCTTTGTATTTGATGAGTTCCTTAAGCCTATCCACAATAAAAAGGAACCCATCCTCGTCTATAAAGCACATATCTCCTGTTCTTAACCACCCTTCTGAATTAAGAGTTGACGCTGTTGCTTCTTCATTGCTGAAATAACCTGGATGCATGGACATTACGCACAATTACGTACCAATTAACTACCTTAACTAAATTTCTGTATGATATAATCATGCATGCAGTCTGCAGACTTAAAAGTAAAAGCAACCAAGTGTATCATAATTCATACATGGAGTTTGAAGACTACCGACTCATGTACTGATTATATCTTCTGAAAGGATGCTAATTTACATCATTGTCACAAATATGCATGAGATTGAAGAAGACGAGTTCCATGGAGATTAGTTCGAGAGAGTTATCGTAGTAACTGTAGGCAAGACTATATATGTATGTAGCGTACATAAACTAGAGCATCATTAAATTAACGTAGAGATATACATGTTTGAAACTAATAAAAGATTACCATCTAGACATGGCTTTAACGAGGTCAGTTCTTCGGTCTAAAATTATTCGATCTCATTCGGTCTAATTTTCAAAAACTAAATTAAAAATTAAAAATATAAATATCACAAAAATCACTTTAAAATTATTAAACTTGAATTCATAAATAAGTAAATCATACCACGTAGTTTTAATATTGTACACGATAAGATAGATTTCGTCCAATTTCCTTTGAAAAATAGTATACATGAGGTTTACTAAGTCGATGCATGGATTTTCTCAATGTATACTACTACAAACTGCATGACAAGTGCGTGCTTATCTCTAAT
The DNA here is from genome assembly GCA_016586305.1 of Ophiorrhiza pumila. NCBI lineage: Eukaryota > Viridiplantae > Streptophyta > Magnoliopsida > Gentianales > Rubiaceae > Ophiorrhiza > Ophiorrhiza pumila. The sequence continues at coordinate 677,901 of BLIW01000010.1, read as the reverse complement.
AATACATGTAGCATGCTAAGTACTAAAAAGTGTATCTTAGGACTAGTAGGATCATGTAATTCAACTCAGTTAGTCAAATGTACCATATTCTTTTTCTTTTTTTTTTTCCCACAAAAAGGTAGGTCATATGGAATCTAATTCATCCATTCAAACAAAGATTTTTTTGCTAGAAAAAAGATTAAGGGACATGCCAACAGCCAACCCATAATTTCATGACTCCAATCAATTGAGATACTAATCAATTTGTCGTTGATCTGCTACTTTATTTTACTGACCTTTCATAATGGTGGGCCCTCTCATCCAAAGCTCACCAGTTTGATTAACAGTGAGGGCCTTCCCACTGTCCGGGTCCACGATCTTCCCCTCCACACTAGCCGACAGCAGCCCCGCAGTTCCATATCTCCGGCTCTCTTCCATCGTGTCCGTCGACGCCCCACCTCCGGTTGACTCTGTCAACGCGTACCCTTGCATGATGGTTACGTTAGGAAACTTCTCCACGAACCCCTCGATCACCTCCTTACTCAGCGGGGCACCTCCACACAACACCGTCCTCAAGCTACTCAAATCATACTTTTTCCTTATCTCCTCAGCTTTGTTAACCAAACCAATTAAAATTGGCGGCACAAGTGGCAAATATGTAGCTCTGTACTTGGCCACAGCCGAAAGCAGCTCATCCATATCGAATTTTGATAAAACCACCACAGTAGACCCCATAGCTAGGAGGCCCATTGTAAATGCTGCTAAACCGTATATGTGAAACATAGGAACTGTGGCGATGTAAATTTCTTCGTCATTACTTGGTTCGAAACGTTGTATTACAGTCTGGATCAGAGCTATGAAGTTTCTGTGCGATGAAACCACGCCTTTGCTAACCCCCGTCGTCCCCGACGAGTACAGTAATGTTGCGGTGTCGTCTTGTGTAACTCGATCCTTCACTCGAGTTTGACTTGGTTCTTTCTTGATCATGCTATTCAAGGTGCCAAGAATTCTAAAGTTTGGAGAGGGACTTGGGACGTTGTTGAAGTTTTGATTTTCCCCATTATCAATGAGGACGACTTTGATTTGGAGGTTGTTAGAAGCTTCAGCGAGTTTAGGGATGAGTTGGGGGATGGTGAAGGCGAGCACGGGTTTGGAGTCAGATATTTGTTTGGAAATTTCACGGGTGGTGTTGAGGGGATTAGTAGTGGTGATAATGGCCCCGAGGGATAAGACGGAAAGGCAGATTACAGGGAAGAAAATGGAGTTTGGGGAGAGAAGGAGGACGACGTGGCCTTTGCGGATGCCCATTTCGGAGAGACAAGTGGAGACGGATTCAACAGCTCTCCAGAAATCGGAGAAGGTGAGTTGGCGGCCGGTGGTGGCATCGATGAAGGCAACTTTGCCATGATGAGGACGTGAAGATATGAAGGTGGTCAAGTCTAAATATGGGTTATGGGGTAATTTAATGGGTTTGCGCTTGCTGTAGAAGGTGGAGTTGGATCTGCAGAAGCCTGTTCTTGGTTCGATTATCAGCTGAGGATCAGCAGATTGCGCCATTGTAGCTAAAAAGAAAAACTAAAGTTATGGTCGGAATATGGCCAGTGATAAAGCAAGTTGGGTGGGTGGGAGTGGAGCCAATGATATTTATCTTAATTCATAATGAGTTGTGAGGTTTATTTATGATGTTTTGTTTTTTTTTTTAAGTGGCTTTGTTAAGATTGGTTAAGAATGAGTTGTGTAGTCAACTTTCTTGGTTTGTCACTTTGTCCATGATTTTGTATGCTTTATCCCACTCAAATTGTTGATTGATCAAACTCCTAACTACTTTACTATGATCATACTTGTCTAAATGTTAGAAATCAAAACTAATTACCTAAAGGAGATCCTCTATGCAATTAGTATCCGCCATCAATTAAACCTTGCGTCACATTCTTTTGTGAGAAGATCTAATATATAAGATTTGTGATTTTATTTTAGTATATAAAATATAAAAAATTAACAAACGTACAAAATATAAGAAATTAATGTATTAGCGTATAAAGTATAACGTATTTATCAGGTCTTATATGTGAACGGTTTCACAAGAATTTTTGCGAACCTTTTGTCCCACTCATTATTAAATATTTTAACACCTTAAACGATGTTTTGTGCAATATATTAACACAATTTAAACGGTGTTTTGTGCAATATATTAAACGGTGTTTTATGCAAAATTTTAACACCGTATAAAGTATAAAAATTGTGCAATATATTAACACAATTTAAACGGTGTTTTGTGTATACTCCAAGATACAATTTGTTTACTAAAATATACCAACCTTTCAATATTCAACTTACAAATGAAATAATAAAATTAAAATACCTAAAGCTATTAAATAAAACGACTTAATTAGTGAATAAAATCCAACGGCCAGAATTTGTCTTGCTTTCCCACGTGATTTCATGAATCTGCCGCCAAGCTAATACTAAAAGACGATTTTGCCCAACAACAAAACGAAGCTTACCAAACTTTCTGTCTTTTGGATTCGGATCCGGAGTGAGTTTATCATTTCTGGGTAGCATCCCAATAACCGAACGACGTCGTAATGGGCGGAGGAGGACATGGACACAGCACTACTTACTTACAGAGGCCTCACTATCCACCACCCTAAGCGGTGGCACGCGGTCACCGGAAAAGGGCATGTGTGCCCTTATGTGGCAAGTGGTAACGTAAACGTGGCTTCTTATTAACTGCTGATTTCATTCTTCACTTCCATGATTTCCTTTTTCTGTACGTAATTCTTTTTTTGTTAATGGGATGAATTAAAGTTGAAGTCTTTAGGTGTTTCCTTCACTATTTATCTGTATTTAGAGCTTCTAGCACTGCATTATTTATGTCTTTAAGCTTCTTTCTTAGTACATTTTAAATTACTCGTACAATTATGCCACTCTTAGTACTGCGTAGTTGTTATAAAATCAATTCAGGGCATTTGGGACCATCACTTAGTCGCTGATGTGCGGAAGTTTGGGTAATTTTCAATAGAGTTCGATCTTATTGAACTACAAATAACCTTAGAATAAATTCCCAGGAAAGAGTGGTGGGGTCACAGCGGTCCCGCTTAAATACCACACTCCTTAGGCTTCTTATCAGCCTTTGTGACAGAATTTATCTATCCAAAGGTAATTTAATAGCACAATAATATCGCAACAACTATACCCACGAAAGCTATTTAAATAGACAAAATAAAGAATACCAAAACACCAAAATTTAACGAGGTTCGGCCAATATTGCCTACGTCCTCGGACACTACTATAATATTTCACTAATCTTGAAATATTACAAGAGAGAGAAGAAAACAATTGCCTTACAATACGGATGAAGCAATTGTTTGAGGGATGATTCAAAACTAACGGGAGCCTATCAATTTTTACAGAAAATTCCGGGCCGCCTTTATTGTTTCTTTGGCCGATGTGGTAATTGGTGTGCCACATTCACAAATCTTCCACCTTGGGCAAACATTCCCACATGCTTCTTATTCTCTCACCAAGTTCAAACTGTGAAGTCATGTGTCTTCAGTGCTGACTTCAAAATTTTAAACAATACTTAATCACCAGTCCACCAAACAAGGTGTTGGAACTTGATTGCTGTTTCACCACTATTTGTCATCATATCAGCAGGATTGTCAACAGTTGTAAATCTTCTGGGATGCAGGTACTCCACCTTCTTCCAGAATCGTTCCTCCGTCCCAAAATAGATAAAGGACATCTCATATGCTTCGTTCTTGCATGATAAACCTGATTCTTGCCAAATGGGATAGCACTTATGACTACAACAGATGCACCTTGATATCCTTCTCGAATTTATGTTCACCAAAGCAACCCTTGAAGCCAAATTGCCTCCTTCACAGCTTCTGTAACTGCCATATACTCTGGCCTCTGTTGTAGACAAAGCAACTGTAAACTGTAAAGTAGACTTCCAACTGACTGGTGCTTTTTGCAAAAGTGAATACATATCCAGTAGTTGATCTTCGCTTGTCCATATCACCAGCATAGTCGGAATCACAATATCCAACTATACATTAACCATCCTGCTCAAACATCAATCTAACATCTACGGTGTTCAGAATATACCGTAGAATCCATTTCACGGCTTGCCAATGCTCCTTTCCAGGATCATGCATATACCTGCTCACAACCCCAACTGCTTGTGAAATGTCTGGTCTTGTACATACCATAGCATACATCAAACTGCCAACAGCATTTGCATAAGGAACTTTCAACATGTATTTTCGCTCTTCTTCATTCTTTGGACACATGGACGCACTGAGTTTAAAGTGAGGAACAAGTGGAGTACTAACTGGTTTTGACTTCTCATCAATGCCAAAACGCTTCAATACTTTTCTCAGATATTGAGTCTGAGATAAAGATAGTCTCCTCAATTTTCTATCTCTGCTTATCTCCATACCAAGAATCTTCTTTGCTTCTCCTAGATCTTTCATTTCAAACTCCTTGTTCAATTGAATCTTCAATATCTCAATTTTCGTCAGACTCATGGAAGCTATCAGCATATCATCCACATAAAGAAGTAGATAAATGTAAGATCCATCTTGCAGCTTGCGAAAATACACACAATGATCGTATTTGCTTCTTATGTACTTTTGACCCGTAATAAACTTGTCAAATCGCTTGTACCACTGCCTTGAAGATTGCTTCAATCCATACAACGATTTTTCAAGTTTGCACACAAAATTCTTATTTTCAGCAACTTTGAATCCTTCTGGCTGAGTCATATAGATTTCCTCCTCCAAGTCACCATGTAAAAATGCAGTTTTTACATCCATTTGAACTAGTTCCATATTCAACTGTGCTACCAAAGCCAACAAAATTCTGACAGAAGAATGTTTCACAACTGGAGAAAACACTTCATTATAATCAATACCCTCTGTCTGAGCGTAATCTTTAGCTACCAACCGAGCTTTGTAGCGCACATTATTCTTGTCAGGAAATCCATCTTTCTTTGCATATACCCATTTGCACCCAATTGCCTTCTTTCCTATCGGAAGACTAGCTAGTTTCCATGTCCGATTCTTTTGAAGAGACTGCATCTCTTCATTCATTGCATTCCTCCACTTTTCAGCTTCTGAACTTTGGACTGTTTCATTGTAAGTGGCAGGAATATCATCATTTGCAATTGGAGATGCGTAAGCCACCATATCATCAAATCGAGCAGGCTTTCTGATGATTCTCTTTGGCTTACTCAATGCTATTGATTCATGTTGCTGTAGAGGTTGTTGGGTTGAAACCTCTTCTCCATCTGACTCTTCTTCTACCATAGGAGAGTCACTATTGTTATATGCTGGAACAATTTCAAACTCCACCTGTTTGGGAGTAGTATCCGTCTGTTGTTCAACTGTCACTTTTTTCAATATGGTAGATTCATCAAAAGTGACATCTCTGCTGAAGATTATTTTCTTTGTCTCTGGACACCATAGTCGAAAGCCTTTAACTCCAGAGGTAATCCCCATAAAGATTGCCTTCTTTGCTCTTGGATCCAGCTTCGACTCCTTAACATGATAATATGCAGTGCAACCAAACACATGTAAGGAATCATAATTTTTAGCAGGAGTTCCAAACTATTTCTCCATAGGTGTTTTACCACCAATGGCAGTAGACGGTAGTCGATTGATCAAATGACAAGCGTATGTCACAGCCTCAGCCCCAGCCCAAAATTCTCTGCCCAACCCAGTATTAGACAACATACACCGAACTTTCTCCAGTAACGTTCGATTCATACGCTCTGCCACGCCATTCTGTTTTGGTGTATTTCTGACGGTGAAGTGTCTGACAATTCCTTCATCTTTGCAAACTTTCAAAAAAGGATCATTCTTATATTCTCCACCATTATCTGTGCGGAGATATTTGATCTTTCTGCCTGTTTGATTTTCTATTGACTTTTTCCATGTTAGAAAAATCCCCAACACTTCATCCTTCGTCTTCATTGTATACACCCAAACTCTGCGGGAGAAATCATCAACAAATGTCACATAATAGTGTTTGCCACCCAAAGAAGTGGTTTTGGAAGGTCCCCACACATCTGAGTGAACATAATCCAGAATACCCTTGGTATCATGGATTGCTGTACCAAATCTCACTCTTGTCTGCTTTCTTTTGATGCAATGCTCACAGAAATCCAATTTATGAGCCCGTACGCCTTTCAATAATCCTTGATCTACAAGACTTTTCAAGGATTTTTCACCGGTATGTCCCAAACGCATATGCCATAACCTGGTTGCTTCCAACTCCTGATTATCAGTTGAAGCTATTGCTGCTGCTCCTGCCATTGTTGTAGTAATGGTGCTGCCAAGATAATGATACACGTTATTGCTCTTTCGAATCCCTTTCAATACCACAAGTGCACCAGAAATGATTTTGAAAATTCTATTTTGAATTTCCACCTTGAACCCCTTTGATTCTAGGGTTCCAACAGAAATTAAATTCTTCTTTATCTCTGGCACATATCGAACATTCTGCAATATTCTGATTGATCCATCCTGATTTTTCAATTTGATAGAACCAATCCCATATGTGGTAAGAGTACAATTATTTGCTATGTAGACTGATGCTCCTTGCATTTCTTTGAAATCAAAGAACCACTCCCGATTAGGACATAGGTGATGACTACAAGCTGTATCTAATAGCCATACACTTGAAGAGCTGGTTGTTGAAGCAAGTGAAACATCTGACTTTGCATCGTCAGCCTGGATGTTTCCATACACAGCAAGTGATAAATCTGAATCATCATCACATTCAGCTACATTGGAGTCAAGTACAGCCTTTCCTTTATCAGGTATGCTTTTCAGTTTGGGACAATCTTTCTTCCAGTGCCCTTTTTCTCTGTAAAAGGCACATTCATCTTTGCTCAATCTGGATCTGGACTTCGATCTCCCTTTTCTTCCTTTGTTCTGATCTGCCTCTGACAACTAAAGCTTCTGCTTCTTCACTAGTGCCTTTTTGTTTATCTTTCTTTCTCAATTCATAACTGTACAAGTCACTAATTACTTCTTTCAGAGACATTTTGGCCTTCCCATGAAGTAAAGTTGTTTCAAGATACTCAAACTCCTCAGGAAGGGATCCCAACAACATTAGAGCCAGATCTTTATCTTTGAATTCCTCATCCATATTAATCAAATCGGTCACCAGTTGATTAAAACTAGTGATATGATCATTCATAGTGGTACCAGGAACATAAGTGAAGTGAAATAGTATTTTCTTCATATGAAGCTTATTCTGACTACTTTTCTTCAAGAATTTCTCTTCCAATGTTATCCACAGCTTGTGAGCTGACGATTCCTTAGAGACTGCATATCTCTCCTTTCTGGATAAGCATGATCGAATTGTACCACATGCTAACCGATTGATTTTCTTCCAATCTTTCTCCTGGACGTCTTCTGGTTTTTCCTCTTCAATGGCAATATCTAGACCTTGCTGAAAGAGAGCATCTAGAATTTCACTTTGACACATGCCGAAATGACCTGTACCATCAAAAGTTTCCACTGCAAATCTAGCATTTGTCATTATATTCCCTGACAAAGTAGATGACAATGCGCCTGACGTGGATGGTTTTGAGCTTTCTGCCATTTTTGCAATTTCTATTTAATAGCTGTATCACAAGAAATCCAATAGCCCAAGGAAATCTTTTTCTGATGTGGAAGATCAGACAAAGCTGCAACCACAGACCATACTCAAGAAAACCTTGGCTCTGATATCAATTGATGTGCGGAAGCTTGGGTAATTTTCAATAGAGTGCGAACTTATTGAACTACAAATCACCATAGAATAAATTCCCAGGAAAGAGTGGTGGGGTCACAGCGGTCCCGCTTAAATACCACACTCCTTAGGCTTCTTATCAGCCTTTGTGACAGAATTTATCTACCCAAAGGTAATTTAATAGCACAATAATATCGCAACAACTATACCCACGAAGCTATTTAAATAGACAAAATAAAGAATACCAGAACACCAAAATTTAACGAGGTTCGGCCAATATTGCCTACGTCCTCGGACACTACTATAATATTTCACTAATCTTGAAATATTACAAGAGAGAGAAGAAAACAATTGCCTTACAATAGGATGAAGCAATTGTTGAGGGATGATTCAAAACTAAAGGGAGCCTTCAATTTATAAGAAAATTCGGCCGCCTTTTTGTTTCTTTGGCCGATGTGGTATTTGTGCCACATTCACAGTCGCATGGGATGAGTAATTAGCAGGAATAAGGAGTGTTGTAGAAATTTTGCTTGATATGACGCTGCACCAATTCCATCGAAGGTTTTGTGTGTGTGTTGGGGGGGATGGGTTTGGCGCAAAAGAAATGTGAAGCTGCAGTCATGTTTGAGGACAGTGTTGTGACCTTTTTTTTTTTGGCTGAACCTCTTTCATGAGATGGGTCGCCACTCCCTAATATATTGGATGCATTTTTGGGTGATGGATTTACCCTAATACCACCCTTACAAAATATAGCCTTTTGAACCCCTTCCCATTTACATGCCAATGGCCTAATGAGGAGGAGTTCAAATGGTTTTAGCAAAAGCGTAAATGTGGAGGACTACCTCCATTTACATAAATTCCTAACTCTAGGTACACACTACACACATAACTTACAACAACCTAGATTACAAAAACCAAGTAGGGAGATAAAATTAGATTCAACATTTCCTTTGCCCCTCCCCTCAAGATTGGTGAAGAAGGCTGTAAGTTCGGGAAATTGGCCTAACGCAGCAGCCAATGCCCACCAATAAATCACAACAACCATCTATGTAGCAAAATGAGAAGGCAGGAGGGAACCCCTTTCCCTGCCAATTCTAGTTTTTTTAAAGGAAGGCAAATTTGACTTATCCCTTAGGATGATCTTCATGAATTCCTGGTCCTGAGCAGACTGAGCTTGAGGAGGTCCATTTGCAGCAATCCACGCAACAGCTTTGTTCTCTTCCGCAGGCCTGATATCCATGTCACATCTGAGCCGTAGCAGATCCACCTTCGATCTATTGATTAGCCACCATCCAGTTCAGTTCAGAGATGGACCTGATTGATTTGTAGAAGCCTTGATGGCTTGTTTCCAAAATGATGTTGTTCCAGCCTTTCTCACAGCCAGTACATGGCCCCCTGATGTGCAACATCAGCAGTCCATTGATAGGTCGCAATTCCTGCAGGTTTAATCCATTCATATTGGGAATACAATATATTAACAACCTCACCATTGTGATCTCGAATGACCCCTGCTGCAGCTAGTGATTGTTCCTTGCTGTTATAGGCCACATTATTTTTGTCCAATTCCTAGTTGGTTTCTTCCATTGAAATGTCTGAATCTGCATCATGTCCTTGTATTTCTGGACTTGATCCCAGAATAGGCCCCAGTTGGTTTCATCCCACAACATATGAGGGAACTTCCTTTTAATGATCCTTGAAGCTAGGGACAGAATCTGCTGACTAATGTGAGGGATGTTCACTTGGCAGCCCTCAAAAACTGCTGTGTTCCTTCCCTTCCAAACTTCCCAGCACATGATTGATGGAAGAGCAACCAATAGGTATTTGTGAACTTCATTTTTTGAAGGAGTGTGCCACCATTGTTTGCAGATTTGTCTGATTGAATTGGATGAACCGAGAACTCCCATTTCAGCAGCAAATGTATTCCAGACCTGTCTTACCAATCTACAGCTAGCAAATGAATGGTTAATTTCTTCCTCACTATTGTAACAAAAATAACACATGGTAGGGCCAAAAAAGTTTAGCCTGTGTAATGTCTCCCCAAGAGGAATTCTCCTTGATAACATGCAAAACATGAAAAATGATATCTTAAGGGGAATCTGATAACACCAAACCTCATTATAGGGGTAATTTGCCTCTTTTCTCTGTCTGACTTGGTGAAAGGCAGATGATAAGTGAAATTCCCACTCTCACATAAGATCCATTTCAGTTCATCCTTACCTTGGAGAGAAGGAACAGGAATATGAGCCAGCCTATTCAAAATTTCAGGGGTTAAAGAAGGGTTCCATTCAGACCAAGAACCAATCCTGACAAAGTCAGCAAGTTTCTGAAATTCAGTAGAGGAGTATTGGATGTCTAAAGGACAGTGTTGTGACCTTACGTATTTTCTTCTTGGTTTATCTCAACACTCAATTTGCAGAGAATTCAATTAATCCCCTTTTAAGATTCTCTAGTATAGAAGTGCTGAGTATGAAGTCTGGCCTTGTAGTAATAATCCTTTGACTGCTTTAATGACAGCCTGGATAATTGGATTAGGAAATTCACAAAAGATTGAAACTTGGCACGTTAAATTGCATTAAACTGTGTATGATGTTGTTGGCCATGCGGACTTTTAGTTGAGGATTGGCAATTTACACAGGTTAAAAAAAATCACTCCTTTTTCTTTTTGCTTGTTGTTTGTTGGTGTTGGCATTGTTTGGGGATAACTCATTCAGGGGATATATCTGGAGAAAAGAAGGTAAATTCTGGCTATCAAATTTGCATAGGAACTTGTTATGTCTATGGAATTAATTTGCTCTCCTGTTGCCCAAAGTTTCCATTTTGTTTTCACTGTTCTCTAGATCTTTGAGAGCTTCCACAATTGTCAATTGAGGTAGTTGCCTGCTCAGCTTATGCTGGTTCTGTTACTTTTGATGCTGGAGACAGATTAATATATTAGTTTCATTTTGTCTCTAAAGTTAGCCATATTGTTTGTCATGTTTTAATGGTTGAGTTATCTGATACTTTTATGCTTAAAGTAATTGTTGCCTTAAAAGTTTCACCTATACCTTATTGCTCTTTTGATTGGCAACGCTGGGTTGGAATTTGAATCCATTCACATGGTTTCCCTTGTTCGATGAACATTACTCTGTCAAATAAATTTCACGAAATATTATCAGCTTTGATATCTTTACTTCAGTGGATATTCATACTTGTGCCGGTTCTATTCTACCCCTTTTGGAGCTGGCTAACTTCTGTTAGACAACAAAAGGTTGATCTTCATACTCGTTAAATGCTCATATCGCATATATACATATACATCACTTTTCTTGCATCCCAAATGCTTTAGTATAAAGACAAGTGTATCAAGAAGTAATCAAAGAACTGCAACATGTTTGAATTGAATAAAGTGATTTCTACCAATGTTTAGAGCTGGTTGTGGTAAAGTTGAAAAACAGGGTCACTGCAATCCGTTTAATAGTTGGCTGCAGGACCGCGACTGCCAATGCAAGATCCCTAGTGGATGGTGAGTATATTAAGAAGCGATACTCTTGTCTCAATTAAACGTCTAAAAATACAATCCAACTCTTCTTCAAGGTCTTCAACGTCAATCTCCACAGCCTCTAATCTTTTGTTGGCTTCTTTCAGGGTGGTGGAGTCACAATTTTCCCAAGGACTTAGGCTGTCCACACGAGTTAACTTCGATTCAAAAAACCCTTTATTCGATTTTGGTCTGTTTGGGCTAGGCATGGACATAAGTGACATTAGTGACTCCACAATAGCCATGGTGGCTATCCTTACTTCTCTTAGAACATTGATCACAACCATAAGATTTTGGTTTATGGATGAAACATCATCAGAATCGATGTATTTGTTCTTCATCTCCTTAAGCGAGTGCAAACGCCTTAACATGGCCTTCTTCAATTTCTTTCTTTCGAGACTGTACCCGGAAAATTTGTTCCCTGCAGCTGTCTCAACGATGCTTACCCTGCGAAATGTTGTTCGAAGTTCTTGAAGATGATCTTTGACTAGCAGCAGGACATCTCTTGTGTTGCCACATGTTTCCACCATTCTCAGGGACGCTTCTGAAATCTCGTGCACCCATTTCTCTTGTCCGTGGTGAACGATTGTCGTCTTGATTTTTGATGAGTGAAGCAAGTTATTTGCCGAATCATGCAAGTCTCTCAGAGCATCAAAATTCAGGCGTGCCATTTTGGTGTGATTTTCTTTCTTCTATTAATCAAGACGAGCGATATTGTTTAATGCTGTCAAGCGTGAAATGATATCAGACATTCAAATCCTTTCCCTTTAACAATTTATACAGTTAGTTCTCCCTAATTGTCAATCTACAGTTGGTCAATAGCAGATTAATAAGATCGTTGATCTCCAGGAAAATGACACGAAATATCCTTTCCTATTATATGGACTCTGCTTATTTTTGACTTGAATTTTCAAATTTGTCTATCAAGAAACTTCCAACCATTTGTTTTAAAAACAATAAAACTTGTTGGATTGTTGGTGCATTCGGATGGTCAGCTGTGAATCCATGGACGCCAGCCTGTGTCAATTGTTTCCATGCAGGCGACCAACGTTTGGGGAGTGCAATTTTATGCATATTTATGTAAACCTAATCTTTATAGTATTCACAATTACAACTGTTCAAGGATTTTTTTTTTGGGCTATTTAACTTTTACATGCAACATAATATGTTGGATTATGATCCTTTGGCTCCTGAGTTTGGAGCTTCCGAGAAATTATCTTAAACCAGTTGACTACTTTTTTGGCTTTATTGTTTTTTTTAAAAAACTATTTTAGCCTTTAAATTTGAATTAAACTAAGGAAAACAAGGATGCCAACATTGACGCAGGTGTCGCGTGTCTAATTAGGATTTGAAAAGAAAATAAAAAAATGGTGCCGTGTAATTAATCTATTTTGGTTGCATAATTGAATCCAGACAACATGGGATCTTCTGTCCAATATTTTGTCTGTCTTATCATGTTTTAATTAAAATTACGTTGTAGGGTTCACTAATCTCTTGGTTAGGGTCTAATAATTGTAAAGTAATTTTAGTGATATTTATGTATTTAGTCCCTAATTTTGATGAAACTATGTTATTTTGAACGTTAGACAGAATAAGACATGATAAATATTGGATAGAAGATCTGATCTCAATCCAGACATAACAGTGCGCCTGAATTGAACTCAGATATTTAAACATATACTTGTTTGAAGGTTGAGATTCTTTATTAAAAGACCCTCCAGTTATGTTAATCAAATATGGTAAAATTGAGCCTCGCCCTTATTTCTTACAACAAATACGAAGGGAAAGAAATGCACAAATTGTCCATTTCAGTGAAAATTAAGATGATTTTTTGGTTAAAGAAAAGGCTAGTAGGTGTTTTGCACACAAAACATATCATATGTTGTCATTATCAGTGTTTTACTTGAATTTACTATTTACTATTTGAGTAAAACTTCTGTTGGAATCTCGTATATGAATAGCAATTAATTAGCGGTTGAAATCTTAATTCTATTTTTCTAACATTTGTATGACACGTTGAAATATTGATTAACTTTCGGGCTTACGAGTTCGTCTTACAAAAAGTTTTTCTCTTACTCTTTAAACAACAGGAACATTAGTCCTCCAGCAGGCTAAATGGGCCTACTGTATAAAAGACGCAGTTGTCCATGGCTGGCTAGATCTTTTTAAATTTCTTTTCAAACTGGACCACTCACTCTATCATATTCATGGAGAAAACCCCCATCAATTTACGAGTGGGAGCGATTTCCATGTTACATTTGTGATTTTTGAGGTCTAGCAACTTTCTTAGAAAAGTAGTTTTCATGTGTATAATTGTGTAACTGTATCGGCAGCCATAAGAATTTGTGCGACTTTTGCAGGAAAATTCTAAAAAAAAAGTCGCTGGATGTTTTAAGGAAGCAATTAAGAAGTTCCCTCCGACTTACTAGGCATTAGCACTAGCACTAACATAAAAACATTTTGAATTGAAGTTCACTTCAAGTGTCATTATCGTATAAATTTTACAAGAATTTTTCCCACAATTAAATTATAGAGTGTGAATGTGGGTAGAAGAAAAAAGAATAATATTTAGACATTTCAAACACTTGCATACATAGTTTACGTCTAACACTGAATACTCAAGAAGAGATTAGTAGTGGGATTGACCGACTGAAATTCTTGTGTTTATTTATTAAAAATGTTGTAAATGACGTTGAGTCAGAGGACTTCATAATTGCCAGGAAGGTCGGGTTGTGTTTGTGTCATATACACTTGAAATTGAATTGCAAGTCTTTTTCTATTACAGTCTTATATATATATATACGGAAACATTAACTAAGCCCTCTTCCAAGTTCCAACTCAGAATTAAATTGACTGGGAGAATTTGAAAATTGGTTCACGCAGACGCAGTCATATGGATATGATGACACATCACACATTGACTAAAAGAGAAGACATTCGATCTGTGAGCATAAAAACATTGACTACTATTCAAAGGAGTCAACAGCTAGGTATATTACTAACTACTCTTTTAATTTGTTCTTTTTCCACGTGGAAATTCATAACTATTTAACTTGTTTTTTTGTTTGCTGAACTATTTTCATGTACCGTCTATCATTTTATAAAAAACTGCAACTTATTTTCTAATTACTTATCTATTTTTTAAAAATTAATTTAAAATTCTAACTAAATAATTAGTAAATTCTATTTGATACATAATTGTACTCAGTCTCAATTTTTATAAAGTGGTACAAAAAATTATTGCCTATAACCCAAAACAAATGAGGGGAAAATCGTTAAACCCAACTACTATTATAGGCATTTACATGTCTACATCTTGTTTTCGTTATCAAAACTCACAAGGATGATAGGACATTGAAAAACATTTGACGTCAAAGAATAATAATCTATCCATTAAGTTTGCCTGTTCAAACCCTCAATAAACAACAAAAACATCTCCTACAAAGTTAGAAAGTAGCAAACATTACGTCTTCTAATTCGCTGTTCAAGTACTGTTGCATGGTATTAATTTATACGAGGTTTAATTAGCGGAGTAATCAATCATTTTTAGTCATTCGTCTCGATCTCGAAGTTTAAAATTTGCTTATTTAGAGATGCATGTAAGGGTGTGTGTAAAAAAAAAAAAAAAAAAAAACCAATCATGCATTTTTAATTCTTAACAACTCTCTAGAATTAAAGATTAATTAGTACTAAAAAAAAGAGTTGAAGATGGATGAGGCGTCCATAGAATAGAAGATAGAGTGAGTGTTGGATAAAATTACAAAATTGATGAGAATTATCCAAAACGAGTTGAATTAGAAGAAGTGTACATGTTTTTTAAATGGATTGGTCCCAACTCCCAATTTCGCAGGGAAAAAGAGTATCGGCCACTAGCAACTAGCAAAGAAATTCCATTCCACGTGGCAATACAGATTCCACCGTTCATCTAATCATCATTCCTTCAGTACTCTTGTATCCTTTTGTTTTTGGTCCCATATAATGGGGATATTGTTCCGTGTTCATTTTTGGTACCCTGACACTGAGTGATGACCTTGGATCATTGGATGGGTGGGAACTGGGAACTGGGAACTGGGAATGAAACCAACAACAACACAGCAGCACACATAAACAAAACTCTACTCTGCATTTTCTTAATTTAGTCCATTACCACACACACAGTCACACAGTGATATATATATATATATATATATATTATTAGGTAGCTAGATTAGATATGGAGGAGGAGGAGGGAGCAGGCAAGTCAAGGTTCAAGAGGGTTTGTGTGTTTTGCGGAAGCAGTTCTGGAAAGAGAAACTGCTACAGAGATGCTGCTCTTGAATTGGGCCAGGAACTGGTAACCATATCTAGATTAATTAACCATGCATGCAAAACATTTACACAGTTTGCCCAAAAGCAATGAGATATATATATTCATCTTGCTACAACAAAGATGCTTTCTTTTCCCCTATTGCTAATCATACAATTGAAATGGGTTTTCTTTTCTTCTTCCTCTTCCTCCGGTAGGTTTCAAGAAGTTTGGACTTAGTGTATGGTGGAGGCAGCGTTGGCTTGATGGGATTGATTTCTCAGGAGGTTCATCGTGGAGGAAGACACGTCTTAGGGTACTACTGTATAATAGCATATTCTTTAAAATATTTCTCATATGCATGTCCAGCAGGTTCATTCTATACTTAATTTCTTGTGCTGATTTCATTCTCTTTCTTCTTCTTCTTCTTCTTGTTTTACTCGTACGTCCTCAAGTATAATCCCCAGGACTCTTATGTGCAAAGAGGTAAGAAGAGTTTATCATCCAAAGACGAATCTTTTCGCCAATATTTGTTAATTTCCTTCCATCATTCATTAATTTTAGTTTTAAAACCATCATGACCACCCATGCTACAAATGAAAAGAAGGTTAATTGATAATAGTGTACACATGTTTGTGCCAATCTGCAGATAACTGGTGAAACAGTAGGAGAGGTACGACCAGTAGCAAACATGCATCAAAGGAAAGCTGAAATGGCCAGACAATCTGACTGCTTCATTGCCCTACCAGGTACCCCACCCCTACACCCCTTGCCTTCTTCTACTACTACTACTACTACTACTACTACTTCTTGATTGATTATGACTCAATCATCAAAATTCACAATTAATTAACTAATTAGGTGGTTATGGGACATTGGAAGAACTATTAGAAGTCATCACCTGGGCCCAGCTTGGCATCCATGACAAGCCAGTAAGGACAATACAGTACTGCTCCAACATTCCAATTCTTGTTGTGGTTTTGATTTGCCCAAATTATATAGGAGATCAGCCAACTTCAATTTTCTTGTTTAATTTTCTCTAACCATGCATGTTCATGTTCATGTTCATGTTCATGTTCATGTATATATAGGTAGGTTTGCTAAATGTGGATGGCTACTATAACTACCTACTAACCTTCATAGACAAGGCAGTTGAGGATGGTTTCATCAAGCCATCACAGCGTCAAATTATAGTCTCCGCACCAACCGCTAAGGAACTCGTTCAAAAACTTGAGGTATATAGCTTACCTTGACTTGTAGCCACTCATGTTATGTCGGAAAGGTTTCAAGTTTCTAACTTTATTATTGGAAATAATACATAGCCTACTGGTACTGCGGGCCGGGGCGGGGGCCATAATTTTTTGTTTGCTTATTAATGGTTTCTTGGATCCATAATTTTTTTTTTTGTTTTCGCTGTTTGCTTGTTTGGTTTAGGAATATGTGCCCGTGCACGATGAATTGGTGGCGAAGGCACGGTGGGAGGTTGAACAAGTGGAGCTTAACGCATCTTTGCAGTCTGAAATAGCTCGTTAGCTAGCTGTGCTGACAAAAGACAAAAAAGTTGTCCTCCTTTTTTTTAACTTCTCTTTGGTGTGTTTCTTTCCTTCTTCTTAAATATCTAGTACTAGAAGAGCTTATTCATTTCCACCTTTGAAAATTTGTATTTAGGGTGGGGGATAACCTTAGATATTGGTTTAGATAGTTTGCTGTTTTCTTTTTCTTTTTTTTTTATATGGAAAGAAATAGTAAAAGATGTCACTTTCTTTCCAATACAAATGTGCAGAAAAGAGAGTCAAAAAACAAAATATAGCAAGGCAGCCTTGAATTCTCCTCAATTCCTTGCCTATATGCATCATGGTAAAATGAGTAGCTGTGCATTTTTGTTGTGGTTTTGGTATAGAATAAGGGACTGAGTTGATTATAGTACTTGAATTGATACAGTGAAGGTGAGAGCGACTGATGAGTGATAAGTGGCCCAAAGTGCATACACTGCATCAACCCAATTCTAGAGGCCTCAACTGCAACTACTCGCACTCTCAAAGGCCACTTCCTATTTCTTCCTGGAATTTTCTTGCTTTCGTTTTTTCGTTTTTAATCGTTTCGAACTTTGCTTCTCAACGCTCTCCCTCCGATCATCTTTCTCGTGTTAGAACAAATGGATAATTGACGTTGCTTTTCTTCAAAAAATAGAAAAATTAGAAAAAGAAATGACACTTTGGACGCTCTCTGCTATAGAGGGTCTGGTCCATGGTCCAACTATAAGTCCTGAGAAGAGTTGTCTAAGTACCCAAACCAAACCGGCCTGGAGAGTGTGAAATCTTGTGGTGCATTTCTTGTTTTGGTTTACGATTGCTTGGAATACTATTACAACGTTTCCCTGAAATTTTGCTGGGATGAATGTGGCTTGTTCTGCAATACTGATTACTGTTTCTTATGATCAATACTTGATGGAAGTAAATGGGACACGAAAATCTCAATTGACAGTACTAAATGAGGAAGAATTGGTGATATTGTAATACCTTACTCTCACTGACTGTTTGATATATGTATTCTAGATGTAGTTCTTGATTTAGGATACTGTTTGATTATACTAATTAGCTTAAGCACCCGGGCAAGCACCTTCGACAGTAGATAAACTATAAATAAAAAGATGGTGTAGAGTTATTTCCTATGTGCTAAGTTATTGGAAGAATGCACCATCACTGTTAACCAGCAATGTGAACATTAGTTAAACGAGAAAGTTCACAACTTGAATATATAAACCATACATGTCAATGCTGTTACAAGTTACAGCATATATTCCGTTTTTGCTAGCCAAAAGTTTTCCAATTTTATTTTAGTGCAGACTGCAGAAGAATGACTTGTATTTAACTAAGATCGTACTTCATCCGAAATTTGATAGAGGCGAAGGAGAAATGAAAGAGCACATATTTATAATTAGATGAAAACTTCACCTTGTATTGATTTATGCTAGTCAACTTTAAGTGTAATATTGTACAGAGAGTAATGTATTGTATACTAATTTGGACTGGATATTTTGAAACAGTCATGCTAATTGAGTAATTGTGACTTGATCTAGTGGTTGAGAATGTTGAGAAGGGAAACTCTGGTTTTCAACAGATGCCTGAAGACAATTTCCAGAACCTGCTCTGATTCTTGAATGCTTGAATTGATTGCCTCGAGTTGTTTTAGTACATTTTGGATCTGTACAAGATTGTCTGACTTCTTATCATTCAAGAGCTGCAACTGAACTTGTATCTTCTCAATCGTAGCCATGCCCAAGTTTTCTTCACATGATGGTCCCTTTTGCTTCACTAACTTGGAAATCAAAGACCAACCCTTTGTCTGTGATGTTCTTGATTGAGAAATGAATGATAGGGTGGACTCTAAGACGATAAAACTGAGTTGTTGGATTTCTTTAATCAAGTTAACCAAATGGACTGTATCAGAGTCATCGTCTAGCACTGCCAAGGAGCAGTTCTCTGCTCTCTTCAGCTCTTTGTAACATTTGCTGATCATTTTATTCAAATGCTTTTTGGAGTTCATATATGTATCGACTTCCTTGGCAAATTCTCCACTTCTTTTCCTCCTTAGAGATGACTCAAGTTCCTGGACATTTTCCTTCATCTGTGAATAGATTTCTCTGACTGCACCACAGATGTCCAAAATCCTTAGAGATCCATCTAGAACCGCTTCTTCCCATCTGCCGAATCTCTCGCTAGAAAGAACTCGTTGACAGTGTGGCAACTGAAGTGCATCGTCTAGATACTCGTACAAATTCTTAAGCCCATCCAACTTTTGGCATGTTGATTCATGTGAAGATGATGATGCACCTTCAGATGACTTCAACCTTTGCAGATGCTCCTCAGCATTCGCCAGAAGAGGATGAGATGAAGAAGGCAAACTAATGGAACGAGCATGGCTTGAGAATTTTAGTTTTGGAACAGAGGTTGCCATTGTTGTTTTCCTTGGGTATAGTGTATGGAACTATTGGATATGAATGTCTAGCAAGTCTGCAGGGATGATGAAAAACCCAACCATTGTCCCTCTATTTATATAGCTGGTAAAGAAAAACAAAAGGAATCTCATACTCTTATTTGTCTAGTTGTAACAGCTGGATTAAGTTTTCTGTTTGTCCCAGTATGAAGATGCGTCCATTATTGAGATCTCAAATTTGCAGATATATTTATAATTGTTGCTGCAACCACCATTGATGCCCGAAGCCGATTGTGCTGCTTAATTGTTTTTCAGTTTTCAAAATTTATAAGCCTCACATGCATATCTTGGTGTCATGCAAATTGCTGGGGGAACAATAGGAATCTTTCACCCGCTCGTGGAAATTTTCAATTAGCAATGCCGATGCGTGCGTGTTCTTGACAATGATCAATTAGCCAAGCCTAATCCAAGAATTTACAATTATTGCAACCTCTATTTATATAATCATTTTTAGCACAATTTTCATTGTTGTTGTTCAATGCTAAAACCAGCAATGTGCACTCATGGTCATGGCATGTGTTTTTGGGCAAGAAACCGAGAATAACGCAGATGGTTTCTCTCTCAGGAAACAATCATCGTGTTCTACACGAGAAAAGCAAGTTCGTTAAACTCTCAGTTTCCACCAACTTTTAGTTTGCGGCCCTTGCGGGGTTTATTAAACTCTCAATTTTCCCTTGAATGATTCATGGTTAGGCTTCTTTCATGACTTCAATAGTATAAAACCTTTACAAGAAAAGTTGAGCATGAATGAATGATTTGATAGTATTTGATATGAATGTTTTTGTTAAAAAATACCCAAACAAAATAGTAACTCGTGAGGAAGTTTTTGGTTGTATTAAAACATAAATTTGTTAACAACTCATTGGCTAGAGTTTTTTTTTTTTTTTTTTTTGAGAAGAACTACAGTTTACGCTTTACTTTGATCGGTCTAAGAATCTTTTTTGATGATAAATACGCTAAAAATA
The DNA here is from genome assembly GCA_016586305.1 of Ophiorrhiza pumila. NCBI lineage: Eukaryota > Viridiplantae > Streptophyta > Magnoliopsida > Gentianales > Rubiaceae > Ophiorrhiza > Ophiorrhiza pumila. The sequence continues at coordinate 657,413 of BLIW01000010.1, read as the reverse complement.
TAAAATATTTACGTGCTTTGTTGAATGGATTCTGGATAATGTAGTTTCGCTATGAATCAACAAAAGTGCCAAACTGTGGCAGCGGGGTTAGATCGAGGCCATTCAGAGGTCAAAGAACTTGAATGAACGACTGCTAGAACTTCAAGATATGCTCATCTAGAACTTCAAGATATGCTCATCTATTTAGAACTTGGAAATTTCTAAATGCAAAAAATCATCTTCCGACAGGAGTAGGAGAGATCAATTTAGGTAAAATGTTTGATCTATTGTATTTATAATGTTTGATCTATTGTATTTATAATTTCAGACATGTGTCTATGTATGTATAAGTTTGTACAAGACTAATGTTTACAACAATTGAAATTGAAGGGGACAGCTTTTTCCAGCTAAATAAACTAATAGTTGAGAATGTTGAGAAGGGAAACTCTTGTTTTTAAGAGAATCCTGTAGACAATTTCCAGCACTTGTTCTACTTCTTGAATGCTCAAGTTTAATGCTTCGAGTCTTTTTAATATGTTTTGCATTTGTACAACATCTCCGTCTTTATTTGATTTCTTGTCATTTAAAAGTTGCAACTCAACTTCTATCTTCTCGATTGCATCTATATCTGAATCGTCTTTGAGCGATTCTCTCTTGTGTTGCAGTACCTTTGACACCAAAGACCAACCTTTTGGTTCTGATCCCACTTTTGATTGAGAAACGAAAGACAGTGTAGACTCCAAGACTTTAAGACTAACTTCTTGGACTTGTTTGATCAGGTTAACCAAAGTGATCACTGTGTCAAAGTTTTTTTCCAACACTGCAAGGCTGCACTTCTTCTCTGCTCTCTTCAATCCCTTGTAACATTTGCAAATCATTTTGTTCAAGTTCTTTTTGGAGGCCATATACGTCTCCACTCCACTGACCAACTCTCCGCCTCTTTTTCTCCTTAGAGATGACTCAAGTTCCTGTATACTTTCCTTCTTCTGCGAATATATGTCTCTGACTGCACCACAAATGTCCAGCAGCCTTAGAGATCCATCCAAAACCTCTTCTTCCCATTTGTTACATCTTTCGTGGGAGATAACCCGTTGACTTAGATGTAGCTGAAGCACATCATCCAGACACTCATACAAGTAATTGAGGCCACCCAACTTTTGGCATATAAATGTATGTGAAGACGAGGATTGTACTGTTTCAGATAACTTCAACCGTTGCAGATGTTCCTCAGCATTCGCAATAAGAGGATGAGAAGTGGAGGGCAAGCTAATAGAACGAACGTGGCTAGAGAATTTTGGATTTGGAACCGAGATTGCCATGTTTTTCTTGCACAAAATGTATTAACCAGATATGAAGTTTGAAGAGTAAGATGCCTTGGTAGATGTTGAAGAACCAGACTTCTCCCCCCTTGTTTATATAGGTGGTGAAGAAAACGAAAGGAATCTCCCTCTCTCTCTCTCTCTCTCTCTCTTTGTTACAGATCAACATGTCTTGCACTTGTTCCTGGTCTGTCTAATTCTTGTCAGATCGCAGAAGATGCATTGGGGTATAGAGATCTCAGTCACAGTTAAGCAGCTCGAATGCATGCAGTTGCCGATGGTGTTGCTTGTTTTTGTTTTGAGTGTATGACCACATGTTGTACGTGTACGTGCTGAAGACATCAGAAATCTTGGTGTCATGTTAATTGTCCAGGAACAACAGGAATCTTTACCTGCTGGAATTTTGATTCGAGTCTTTACGTGTGCATGCGTATTCAAGAAACCAATTTGTATCGAGCAATCGTGATGCTTAGCCAGGCTTGCATTTCAATTATTAATTCGTTCTAGTATGTCTTTGGGGGAATGACAATAGTTTTCTCACTGAAATCGCCACATTACACTCTGGCCACATCCACACGCGTGAGAGGAAACAAGTATTGTCATATTATACCAGAAGAATCAATTGATAATTTCATGGGGAAATTTTTTTTTGTTGATTTAGATCCAATCCAACACAGGTGGGGAATGACGAAGTCCTCGAGGACTGTTCTCGTGTAAGACACTTTTATTATTTTTGCTGCTAACGTCTCTAAAACAGATGGAATCATGACAGCCTTTAGGTTTATGGATCCATTAAAATGGCATGATGCTTCGGCAGTCCCAACATATCGACCATGTTTGATAAGGCTAACAGCATTGTTTAGTTCCATGGCAATACAGAAATATTGCATTTTTCTACATCAAAGGATCGCATCTTGGGCACACGAGTGTGCGACTTGCATGCCTGATTAAATAAATAACCAATTCATTCTATTCACTCAGTAATGCTTATTCTGCTTAAATGTTTAGAAACATGTGGAATATTGACAGCCCAGGACGATATGAATCATTATTCTCCTGTGGCTTGTTGTTTTACCAAGCAGGAACTATGGGGGAAGGAATCACATGAAAGATAAACGAAACTAACTGTCCTGCTATAATTTTTAATATTTGACTGCTCCCAGTAGAAAAGTTCAATATTTTTAATAATGGTTAATGGAGTGAAAGGATTGGGAAGCTATTAGAGCAGCAAAGGATGGGTATAGTTAATATAGAATTATTTTCAGTGTTCATGAACATTTTGCGGAAAAAAGGGTAAATTTCTCATGTTCTGTAAAAACTAATGCAGGTGCAAGAATCCAACGATGAGAGCATAATCCACACTGATTCTAAATTTGCAACCATGCCAACTTTCAAGATATTCTTTTAGTTTTATCAGTTACTTACATTATGGCATGAACAAAACTGTATCACTATGATCATAGTGATGAAATTGAGTAGGATTAATGGTTTAGTACATTAAGAAGAGAAACCCTTCTCTTGATCAAACTTTTGAACATGGTTTCTAAATTCTCTTCAAACTCCAGGAGGGCCAATTCTAGGGACTTCAATTGCTTCAAGAAGTTTGGTAAAGCGGAAGCATCGTTGTCATGCCTCTTCAATTGTTCCCAGGTCATATACCTCTTCTTCGTACTCTAAGAAATGACATTTTGGTCGCACAAATTTGGAAACCAAGGACCACCCTCCCTGCTTTGATCTTTCCTTTGTTCCGGATGCAAATGTTAGTGCAGATCGCAAGATCGAGAAACTAATTGTTATCTGTTTCTTTTAGCAAGCTTATGATAGTTACAAGGTTGCTATTCTTATTCAAGGAAGCTGAGGAGCAGTTCTTGTCAAGTTTCTTCAAATTTCTAAAGCACTTAGGCCATTTTGTCTATGTCCTTTCTCCATATACCACAACCATCAACTTTATGCATTAAACCAGAAACTCCACTTTCGTTTCTCCTGATGGATGACTCAAAATCTTTGAAAGATTCTTTCATGTGGAATAAAATGTCTCTAGTAGTGCCACAAGCATCCAATAATCCAGGGGATCCATCTAGGACATCTTCTGCCAATTTTTGCAGCTCTCCATTGGAGAGTTCTTTCTGGACTGTTGGGAGCTGAATCAAATCATTTACTCCTTTATGCAAACCTTTAAGTTTATTTAGATTGCTGCATAATGAAGACGCCGAGGTTGACGCGACATCAGAGACCTTTAACCTACTGGGATGATCCTGAATACCAGCTGTTAATGGATGATAACGAGATGGCAAACTGTTTGATCGAGTATGGCAAGTCCTGTTGATGGTTGCTAGAGAATCAGCCATCTTTTCTGCAGAAGAAAGACTCAAATAATAAAAACGCAACTTGGATACTGAGGTAAGATGTTCAAATCATATATCTCTTTGGCATTAGCCATATATAGGTTACTAACCAAAGCAACAGAAAGAATATTATCCAACTCACCATGCATGTTTCCTTCCTAAAATAAAAATGGTCATGCACAGATGCACTGCTCTGTCTCCTAAAGTTCAGACAAGAATTGATCCATTTCTTTTTCTCTCATACTTTGAGCTGATAAACACGAATCATACAGATCATATCAGGCTTAATGGATGTGTGAGTCTGACGAGGAAAAGAAGTTTTCATCCGCACGATGCCTAAGGTCAACACGAGGAAATAATAATTTGTTCAACATAAACAATGAGCTTAGCAATGAGCACACCCCAGATCATTACAATGAGCACATGGTTGTTTCCTGAGACAGAAACCAGCTGCGCACATTGCTGATTTAAAATTGCAAGAATGAAAAAACTCTGATGTACACGATTAAATAAATGGAATTAACCAGCAGCCAAATCATTTTTCTTTTGTGCAATTATAGTGTTTGTTTCTTCACGTGCGTGTTACAATTGCTGATCTGTGGGGAAGCATTGATAATTCTTAGTTATGAGTTCATTTTAGTACACTGCATACAAATGATTAATAAATGAAGTATACATCTGGCTAAGCATCACGATTTGATCAGTACATGGAACACGCAAGCACTCCTGTATGAAAAATTTCCACGAGCGGGTAAAGATTCCTCTTGTCCCCATCGGTAAACAATACACCAAAATTTCTCTGATGTTCTTGATTGCACAGTATGCGTGTGATGCTTTAATATAAACGAAAACAACCAGCACGATCAGCTTAATTATGCATCAGAGCTGGTGATCCATGAGCGGTAGTTGTATCAAACTATCATTGCTATACTTTACTGCTAATTGAGATCTCAATGCCGGCTGCATCTTCTGAGATCCGACAACAATGAAACAGTCAAACAGACATAAACATATGAAAAACTTCCTTAGCTGTAAGGACGAGATGTTGACAGAAAGATGATGAGATTCCTTTGGTTTTCCAAACCACCTATATATACAAGGGTGGAAGAATTTGGTTATTCAACATCTCCATAAGCTTTTAAGGCTTGTGCATTCACATCCAACTCTTCCATTCTCCTTAAAAAGAAATATGGCAATCACAGTTTCAAACCCAAAATTTTCCAGCCATGCTCGTTCCATTAGCTTGCCTTCCTCTTCTCATCCTCTTATCTCAAGTGCCGAAGAACATCTGCGAAGATTGAAGTCCTCAGGAGATGCATCCTCGTCTTCACATACTTTGGCATGCCAAAAATTAAATGGGCTCAAGAACTTGTACGAGTGTGTAGATGATGCGCTTCAGCTGCCTCTTAGTCAAGTTCTCACCCATGAAAGATCTGGCAAATGGGAAGAAGAGCTTTTGGATGGATCTCTCTGGTTGTTGGACATTTGTGGTGCAGTCAGAGACATCTATTCACAGATGAAGGAGAGAGTCCATGAACTTGAGTCATCCCTACGGAGGAAAAGAGGAGGAGAATTGCACAACGAAGTTGGCGCATATATGATCTCCAAAAGGCACTTGAATAAATTGATCTGCAAATGTTACAAAGAGATGAAGAAAACAGAGAAAAACTGCAGCCTGGCAGCGGTAAAAAAGGATTCTGAAACAGTGCCTCTTGTTAACCTGATTAAGGAAATCCAAGAATTCAGTGTTACCGTGTTGGAGTCCACTCTTTCTTTGCTTTCTCCATCAAAGGCCGGTTCGCCGAGTTCAAGAGGCTGGTCTTTGGTCTCAAAATTACTACAGCAAAAGAGAGCATCATCCGAAGGAGATTCAGATATCCCTGAAATTCAGAAGATAGAAGTTGACTTGCATCTCTTGAATAACAAGAAGCCATACAAGGACGGAGATCTCCTACAAATGCAAAATGTACTAAAAAGACTCGAGGAAATGGACTCCAACATTCAAGAATTAGCACAGGAGCTAGACGATGTCTTCAGGCTTTTGCTAAAAACCAGAGTTTCCCTCCTCAACATTCTCAACAACTAGAGAATAGAGTATAACAAAATCAGCATGGTTGTCCTAACACTATGGACTTCAGTTTTGTAAACATTAAACTCTGTACAAACTTGTAGTCATAGTACATTCTAAGACAAATGTCAGAACAGAAATCAATACAACAGTGAAACAGTTTCTCTACATTGATCTCCTATTTTCCTCTGGTAGCATTAGTATACCTTAAATTGCAAATTAAATCCTTGGCAAAGAATGCAACAACTAACATTGATTAACCAACTCATGCTTTATTGGTACAAGGTCCAGTTTACGATCGAGTTCAGACGTGGCCATGTTCATATGTTTATGTCCCAAAAACCGGTAATGAATTTTCTGTATCACTTTATAAGATTTTAAAATGTGTACAATCACTTATCCGCTTTGAATCGACTGTATCATTTAGTGTATCACTGTGTATAAATAAGTGGTAAATACATGTATCAAAATCTTAATAAGTGTTAAATACATGTATCAAAATCTTATAAAGTGTGATACAAATACAGTTCACTAATCATTTAATAGGGTTTTAGTTTTATCTAAAAGTATTCGTATAACAACACTTATTAGAGAGCTATAAGTAGAGTGATATAGCAAATGGTACACAAGATCCAAAATCCCCCCAAAAAAACCATCATTCAATAGAGCTGCTTCAGCCCTAATCAACATAATTTCATCTATGATGAAGCCATAACTTCTCCTTTCAGAAGGATCTTTTTGTTCCTATTCTCATGTTAAGCTTTCCATGATCAATGGGCTTTCCTGGCTCCGTTCAGTAGTGGGCCTTCCTATATGGGCTTCGTTAGCATTTACTTCGAACATTTTTTGAGTCCAAACAAGGGCAACTGGGCGAGATGTTTTCTAAACGTACAGCCATTGGATCTGAGTTGTTTTCTGGATGATTTGGGAAACCAGTTGAAGGCATTAGCATGGGCCGAGGAGTCCAAAATTTGCTTTAAGTACGGGCCTTACTTATTGTATACACCGAGACAACTAAAAAGACGTTTAAAGTGAAAATATAATACAAAAACTTTTGTGACTGTATCATGTATGAGATGTGATACGTGAACTATACCTTATATACTAATTTTTTATAAGTTATACGATAATATTTAATATTTTTTATGCTAATACGCTTTTTTTTATAGCTCATCTTTGATACTTTCTCTATTTTTTAATAAGTGTCGTTTTAAAGATGAACATAATAATTAAGTTATACGATAATATTTAATATTTTTTATGCTAATACGCTTTTTTTATAGCTCATCTTTGATACTTTCTCTATTTTTTAATAAGTGTCGTTTTAAAGATGAACAGAATAATTAAGAAAATGAATAAATTCTCTTATTTATGCATATTTATAATTATAACTTTCTCTTTTTTTTTTTAAATATCATTACATAGATAAATGAGATTAAGAATAAAATTAGAATTTTTTAGCCATTTTGTATTAAAATTTGTAAAATAATAATTATTTGAAAACAAAAAATATAACCTAAAAATTTATTAAAGAATTGAGGTAGTATTTGATTTTACGGGGGAATGAACCAAATAACGAAATATCAAATACATAGTGCGGTCGAGTTTAGAGCGATTGCCAGCTGAAGCACAAACGAACAAAAAGAAGACAAAGCGCGCGCCCCGCCATTAGCCATTAACCATATCTGGATAGCATTAAAAACACGTAGAAGCAATCCAAGCAACTCCCAGATACATGGCTTATATTGAAGCGCAAAACCAAACTTAAATAAATCACTAATTTCTCATACTCTTCCACACAAATTTCCAAATTCAAAGTAGGAAAAGTCTCCCTCTAGAAAGCATCAATCTTTACACTGAAATTAAAGCTCAATAGTAGTAATCTCTCGTCAATAGAACTTCAATTCCCATGGCTTCAACAGCCAACCATGTTCTCTCCTCCAACTTCTTTAGCTCTCAAATCTTCCTTTCCCCTCCAACTCCTAAAACAACAACTAAATCTTTGCCCAGAAAAATTCTACTCCCCCAATCAATTCTTGAAAAGAAATCTAATTATTCATCACAATCCTTGAAGGGTATCCCATCAAAGGCCACGTTAGCTGCTCTACTGTTTTCCTCAATCGCCCCACAAGCTTTGGCCATAGATTCCCCTCCAACCCCACCTCCTGTGATTGAAGCTGAATCCCCACAATCCAATCTTTCAAACTCATCTCCATTTTCCCAAAATCTAATTTTGACTGCTCCACAGCCCCAAGCTCAGGCCTCCTCTGACCTCCCCGACGGCTCCCAATGGAGGTACAGCGAGTTCTTGAATGCAGTCAAGAAGGGTAAAGTGGAAAGAGTGAGGTTCAGCAAAGATGGAAGTGTCCTTCAGCTCACCGCCGTGGATGGCCGCAGAGCTACTGTTATTGTGCCCAATGATCCGGATTTAATTGACATTTTGGCTATGAATGGAGTTGATATTTCGGTTTCCGAGGGTGAATCTGGCAATGGCTTGTTCAATTTTATTGGGAATTTGCTTTTCCCGGTTCTTGCTTTTGCGGGGCTGTTCTTTCTTTTCCGGCGGGCCCAGGGAGGCCCTGGTGGTCCCGGTGGCCTAGGTGGTCCTATGGATTTTGGCAGGTCCAAGTCCAAGTTTCAGGAGGTTCCTGAGACTGGTGTGACATTTGCTGATGTTGCTGGAGCTGATCAGGCAAAATTGGAATTGCAAGAAGTGGTTGATTTCCTGAAAAACCCTGATAAGTACACTGCACTCGGTGCAAAGATCCCAAAAGGGTGTCTTTTGGTTGGACCGCCTGGTACAGGGAAGACCCTTTTGGCTAGAGCAGTTGCCGGTGAGGCTGGTGTCCCATTCTTTTCATGTGCAGCTTCTGAATTTGTGGAATTGTTTGTGGGTGTGGGAGCTTCTAGAGTCAGGGATTTGTTTGAGAAGGCAAAAGCTAAGGCACCTTGCATTGTGTTTATTGATGAGATTGATGCTGTTGGAAGACAGAGGGGAGCTGGGCTTGGAGGTGGAAATGATGAGAGAGAGCAGACTATTAATCAGCTTTTGACTGAAATGGATGGGTTTTCAGGGAACTCAGGTGTTATAGTCTTGGCAGCAACTAACAGGCCGGATGTTCTCGATGCTGCACTGTTGAGGCCTGGAAGGTTTGATCGCCAGGTTACTGTAGACAGGCCTGATGTCGCTGGCAGAGTCAAGATTCTTCAGGTTAGCTCTAGTTTCGCGCTTCATAGACAATTTATGGTTTTCCTTTCTTTTGCCAGTACTTTCATTTAAATGACTAGACTCATTCACGGGATATCGAAAATGACTCGGCATGTGCTTTAACAATGAAGCAAGGGTCAGTCGGAGTCCAATTTAACAGCTGTACATGGAATATATTTGGAAACACAAATTCTTGATGAGCAAAGTCTGTTAATTTTGACAACTAGGTACTATAATTTAATATTTTGTTGTCATCTGCTAAAAGGATCTGCTTAATGTATCCAGAATGTTAATTTGGATAGCATACGAGGGAGAAATATTATATGCATTTGACCTTCCTGCTTTGTGTTCTGGATACTTGTGCAACTTTACTGATTATGCTTCTTATCTCTTAATGTCTTATTGCTGTTCCCATCTCCCTCAGTATTAAATTCTGTGCAATGTCCAGGTAGAAATAAGTTTGATTCATTTATTTCGTGATTTTACCTCTATCTCACTTTTTCTTGCAGGTTCATTCCAGAGGAAAGGCTCTTGCAAAGGATGTGGACTTTGAAAAGATTGCCAGAAGAACACCTGGTTTCACTGGTGCTGATTTGCAAAATCTGATGAATGAAGCAGCCATTCTTGCAGCCAGGCGTGATCTTAAGGAAATAAGCAAGGATGAGATTTCTGATGCTTTGGAGAGAATTATTGCTGGCCCCGAGAAGAAAAATGCTGTTGTCTCAGATGAGAAGAAGAAGTTGGTTGCTTATCATGGTATGGGAAAACCAATTTACTGTCTGTTAGTAATCTTTTGCTTCTGATGATATTATGGTTTCATGCTGTCGGAAACATAACTTTGGTCAATATGCATCACAGAGGCTGGGCATGCTTTAGTTGGAGCGCTAATGCCTGAGTATGATCCTGTTGCCAAAATCTCAATCATTCCTCGTGGCCAAGCTGGTGGTCTAACCTTTTTCGCTCCAAGTGAAGAGCGGCTAGAGTCAGGATTGTATAGCAGAAGCTACCTTGAGAACCAGATGGCTGTTGCCCTTGGTGGAAGGTTAGTGAGGCGTGCTGCCTGCTTTAGTATTGGTTTCAGTTGACAGGAAACGCATTTTCTGCATTGTAGCCAACAGCAGCATAGTTTCAATTAAGTATAAAAAAAAGGATTTAATGCATCTGGATTGCATGTCTATAACTAGTTTGTAAGTTACTATAGTGATCATAGTACTGAAAAACACAAATGCATCATTATCGGTCCTTTGCTTTTGTTGATGTTCCTGCAGATTATAAAGCTTGCTTCTCTTTATAGAATTAATTTATAGGAAAACTTCAAGAGTTTTGTTCTTTGGAGTTTGGCCAACCTGTCACCGATCACTGAACAGTAGATACAGTCAGTAATTATGCATTCTCACCTCCATCATGCAGGGTTGCCGAAGAGGTTATTTTTGGATCAGAAAATGTTACAACAGGGGCGTCTAATGACTTCATGCAAGTTTCACGGGTAGCAAGACAGATGGTTGAAAGATTTGGTTTCAGCAAAAAGATTGGACAAGTTGCTATTGGTGGACCTGGTGGTAATCCCTTCTTAGGTCAACAGGTTGGTGGTTCGTACTGATTTCCTTAGATATAGTTAGTCTTTTGAAAAATCAGAATTTGAATTGATGCTAAGCACCGCGATAAATTTGCAGATGTCATCCCAGAAAGACTACTCCATGGCAACTGCCGATGTGGTGGATGCAGAAGTTAGAGAGCTGGTAGAGAAGGCATATTCAAGGGCCAAACAAATTGTTAACACCCACATTGACATTCTACACAAGCTTGCTCAACTGCTTATAGAAAAAGAAACAGTTGATGGTGAAGAGTTCATGAGCCTATTTATTGATGGCAAGGCTGAACTATACGTAGCATAGTGTAACTCCCAAGCCCCAAACTTTGCTGTATTACAAGTTCCAAGTAAAACTATACACATTGAGAAATTAACTATTATTTTGACAAAGCTCAAGTAAAAATTTTATGAGCATATACCTCAATCGAATATATGTATCTCCCTCTATATTGTACATTTTGAATGGTAACACAACCTCAAACCAAATGATACATAATGACAATGCATTGTAACAACACATAGGAATGAGTCACAGTTACAAAAGAATGGTACAAGCGTCATGATCCTCTCCCACCTCGTTGCCTTTTTTCCTCTAGCATAGCAGCCTCATTCAACATATCAGCTGCGTCTTTGTGCATGTCTAGCTTGGCAAGGGCAACCGCCTGCATGTAGAATGCTGTAGACCAATCTGGGTACACACATTGTGCCTGCATTGCATCTCGAAGAGATGCATCGGGTTGATCACTCATCAGATAGCAAAGGCTCCGCCGTGCATAAACAGTTGGTGAGACCATGGTGCCCACATCTACGAACTGCACATATTATCAGAAATAAATCACATGCCCACTGAATAAATAAACCACTGCTTTGCTCAAATATCCGCTCAGTTTATCTTCTTGTGCATGTCAACTAACACCAAAAGAAAGGGTAAAAACGAACAGCTTTCACGGAGCATCACAAATTAACTGCTTGCAGGATAAACGGGAAGCATCAGTATCTCTGAAGGAACCTAACAGAAATTCATCTGAGGGTCTAAAAATGAAAATCTCTGTACTGATGCTCCCAAAAAGTTGTCTCCAACAAAGATATGAGAAGTTCATCTACTTCTTTCACAAGCATTTATTAATTTACTTCAGTATCATATATTTCAGCAGCTAAATCAAAAGAATGTGAAAAAAATTGACATCCTCATGAGATCCTGGGAGAACTATTAAGTCTCAAGACAGAAAAATGTACTCAGCAACTTCAAAGAAGGCCAATCAAATCATGGCCAATCACTAACATCTTACCCCACTTGTAAAAAAAAAATAATTACCTGAGAGTAACAATCGATGGCGGTTTTAAAATCTTTATCTCGGAATGCTAAGTCCCCACGCTTCCTTGCCTCCAACATGTCTCTCATTTGTTGAGTCCACTCTTGGAAGGATAACTGCAAATTGGCTAGGAATCCTTTAGAATATAAATGTGTTAAGCAAATTAAGTATTGCATATTATAGCTCAGAAGAATTACCTCATTGGTACCTTCATCATCTTTATAGTGTATTGCAACCAAAATCTGATGAATAGCTGTGAGATCCATCCGGGAACAAGCATCACCCATTGGTGAAAGAGGGTGCTGAGGAGTAGCGGGTGCCTCATCATGTTTGGGGATTCCAAGCATCGCATGTGATGGAACCTGCATGCAAGAGTTCACTCTGGGTAAACTAGCACAACATAACCTCTGATGCTGACAAAGTTGACAGAATATATGCAACTGCCAAGTATTCGTTCTATATAAATATGAAAATTCTCCACCTAGAAACCCCCACCCGAGAGAGAGAATGCTCTCTATATGGCCTTGTGACCTCACATATTACATAGAAGTGCTGAAAGCAGATGGGTCGTATGCTCTCAGAAAGTGCTCCAAAACAGACTAAAAACATTATACTGATACAACCAAAGAAAATGAAGAGAGAGCATGACACAATAAGGCTGGATTACTTTCAAAATCCTATTACAAGTAACCACATAAACGATGCATCTGAGAAATCAAATATCACCCACTTTAAAAATTGGCAGATGAGTATTACTTGATGAGTTCAACTCACATCAGATTTATTTTGCAGTGGAGCAAGAGTTGCAACAAGATCTTTAGTGTTGGGACGATCCCTAGGTTCGTATTGCAAACATTGGGAAGCAAGATCAAAAACCACAGTTGCCTCCTCAGTTGAGAAGTTTCCCTCCAAATGTGAATCCATCAAGAGAAGTATGTTTTTGCCTCGTATCATATCAAGTGCCTGACAAAAAAAATGTTATCGACTGAGAGCAAATTTGACTAGGAAAAGAGAAATAAAACAGGAGACTTAGGATATCTGTTTCTCATTTGAAGAATTTGAAGTTTGAGCCGAACTTATTGAAGAATATCACGTGTGGAGTCAAAATTAAGGTCTAGAAAAGTTTTACAAGGACATGAGGGATGGGAAAATATATTACTGGTCACTAATAAGTAACAAGATTGGAGATTGGATACTCTGTCTAGAACTATCTAGTTTTATTTTAGCCAATGTTCAAAACAATGTAGTTTCACTAAAAATAGAGTCTAAAAGTATAAATATCAGTAAATCACATTGCAATTATTAAACCCTAACAAAATATCCCATCTCATGTGATTCACACACGCATCTGTGAGCATATATGCACTCATTAAGGATGCATCTAAAATCTAATTATAAAATTTGAGCAATCACATACCTAGGGGAGTGGTTGATGAAGGAATTTTGGCTATAGTTTCAGGAAATTGGGAAGGTACTTCTGAAAAAATGAGCATTATAATGGTACAAGATATACATTACTTACATGGCTAGGAGGGATATGCTTTCCACTGAGAAGATCTAGAAGGACAGTTCCGAAGCTAAAAACAACACTTTCTTGGGTGACCCTCCCTGCAATTAGAGATAAATTATTGAACACTCAATAATATTACAAGAAGCAGAGCCTTCACATGAGTTAAGAATATTAAGCATGTAAATTTTATCAAAGGAAATATATGTACATTCAAATTCCATATATCGAATCGCCCTGTTGAGCAACTCTGATAATCCAAACTAGCTGCTAATTATATGAAAATGCACATAAGTAAATGCAAAAATTTTGGCATAGAAGATGAATTATTATTGAACAGAACAATATGGGCTGAGCCATTATAGTCAACCGTGCAAAGACTTATATCATTCAATATTTACTTTAGACACATGAGAACCATGCATCCACCCTCTAGACACAAACTAACGGAAATCTGGATTTCTCTCAGCCACATAATGAATAAATAACTATGAACAACATGCATTCTCCAATAATCAAAATACCGGTTCTATGTCAGCCATGATCCAAGTTCAATTTTATCATGGTTCGGCATCATGAAGAAGAAATCATTATTCAACAGAAGAACAACATTTCATGGAAGTTGAATCTCTCCCAAAGATAAACTATCTCCTTTAATTTAATTCTTTAAATATAAAATATATGCATCCGGCATTTAAAAATCACTCCATAGCAATTATATAAACCAAAGAAATAGACAATGTTTCTCGAGCAAATAATGAACCAATTGCAGCAAACCCCACATCACACAGTTGTAAGCAACCGTATAATCATGGAGAAAGAAAGTTAAAAAAGAAAAGATTAAAAAATATCACCATTTCTTAGATACTCAGGAGGCGTATATGCAAGATTTGTGCTGTAACTTTTCCCATCCCGGCTGTTCTTCATTAATCCAAAACAAGAGAGCCGTGGATCACCATTCTGCCAGAAAGATCAACCGCATCAATAATTTTCTCTATCTAAAACCAGATGCCACTACACAACTACTGCTACAGGGCATGAAAGAAAGTAAACCCATGATTAAATAATGACTAACACAGGTAGCGAACACCATATCTTCATAGTGGCAGGAAAAAGACAAAGTCAGAAAAGAAACATAACAACACCTCATCAAAGAGAACCCTATACGCGTTCAAATCATGGTACAATGGACGTCCTTCTGTACTGCAATAATCAAGTGCCTCAGCAATATACAGAGCCACTCTTAAACGCATGGCCCATTCAAGAGTTTGATTCTCCCCTGAGAAGAATAAATGAAGTTTGAGTATAAATCAAGGCAAGATGAAATTGAGAGCATGCTGTCAGCACTGAAAAGCTGGACGAAAACAGCAAAAATACAATTATCTTTCTCGACTTAAATGGATAGAGCAACAAAGAAAAAGATAAAGAAAATGTGGCATATCACAAGCAGGAAATGACAAAAAAAAACAAGGATGTGCTACCCAGCCTACGGGAAATAAGTGGCATCTGAAAGAATGCACGAGAACATTTGACATAAAAGTATACTTTTGTAAAGTTTAAAACTATTCCAACCAGTAGAGATAATGGGACTTCGAAGAAATGCCGTCTCATATTTCTAAGAAATCTGTAGTAGCTAAATACCTAGAGAATTTTTGTCATTCACATAAACTATAAAACAAAGAAATAAACGAATCACAGATGCCTTAACATAATACCATAGTCTTTGAACAATTCCCTTTTACTTGTATTTAAGGATTAAGACAAGCTTCAAATAATTTCTTCCACGAATTTGAAACAAGAATCATCTTCAAATAACATGCTTATGAGCCAATGACCTTAGATACAAGAATATCTGGTTGAACCAAAGCAATTTTCAATTATTCAGAGCTCTTCTTTCTATAAAGTTTCTATTTTGGGAAAACACTCGACTAGGACAATAATGTTCCTCCCACTTCCAGCATTTTGGATAAACGCCTCATTATTTAGACAAATCCGACAGATGAACAAAAGAAAGAAAAAAAAAATGCTCGAACTAAGTTCCCAAACTGAGATAGAGTTGAATAAACGGATACAAGCCAAAAGTTGCAACTCATAACAATACATAAATATGGACTGAAAATTGCATAAGGAAAACACAAAAAAACAAAATAAAAATGAAACCATCAAAACGAAAACATACAGTGAAAAAGATGTTTGGCGAGTGTATCATTAGGCATAAACTCAGCCACAAGTAGCCTCTCATCACCCTCGCAGCAGTACCCAATCAAGTTTGCCAGCCTCTTATACCTCAATTTCCCAACACCACGAGCCTCCTCCTTCAAATGAAACACCATTAAATATGCTTCAAAATCAAATCTTTCGAGAACATGATGAAATAAAATGAACCAATTCAATAAAATCCTCAATACACAAAACCCAAAAAAAAAAAAAACAGTAAAGATTAAATTTTTAGAAGTACCGCAAACTGTTTATGGTCGGGCCAGGCCATTTTAGTAAATTTCTTAACAGCGATCCAACGGCGATTCTGTAAACGACCTTTATAGACTACATTTGGAGCTTTCTCGCCGCTCTCCGAGACTATGAAATCGGAGCTGAAGTTATTGGTAGCTGTTTTGAGCTCAGCGAGCGAGTATTCAGAGAAGCCTGGCACGGCTCCACCTCCTCCGTCGACAGAGGCGGCGGTCCCATTAGAAGAACGAGGGTGGTGGGGTTGGCCAAAGTGGTGTTGATCCTTGTCGGAGCGAGAGTCACTAGGGGAGGATTGGCAACAGCCCATGACTCAGTGGAGTTGACTCACCAAAGAAACAGCAAGTTTCCTTTTTTGTTTATCCTAAAACTAATTAAAAAATATATAATGATGGTACTTTTTCACTTGTTTTTTAATTTTTAGACAGCTAAGAGCACGAAGAGGAATTCCTCCAAAACTAAAGAAAACTAAAAAGAGTCGAACTATGTTATGCAAATACGTATAAAATGGATATCAGCTCAGAAATTTGTTGGTGCGGCTTTACTTTACTGCTTAGTGTGTAAAGGGATCCAAAGATGAGAAAAAAAAAAGAGAGTCGAGTTTTTGACATTTTGTTTGAGAGACGTGAATGTGAATGATTGATGAAGGAATGAAATTTGGTTGTAAATGGGGAAAGCTTTTGCTCTCTTTGAGGTTTTAACTGTTGTTGTGTTTTCGTTTTCTTCTTGTTTTTACTACCGTCAATAGCACTGCATCAACTTTAATATCTTGTTTGTTCGTACATTGTTTACTTCGTTTGTTCCTCAAGGAGTTATTATGAATAAGTTGATAGTATCTAATTAATTAACTATTAAAAATATGGATTAAGTAGAATTGGCAAAATTACTCGACCCCAATAAAACCCCTGCAATTCCGCAACATTTTGAGGGTCTATTTTTTTTTGGAAGAAAAACGACATATACCACTTTGAGTGTATTAATGGAAATTTTAACAATTACGTCAGTGGATCTGTTTCTCGTTTACTTTCCACTTAAATTAAAACTATGTGAGGATCGTCGGTAGTTTTTTGTTATTTAGCACATTGGGTAGATTGATAATAGATAATTACGGATAATATGAGGGCGAATATTAAGATATACGGTTGTAATTTTAGTATTGTAGTTTAATTATAATAATAATAATAATTACTGAATCAGCTTATGGAGGCCATGAATGATTGAATGAATATTATGAATGATGTATACAAGCAGCAAGCAGACCTCCTCAATCAAAGTTGCAAACAAGAAAGTACCAGTCGTCGTCGTCGTCATCATCATCATAATCATATATGATATATGCCGACTTCTTATTCTTCTTCCTCCACTTGAAGTTCCAACATGTCTTGTGATGAAGCTCAAATCTGTACTTCTGGAAATAAATGGCTGAGCTGAAATAGTCCGAGCTCCAAGCAATATATTCTCCTTTTCTTATCTACAAAAAAGAATAGCGTTAGAGTAAAAGCCCGAGGTGATCCTCGGGAGTTCCACTCCGATGCTAAAGTCAGTAAAAGTTGTATATCTTCTTTAAATGATATTCACGTATATATAAAAAGTGAGTTTTGTTAACGTTAAACTACCTTACACCTTTTTCTCCTTGAGATGTGTTCAATTGTTATAACTGCTTTTGACTTATCCCTACATATTAGGGAATATTTGAATATTTGTTACATCAATACCTCCTCAGGTCGGTATAAATATTTTTATTCCGACCTGATATGAACACTCAAATATTTCCGAGCTGATCTCCTTGATCCTCATCATGAAAAAATGATGCTTTGATATCAGAAAAGATGAGAGAATAACTTCTGATCTTAAATCCTTGTACGCTTTTCTTCACCATTTCCAGAATTTGTTATTTTTCCCCAGAGTTTCTTCTTGGAGATTCTAATAAAATTTCCCTTTTCTGAAGTTTCTTTATTTCCTTATAATTCTTTACAAGGAATTCACCTCGGGAATTTTGTCGTAGTTGTTTTATAGATTTTCACAGAGATCTTTTCTCCGGAATTGCCATACCAACATCAAAAAGCTTTATCAACTTACTACATCTCAAGAAAAGAATACTCCACTAATAATACTTCCTTAAATTCTGAAAATTCCGAGTTCTTGGGATAGATTTCCCATCCATTCTTGACATCGTGCTTGACCTTATTTGGTTACAAATCCGAGCTTTAATCTTTCTTTCGAGGCAATTCAGTAATGAAATCAACTAACGCGTGACCTTTAATCGCTGTTCGGAGTTTGAAAGTAATATCATATTCTCCGAGCTCAATAGCCCACTTGGATAATCGTCCGGACGCCAAATGTTGCAACTCAACTATTCACCTCGGGAATTTATGACCGAGCTAAGGAGTTTGTCGACCTCCGAGCTAAGAAGTTTTAAGACCGAACTGAAATAATCCGACCTTCAGCGCTAAGGAGATTTTTGACCGAGCAGAAATAATCCGACCTCCAGTGCTAAGGAGTTTTTCGACCGAGCTGCAATAATCCGACCTCCGGTGCTAAGGAGTTTTTCTTTGTTCTAGTTTTACTGTATTTTGGGTTCCTATTTCCCAAAATTTTATTGACATTTTATCCTAAGAGATTTTGTCCCTGGATATGGATGTTTTGTTTCCCTAGAATTTTGTTCTCGGGATTTTATCACCTTTGTTTCTCTAGAGATTTTTTCCCTGGAGTAGTTGAATATTTTCCCCAAAATTTATTCTCGGGGTTTTGTGTCATTTGCTTTTTCTAGAGATTAAGTTCCCCAAAATTTTGAGCTTGCCACGTATGTTGGGATTTTTCACAGAGATCTTTTCCTCCGAAATTCATCACCAAAGATATTTTATTCAAAAAGAACTGACTTGTTCTTATTACATTATTGAATAAAACTCCCGAGCTAATAATACTTCAAACTCCCGAGCTCAAAATATAAAAAATCCCGAGCTCATAATACAAAAAAGCCCGAGCTCATAATACTTTAAAAAATACCGAGCTCATAATACTTCAAAAAATCCCGAGCTCATAATACTTTAAAAAATACCGAGCTCATAATACAAAAAAGCCCGAGCTCATAATACTTTAAAAAATACCGAGCTCATAATACTTCAAAAAATCCCGAGCTGACAAAGCCACGAAATTCCGAGCTGATAGTACTTCAAATTTCCGAGCTGACAAAGTCTCGAAATTCCGAGCTCTAATAATTCTTCAAACATAGTTGACCAGATATATCCGAGCAGCACGCATACGTTTTGGCCGAGCTGAAACTTTATCCTCTGGTAGATTCCCCGACCTTAAAATATAAATCGGGGTCATCTAATTTTCGGTTCTTTTGTCTGCCTCTTCTCCTTTGGCGTACTTCTCTAGTCGGTCCATCAGTTGTTCCATATCACATGGTGGATCAGTGGCCATCTTTTTATAGAAACGTCCAGGTCGTAATCCATTGAGAAATGCCCCCACCAGAACATCTTCAGAGCAATTTTTCACTTGCAAGCTTTCGTCATTGAATCTACCCATATAACTCCGAAGGGACTCACTCTCTCCTTGACAAAGATTTAGTAACTCTGCCGTAGACTTGTCAAATTTCTTACGTTGCAAAAATCGGGTAAAGAAAAGATCACATAATTGAGAAAAGGAAACCACACACCTTGGCCTTAAGCCTTCATACCAGAGACGAGCTTTTCCTTCCAGTGTGGTAGGAAATGCCTGGCACTTTGTTTCCTCTGGTGCCTTCAAGAAATCCATTGTGGATTCAAATCTGTGAATATGATCGTTAGGATCCGTGTCCCCCGTATAAGCCTGCAGCTGTGGTAACTTAAACCGTGGAGGTAGAGGAAAATCAAAGATCTCTTTTGATAGGGGGCTGTTTCTCTTGGGTCTTCTCTTTCCAGGATTTCTACCCTCATTATTGTTTGTATTTTCCCCACCTCCAGTTCGGGGAAATGGATGCGTCTTAGATTTCCCTTCGTTTTCTCCATCGCACTCGGCATGGATCACCAGAGGTGTTTTCCCCCGGACTTTCTGCTGCTCATCTTTCTTCTTCCGGGCCTCCTTAACCATAGCCTCCATTTGATCGTAATGTTCAACAAATATTTTCATCATTTCCGGAGTGATGTGATTACCTTCTTGTTGCGATTTCTCTGGATCCTTCTGGTGAGATGGTGACGATTGTCCTTCTCCTTCTCGCCTGCTAGTCTGAACATTTCTTCTCATTGATCTTGTGTTTGCCATCACAATGATAAATTTGTTGTGTGAACCTTTTGTTTGGTTCCCACAGACGGCGCCAATTGATGAAGCTCAAATCTGTACTTCTGGAAATAAATGGCCGAGCTGAAATAGTCCGAGCTCCAAGCAATATATTCTCCTTTTCTTATCTACAAAAAAGAATAGCGTTAGAGTAAAAGCCCGAGGTGATCCCCGGGAGTTCCACTCCAATGCTAAAGTCAGTAAAAGTTGTATATCTTCTTTAAATGATATTCACGTATATATAAAAAGTGAGTTTTGTTACCGTTAAACTACCTTCCACCTTTTTCTCCTTGAGCTGTGTTCAATTGTTATAACTGATTTTGACTTATCCCTACATATTAGGGAATATTTGAATATTTGTTACATCATCTTCCATCAAATAATGCATTTGAGATTGAGTACAACGAATCTCTGTTAATCCTCCTCTAATGAACAATTAATAGTTAATACTCTCTTCTCTAGCAGTGGCATAATGGCATTACATTTCAAAGTTGAATGAATGTTGACGCCATTATCATCAAACAATCAAAATTTCAAACTATATATTCAGGCTTTAATGAAGTCTGCGTTTTTTGAATTAAACAGGCTAAACAGCTAGTCAGCCCCCATATATTATATATATATATATATATTGAATTAATGATGATATACTCATATACATCATACATGGATCCCCATCCCCCACGTGAGATCCAGCTTGTCTTTTGGAGTGTCTGATTCACAGTTGAACGAAGCGAACCTCTAGTTCAACCCGTACACACGCACTTTTGTCTGGATTTGCTATACGTACAAAACACCACACTAATCTCCACACTCCTCATCTAATTAAGTTTTTTTTAATACTAATTATTATTCTTTTTTCTGTTTTAGTTGGTGAACTTATCTATGCATTCATTTTAATTTTGTTTAGTATTAATAATCATAGAAATTTGCTATATATTCTTGTTTTTGTTTAAGCTATGCAATTAATATTTGAACACAAAATGATGAATCTAACTCATCATGCATGTGGATGAAGTTGAACAATACTCACTTAAATATTCTTAATAAGTGTCGTTTTAACTTATATTTTTTGTTCTCAAATAAGTGTTATTTTATAAATATCGATGCAAAAAATCTAAAAGGTTATAATTTTACCATTTATCATATTTATCTATGTAATGTTATGTAAAAAAGAGAGAAAAAGTTCTGGTTATAAATATAGGTAAAAAAAATTAAAATTTATTAATTTTCTTAATTAATATATTCATATTTATAAGAGCAAAAGTCAAAAATGGTCACTCAACTATTACCAAATCCGCCTTTTGGTCACTCAACTATTAAATTGGCCAAAAAGGTCGTCCAACTCTGTAAACGTATGATTCTTTGTCATTCCGTCCATTGATTCCGTTATCTTTTTCAAAACCGTTAAATAAGAGGATATTTATGTCATTTACATATTAAAACTATTTAATAATTTATGTTTTACAAACCTAAACGTTATATATATTAAAAAAAAGAAAAATCAACACATAACCATCCACCCATCACCATCACCACCACTGCCATCTCCACAGCCACCCATCACCACCACCACCGCCACCCATAACCGTCCGCCGCCCATCACCATCACCACCCTCGTCTTACCATATGAAACCACAAAGCAAATCCAGTAATCACCATTGTCAAAATCACAAAGCAAATCTTCAGGCGCACACGAAGTTCGACATGTCGGCCCAAAACAAGATTATATGGGAGTGCAGCATCAAAATTCCACACAAGTATGTGCAAAAGCAACAGAGGATTTTATGCAAGTAGCTTGTTATTCCCTAAATATATATATATAAATTAGTCTGTTTTTGTTTTTTGGAATCTTTTTTGTGTTTGGTTTGGTGGGCTCACACAGAATGAATGGCGGGTTCGGATTTGGAGGAGAAATTCGTGATGGGTTGGATCAAACTTCATTAACGTCGTCGCCATCATCGTCTTCTTCATCTACAGGGGAATTAATGCAAGTATAACAAAAAGCAATTGTCGATTTGGAGTTTATTATGTCGACAACAATGACTTCAGCATAAAAATTATGGGCAGATCTGTGGGACAAAGCCACCCTCTTCGATTTTAGTTCAGCAACTTGGCTTGTCGGAACTTGCAGGTCGGCTGCCGGAGTGCTCTCTTGGACCAGTTTTGGACCTCGTACTATGGTCATCCGGTCTGAGGTTTGCTCCTCCGTCTCGCCTCCTTATCTGCCATTGCTCCCTCCAGTCGATAAGATTTCTCAAGCTTTGATCCCGTTACCGTTAAGCTCTGGAAGTGGTGCTCCCATTAAGATCTATTAGATGCTAAATCTGCCTTGAGGTTCAGATGGCTTCTCACACTCCAGTCACTGTCAAAGCTTCCCCCTAAAAGTTTCCAAATCTGATCAGCCGTCGTGACCTTGGGATCAGCCGCCGTGACCTGGGGATAATGAAAATAAAGCTCTTTGAGCTTGGCTTGAGGAGCTGAACCTTCACCAGTAAATTAGAAACCTGAAATTCCATATCATTTACAGCTTCTTTTGTAATAATTCTGTTTCTGTTTCTGCATAGAAGATGGTTGGAGTTTTACAATTTTATCCTCGATATTTATGCCGTGTGGACTATTTTACCCCTAAAAAAAGTGATTTCTGTCTACACAAACTGACTCAATGGACGGAATGACCAAAATTCATACATTTAGAGAATTGGATGACCCTTTTGGCCAATTTAATAATTGAGTGACCAAAAGTCGGATTTGATAATAGTTGAGTGACCATTTTTGACTTTTGCTCTATTTATAACGACACTTAATGACCTAACTAATGCACTAATATTTAGTGACCTTTCAACGAACAGCGTAATCGCACATTTAAACTCTTCTCATCGCCAACTTCACATCATATCACATAGCTGTCAATATTATTATATATATATATATTATTTGTTCTTCTTTTATATATATATATATATATATATATGTTGGATTCATAATCATTGCGTTGTAGAACTTATGTACACATGTAACCTTTATTTGATTTTAGGGCTACAGTACTAAAAATCATAATAAGCAGTATCAAATCAAAAGTAATGATCAGCCTCTTGGGTTAAATTAACTAAAATGCATGCGCAACTTGCACAACAATATATATATATATATATATATATATCGAATATCTACTAAAATCCAATTCATATATATTGATTTCTTTTGATCGATCGAGTGCATTAATTATGATGAATCATTTGAAGGAAATGATTGCATAAATCATTAGTATATACTAGTATATGATTAATTTCTAGCTAATAGAAACAGCATAGGTGTTTATTTAATCATGCATCTTACAAATTATTATCTTTAATTTATTCGACCATTAATTAATTAACGGTCCAATTAATACAAAAACCAATCAGTTGCTTTTGTTGCATCCAAATGCAATCAAAATAATTAATTAAACTAGCTTAGCTTTGTATATTTTGTTTTAACATATACTCCCTCTAGTTCTAAATAAGTGTATGATTTGCAAACTTATTAAGAAATCACTAAAATGACTAAAAAAACCTCTGAATAATAATGATCGAAGTTTGTGCATAGACAATAAAACTTTTCTCTCTTATATTATTTAATATAATAATAATGGTAAATAAGGGTAAAAAAGTAAGAATGAACTACAACGACATCTAATTTGAAACATGAATACAAATCTAAAACGTCAGTTATAATGAATAAGAGAGAGTACTTATTTGTTCAATTATTTGATTTCTGACTCGTACAGTTCATGTGTCTTATTAGTCCGTTCACTGCATGCGATGCTACATTTTATCGATTGATATGACATACTCCTTCCGTTCTATTTTAAGTGTCATAACTACTATATTTTTTTTGTTCTTAAATAAATGTCCCTTTCTCAATTTAATACAAAACATAAAGAAAATACAAACTCTACCCTTATTTTAAAATTTTTTAAATATCTAATGGTATTAATTATTAATCAAAATAGTAAAAATTTTTGCAATCATCATTTGGAGTTTATCAGTCAAATTTATTATTTTCTTAAAGAACGAACAGAGGGAGTAATAGGAAAACTGCATTTGTTTACATGTATTGATTAATTTGTTTTTCCCAAGCATCGATCGGCATGCAAGAGACTGTTATGACTCCCTATTAATTAGCAAACCAAGAAAGTATCAGGGTGCAGTCCCATTGCATATCTTAATTTATAAAAAATACACAGCACATTTACACTTTTACAGTGGTATAAGTTAATTAATGTTCTAAACCACTTCATTGTTTGCTGTTAATTATCAAGGCTAGCTGCATTTTGGAAACAGCTCATATTCATATTCATATATATGCTGCATTTTGATAACTAACTTTAAATTTTTATTTAACTTTTACCAAGAAAAATATTCTTTCAATCTCTTCTATCTGTATATGATACAAAGCGATCGAGGGATCGATCAAGAGAATACATTATATATATATATAGTGCATGCAGTCAGTCTTTAATTCTGTAACTGACCGAAGGATCATGTTAAGTTTCTACATTACTGTAAGAACATTGAGGAGTGAAACCCTCGTGTTGATTAAACTCCTAAACACTTTCTCACTACCTATTTCAATCCCTCCAATGCAATCCTCCAATTCTTGCATTCTCTTGGACCTCCACCTCAACTCTTCCTCATCCTTTTTTCTCAAACCCTCCTTACTAATTTCTTCAAATTCTTGAATACCTTCTTCTTCTATCATCACTTTCTTCGTGTTAATCTTAGCACTCAACCCGAATTTTAAACAAGATGTTTTTCGAGGTGTCAAGGATGCTGAGAGACCATTGAAGAGGGCAACAGATACCGAAACGGTAACCTCAATGACATCCTTAATAACTTGTGCAATCTCCGCATCTTCCTCGGCGATAGGGGATAGTTGTACTATTGTAACTGCTCTTCCGGATGGTGGAGAGTATTTCAATTTTCCCATGCATTGTAGGGAAGAAGCGAGCTGCCCGAAATCTTTAGCCATTCTCCTAAAATTCTTCAAGCACAAACTAACCTTGGAATCATCTTTTTTCCTTACTGCCATCTGCGCTGCCAAATGCCGTTCTTTCAACGTCAAAATCAACGTTTGGAAAGTTCCATAAACATCGACGAAGCGCAGAAAGTCATCCAGAAACTTTTCCATTAACCCATGATCGTGGCCGCAGAATGATTCGCGGGTCTGGGGGAGCTGGAGGAGATCGTCCAGTGATTCCTGGACAATCTTGAGTTGGCTCAACCCATCACAAAGCCAAGCCGTGTTGCGGGCATCACGTTTGGAAGCCCATGATTTGAGTTCATTAATCTCGTGTTTGAGCTGGGAAATCAATGGGTGTGATCTGCAAGGAAGACTGGCAGATCTAACGTGCAAGATCTTTTTGGGTTTTGATGAAGAGCAAGTTGGATGGTTTGGAAAAGAGAGGGATCTTCTAAAGTTGGCTACCATTTTCGGGGCCATTGTTTGTTTTAGTTTCTTTGTATTTTGGCGATGAATAGAAAGCATGGAGTTGTAGGGGTTTATAAAGGGAGACAACGCGGGTTAGAGAAATACGTAAAAGAGAGACGCACGAGGGGGTTGACGGGGGGAACTGGATCCGCGAATAAATCCAGCTGGTTGGGGGCAGCAATTGCTATGAGTTATTATTAACAGGCTGCATGTGGGCTTCAACTGTTGGATCTGGGAAGATGAGTTGCTGATCTGTTTTGTGAATGCTGGCCGAAGGTGCATAGCTTTTAATTAATGGAGTAATAAATAATTGCTTGTGTTTTTCCTATTTCCTTGGAGGCTGGCAATATTAATGCACAAAAAGGTGCATTAATTTCACTCACTGTCGAGTGTCAAAGTGTCAATAATGGGGTGGATTAATGCACATTAGACATTTAATAACCGGAGTGATCTGCAACCCAGATTTCAAGATTCAATTTAATTCATCTAATGTCATTATTAAAAGTTTTAATTTGGATGCGTTCACAATGACTACATGGTGCGCTTCTCCTACTACGAATCCCTTCTTGAATTGGATTCTAGGATACCTAGCTGGATACACAGTGTCATACATTTGTCCGTCCTATTTGTAAATTTTTGTAGTATCCAACTCAACTCCTGAATGCATAAACTGTGGCTTTTCCTTTAGTTTGTGTTGAGAAGAGAAGATAGAGAAAAAGATTCAAAGGTTGGCGGCAGCTTGCATTTGAGCGGACTCTCCAGCAAGTCAATGAAAATGAAGTTGCCGTAATACCTTTGTTCTCAGAAAAAAACAACAGAAAGTCGTGAACTGGTGATGATAATCCCTCAAATCAATTGCAAGTTTACACATGAACCACAAAAGTTGACAAGGAATGATAAAAATTGTCTTCCAATAAGGAATATGAAGAATAAAAAGCAGAAAATTAATAAAAGCGTCAATCTTATTGATTTGAATATGACCTGGAATGGATGCATCGCAACTAAGCTCTGACTTTAATTAAAGCTGTTTAAGTCAATAGATGCTTGCCAAGGGCCAAACCAAACAGATAAGCACCCTCCTACTTGTCTTGTCGCTCTGCATATAGTCCACATCTCTCAAAAGCTGAAAAAAGAAAATCGTAGATTCTGCAGAACTTGTGTCAAATATTCTGGCAGTTTGCTATTAGTTAGGTAGTTAAGAGGAACCTTGGAACCTGGTGATTGGTGAGGCATGATGAGAGTGTGAATGAATGAGTCATCATCATATGGACAATGGGACATTCATGTATGATTCCAATTTCCAAGCCAGCCAACTATACAGAGTATCCTGCTATTTGTTTTGTTAGTTTGTTTAAATACAGCAAGGTTGAAGGCGAAGATGATGGATGGCATTGAAAACCCCTCAAGGGATGTTTCAAAGATGCATGATTGTCACCCACCAGTAATCTTTTTACCAATAACATCACGGGCATGAACCAATTCTAAGTTTTAGTGAAACAAAATGCCAAGTTTGCAACCCCAAAGTGCTCATTTGGAACAATTCACTACCGGTATATGTCTTGGCCGTCTTGCCAATGTAACCAGACACTCTGGATGTTTTTGCTTTAGACAAGCCTCCATAATTGATTGATGATATTGTCATTCAACCGTTTTAAATAGACTACACCATCATCCCCTCCAACTGTAGTCTGTAGAGAGTTTTGGTAATAGCTTGGGAAACCATTGGTGGCGCAAGTGTTCAATCAATTCATAGTTACAACCATCCACAAAAAGAAAAAGGATAACAATAGACTCTTTTTAGAGATTTCAATGCCAACATTCACTGGAATGCATGTTCGCAATCGATGTAGGTGTAAAAAACATCACAAACAATCAAAATTAACGTGTTTTTAGATTTTGTCATTTTTTTTCTGAAATAGATTTTTTGCGACGTTTTTTCACTCATATCAAATGGTGATGTTCTATTTAATGAAAGATTTAAAAAAAGGGAAGTTAGAAATTTTTAAAATTGATCAATTTTTGTGGGTTATAGAAAACGTTTTTTTTTTGCTTAAAACGACAAATTTAAAAAACTTGCCGCTAAAGGCCGTTTTTGTGCCGTTTTGTGCACTCAATCGAAATAGCAATGATCTATCTAAAGAATGGATTAAAAAAAATGGAAAGTTAGAAAATTTGAAAAATGACCATTTTTTGTGGGTTATAGGGCACGATTTTTTCCCAAAACGGCAAATTTACAAAACTTGTCGTCGGTGGCCATTTTCGTGCTATTTTTTGCACTCATATCAAATGGTGATGTGCTATATAATGAATGGAGTAAAAAAATGGAAAATATATATATATATTTTTAAAAAATGACAATTTTTTGTGGGTTATAACACACGTTTTTTCCCCGAAACGACAAATTTAAAAAACTTGATACCGATGGCCGATTTCGTGTCGGTTTTTACACTCATGTCAAATTGCAATATGTTATTTAATAAATGGTGTAAAAAAAAGGGAAATCTAAATTTTTTGAAAAATGACCATTTTTGTGGGTTATAGCACACGTTTTTTTTCCAAAACGGCAAATTTAAAAAACATGCTGCCGGTTGCCGTTTTCGTGCTGTTTTTGCACTTAGATAAAATGGTGAAGTCATATCTAATGAATGGCGTAAAAAAAGAGAAATCCAAAATTTTTTAAAAATTACCATTTTTATGGATTATAGCACACGTTTTTTCTCCAAAACGATAAATTTAAAAAACATGCCACCGATTGTCGTTTTCGTGTCGTTTTTCGCACTCATATCAAATTGCACAATATTATCTAATGTATGGTATAAAAAAATGAGAGAGTTACAAATTTTGAAAATTAACATTTTTGTGGGTTATAGCATGTTATTTTTGCTCAAAACGACAAATTTCAAAAACTTGTCTTCGGTGGCTATTTTTGTGCTTTTTTTAAACTCATATCAAATGGCGATGTGCTGTCTAATGAAAGGTTTAAAAAAAGGGAAAGTTAGAAATTTTTAAAATTGACCAATTTTTATGGGTTGTAGCACACGTTTTTTTGTTTAAAACGACAAATTTAAAAAACTTGCCGCTAAAGGCCGTTTTTGTGCTGTTTTGTGCACTCAATCGAAATAGAGATGAGCTATCTAAAGAATGGTTTAACAAAAATGGAAAGTTAGAAAATTTGAAAAACGACAATTTTTTGTGGGTTATAGCGCACGATTTTTTCCCAAAACAGCAAATTTACAAAACTTGTTGTCAGTGGCCGTTTTCGTGCTATTTTGCAATCATATCAAATGACGATATGCTATATAATAAATGGAGTAAAAAAAATGGAAAATATATATTTTTTTAAAAATGACCATTTTTTGTGGGTTATAGTACAAGTTTTTTTCCCAAAAATGGCAAATTTCAAAAACTAGCCACCGATGGCTGATTTCATGTCGTTTTTTACACTCATGTCAAATTGCAATATGTTATCTAATGAATGGTGTAAAAAAGGGAAATCTAAAATTTTTGAAAAATGACCATTTTTGTGTGTTATAGCACAAGGTTTTTTTCCCCAAAAAAGCAAATTTAAAAACATGCTGCCAGTTGCCATTTTCATACTGTTTTTGCACTCATATAAAATGGTGATGTCCTATCTAATGAATGGTGTAAAAAAAAAGGAAAAATAGAATTTTTTGAAGAATTACCAACTTTGTGGGTTATATAACAAGTTTTTTTTAATTATTATAAAAAGAAAACTTTATACCATCATGAGCAAAATACGGTGTCGGATATACCCGACCACACCGTTACAAGTATGTGAACCATACGTTTAGAGTACTACTCCAGTATATGAAACATCCTATGATCTAAAGTAGGGAACTATAGAAAAGTAACTTTAGTGATTACCAAAGTTTCAATGCTTTAATTCCCTCTAAAAAGTATATGAATAATACTACCAACTTTAGTGAGTAATACTGCAATGGAGGTTGGAGATCGGAGGTCAGAGGCTTGCCTTGTGTGCATCACATTTCCATGTTTTCATTT
The DNA here is from genome assembly GCA_016586305.1 of Ophiorrhiza pumila. NCBI lineage: Eukaryota > Viridiplantae > Streptophyta > Magnoliopsida > Gentianales > Rubiaceae > Ophiorrhiza > Ophiorrhiza pumila. Next base: position 627,862 of record BLIW01000010.1, on the reverse strand, counting down.
TCACCAAGGCAGCACCGAATCACACATTACCAGTCAGAGCAAATGTCCAAATAAGTGTGCATCACATATGCATGTAGTCATCTTATTGCAGCACAGAATCAACACTAAACCATTCAAAGCAAATGTCCAACCAAAATTGCAAAACAACAGTTTACCATTCAGGTAGCAGTGTACTCAAAGTGTACACCAGGGAACTGAACATGGACAGCTATATGCAAGGATCAAAAGCAGTTGTCACCATTAAATGTATCTGCTAAGTGTGGGTATCACACCTCCCACAAGATCATTCCACCCATAGTAGTTCTCCATTAAACAATTGTAATTTCCAAAACATGGCCGTAGGAATTGGCCAAACTACTGAAATCACCAATATGTCATTTTTGTAGCGAACATGGTCATCACTTTAACCAACTGAAATTACGTCAAATCATTCAATTTCTAGAGCCCAACAGCAAGTTCATCACAACATTATCCAATTTAGAGGTAAGTAATGTGTCACTGATCACATACCATAAAGCATTTAAGCTCAGAGAACGCACCATCAGGAATTCACTAAGCAAATGAAAAGTGTAAAAATCAAATTATCCGTTTTCCAATCGACCAACAATCCTGCCTACCGCACCAGATAGCAACTTCAACCTTGAGCAATTGTACTCACTATTGCTACAGTTTGCAACAACAGTAAGCCAACAGTAGAAAATTCACCAGATTACCAGCACTAATCTTCTAAGTATCAAGAGCATAAGTCCTCACAGCACAATAACACTTTTCCTCAAAATGGCAAATTTAAAAAACATGTCGCCGGTTGCCGTTTTTGAGCTATTTTTGCACTCATATAAAATGGTGATGTCTTATCTAATGAATGGTGTGAAAAAGAAAACATAGAATTTTTTAAAAAAATTACTAATTTTGTGGGTTATAGCACACATTTTTTCTCTAAAAGGAAAATTTAAAAAACATGCCGCCGATTGCTGTATTCGTGCACACATGTTTTTGGCCCAAAACGACAATTTTCAAAACCTACCGTTAATGGCCGTTTGCTTTTTTTTTCACTCTTATCAAATGACGATTTTCTATCTATTGAATGATGTAAATAAAGGGGAAAGTCAAAACTTTTGAAAAATGATATTTGTTTTGGGTTATAGCACACGTGTTTTTGGCTTCAAACGGCACATTTCAAAGAGTTACTGTCGGTGGCCGTTTTTGTGCTATTTTTGAACTCTTATCAAATGGCGATAACCCATCTATTGAATGGTGTAAAAAAAGGAAAAAATAAAAAATTATGAAAAATGACATTTTTTAGGTGTTATATAACACGTGTTTTTGGCCCAAATCGGCTAATTTCAAAAACCTACCGTCGGTGGCCATTTTTGTGCTTTTTTTGCACTTATATCAAATGGCATTTTCCTATCTATTGAATGGTGTAAAAAAGGTAATGTTTAAAATTTTTTAAAAATGACATTTTTTGTGGGTTATAGCACACGTGTTTTTGGCCCGAAACGGTAAGTTTCAAAAACCTACCGTCGATGGCCTTTTTCGTGCTATTTTTGAACTCATATCAAATGGCAATATCCTATCTATTGAATGGTGAAAAAAATGGAAAAGGTTAAAAATTTTCATGAATGACATTTTTTGTGGGTTATAGCAAACGTGTTTTTGGCAAAAATAGGCAAATTTCAAAAACTTACCGTCGGTGGCCGTTTTCATGTTATTTTTGCACTAATATCAAATTACGTTGTCTTATCTATTGAATGGTGTAAAAAATGGGGAATGTTAAAAATTTTTACAAATGTCATTTTTCGGTGGGTTATAGCAGACGTGTTATTGGCCCAATTCGGCTAATTTCAAAAACCTAATGTTTGCGGCAGTGATAAATATCATTTTTAGGTTTTATTATTTAGTATTTTAAGTTGTTTTATTAGCAATAATGTGTGTATTCTGTGCAGGATTTATGGAGATTGTGAAGTAAAGTATTTACTGAAGTAAATCTTGGAAACGTGAAAAAAAGGTGCTGATAAGGATGAGAATATGTCAAAGTCAAGAGTTGTTGAACGTTGAAGCTTTTCGGGGATTATCAAATTTGTTTCCTGAAATATTGGAAGATTTGATTCTGGAGTTTAAGCAGGAATACGTTGAAGAATTTTAGGATTTTTGGGTTGTGTTTTTGCCTATAAATAGAAGGGATAGATTAGTTTGAAATTCACCCAATCCCGATTCCATCTTTAGAATTCTGTCAGTTTTATTTCAAGTTTAGTTGTTAGTATTTAATTTATTTCAAATTTAAGTTTGAAGTTTTTATGTTTTGAAGTCTTTTTAATTCAGTAATTGAATTAAGTAGAATTCTTATCCATTAATTTTGAAAGTAATCCAGTTTACATCCATTGAATTTTGAGTTTAATTCTACTTTAAATTTTATTTTTAAACCTTGCGTAATTGAAGTTTTTATTTTCACGGATTCAGTCATTCAAGTTTATTTGTTATTAAAATCTTTGATTGAAGTGCAGTATGTCAATTAATTGGTTAGGCTGAATTTGTGATTTTAAAATGAATTGGAATTAATTACCATCTGATTTTTTGTCCAGTGCCTAGGAATTTTGATATCATGAAAAGTTCTTCATTTTGATAAATTTTAAGAATTCTGAGTTAAGGACCAATTCCTAAATAGATAATGTTCATTCATTTTATTTTCGTAGGAATTTTTCTAACCTGTTAAGTTGGTTTCCAGATTAAATTAAGAATCTTTCTTTTAGTATAAATCATTTCTTAGTTAAGTATATCCTATCAAATAAAATACCAATCCAGTCAGGAAGTTAGGAGCATCATTCGTGGATTAACAGTGGCAAAGTTGGAGTCCAGTTCAGAAGTTCAACCAGCTTCCAGTTACTTCATTTGTGGTTATCACCAGAATACCAATAAGCTTTCTTTTACCTTTATCTTTTAGTATTAATTTTTATTCATTAATTAGTTTAATTGTTATTTTAATTATGTGTGTAGCTTAATTTAATTTTCCGGCATTAATAATGAAGTACTAATTAAAATATGATCGTGAGACCTAAATGTGCTTATTAATTAAATTGATCGAATTCTAGAAATTCCCTGTGGTTTAATGTTAATGTTGCGATTAATTTAATCTGATCACATTATTTTAATCAATGCAATGCTAAATTAATTTCCTATTAATTATCTGTAATTAATTGGTTAATTAATTAAGTAGTAAAACTACCATCAGGTAGGAGGGAATTAAAGGTTAGTAAATTATGACATACTGTTGATGATTGTAATTTGCTAAAATTGGGTTTTTCTAATTACTAATGCAATTAAATCTTTAAATTTAGTGTTGGCTGATTCCAGCTAAATTAAGATTTAATTAGGGGTAATTAATTTATAGCTGATTCTTGTTAATTATCTATTATTAAGGAAAAGTTGGATTATGTCAGAGCTGATTCTCGGTAATCTATAACCAATTGGTTTGAACAAGTTAATTTATTTGTGAGTCTATGATCGATCTAAAATTAATTAGTATGGACCGGATTTTACTTATTTGATAGATTATAATCTTTGTGATTTTCTTTGGCTAATTTGATTAATTAATTGTTAAGTTTAATTAATTTGACACATTAAAATTGAATTGTTACACTTTAGAATTAACTAAAATTAATTGTGTACCCGTTCCTCGAGGGATCGACCCTACTTCCACGTGCTAATTGTATTATTTGAAGTAGGAATTAATTTGGTACTAAACGACGTACCAATTTTTGGCGCCGCTGCCGGGGAACGGCGTTATACTTTTCATTTTAGTTAATTCTTTTTATCTCTTGGTGTATGACCCGTTCGTCTAACCACAATCTCTTATTTGATACAGAGATCGAGAAGACAGCAAGAAGATTAAGGAAAGAGACGAGGGAAAGACGCCAAGGGCGTTTTTCTGATTCTGTTCCAGAACCTCCGTTTGCCCAAACGGAAGATACTTCAGCAACAGAATCGGATCAAGACACATTCTTTGATAACTTTGACATGGCAGAAAATCAGAATGGAAATAACCAGGGTGGAGGACAACAAGCACCTGCTCGAGAAAGAACATTAAGGGAGTTAACTAGTCCCTTGATAAATTATCAGCCCTCTTGCATTGTATTGCCTGCTATAACTGTTGATTTTGAACTCAAACCGTCATACCTTAATTTGTTGCCTAAATTTAACAGTTTAGTTGGAGAGGACCCGCATAACTTCTTGCATGAATTTTTAAGAGTGTGTGGAACATTGAACAATCGGGGAGTAAATCAAGAATACATTAAATTAGCGAGTTTTCCGTTTACCCAAATAGGAGAAGCTAATTTATGGTTTAGTAGTCTAACTCCAAATTCTATACGTTCATGGCAAGAATTACAAGGAATCTTTTTACATAATTTTTTCCCTGCATCAAGAATTGCATCAGTAAGAAAAGAAATTTGTGGAATCAAACAAGATATTGATGAATCTTTGCATGCATATTGGTTAAGATTTAAAAGACTTTGTAATAGTTGTCCTCAACATCAAATTTCTGAAGAGTTACTAATCCAATATTTTTATGAAGGTATGCTACCGGAAGAAAAGAGGACGGTTGATGCTTCAAGTGGTGGTGCATTTATGGATAAAACTCCGGCGCAAGCTAGAGCTTTGATTACACAAATGTGTGAATCCCGACAACAATATCATGTTTCCCGTTCGGCCAAACCAGTAAATGCGGCGAACATGTCATCTTTTGAGACTCGACTTGATGCATTGACCACTTCAGTGGAACGTTTAGTGGCATCATTGGATAATACCCAACAGATTTGTGGAGTGTGTAATAATCCAGGACATCCAAATGATTTGTGCCCATCAGTTCAAGATGACCAAACAGCATCGGTGAATGCAGCAAATCAGCAATATGATCCCCATTCTAATACATTCAATCCGGGGTGGAAAGATCATCCAAATTTGAGATATGGGAATAGACAACAGCCAGTTCCTGGAGTTTTATATCCTCCACAATATAGGCCACAACAACAAGTAATGGCTCCGGTTGCTCAACAACCTTTCATACCCACTTCAAGAGGAGGTGTGCCTTTAGAGGATTTGATTACAACATTAGCCACCACCACTCAGAGTATGCAGCAAGGATTTATTAAGTCTCAAGTGAAGGCGCAAAAATTTCAGCAGGAAACTCGCGCAAGCATAACAGGGTTGAGTAATCAAATTACTCAGTTATCCACCGCCGTAAATGCTTTAGAAGGAAATCAAGGGAAGCTGCCTTCACAGGTTTTACCAAATCCAAAGGAAAATGTTAGTCAAATAACATTAAGGAGTGGAAAGCAGTTGGAGGAACCTACGTTGAAAATCAAGGAAAAACAAACAGGAAAAAGGGTTCCGTTAGACCAAGCAGATGACAGTCAGAAATCTGAGGTAAAAGTTGATTTAAATAATAATATTTCTGATATTAAAATACCTCCTCCTTTTCCTGGCAGGTTAAACCGAGATGTGAAGGATGATGACATGAGTGATATCCTCACCATATTCAGCAAGATTGAAATTAATATTCCTTTCCTTGAAGCAATCAGGAAAATGCCAAAATGTGCAAAGTTTCTAAAAGATTTTTTGGCCAGAAAAATTAACAAGTCAAAGGATGAGAAAGTGGTGGTAAGTGAAAATGTTTCGGCAATAATTTAGAAAAAATTACCACCAAAATGCAAGGACCCAGGTATGTTTGCCATTCCATGTATAATTGGGAATAAAATGGTAGAAAGTGCTATGTTTGACTTAGGAGCATCAATAAATGTTATGCCTTTGTCTATATATGATGAGTCTAGCATGGGACCCCTTTCTGAAACACGAGTTGTAATTCAATTGGCAGACAGATCATTGGCATATCCACTTGGTGTTCTTGAAAATGTGCTAGTTAAGGTGAATGAATTCATATATCCTGCAGATTTTTATGTTCTTGACACAGGAAAAAATTATGATAAAAAATCTGCAGTTTTATTGTTGGGAAGACCATTTTTAAAAACTGTGAAAGCCCAAATTAATATGGATAAAGGAACCTTAACTTGTGAATTCAATGGGGAGTTTTTGACCTTTAATATTTATGATGCTATGAAACACTCCCATGATGTTGAAAATTGTAATGTTGTTGATATTTTTGAGCCAATTGTCCAAGATCATTTTGAGATAAATTTTATGCAGGATAAATTGGAGTTAGCAATCACAACAGGTTTGACGGATGTTGAGGCAAAAGAATTGCAAAATGATGAACTCAGAGATGCTATTATGTCACTTTATTCTTTAGATGAATTTTCTAATAATTCTGAGTTCTCTCATTTGGTCAAACAGAACACAACAGATAAACTTTTGCCTTCTCTTTTGCAGGCACCCGAATTGGAATTGAAGGTTTTACCTGAACATTTGAAATATGTGTTTTTAGGTGAAAAAGAAACATTGCCTGTTATTATTAATAAAAATCTCAGTCAGAGTCAAGAAGATAGATTGATTAGACTTTTGAGAAAATATAAAGCGGCAATAGGGTGGACTTTGGCAGATATAAAAGGAATAAGTCCAAGTGTTTGCATGCATAGAATTCTTGCGTAATTGAAGTTTTTATTTTCACGGATTCAGTCATTCAAGTTTATTTGTTATTAAAATCTTTGATTGAAGTGCAATATGTCAATTAATTGGTTAGGCTGAATTTGTGATTTTAAATGAATTGGATTAATACCATCTGATTTTTGTCCGGTGCCTAGAATTTTGATATCATGAAAAGTTCTTCATTTTGATAAATTTTAAGAATTCTGAGTTAAGACAAATTCCTAAATAGATAATGTTCATTCATTTTATTTTCGTTAGGAATTTTCTAACCTGTTAAGTTGGTTTCCAGATTAAATTAAGAATCTTTCTTTTAGTATAAATCATTTTCTTAGTTAAGTATATCCTATCAAATAAAATACCAATCCAGTTCAGGAGCAATCATTCGTGGATTAACAGTGGCAAAGTTGGAGTCCAGTTCAGAGTTCAACCAGCTTCCAGTTACTTCATTGTGGTTATCACCAGAATACCAATAAGCTTTCTTTTACCTTTATCTTTTAGTATTAATTTTTATTCATTAATTAGTTTAATTGTTATTTTAATTATGTGTGTAGCTTAATTTAATTTTCCGGCATTAATAATGAAGTACTAATTAAAATATGATCGTGAGACCTAAATGTGCTTATTAAATTAACTTGATCGAATTCTAGAAATTCCCTGTGTTTAATGTTAATGTTGCGATTAATTTAATCTTGATCACATTATTTTAATCAATGCAATGCTAAATTAATTTCCTATTAATTATCTGTAATTAATTGGTTAATTAATTAAGTAGTAAAACTACCATCAGGTAGGAGGGAATTAAAGGTTAGTAAATTATGACATACTGTTGATGATTGTAATTTGCTAAAATTGGGTTTTTCTAATTACTAATGCAATTAAATCTTTAAATTTAGTGTTGGCTGATTCCAGCTAAATTAAGATTTAATTAGGGGTAATTAATTTATAGCTGATTCTTGTTAATTATCTATTATTAAGGAAAAGTTGGATTATGTCAGAGCTGATTCTCGGTAATCTATAACCAATTGGTTTGAACAAGTTAATTTATTTGTGAGTCTATGATCGATCTAAAATTAATTAGTATGGACCGGATTTTACTTATTTGATAAATTATAATCTTTGTGATTTTCTTTGGCTAATTTGATTAATTAATTGTTAAGTTTAATTAATTTGACACATTAAAATTGAATTGTTACACTTTAGAATTAACTAAAATTAATTGTGTACCCGTTCCTCGAGGGATCGACCCTACTTCCACGTGCTAATTGTATTATTTGAAGTAGGAATTAATTTGGTACTAAACGACGTACCAGGCAGTTTTCGTGCTATTTTTGCACTCATATCAATTGGCGATGTCCTATTTATTAAATGGTGTAAAAAAAGGGGAATGTTAAAAATTTTGAAAAAAGACATTTTTTGTGGGTTATAGCACATGTGTTTTTGGCCCGAAACGGCAAATTTCAAAAACCTTCCGTCGAAGGCCATTTTTGTACTATTTTTTCACTAATATCAAATTGCGATTTCCTATCTATTGAATGGTGTATAAAATGAGGAATGTTAAAAATTTTGAAAAATGACATTTTTTGGGTTATAGTACACGTGTTTTTGGCCCAAAATGGCAAATTTAAAAAACTTGGTTGCCGTTTTCGTGCTATTTTTTCACTCATATAAAATGGCAATGTCCTATCTATTGAATGTTGTAAAAAAATGCAAAGTGCAAATTTTTGAAAAATGACATTTTTTGTGGGTTATAGCACACGTGTTTTTGGCCCGAAACGGTAAATTTCAAAAACTTTCCGTCGGAGGCCGTTTTTGTGCTATTTTTTCACTCATATCAAATGACAATTTCCTATCTACTGAATGGTGTACAAAACGGGGAATGTTCAAAATTTTGAAAAATGACATTTTTTGTGGGTTACAGCACACGTGTTTTTGGCCCGAAATGGCAAATTTAAAAAACTTACTGTCGGTGGTTGTTTTCGTGCTATTTTTGCACTCATATCAAATGGCGATGTCCAATCTATTGAATGTTGTAAAAAATAGAAGAGTGAAATTTTTTGAAAAATGACATTTTTTGAGGGTTATAGCACACGTGTTTTTGGCCCAAATCGGCAAATTTCAAAAACCTACTGTCGGTGGCCGTTTTTGTACTATTTTTGCACTAATATCAAATGAAGTTATCCTATCTATTGAATGGTGCAAAGAAATAGGGAATGTTTTAAAATGACACTTTATGTGGGTTATAGCACACGTGTTTTTGGCCCAAATTGGCTAATTTTCAAAAACATAACGTCGGCGGCAATTTTCAAGCTATTTTGCACTCATATCAATTGGCGATGTCCTATTTATTGAATGGTGTAAAAAAAAGGGAATGTTAAAAATTTTGAAAAATGACATGTTTTTGTGGGTTATAACACACGTGTTTTTGGCTTGAAACGGCAAATATCAAAAACCTTCCGCCCAAGGCCTTTTTAGTGCTATTTTTTCACTCATATCAAATAGCAATGGTGATTTCCAATTTATTGATTGGCATAAAAATTGGGAATGTTAAAAATTCTAAAATGTGACATTTTTAATGGGTTATAACACACGTGTTTTTTTGCACAAAACAACAAATTTCAGAAACTTACTGTCAATGACCATTTTGAAGCTATTTTTCTACTGATATCAAATGGCGATATCCTATCTATTGAAAGTTGTAAAAAAATGGAAAGGTTAAAATTTTTAAAAAGTGGCATTTTTTGCAGGTTATAGCAAACACGTTTTTGGCCGAAATAAGCAAATTTCAAAAACCTACTGTCGATGGCCGTTTTTATGCTATTTTTGCACTTATATCAAATGGTGTTGTCCTATCTATTTCAAGCTATTTTGCACTCATACCAATTGGCGATGTCCTATTTATTGAATGGTGTAAAAAAAGGGGAATGTTAAAAATTTAGAAAAAAGACATTTTTTGTGGGTTATAGCACACGCGTTTTTGGCCTGAAACGGCAAATTTCAAAAACCTTCCGTCGAAGGCCATTTTTGTGCTATTTTTTCACTCATATCAAATTGCGATTTCCTATCTATTGAATGGTGTATAAAATGAGAAATGTTAAAAATTTTTGAAAATGACATTTTTTTTGGGTTATAGCAACGTGTTTTTTGCCCAAAATGGCAAATTTAAAAAAGTTATCGTCGGTAGCCATTTTCGTGCTATTTTTACACTCATATCAAAAGGCAATGTCCTATCTATTAAATTTTGTAAAAAAATGGAAGAGTGCAAATTTTTGAAAAATGACATTTTTTGTGGGTTATAGCACAATTGTTTTTGGCCCGAAACGGTAAATTTCAAAAACTTTCCGTCGGAGGCCGTTTTTGTGCTATTTTTTCACTCATATCAAATGGCAATTTCCTATCTACTGAATGGTGTACAAAACGGGGAATGTTCAAAATTTTAAAAATGACATTTTTTGTGGGTTATAGCACACGTGTTTTTGGCCCGAAATGAAAAATTTAAAAAACTTACCGTCGGTGGCCGTTTTCGTGCTATTTTTGCACTCATATCAAATGGCGATGTCCTATCTATTGAATGTTGTAAAAAAATAGAAGAGTGAAAAATTTTGAAAAATGACATTTTTTTGTGGGTTAGCACACGTGTTTTTGGCCCAAATCGGTAAATTTCAAAAACCTACTATCGGTGGCCGTTTTCGTGCTATTTTTGCACTAATATCAAATGGAGTTATCCTATCTATTGAATGGTGCAAAAAATAGGGAATGTTAAAATATTTTAAAAATGACACTTTATATGGGTTATAGCACACGTGTTTTTGGCTCAAATTAGCTAATTTCAAAAACCTAACGTCGGCGGCAATTTTCAAGCTATTTTGCACTCATATCAATTGGCGATGTCCTATTTGTTGAATGGTGTAAAAAAAGGGGGAATGTTAAAATTTTTGAAAAATGACATGTTTTTGTAGGTTATTGCACTCGTGATTTTTGCCCGAAACGGTAAATTTCAAAACCGTTCTGCCCGTAGCCATATTTGTGCTATTATTTCACTCATATCAAATAGCAATTTCCTATCTATTGAATGGTGTTTAAATTGGGCAATGTTAAAAATTTTTAAAAATGACATTTTTTGTGGGTTATAGTACACGTGTTTTTGGCCCGAAATGGTAAATTTCAAAAACCTTCCGTCGGACGCCGTTTTTGTGCTATTTTTTCACTCATATCAAATGGCGAATTCCTATTTTTTAAATGGCGTAAAAAATGGTAATGTCAAAAATTCTAAAATATGACATTTTTATAGATTATAGCACACGTGTTTTTTGCAAAAAACAACCAATTTCAGAAACTTACTGTCAGTGGCCGTTTTGATGCTATTTTTCTACTCATATCAAATGGCGATATCCTATCTATTAAATGTTGTATAAAATGGAAAGGTTAAAATTTTTAAAAAGTGGCATTTTTTGCAGGTTATTGCAAACATGTTTTTGGCCGAAATAAGCAAATTTCAAAAACCTACTGTCAGTGGCCGTTTTAATGCAATTTTTCTACTGATATCAAATGGCGATATCCTATCTATTGAAAGTTGTAAAAAAATGGAAAAGTTAAAATTTTTAAAAAGTGGCATTTTTTGCAGGTTATAGCAAACACGTTTTTGGCCGAAATAAGCAAATTTCAAAAACCTACTGTCGATGGCCGTTTTTATGCTATTTTTGCACTTATATCAAATGGTGTTGTCCTATCTATTTCAAGCTATTTTGCACTCATATCAATTGGCGATGTCCTATTTATTGAATGCTGTAAAAAAAGGGGAATGTTAAAAATTTAGAAAAAAGACATTTTTTGTGGGTATAGCACACGTGTTTTTGGCCTGAAACGGCAAATTTCAAAAACCTTCCGTCGAAGGCCATTTTTGTGCTATTTTTTCACTCATATCAAATTGTGATTTCCTATCTATTGAATGGTGTATAAAATGAGAAATGTTAAAAATTTTTGAAAATGACATTTTTTTTGGGTTATAGCACACGTGTTTTTGGCCCAAAATGGCAAATTTAAAAAACTTATCGTCGGTAGCCATTTTCGTGCTATTTTTTACACTCATATCAAATGTCAATGTCCTATCTTTTAAATTTTGTAAAAAAATGGAAGAGTGCAAATTTATGAAAAATGACATTTTTTGTGGTTTATAGCACACGTGTTTTTGGCCTGAAACGGTAAATTTCAAAAACTTTCCGTCGGAGGCCGTTTTTGTGCTATTTTTTCACTCATATCAAATGGCAATTTCCTATCTACTGAATGGTTTACAAAACGGGGAATGTTCAAAATTTTGAAAAATTACATTTTTTGTTGGTTATAGCACACGTGTTTTTGGCCCGAAATGGAAAATTTAAAAAACTTACCGTCGGTGGCGGTTTTCGTGCTATTTTTGCACTCATATCAAATGGCGATGTCCTATCTATTGAATGTTGTAAAAAAATAGAAGAGTGAAAATTTTTGAAAAATGACATTTTTTGTGGGTTATAGCACACGTGTTTTTGGCCCAAATCGGTAAATTTCAAAAACCTACTGTCGGTGGCCGTTTTCGTGCTATTTTTGCACTAATATAAAATGGAGTTATCCTATTTATTGAATGGTGCAAAAAATAGGGAATGTTAAAATATTTTAAAAATGACACTTTATGTGGGTTATAGCACACGTGTTTTTGGCCCAAATTGGCTAATTTCAAAAACCTAACGTCGGCGGCAATTTTCAAGCTATTTTGCTCTCATATCAATTGGCGATGTCCTATTTATTGAATGGTGTAAAAAAAGGGGGAATGTTAAAAATTTTGAAAAATGACATGTTTTTGTGGGTTATTGCACTCGTGTTTTTTGCCCGAAACGGCAAATTTCAAAAACCTTCTGATGTCGAGTGTCGTACCTCGTCAATTTTACCCTAAACTACTAATGTAGTAGTAGTGAGAGGGATCGTATCCACAGGGAAGGAGATGGTTCAAGAACTCAAAATTTGCTCTCAGAATGTCACGAAAGAAACAAAACTAGACACTAATTAGTAAAGAATCAAATGCAACAAATAAAGTGTAAAAACAGGAAGAGAGTGGATGCTCTAGAGTATTTCCACCAGTTGAATGCACATTAGGCCATGATTGCAATGCTCTTGACACACAAGTAAAACAATGAGGAGATCTCTATTGCCCAGAAGGCTAGCTAACACTTAGCATGACGACCACAGTGTTTTCTATATTCCTTAACATTCCACTTTTCCCATGGCGAGGCCTAAGTGGAATGGATTCAACCCGCAATGCCTCAACTCTCCAAAGTTAGCAAGTCTAACATGCAATTCCTAGGAACTCCCATGGCGAGGCCCGACCTAGGTATGAATGCCTTCGTTGCTATCTCAGAGAGTTTCTTTAACACCTTTTTTCCTAACATTTCATTCCTTCGAAGTTTCCCATGGCGAGGCCTAAATCTCAGTAATAAATGGATCAGCTAAGAATAGTGTAAAGACTCAGGAAATCAATTTCAAGTTCTCATCTCACGCAATTCTCACAGATATTGGTAAAATCTCACTTCAACTCAGCATGGCGACCACAATCAAAGCTCAATTCATTCAATAAAAGTGTAAATTCATGAAACTCAACAAGATTTAGTCATTAAAATCACATATGATTTCATCCTTTAGAAATTATGTCAATTGCATAGCATTGCATAGTCTAATTATACATTTAACCGGTTGAAACTCTAGAACATGAGAGATCTAACCATAGAACTCCTTTACCAATTCACGATCAACAATTGGAACTTGAAACAATTCATTTTCAATAAATGGAAAGAGTTTACCAATTGAATTCTTCCAAGAGCTTCCTTGATTGATATGAGAATTACAATGATCGGAGCAAATCTTTGATCGGAATAGAAAATGGAGCTCAAAAGCTAGAGAGAGAAACTAGAGAGAGAAAGTAGATCTTCAAATGAATTCCCGCTCTCCAGCTCTCAAAAGTTTGTCACCAAAATCAAAACCTAACTAATGGAATGAAAAATAATCTCCGGGATCCTCCTCCTAAAATCCCCCTTTTACATTAGCTATATCTCCTATATATAGAAGAGTAGAACTGTAACTAATACGCTAACTAAAAATATCTAAAAATATTACAAAAGTGTCCTTGAAAGGAAGAACCAAAAATCAGCCCAAAAAATGTGAAAATTCTAAGTTTGAAGAAAAATTCAACAATCTCGCGCCTTCAGGCTTAAATCCCAGCGCCTTTGTCGGCCGCGGCACTCCTAGTTGCGCCTTCAAGCTTTCCTTGTTCACGCCTTCATCGCTTGGAAGTTGAGTGAAGAAATCAGAGCAATCCAGCGCCTTCAAGCCATTGCAAATCATGCCTCTGCAACTCCGCGAACTTCCAAGCAATCCAGCATTCACAGAAACCAAGCCTTTACGCCCTGGAGCTTCACGCCTTCAGCTGCCACGAAAATTCGAAAAATCAGACTTTCATACTTAGCCATTTTTCCAGCAAACCCATTAACGTCACAAAACTGGCAGCAACTTCCAGCCAGATTTCGACCACGATGCATCGTGAATTTGGAAAAGCTTAAAAGACCAAAGTTATAGCACTATGAGTTAGCTTTCCACAGCCTTTTGAATCATCCAATTTTGAGTTAATATGAGAGAGTTATGACCGAAACACTGAGGCGTGGCAAAACTGGATTTTAAGCCTACGACATGTCGTGGAGCAAATTTCCATTCTTTTGAAATGGCCTACGACATGTCGTAGGCCAAACTTTTGTTCTCAAAGTTTGTCGTGGGCAAAATGTGCTTGGCTACCTAGTTATTTCCTATACCAAGTTGTGTGCCTTGGTTTGTGAAGTTCGTTGTGCAACATGAGTGGTGTGCCAAGGTACAAATGTGTGGCATGGCATAGTGAGGTGCCTAAGTGTGGCGTGGTGCTTTGCAAGATCCGGCAAGGTATGGCAAGGTTGGTGCATGTGTGCGGCAAGGCGTTAGCAAGGTGTTGCCTAGGTTGTGGCAAAGTATTGACAAGGTGTTGGCAAGGTTGTGTGGTACTTGTGTGCACATATGCCACAACGGGCAAAGTATTGTTCATAACCTATGACATCAATTTGTGTAAGATAAACATAAAATGAGTGCAGCAAATCCAACTCAAGGATGCAAGGAAAACACAAGCATATATACTTGGAACTTTTTACCTCTCCAATTCTGAAAACTTACAAACTGTCACCTTCCAACCAAACTTTGGCCATGATTCTTTGTGAACTGGGCAAAACCTAAAGCACGAAAGTTGTAGTCCCAAGTCTTAGCTTTCCATAGCTTTTTGAATCATCCAATTCGGAGCCCAGACGAAGAAGTTACAATAAAACAACTGAACTATGGCAGGCTGTTTGAAATTAAGCCTACGACATGTCGTAGGCAAAAACTTTCTCACTTCCCAAATGGCCTACGACATGTCGTGGGCTTAATTCCTTCTTCTCAAAATGGCCTACGACATGTCGTAGGCAAACTTTCTTCCTCTCAAAATGGCTTACGACATGTCGTAGGCTAAATTTTCTCTTCACAAAATTGGCCTACGACATGTCGTAGGCCAATTTCTCTTCTTCAGCACGTCTCCCTTTTTCTATGCAACATTCGTGTCCCTTCGGCTCTGAATCAGACTTTGTGGTGAACATAAAAGTTTTATAGCTCTCTCTTGGCTTTCCATTGGTTTAAGAATCAGCATCATTGGAGGTATGTAGCTTAAGATATGTTCATTCTACCAAAATGTGGCAATATGAAATTAAAGATGAAAACCTGGAGTAGCAATTGCAAATTTGCCCCCGTTTCTCATACTTGCACACAGAATTAGAAGAAAGTTAAAATATAAGAAATGAAGTAAACTCAAAGAGATTTCCAGAACATTCAAGATCTCCTCATTTGAATCAAAATTGAGAGAGATACACTCAAATGAAGTTCAGGTATCCAATCTGCCCAAACCCTAAACTAGCAAGCTAGACCTATTAGGTTTTTTCCAATCTTCACAACATCATTACACACTCTTGACTTCTTCTTTTCTAACCTTTTACTCCAAACATATCTTTGCTTCAATTGATCATCAACTTTTTTGGCATTTTTCTTCATTTTAACACACCAACTTGTCACACCAATAAAAGCTCAAAATTGCATATAACACAACACATTTTGCATAAAAAGCAAGACAAAAGCTAAGTGAACTAATGCATTTAAGTTGGTATAAAACCAACTTATCACCTTCTGCCCGTAGCCATATTTGTGCTATTATTTCACTCATATCTAATAGCAATTTCCTATCTATTGAATGGTGTTTAAATTGGGCAATGTTAAAATTTTTAAAAATGACATTTTTTGTGGGTTATAGTACACGTGTTTTTGGACCGAAATGGCAAATTTAAAAAACCGTCCGTCGGACGCCGTTTTTGTGCTATTTTTTCACTAATATCAAATGGCGAATTCCTATTTATTGAATGGTGTAAAAATGGGAATGTCAAAAATTCTAAAATATGACATTTTTTATAATTTAAGCACACGTGTTTTTGCAAAAAACAACCAATTTCAGAAACTTACTGTCAGTGGCCGTTTTGATGCTATTTTTCTACTCATATCAAATGGCGATATCCTATCTATTAAATGTTGAAAAAAATGGAAAGGTTAAAATTTTTAAAAAGTGGCATTTTTTGCAGGTTATTGCAAACATGTTTTTGGCCGAAATAAGAAAATTTCAAAAACCTACTGTCGATGGCCGTTTTCATGCTTTTTATGCACTTATATCAAATGGTGTTGTCCTATCTATTGAATGGTGTAAAATAATGGGGAATGTAGAAAAAAATTAAAATGACATTTTTGTGGGTTATAGCACACGTGATTTTGGCCCAAATTGGCTAATTTCAAAAAAACCTAATGTCGGTGAAAGTTTTCGTGCTATTTTTGCACTCATATCAATTGGCGATGTCCTATTTATTGAATCGTGTAAAAAAGGGGGAATGTTAAAAATTTTGAAAAAAGACATTTTTTGTGGGTTATAGCTAACACGTTTTTAGCCCGAAACGGCAAATTTCAAAAACCTTCTGTCGAAGGCCATTTTTGTGCTATTTTTTCACTCATATCAAATTGCGATTTCCTATCTATTGAATGGTGTATAAATTGGGGAATGTTAACAAATTTTAAAAATGACATTTTTTGGAGGTTATAGCACACGTGTTTTTGGCCGGATATAGCAAATTTAAAAAAACTTATCGTCGGTGGCCGTTTTCGTGCTATTTTTGCACTCATATCAAATGGAAATGTCCTATCTTTTGAATGTTGTAAAAAAATGGAAGAGTGCAAATTTTTGAAAAATGACATTTTTTGTGGGTTATAGCACACGTGTTTTTGGCCCGAAACGGCAAATTTCAAAAACCTTCCGTCGGATGCCGTTTTTGTGCTATTTTTTCACTCATATCAAATGGCAATTTCCTATCTACTGAATGGTGTACAAAATGGGGAATGTCCAAAATTTTGAAAAATGACATTTTTTGTGGGTTATAGCACACGTGTTTTTGGCCCGAAATGGAAAATTTAAAAAACTTAACGTCGGCGGCAGTTTTTGTTCTATTTTTGCACTCATAGCAATTGGCGATGTCCTATTTATTGAATGGTATAAAAAAATGGGAATGTTAAAAATTTTGAAAAAAGACATTTTTGTGGATTATAGCACACGTGTTTTTGGCCCGAAACGGCAAATTTCAAAAACCTACTGTCGAAGGCCATTTTTGTGCTATTTTTTCACTCAAATCAAATTGCAACTTCCTATCTATTGAATGGTGTATAAAATGAGGAATGTTAAAAATTTTGAAAAATGATATTTTTTTTGTGATATAGCACACGTGTTTTTGGCCCAAAATGGCAAAATTTAAAAAACTTATTGTCGGTGGCCGTTTTCGTGCTATTTTTGCACTCATATAAAATGGCAATGTCCTATCTATTGAATTTTGTAAAAAAATGGAAGAGTGCAAATTTTTGAAAAATGACATTTTTTGTGGGTTATAGCACACGTGTTTTTTACCCAAAACGACAAATTTCAAAAACCTTCCGTCGGAGGCCGTTTTTGTGCTATTTTTTCATTCATATCAAATGGCAATTTCCTATCTACTGAAAGGTGTATAAAATGTGAAATGTTCAAAATTTTTGAAAAATGACATTTTTTGCGGGTTACAGCACACGTGTTTTTGGCCCGAAATGAAAAATTTAAAAAACTTACCGTCGGTGGCCGTTTTCGTGTTATTTTTGCAGTCATATCAAATGGCGATGTCCAATCTATTGAATGTTGTAAAAAAATAGAAGAGTGAAAATTTTAGAAAAATGACATTTTTTATGTGTTATAGCACACGTGTTTTTGGCCCAAATCGGCAAATTTCAAAAACCTACTGTCGGCGGCCGTTTTCGTGCTATTTTTGCACTAATATCAAATGGAGTTATACTATCTATTCAATGGTGCAAAAAAATAGGGAATGTTTTCAAAATGACACTTTATGTGGGTTATAGCACACGTGTTTTTGGCCCAAATTGACTAATTTCAAAAACCTAATGTCGGCGGCAATTTTCAAGCTATTTTGCCATCATATCAATTGGCGATGTCTTATTTTTTGAATGGTGTAAAAAAAGTAGAATGTTAAAACTTTTGAAAAATGACATGTTTTTGTGGGTTATAACACACGTGTTTTTGGCTCGAAACGGCAAATATCAAAAACCTTCCGCCCGAGGCCATTTTTGTGCTATTTTTTCACTCATATCAAATAGAAATTTCCTATCTACTGAATGGTGTATGAATTGTGGAATGTTAAAAAATTTTAAAAATGACATTTTTTGTTGGTTATAACACATGTGTTTTTGGCCCGAAATGGCAAATTTCGAAAACCTTCCGTCGGAGGCCGTTTTTGTGCTATTTTTTCAGTCATATCAAATGGCGATTTCAAATTTATTGATTGGCGTAAAAAATGGGAATGTTGAAATTCTAAAATATGACATTTTTTAAGGGTTATAGCACACGTGTTTTTTGCACAAAAAAACAAATTTCAGAAACTTACTGTCAGTGGCCGTTTTGATGCTATTTTTCTACTCATATCAAATGGCGACATCCTATCAATTGAAAGTTGTAAAAAAATGAAAAAGTTAAAATTTTTAAAGAGTGGCATTTTTTGCAGGTTATAGCAAACAAGTTTTTGGCTGAAATAAGCAAATTTCAAAAACCTACTGTCGATGGACGTTTTCAAGCTATTTTTGCACTTATATCAAATGGTGTTGTCCTATCTATTTCAAGCTATTTTGCACTCATATCAATTGGCGATGTCCTATTTATTGAATGGTGTAAAAAAAGGGGAATGTTAAAAATTTTGAAAAAAGACATTTTTTGTGGGTTAAAGCACATGCGTTTTTGGGCCGAAACGGCAAATTTCAAAAACCTTCCGTCGAAGGCCATTTTGTGCTATTTTTTAACTCATATCAAATTGCGATTTCCTATCTATTGAATGGTGTATAAAATATGAAATGTTAAAAATTTTGAAAAATGACATTTTTTTGGGTTATAGCACACGTGTTTTTGGCCCAAAATGGCAAATTTAAAAAACTTATCGTCGGCAGCCATTTTCGTGCTATTTTTACACTCAGATCAAATGGCAATGTCCTATCTATTGAATGTTGTAAAAAAATGGAAGAGTGCAAATTTTTGAAAAATGACATTTTTTGTTGGTTATAGCACACGTGTTTTTGGTCCCAAAACGACAAATTTCAAAAACCTTCCGTCGGAGGCCGTTTTTGTGCTATTTTTTCACTCATATCAAATGGCAATTTCCTATCTACTGAAAGGTGTATAAAATGTGGAATGTTCAAAAATTTTGAAAAATGACATTTTTTGCGGGTTACAGCACACGTGTTTTTGGCCCGAAATGGAAAATTTAAAAAACTTACCGTCGGTGGCCGTTTTCGTGTTATTTTTGCAGTCATATCAAATGGCGATGTCCAATCTATTGAATGTTGTAAAAAAATAGAAGAGTGAAAATTTTAGAAAAATGACATTTTTTGTGGGTTATAGCACACGTGTTTTTGGCCCAAATCGGCAAATTTCAAAAACCTACTGTCGGCGGCCGTTTTCGTGCTATTTTTGCACTAATATCAAATGGAGTTATACTATCTATTCAATGGTGCAAAAAAATAGGGAATGTTTTCAAAATGACACTTTATGTGGGTTATAGCACACGTGTTTTTGGGCCAAATTGACTAATTTCAAAAACCTAACGTCGGCGGCAATTTTCATGCTATTTTGCCATCATATCAATTGGCGATGTCTTATTTTTTGAATGGTGTAAAAAAAGGAGAATGTTAAAAATTTTGAAAAATGACATGTTTTTGTGGGTTATAACACACTTGTTTTTGGCTCGAAACGGCAAATATCAAAAACTTGCCGCCCGAGGCCATTTTTGTGCTATTTTTTCACTCATATCAAATAGCAATTTCCTATCTACTGAATGGTGTATAAATTGTGGAATGTTAAAAATTTTTATAATGACATTTTTTGTGGGTTATAGCACATGTGTTTTTGGCCCGAAATGGCAAATTTCGAAAACCTTCCGTCGGAGGCCGTTTTTGTGCTATTTTTTCACTCATATCAAATGGCGATTTCCAATTTATTGATTGGCGTAAAAATGGGAATGTTAAAATTCTAAAATATGACAGTTTTTATGGGTTATAGCACACGTGTTTTTTACACAAAACAACAAATTTCAGAAACTTACTGTCAGTGGCCGTTTTGATGCTATTTTTCTACTCATATCAAATGGCGACATGTTTTTCTACTCGGTATAAAAAAATGGGAATGTTAAAAATTTTGAAAAAAGACATTTTTGTGGATTATAGCACACGTGTTTTTGGCCCGAAACGGCAAATTTCAAAAACCTACTGTCGAAGGCCATTTTTGTGCTATTTTTTCACTCAAATCAAATTGCAACTTCCTATCTATTGAATGGTGTATAAAATGAGGAATGTTAAAAATTTTGAAAAATGATATTTTTTTTGTGATATAGCACACGTGTTTTTGGCCCAAAATGGCAAAATTTAAAAAACTTATTGTCGGTGGCCGTTTTCGTGCTATTTTTGCACTCATATAAAATGGCAATGTCCTATCTATTGAATTTTGTAAAAAAATGGAAGAGTGCAAATTTTTGAAAAATGACATTTTTTGTGGGTTATAGCACACGTGTTTTTTACCCAAAACGACAAATTTCAAAAACCTTCCGTCGGAGGCCGTTTTTGTGCTATTTTTTCATTCATATCAAATGGCAATTTCCTATCTACTGAAAGGTGTATAAAATGTGAAATGTTCAAAATTTTTGAAAAATGACATTTTTTGCGGGTTACAGCACACGTGTTTTTGGCCCGAAATGAAAAATTTAAAAAACTTACCGTCGGTGGCCGTTTTCGTGTTATTTTTGCAGTCATATCAAATGGCGATGTCCAATCTATTGAATGTTGTAAAAAAATAGAAGAGTGAAAATTTTAGAAAAATGACATTTTTTATGTGTTATAGCACACGTGTTTTTGGCCCAAATCGGCAAATTTCAAAAACCTACTGTCGGCGGCCGTTTTCGTGCTATTTTTGCACTAATATCAAATGGAGTTATACTATCTATTCAATGGTGCAAAAAAATAGGGAATGTTTTCAAAATGACACTTTATGTGGGTTATAGCACACGTGTTTTTGGCCCAAATTGACTAATTTCAAAAACCTAATGTCGGCGGCAATTTTCAAGCTATTTTGCCATCATATCAATTGGCGATGTCTTATTTTTTGAATGGTGTAAAAAAAGGAGAATGTTAAAAATTTTGAAAAATGACATGTTTTTGTGGGTTATAACACACTTGTTTTTGGCTCGAAACGGCAAATATCAAAAACTTGCCGCCCGAGGCCATTTTTGTGCTATTTTTTCACTCATATCAAATAGCAATTTCCTATCTACTGAATGGTGTATAAATTGTGGAATGTTAAAAATTTTTATAATGACATTTTTTGTGGGTTATAGCACATGTGTTTTTGGCCCGAAATGGCAAATTTCGAAAACCTTCCGTCGGAGGCCGTTTTTGTGCTATTTTTTCACTCATATCAAATGGCGATTTCCAATTTATTGATTGGCGTAAAAATGGGAATGTTAAAATTCTAAAATATGACAGTTTTTATGGGTTATAGCACACGTGTTTTTTACACAAAACAACAAATTTCAGAAACTTACTGTCAGTGGCCGTTTTGATGCTATTTTTCTACTCATATCAAATGGCGACATCCTATCAATTGAAAGTTGTAAAACAATGAAAAAGTTAAAATTTTTAAAAAGTGGCATTTTTTGCAGGTTATAGCAAACATGTCTTTGGCTGAAATAAGCAAATTTCAAAAACCTACTGTCGATGGCCGTTTTCATGCTATTTTTGCACTTATATCAAATGGTGTTGTCCTATCTATTTCAAGCTATTTTGCACTCATATCAATTGGCGATGTCCTATTTATTGAATGGTGTAAAAAAATGGGAATGTTAAAAATTTTGAAAAAAAACATTTTTTGTGGGTTATAGCACACGCGTTTTTGGCCCGAAACGGTAAATTTCAAAAACCTTCCGTCGAAGGCCATTTTGTGCTATTTTTTAACTCATATCAAATTGCGATTTCCTATCTATTGAATGGTGTATAAAATATGAAATGTTAAAAATTTTGAAAAATGACATTTTTTTGGGTTATAGCACACGTATTTTTGGCCCAAAATGGCAAATTTAAAAAACTTATCGTCGGTAGCCATTTTCGTGCGATTTTTACACTCAGATCAAATGGCAATGTCCTATCTATTGAATGTTGTAAAAAAATGGAAGAGTGCAAATTTTTGAAAAATGAAATTTTTTGTGGGTTATAGCTCACGTGTTTTTGGCCCGAAACGGTAAATTTCAAAAACCTTCTGTCGGAGGCCGTTTTTGTGCTATTTTTTCACTCATATCAAATGGCAATTTCCTATCTACTGAATGGTGTATAAAACGAGGAATGTTCAAAATTTTTGAAAAATGACATTTTTTGCGGGTTACAACACACGTGGTTTTGGCCCGAAATTGAAAATTTAAAAAACTTACCGTCGGTGGCCGTTTTCGTGCTATTTTTGCACTCATATCAAATGGCGATGTCCAATCTATTGAATGTTGTAAAAAAATAGAAGAGTGAAAATTTTAGAAAAATGACATTTTTTGTGGGTTATAGCACGTGTTTTTGGCCCAAATCGGCAAATTTCAAAAACCTACTGTCGGCGGCCGTTTTCGTGCTATTTTTGCACTAATATCAAATGGAGTTATACTATCTATTCAATGGTGCAAAAAAATAGGGAATGTTTTCAAAATGACACTTTATGTGGGTTATAGCACACGTGTTTTTGGCCCAAATTGACTAATTTCAAAAACCTAATGTCGGCGGCAATTTTCAAGCTATTTTGCCATCATATCAATTGGCGATGTCTTATTTTTTGAATGGTGTAAAAAAAGAGAATGTTAAAACTTTTGAAAAATGACATGTTTTTGTGGGTTATAACACGCGTGTTTTTGGCTCGAAACGGCAAATATCAAAAACCTTCCGCCCGAGGCCATTTTTGTGCTATTTTTTCACTCATATCAAATAGCAATTTCCTATCTACTGAATGGTGTATAAATTGTGGAATGTTAAAAAATTTTAAAAATGACATTTTTTGTGGGTTATAGCACATGTGTTTTTGGCCCGAAATGGCAAATTTCGAAAACCTTCCGTCGGAGGCCATTTTTGTGCTATTTTTTCACTCATATCAAATGGCGATTTCCAATTTATTGATTGGCGTAAAAAATGGGAATGTGAAAAATTCAAAAAATGACATTTTTTAAGGGTTATAGCACACGTGTTTTTTGCACAAAACAACAAATTTCAGAAACTTACTGTCAGTGGCCGTTTTGATGCTATTTTTCTACTCATATCAAATGGCGACATCCTATCAATTGAAAGTTGTAAAAAAATGAAAAAGTTAACATTTTTAAATAGTGGCATTTTTTGCAGGTTATAGCAAACATGTTTTTTGCTGAAATAAGCAAATTTCAAGCTATTTTTGCACTTATATCAAATGGTGTTGTCCTATCTATTTCAAGCTATTTTGCACTCATATCAATTGGCGATGTCCTATTTATTGAATGGTGTAAAAAAAGGGGAATGTTAAAAATTTTGAAAAAAGACATTTTTTGTGGGTTATAGCACACGCGTTTTTGGCCCGAAACGGCAAATTTCAAAAACCTTCCGTCGAAGGCCATTTTGTGCTATTTTTTAACTCATATCAAATTGCGATTTCCTATCTATTGAATGGTGTATAAAATATGAAATGTTAAAAATTTTGAAAAATGACATTTTTTTGGGTTATAGCACACGTGTTTTTGGCCCAAAATGGCAAATTTAAAAACTTATCGTCGGTAGCCATTTTCGTGCTATTTTTACACTCAGATCAAATGGCAATGTCCTATCTATTGAATGTTGTAAAAAAATGGAAGAGTGCAAATTTTTGAAAAATGAAATTTTTTGTGGGTTATAGCTCACGTGTTTTTGGCCCGAAACGGTAAATTTCAAAAACCTTCCGTCGGAGGCCGTGTTTGTGCTATTTTTTCACTCATATCAAATGGCAATTTCCTATCTATTGAATGGTGTATAAAACGAGGAATGTTCAAAATTTTTGAAAAATGACATTTTTTGCGGGTTACAGCACACGTGGTTTTGGCCCGAAATGGAAAATTTAAAAAACTTACCGTCGGTGGCCGTTTTCGTGCTATTTTTGCACTCATATCAAATGGCGATGTCCAATATATTGAATGTTGTAAAAAAATAGAAGAGTGAAAATTTTAGAAAAATGACATTTTTTGTGGGTTATAGCACACGTGTTTTTGGCCCAAATCGGCAAATTTCAAAAACCTACTGTCGGCGGCCGTTTTCGTGCTATTTTTGCACTAATATCAAATGGAGTTATACTATCTATTCAATGGTGCAAAAAAATAGGGAATGTTTTCAAAATGACACTTTATGTGGGTTATAGCACATGTGTTTTTGGCCCAAATTGACTAATTTCAAAAACCTAATGTCGGCGGCAATTTTCAAGCTATTTTGCCATCATATCAATTGGCGATGTCTTATTTTTTGAATGGTGTAAAAAAAGGAGAATGTTAAAACTTTTGAAAAATGACATGTTTTTGTGGGTTATAACACGCGTGTTTTTGGCTCGAAACGGCAAATATCAAAAACCTTCCGCCCGAGGCCATTTTTGTGCTATTTTTTCACTCATATCAAATAGCAATTTCCTATCTACTGAATGGTGTATAAATTGTGGAATGTTAAAAAATTTTAAAAATGACATTTTTGTGGGTTATAGCACATGTGTTTTTGGCCCGAAATGGCAAATTTCGAAAACCTTCCGTCGGAGGCCATTTTTGTGCTATTTTTTCACTCATATCAAATGGCGATTTCCAATTTATTGATTGGCGTAAAAAATGGGAATGTGAAAAATTCTAAAATATGACATTTTTTATGGGTTATAGCACACGTGTTTTTTGCACAAAACAACAAATTTCAGAAACTTACTGTCAGTGGCCGTTTTGATGCTATTTTTCTACTCATATCAAATGGCGGCATCCTATCAATTGAAAGTTGTAAAAAAATGAAAAAGTTAACATTTTTAAATAGTGGCATTTTTTGCAGGTTATAGCAAACATGTTTTTTGCTGAAATAAGCAAATTTCAAGCTATTTTTGCACTTATATCAAATGGTGTTGTCCTATCTATTTCAAGCTATTTTGCACTCATATCAATTGGCGATGTCCTATTTATTGAATGGTGTAAAAAAAGGGGAATGTTAAAAATTTTGAAAAAAGACATTTTTTGTGGGTTAAAGCACATGCGTTTTTGGCCCGAAACGGCAAATTTCAAAAACCTTCCGTCAAAGGCCATTTTGTGCTATTTTTTCACTCATATCAAATTGCGATTTCCTATCTATTGAATGGTATATAAAATATGAAATGTTAAAAATTTTGAAAAATGACATTTTTTTGGGTTATAGCTCACGTGTTTTTGGCCCAAAATGGCAAATTTAAAAAACTTATCGTCGGTAGCCATTTTCGTGCTATTTTTACACTCATATAAAATGGCAATGTCCTATCTATTGAATGTTGTAAAAAAATGGAAGAGTGCAAATTTTTGAAAAATGAAATTTTTTGTGGGTTATAGCTCACGTGTTTTTGGCCCGAAACGGTAAATTTCAAATACCTTCCGTCGGAGGCCATTTATGTGCTATTTTTTCACTCATATCAAATGGCAATTTCCTATCTACTGAATGGTGTACAAAATGGGGAACGTTCAAAATTTTGAAAATTGACATTTTTTGTGGGTTATAGCACACGTGTTTTTGGCTCGAAATGGAAAATTTAAAAAACTTACCGTCGGTGACCGTTTTCGTGCTATTTTTTCACTCATATCAAATGGGGATTTCCTATCTATTGAATGTTGTAAAAAATAGAAGAGTGAAAAATTTTGAAAAATGAAATTTTTTGTGGGTTATAGCACACGTGTTTTTGGTCCGAAATGGCAAATTTAAAAAACTTATCGTCGGTGGCCGTTTTCGTGCTATTTTTGCACTCATATCAAATGGAAATGTCCTATCTATTGAATGTTGTAAAAAAATGGAAGAGTGCAAATTTTTGAAAAATGACATTTTTTGTGGGTTATAGCACACGTGTTTTTGGCCCGAAACGGCAAATTTCAAAAACTTTCCGTCGGAGGCCGTTTTAGTACTATTTTTTTAATCATATCAAATGGCAATTTCCTATCTACTGAATGGTGTATAAAACGGGGAATGTTCAAAATTTTGAAAAATGAGATTTTTTGTGGGTTATAGCACTACGTGTTTTTGGCCCGAAATGGCAAATTTAAAAAACTTACCGTCGGCGACCGTTTTCGTTCTATTTTTGCACTCATATCAAATGGCGATGTCCTTTCTATTGAATGTTGTAAAAAAATAGACGAGCGAAAATTTTTTGAAAGATGACATTTTTTACAAATTGCACAATATTATATGATGAATGGTGTAAAAAAAATGGGCAAGTAAAAAATTTGGAAAAATGACATTTTTTTGTGGGTTATAGCACACGTTTTTTGCACAAAACGACAAATTTCAAAAACTTGTCGTCAGTGGCTATTTTTTCACTCATATCAAATGGCGATGTTCTATCTAATGAAAGGTTGAAAAAAAGGGAAAGTTAGAAATTTTTTAAATTGACCAATTTTTGTGAGTTATAACATACGTTTTTTTGCTTAAAACAACAAATGTAAAAAACTTGCGGCTAAAGGCCGTTTTTGTGCGGTTTTGTGCACTCAATCAAAATAGCGATGAGCTATCTAAATAATGGTTTAAAAAAATAGAAAGTTCGAAAATTTGAAAAATGACCATTTTTTGTGGGTTATATAGCGCACGATTTTTTCCAAAAATGGCAAATTTACAAAACTTGTCGTTGGTGGCCGTTTTCATGCTGTTTTTGGACTCATATCAAATGGTGATGTGCTATATAATGAATGGAGTAAAAAAATGAAAAATATAATTTTTTTAAAAATGACCATTTTTTTGTGGGTGATAGCACTCATTTTTTTTCCAAAACAGCAAATTTAAAAAACTTGTCGCCGGTTGAAATATGTTAGCTAATGAATGGTGTAAAAAAGGAAAATCTAAAATTTTTGAAAAATGACTATTTTTTGTGGGTTATAGCACACGTTTTTCCCCCAAAATGGCAATTTTAAAAAGCATACCGCCGATTGCCGTTTTCGTTCCTTTTTTACACTCATATAAAATTGCACAATATTATCTGATGAATGGTGTAAAAAAATGAGAAACTTACAAATTTTTAAAAATGACATTTTTTGTAGGTTATAGCACACGTTTTTTTCCCAAAATGGCAAATTTTAAAAACTTGCCACCAATGGCTATTTTCTTGCCGTTTTTTCACTCATATCAAATGGCGATGTACTATTTATTGAAAGGTTTAAAAAAAGGGGAAGTTAGAAATTTTTAAAATTGACTAATTTTTGTGGGTTAAAAAAATGGGAGAGTTACAAATTTTGAAAAATTACATTTTTTGTGGGTTATAGTACACATTTTTTCCCAATACGGCAAATTTCAAAAAAACTTGCAGCCGATGGCTGATTTTGTGTCGGTTTTTACACTCATGTCAAATTGCAATATGTTATCTAATGAATGGTGTAAAAAATCCAAAAAATTTGAAAAATGACCATTTTGTGGGTTATAGCACACGTTTTATTCCCTAAAACGGCAAATTAAAAAATATGCTGTTGGTTGATGTTTTCGTGCTATTTTTGCACTCATATAAAATGGTGATGTCCTGTTTAATAAATAATGTAAAAACAAAGGGAAAATAGAATTTTTTAAAAAATTACCATTTTTTTTTTGTGGGTTATAGCATATCTTTATTTCAAAAAAAATGGCAAATTTAATGTTCAAAAAGATCAATCTGGACGTCCAAGCAGCATCAAGAGTAAAAATTGGGAATCAAAAAAATTTTAGAAAGGGAGAGGAATGGATAAAAAGGATGATGACCGACAAAGTCTGAAGAAGCATCAACCTCCAAATATTTCACCAATGCTACCCCTTCAGAAACAAGCCTCTTGGTGGGTTGTACGGTAAAGAAGATACATTTACTGGGACGAAGGCACCACCAGCAGCTAGTGAACAAAGCGCAGATGGCCCAGCTGAAGCTACCAGCACAAGCCTCCGCCCTCATCCGTTGATCGTGACATCGATATCACCGGCCAATCCTACATTCAGTAACTATGTCAGAATTGAACCCATCTAATTAATAAAACGTCTTCTTCTATTGTTTTTGTTAGACATTGCCAAATGTTTGTTAAGTTAATGCAAGTTTACCTCAAACCAAACCAAACCAAACCAAAGAAATTCCCCTATATTTTTTCTGTTAAAAATCATATAAAGAAGTATAATGAATCAAAAGAATCGCAAAACTGGAAGGGCCTATAATATCTACACTCTTCTTCACTATACTATTATTATAAGCATAGCAGCTAATTCATCCAAGTCCAGAACCAATCCGGCAAATCTCAGCCGCAGGTGGTGCTTCCCAGTGACCCGTCCGTTTCCTCATCTCCTCAAAGTCAGTCAAGCACTGATTTAGCTTCAACGAATTCACTCTCTTTCGTTCCACTGACAATTTTTTACCAGCTACTCCGTCGAAAACTTGTTCCCAGCCTTGCTCCCATTCAGCGCGGGCGTCGCAGAGTTCAAGAGTGTTGTTGGACCATTCCGTCCAGCTCCATCCTCTATACAGCCCATTCATAATCGGAGCCACGCAAGTACCCGTACAGGCCGGCGTGCAAGGCCTGCACTTGGCTCCGTTCAATGGGCCTGGGCTGGACATCGCAGCCACGGGGACACCAAAACGGGATGGAGGAAATGGATAATTACGGTCCGTCACGACGCAAAACGGGATGGGGATCCTAAGAAAAGGAACATTTAGAACGGTGAGCTGGGCCTTGAATGCACACTCGGAGTTGAGCTGCCGAAACCCGGCGGTTTGAAGGCGGGGAAGGAGTGAGAGGCGAGAAAGAGCGACGGTTGAAGTGTTAAAATCGCCAATGCCTAAGCGGTCATTTAAGCCATTGTAAGATGAGCCAGGTGGAACAACGTAGCTACCAGGAATAAAGTAGTGGGAGGCTAAAGGACGGGACCAGTAACTGTCAACTCTGGTCCGTACTATCCAGTCGTAGGTGAAGTTGTTGTAGGTTTGGTATTCATTGATCATTGTTAGGCACCCCTCTACCAGATTGAAGTATTGCAGCAGCCCCTACAATGTACAATTACATTTATTCATCAACAATATCATGGTTAAGAAGTCATTATTTAACCACTACAATGAAATAAATTCAGTGTCATTATTAGAATTCTTAAAATTTAGCCACGGCTTTGATCTAATAGCAGCGGTTCAGTCAGTGTCATATGCAATCAGAGGATCCAAAAACAAGATTCACGATGTATAAGATTCCAGGACATAGGATTGATGTTCGCATGTGTAGGATTTACGTAATAGAATAGGATTCAAAGGTCATAGGATTGATGTGTGTAGGATTGACAATTCAAAATCAAATAGCGTAAGTCAAAGCTACAGCACAAGTTCCACGCGGTATGAAAAGTTGCACAACAGCATGTCTTGGAAAGTTGTCCAATCATCCCGCAATGCACAATGAATAGATTTTGTGCAGGGCCAATAAACTGAAAGGTCAAGAATTATGTGCTACGAATGCTGTTACAAGTTATGAAAAATTCAAAGATTACTGCTTCAATGCCCAAACACCTAGAAGAACCCTAAAAGATGACCACTTTGTATTATCAGGAAGGAAGGAAGGAAGCACAACTCAAAGACGGCTAGGAATTTCAATGTTTAAAGTCAAAACACGAAAGATGTAGAAATTGGCATCTGCCCTATTCAAGGGAGAAAGTTTTACCTAAAATGAAAAAACCAAAACATGTACAACCCGTATCCCAATTAACAAACACTATAATTGTTCTATTTGTAACCAAGCAATATCTCTGCATTTGCCTAAAATGTTGGATTCGTACGTAAACCTACAAATAAACAAAGGACAAAGACAAACTACTGCTTAGAGTAAATTACAAAATCCACCGCTGGCGAAGAGGATACAACAAACATAGAAATTCTTCCGGTTGCTTTTTGGTTAGTAGTTTTCCCAACCAACAAACAGATGCCACCAACCACGTCCACATGCTCTATTTTTTACATTCCTTCTTATATGTTTCTTACTAAGATCTTTTATCTTCTTCAATTTAAAAAACGCAATAAGAAAATCTTAAAATAATAGCTCAACAAAAAAAAATTAAAAAAAAAAAATTCTAACCTCCAAGATTATAGTAATACACGTGTTATTACTTGTTATTAGATATTTACCTGGATGCCATTGGGTGAGTTTCGAGCAGTGAGAACTCGATAATGCGACTCAGTTTCCGGAATCGGCTTGGGCCGGAATATTTTAACGGCGGCAATCCTCGGGGCAGCCTTTAGCAACGACAACTTATAAGTATTCGAGTCTAACGGACTGTGGAGAAAGAGATCAGAATTTTTATAAACATTTAGAATCTTGTCAATAATGGACGGTCCAGTCAGCTCGAACCTCCGGGCCCCACCCACTAAACACACCGCAATTCTGGACCTATCCAACGCCTCTTTCCTCCCCGTGACATTCTTGGCCCACTTCGGCGGGTTCAGCGACGGAATCGGTGGACTTGCATGGGAATTGGGAGCATCATCAAAATTATCATGGTTTTGGAATATTGATTTAAAAGAGGAAAAAGAATTGAAGAGAGCAAGGACAGTGGTGGAAGATGATGATGATGATGATGATGAGTAGGAGTTGTAGTAGTAGAAGGAAAGAGAAGAAAGCGATATATAAACGAGAAGAGAGAAAAGCAATAAAAGAAACCTCCAGTCAAGATTCGATACCCTTCTCGTAAACTGCATCAGTACGGCCTTGATTGGAATTTTCATGTCTTTGTTTTTGTTATCCTAATGGTTGTCTCTTTCTTCAAAATCTTGGGTCTCCAAATCCAGCAATGAAAACAGAAAAAGAAAAACAATCACACCCTCCCTCCCTCCCTCCCTCCCTATGCAGTATGCACGGCTGCACGCGCACAGATCCAAGAGAGTATGAATCGTTAAGAGTACAAATATTAAAATAATTCTCTGGGGTTCAGAACTGGGACTGCTGTTTTATGCTTGGGGGTCTCAGGGCCGGGTTGTTGTTGTTGTTGTTGTTGTTGATGATGATGATATGTAGAACAGTAGAAATACTTATTGTTTATTTTCTTTTTTTCATATAATCTTTACATTTGATTTGATTACGATGGGCCTGTTGAGGGTTAGTCATTTGAGTAGTTTTAGGTGGAAAAGGATAATAACGAAGATTTTTCTGAGCTAAAAAGTAAAGTAAAAAGAAAAAAACAAAGCAGTAATAAATGTAGATTTGATGGAAAGTGGTTAGAGGAGGAGAGTCGAAATTATGCATATAGAGCAGTACTTAATAGCAGTATTATCATTTCTGGAGGGTATTAATATTAAGAGAAATGATATACATGGTAAAATACATCGTGAAAAAATCATCTTTATAGTAACTCTTTATAAAAAAACTTATACGTGTATAATTACTTATATGTGGTTCAATTATCATTTTGTTACTGTATTAATTTAATTTTAAAAAAATGAGATAATTAATTAAAATAATATATATTAATTTTTTTAACAATACAGCAAATCCAATTTCATCTTTATATACATACCACATGCCATTTCAATTTAAAATTTTATGACATCTCAATCTAAAATTTCACTCGGTTATAATGGCATTCCAATCTAAAATTTCACTGTGAATTGATTTCACTGTGATTATTGGCAGTGGGATTAAATAGGGTTTTGGATTACTATAATAAATAGTAATAGTATAATTGAGTGAGATTTAAGGAAAGCAAGAGGCATTAATTTATTCAAGAATTAGGAAGGGTTAATCATGGATACGCACGTGAGTTAAGAATGTTCTATTATTCTTTGCTTCCTTTTTAATATTGTCTAATGAAGACCATTGTTTTCAGATCCACCCACCCCCTTGCTTCAGTCTTTACAAAAGATAATATTAATAGTATAATTTTTCGTATTTGGTTCCGATATTTTAACTATATAGACTCGGTTGTTTATCTATTATTATCACACAAATCACCAAAATATGCTTTCCATCCACATCAACCCATGTATTCTATTGTAAGTTGCATGAGAAATGGAAGTTTAAATTTAATTAACTTTTTTTATTGTTGTGTTAGACAAATGTGTATTATTTAAAATTTTAAATTTCAAAGCATTACTTTGTTTGTTATTAAAGGATAGTAGTCAAAACAAAAAAAAAAAAAGGATAGTAGTCATGCTGTATTCCAACCACTTGCACTGAATTTCGCAGATTTCGACAGTCAACAGTAGTTTGCCTGCTGCCTATACGATGGGGAAAAAATAAAAAATAATAACAAAAAAGAAGCCAAAACTGCATTTTCTTAAAAACTAGAAAAAAATTTTCCCAACAAAAAAGCCATTGCCATAATTTTCTAATCGATATTTATAATTTTTTTATATAAATTTGTCATAATATACTTGTTTACATGTATTTTTTTCCTACAATTTTTTTTTTTTTTTTTTTTGGGTTCCAAACTCAAAAGAAATAGGAAACTTATAGTTTTCAAAGTTTCGAGTATTTCTGCCATAATTAATTAAGTTTGCCGCATTTACTGATCTAAACTATGAAATTTAAGATATCACCGGTAGATAACAGCAATATGTATTACTAATGATGTTTCACAATCGAAAGCGCCAAAAATGAATCGAATGAATAAAATGAACACTTAAAAAGTGAGTTTACAGGCCATTTTACCAATTACAATTAGATATTTCAAAAAGAAAAAAAAAAACTGAATAAATTATAAAAGAAAGAAGGAAATCACAAAGCTTGTTGCAAAGCAAAGCTTTTTGTTATTGTAAGGATGATGAGGCAGAAGAAGGTGGTTCATCACCTGGAGGTAGTGGTTCATCACCTGGAGGTAGTGATGATGAAGAAGAAGAACCAAAATCAAGATTTGGATAAACACCAGGAGGTCTCTCTCGTGGTTGGATGGATAGCAACTGGCTTGAATCACCCACCACATCCGCCCATCCATAATGAGGTTCACCCCTTCAGTCATCAGTTTTACCCATTGTCATTTTCATTATGAATACAAGAAATTAGTCCTGCCTCCTCACAACTCAACATAAATGGCATTTGCATGGCAGGTTATTCCAATTGAATGAATTTCAAAAATCCTTTGTTAATTGAATTATCTTGTTTGCACACAGATCCTTTTAAGGCAACTGGAAAACCGAAAAAAAAAAACAAGGAATAACTTACTCGTAATAAGTTTCTTCATCCACAACAATATCCCAGCTTTCACCCGTTGTACTCTTACCATATTTGTGCACTTTACTGGATTTTGTGAGTCCACCATAGCATGAAAATGAAAAGATTTTAAGGTTCAACCAGCAAGAATAGGTAAATCTACTTGCAAACTACTTAATTTTGTAATTTCACGGAATCAATATGGGACTATCGAGGACGCTATTAAAGAATTGAAAACAGATGTTAGTCCTTACCCATTTCCAAAGTGCTCTTCTCCCCATGTCCTTGACCATCCTATATCAGAAAAAAGGACAAAAAAAAAAAAAGTTCATGAGCCTACAACTAATTGGAAATGTGATCATTACTGTAAATGCAACAATAATAATTGTCGAAGTAAATGCACTCCTGAAAGTTAAAATGAGCATCCTACTATTTTTTCTTACTTGTCCAAACTAGAACAAAACGCACGCTCCAAACAAGAACTACTCATAGGCTCTGACACAAAAGTAAATTATCTTGCAACAACCACCATAAGTTCAGAATTTTTTCTCAGCTTTAAGCACCGAATTTTCATCTATTCATGCTGACACCATGAATAACAAAACCAAGATTTGATGATTACCAACTAAAAGTTTTTTTTTTTCTTTTGTCTAAATTATTAAGAGTCTTCATACACTTAAGGATGGGAACCACAATCAACATAACTCACCAAATTTCATAATATTAGAAATTCCTCCATAAATATCTTATGTTAAACAGTCAAAACGCTCAAGTTCTAAGCTGCATTTAGATACAGATAAATCATCAAACCCATACATGTAACAATTGATGAACTTCTGCAACACAATTCTTAGCAGCATAAATAACATTCAGAGATGTCAATCATTACTAAGAAAAGGAGGATGTGACATACTTTCACCACTGGGTGAGACATGCCATGTCTCTCCTTGACGTGAACCAATCCCAGCGAAAAACTTTTCTTCCCACTTGTCTCCCCATTTTGTTCCAAGTTCAGTCTCAGCCCATTTGTCTGTCCTGAGAAGGAGAGAGACAACTTCAAAAACAATTAGACAGAGATTGTGAAAAGCCCAATTAACACATCTCTATTTTTAATTTACAAAATTTGATCAATTGAAAGTAGTGATGAATGTCAACATGATAGAGCCCATTAAAAGTCCATCTAACAATTTTCTGGCAATTTGGGAGGAGAGGGTTTCTTGAGGGTTAACTCGTGTCTTCCAACACTAGGGTAGGCACCCAGCCAAGTTTCAATATTGTTCATTTAATATTTTCCATAGCAATTCTAGGACTGCTCCAAGTCAAATTTTGATGCAACTTCACCTCATAAAAAAGATACATAAGGAAATTTACAATTTGACATACTTGGTCAGAGGAAAGGGTGGTCTCCAACTCCAAAAATGCTAACAGAAAATCAGAAGACAGCATGTTCAATTTTATGCTGAAGGCATGCTCCATTCTCTAAGAATCAGTTTTCTACAACTAACGCTGTCTTCCCGATTTCTAGCAAGTTAGCATGTGAACAATATTAGATTCAAATTCATTTAACATGGATACAGATTGGAATAACAAGCAAAAGCAGAATTTGTTAGCTGTCATCTTGGAGTATGACAACCATTTAATCAGCTACTTTCATGCAAACAATATCTATGGTATACCACGACCAAGGTTCATAAAACTCATGCACCCAGCTGGAAGCCCACCTAGTAATGCTAAAGTAAAGAAGGAAATACCATTTTAGTACAGATCCCCTTCCATCATAATGTTCACCCCACTTCTCCCACCAGGACTGTTCATTCAATCTACCATATTTATGAGCCCCTTTCTCCGTCCAGCCTTTAGCATCATATTTTTCCCACCTGTATAAAAAAAATAGAGATTCTAGAAAACAGTTTCCTTCATTGCTTGTCTAATGCTTGACGTGAAGAACAAATTTCCTGATTCAAAGAATTCCTCACCAGTTCTCATACCACCCAGCATTTTCTGAACCTGATTTGGCTTGCTTTTGCGCACTTCTTTCTATCCGAGCGAGATTACTGCAAGTTGTCAAAGAAGCATAGCACTTTCATGGGGATGAAGGATCCTTTTCCAATCTAAATTGGGACAGTGACAAGACAAGTAGCTTCTTTATTTGAAAATAAAAAGCAAAAATGGTAAAAGAGAAAATCACAAAACCTCCATTCATCTTGGTGAAGAACTTCTCGCCACGTTTCGCACCATGAATCCCCTTCAGCATTTCTTCCAGATTTTTCCACACCTATGGAGCATCATGTCAAACCGAAAATAAACAATTAGAATGATAGAAGCATAATAGATAGAGAACTAGCAAGATATAAGATCTTGTGTAACAGAGGTGCTAAGGGACACACATCCATTTAATAAGAAAACAAAAGGACAAAATCAAAGAGTAACTGTACCGAGTTCTTTGTAGCCCGTCCAGTCACTTTTCTCCCACCACTGTCAAGGAGATCAACAAATCCAATTAAATGCATCCACCTGGGATGATACTTAATATGTGAAAAAAAAAGGGGCCACAAAATAGCATTTACGAAAGCAACAGAGTTATGAAGGGAGGAAATATGCTTGATGCATCCTTTTCCTTCTGGTGGGTTTGATAGAATTGAAGAATTTATTTAAATTGCAATGGCTCACTCTCACTTGTTTCATGCTTTCCCTTTAACATCCCTATCAACTGAGAGGTTTTTTGTCCACCTTCACCTTAAATCATTTAGTTTCCAGATCTCTTTCACTAAACCCGACAAGCACATAAAACGCATGCAACTTTGTATAGGCTCCAACCTTTTCGGTGGGTACTATTTATGTTTAGTGACAACTGAGCACTTTTTAACAGTTCAACTTTAAGTGAGGTTCCTGAACATTAATACCATAATGTGCAGATTCTTCAACAGGTATGAACATGAGCACTGCAAGAACAGTGACACAATGATATTTTGGCAGGCATCACGAAGCCAGCTTTTAAATATGGAAAATCTTCACAGATGGTAGTTTTGGGCCAAATATTGATTATATTTCATATATTTCTTCCTCTATAGGTGAAAGTCTGACGGTATGCTTGGAGTGCCTAGGGTTAAGAGACATTTCTAGTTCAGCGGGGACAATCAGATGACACAAAATCACAAGGAACATAATTTCTTTGAACACGTTGTAGCTGACTCATGATAAAACAACAGCAGTGATTATAGATGAGCATAATAATGTATACAATAAGGATGCTTCAGAATAGATTACTTAAATACCGTTTCCTTCCACTCTGAGGTGCCATCGTGGCTTTGACCACCCATTCTTGTCCATCGACATCTGTTTCCATTTTCCCCTAGATCCTCTCCACTTTCTCGGTACCAAGTACTTCCATCTTCATTTATACCAGATTCATTAACATTTTCATGTAACAGATTGATGCCCCAATCTTTCTCATTTGCAATACCTGTATCTGTGACGAGATAAAGAAATGACAAAAGTAGGCATTATCAAGTGGTATAAGAGATCCTAACTAAATGTACAAGAGAGGAAACCCCATAACTTCAACGTGGTTATATTCAGATATCAAAGTAAGACTTGTTTTATTAGAAGCAAAAGAAGAAAGTATACTGCAAATCACCTCGTTTTGGTGGAGAATCACGTGACTGGGGACCTGAAGTCCTTGGGGTGCAGCGTGGGAAGAACTTGTCTTGTTTCGAAATAAACCTAGACCTGTGACATCTAAATTGCTTGAAAAAAAAATTGAAAAACCGAGCAGATAAAGAATTCATTCAAATTCAAGGACTCATTCAATATTTCAAATACACAGTTAATTTCAATAGATACAGTTATCTGACAACAAATGAGAGAGAAATCACAGCAACCTCCATCACCCCCTGCCCCTTCCCCTTCTCCCAAGAAAAGGTAAAAAAACATAAATAGGAACATATATCTGATATACGCACTTGACAGCTTAACAGGTTGTGAATCTTCATTACAGTAAACATTTAAATAGACATTATAGCAGGTTAGAGCATCTATTTTGATCAAATTATCAGGAAAGAGGAATTTAAAAAGTCCTCACTAATGCACGCATCCATACTGTCGGCATAGCATTATACTAGTACTTGTTTTCAAATTCCAGACTATTGTTAACCTTTTATGCTTAGTGCCAAGAGCAAAGCATCGAGGTTCTTGAGCTGTGAATATGCTTAAATGTCTCTTTCCAAGTAAATATTGTAAAAGCAAATAGTCTGAGAGATTGTTTTAATAGTAATACAAAAAGAACATCTTCGTCCTGTTGTTGAAATAAATAAATATGAAATCACGCATCCTATGTTTTTAAACGTGTTGTTAGCCAAAACATCCATTGGTTCAATCAAAATCAAGATCGCCAAAAGAAACAGGATTCCAAAATTTCCACAAAGATTTATAAAAAAAAAAATGGCAGTACATAAAAGTAAAAGTAGTGAAGAGTACTAACGGAGGAGAAACGAAAGTGATGTTAGAGGAAGCTTTGATTCGAGCTCGATAATTAGGACGATTGATTTTAGAATCGAAGCGCCATTCTTCAGAACAACATCTGTCCACACTATTGTTTGGTCCACAGTTCCGGCGAATTGGGAGCACGGAGTCGGAACAGCAGCAGTGAAGCACTAACTTGCGCCAATTGCCACAAACAACAGCGGCACCACCAATAATTGACTTTTTTTTCTTCTTATGCAACTCCAGAAAATCATTTCGGTGACGATGGTGATTGTCAGGGTCTCTTCTGATTCGAACAACTAGACTAAACGGTGTGAAACCTCTAGAACTAGCGGCCATTGGTTTTGCTATAAAAAAAATATATATATTTTAATTTTTTCAAAAAATTGAAAATTTAATTATGGTTAGAACAAAATGCCATTAAGGAAATGAAGAGAAACCCTAGGTTCTAGAAAAAAAAAATGTTGAGAGGAAGAGAAGGAAAAGGAAGTAAAATGAGAGAGTTTTTAATGGCATTGGTTATTGAGGAGTAATATTAGGAGAATCTTTTGTCCGTTGGGGTTTGTTGGGGGTATCAGGTATGTATGTTGCATTCATTTATATTTCTTTTAACGGCATGCCATTGCCATTGCCATTTGCTAAGAACACTGCGACAGTGACGATGAAAATTGAAATGCTACAATACTACTACTATAGGACTCTATGGATTGGAGAGAAGTCAGTGGTGAGTTTCAGAGTTTGTGATGGACTCTTCCGGAGTTTGACCCCCGTCTCATTTCCCACGACACACCCACACCCACACCGACACTCTTAATTTATTTTTGGATTAATCAACTAAGTTGGAAATTTGCCTTTCAATTTTGGATTACTTGTGTTTTTTCTTCTACTATTTCTCAGATGAGCCGATCTCCCGTGAATTCACATAGGTTATGGGTTTTCTTTACCAATTTATATATCACTATTTAAAAAAAAAAAGTAGTAAATATGTACAATTATTTATCCTTTAAGAGTGGTCACTTATTTAATTTTTAAAAATTAAATAATATGTGTGAGTGTTTTTATAAAATAATGCATGGAGTGGTAGGTGAAATCGGAGTTAATTCATGATTTACTCTTCTCAAATATTAAATGGTTCATTGATGCATTAGATTCGAATATGAATTATTTGATTTGAATCAAGAAGTTTGATGAATTATTTGATTAGAATTTTGGCGCATCCAAATCTGGGGCATATTTGACGCCATATGGATATTAGGGGAACTGACGGGTTGGGGGAAGGATCAGGCATTTTGAGGCTCCACATTCTTGATTTGCATCCACACAGTAATTTGCACGTGTCTAGTGATTAATCGTTTCCTTTGTTATGGTTTCACAAAAATTTTGGCTTTTTCACTGCCTCAAGTTACAAATGCACACTTGTCCCTTTTGTTCATTCAATAAAACTAAAGTAAACGGCTTCTCACTTTTCTTTTTTTTTCAAATTGAACATTCAAATCAATAATAATTTTAATTTACCATTTTTGCACAAGTTGAATATACTTGGCTTTATATATTTTAACCAGAAAAGCCGACATTATGCCAAACTTTTTCTTTTTGATTGATTTTGGTGCATCTTGTGACGGGTCATACAGAACAACGCACAAAAGGTCCTTTTCTATTAGATTATCCGTAAGATTTACCTTATCCAAGACAAAATAGTATTTAGGCTCTGTCATTATGGCGGCAACAAAGTCCACAAAACCCCAAAACAAGAAAGAAAGAAAAATTAGACTTCAATGCGGGTTCGACTCCGTGCGGGTTCGACTCCGTGTGGGTGCGTTGCCTGGGTGAAATATTCCTGGAGGCGCACCTGGAGCTCGGATCCCGTTAGATATCTTTGCAGCCTGCCAGTTAAGCCACATCCCGCGATTTACCTGTCACGTGCAGACCCAGAGCAGAGCTAGCGTGGCTCGGTTTGAGTGTCCTGAATTCGCAACTTTTGGAGAAAGAAATAAAAATGTCAACACCATAGCTTCCAATGACATGGCAGGCAACTGATGCTGGAAATTGAAATCAGTGGATAAGATGAAGATGAAGATGAAAATTGAAAATAGGGTGAGTCAGCAATGCAAAAAACACCTGACCATCTGAATGTACGCTAAGCTTTCGTGGCTAAAAACATTGCCACATGGATCTCCAGCAAATCACAATATTGCACATCACAGATAGAAACGTTAAAAGTATTCTCAAATCTTGTGCACCACTTTGACCTGAACGAGGAAAACCAAATCCACGTTTACTTGAGGTTGAGGGGTCAAATCCTCATTCCATGCCCCTGTCTGTGCCCGGCTGCCTTAGTGCCTCGTTGCTTTTTCTGGATAAGCATAAAGTCATCTTCCTAAGGAACAACAACAGTAGGATGTAGGATTCCAATAAAAATCCTCATCTTTAGACTTGGCATTAACCATTATAATCCACATGATTCCCATCGTTTTTATTTATTCTCTTTTAAAGATTTTTGGGCCCATTCATTGTTGCCGACTAACTAACGATTGAATATGTCACACCTTCCGTACACACACACACACACGCGCGCGTATCTGTTCAACCCAAAAATGAAGGAATGATGAATGCTGCCTTGCCTTTCTTCCAATACACCACTTGCCAACCATACGGCATATGCACATACTATAACAGAAAAATCGCCACAAGTACAACCAACCTCAGTTCTGAGGTAATATATTTGAATAGATTCCTCTATATGAGTCAGTTTTTCACATAAGATAGTTCAAAATTCGAACACCACTCAATGGCATTCATGATAAGAGTTTGATTTGACAACAAACTTCATGTAGGTTTAAATTAACAATCAAGCAAATGTAAAAAATTCTCTAATCTCATTATGGCACATGATCAAGGATACAAGGACTGCGAGAGCAAAACTTCTGAAAATTACAAGGGGTCTAGCCTTCTAGGGTATAAGATCTTCCCCACTGCATTTGGATCACACTAATTTTCTAGGGAGATGAGACTTGACAGATTCTACAACCACCTGTTCCCATACAAAATCAACTGTCATTAGAATAGTGATCCTGGACGAGATTTATTGAATTGTGGAACTTTCTATCATCATATCAACAGCTAAAACTCAAAATTTTAACCATTTAATATTTCCAATTGCTACCCAACATGTATAGGTATTCAAACTACCATGCTCTGTCATAAAGAACAGAACACACCGTAACAACAATATATGGGGAAAGCTCCTCAGAATTTGAAAGCTCTACCAGTTTAGAGAAGATCACCAGGAAACCAATAATGCAACACCGAAGACAGAGAAAAATAATCAGGTGATTCTTCGCAAAAGAACATGACTTCACAGAATTTGAGAATATAGACATGGAAAATTATTTTAGAAAGATAAAAGATATCAAAGAAATACAACAGTTGAAGAATAATTTTCACAGGTCTTTTTCCATAAAATTCTAGTGCTCTTACCCTCCCATCATAAGATAATGATGCAAATATCCACGGCTGCCGAGAACTCCACACCAGGCCTGAAAATTTACTTTACAAGTCAACTTCAGTTAAATTAAGTTAACTAGAACCAGAGTTTGTAACTACTACCATAAACACTGTCCTCGTAGTCATTGTATGAATTGAGCAATGGATCCACACGCCTATTGGGGGACTCCATTGAGCTGGTAAAATCACACAAGCAAAGTAAATCAGAATAAGATTCAAAATATGATACTCAATAATAAAATTCAGATAAATCAAATCGGAAAGCACCTTTTGGATGTTAAATCTTGAATGTCAGGCGGAGTAGCTAACCATAAGTTGACAGTTGAGTCAGTTCCAGCACTCTACAAGAGCTTTGCTTATGTCAGAAAAGTTCTAGACGCCAGAAAAGAACAACATGGGATTTTGTGCCAAAACTAATAAGCATTAAGATGACATGTTTTATAAAATGAGGCAGGAAACACATTTTAGGAGGCTCAACTTAGATCTCCCAAGGATGATCAGAAGACCTTAATATGATAAGTTATTTTCCTTGGGTCCAATCAGTAAGAGTTACACCATTAAAAATCAAGGAACCACATCTCTGCAACCTGGAAAAAGGTGCCTTGTGTGCTAGCTAGTGTTCATATGTCTACCTTTGTTCCTCTAGGTCTTATATATATATCACCCAATCACTTGCTGTAATAACAACCACCTCACACACACCGCAAGAATGCACATACACAGACAGAAGAAAATGG
Organism: Ophiorrhiza pumila; assembly: GCA_016586305.1. Taxonomy (NCBI): domain Eukaryota; kingdom Viridiplantae; phylum Streptophyta; class Magnoliopsida; order Gentianales; family Rubiaceae; genus Ophiorrhiza; species Ophiorrhiza pumila. The sequence continues at coordinate 585,477 of BLIW01000010.1, read as the reverse complement.
GTGTGTGCACAAACAGAGAGAGAAAGATAGACAGACACACAGAGAGAGAGAGAGGGAGAGAGAACCAGAATTAAGCCTTCAAACTCAGGATTACATTTCACGGCCCACGTCCTGTCAAAAATAGCAGTTAAGTACCTTAGTGAGAAGTGATTTAAAACCTATCAAAAACCTCAATCGAGAACATGTCACCAGAAAATTATTTATGAATTCTTTATAATGTGAAACACATCTAAATGATAACATTCAGTAACAAGACGGGCTCTCATATAGAGTTTTAATGACTTAGAGATATGCTACTTTTAAAGAAGTAGAAAATTGCAGATGCTGCATGACTAAACATACAAAACCCAAGGGACCGGCATGCTTCAGTATATCAGAAAAAATACCAGTGTGCATGTCCAGGGAGCTCTAAGACGGGAAAATTCAGCATTCGGAGGTCCCATATGTGTATCCCATACTCGTCTTCAGCGGTTACCTGAGAAATCAGGTCCAGAGACAGGATCAGACAAAGGAGATAAATTTAAAATTTGCAGAAAAATGAAGTTTGCAACTCTATTTTCTCTATTTAAATTTCAAAGTCATCCTCTAACCATAATGGGGGGAAATGCATGCAAGAATGACAAAGTAGTATTTCTTTCTAATTTATAATGAGATTTAATCAGCTCTTTAGGTAAAGTGTCACAAATTAATAGAAACAGTCATGAGTTACCCTTCTATTATTTGGGATAAAATGATCTAATGATCCACAAAATACTGTCATCATTTTGCTGATCAAAGAGGCAGTATGTGCATATCAAAATATAAATGAACAAGAAACAGGCCACATTACACAAGAAATTAGTGGTATCAGCTTTTGACAGAACGAAGCAGTGTACGATATCACTACACTCAGTAATAAATGGCTTTCCATTCTGCTCCTAAATGGTTAATATGGAATGATAGTTAAGACGAACGTAATAAAAACATCCAAATTCTTCAATCTACCTCTTTTCCGTCCATTCTGCAGCTTTAGTCATTTCTGTCCACTACCCCTGTGGCATGTGCACTTCAAGAGGCAGTATAAATTTTAAGGAGCTTCTTTAGGTGAAAGTGTCATCTCTTCACATTACAAATATGAGGCCAGATAGTTTCTTCCCAATGAAGGTTTAAGGTCTTTCTAGAACAGCCTCAAGAAAAATCATTAAGTCATTTCTTTCAAGTTGTAGAGAAATTCACCTCTAAATCATTTTCGTTTACTATGAAATACCCCTAAATAGGTGATAAAGGAGCTATCTTGACCCCTGAAACAATGACCCTGAAAAAGCCCCTCAAACATTGGCCCTGATAAAGCCAAACTAGCCATTTTTTCAGGGATCAATTGAACATCGGCCCTGATAAATAATAACCATCAAGGAAAAAATTCTTAATCTTGGGTACAAGAACATAAAAGAAAACAAAAAACTAAGCTGACTCTAGAATATTACATGAAGATGAACCATTCATTTCTCATCGGGGTATGCTATTCCCACACATGCAACAAAGAAACTCTAGAACTGAAAAATACCATTCATAAGCTAAGTACATACAAGCATATATTTCTTCTTGGTATTGTAGTCAACATATGAAGATGATCCATTCATTTCTCACTCGGGGCATGCTATTCCCACACATGCAACAAAGAAACTCTAGAACTGAAAAATACCATTCATAAGCTAAGTACATACAAGCATATATTTCTTCTTGGTATTGTAGTCAACATTACGGGAATGGGCATGCTCAATTGAATTTGTCTTCCTGCAAGCACAAAAAACTTGATAGTTAAAGATCATATAGAAAAATAAAAATCTGTCTTAAAGAAAATTTCATCTAAAAAACAAAGCAAAACCAAATACTGATGGACATGAGACACAAATGATATTAAAAATAAAAGTAATCCAGATTAGGTTTTACTTGGCCCAGACTTTAAAATTCCACCCAAGAGATGGTGAAAGGGCTACATACAAAAAATAGTACCAAATTAAGAATTATCAAGCAAAACTCTGGTTTTGTATACCAATGAAGATTTAAAGAATATTGATACAACAATTCAGTGAGCTCAAACACTAGGGTAAGTCATTCCCACAGTGAAAGGCATTGTGGTGAGACATCAATGATCAACTGTAGCTGATATTCAGAAAATACATCGAGTGCATGCAAATCTCAGAAAAATAGCAAGTGCAAACAAACTTAAAGAATAGAAAACACACTGTTCAATGTAAAATAAGTATTGTGAAGATTAAAATTTGATTTTTTTCATTATCTTCATAATAGGGTCAGTATCATGCATGATGTATTTTACAGGGTTTCTTTCTATGTGATAATTCAAATAAAGGTACAATTCCAGCAATAGAAAGCTAGCCTAAATGACATACTTGATGAGAAAAGAATGAGGTCTAATCCAATTCACATCAGTTACTGCCTACATAAATGAGCACATGAAAATACCTCGAATCGAGAAAGCCTTAATTTTGGACATTGTGTACAGTTAAGAGAGATTACAAGCAATTCAGCTATCGACCTAATCAGCTAATCTTGCACAAACCCATTGCCTAGTATCACACAAATGCCTTATATATGCAACAGCACCAGGTCAAAATGCAAAGAACTCCAGGTTAAAAAGAAAGAGATTTATTTTGTGATTCATTAATCCTTACAATTTAAAAGAGAAAAACATACTTCATCGTTCGCAGATCCCAAAATTGGATAGATGAATCGCAAGTTAAGGCCACAGCATTAACATCATGCGGATCCCATGCTCCACCTGATAAATGGTGAAGCATATCAGCTGATTCTTTAGCTTGAACCTAGATTAAGCAACAAGACCTGAATATGAATTAGCCCAACTAATCAGACGTAACAACACAATGATTTCACTACTATGGTCCCTATAGCATCTTTACTAAGCGTGCCTACAAGAAGAGTGATCAATTTGAAGAAAAATAAACATCCAATGAACTGATACCCAAAATTTAGACTTCTCAAGGCTTTCATCAGTAAAAATCCAGGAAAACGATAACTCCTCATCTCTAAAAGTAAATAGGCTACTGCAATAGACTGAACTAGTCACCTCATTGGTCAAATAGAGAAACCACGCAGCTACAGATCTATTACATGGAAACAAACTACAAACTTTGGAGATGTACCCATGGGAAACAAAATTACTAAAATAATCAGATGGAACAGAAACAGCAAAATTGAGATGTAACAGCTGATGAAACAGTGAATACAACAATCTTCATCTCAGTATGATGTAACTGTGAATGGAATTGCCAGAAAAAATTAAACAATAATCTTCGTCTCAGTATGATGTAACAGTCAATGTAGCGTAGTGAAAATCTACAAGTCCATAAAACTAGTATGCGCACAGGAAGAACATAACTTCTATTTACTCGTCAAGAAATGCATTTAATTAATTAGTACATGGTAGATAAGACTCACAAACCCAGTTTCTTATAAACAAATGCAATTAACTCATGATGAAGAATCGTCTAATAACTCGCTCATTCCTGTACAAATAGATGAGCCAAGACACAGCTGGGAAATCATCTATAGGGTCTCCTAAAGAAAGAAAAACTCTGGCAATTATGAGTAAACGTGAAATATAGACATTTAGTTCTCTGTTTAGTTCTTCAGACCTTATTCAATTTCAAATGGCTGGCAAACTAGTGACATACTTCAACATAGATAATTAGAAACTTATGGAAAAAAATATGCAGCAGATAAAACGAGAAAGAAACAAAATCCAAGACTATTGCTTCTCGGTGCCTATGCCGTAGTACAAATACAATGACATGCAAGTGATGCGCAACATGCAATCCTCACAGTAATCTTATGTTTTCCGTACCTGTGCAGTCTTCTTTGAGGTGTCTAGGCTCCACAGAAAAAGATTTTGCTCATCAACAGAAACCAACTTGTCATGCCTTCCGGTTGGCCACCAAAGCACACTGTCAATTATAGCCAACTGATTTCAATAGTCGCAAAGAAATCCAATGAAAGCTTTATCTCTTCTAGACTCAGATTAACTCTCTTTTATTTTAATTATGGAATATTCATATAACTGAATACAACATCCATACAGCAACGCAATTAATAGAAACAAAAAGGCTGATAGACGAAGCAGATTAATATCAAAAGAATTAAACCTTCCTTCCCTCAACTCTCCTCCTAAACATCCATCTCTGGGTGTTTCCTTATATCTCTCTCGCACACACACATAATGATGGTTTCAGCACAAGTTTGGTCACACTTAAAACAGTTACACATTGCTCATATCAAATAGCAGGCAATTTATTTTGTAAAGAAATTGTCATGGATTGAGATATCACCATTTAATCTTGGAATCATGTCCATCAAGAACAGCTATTCGCTCCAATTGAGGTGAATTCAGCTGACCATATAGCTCAGGGATTTGCCAAATTGCTGCTCCATATGCTTCACCTTTCATAATTAACAAGCTAAAACATGGCATTAGCCGCCTATTCATTTTGCACATAAAAAGAAGGAATATCCGGAAAAGAAAAACTAAATTACCCGAGGAATAGACAGTAGAGAAAATGCGTTGATCAAAAGGGCAAGAAGCAAGGTCCCAGATCTCATTTGGATGCGAAAACAAACCCTCACAAATCAATTCGTTACCATCCGAAGAAACCCTAATCAAATGCACCTAACAATGATCGCAATGAATTAAGTCCAAAAATAAAATTGGGGAAAATGAAAAAGAGAGAGGCGAGTAAAAAGTAAAAAAGTGGACCTCGTTTTCTTCTTTGAGACTGAGAGTGCCAGTGAGGAAGGAAGTGTGGTCGGAGTCAGCTTTCACGTCGGAAATGCATCTCGCCTGCATAAGAATTTGAAAATTATTAATATATTTTCATAAATTGCAAAGGATATTTGTTTGAATTAGTTTTATACCTGATATTTAAGACCATAGCCGATTCCCACTGATCCTCCCTGCATTGATAATTGATATCTACGCTTCGATCCGATCCGATCCGATCTCAAACCTCAATACTCAATAGTGTTAAAAACTGTCAAAACTCTTCAGTCTCGTCTGGACTGGATCCACGATTTTGTGACTCAAGCTGTTAAAAACTCTTACAGGGAGTTCTGCACCTGCACGGACGATTTTGTGATGCGATGCTACGTCGTTTTTTTTGTATTTGCAGGCTCTGGCTGTGGCTGTACCATAAAAATTTCTTAATATGTCATGTAAATCAGTAAATGTAATGCCTTCTTTTTTTTTCTTTTTTTTTTTAAAAAATTTAAATAGCCAAGTTCAATTCTAATAAAACTTGTTGCTCCTTTCTCAATATGACTAATAATACTAATTTGGTTTTTGTTCTTTTGGGGTAATTTCCAAGACTAATTTCTAATTTCTTGTTTTATTTTTATTTTTGTTTTTGTTTTTTTTTTTTTGGGGTGATTTCCATGACAAACATCTAATCAGATCAGTAAAATCTAGCACAAGCATTTTTCACTTATAAGAGCCCCCATTCTCAAATCTCTCAAGAACCATCCCCTTCGCCTTTGCTTAGTCAAACTCCATCCTAAACCCTTTAAAAACAATGGTGAAAACGGAATATGGATAAAAAGAGTGAGTTCCGTTGCTAAACAGAAGAAACAGCATCAAATATTTACACAATTCATGATTTTAAAAAAAAATTCTTCCAATAAGTAACAAACAGGGTAAAAAAAACTCTTTTGATGTCCTAATTCCGCATACTGCATACAATGAGAGAGAGAGAGAGAGAGAGAGAGAGAGCGAGAGAGGAATGAATGCGTTCCCGAAGATTCAAAACCATATTTTCCAGCAACAACAAATGGTAGCATTTACATATTCCCAACATCAGATCAGATGTTTACATCACCCCACCCAACCCCCTCAATGGAAAACCCACTACAAGTAAGTAAACAAAGGGAACTCATTTCTCTTGCTACTTATACTCTATGCTAATTGCAGAAGACAGCTTCACATTCATAACCATCCATGCAAGATACCTACGTTAAGTTCATTGTATCCTAATACAGTTAACAGTATACTCGTACATCAAAGGTTTCACACAATCCCCTCAATTATTAGAAAGACTCAAAGACTGTTTTCATTCCTTTCACGTATGCACCACATCATATAGCCACCCCAGTATTCTATTTACCTCTGCTCATCTAACTCAAATCTCTTCCCTATCTTCTTGTAGTTTAGTTAAAAATACAGAAATCTCTTCATCAAAGTCAGACGTCAATTTCTAAGCCCAGAATAAGAGTTTCATCCCCTAGGTGCTCTCAAGTGAATCGCCGTCATCACCAAGTACTGACCTCAATGAAAGGACAGATCTTCCTCTCTCTCTCTCTCACTGTATTAGAAAGGCTATTAACACAAATCGAGTCATCTGCACAGTTTGCTCGAAGGACAGTCCCAAGGCTGCACCTCAGTTAAATTCATTGCAGACCAACCAAGAACAATCTGTCAGACAATAAGTTAGCCACGGGAAAAGTTTCACCAAAAAGGCCAAAGATCTTTTCAGTCAGAAAGCAACTCATCCAGCTCAGGCTCCTCAGAGAAAGCAGCTTCATAATCCAAAGTTGTCCCATTGGGCAATATTCTTGCATGAAGGTCACTAAGATCTTCATCGTCTTCGGGATCAGACCATTCTGGTTCATCATCTATATTTTCATCATCAGCTGCACTACCAAACTCTTCTTTTCTTTCAATGTTGTCTTTACCTAACTTTCGTGGGTGTGAATCCACCTTTGCTTTTGCCTCTGAATCTTCACAAATGCAGGTCGATGGGTTTTCATGAAATTCACCCCTTCCTGGTCTCACCTCTTTGGGCTCCCCCATGAAACCTCGCTGGAATGTACGAACTTTTGATTCAAATTCTTCCCAAGTCATGTTGTCTCGGTTCAAGAACGGCCGATACAATTTTTTAGCATTTGGACGAATGGTAGGTTTATGTCCAAAATACCTCCTACAATCAAAGACAAATGAAAGATTATCAGTACTCATAAACACCAGTTTTCAAGTGCTTTTGGGAGAAAAGTAAAAGTCAAGATACCTTCGTCCTGCTAAAATTTTGGCCATATTGCCATTGTTATTGGTGACAAATACATCACTCTCATCGCAAACTATGAAGTCTAATGCAGCCATGCGAGAAGAAAATGCAGAAAAGGGTTCCAACTCCTCCTTACTGGCTAGAATGTCTTTCGAATAGAAGTTTGGAAAGAGTGCCTTTAGAGGGGCCAATGTCTCTTCACCCCCATATACCTCACCGGAGGCCACGTAAATATGAACATCTCTACCATATCCAAGCGCTTTCAACATTAGACCTACTTCTTCAGGAGTAAGGGGACATCTTCCTTGCCTCCTTCCCTTGTCTGGATTGCTAATCTGAAAACAATCAATTGAAGGATTCACATACTTCATAACTCGAGACTCAATGCAATAAAACTGCAGCAACTAAAAGATTAGACAAGTTTAGGATGAAGAGGGTATATAACTTGACATTTGTAGCATAACAGTTGCATCTTAATATCATTTTTCCGTATGACTCATTATTTTTAGCTTTGTAACAGATTCAGGTCAACCAACATAGAACTGATTTCATTAATTGCTCATTGCTGATAGCCCAAAAGTGACCCTTCAATTATTCACTTGTGAGAATCCAACAACTAGATCAAATTTCCCTCCAAAGAAGCACATAAAAACTCGATAAGTTATGAAGGACTACCAACTCCCACAGCCTAGAGCATACGCCAAAGTTTGAAGAATTGCGTGTCAGAAAGGGTCTGCAAAATTGTAACTGAGAATGAAACTTGGGCCTTACATGTAAGGTTTTCCACCTCTTACGTATTTTACCGAGCTCTGCCCTTTCCTTGTCACCTCCACCATAATAACATCCAGAAAATGCAAGCATATCAGGCTCAAACCTGGAACAAGGAACATTTTGTTAGAGGATAATACTTACATCCTCATCTTCAAATTTGAGAATCCACATGAACGGCATTAAAGAGTCAAAACTTCCACAATAGTAATCCAAAGTTGTTGCAAAACAAAGAACAAGATAAACACAAACTTAAATAAATAATTGAAAATTAAGGGATAAAGAACTTCTAAGTTGACAACCATGCCAGCCAAACCATGTGGATAGTGGATCAAAAACGATACACCATTTGCAGTTTTCCTTAATGCACCTTAGGCCATAAGTTATCCGTCAACAATCAGATAAGGCAACACTTTGCTAAGGAGTAAAACACATGCGTGCTCAACAGTAGACATGGATTATGCAGTAAAGTGAACTTTATCAAAAAGATGAAAATAATGTTCCAGGGTAATGTATGATTAGTCAAAGAACAAACACAAAAGAAAAAAAAGGAAGAGACAGATCATAGAGCCTTGGATTTCTAGATTACCTTAGATGAAGGGCAATGAAATGCTTGCTCCTCATCCGCATTCGTTGAACCAATTTCTGACCCATTCTTATGATGGGATTAGTGAACTTCAGTGAGTGATAATTAACTCTGCATCTAAGCTTTTGAAAATCTGTTTCCAGTTTATTTGAAAGTCTGTAGTCAAACTTGTTTAACTGAACAGCCTGTCACAAGAGTTCAATTAAATACATATTTCCCAAGAAAGAAAAACATAATTAACAGAGTACCAACTTAAGAAAGTCTTAATCATGGAACTCAAAAATGAGACAAAACAACCACATCATTGCTGCAAGTGGGTAACCTTGATTTCAAGAGCTCTACTTACATAAGGTATATCCTACGCATAGCTCTATAGACAAACAGATGATTGAACTTAAGAAGGGTTACGCAAGTCAGACAACTAGAGGCATCCAAAGGCTGAAGCTGGTTACATAATTCCCTGCATATTAGTTAAATGAGGAAAAGCACACCAGAGCACATAAAGAGCCTTTTGGGGCTTAAGCGCAAAGCAAAGTGCATGTTTTTCCTCATAGTACTGTTATTAGAGCCTACACTTGCGCAACAATGACATATGCAAACATTATATGTAACAAAAGATGCATGAAAAATTAAGACTGTAATGTAGTTGAAGACAAAAATAAATAACACATCTCAATTAAGTGCACCAAATATTGAAGACAATATCCAAACTTCAATGCAAAGAAACCAGGCAAAACATAGTAAAAAAATTGTCACATTTCAAGGCTCGAGCATTTAAAGTATTTAACAAAAATCAATAAAAAACACCTTCATCATCTAAATCAATATCCTGATCATCAGTTGATTTCTCACCATCCACATCATCCTATTTTACCCTAGTTGCAGCTGTATCTCACCCACAAAACTTACAACAACAACATGCATATGATCATTTGAATATGCCAATGTACACAGATGCCGCAAAATATTCTACAGCAAAAAAACATTTGAATATGCAAATGTTGGTAGAACTAACATGCATATGACCATTACTACAAATTAAATACAAACTCACCTGCTTTTTTATGAGTACTGGTAAGACACGATTAATATAACATCTCTCGTTGCACTTTCTTGGGACTCGCGTGGTGTATGGCTTCCATTGCTGTCCTTTCCTTAGTGGAAGCTCTTTTATAATTTTAACATCTTTTGCTAAATATGCTATAAACCAATCAACATCAAATATTTCTGAAAAATTACTGCAAAAAAAACAAAAAACAACGAAGCAAATAAACTATCAACATTCAGTTCGTTGAAATTTGAATATACGGACAAACACCCTGCAATTCTATCCAGGTAACAGATCTCTTTGAGGTGTAATAATAAGTAATAAAATGCCAAATTCGAGCAGAAAAACAGTTTTCAAACTAACCTCGAATCCTTCCAGAAGGATTTCTTATCTAGCTTTGGTATAACAAGGGTAGCATTCAAAATACGAGCAGCAACAACAGCATCAGTTATCTGAGAAAAAGAATCCAGCAGCAACAACATCAGTTATCTGAGAAAAAGAATCCAGAGAAACCAGCTTTCGGATATTAACATTTAACCCTTTGTTAAAATATGGAAGAAGGTTGCCAAAGGTTTCCAAATATCCATCGGAAAGTTGCACATTAATACAATTGAACTTTCCTTATAAAACCAACCTGTTTCTTATACATGAAGATTCAAGCTGGGTTTTAAACCGAGATTCCTATCAGAAATTATGATCAGAATGTTATTTAGATAACTTGATATGGTGTCAATGCCGAAAGCCCAATGACATTGATCGTCTAAATCTGTATCAGCTTTTGGTAACTCGCCAACCAGCTACTAGTGCAATTTTTTTTATAAAAAAATGCAACAATACTAAATAAGGCATCTATTAGTAAAACAATCAACACACACAAACCAAAGATGTCAATTGTTTATTAATCTTTCTCTATTACCTAGCAACATATTATACATATATATATTTACAACAACAATTAAGCATTCATCCCAATGATATATATAAATATATAGGGAAAAAAACATGCTATAGAGATACACAAGCAATTTAGTTCAAACAGTAATTGGGTATTCATTATCAAGTTCTTAATAAGAACATCGACGAAGAGTTAAATGCTGGCCAACAGAGTAAAGTGATTTCACAGCAAATATCCACCCATCCAGTTTCCCTTAATCAGCCAATGAGAGCTGGATGACAACTTTTCCTTCAAAATACCTTGTAAGATATGCAATGCTTTATAACCAGCAGTGAATACGAGAAATAAAAATAATAATAAAAAAAGGCTTTAAAAAGATTACCCCAGTTCTCTGTTGATTAAGACCCCCACTAGTTGCAACTAACAAATACCGATTTGGACGTGTGATAGCTTCAGGTCCTGTGTTTGTAGTAACCAATCCATAGTCAATAAAATTTACAACAATAAGCCAAATGAAACATATTACAAAAATTTGCAGTCGTGTGTTCCCAAGATGGATATAATTAATGAACAATAAATGTTATCAAGTCCAAGTGAAAGTATACGCACTTGCAAATTTGCTGCTGGCATTACTGCATCCATAATAAAATCTGAAATTTCTTGAAGTCCAAAGGTCACGATCATATGCTCTTCTGCTGGTCTAGATCTCCAAAAAAAACAATAAACCCCGTTGAGTATGTACATTTTATTCGGATCCATCCATACCAAAAAAAAAATCAAAAAAAAAGTCAAAACTAAAAAGAACCCTAACCGGCACAGGGAATTTCGGCACTCCAATTCCATCCCTCTTGCCATTTTCCTCCGTCTGAACAAGCAGCACACAGTTACAATATAATGACTCGAAGAAATACACATAAGCACACATTATGCGTATATGAATGGGAAAGAAATGGGAAAGAAGGGCAAGAAATGAATAGATTACCAATAAATCATGGCGGGAATGGCCCGGGTGGCGGAGGTGATCATTATCGTCAATGGGAGAAGGTGCTAATAGCGAGAGGAAAACGAACAAAAGTAGAAGAGCGGCAGAGATGGCGGAGATGACAGGGATTAAAAAACGGGCACGGAAATGATGCTGATGGCGGCGGCGAGGGAAAGTCATCGGAGTAATAATAACAGCGGTGGCGGAGCTGAGCTAAACCGCCAACCCAACCATACCCAACCCTTCCCTCCCTCCGTCTTTACTAGTCTTAACAAACATTACGTTCAGAAAGAGTCTTAAGAGTTCTTCTTTAAATTTTAATTAATAAAAAAAAAAACACGCACACACACACAAACACCAAAGACACAAACACACAAGTTTCAAAGTGTGTGTGTCTGTGTAGAAAATGTAAGAATAGTAAAATAAAGTATTAATTTAGTAGCAGCAGTAGTCGTAATTCGTAAATTATTAGGGAAAGGAAAGAAAACACCAAAACAGAAACAGGTTGGATGTGGTTGGGGTCTAACTCCATTTGGAGCTTTTTTCTTTGTGTTTGGGAAATTCAACGATAACGACAACCATTTCTTATTTATTCCATCATTTCCACGTCTTTTTCGTGTGCCTCTGTCACTCGCTCGCTGTGTCTATGGATTATTAACTTTGTTTTTCTTCATTGCGTTAAATATTATGAGGACAGGGAGTAAAATGAATTTCACAAAAGTAAAAAGACCATTTAATAATTCAATTGAAATTTATTTAACAACCAAATTATTGACTAGATAAATTAGTAAAATTTAAATAAAAAAAAAAAAAAGGAGGAGTAGTATTTACCACAAAAATGAAAATGAAAATGAAAATGAAAAATATCATCTCTTTCCTTTTTTTTTATATTTAAATAATAAAGATAAAAGATAAAAGATAAAAGATAAAAGATAACCAGTTACAGGATGATGGACTATATCCAGGGATTGGGTTGGCTAAGAAAGCCCAATGTTCCGAGTCTAATGCCTAATGACCCTCGTGTCCTGGGTGGCCTGCCCTATATTTGATGCCTTAATTAATTAATGGTTTTGTTAGATATTCACAAAAAGCTATACAACTAATTTGCCAAAACTTTATAGTAATTTACAAATTATTACTCTATCTCTCTACTTCCATATATTAATACATAATGGTGTCTGGGCCGTGTCTCAGTCCCAGTGTGGCTTATAATGTACTCCCTCATTTTGCCTTGTATTTTTTATGAACTATATGTGATTGAATTTCATAATGTACTTCCTCATTTTGCTTTCTACTTTTTGTTTTTAAATAAATGTCATTTTACAAATTTTAATTTAAAAATTTCGAAGGATCCAATTTTACTTTTAGTCTTATGTAATGTTATTTAAAATAAGAAAGATAAGTGTAATTATAAATGTAGATAAATAAGAGAATTTATTTATTTTTTTTAATTAATGTGTCAATCTTTAAATGACACGTCTTAAAGAACAGAAGGAGAAAATGTGAGTGAACCCTATAATCGTGATTTTAAAGTTTTAGTTGTTTTGAGTATTGGACATAATATTGATAATAATCATATATCATGAATTAGAGACAAAAGATATCAAATTTTGTTTTCCAATAAACTTGAAAAAAAAAAAAAAAGGGGAATGGGGCTCAAAGCTTTGATTTCCATCTCAGTAATGGACCAAAGCCCAACCACATGCACTGCCGTAGCCCGTAGGTAGGAACTTGTACCTGTCTTTACCGTTATTAACGTAAAGCCACTGTGTCTCTCCGTACGAGATTATTTTATTTCCTTAAAAAATAAAATAATAAAAAAATTCCCAGCTGCCTGTTCGTTCTGAGTACTCACTAACTTGTCGACGTCGTCGGTGTTATCAGGAATGGAGGTTAGAGAAGAGCGATAGGGTTTTAGGGAGCTCCAAATATTGATTTTGTTTTCTTTTTTAAAAATGTCGTCCTTGCCAATGAGACCACCGACGTTGTTATCACAGTCTTCTTGTTCAGCTTTAGCTTCGTCGTCGTCGTCGTCGTCGTCTTCGTTGGTTTTGGTGTCATGGCGGAGTAATCAGTTGTGTTCTTCAATTAATTACCCTAGGAGAAGATTGATTTTCAGAGCTCAATCGTTTGATTCTTCCGACGATACTAACAATAAGAACAGCCCCATAGCTGACGATTCCAAACCCACCAACGGCACTTTTGTACTCACCCCTCTCTTTCTCTTTTGCATGTGTAATATAATCTTGGATTTAAGGAAAACACGCGCATACTCTCATTCATTTTTATTTGTTGGTAACAAAGTTCATAATGCTATGGAATTGCCTGTGAATTTGGGAACCTGATAAGGATGTTGTAAATTTTTTTATTTTTGATATTGTGCTAATACTTTTACCTATTTTTTCTGAAAAAAAAATGTTTTTGATTAATGGATTTCGGTTTTGAAATGACAGAAGAAGAGTAGGAGGGAAATTCTATTGGAATATGTCCAAAATGTGCAACCGGAATTCATGGAATTGTTTGTTAAGAGGGCACCCCAGCAGGTATTAATTCAGAGTGTTGTTGTCTGGCCTTTCTTTCCTTTTTTTTCCAGCTTTATTTGGCATTTTTTGTGTACTGCATAGTAGGATGATTGCTACAGGATATGGTGTTGTTGGCCATGATCCTGTGTAGATTTTATTCTTCCATTAAGGTTGCAATGAAATTTATTCATTATACGAATCAGAGAATACAAGAGCTCGGATTGAGCTAACTGTACTTGAAGTCTGTATTTTAGTGCATGAAAATCTTTTGCTACCTTATACATTGCTCGCTTGACATATATGCTGCTTATGTAGATATCGTTGCATCTGTTATCTGTTATAGGTGGTTGATGCTATGCGACAAACTGTGACGAATATGATTGGGACACTGCCACCACAATTTTTTACTGTAACTGTGACCACAGTATGTATCTATACTCGTGACATTGTATTTTGCGGCTCCACGTGGACTTAGTATTTGATAAATTTAACTCGTTGGTTCTGCTGGACAATCTCTGTATTACGCTGTTGTGGGGATCCCTCAAAATTTTGCAGGTTGCTGAGAATCTTGCACAACTCATGTATAGTGTCCTGATGACCGGATATATGTTTAGGAATGCACAATACCGATTGGACTTGCAACAAAGCTTGGAGCAAGTTGCTCTCCCTGAACCACAAGAAAGGAAGGTTAGTTCTTCCTTTTCTTTTTTCTTTGAAAATCTTGTCCTTTTTCTCTTTATGCGCGGTTACCTGGTTTTGGGAATACAGACACCTTGGTTGTGGTTCTACCAGCTGCGAAATAGATAACAAACTTGATTGTCACGTGTTGACTTGGGCGTCAAAAGTACAAAAACTTGAAGTCGTGTTATACTGGCTTGTTTGCTGTCATTTACATATATGTCCTACATTACAATTGCTTGGTGATTCTGAAAAAGTAAAAATTTATCCATTACAATTTACATATATGTCCTACATTACAATTGCTTGGTGATTCTGAAAAAGTAAAAATTTATCCACGTGTAGAGATATCCTGTAATATTTGTTTTTACGTGTCTGTGCATGTATAGATAAATGCAAATGCGCCAAACGATCACAAAAAGTTGTCTTTGAGATTTTGGCCTCCATTAATGCCTGTGGAACTTTATTGCATCACAATTTTTATGCTTCTGATAACGAATTTGGACATTCATTTATGGTTGTATAGGATGCACCAGAATTTGCACCTGGCACACAAAAAAAAGTGACTGGAGAAGTTATCAGGTGGAATAATGTTTCTGGTCCTGAAAAAGTAGATGCAGTGAAGTACATTGAGTTGCTGGAAGCAGAAATAGAGGAACTCAACCGCCAGATTGAAAGAAAATCTTCTGACGGACAAAATGACTTAATGGAATATTTGAAGACACTAGAGCCCCAAAATCTGAAGGTTAAAGTCTGATTTTTTATTATGGGACGAGCATTTTAAGTTCTCTACTTTCCCTATGTGGTTATTTGGAAATGCTTGCTTTGGCAATCTTGATATTTAAGTTAAATCTTGGTTTTTCATATGTAATTGCTTTTAGTTGGTAAATTTCCCTTGTCCTCAAGGCGGTAGCATTGTTTGACCTTGGTAAGGCTTTGGTGCCCTGAAAGTTTCACCCGAAGTATAGTGAAAGTGAAGCTGTTGTTTCTTCCACTTTCCTTAGTCCACTCTTACTGTTCTATAGTGTTTAGATACATATATTCATGAGTTAACTATATATTGAGTTTAGAAAAAAAAGAACAGCTGTCTCTTGCCATTTCAGTTTCTCATTTGATGAATTATCCAGGAATTGACTAGCACTGCAGGAGAAGATGTGATACTGGCTATGAACACATTCATCAAGCGGCTCTTAGCTGTTTCAGATCCTAGTGAAATGAAGGTAACCCTACTTCCAACACTTCTTCCAACTTTAGATATCAATTCCTTTGGTGATTAGACTTGTACTCTAGATAATGGGTCTCCTAAGCTGTTTTATGTTTACAGACTAGTGAAACAGAGACAAGTGCTCCAGAGCTTGCTAAGTTGCTCTACTGGCTTATGGTGGTTGGATATAGTATCAGAAATATTGAAGTTCGATTTGACATGGAACGGATATTGGGTAGTCCAACGAAGTTTGCAGAGCTGCCGCCAGCTGAGAACCTATAGGTTCAATGCTGGGGCATATAGCTGCCTTCTGGTACTGCATCGGTGGCTGGTGAAATCACAATGTACAATCACAGCGAAAGGTGGATTGGCTTTTGTTTATTTTGTTATAGAAAAAGTAAAAGAAGATTTAGGGCTGCACAGCCAGATGAAGGGTCTTCAGAGACAATTAGTTACATACTAAGGCCGTTCTAGATGGACAAACAACCGCTGAAGGAAAATTGCTACTATTTATTCGCCTGTGTTTGTAAGAATACAACCATGTGGAATTGAACTGGTTTTATGACATTGGCAGAACTTCTGCTTAGCCTTTGAATGGTGCGGTTTCAATTACTAGTCTTATTAAATTTGCTTTTGATTTTTATATCATAAGTAGATAAGACTTCAAACATTGATTTGGTACGATTTTATTGTTGGTGTAGATGTGTAAATCTAATGGTGTAAAATTAAACTTACTGGCTTTAGATACAAATTCTGTAATCTACTAGCTGCATGCACAATAACAATAATGAAACCAGATATGGCACAACAAAGGACTAGCATTAGCTCTACTCGAAAAAAAGATGACATCTGACACTAAAACAAATGTATATTACAATATAAATATAATTATACCTCCGGATCAAAATTGTTTTCAAGATGAAATATACTAGATTTGACTCTAAGAGGTCCTAGCTCTGTATTCTGTGGGGGTTCAGATTTACCCTGCATGGATGGAGTTGATCCCTATAGAACTAAACACTGCAGACGAAGTACACCGCTCTTTAACTTACACAGCAAGAGTCAAAGCACCAGGAATGAGTAGCAAAAGTCTGGGCTGCAAAAGTCATTGGCAATACTTGGTTGTGATCTCCCAGAATTTGTGCAAGGAGAATGTCCATCTACTCCATGAGTTGTCACCAGTAATTGAAGTTCCATAACCAGCCAAGTAATCTTCATATGACCATTTTTATATACCCTCAATTTATCATCTAGGAACAGTTCCAGATGCATAATTATATTTAAGTCTCTTGGCCCACAGACTTTCATTTGGTAACCATGATAACGGGAATCCTAACATGGCAAACCACCTCAAGGTCAGTAGGGCGAGAGGAAGACAATCCGTAGTCTCTTTAAAAAGTTCCGTTATCTGTGCTTCAGATTCCACATCTTCCGCAACAATTAGGTTTTCAAATTCAATCCGTTTTTCTTCAAGAATATCATCTTCCTCAGAAATCATTCGCATGCTCAGAACCTGCAGTGCTTCCATTGCAGTGCTGTGAAAACCTTGGTCTACATATGCAGAGAAAACATAATGACAGGTTGATGGGTCAGGCTGGATCTTCTCTTGGTGCATCTGCTCAACAATAAACTCGATCACATCAATTTTTCCCTGTAAAGGAAAGAGTCTAACTTGTTAATACCATTAACAATACAAAGAAATTCCAAAAAATAGCTACATAATATGGTGACTAGAGCTATAAAATCGAAAAGGAGATTTACATCACATGATGAAATTTAAAATAGCATCCCAGGCGCACCATCACGGGTGGATGACATTCAGGAAATCAGAGCAAGCAAAAACTTCCAACTTCATGAGAAAATTCACCTTATTTCCCTCAATTCTTGTCAAAATTCTCTCTCATAATCTCTCCCAAATATTAAAACTGCAATGCTTCTCATCTAGAATACAGAAATCAAACCAAAGCTTGTAATTCTTCCACTCAACGTCAGAGCGAGGCATCTTTTTGTCGCAAAATTTGTAATGCAATCTCTAGATTCATGTAAAGAGTGTATGAATACTACATAGATATACACATGAGCTCTAACCTTCCAGGCATCAAAGGAATGAGCCATACAAGGAGTAATAAGAAGCTAGGAACTTGAAAAAACATGCAAAATACTTATACTGAGCATTTCTCGAAAATAAAGTCCTGCATTCACTAATTATACTCTAACAGCAAATATGCAACCAAAGAGGTTGGGGCAGCATATTTATTTGGCTGCCAACCTTTCAATGTTTTATGATTTTGTGAGTACATTTAAGATAATTGTCATGTAATTACCACAATTAAATATATCATACCTTTTCACATGCCACTTGAAGAATAGTGTTGTATAACAATGTATCAGGTCTGACTTCATCCAACTTCCCTTGATTGAGCAACTTCAGCACCTCAGCAAAGTCTTCAAGTTCCAACAATATCTGGAAAAAAAATATATGAGATGAAGCTACAGGTAGACCTCTCTGATCAAAAGAATAAGGCTATTTAATATAAAGTCTGGATCCAACCAAAATTTGCCACTTCTGAAGTGTACTCAAATATTTAGATCTAGCACACTCACCAATTCTAAGTACAAGAAGTTTTTACCAAAACAAGTCCTATCTTTAAGGTGAAAAATTCATCATTGAAGGCTAACTACTGCTGCTATGATTGCACTCCAAAAACGGAAGGATCAGAACAAGGTTTGTTCGGTCAGCATAAGGCAAGAAGTGAGTCTGAATTAGGCTAATTTAACCTACTCTCTGGTTGAAGATATATTCCTGCAACAATTCCATTAAATGCAACCTCGCATGACAAAGTCAGACAAGAGAATAGAATTATATTAGTACCTTAATGAGACAGGTGTAAGTAACTATCTGTGTATTGTACCCATCACGGATCATCATTGAAACCAGAGCACAAGCAGATTTGAAACATTTCATGATGCTGCAACAATCAATCATGATAGTATATGTAGCAGCATCTAAGGGAACTCCACAAGATTTCATGGTTTTGAACGTTTCTACTGCCATGTGAATCTGGACAAATCAAACATAATTTTAAGAGTCAAATCTATATATCCTAAGAAGAAAATTTGGATATCAGTCTCTTTGATATCGTTGATCTCATGCCAAATGCCATAAATAGAATCACTCTTTTGAGCGATACAAGATATCTATGTCAAACAAGTAAAAAAAATCTATTCATTGACAAGAAAGAACATAAACCAAAAATCAAACAATGACAAAATCAAAATCTAGAGCGCTCACTTCTTTAGCCTGAACAAGTGAATGCAAGACTATATTATAGACAGGCGTCCCAAGCAAATTATAAACACTAGAAAATGGTTTTTCCGCATCACGCAAATATTGAATAAGCTCTTTTATCATCCCCTCCAATCCAAGTGCTTTTAACTGCAGAAAATCCATAAAAGGAGTCAGTCTCTACAGGTAAGCTAATAATAAAATTCTTAAAAGAACGTCTCGCAGTTTGTCCTCCTTGTTTACAAATATGAAACTGAAGCATAACAGGCACCAATTTTCTTTCATAATTTATCTTTACTTGTTTTAACCCAAGGCCAGACCTAGCTGGCTGCTTGATCGCCTTCTTAAGTTGTTACTATTGAACTGGCTGAACAATGTCACCAATGTAATCACACATGCATCTGTTGAAGTTAAAAAATGGAAAGATTGATTTCGAAGTTTAAAAAGGAATCAGAGGCAAAACTTACCAAATTCTTGATTGATACATTGCTATGTTGAATGCAATTCTTCATCATATCAATTTCTATAGCATTTATCCTTCTAGCAACATCCACCTGTGACAACATATTGCCTTCTTCATAAGGTGCATTCACATTACCAAACAATGAAAAGAGCAGCTCGTAAGTCCTGATATCTGGCTGGATTTTCAATTTCTTCATTTTAGCCAACACCCGAATGGCACATTCAGGTCGATCCTACAGATGGAATTCCACGAAAGCATTAACAAGGAGGACATGAACAATGAAGACTCTATTGCCAGTTGTCTCCAACAGAGAACATGTATGAAAATTATGGGAATCTGCATGAATTGAATAGGCAAAAGGCAGTGCTTCAATAGAAAATTTCCAATGCTGGATAACAAACTTTTGGAGTACATAGAGGCACTTGAAGGAGCAGTCTATCAAAATTAAAAAATGGGGAAAACTATGAACACAAAGACTGTAAGAGGACCTCCAATATTGAACCACAAGTAAGCGGACAATTATTTGGAATCCCTGAAATGATATTTGAACAATCTATTCAAACCATATTGAGTTAATGGCAAACACAATCTCCATAACTCACTTACCAGAGTATCACATGCTTCAAAAAACGCATTGTAAGGATAAGGACTTGAACTTTTTGACATTTGATCCAACAAGGCCTCAGCCAAATCTAGTTGTAAGCCTTTGCTGCAACTTACAGACATTGCTGCAAGAGTTGAATCATAAGGCTTCAGATTTTTCTGTTGCATAACTTCTAGCTGCAGAGAGATTAGAAATAGAGGCTGTTTCATACGAAAATAAAATAAAGTAAAACAATTATAAGTAATTATACTTGAAAAGTAACACGCCTAATGTCATACTTCGCGTAAGTAAAGATTAGAAACAGCAGGCATGAGGAGAAATGTGTATATTCACATACATGGGGAGAGAGAGAGAGAGAGAGGGGGAGGGGGGTTCAGTTTCTATTCTGAAACAGACTAATTGCATAGATTTGGATATCTTACCACTTCCATGCCACCATGAAAACCTCTTGCCGCTACAACTGCTCTTACAAAACCATCATATGTACCGCAAGAAGGTTCCAACCCAAGATTTTGCATCTAAAACAAACGGATCACTCAAGTTTAATCAATGAGAAAACTCCCTTCCTGGTTTATGATATAACTTATCTAAACAGAAGAGGTGTGTGGGTAAAAAACCTCATACAGAATAACAAAAGACTTGCATTTCCAGCTCAGTCCTGATATTATGGAAAATTAACTACTCCCACAACAAAATATCCCAAAGACAAAGGTGCTGGTGAATAAAATACATCGAACATTAACAAAATCGAGAAATTACCAAGTAAATTTTTTAATTACCTGTGACATTAATTCTTCTGCTAACGTACAGTTATGCATCTTTGCGCAAGCATGTATAACATCACTGAAAGACCACCTTAGTAACTTCATAACAGAAAGATGTACATGTTTTACTGGCATACTCTTACTGCCCCTGCTACCACCATGACTTTCCATCACAAAACTGAAATTGCGCACGCCATTACTTGCATTTGCATCCATCCTATCTTGATATTCAAAGACAGAAGACACATTACCATCATCCTTGATACAACTCTTCCTAGTCAAGTCACTATTGGAAGGTATTGGTATGTCCAATTTTGAATCAGATAACTTTCCTTCAGCAGTTCTAGAGATGAGAAAGTTTCCTCGGAAGGCCAAATCCACCATGTACTGTAAGGTCACATAGGCAGATTCCAGATCTCTCAACCTTGTGAAGGACCATATAAACTTCCGTAGAGAAATGATGTTTAGACTATAGTATTGGATGCACTCCTTCCATATTTCATGCACTGCAGACAGATTTTGCTGTAAAACTGCAAGCTGGAAGAATGAACTCAGAAATAGGTAACTTGATAATTAATACTGCATTATATTAAATTCAAACTAGCACTCAATGAATGATGTAGAGCAACAAGCTTACCAAACACAAACAATTAAACATGAGCTATAGTATAGTGGAGAACAAGATCAAAATGGAAGAATGTCAAAATGTAGTCACTTTTCACTCAGCATTCTTAAAGTATTTTGTCAGTACTCAGTATTCTTAAATTACTTTGTTAGGTCAAATGCACACTTTCCAACTCTATAGTGAGCATCATCTCAGTGCCTAGCATATAGGTTTTAAGAAAAACCACCAAGATACCAGCACTCACCAGGAGGCAGGAACTGTGATATAGTGACACATAGTGAGGTTCTGCTTTTCTAGTTAGTATTAAGAAGTTGGAATATCATCTAGAACATAAACCAAGCGAAAAGACAAAGACAAAAGAATGAAAAGAAATTGGAGAATGTTTTCTTGAAATAAGAAAGTTTTTATAACATAGAATGTCAACCATTACAGAATGCATAGCTAGAGAAGCATATCTTTCATCAGCCAATATTTCCTACTTCAAAAAGACAAAACAAACTAGAAAATAGATCCCATCCCTATAATCAAAATTACGTCATACAAATCCAAATTTTGAGATAAAGACACGGGACGCGATTACAAACAGGAACCCCACGTATGCAGCTCTTTACATACCTTGAGAAGATGAGAATAGGTTATTTCATTCTTGCCCACCATCCTGTGCTCCATGAATTCTAGGCAGTGATTAGCATAATTTAGATCATGAAGCTGAACACATGAACTAAGGAAATTGTTGTATATTGGCAAAAGAGGATAGATAGCAGGATTTCCAGGCAGCGGGCTCATCAGATTGGATGCCTGCATAAAATACATAGAAGGCAAGCTTATTAGCACAGTTGGAATATGCTGATAATCATTTCAGGAGCAAGCACAAAAGAATGTAGGGACGGTTAATAGTTTTAAATCTAATTTTAAAATAATGTTCTAAATTAACCAAAAACGTTACAGAATGTATATTGAATTGTTCCCTGGGAGTATCTAAGCTATTATCATAATCAAGGTCATACATCTTTCAGATAACCTCCCTTGCACAGTGCTCGAACAGTAAAAAAATAGCATTTTCCGCCTACATAAATTTCCTTCTCTTCCATGAGCTTCCATGTCTCCAATGCAAACTGCAGCCAATAGAAGCAAAAGATACAGTGATTCACATGAGATACAGATCCAAAAATTGGAGACAAGTTATCCAGAGTTCTTGATTTTTGAAGAAGTATTTGAAGAATATAATACCACGAAGACAGGGCAACAGTAGAAGAACAAGAATCAAATCACCCTCTGCTCTGCAGTTATAACACTAAAGTAACAAATCCATATGTAATTTTGTCATGAGAATAGAGAATATTGTTATCCTCCATGCACAACATACAGTTTTTACAGATCAAGCTTTATACCTATCATTTTTTAACTTCTACAGAGAATTTGGCAAATGGTACTTCTAGCCCTAACCCAACTCATTCCTCAAAAAGTCATCTAAAGTCCCAAGTTCCAGATATTGAAGTTTAATCTATAAAAGGCAACCTAAATGAAGATCAGATATTCCAAATCAATTACGTCTTTAAACAAACAACAAAGGACAACAGCAGGAAAGGAATTCAACTATACCAATGGATCCGGCGATCTGGCACAGTATTGAAGTATGGAAAGAAAATCATTTGCCTTCAATGCTTCCCTTGTATGGCCAAGCTCTGACAGCAAACTCGAAGCTTTACTTCTCTCCCCTGAGCGAAGAGCATCAACTATTTTCTCCTGTCCGTGTTTTGTAGTTGAATGTGCCCAGTATCCTAAACCCATAAAACACCCAAAAAAAATTATGATTTTTACCCGTCAATTCTAGCTACACGAATCATCGAAAGACAATAAAGGAAAAAAGGGAGAACTATACAACAATGGTGCAAATGTACGCATATATGCAGCTTCAGAGTTGTGAGGTGAAATGATCGATACCATCGGAAATTGTGAAAGTTCGCAGTCCTACAAGCCCGCCAGCCGCAACATTTGGTCCCTGTACAGTGGCGTTTTCGAGTTATCATGCACCAAAAAAATCCAAAGAAGTTAATTTTTCAATCTTCTCTTGAGGAGAACAAGAAAGGCAAATGGCGGGAAAGAAAATGAGAATACATGTACAGAGTGCTGGAGCTGCTTCAAATTTGAGTCGGCAATCGATCGTAAACAACGGACCTTCCATCTGTTGTTAACGATGTGATAGATTACTAGCAATATTATGCATGAATTTTGTGCGGAAAATTTGATAATGCGGTTGGTCAATTTAACTTACAAAGATTGGCGCATATTATGTGGACGTCAGTGAAAGTTGAGGAGATCATAAAAAAACCCTAGCGAGTTGCTCAGTCGTCAATCGTCAGAGACGCCGCCGTGGATGAGGTTTGTAGGGCGACTCCGGCGAACCTGCTCTGCTTTATAATTTATATCACTGGAGTCGGTACAAACTGCGAATAGGATTCCATTTCTCCATTTTCTTTTTCCTTTTCTGGGCTCTTGCGGATCTTACCCTTAAACTCAAAAAATAAAACTTTAAAAAATATATTATATTAATGATTCTTCCATTATGAAGAAAAATTAAATATTTTTAAAAAAAAAAAAGCCCTAAAAGGAGCTTGTTCATGTCTCATTCATTTGACATTGTCTAAAAACATTTTATACCTGTTAATCATCATAGTTATGCTTCTTTTTACAATTTTCGTTCCTTAAGATTGTCAAACATTACAGGCAAAGAAGATTACTTAGAATAGTAAATTTTTACACGCATCCGCAACCTGGCCTGATATGTATGACTGTATGTTGCTGCTACAAAGTGAACAGAATGTTCAGCCAAACAAAGTTCCATTGTATAATAAAATTATAAAATCTCATCCACTCAAATCATATACAATCAAAATTTTTAGCATCTCCTAAAGTAGAGGAGAATCCCAGTAGTGATTAGTTCGAATCACCGAGCTGTAAAAGTTGCAAGCCAAGCCAGCGGACACAACTCATTGACTTGCAAATTCTGAACCAGAGCTTCATTCCCATTAAGCCAAACTAGCTTTTTACTCTGTCATCCCTCACCAACCAGAGGGATTAAATATCTTGCTGCATGGATTCTTCGACATTATTCAAACATTACGAATTGGAAACCATTGTGACGGCCATTTGGGGTATGAGCGTTTATACAAGCTCATACATACGGTGTCGTGCTGCTGCAGCACCCCATTAAAGACGGATTTCATTGCGCCTGCAAATACATGGTAAAACAACTCATTGGTTTGCTAGGGAACGTCCACTCATTTCGATTAACTGCTAATTAAAACTTCAATTGCTACTGAAACTGATAAATCAAAAATTGCCGAAAATATTTGAGGATTAAAACAAATTCCTATACCTTTCGTAGAATATCCTGAAAACAGAAGAAAATGAACTAAGGGAGAACAATACCATGATAGAATGCATTTGAGTAGAATAATAACTCTGTTAACCCAAAGTTGAGTTATATTCATACGCAACCATTCAAGTATTGCTTTCATTGTGATAGACCATACAAACATTTAACAAACATATAGCAAACAACTAGAAAGATTACCCCTCGCACCAAATCTTGATGCATGATCATAAAGAGTATCAATGAAGCATACTTGGACAGGTAACATAGCGGCTGACCGATGCACAAATGAGACGTATCATGTATATTGCAAGGATCGGTTCAACAACTAACATGTTTAAGGTAATTGTCCAGCGTAGAAACCTACTATTACTTGATAGGTAACAAAAAGTTACATGTGATGTAGGAGGTTATAAAAAAAATATTCCATGTTTGTAGTTGATACTATTTTTGTACTTATCTTACCGTGTGTACCAACTGGTTCCTTTACGCGACCACGGCGCCCACATTTTGTCCAAAGTTCAACAGGCTGCAGGAGGTAAACTGTCAGTAACATGACAAGAAAATTCACATACAAGAGATATAGCTTTTCTTACCTTGAACCATCTCACATCCTCTGGATTATGGAACATATACCGGACAGTGGCTTTCACTTTAGAAACTCTTTGAGGATATCTGCATGACAAATACTTTAACTTGTTAAATAAAAATTGAAATCTTTTAAATGCACAGCAATGTCCCTTGTGCATGTATTTCTTTTCAGCTCATTACTTGCAAACTCTGTAACGGAAATAAAGCTTCAGCCAAGAAATAGTAGTTGCCTTACACATAACCAATGTTCTAAAGAAAGGCCTTGTAAAATTTGTAGCCCTGTGAAAAGGGAAAATACAACTACAAAATCCATACAAACTACCCCTAAATTTGCTGCACTGAAGTTATTTAATCAAATATATGAACCTCTGAAAACATAGAAACTGCACTTAAAACAAGTAAAAGCATGAAAACCATCGCTGGTTCACACTGGAACCAGTTAAATCATTGCTGGTTCACCACTGGAATCACTCACAGCATGGCAAGAACTGACGTGTATTAAGAACATTAAGCTGATATTTCAAATAACACGTCACCTCAACTAATTAACCAAAATTATTTCAATAGATACCTTCATTTTCTATTTCAAAAAAGTGAAAACTAAACTTGCTGGTTCCACAGCAGAACCATATTCATTAACCAAATTAGACCAAAGAAGTCGAAGGAAAATAATCCTAAACGAGAACAATCCAGTTATATAAATGATTTTCTGAATTGATGGGTATTCCTAACATTTGAATAATTCATTTGCATGCTAAGTGGATCTTTAGTTGATTTCTCAGTTAATGGCAGTGGCAGACCAGGACCAACGGTCAATCATCATCCAATTCAACAAAAATATCCTAACTGATCAAGGGCCAATTCAAAAACCAGCTGGCTCGTCCTATCTGGCCACCAGGAGCACTTTTAAGTACATCCCGGCTGCAAGATCGTGAGTTCAAGCCTTGACCATGGAGTTTCTGCAGGATTTGTTTTAAGAGCCTCAAATGTATCACAATGATTAAGGCACAAGTGATGCCCGTGTGAGGTCACAAATTCAAGCCCCATCCCCCTATAATACTGTTGACTTTTGGGGGACAACAACAACAGCCAGTGCTACTAAATCTCTCTCTTGACGTTTGAGAAAAAAAAAAAAAAAGGAGAACAACAGCAAATGCTACTTTCAGGAAATCTCTCTCCTTTAAGTTATTGAACAGATATGATCTTACCCAGTTAAAATTATTTTCTTCAGAATAATCCTATCTGGATCAATACTTCTCAGTGAACCCACAGCTGCAATAGCTGGTGAAGCAATTTCTCCCCCATTTTTGAGGGCAATCAATGGAAGAGGAGGGAAAGAAATTGGAGCATAAACAGAAGCTATTGAAAACCGCCCAGCATGAAGAAACCTTTCCATTTTGCTCTTATCAGAATTTATATTGTCAGTTGAGTATAATGGCCTGCAACCAAACAAAGAGCATCAGAGGTACTGTAAGAGCAAAAGATAAAAAAAAAACTGTCAAAAAACTATCCCTTTCCAGTTCCCATCCACTACAGAAAGAGCACCTTGCAGCAAACTGACGAAAACCAGCATGAAAAATAAGTTCTTCTTTAGACTTAAGAGGAGCAATGTAAGTGTCATGCTTCCTTACACTGCAGAAACATCAGTCAACCAATTTTTAGTCACATGAAAGCAGTCAGATAAGAAACACCACCAACCCCCTTCCAACCCCTCAAAAAAAAAAAAAAAAGGAAAGAGAGGGGGGAAAAAAGGACCTGAAGTGAAGGACTGAGATTTTTGACTCATGTTGCAACAGACCACATGAGATTACAGGCATTGTCTTCGCTAAGTTTGATAATTTATATGCAATATCATTAGGCACCTCTTTAATATGAAGCCTTGCATACGAGCCAACTGCTACGCACTCGTCCACATTTTTCTGTTCCATTTCTTCAGCTTTTGCAAGAACATGTTTTTGGGTTCTTTTGAAATTATCAAATGCAAAAATTCTACCATATTCTGCAGGAAGAGATTCCTGGAAAATCACGTATTAGAGTCCATACTAAGTAACATCAAAATTAGAAGGTCTTCCCTAATATATTCATCAATGTGAAGACATACTTTTGGGTCCCATGAAGAGGTTCTGAAAGATTTGAGCCCTCTATATTTGGCAAAGCGCTTCCGAGCAGGGACATCAAATGGTGTATCTACTTCATCAGGGAATTCTGAAGGTTCAAAAATTATATAACAAATTAAGAAAAAGTTACTGCAAAATCAAAATGCTAACAGAAATGGAGAACATAAATAAAAGGTTTTCAGATATTTGGAGCAGTTCAAGAACAAAGTGGAAAATGTTCAAAATACAAATCTAAAATGGGTGCACCCTCATCTTCTGTATGTGCTGCTTTAATTCTTCTAATCTCATCCTCGATTTGCTCCTTGGTCAGGTTTTCACCTTCCTACAGACCAAAGTAAACCAATTACACACATAGCAGTAGGGAAGTAATTGAGTCATTATAGTAGGTCTTTTTTATGATAGCATACAACAAAAACAACAACATCTAAGCTTCTATCCCACAATGTGAGGTTGGCCATATAGATCATATTTCGCCATTGTGTTCTATCTACACACATTTTCATTTATATTTAAGTATATTATGTCTTTTTAATTGTTTCTTTTCAATTCTATTTAAGTCTGCCTCTTCCCCTTTTAATTTGGGTTAAAGATCATTTAAAGGTCTCCTATGCACATGTTCAAACCAAACGTGTTTCTCTCATTTTCTCATCTATTGGCGCTACCCCCATTTTCTTTCTAATGAATTCATTACTTATCCTTTCTAGTCTAGTGTATCCACAAATCCATCTCAACATTCACGTTTCTGATACCTTCATTTTTTGTTCATGTTCATCTTTAGTTGCCCAATACTCCGATCCATAAAGCATCGCTGTTTTATAAAGTTTTTCCTTCAGTTTTAGCAGTACTTTACAATCACAAAGTATAGAGGACGTACTTCAAAAGGTAAACGTGAAAATAAATGCCCGGATAAGGAAGAGGGAGACAAAGTGGAATTAGCATCCGTTTACATTAGAGATGCACGAGAACTTCATATCTAAACTAGCATTCAAACTCTACCATGGCCACGGTGTACTGTGCTCACCTGTTTCTTTTACATCACATGCCTGTGGTACTACCATAAATACCTTGAATGTATAGTTGCAATTACAGCTATATTTTAATTTAAGGTGTTATGCCGCATAAGGTTACCATCATACACAGAGTCATCGGTAAAGTGTAAGGCTTCAAGCAAAAGTATTTAACATCACACATTGAACATGTATCAGATACTCACCATCATTATCGAATCTGTATCAGTCTTATCATCGTACTCCCTTGGAAGACAAGCATCGTCGTCATCATCAGGCTCAAAGCCATGTTTATTATCTTCACCAAGAAAGCCATTCTTACTTTCTTCCAGCACCATAGCATCATGTTCATTGTCATCACTGTCTGTATAGTCAACATCTGAATCGTCAACAATCCAAGCTGCCTGCAAATCGTGATTTTGAAATACACCACAAGTCACCTCATACCTCAAACATCAAGCAATTCAAAAAGATAGCAAAAATTAATCTGGAGAATTAGACGGTACTGACCTGGTATTCAGATGTCCCAGGAGGAAGAATCCTCTTTTTAAGCTTGTTATCCTTATGGTCTCTGTCAGCTTCAGCCATTTCTGCCTCCGTTGGCCATGTCTGATTTATACCATATCATATGTTATCTCCAATCACAAAAATATAAAAGGACAATTTCTGGAAAGCTATTTTAGACTACACATAATTTCCTTTACTATTTGCCATAAATAATAAAAAGAATTTCAATCCATCAGAAGAAACTCTTTCCTAACTTCACAAACAAAATTATTTCCAGAACTAGGTAAAAAGCTTGCCGTCTATTCACTACTTCCAGAAAGAAAAAGGAGAGGCAGCAAATCCTGAAATCTCCATGATGAAATGCCAAGAACCATTACACAACTCAATTTACTGCTGCAAATTGTTCTGCTTGGAATGAAATGAAAAAAGATAAAATGGAAACCAGCTTACCTGCTCTCCTGCCAATGGATCAGGGACATTTTCAACAAGTAAAGGCTCTTGCTTCATCGGATCAGGCATTATGCAACTCATGACCTGAAATAAGGAAAAAACATTTGACAGAAATCACAAACCAGCATTCCAAAAAAATAGTATCACTTTCGTTGTGACAACAGAACATCTTTCCTGTTTTGGAGAACTTGGGAGAAGAGACGTCAAGAGTGGGAGGCAGTGGTTCTTCCATATTTGGATCAAGGGAAAAAAAAGGAAAGAATATGAAGGAAAATCAAAGGGATATGCTCAGCCCCAGTTTCCATCTGAAAGTGGAGAGAGAAGGAAGGGAACTGAATTTGTTGAGATTTAAGAATATAGGTCATAACACATCTTAGAATAAGTGATGTATTCATTGCCATTCCCTTTCCTCTTAAACATCAGAAAGATTTTACTAATCATTCTTAAGCTGATACCATTCGAGCAAAAAAACAACAATACCTGCATAAAGTTATCATCTGAATCCATAGAGTCACCTTTCCTCACACTCAGAGCACATGGATCCTTGAGAAGTTCAATTTTCGACAATTGAAAGTCCCCTGAACCTGAAACATGAACCTAATCCAGAAAATTTCAAAAACTGAACAAGCAGAAGAGGGCAGATGAGTTCAAAGGTCGATAAGCTACCAGCTGGTTTACTGACAAAGAGCGAGCACGCAAATAACCAGTCAGAAGGAGGGTACATTTTCCGGAAGTACAATCTTCAGCAATTAAGTCGACCTACACGCATTGAAATAAAACTATCAGAATGCTAAAAATAGAATCCGCTTAACATGCAGACAGCAATATATCAAATGGAAGGAACAACAGCAAGAAAGCTATCACACCCCGTGGGCACAAAAGCTATAAAATAATCAGAAACGATTTCAAAAATGTAACACCAGTACTAAAATGAACATGAATAATTTTATGTTACAATCTTCCTCTACTGTCTAGTCACATGATTCTATCAATAATCATAGCAAAACCCACTAAACACTTAATAATGGTAACAGAAAACAATCAGGAAACAGGGCAAGAATAGAAAATGATTTCTTTGGCACAAACAGTTCCATAACCATTTCTGATAAAAGTGGAGAGGAAAAAACTGCTAAAGAATACCTTTTCGGCAACAAGATAGGGCCGCTGATTTCGCCAATGAGGAACTGTGAGCCTTTGCTCCTTGAAAAGCCACAAAAACTGCAAAATAAATAAATAAATAATAATAATTAGAAAGGAGTATTATTGCATAGTATAATAGATTCTCCATACCCTCATCTATCCACAGCATAGATGGAATAAAGGAATAATGATCAAAAAATGTATGTAAGAATTTCAAATAAATCATGAATATATGCATTACCTTATGCAATTCATCCTTTGTGTCAGCTGGATAAAACTTACAATCCTCAGGAAATTCTGAAGCTAGGGCAGAGGTACATGCCTTCTTCAAATCATGTTTTCTTTTCAACACTGTGGGTAGATCCTAGACATTTTTCAAATTGTTCAATTCACAAATATAAAGTCAATGAAAAACCAAGTAATAAAGGAGGCAAGGGTGTGGAAAGAACAACTTACACGAATCAAAACGACAGTGCTAGGTAGACCAAGAGCCCTAAACACTGAAAGGCATTGAGATCCAAATGCATCAATATAAAAGTTAGAATTCTCTTCTTCACTTGAAGAGCTCGCAGATGCCACAAAAGCCATTAAATCAGCAACCTACGCAAAACCAGTATTAATGCATCAGCATTACAGAAGAATGATTTGACAAATTGCCACCCGGACACTGGTGTTCAAGCAGCTAAATCAAACCAATACCTTGGCCATTTCCATGCAAGCCGACAAATCACCATAAGGTGCTTTCAATATCTGAAGAAGACATTTGAAGTTAGGTCTTAACAAACTCTCAAGATTAAAAAGGAAAAAAAAACATTTGCCTGAATTGGATATATGTAACTTATTCCATAGACAACAATGATATACGCCAAATTACAGGATATCATTAACCAATAAACAAAAATGAAGAACATATAATGAAGCTTACTGTTGCTCTCAGCTTGTATTCAGAGGAAGCAACTGTTGGAAACTCAATGCCATTTCTCTGGGAAGATAATAATCCCAATAGATCTTCTTCAAGTGAATTCAAGTTCGCAGCAGATGACAAACCAAATAAAACCTATACATTCGTAAAGAACCCATTTATTCTCCTTTGCTTCTCCACAGCTGAAACGTAACATAAAATCTTACCACACATAATAGCATAGAACACTCACAATAACACGGGGTGGAGTCCCTGATCCTGAAGATGCCCTTTTCTGCTTCAGCAACTCTGCCCGTTTTTGGTCTCTCAGCTAAGAAATACAAACCTCACATAAATTAAGCTTCAAACAGCAATAACTTTCAGACCATGCAAACATAGAACAATAAAGAAAATGTTTATACCATCTTGTTACTTTGTAATCGAGCAGCTCGAGCAACTTTGGCAACATTGCCTTGGGATTTTTGAATTTTATGCTTATCTATGAAACCAAAAACAACGGCAAATTCAGAAATGAATTCAGAAGTTATTAAACAGCAAATTATAAAATTAAAAAAAAAAAAGAAGATGAAATAGCTGAATTAGTTAACCTTTTAGAGGAACTTTGTGGGCGTTGCGAGAAGACTTGGAAGAGAATCGAGACTTATGCTGCTTGTTCGCTTGAAGTCGAGAACCCGCCATTTTTACCAATTTCCTAATCTTCCTCCTAATAAACCCTAACACCCACCACACGTCTATTGTGTGAGACTGTGAGTGTGCATCTGTAGGGTTTAACCGCAAAACAGAATTCCAATTTTATATTCGCGGGCTATTATAGTAATATTATCTCTGACTTCAGTGACATTTTCGGAAAGATGCGAAAACACAAAAAGCGCAGATTTTATTATTTAATAAATGATTAATTACAAAATCCCTACTCAAAGAGTACTTTTTCTCACTTTCTCCCCTCCAACGTTCAATTTGATCAATCTACCCTTCAATTTTTCTCCAACATATTGCATTAAATCCAAACCCTAAATTGGGTCTAATTTTTTAACTTTTATTGACTTGAAATTTCTAATAAATAAAGTAAATAATTAAATGATTTTTATTTTAATAAAAGTTGAACCTTCTAAATTCAATTTACATATTAATGTGCACATAATAAGATTTTTTTTAAATGAATAAAGAAACCATACATTACAATGACAGCTAATCATTTATCCGATTATATAAGCTTAATTGCATGAATCATATTTTACCATCATTATATTCCATTATTATATGTTTTATAATAGCATTAATATCATTTGAGTGACAACGTTTTACTTATACTTACAACTTAATGCAACCTTCCTTGTTTCCCTATATTCATAATTGATTGAGACAAACTACTTGTAATATAAGTTGGTAAAGTTAAACCATGCATTTCAACTATGCGAAAAAAAAATCAAAGAAAAAAAATCTCATACTACAAGTACTATAGAAATTACTATAATATAAAACTTAAAGTTGAGTGTCTATCTCTACCATTTTAATTTTAAAGACTTTGTATACTTCTAACAACATATAAAATTCATTTCGATATAATACTTAGTTTTAAATAGGGTAATTTATTGTTAATCACCATGTGGTATACTCAACTAACTTATAAACGCTCTAATGTATGAAAATGTACATTTTACTCTCTTGTACTATTGACAAAAAATGCAAACATAACGTTTTTCGTTAAAACTAATAGTGTGTTATGAAATGTTTCTTTTATCCACATATATAAAGTAAACAAAAATAAATCAAAATCGTCATTTCTACAAAATTCTCTTTTTAGTTCCTCTCTAATTGGCTTAATTTAGTATAAATGGCGATTTTAGTTTATATTTGGTTACTTTATATACGTGGATAAAAATGACATTTCACAAGATACTGTTGGTTTTAACGAAAAATATTATATTTGCACTTTTGTCAATAACACAATGGGGCAAAAGATATATTTTTATACATTAGAGGTTTTATGAGTTGATTGGGTATACCACAAGAAGTATGATAGTAATTTCCCTTTTGAATAAAAAAAAACATATAGGAATTTCGGTATTCTTTTAATACATTCAATTAACACGGCAACAAAAAAATACAATTAAAGAACATAACTACAATTAATTTGAAGCAATTTTTTAGTTGTAATATCTAGTACTTCAATGTAAGGAAGTAATAGCAAATTTAGGTATATGGATATAAATTCAATGTAAGGATAAATTGAACAATTATTTACTACTAGTAGATAGTAGATATAATGACAAGAAAGAATTAGTTTGCAAAATTAACAATACATAAAAAACTTAACATAATAATAATATTTGATATTGTTACATGATGTAAAGCACACATTGGTAAAATAATGATGCATTAATAATTTGTTTCATATATTAGTAAAATAACTTAACATAATAATAATTGCATTGTATTGCAAAAAGATTGAAAATTTAGGAAACGAACTTACATAATTAAACGATAAAGGGTGTGAAGTGAGATATAGAAACTGTTTGAGGTGGATTTTGTAATTAACCCTTAAAACTATCTTCCTGCTCCGTTTCTGAGTTATGAGTTCACAGTTCCGGCAAAAAGAAAGAAGAAGAAGAAGAAGATGATAAGCATAGTATTGCAGCCTCCGCCAGTTCAATTTCGTTTCCCTTCCATTCATTTCACTTCTCCGATTCTCCGCCACCGCCATCATCAAATATTCCAACCGCAGCCCTTCGTCCGCGTCGCTACTACTACTACATCCCTATCCAATCAGCAACTGAGCTCAGAGAACGAGGAGGACAACCGCTCCTCCGCGTACGACGTCGCTTCCCTGACCAGCAACAGCAAACGCTATGAATTCTCTCCCCTTCTCGACTTCCTCTCAACTAATTATAATATCCCATCTTCTTCTTCTTCTGCTGCTAGTTCTAACTCCCCTACGCAGCTGGACCCAACCGAGCTCCGACTCGCCGAGTCATACCGTGCTGTGCCCGCCCCACTTTGGCATTCCCTCCTGAAATCCCTCGTCTCAACCTCAGCTCATAATCCCTCTTCAATCTCAACTGCTTATGCTCTTGTCACTTGGCTTCAAAAACACAATCTTTGCTTTTCCTACGAGCTTCTCTATTCCATTTTAATTCACGCTCTGGGTCGCTCCGAGAAGCTTTATGAAGCGTTCTTGCTTTCTCAGCGGCAGACGTTAACGCCCTTGACTTATAATGCCCTCATTGGCGCTTGTGCCCGAAACGATGACCTCGAAAAGGCCCTCAATTTGATGGCTAGAATGCGTCGTGACGGGTATCAATCTGATTTTGTTAATTATAGTTTGATTATTCAGTCACTGACGCGTAATAATACTGTTGATTGTGCTGTTTTAGAGAAGTTTTACGTTGAAATACAGGAGAATATGATTGAGCTTGATGGGCAGTTATTGAATGATATAACTGTGGGATTTTCAAAAAGTGGGGATGTTAACAGGGCTTTGTATTTCTTGTCTGTTATTCAAGCCAATGGTTTGGATCCCAAGACTGCAACTTTGGTTGCTGTCATTTCAGAGTTGGGAAATTCTGGGAGGACTGAAGAGGCCGAGGCAGTTTTTGAGGAGTTGAAAGAAGGTGGATTGAAGCCCAGGACAAGGGCTTATAATGCCCTTCTCAAAGGATATGTCAAGATTGGGGCTTTGGGGGATGCCGAGGATGTTGTGTCAGAAATGGAAAGAAGTGGGGTGGCGCCGGATGAGTTTACCTATAGTTTGCTTATTGATGCTTATGGAAATGCGGGTAGGTGGGAGAGTGCGAGGATAGTATTGAAAGAAATGGAAGCTAATAATGTACAGCCTAATTCCTACGTTTTTAGTAGGATTTTAGCGAGTTATCGTGATAGGGGTGAGTGGCAGAGATCGTTTCAGGTGCTCAGGGAAATGAAGAATAACGGGGTGACTCCTGACAGGCAATTCTACAATGTGATGATTGATACATTTGGAAAGTATAATTGTTTAGATCATGCAATGGATACCTTTGAAAGGATGAAATTGGAGGGAATTGAGCCGGACACAGTGACATGGAATACGCTTATTGATTGCCACTGTAAGCAAGGGCATCATAATAAAGCCGAGGAGTTGTTTGAGGCAATGCAAAGAAGTGGGTGCTTGCCCTGCACCACAACATACAATATAATGATTAAATCTTTGGGGGAGCAGGAAAGATGGGACGTCGTGAAGGACTTACAAGGAACTATGCAGGGTCATGGGTTACTGCCCAATGTTATTACATATACCACACTTGTTGACGTTTATGGACAATCAGGACGATTCAATGATGCAATAGAGTGTTTGGAGGTCATGAAATCTGCAGGATTAAAGCCATCCTCGACTATGTATAATGCGTTGATCAATGCTTATGCACAGAGGGTATGGTTTCATCCTTTATTTTTCACAATACCAATACGTGACTGATTGCACAGCACATAATGTTAAAGAAGCAGTGAGGCTGAAATGTTTATGAAGGGGTTTATTCATGGATCACTATCTATTGAGCTGATTTAGAACTAAACCATATATGCACTTGCTACTGCATCTTGCTTTTATTTTCTTTGACTCTGGTTTAAATTAAGAGTTACATTTTGAAGATTGTTGGAGTAACTAAAGCTTTTCAAACCTGTTTGCCGAATCTACTGTTACTTCTGGGCAGGGATTATCTGAGCAAGCAGTAAATGCATTTCGGGTTATGAGAGGAGAAGGTCTGAAGCCTAGTTTATTGGCTCTGAATTCATTGATTAATGCATTTAGCGAGGGTAGGAGGGATGCTGAAGCCTTTTCTGTGTTACAGTATATGAAGGAAAATGTGAGTTTTTGCCCCCAGAGAGTTATATGTTTGTTCATTTTCTCTCATTTTGTATTTCAGGATTAGTTTATCACCTGTTTTTGTTTGTCAATATAATATCATATAATTGCAGGACCTTAAGCCAGATGTGGTTACTTATACTACACTAATGAAAGCTCTAATTCGTGTGGAGAAATTTGAAAAGGTTATACGTTATTCTTCTTCAAAGTTCTTAACCCTTGTCATCTGAAATGAGTTCTTTGGTGCATGTGGGGAATGATATCTTCATTGTTATTAGATCTCAATAGAATGTTGCTCATCATGAATTAATGAGGTTTTGCAACTTCCTTTTTCATTCCAATCCAGTTCACTTTACTTGCACTGGCAAGCTTAGCGGATTTTTTTGCTAGTTAAGTGATATTTGCTTAGTAATGGAAGCTCGTTCAAGAATTAGGTGAGAAGAGTATAAGGAATATTGTATATATGCCCCCTTCTGCATTAGTATTAAAGGATTCAATGTGGGTCCAGCTGCATATTCATTTTTTGGGACCCAACAAAAGTGAGAGATATCCGTATGTGAGGCCCTGCGTGGAACTTCAGAAGATTTTGCCTCACTAGAGGAGTATAAATGATCATGGCAAATTCCATTTTGATAAGCATTAGACCAGGTGCTCTGCATGCATGTAAACTTTCATCAAAATCCCATGTGCATTACAGGAGCAGTGGAGTGATATATCATCCTTTTATTTTGCTGTTATAAACTAGTCTATCTCCGCTATACTTATTTTTGTATAATAACTTTTGTTTCAGGTTCCATCTGTTTATGAAGAAATGCTATCGTCTGGATGCATTCCAGATAGGAAAGCTAGAGCAATGTTACGGTCTGCTCTGCGGTACATGAAGTCCTCATTGAAATTGTAATCATTTGACTGTTTAAGTAGATATTCAACCAAAGCAAAGTAGTGGATCAATGCCAATGTGCTTGTAAATCATCGTTTTGAGGCTGATTGTTGCAAACCTTCAATGGTAAATCATCAATCCAAACTCCCTTCAAATTTTCATAGCTTTTGACAGTCATGAATTTCAAGTTGGCAGAAAGGACCTCATATTGTGGTTTCCTTTTTGAAATTCGGCTAAGGTTTCTTCCTCAAGATCATGACAATGAGATGCACTAATCTCTTTTGGCAGTTTGTGCTAAGTCTCCTCTGAATTTTTTCTTTGTGCAGGTTGATTACATGATTGGATATTCCAGGATAATAATCTGAAGTCTTTGCTGATGACGTTTGGGATGAATGTGAGAATAAAATGTAAATGCCTTTTCAAAGAGATCAAGATGCATCAGAGGACCTAAAATCCTGGACCTTTGACCCACCCACATTTGAGTCTCTTACCATTCTTTGTTATGCAGCCAGATTAATGGTTTGGTTTGCTTTTGTATACAAAAGAGAATAATCATATCTTTTTACTTTAAGTATACCAGAAAAAACAATATCTTGTGGAAAAAATTCCTCAAGAAAACTTGATTTGTTACTTGAGGACAATGTTAATAGCATATTATGAATAATAGGGCACATTTTCTATTTTCTTCTTCTTCTTTTGTTGGTAAAACAGCTTCTCATTGATGCCATCCTGGGGTAAGTGTAATGCTCTAATGATTATTTGAGTTTTGAGATAGTAGTTCTTCATTTTGCGATTCTAAATAGTTTGTCCTGTTGTAATTGCATTGTGCTGTTGCCCTCCATTTTCCTTTGACCCCTCAAAACAAGAAATGCAGGGCATTGAGTTGGATTCATGCCGTTTTTTCCAAATGTAATCAGTTTTTTTTCTGAGTATTTTCCATCGTTTGGAGTGTTTGTGCTTGATTACAATGCTGAGCAGCTGATGCACTTCCTAGTTCCCATTTATATATCTTTCATAATAGGTAGAACCTTTAGCTGTTTTTACCCCTCTTTAGCTATAACTGAATTAGTTGACATTGAAATTGAAATTCAAGAATGAAAATTACAGAGAATTGGATCCCAGTTGTTTATCATCTCAAGAATTATAGTGGAGATCATTCGAATACATCAATTCCTTGTTCGAACTTTCTTTCAGAGGGTCCTAACTTCACATAAGAGTGAAAAAAGAATGGGGAAGCACAACCAGAGAAAGGACCAAAAAGAAAAATGGCTACAGAGAATAAATTACAAGCGCAACAAAAACGCTCTGTCCTGCTCTCTCTCTCTCTCACTCACTCTCTTTCTTGACTCTACAACTACATTAAGTAAAAAGCGGGTCAAGAATATCATCACAAGGTCATTGCCGAAACAAGGGGCCTAGTGCTCTTTGAGATTCTAGAACAGAACATAAACAATAAAAGAACTGATGATAACAAGAACAGTCGAAAATACGTTCTAATCTCCTGCATACCCATTTCAAGCACCTCCATCTTCTTGCCATATCTATTTCTCCTCTCCATCAAATAACCATTCAAATAGTCATCTATGGATATCCACTTATCAAAACTTGATGCAACTGACCCTGAATGAAGTCCATCCACCTGCAGTGCACCCAATTTGAACATTGCAAAGAACGCAGCAGACCAATCATTGAGAACTTTCTGAAATTCAAAGACCAACATTGTTAAGACGATTCCAGATCTTAACCACGGATGAGATAGTAAAACTCGATTCCACTAATCTCCTTGCTAAGAAAAGTACGCAAATTTTTTTACTCATATGATATAATCATCACTTCAAAACTAACATACATTAAACGTGGTGATGTCCATGGGGTTGAACATTCTAAAGCAATCCTTTGGAGAGGCTTCACCATCTCCATATATCTGCAAGCCCAATTCGCATGCATACGAGTATATTAAAGCAAAATTAACAAAACTGAATTTGGAGAACATTGACAAGAGATTCACAAACCTCAAATGTGAAGGCCATCGGGACCCGTGCAACATCATACATGTAATCTGTTGCTGTACCATGCGCCAGATACCTAGACACATCAAAAACCAAATCGGTCAAAACAAATATATTTAAACCTCCCAAAAAATTATTATCATAATGCATTTCTTGACTGCTCTCCAAAATGCAATCACTTCTTATCATTTCTTCAACGAGTTGATTTAGTAACAGCACTGCTAATCATATGCAAGGGGCTAATTCAAAGTTGAATGAAGCTGCTGATTTGCTGGATAGACTACATGAAGTTGCCAAGACGTGCATGTCAATGCATTTTTCAGAAAATGAAGCTGACTAGAAGCTCAACAAGAAAAAATTGTTACTGAATCTAGCCAGATAACATTGGCAGACAGAATAGAAACATAATTAGGTTCAGTACATGGTCTTGGATTAAGCTTATTATGTATAAACCTACATTTGAAAGCCACTTTGGCTCAGTTCACATAATGTATTTGCCTGTTCAGGGTTCAAACAGATATTGCAGCACATTAATGTGAGAAAATACCAACCCAACAGAACCTCCACCAGATCCAATTATGCAACGATCTTCCAAGTGAATATGGTTCAACTTTTCAAGCATTGAGCGCATTCTCTGAGAGGGAAATCCATCTGGTGTCGTATTTTTGTGGTCATATGGCATAAACAAAGCCTATATAAAGAACAATTAATCAGAATTAATAATCAAAGATCTGATGAAGTAGTCAAGACAGAAGCAACTCAACGGCTGAAGATAAATCTACAATCAGAGATTGTGTCAAAGACCCAAATAAACGTTTACTGCTAACTCAGTCATAACTTTCGAATGCATACAAACTTCTACTTGAATTTGAAGAGAAATTTATAGCAGCAAAAGCAACAGATAGTAAGAATCCGTGCTTACCTCCATTCCTGAATGCACATTGACCCATATATGGGGCTCAAAAGATATGGAGAGCTTCCGCATAGTTTGAGCCTCAGGCTCACTGAAAGGGGCAGTCCCAGGATTTTCTTCATAAGGATCGTAATCCTAAAAGAAAGAGAAGTATTAGCAGATCCAAGCTTACAAATTGTCCTAAAAAATTCAGGGAGGAGGAATTTTAGTAAGTGTACAAAGCATTGTAAAGTATATGGAAAAACAAAATATAGCGGGAAAGAAGCTGGAACCAAGAGGTAAGCTGATTTATCGAGGATGACTGAACAGAAACCAATTAGGAATTTTGAGCTAACAAGAATGAAATGAAGAGAAAGGAGGAAAAAAAATAAATGTACATCACATCATGGTCAGAACATTTCAAAGGACCAGAGATCAGCACAAGGAAAGAAAGAAATATCATTACTGGAAAGAACATTAAACAAACCTTCTCTTTTTTCCCCCAATCTACACTCCAATTTCGATTTAGATCAACCCCTCGTCCTGCCAAAAGAACAAACTTTTTATTATTTTTGTACTTGTAGTCATATGCAACATTTAAAGCCACAATGACAAACTGAAAGACCATTTCTTCTCTCACAAAACTCTCCTGCTTCAACAAGTTTGCGGCCATTCAGATTTTCCATTGGTATAACCTGGCAGATGACAATGCAGCGAGATTCAGAAAAAAGTTTTTCTTAAAGGTGAATTAGTTCCCAGGAAAAAAAAAGAAGACGTGATGCTTCTACAGCGGATTTACGATTATGCATCTCAGACAAAAGAATCAAGTTACTTTAACCAGTAGGAAAGAAATTTGTTCAGCTTCCACAGATAAAAGGTTATAACAAATTATACATGATAATATGCAGGTGCAAATGCAAGAAGTAATTTATAAATCACAAGTATTACAAACTCAAAGATTACCTTTATAACAAGCCTATCAAGGGTGTCATTTAGTGACCCTCGATCAGTGTTTGGTAAAAATTCCTCTTCACTTAATATAGAAAGGATCCGTAATGCAAGCTCGGAGGTAATGAGCTCCCTACCATGCTGACCAAAACTCTGGAATACAAGTAATTATCTGTCAAAAACAGCACCAATGACAAATCTGAGATTTTCTAAACACTACATGTTAGATAAGATACAATCTACAGCAAAATTTTATCTTCACATTAGAAGAAAAAGGAATAGGTCATCTTCTTAATAAATTTCTTTTCCATAACTTTGTCTAACTCCCTCTTCTCATTCTTTTCAAGATCCCCTACCGTGTCACCCTCTTTTTCTAATTATGGTATTAATAAATTGTAATAACATATGAACAAAGCTACCTAGTAAAGATGTTAGCTACTCCAGCATGTTCAAAATGAAATCCAATTACGACAATGTATTGGGAGAGAAATCTTACAAGAAGGATTCTGAGCTTCGACTTGCCATCACAATCTTTCTTTTCACGACAATAAGTAACCACAGTCATCTGAGCGTGGTACCCCTTGTTCTTACTCGAAATCGTCTCGATCTACTCAAATTATTAACTTTTTTTCAGACAACAATATCCACAATGATGACAACCAACAAAAATTAATCGGAAGAAGTGAAAGAACTATTAATGAGAACCCACAGATAGTTTGTCCGGGTGGCGATGCACTAAAGCTTCAATTTCTTCCAGCAAAGCTCCACTGCATTGATTGTTCCCCGTAGGAAGAACAAACAAATCAAATGAATTCCACACAAAATTAAATGTTCTATCACACCAAATTAGACAATATCTTAACCAAAAATCTTTGAGTCTATTAATATTGTCCAACCTGGTGTTTGGAGTTGGAAACGGTAAATTTTCAACTGAAAAAACCTCTATTACTTCAGTAAAGAAAATAATGATTCAAAAATTCATCAACATACATATAAGCTACAGCTTGAAGCAGCTTCAAGATGCAAAAAAACATGTAAAACATAGAGAAAAAAACTATCTTTAATAGAGCATCAAATTGGTGGGTTCCAGAAATCGGCCAAGAATGAATTTTTCCAAATTGCATGATTTTTTCTTTCACGATAATCCACATAAATGGAACAATTACAAAAGCTTAGAAATAGAAATCACCTGGTATGGTAAAGATCGCGATTGATAGGAGTAAATGGAGACTGATGAGTGGCATTAGCTTTTCCTTTGACGATCCTTAAACTATCAAAGAATAATAAACAAAAAACTAGCAGAGAAAAATAGAATGAGTAGGAGGAAGAATCAAAATCAAGAAAATGCTTTTGACGATGAAGACGGCGGCCCATTTAAATTTTAATTCTGGGTTTTCATTTCCTTTGTTGGTTGAGTTTGAATCTGTGCAATCGGAGGCAAAAGAGCCGAATCTTTGATTGATGGAGGGATGGATGGGTAGTGGTGGCGTTCAGGCTTTGGGTGAACAGAGAGGGACGGAGGGGGTCCCAGTTTGGTTTCGATTAAAGCCACGTTCAACGGTCAGGATATCGTAACAGAATTGGGTCGGCCTGTAGATTCCGCTTCCCGTCACTCTTGTCCTGCCAATTCTGCCAATTATTCCTTGTCTTTTATAAATGTATATATATATTTTTTCTTTATTTTCCTTTGCAAATGCGAGAGTTTTGGAGTAGTTTTTTTAAAAAAAAAAATCGGCAGAACAATATTCTCCCTTTTGTTTAAAAAAAATAATAAAAAAATATTCCTGGCTTTTGTTTTTGACTTTTAGGATTCCACCACTTTGCCTTTTTAAATAATAGTTGTGTTTATTATATTTACCACTCATAAAATTTGATAAAAATATTCAAAGAAATCTTGTTATTTCAAGAAATTACGGTTACTCTCTATAGTGTATCGCAGTTAATGTTGAATAATGGATTCCATGGAAAGATTAGAGTTGTTATTTTGTGTGCAAAATGAAATAAAATTCAAAAACAAATAACCAAGTATGAAATGACAATAAAGATCAAGTATGAATTTTGTAATTGTATATATGCTTTAACCTCCGCTTAGACTATTTAACAGTTTGCCCTGTGCTCCATTATTTATAACTGATTTTGTTTTCCAGTTTCCAGCTCTGATAAGAGCAGGGATTCCATGACATTCATATCATGCTAATTAAGCTATATTATTATTTCAATTCCACAATGCAATTACAGCTGATCATAAGTAAAAGCAATATAACCATAGAGTTTTTTTTTTTTTAAATTAACTGTGACAATCCATCTACCTTTAAGACTGCTACGTGAAAATGTAAATTATTTGATCTGCGTTGTGGTCAAACCTTGAGTTTGTTCCAAAGGAAAAAGTAGTTTTCAACCTCCAATGCTTAAATAATTAGCTTGGTTAGGAATTGGAATAGCTAATTCTTACCTATTATTCAGGATTAGCGGCTAAAAAATTGCAATGTATACAGTCTGACCATACTGATCATAAATGTTGGAAGTGGGAAAATTGGTATTGATTCAAAATAAGACAATCTTTACAATGTTTATGTATTGCGCACCCTATGCTGAGACAGGGTCTGGTATATATTCAATGATCTTCCAAGAACCATTTGCTGTTTTACAGCCATGAATGAAGTGATCAGTGTGTCAATATACTTAGCTGCATGCCCTCTCCTTTGCATCATTCTTCTCTTATTTGCTTCCCAGAATCTCTTTGTAAGTTTGTC
This sequence comes from Ophiorrhiza pumila, assembly GCA_016586305.1. Taxonomy (NCBI): domain Eukaryota; kingdom Viridiplantae; phylum Streptophyta; class Magnoliopsida; order Gentianales; family Rubiaceae; genus Ophiorrhiza; species Ophiorrhiza pumila. The sequence goes on along the minus strand of BLIW01000010.1, from coordinate 541,559 downwards.
CGGAAGGGTGTTCCAATGATAACCTTGGTGCAGGGAGGTCAGGGCAGTTGCTCGATCCAACAAAACGTACCAACTGACCTGGGCTCACAGGAACCATTTTTTTTCAGATTACATCTTCATTTTCCAGGTTTAGAGGGCTTGGATCCATTGTTATGAAATCCATGAACTCTTGATCGTGTTGCAGTATATCCATCTCTTGTTCATCCAAAGTCACCCATGCTTCTATTCCGTCGCCATATTTGGTTTCCATAAGAATAACAAGGTTCATAAATATTGGAGCAGATAAAGCAAAGCTGCTTACCCATAATGGTTTTCCCCACCCGAAATCAACATCGTAGAAGCCGAATCCACACCAACTACTGAAAGCGAGGTAGTCCGCCCCTTCTTTGGAACCAAACTCTCCAATCTCTTTCAGGGTTTTGCGCATCAGGGCAGATCCATCGTTGCCATGCATCTTCTTCACGTAATCACCATTGATCTTTGATATGGAATACTGTATTTGATCGGCAAGGGCTGGCAATTCCTTGTCATGATTTGCCAGGCATCTTGCGCTCGAAATCCAGATGAGGTTTCCAATGGAATGTTCTGAGAGCGTTGGCGTTGCTCTTCTACGCAGGTTCACAACGTGTGTTAACATAGAAGGCTTCTTGACACCACAATTAGCTTCGGAGGCAGCCATGATGTACTTCCAAAGGAAAGCAGAGATAGCCTCAACTCGAGTCGGGCACCGGGCACCTGAGCTACTTGCCATGAATTTCAAGGTGGCTATTGCTGCAGCATCAAACACGATTCTTTTTGTGACAGACTTGCCTACCTTGAATGATGACCTCCACATCGCCATTGACGAATCTCTGAGCCACAAATCACTTGCAGGAAACAGAGAAGATGCGATAAAATTGGGGCCTGTGATTTCCTTTGTTCCAGTGGCTGCCTTAGCCCAACTACGCAAGAAAGTATCCAGTGCTGCTCCATCAAGAATTTTGTGGGAAATGCAGATGCCTATTGCAATTCCACCACATTCAAAAAGGTTCACTTGGATATTGGTCACGCGAGTTCCAGCCATTGGTCCAACGTAACCAGGATCACAAGGCAGAAATTTACATATCATTTGAAGGTCGGGTCTATTCAAGAACTGAAACAGATGACAATTTACTTTGGCAGTGGCAAAGTAAGCTCCTTTATCGTTGCATTCGATCGACAGATCATCTCTGACTGTTCCAGCCAGAGGATAAAAGAGATTTAAGGTTTTTGATAGTGATTGCTTAAGCTTTTCGACCCTTTTGAGGACTTGAGGATAACTCGCACCGTTTGAGTTGGGATAAAAGAGGACAATAGGTGCATATGGAGAAGGAATAAGCTGATCCAAGAGAGAAAGCTTGAAGACTTTGAGATGAATTGGTGTAGGAGAAGATGGAGTTATGATCACTTGGGAAACAATTCGAGCTTCCATTTGTGATCTTCTTCTGCTGTCAAGACAATAGCAGCTGGCTGATCAATTAAATAGAGAACTAAATAGAGAGAGTTTGAGCATTGGAAACTTGCAAATTAAGTGGTTATAAATCAAAAGCCATATATAGGAGATAAGATCATCTTAAACTTTGATTTTGAAGGTAGCATTTACACTCATTGATGAGTTTTAGATACTTAAATGGTTAAAGATTTGTCTGCATTAATGTGCTAGAAAGAATCTTGATAATTAATTACTTATAGAATATGGGATTATTTGTGTGGTTATTGGCGCATGCTCCATAGTCGTTTTCAAGCTTTCACTATAGCAGAGAATTAGGTCCAAGGCAATTGTCTGGAAGATTTTTATTGATTAAGTAATAATTGATGAGTGCATGAAGTAAGAAGTTTGAAGCATGCATGCTCTAGTAACCATGCATGGGGGTGGGTGCAGCAGCCGCCCAAAAGAGTTGTATTATCAAGCCTTTTACCAAAATGAACCAAAGCATCATTGTTAAATTAGGTATTCTATCAATTCAAGAAATGCTCTCCAAATTCATCCTTTGGTGCTCAGGCCAACCAACATGACACAACTGCCGTTGCAGTACCACCACAAAGCATGCTTCTGTAATCCTTGACATTTTACTAATTGTGACTGTCCCATCATAGAAATCACACACTCCTCCATTAGAGCATCATCAATTCATGATTAATATTTGGGATGCCGCCTGCTTGTCCGCACCACGGACCTTATTATTAGAAACCACCAAACTATCATCATGCAAACAATATATACTGTTTTTTAATCGAAGATTACATTGATCCATCGATCATTAATGCGTTAAATAATATTTAAGAACCAAACCATCATCGATCCTGCTATATATGTCATATATATTTAATTGAAATTTGAAATGATCACCAACTTATTGTGCTAAATAATGCACTTCAATTTGTCTTTTCTCGTACGGCGTAGGACAAGTTAGAAAAGAATTTGGCTAACTACGGATGGGTGAATCCGTGGAAAAAGAATTAAGATCATCAGTTCGTTTGTTTCTTCGTCGCAAAGGTTGGTAAGATGCTCAAATAATCACTACTGTAAAATCTAAACATAATTACCATTATATATCATTTTGATTCTGGAATTGGTGTCACTGTCTAGTCATCCATGAACTACTGTACTTTGCAAAAGGAACAACAACATTTCTCTGATTCTCTCACTTTTTTTTTTTTTTTTTGAGTGATGATGAAAAGATGGATGGATATTCCAATTGAGTATTGACTAAATAACATGAGATTAATTACGATGGATGGATGGATATTTGTATGTGAGTACGTTGAAATTTCTTCTTCTAGAAGATTAAGTTGCCAACTTTCAAATTTTGATCATTATTCATTCGGTGTTGTAGCTGCCAATCTTGACTGGGTTCCCATAATGCATCTTTTTCTCCTGTTTTTAATTAATGAATAAGGCCGCAGAATGGTTGGAAATTCTGCATATATATTTAAGTTTATTACAGAGAAACTGAGAGTGGCAGTACTGTAAACCGGATCAAGGAACGTTCATACAACGTCCATAATTAAGCTGTTCATATTGAGCCTTTAATTTGTTTGTATCATAGTTTAATTAGTACAGAAAGAAAATCATAGTTTTAGAAATTTATTTGCTGTTTCTGAAATACTAGAAGAAATAAAATTCAACATTAATGCATTAAGAAAAAAGGAAAATTCAATATACGAATTTCTATCAAGATTATTTCTTAAATTCATTTTCATGCCCTCCAGCTCTCTACATATCTGCATAATCAGATGGGCCGTAAGGTTGAAAAAGTTCAGAAAAAAGTGTTTTCTTCCTTCTAGGATTGCAATTCATGTCCCTGCATAGCTCGTCATTGCAGTATATCTGTAGCATTACACTAACACAATCTCTTCTATAAATTCGACCGCTATATCGGCGCGAGCAGTTTTCCCATCTCATCACATTGTCTTCCATTTCTTTTATTGTTGGTAGCCGCAAGTTTCCTGCAAGAAAATATGCTAGCCACTTGACCCTCATTTCAGTGGTGTACAATGTTGCATGGCTCAACGAGTACCCTATTATTGCCAACTGCGGTATCTTTGGATGAATGCATTCCCTGTCACGTACGTAAGAGAAAAATGTTCAAAACATGCAATACAGTAATGATGATTGCAGCCATATATTATATACTGAGGTATTGATATGGGCAGGCTCTAGAGTACCTGTAGAAAGGAACTGATGATCCAGTTAGGCATTTTTGAAAGTGGGGTGACTTGAAAATGCTTGCCAACTTCTTATCACTTGCATATCCAGTCGCAAAAATGACAATATCTGTTTCCACACACGCATCGTTGTCTAAAACTAACCCATTCTTGCAGAAGCTGAAGGTTTGGAACTTTTTTAGGATGAGGCGGCCTTCTCCGGCTCTGTCATAGAAGTTTGCGGGCACCACTGTCAACATGCAGGACTGTATCTGCCTGAGGAAGCCATGTTCAGGAACTATATTATACTTTGCCAACGGGTATATCCATTTCAGGTAACTCTCGATGACTTTTGAAAATATCCAGAGCTGAAAGCATATCACTAAGGTTGATCAATGATCAGTGGCGCCATATATGAATCCTTGATTCTCCTCATATATATATATATTATCTAGATTTTCATCTCTTGTGGTTAATTTATCTTGTAAGTTGTTCGTTGTAGAAAAGCTAATGAATGAACCCAGGGTCCTACTTGCTAGTGAGATTCGTAAAAAGATTATTTATACTTTTATGAAATCTAAGCAATGAAAAATGTGTGTTACCATTGGTGAGAGTAGAACTGCTAAGAGCCAAGAGAAGAAACCTTCATCGGGCTTATGGATTATAAACTCTGAGAATCTAGTCAGGTTCTTGAAGGTATGCACAAGTAAGTTCTCAGGAACTGACCAATGTGCAGTCTTAAATAGCAATGTACATGGATGCTTTACCCCTGCATGCCAATTAGACAAATTGCAATTCAAGTCAATTATTGGTTTTAGTATGTGTGTGTGTGTGTGTGTTTACACAGTTGAATTTAGCCCCTTTGCGTGCATGTTTACTAATTAACATTGTGTTTGGGATTAGAAATTAATGGAAATGTTAGTAAACACATTCCCCAAATTGAGTTTACTATTCGAAGAAGAAACGGATCATAGAAATAATGACAAGAATGCTTGAACTTACCATTCACTTTTGCAACTTCTGCTGCAATATCCATTGCTGATTTCTGGAATCCAATCACTGCGACCCGTTTGTCTTTGATGAACTCAACTGCATTGTCCATTGCAGCATAATCCATAGAGTGCAAGACTGTGCCATCAAATACCTCAGGCCCTTTGTTCATTGGAAATTGTGGTATGTTGGCTAGGTCACTGTACTTCCCAATGCACAGGACTACAAAATCAAATTGGTATACCTGCCATCGTATCCATTTGAAAATTAATTATTAATGCTGCTTTGCTGAACTTTCCTGTCGGTCGTGTTTCGCTCAAAAATTGTTAATTTCACAATAATATCGATCTCTTTCAGTACTTAATTTATATGGTAATTTTATTTTTAAATTGATCAGTTGCCTTAATGCATGCCAATATGCCATAGCAACCTACACTCTAGCACAGATCAATCTAAATCTATGGTGATCCATTTATTTTCAGATCTATACATACGTGGATAAATGCATATTGGTATAACTTTAGAAAATATGACAGACAGCAAGGGAGTGCCTATGTGACTACTGTACAAGGAAAATGGATCTGTACCTTTTGGGCATCCGATGAGTTTAGCACATCTTGTACAATGACATTCCACTTCCCTTGAGGTGAGAAGGACTCACTGGTGGTGCCACCGCCACCCCAGAGTTCCCAAGATGGCATATCCTCTTCTTCTTCTGATTCTGACGATGATGTAGAATAATCAATGCTGATGACTTTGGTACTGAACTTGATATGTGGAAGGATGTTGAAGTGAATAGCATAGGAGGTGATGTACTCCATTACTTGGTTATGATCGGGGAAGTCTTGTGTTACTGAATCCGGCCATGCAAAATCTGAAAACTGATAGTGGGTTTTGGGAGTTTGCAGCTTAGTTGAGTCTATAGTCTTGGACCACACTCCCCCGATGCAATTCCGAGCTTCAAAGACTGTTGGAAGAAAACCCTTTTGCATTGCATATTTGCATGCAACCAAGCCACTGATTCCGGCGCCTATAATGCCTAGTGTTTTCTCCATTTTAATTAGGCACAAATGATTTCTGCATCTGTATCGTCATGATGATTTCGACATCGATCTACCAGAGAAGCTAGCAGTCCCCAAAACTCGTGCTGACAACAAGATGCTGATTATTGAACTGCTTTCTATTCGATTTATACAAAAACCTTTCAAAGCTAGCCATGCTTGCAGACGTTGCATGGAGAATGACTGAATGGATGCTTGCAGTTCATTGATGGAGTATCAAACAACTTTGAAGTGAGAAAGTCTACACAACAAAATTGATTACGCATCATGATCAGCCCAATACAATAGTACTATCAGTTAGCTAGGGTCGTGAAGACCTACTTATAGTATGGACATCACAGAGGCATCCCGCAAGTTCCCGAAGATCCTGACTACATACTATATAAATAAGGCAGCCATGCATGAATGCTGTTTAATTAATTAATGTCACCCCCATGCTGAGTGCTGAATCATTGCCTACAGCGTACGTATTGCTTAATGTTCTGACAAATGGGTGCTTCATCTTCCACCGAAAAATTTATGGGTGGCAAAGAGTTTTAAATTGAGGATGATAATTAATGTTAGAAGGCCAGCCATGAGCCAACGAGCCCAAGAGTCGGCCGGTTGGCGCTTATTACTATGGACATTGACGGGACTTGGAATGTTTCCTACTTTCAGGGTCAAGATTTGTATAATAATACAACCAACTTCCTTTTGTACAAATTAGTCGATGGTAATTGTAAAGGACCACTGGAGAAGGACAAGAAAATATGATTTGAAAGTAACAAAAAAAAAAAAGAGTAAATTCAACATGTTTTTACTAAATTATAATTATCATAACGTATTGTGAAACTGTTTAGCTGTATTATACTTTATACGTTAATATGCCAATTTTTTATGAGTTATGCGCTAATACATTAATTATTTAAACTTTATATGTTAATTTTTTATATTTTATATTGTAAATTGAAATTCATATATGAGACAGTCCCACGCAAAAATGACGCTTATCATAATAATTATTTTATTTTTTTAACATTTTGATTCCAAATCATGAACCAAACATGTTTTGATTATTCTATATCATTCTTTGTATCACTCTCTACTCTCTATAAATTTAACACGTGCGATATCAAGTGATTAGTGAATCATAAGTAATATTGTACATGCGCGAAAATCTTATAAAGTGATACAAAATATCTATTACCAACCAAACGTCCCTCTTAACTTTGTTTGCTTGGGCTCTCGTTTATAATAACAGGCTATGGACAATTTAGCCTGCTTGATTGAGATTGGTCTACAAATATGCCTATTGTTGTTCGGTGATTGAAAGTATTGAGCTCGGAGTTTGTTTGTGGCCCTATAAAAGCCCTATAAAGGAGAATCAATCAATCAATCAATACCTAATAGGATTAAATTATAATATTTGACCGTTGGAAACGCTCCCCGATCTCTTTCACAAAATTCAAACCGACACATTCCTCTCTATCTTTACTGCTACCAACAAAAATTCCAGAACTCTGGAAATGTTCCCACGACTACAAAGAAGAAAAACTCGTAATCCATCAATAACCAGCCGCCCTGTTTGTGTTCTTTCCTCCTTTGATCCGTTTAGTTTTTAGTACTAGTAGAGAAGCAAGTGTCTGTTTAGTTCAATCGTCATCCATTTCGATGCCCACCAAGATGATGCAGTCATCCCTCAAGCCTCCACTGCCAAGATCCCCGATCAACCTTCGTCTTCGCCCTCGCCGTGCTCTTCAATCCAATTCAAATACCAACCAAACCCCACCAGGTACTTCAAGATTCCAGAAAGAATCACAACCATTTATTTTTTTTTGTTGTTTTTGTTGGGGTGGGAGGGGGGGTGTTGTAGATTCAAATGTTAACAACGTTTTTGATCTCGTCATTTTTTTATAAAAAAAAATACAACAGGTTCTTTAATGAAAACCCAGTTGCCTAAAAGTGCTTGTGACATTGAAGAATCTGATCTGCGCCCAGAATACCGTACCATTTCTTGTGACTTAAGGGCTTTGGCAAAAATGGTGCATCAAGAATTTTCCGGCAGTGGCTGCGGTGATGATGGTGGTTTGGTGCATAGCTTGGGTGCTAATAGGAGTCCTTTGTTTGAAAGGGGAAGGTTCTATGAAGAGTACTCTGCAAGAAGAAACGAGAGGCTTAAGAGAAAGAAAGGGGAAACAGGGGATGGGAAGAAGGCAGGGTACGATCTTGGTGTCAGGGTTGAGTCTGCAAAAAGAAGGGAGACTAATAATAAGAGATTTGAGAGCTTAAGGAAAAGTGTTCCTTGCACTCCAATGACTGAGAGGACTCGGGCTTCTTCAAGTTCAAGGTATTTGCTTAGGAGCAGCACCAGCAAGGAGAACAATAAGCCACCTTTGGCTGTCAATGCTGAAAGATTTTCAGGGATGGGAGAGAAGAAAATTGGAGTTAGAAGGGCTAGGAAGAACTGAATTCTGATGTGGGCATATGAAGGAATTGCAATTTTATTGTCTTGTTGAACATGTTTGGTTTTTATTTGCCTTCAATTTGTTGCTTTGGCTGGTTTGCTTATGGTAGATTTTAGTTTCTGAGCTAAGGATTTGAGGTTTGAAAGTCCACATGACATTGTAACATTTGGGGAAGGACAATGATGGCTATGTAACTCATAGCTTGAATGCATTTAAACTTGTGTGGATGGGATGCTTATTTTGGTTTCTGCTTGAGTTTTGAATCTTCATTTCCTAATTTTCTGAACTGATTTTGTCCATTTTCCGGAGCTTCTCAAGATAACTCCATTAAAACGGTCGTTGGGCAGCACTCAAATCCCCATCTCTGTTCCATACTCATCCACTTTTACATTCCAACTTTTTCTGCCACATTAAACTGTTTTATTAACAGGGAGCCAGAACTTTGTTAATATCTAAATACGTTTGGCCATAGTGATTTTTTAAACCACAACACAAGCTCACCCAAAATAATATCACCAAGCAACTCTTTAAATCAAGAAGCTCCCCTTTATTACAACTATAATATGTACACAATCACCCGGCCCCCAGTACTAATTCCAAAATCTGCATTGTGTATTGTTGCAGACACAGCATTATTTATAGACACATGTAATCTGGCCAGAACTTCATCTTCTTCATCCCTCTTTTCTAGCTCCGGACCTTTTTTTTTTTTCTTGCCATTCTCTACCATATTCATTGTATTGCTCTCCTAGTCAGCAGAAGCTATATCTTCAAAATTCTCATCGTTCTCCACCATACTAGCCGTACTGGTCTCACTAAAGCTAGCTGACTTGTGTTGATTACTTTCATCTAATGTTTCTTCAACTCGGTAATAAACCTATAAAAGATGAAGGCAGACACGCGATGTATATATTCAATCGTCATGTAGATAGATTTTACATTGGTTATCAACAAGAACCACTGTAGTATCCGAATATAAATTTGACAAAGGTTAATGCTCGAAACATATTGACAGGAACCACTGTTAGTGAATACCATATCAAAGAACCATACCACAAGTGTGCGGGGCGGGGAGAGAACTTTGAAGGAGTTTGGGCGATTGTTGAAATTTGTATCAGCAACTCCAGGTATTCCCTCAGGGGATGTAAAATGATCCACATCATGTCCCACCTATAATGATAGATTGCCATCATATCATTAGTAACTGCAAAAGCAACTCCTTTTTGTATGCAAATGTTCTTTCCTTCCTTTTTGGCATGTTTTTTATTGGTGCCACTGCAACCAACACCCACCCCCAAACCCCCCCTCCCTCCTTCTTGGTTTAAAGTACAGTTCAAGAAAATCTCTTACCCTTCCAAGCCCACCAAACTCCCATCCATCGCTATCAAGAGCAACTCTGTATTTTCCAGGCAAGTCGCACCCAACTTTGTACCTGTATCAAGGTATGAATTTTACCACTTTAAAAAACATCTACACAACATAGATGATAGATGTTGACTCAACCAACTTCCAGTTTACTGTTTCTGAAGCAACATCCGCAATAAGCACACAGAATAATGGCATCATGAAAACACACTTACCCATCGTATGTATTCTCTGGATGGAAGTTGAACACAAATACTAGATCTCCGCGTTCGAATACTATAACCTGGAAAATGGAACAGTTGATGATGCAAATGAAATAAAATATGACTCTAGGTCAATGTTAAGCAAAATAACATCTGTGCAATTAGTTAAACTATGACTCTAGGTTTGAAGGCAAATCAGCACTTCTATTTATGCATAATAACACATGCAAGTAATTCTTTGCACGACCAAAATATGATCTTTTGGTATCAAATATAACTGACAATGTTAGTGATGACAAGTGAAGGAACACTCATTTACAGTAAAACAAGTTTCTACTTCTCTACCTTATCTTCTTCTTCCGCGCTGCTTATTAGTTGTTTTGATGATGCAAGGAAAGAGAACTTCTCATCCAACAAATTCATAGCTTTGTCAAAAGCATTCATGTACTGCATATAAAGCAAAATTTGGGAAATTTAATATCGGATACCACAATACTTAAGATATCTTTAAACTGGGTACATATAAATGAATGCTCAAGCAACATAAGTAAATAAGGCAGACCAACAGATTGCCTGAGCTTAAAACAACAATGCTAAAAGAAAATTCAGAAAAATAGAACACTGTAAAAGAACAAGACTTCTGAACCTTGTATCTCAAGTAATCTGTATCCACTAGGTTCCACTGCCGTCTGCATTTCTCATAACTCCAGCCATTTCCTTCTCTTGGAAAGTCAATCCATTCAGGATGCCCAAACTAAATTATGATTGCCAAGCAATTAGTTCAATAGTATTCTTGCACAACAACAAACAGAAACGGACAGGATTAGAGTTTATTCCTCTCTATGCATCTTTAATACAAAGTTATCTCATGATACAGATGAGTTAAAATGACGCAAGAGCTCATTTCTTGTGGTTCATACTTCCATAAAGCAGGCAGAGAGTGCAACGTTTTTTCTCATGGTCAAGAGCCATGTCCGCTATAGTATCGTTTACAGGTGTCTGTTTCAAGTTAATCAATTTGGCGAAATTGAACACCTTGCTCTCGGAACATAAAGAAACAAAGATTTTAAGAGAACCTAACGTTACATTCCTCCATTAATATTGCTAGCCAACTTGAGAGTCAGACTGCTTACCTCGTTCCCCATGAAATTGAGGTATCCTTCTCCTCCTAATGCCATAGTGATAAAATGTATCATCTGCATACAAAATCCAATGATTATAATCATAGAAAAAAAATGTGGGGCTAACACTGACACTGGATGAAAATAAATCCAAATATCAACAGCAAAAGAAAGAGAAAATAAGGATGAAAAACAAAGGAGAGGATAATCAAAACCTGAACACTAAATCCAAATACAGAAGTGGTAATTTTTTGTTTCCAGATCATAATTGCTGACCAATTGTGCCACTGAAGCTCTACAATTTTTATATTTAATCAATACAAAATAGTCCCAACAAACCTTGTGCAGTGCAATTCCTCGCTCAATTACTGGAGAAGCTTCCGTTAAACAGGACATGTTGGAGTACATTTCCTTGTCCATAAGGAAAAAGGCCATTGTCTTATCACCCACAATAGCCTACTCGAAGTACCAAAAACAAGGATAACAAGGTATAAGACACAATTACATGCTGCTATGTCAAAGGTAGAGACCAACAAGAAGAATTGAGAAGCAGAGCATGCGAAAAAGACCCCAGGAAAATTGAAAGAATGATGTTTGATGGTGAAAAATACAAAACTTTTCAACCTGGTCATGGCTCTCTGCATATGCTATACACTTCTCAGTGTATCTTCTATTTGTCAAACTCCAAGTTATTTCCTTCATTGACCAATGTTCATCTTTTTTGTTCTTTAGATAGTCAATCCACTTGTCTGGGATTGCCATTGCTAAGCGGTAGTCAAAACCAATTCCCCCCTCAGAGACAGGTCGACAAAGTCCAGGTATTCCCGAAACATCTTCAGCAACTATGGTAGCATCAGGCAGGATTTTGTGAATCAAATTGTTTGCCAACATCATATAAACCACAGCATCAACATCTGTGGCCTCACTGAAGTACTCATTATAGTTCCCTGTGAATGCCATGTTGATCCCATGGTGGTGATACAACATTGAAGTCACTCCATCAAATCGAAATCCATCAAATTTGAACTCTTCTATCCACCACCTTAGATTTGACAGAAGGAAACGAAGAACTTCCCAATTGCCATAGTTAAATAGTTTGCTATCCCATAACATATGATAACCCCGCTCTCCTGTATGGAAGTATGAATCTTTTGAGCTTTGCCCAACATCAAACCCATTAAGGCCATCAGTAATGTTGTTACTCACGTGGCTGTGAACAACATCCATTAACACCCGCAAGCCTAAGCTATGTGCCTTATCTATTAGATACTTCAGATCCTCAGGAGTTCCAGATCTGCTGCTAGCAGCAAAGAAGTTGGTAACATGATAACCGAATGATGCATAGTACGAATGCTCCATTACAGCCATTAACTGGACTGTATTATAGTTATTTGCCTGAATTCGAGGCAAAACATCATCTGCAAACTCCCGATATGAATTTATACGTGGCTCTGAGCTGCTCATTCCAACATGTGCTTCATATATTCGCGGAGAGTTAGGTTTCGGAGGGCGAGGGTATTTAAATTGATACCTGCAAAAGTAATAGAACCAAAAGATTGGTCATCCACTGAGCTGTGGACAAGTTTCATTGAAATAGATGCTGCTTCACTTCCAGTGGCATCTAACTAAGGCAAGTTAAGTATTTCCGTCCTTAAGGAATGGAAATTACAATCCCTGCCAGGAGAAATAGGGCAGGGAAAACTATGTCTCTGACAAAAATCACGAGAATGAGAGATGATTTATATATGATGAAATGCAACATATTGATGACCAGGAAATCTTCACCTCACATTTTAACACTTAAGGTTTTTGTGTTATTTAGCAGAGAAATATTAGATTAAGATCGTAATGGAAAACCGCAAACTGTTACCTTACTGAAGGTGGTGGATCCCAGTAAACACCATCATAAGGTGCAGCAAATTTCCCAGGTTCCACAGTAGCATACTTTATCCAAGCAGGGATTCTATCAACCCAAGCTCCACTTCCATGCTTGAATCTGAACTTGACTCTTGAATTGTGTGGAATGGCTGGATTCCCTCCGAAATCAGGAATTTTGATACTCCACACACCAAATTCATTCTTTTGCATCCTGTGGTTGGAACCATCCCATCCATTGAAATCACCAATTACTTCTGCTTCCCTGCATTATGGATCAGTTAATATTTGGATTAAGGATAACAGGCTAATAAAAAAAATAAAAAAATCATGCATTGCCAAACCAAAATGTGTAAGGGAGGAACCAAAAGCAACTTTCTGCAAATGTAAAGGTACTTACTGTGCAGCAGGAGCCCATTCACGGTACAATATGGAACCTTCTTCTCTATTAAATCCAAATTTCAAATAACCTGAATAACAGAGAAAACTGACTAAATCAATCACGTAAAAGCCTAAGATACCAATCCAAGTAAAGTTTATCCAAAGAAGAAATTTAAAGTTTGCAAAAGAGGAGATCTAAAGCACAATAAAAGTCCAACAATATTTCAATTTCATCATTACCTTGAGCGAATTCCTCAAGGCTCCCTTCATATGTTTCAATCAGCTTTTTCTGCTCTGCATATCTGTTTATTCTGTATCTAAAGTGATCTTTATATGATTCCAATGCTGGATCGATGCAAAAGAGGCCAATATTTTCAGTTTCTTCCTCTATAGTTGATATTGCTGAGTTCTCATCGGTGACAATAGCCGGGATACCTGAAGTATGCTCCACCTTGGGATTGGGAGAAAATGAACCAGAAACAACAGTCGCTATTATTATGCGTCTGAGCAAGCAAAGGAGAGGCCAGACAGGGAGAAATAGTGGAAGTATAACTGTCAAGGAATGGCTGCTTTACTATTTTTGGGAGAGATTCTTAAACTACTATTATACTACTTATTAGGAAGTTGAATATTTGACATAAGAATGTCGTTCTCCACTTTGAAAAAGGAAAACTACCAAAAAAATGAATCAATATTAGCACCTGAGGCAACAAAAGGAATGCAAAACCATAAATCTGTGCAAACAGATATTATGTGATAAGTCAGTTCTGTCCCGACTTATATAAGTAATTTCACTTAGCTTTTGTCTTGATTTTCATGCTCGTGTTTATGTGTTATTTTATGTGTTTTACATGATTAAAACTTGGGGGCGGAGAAGTGAGAAAATACATGAAAAACGGTTAAAAGAACGGAAAACGGAATGCCAGTATGTCAATTTTATCCATTCTTTCAATCTCTAGTCTCATGCACATATATCAAGTATTTCAGTGACCAGACAATGAGTAATTTGTTCTCGGCAAGATATGTATGGCATCAGCTGCCTTCAGACTATGTTTCTCAATTCCAGCAGCACAAATTAAGAATGAGAGCAGCATAAGCATACCCTTCCATGTTTTGCAATACTTGGCGGTGCAGGAAATGGCATAGGTTGGAACAAAGATCCAAAGATCAGTCTTGTATGATATTTTGAGTTAACAGACCAACCACTGGTTGAGGCCTGCTCAAATATAGTAAAGCAAAGAAAAGTTAAACACCAAAGAAAGACATAACTCTGAGCTCCCTAATTGTATATATGACCCTGAAAGGAAATTAAGGCAAACAGCTCTATAAATATGGATAATCAAGAAGATCAATTGAATATTAGAGGTGATTATGCAATTTCACCTCCCATTAGACAATTTTCTTCCAAAGGCGGACCTTTTTTGCAGTATAAAATTCATCAAGCACAAGTCTTTATACGGGCCAAGATCATCATCAGCAAATCCATCATTGTTTTTGCAACAGTTTGAACATTCATTATTAACTTTAGCTCCACAACCCACTTCTATATTATCAAGAACCAATCCACCGAAGATTTCCACCCCTCCCATCCCTCTCCCCTGAGGTCAATTAATTTAACTTCAGTAATTTGTATGAAGAAATAGTGCAGACGAAAACCAAATTCAAGAAATGTGAAAAAGAACTCCAAACAGCGTAAAACAGTCAAAACCAACTCAAGCAAACGCAAAGACTGTTTTTTTTTTTTTTTTTGGCTTTCGTATTTAGGCATTGCATGAAAATGAGAAAAGAAATACCTTTGAGGAGGAGTGTTTAATATTAGATGAAGAGGTCGTTAAGGACCTTGAAAAGGCTGGCTGTGAAAGTAAACTACAAGAACAAGTATACATATTCTTTCTTCTTCTTCCTCTTTCACTGTAATCTTCTTACTGAGAATATCTTCTTCTGAGTTCTGACACAACTGGGAAAGAGAAAATAGGGAAGAAGACAAGACGGGAATGAATCATTCCGATGATAATCGCATGAGAAAAATTTGACGACTTGCGTAAGGAGTGAGGACCCACTCTGCTTTTCTTTCCTCCATGATTACGATTTGATCGAAGCAAAGCATATACTTCCTATTTCACTATGCCACGTGACAACACAACCATCGTCAAAAAGAAGAACAAATAAACAGAAAAAAGAAGATTATGGAGCCTCGTAGTTTGATTCTTTTCTTGATTAGGGATGGTTTCCCTTTTAACAGAAACTTGATAAATAATAACTGAAGTTGATTGATATCCTCATTAAATCCAGCAGTTTTTTTTTTTTTTTTGTTTAATCAGCAAAGCGATTGGGCTACTGCATGTCACAAGAATCACTCTATACTGTTGGTCAATTTACTGATTCTTAAATAGGATTCTGTTAAAAATTGATGCTTTATGAGGTTGAGATGGGTTTTGAGTTGAGATATTTTGACAGTCATCGATCGATGATCAGAAGACCATAATGCTAGGAGGATAATGGCAATGTCGGTGGGTTCATGCCATTGACAACTTTTATTATAGTATCAAGAAACTGTACATTGCTTTGATTGGATTACAGTTTGATTACATCCATCATCAGCTGGAATGGAAGACACTTTTTTTTTTTAATTACAAAATTGTGCTAATGGAAGTATCCATAGAGTTCCAAGAAACAGATGCAACAGTTCCACGGGTTGGTATCATCCGTAGTGGGAGCGGTTAAGATAATTCTGAAGAATCTGAAATGAATAAGAGCACTGGGGCCGATGATTGGCCAAGAAGCAAACTGGCCAGGCTTGCAAAGCGTTTCATCGTTCTCGTGTACTCTCAAGTTTGTCCAGTTCTTCCCGTCCGAGGATCCCTGAAATCAAATCCACATATACTGTTACATCAACCGATGGATGTGTGGATTGTGCATTTTGCAATTGTAACCTCAGGAGTCAGGAATAAGGACGAATTTGCAGAAATATGATCTACCTGAAAATTCCAACATCTCATGAAAGCCCTTGATCCATCCTGCCTCAATGTGTAATAGTTGCACATTAGCTGCATCGGCCATAAACAAACATTTCATCACAAAACATCCCCATTCTTTGTCATCAGTATTGATTTCTCCACCTTAAAAAGTGTAAAATATAAGTGGCCACGAACTCCCACCCCCAACCCATTGCACAGCAAGAAGGAAAGCAAAGGAAATGCAACACGAAAAGTCAATTCATAGTTGAAACGGAAATTTTCATGATTTTCAGCGGCAACTAGTAGTGAATATCCTTAGCTTACCAGAAGTGATAAGGTGAAATGCGATTGTCTTAAAACATCGGTAATTAGTATCTCAAAACAGTGTCATTCTAGAGTAAATGGCAAGTTGAGCATCTGTTACTTTATGAACAGCCAGGCACATCCCCAACCACCAAGAAAGAGGTTTTGAGTCTCAGCGTTGCTCCATAATCAGTAGCAACATATTTATCACCCCAAATGAAGTCTATTATCGTGGTGCAGTCAAAAAGGATGGAAATTTATCGTAGGAAGTAGTCAAAACCTGATGATCAGGACCAATGTCAATCATCCACCACGATGTGTTCCTTCCGTTCTCCATCCTTGGCCCAGTAAAACATGTGCCCTGATATTCAATGGGCATATCTTAGTTTCTATTCAAGATATCTCGCAGAACTGTAAGTTAGAAATAAGATTAGTTCAATACAACTCATACCTGATACGTCCTCGATGCCAAAACCTTTGGATCAGTAAATCTTGATATAGGACTGCTAGCAGTAACAGTTACTTTCTAAAAGATTCCATATCATATGTCAGTAGCAAGAAAAGAAATAGGGAACTAAATGCAGACACGAAAGCATTTGGCAGTTTGAAAATTTTACCTTAGACAGAACAGGGTTTACCCACTGGTGTTTACCATATGATGTGCCCGCAAAGTAAAGAACCCCATTGCTATCACCATCACATATGTACTGAAGTTCTTTAAAACTCGACTGCCTGTGTTGAAACCTGAAGGAACCAGAGTTTAATCAGTATGAGCATTTTAAACCTAAAATGAAGTACTAAAGCATTAAGATGCCTCTAACATGATATCACAAATCAAGTTCTGGAGGAGGAGGATAACGTCAAAGCAAGCAACAAAAAATATCTAAGGCCACTATTTCATGTCAAAGAGATGGCCATAAACTGCCAGGAGCAGAAAGGAAACAATTCACAGGAAACAGAAAAAAAATATCATGCTAACCACACATTGGCATGTAGACATGTCTGGTCTCTCTACGATAAGAATCAAGGTGCAGGTAATCCAACATACATCAAAGAAGTTCTCCACTCAAGTTCATTTGATACTTACTTATGGTCCTTTCCAAAAGCCGTAACTCCAAGTTCTAGGAACGCGATGGCCTCTTTCACCTGTCACATTGTTCATTAACTCATAATATCAAAATATCAAACTTTGCTATGTGCTGCTAATAGTAAATCTTTTCGTGAAGTTTGCTTACCAAATAATCAAAAGTAGGAATCTGCCTCCTAAGGTTGCTCCTCTCTAACTGCAAAATAATAAGACCAGGCCATCAACATTTTTCGTCTTTGAAGAAGAGCAAAACAAACAGAAAAATTCCAAGTCTTCCTACCTTCGTAAGTGTTGAATAAGGAAGCAATGGGAACCGCACATGAGGTAACAAAACATTCAGATACCTAAACCTCTCTCCAAAAAGAAACTCAGGCGTTGAATTTAGTAGCATTTCATCAACTTTCTCCCATGCACACAACTCTTTTGCTTGTACAGACCAGAGCAAAAGAGCACTGAGAACCCTTTCTTCGGAGGTCACAGTCAAATCTGAATGCTGCAAAGTGCATACTTTATCATTTGACAGTCCTTGGTCAATCATACAGCAGCGCTTTACCATGTAAATACTGAATTAAAAATGAACTTCTGACAAATAAGAAGCTCAATGTTGAAAACCATCTAATGGTTGGCCAACCACTGTATGTTTACTGGTTCATCATGTCTTCTTGTCTACAAGGAAGTTCTTAACACCCCCCTCCCTCACCCAACAAAAGAAAAGGAAAAAAAAAGAGAAAGAACTCCGGGTGTCACGGGCATATATTGGACCACCAGTATGAGATCTTCACATAGGATAATGTGATGACCAAATAAGGATAAAATGTTAAAACCATTCATAATCTAGCTATCTCTGAAAATTAGCAAACAAGATTTCACCTGTAAAATGCTGCCAAATGTTTCTTCATCCAACATGACAAAGTCAATGCTTGTGGTAGTACAGTAATCAAAGTGCATTGAGAATTTCCTTTTGCATGTTTCTTCGATAAGTTTACATGAAGGAACAGATGGAATCACTTGAAGAATGGGACAGACTGAATCCTGCAACAAAGTTCAACAGTTAGAAAAATAGACAACAAATCAAATACTTTGCCATTAGTGTCTGCTTCCTCGTCCATAAAACTTGGCTTAAAGAAAAACTGGCTGTATGACCTTCTTCCAATAGAACTCCATCCCTGCATATAATATGTAGATAAGACGTATCAATATTTTATAGTTCAACGTCATCGCAGGGATCGTTTCTTGTTCACAAGTCCGAACCGTACAACTCCTCCATTCTCTAAATTTTAGTTCCCCAGATGGTAACTATAGGATACAAATGTAATGCATGATATTCCGCATTTAATTGATGAACTTTGTGCTACAAAACAAATGTTACTTTTACCTCTGAAAGGCACTCTAGAAGCGTTTTGCAGCACTCCTGATGAAGAAGAGTAACCCCAAACTGATCTGCTAATAAGAGAAGCTGAAGTAAAAGTGTACCAATATCCAAGGTGTCTCCTTTAGCGAATTCACCATTATACATGAACTCGAGCATTACCCAAAATGCATCAAAAGGTACATCTTTCAAGCAAATTGTTGATGCAACAGTCTCGCTCATTCCATTCGTGAACATCTGTAAAATGAGAGGGATATCATGCTTTTTCAGTAGCAATATTACTGGATGTTGAAAAACATTAGAATTACTTGTTTTTGACACATAAATGTTCAATAAATGCGGCGACTCACTAAGAAATATTCCAAGGATATAAGTGGTTAAGGGAAATGCAGCCTTCTATAATTTACAAGGTTAATAAGCAAGCATTTAAGTAAATTCTGGAGGCCAACACCTGACTAGTTTCCTAACTGAATGGAAAGCCCAACTTTCCTGAGCAAATTAGTTTGGATTTTTATTGACATTCTAATATATGCAGCAAGAACAAAATTATGAGATCAGCAGATTGAACAATATTCATGAATTTGGCATATGTCCTTATTCTTGTGATGTCCAACCACATTGTATACCATTGAGATGGAAAATAAAACAAAAATAATTAGGAAAATCATGTACCTTTGTGAAAGGAATGCTCCACAAGCCAAGGACAATTTTATGTGCCCGCGCAACATGGCCATGGCCTTCAATATAAAGGTCTACATCACAGTATTGACCATCCAAGTAAAATTGCTTAAGCCTCTGTACATTGATAGGTAGGCCAGTTGGGAAGACTGCACTGCAGCGGAGCCACGTATTTGGATATGAAAGCTCCACATTTTTACCTGAGTCAAACAACTTTTTGTTGAATTTAAACCGTTCAATAATTTCTTCGCACTGCTTTGTCAAAGACAGCACTTCAAACCGTAAACTCAGAGCCCGCAGGGAACTAAGATGTGACTCAGGAATCTGTTCATCGAAAATGAAACAAAAATTGCAATTACGAATTAGGATAACCACTAACCAAAATTAAGAGATACATTATTTGAGTACATTGCCAAGAACACAACAAAAAAATAGAGGTAGTCCTAACGTGCAGGATATAATGAATACAATAAGTGATCATGCAGCTAGGCATGCATATATTACATACACCGTCTGATCAACATTACGAAGGAACCTGCAGCATGAGTATCAATCTGGAAATACTATCAACGTTCAACAACTAAGAAAAAACTGATGTCTTCCACAAGAAAACATCAGCAGAAACAGGAGAAAATTGGAACATAACTGGAGAGAGATATCAATCTTTGGTCCCAGAAACTTAGAATGTGAAAGCTAATTATCTTTAGATTAATCTGCAACAGCCAACCAAATGCCAAGAAGCAGAAACATCAATGTGAACAAATGATCTACATAATTTACAAGAAGCAATACTAACCTGCGTATAACCCGTGTAGATATACTGTAGAAATGCATGTAGAATTTGATAGTCCACATCAGAGAGGTGGATGGTATCATCAGCAGGGGAACTAAATTCAAAACTTCCAGATCCTGCCAATATTACCTTGTGAGCTGGGACTGCTGTTTCCTCGCCAACAATGAAATACATGTCTGACAGTTCCCAACTCTCAAGAAAGTTTTCAAGACCCCATTTTTCATACCCTCCAATTTCATTTTCCAGCTCTTCTTCAGAGTAATCAAAACTATCATATTCGTCACAGTTAACGTGTTTCCACAAGGACATATGATTTTGCGTGAGGGGCAGTACACTAACATTTCTATACCCAACATGCTTGTCCCAACTGCTTAATCCAATATACTGCACAGTACAGTTGGGTTTCGAGTCAAGCCACTGAAAGCAAAGATTCTGAAAAGGATACCTTCCCCTGCCAATGCTAATTAATCCATCATAAACACTAATCCAGTAGCTTTGAAATGCAGAAGAACAGCAGAGACCAACCCCAGCCGCATCCACAACTGTTTTTCCATCAACCTCAATCTTTAACCTCTTGTTTTTATGACTGCCAATGATCACTGTGTAGTGTGGATTATTGTCCCTCTTGTAATGGTACTGCTGACTGCCGACATGCTCTCGGAACACAATGGTTACATCATTGTGAGCAAAAGCATCAAAAGCCACACAACCCCTTCCTGCCTCTCTGAATCTTAAGTCATCTCGCCAAGCACACTCAAATGGTGCAACCGTGAGGAACTTTTTCTGCTTCTTCTCCATCCTCAACAGGAAAGAACCCTTCTTTACTCGCTAGATACTGGCACTCAAAGCTACTTGAAAAAATTATGTCCTATTCAAGAAATACAGTCATCCAAACAATATTGTTGTGAATACAGTCAAATTGAATTGAACCCAGAAAAGGACAGTAAAGAAGTGGGAAAGAGAAAAAAAAAGTATAAACCATAATGTTAAAAATATCAGACGCTAAGTGACAAATTTTCCTTATCCACTCAAAGAAAAATGATATAAGTACTAACAAAGAGATCTTTGACAGTCGCAAACTGTTATTATCTAAAGCACACCCAGAACTTGCCAGAAACCATACATACAACTAAGGCAGAAGAATACAGCCCCACAAACAAACGAGTACATAATCAACCCAACAACCTGCCACCAAATCCTACAACACACTCTGATCCAGCGTACTCCATCATTGGATATCTGGCCAAAAATATAATAAAACACACCCTCAATCTGAAAAAGACCCATTCAGAGGCACAAGTGTACCTGATGGCTATGCATGAAAAACGACCCAAAAATATCGGATCGTGAAAAAAATATATATATCATCCCCACCCCACCCCATCCCATCCCTACCCAGGAGAAAAAATAAAAATAAAAATTAAGAGAAAAGTTGATGTCTTTATGGTGGGATTGATGCACCTGTATCTGTATGTATTACATCTTGATGAAACAAACACAAACAGTAGAAGAGTGGAAGTCTCCAGCATCACCACCACCAATCCAGGCTATCCAGCAATACAAAATATGGAATTCTTGTTTTTAGCTCAGTCAGTGGCCGCCTGAACAAATAGACATAAAAGGAGTGGGATTCATAAGTTAAAAAAATGATAGTGGCATTGGGGAGTGGACTGTAATCTATATAGTAAAAGCACAGAAATGGAGATGATAGGCTAAGCTGACAACAACATCATCATCAGTACGATTCAAAGGAAACAAAAAAAAAAAAAAGCAGAGCCTATAAGTGGAATTACGAAATCACAGAAATGGTAAAGGCACAAGTGTGTGACTGTGTGTTGGAGAGATGGGTGAATTTTTAAATGGTTGTTAGTAATTCTCGGAGACAGTTATTTATGGAAATATTAGGAAACGTGTCAGCTGCCCGGGCCCTCTTTCCCAATAAATAATCTAATACTATTTTTTTTTATATTTCTTTTTGGGAAATTTTTTAATATTTAGTACCGCAGATCTTTTTATTAGTTTTTTCAGGCCCTTTAGGCTTTTGTATATATCCTCCACGTCAGATTGAAGTGTTTTTGTCTTAAGTCCACAAGACCTTTGCCGTCCAATTTTGGCCCAATAATCTCACCCCACACCTTAAACATTATTTTGTGTAACAGTTTCTGTAATCTTCTTCAAATTTTGATACTATACAATCATTTATTTATCAGATTTTGTTTTAATTATATATTTCTTACGACTTACTAAATTTGATAAGATTTTAATTTAATTTTTAAAAATTATAATATTACAAAGGGTATTACACTGTTACAAAAAGAAAAATATTAGAATTTCTTTTTCAAGTTGACCACAGGACTAAAGAGTCTAGTGTTCTAACTTAAAATCTGTTTGAATGTTAGGTTATGTCTTTAAATTCAGAAAAATAAAAATCTCAGCCCACGCTCTGTTGGTTTTCTTTTGGATAACTGAGATACCAGTTCAATATTTTCAAAAAGCTCATTCATTAGCAAATCCGTTGTAGTCTAGTTGGTTAGGATACTCGGCTCTCACCCGAGAGACCCGGGTTCAAGTCCCGGCAACGGAATATTATACTTTTTCATGAAGCAAAAGGCCATGCGATGTCCCTAAAAACACAACCAATTCCACGAAGAACTAGTGAAAATTTGTCTCTTCTAATGGCATTTGCAGACTTTTTAGCTTAATATATATAACACGAAGATTAATTTGGAGGCTTTTTGTTTTAGTTCTTGCGAGATTTATGTCCTCAAAGGAACGTGATCAAAATCATATTTTGAAAGCTACTATAATTTGGCAACCCCATCAACTATATATTCAACAAAAGATCCAAAGTCAAACTCAGAAGAGAAACTTAGATACATTCATTCTCAAACAAAAATTCAGGAAGTTCACAGCCACAGGTGTTTTTAAAGGAAAAGGAAGGGCCAACAACTTATGTTGCTCAAGGAAAAAATTGCCCTAACGCATCCATTTTATTCATATGCTGCTGGCCAAAGTCGATCCTGCTAAAAGTTTGCCTCCAAAAGGAAAAGGGCTGGTTGTGATTGAGCAGCATATCCATATTTGGATGTGTTATACTTTCTGTGGACAGCGGTATGCTTGCCAGTGCCTGCCTTCTGATGGAAAGTAACCATCAGTTTTGAGCATTCCCTATAACAGGCAGCAGCCCAAAAAGATGACATATATTTTTAGTCTGCTACTCTGGCTTTAAAATTAAGAAAATGTGGACTTATGTGGGAAAACTTGTAGACAAAAGGGCACACTTACAAGAGCTGATCTTCGTTGTAGTTTGAGTGCTTCTCACATGTCTTGCTCCAACTCTTAGATCCTTTGAGAGAGCATTGTGCAGTAAAGATGGCTGCTGCTGCTAAAAGAGATGGTGGGAACCTAAGCATTTCATACTCGACCAGGCATAGCTCGATAATGAAGAAGGACAGCAGCTCCAACTAAGTCACCACCATAAAATGATTAGCGGTTATATATATACATTTCCACATATGCACTTAACAAGAATTAGCAACCTTTTTGTCAGATTGAGCAGCTTTAAGAAAGCGCTTCATAAAGACATATGGAGTGGGCACTGATAGATTAAACTGTAAGGTATTGATCATCAAGCTCTCCTGCAACAAGTTAGGATCTAATTAAATGACCAAAAAAAATCAGACACCGAAGATCGAATTGTAGTAATTTACATATATTACACCAAACCTACCATCTCAAGCACTTCTTTTCTGCAATAAGCCCTATCAGAAATCAAAACGAGATCTTCAATGACAGGAACAGAAACTTCCTCATACTTGCAGGCCAGAAGCATTGCTGTCATTCCAGCAAGTTGGAGTTTTTTTCGGACCACAGAAACAATTGTTAAGAATCTGTCAATGATATTGACAGTTAAATACAAGGTCTCATCCATCAGTTCAAACTTGTAATGCACCTACACATTCAGAGGTATAGTGTTCATTAGGCTGCAGCACCCTTTCTTTCTTCTTCTCATTTAATGTAATTTCACAATTGCAAGAATAAAAATTAAACAATTTCTCGATACCTCAATCAGCCAATCAATCAGAATACTTCTCATCCTTTCATTAATATCAAATTGCTGTGCCATGTAGCTTGGTGGGACATAGCTGGAAATCTGCATAACGGTGCAGAAAAGAAAGTAAAACTGAGATAAAAATTTACGAATACAGGTGAGAATCAATTGTTTCCTGATGTCTCTTTTGGGTTCCTACTGTTTCCTGCCATCACTTCCTTTCAGAACTCCCACAACTAAACACTAGAAAACTGCTTGCAACAGCTTTTTCATAGAAATGTGGAAGCAGGCACAGTTAGAAATCCCAGAAGACAAGAGTCAATTACGCGTAATTCTAGTTGTAGCAATTTGCATCAATGTTTCAGTTGAATCAAGTGAAATCTTGTTCCAGTTCTAGCTTCCTCTGCACATATGGCCCAATTCATATTCTCTCTATAGCCTAAACTGTAGATTTAGAAAACTTACTGAATTAACATAGTTCAAGATTATTGGAAATGAAGTTCCAACAAACATAAAAAGTGTAGTGTAGGGAGAGTATGGTTAAAAGATGACCTCTGCTTTTCTGTAGTAGCCATATATATCATCAATATACTCCACAACTGCAAGCGGATTCTTCTTATCATGGCCGTCTATGTCCACAACTTGTTCCTCAGCTATATCTTCCATTTCAAATTCTGCATCCTACATCAAACACAGCATTAGGGAAACAATCCAATTAAACTGAATACAAGTCTCCAAAGTGGCTTAAATACCATTCGATCTATTTCGTCGAGCATAGCTTCTGTGTGTTGTACAGACATCGGCACTGGATAGTCACCATTTGGCTTATAGTCCTCTACATCAATAATGATACCATCTTCGGGTGCAGTTGCATTAGGCACTGATTGTATTGACTTCTGCTGTATTGAAATTACACATTTTCAAAAGTTCTAACACCAACCCATATCTTCTCTAGCAATTCTATCTTCTACAAAGGACAATGTACCTGAACCAGAGGTTGATGTTGCTTGGTAGCCAAGTGAGCAGCAAACTTTCTAATCAAGTAGCAATAACCAAAACAGAAAAAAATAAGATGAAATGAAAAGGCAACACAAAATACAATACGTATTCTGAATAAAACTTAGTTATTCCTCAATCATCCCTAACAATAATAAATATAGGGTCAAACCACTAAAATTTCACAACAAAATAAGAATGGCAGAATCTATACTAACCTAGTAATTGGTCTATGGCTTGGAATATGAGGGATCTTGTTAGCAATTGCATTTTTTCTGAACAAAAAATAAAGAGTATAAGAGCAAGAAGTAAAAAAGGGGAAAAGATGTGAATACATTTATTTTTTGACAAAAAGAAACAATCTTGAATAACCATTGAATGATTGAAGACAAGGGTTTAAGAGATCATTACTCTGTCAAGGCACCCCTCTTGTGGACAACACAGGGATAAGGCGGAGCTCCTATTATGTTCTGATTGATAGTATTCAATGCCCTCCGATTTTGACCAATTGCTTCAGTGAATTTTCCTCTTCTTGCCCTCAATTCCCCTGTTGGCAATGCCATACCACAAATTAGGGCAATGTAAGCATTGATCTCGGAACCAAAAAAAAATTAAGTGGATGGTACAAACATTAAGAAATGAAGGGAAGCAAGGAAGAAAACAAAGAAAAGCATGGTCTGATTCAAGTTTCAACTTACCTTGAAGGTTAGAGGGCCTGACAACTCGAGGATTGTTCTCGTCTGATCCGATCATCTTGACTATCTTCAAGAACAGCTATGTCTGATAATTAACAAAAGCCAATTTAATAAAAAATCATCAAAGATTTTTAAACAGCTATGTAAAAAATGGGAAACAAAAACCCCCCATTGAAACTCGGTGAAAGAATTGAATCTGTAAGAAAGAACCGAATAATGATTACAGAAATTAACATGCTTGAAAACCCAAAAAAAAAAAAAAAGAAAAGAGGAACCCCCCCACCCCTACAGCCCTCAAAAAGAAAAGAAAAAAAGATTATACCTGCAGTGATGTGGACAAAAAAAAAAAGGATCTTGAATGAATTGGAGTTTGCAGAGAGAGACTAGAGATAGAACTCCATTGGATTAATCTCAACGGAGTTATTGATGTTGAAGAAAGTCTCAATCTTTAAACTCTGTGTATCTCTATCTCACTCTGTTCTCTCTCTGTCTCTGCAGATTTCTATGAAATGAAATGGATTTTGGTATGAGTAAGGAGAAAACAATAGGAAATGGATAAAAGCGGAAATGAAGAGTAAACAGCGGAATGGTGTCCGGAGATGCCCTCAATTCATATATTTGAAAACAACGGCTAGTAAATCTCGGCCGTAAGATAAAAAGTCGCGTTGTTCGGCTTAACGGTTACTCGTGCCGCCCCGCCCCCCCCCCCCCCCCCCCCCCCCCCGAACCCATTTCTCATGTGCTTTCAAAAATGTTTATTACTTCACATTAATTCTCTTCTCTTTGCCTTAAAAATTAAATTTTTAAGGTTTGTTGTTGTACTATTAAAAAAAGCCACACCTACACCTACCTGGCTGGCTTTTACTTCTCCATTTGTTTTTAAACCTTAAAATTATTAGTGGATCAATACAATTAATTTGATTACAAAATGTTCATCTCAGTTTAATTTGTCTTGTGTTACTGATTTTGAAATCACATTATAATTAATGATGACAATTATTTAATGTTATTTTCTTAATTTTTATTTTTATCATCATATTGAACTTACTATTCTTGAAAGTGCAAGCCAGCCAAATGTAATAACCAAGTTTTGGTTGTGGAAACTTGGGATTACTACTGAAAAATAGCATAACCTTATAATGAAGTTTCTTAATAAATATATAATGCTGCTATATAGCCATTGAGTTGTATTTATATGTTAGAGTAATGATATGCATACTGAAAAAATAGAGTAAAATCACGAAGTGTAACAATTAGTGACACACATTTATTACTTAATGTGACTAATTATTCACATATATTTATCATTGTTATTCACTTTATATTTTCACACTCTACGTATCATAACTCCATAATTTATACTCATAGCCAGACCAGCTATATATAGTCCCAGATCGATTTTGTATCTTGAATGATAACAGAATTGATGAAGGAGGAGTCGTATTAAAATCTGAACAAATTTTGTGCCCAATCTTACAAATTAATGGCTATATATTATATCCTGGTGTTTCTAAGTTAAGTGGATCATTCATATCTGGATGCATGTTAATTATATTTTACGCAGTCGCGCCTACCATATCCAGATTATGAAAAACTAAGGGTTTCATCATTCATGTTTTGTGTGGGAAAACATTTTTGCATTTCATTACGAAACCTAGATATATAATTTCACAATTAATTAGGTAAGTATATTTCTTAATTAATTAATGTAAATATTTGGCCATATATATATACTTTATGGCAATTGCTGATTTCTTGGGACCAATTATATATATAATACACGTTTTTTTTCAATTAATTAAATTGAGATTTAAGTTTGATTCTGTAGACATATACATATATATATATATATATATATAAAATAATAGAGAGTTGTTAATTAAGATACATATTGTCTCTCTAGGTAGCTAGCGCCTAGCCGTTGCATTAATTAATTGGCAACTTCTTGGAGATCATTATATTATATATATCCCCACTGAAAATTAAGCTTAATTAATGAAGTTGTACTCGTAACGTACTAAATATTGATGCTACGAAATAAAAAGTAAAGGTTGATGATTCATGTGGGAGAATTGAGTTTCAGTCTAGTTGTCTTTGCAGTCTTGCAGACAAGGAATTATTATTATGGAAATATTGGAAAGGATTACAAATTTATAATATATATGTTCCCATCCCATGGGAACTAGTAGTTTTGCATGGCATGCATGCGTTATATTTATGCATAAATAATGAAATATTACAATATCTATAAATATTTGACTTGACTATAAATACAAGAAACAGTAGTGGAATTAGTACTGTGACATTAATGGTGAAAGAAATGCTGTTTCTCCTTGGACAGAATTTTAGCCAACCTACATAGTACATACATAAATAAAAACTATATTCAGAGATGGATATATATATTTGGAAGATTACTGAAGATTATAACTCCATCCCATTACATTAATTAATTCTCGATCATCGTCGTCCACCTCACCTTTCCTTTCCTTTCCTTTCCTGCTTCCATTCTTTTACTACCACAGAAGGTCGTGTTTAAGAAAAATCATTTTTTGTTTTTGTAGTCGTTCTGAATATTTTATTAGGCTAATTATAAAATATAATGAAGCAAATTTGAGTGGTCTCCACCAATGGTATAAATTTATGACAATGATTAATATGTTAATGGATCTTCATTATTATTTTTGTGTATGTATCAATTCATTAGGTGTATAATCACTTATTCTTATTCTTAGAGTGTTCGCTAATAATTTGATATCTAAAATGATATGTATCACGATAAAATTACTCTATGTCAAACGATACAGAAAATTCAAAACCAATGGAAATAATCATACTCACATTTATATAACTATGTCAACCACACTCAATTAATCCATTATTTATTATTCTTGATCATATATAAGAAAATAAAATCAATGCCGTCCATGAATTGAAATTTCCACGTAATAACGTTATAAAAAAGAAGAAGAAGGCCAATTAGCAGGAAGCAAATGTATGTCGCGTAATTGGTAGTATATAGCTAGGAGTAATATTTACATTTGACTAAAACATTCAAACATTTGCCATTTTCAGAATTTGGAGCCGCGAAAAGTGCTTCTCTTTAACACGACAGGACATTCAATAATTGACTCAGAAGCCAAATGTAAGGGACGCAAGAGATGAAGGGACACTGCCCAAACATCTGCCAGCGAACAAAACTCAATGACCTAAGCTTCCTACGTACGTACGTACGTACTAGGGTTCAACATTCATCTTCCTAGATCTCCCTCAGGCTCAGGATCAACGTCCATGCCATTTGTTTTTTATTTTTGAATATTAATTTTCTCAAAAACAGACAAAGAAAACTTTAGATCAATGTCCCTGGGATGGTGAGCGTTGGGGAACACGACGTTGTTCAAGGCGAGATTGGAGAGGAAAACAACAACCCACCAAACCAGGTGAAGAACCGTGATCATCAGGATAAGATGGATGTGGTTGAAGAACTCATAAGCATGGTTGAGCATGTCAAATGCATTGGAGAATTTAGGAGGACACAAAAAAAAGAGTGTTTATGTCTGGTTAGAAAATTAAATCTCTTGTTACCTTTCTTGGAAGAAATTAGAGAACGAGAAACAACAATCCCTGAACCTGCCATTGCATGTCTCAATAGATTGAAGAAAGCCTTCCATTCTGCCAAGAAATTGTTGACAACTTGCCATTCTGGAAGTAAAATATACCTGGTTCGGGTTTTATTTCTTTAATAATTCTTGTTTTTTCTGCATTTTTTTCTGTTGCTGATTGGATTTCATTTTGACATCCATCCATCTCTTTAAGGCAATAGAGACTGAATCCGTTATGTTGAGATTCCATTCTGTATATGGAAAAATTAGTCGGGCTTTGGATGGAATGCCATATGAAGAGCTTGGAATTTCAGATGAAGAGAAAGAACAGGTTGGTCGTCAAAACTCTCGAATCAAGGCCTAGTGGCTTGGCTTGTTCAGATCATTGTAACATTGATGCTCTCTATATAGACCGTAACATTGCAATCCCTGATTTTGTTTGTCGCCTGATATTTATATCAATTGTGCAAATTTTGTTGGATGGAATGTAAAAGCTTTTTGAATATGCCTCTATAATGAAGAGACTATTAAGCAATTTCATACTATTGATTCTTGAATACTAACTTATCTAGTGTCTTTAACTATATATGACAGATGCATGATTCTTTTCACTTAGTGCCTTACAGACATGATTTCATGCAGGTTGAGTTGATGCGGACTCAAATTAGGAGAGCCAAAAAGCGAACTGAAACTCAGGACATGGAATTCACGATGGATTTGATGGTGGCATTATCCACGGAGAAAGACAGGAACGGAGACATTGCTAGTATTGAAAGGTTAGCAACTAAGCTCGCTTTGCGTACAGTTGAGGAGCTTAAGGCTGAAACTTTAGCTGTGAGAAAACTAGTTAATGAAAGAAAAGGTCACAATGCGGAAGGAACTCAGCAAATAATAGATCTTCTAAACAAGTTCAAAAAGTTTGCTGGTGTTCCAGAAACCGGTATACTCGATGATCCAGTTATGCCAAAAACACTTGAGAAATGTGCTTCTTTGGCGATCCCCCATGAGTTCCTCTGTCCCATAACGTTGGAGATTATGAAAGATCCTGTAATTGTAGCAACTGGACAGGTGATTTCAAATTCCCTTAGATTCCTTCTCCCATGGCAACAATCGCGCATACATTGTTTGTTTATCTGCTTATTTTGGTGCTAAATTCAAAACTAGAATTGCAAACTAAATGGCACAAGGTTTCTGTGTTTTTGTCACTTGGCAGCCAAATGTATCAGGAAAGGAGGACTAATATCTTTTCATTTGGATTAATCTTTCATCATATTGATCCTTTGTTTATGCTTGACATCCTTTGTAGACCTATGAAAGAGAGAGCATACAACAATGGTTGGATTCTAATCATCGAACCTGTCCGAAATCAGGTCAACTGTTGAATCATTTGTCATTGGCACCAAACTTTGCCCTCCGAAACTTAATTCAGCAGTGGTGTACCAAGAACAATATCCAACTTCCTACAAATGAAGCACCTGCAAATCCCAAGAACCCTGATGATGCTGGAGAAAATGGAGTAATTTTATCCTTGGTCCAAGATCTATCTTCGACACAGCTAGATGTACAGAGGAAGGCAGTGGCAAAGATACGTCTGCTCTCCAAAGAGAGTCCTGAAAACAGGATTTTGATTGCCAGTAGTGGAGGTATCCAACCGCTCGTGCAACTCCTTTCTTACCCAGATTCCAAAATCCGGGAGCATGCCGTTACAGCTATCTTGAACTTGTCAATTGATGAGTCAAACAAGAAGCTCATATCGAAAGAAGAACCTATTCCGGCTATAATTGAAATCTTGCAGAGCGGAAGTGTGGGTGCCAAAGAAAATTCAGCCGCAGCATTATTCAGCTTATCAATGCTTGATGAAAATAAAGTGACAATAGGAGTGATGAACGGCATCCCACCATTGATATTGCTGTTAAAAAGTGGGACAATTAGAGGGAAAAAGGATGCCGTGACTGCACTGTTCAACCTCTGCCTTAACAATTGTAACAAGTCCAAGGCCATTGAAGCTGGTATTGTAACACCATTACTCGCCTTACTGGAGGATAGAAACATGGACATGATTGATGAAATTCTGTCAACACTGCTACTCATTGCACTAAATGCAGAGGGAAGGCAACAGATTGGACAGCTGCCGTTTATTGAAAATCTTGTAAACTTGATCAAAGACGGGACTCCTAAAAACAAGGAATGTGCAACTGCAGTTCTTCTGGAGTTGGGTTCAAAAAATTCCAACCTCATCCTGGCTGCACTTCAGTATGGTGTATATGAACATTTAGTTGAAGTGAGTAAGAATGGAACTAACAGAGCTCAGAGGAAAGCAAATTCAGTTTTAGAGTTGATGAGTAAGGCTGAACAAATACCTTAAAGACGACGGTCAATCCAAATGACAAAAATTGAAGTAACGTTTGAAACATTAAGTCAATGAACAAATTAAAGAGAGTTGAGTGTGGAGAAGAAAGAAATTGTTGTTTGTCTTAATAGTTGTTTGCTTTTGTACAGTATCGTGGCTATCAACGGGGGATGTGAAGATGACGACTCTGGCCGGTTCCTCCCCGTGCGCATGGCTTGACTTGAATGAAGTAAACAAAGCCTCGTATGTATATAGGTTGAATCAAATCCATTCATGTATTATGTATAGCAAGGAAGGAAGTAGGGTTGACTCAAATCCATTCACCTACATCCAAATAGAGTTAATCATGCAAGTGCAACAAAATTATTTTATCATTTCACATTTGGTATTACTTAAGATTACAATTGCCTTTCTTTAGTGTATTTTTGGTTGAGCTAAAAGAAGATTAATGAATGGCATGCTCAGTGACGGAGCTTCAACAAATTTATGAGGGGGGCCAACATTAGTTTATACTTTATAGTAACTAGTACTAAACTTAATCAAACAACTAAGTGCCTAACAATTCTAACATTTCGTATAAGATAAAAACATGTCAAACAATATCATATTCATATTCAATTAACTAAAAGAGTTAGAAAGAAACAAGATAACAAAATGCTTACATTAAAGTACTGCTCGACGTTCCTTCAATGACTTGAAATCTTTGATAATAGAATCAGAATCAAATTTTTCAGCAATCTCTTTCTCAATATGAACGACTAAGCTATCAGCAAGAAACTCATCTTCAATTTTGTTGCGAAGTCTCGTTTTAACTAATTTCATAGCTGAAAAAGCTCGTTCTGAAGTAGCCATAGAAACAGGAAGTGTCAAAATAAGACGAATCAATCTAGTAAGCAAAAAATATACCTTTGATTTTTCTGTCACCACTAGCGCTTGAGAAAGTTCAGACATACTAGAAAGATTCTTGAAATTTGGATCATTAGGTGCCATAACAATAAAATGCTGAAGCTGAAACCTCAAGTTGAGTCTTTCTTGCTCAGTGAAATCCGAGGGATAGTATTTCTCCACAAGCATGCAAATATTCTCAATATTGAATGCTTTGTAAGAATTCTTAGGAACCAAAGATGAGCTAAGAGTTAGAAGCTCAACTGCTTCTTCACTGAACCTATAGTTCAACTCTTGCAATTGATTGTCTATTGTAACAAGAAATATTTCCACCCTATAAAATTGTTCATTTGTAATTTTTTCTTGTTGACCTCGACTTCGACTTCGACGCGCTTTATAATGAGCACTGAAATCAGGAACATCAATTTTTTGATAATGACAAAATACTTTGACTTCATTGAGTAGAGAATCCCAACCGTTATCCCGAAGTTTCTGAATGAGTATCTTTGTAGTTGCAACCAATTGCATAGCATTAACAATGTCTTGAGATTGTTGTTGCAAAGCTTGACAAAGTACGTTTGTAATCCCCATTATCTCTTTCATCAAATGTAGGATTAACACAAACTCAAATGAAGTCATCATATTATAAGCACCATCGGCATCTCCTCGTATATGATAATTGTTCCCATCTTCAGCAATATGTAGCAAAACTGAAGAAGCAGCATGAAACATTTCAATCAAACTACAAATTGAGGAAAAATGAGATCCCCAACGAGTATCTCCAGCTCGTTTCAATGTACAACTTTGATTCCCTCCTTTACCATCTTCTTGAAGTTCCATCACTCTATGAAATTTCAGTTCATCATACCTTTTGGTGGAAGAACAAACCGTGTTAATTATAAAAGATAAATTTGAAAAGAACTGATGAACTGAACAAACCTCCCTTGAAACAGCAACTAGAGCAAGTTGTAATCTGTAATAACAATGTAAAAAAAATTTCAATGAAAAGAACAATTGAAAAAAATAGTTAGTTACAATGATATAAATAACTTCTTACCTGTGAGCAAAACAATGAACATAGTATGCATATGGACAATCATTAAGAAATAATGCCTGCAACCCATTCCATTCTCCACGCATATTGCTAGCCCCATCATATCCTTGACCACGAATACTTTGAATATCTAAATTGTGTCGAGAAAGAACAATGCATATTTCTTCTTTTAGAGTACTTGCCACAGTGTCTTTAACATGGATCAAATCGAGAAAACGTTCTTGTATAAATCCATCATTATCAACAAATCTCAAAACAATAGCCATTTGTTCTCTTTTGGATTCATCACGTGCTTCATCAACTATTATACAAAACTTTGAATCACCAATCTCCTCCCGAATGTACTTGCGTACCTTATTTGCAATAATATGAAGAATCTCCTTCTGAATTTGTGGTGAAGTATATCTTGAATTATATGGAGCATTCTCTAATACAACATTTTTCACTTCATCACTATATGTTGTCAATAACTCAATCATTTCAAGAAAATTTCCACGATTTTTTGAACTAGATGATTCATCATTACCTCTAAATGCACAAGTTTGAAAGGTCAACCACCGAATAACATCAATAGAGGTTTTGAGACGCAATCTATTCCTTAATACTTGCTCATTCGTATGCACATGTATAATATTCTGAATATGCTGAGAACTATTCAATAGATCTTGACAACATCTCATTGCATTATTATGTTGAGAACAAGGATCTTCTCCAATATGAGTAAGAAAAGCACAATTTTTTCCATCATTCACTTTCTTCCAATTTCTAAATCCATGCACAGTAAAAGCATCCGATCCAGGACGACCACTTGGTTTTTTGCTAAAAAGATAACATGATAAACAATATGCTGCATCTTTTTCTATAAAGTATTCTAACCAAGTAGGAAAAAGTTTAAACCATACCGCTGAAAATCTTCGAGGATGTTTTTCTGAACCAGACAGGGGATATTTTTTTAGATGAATTTGGTATGGTCCCATGTTCAAATAAGCTCTTCTAATTCCATCCCTTTGATTAATCGGATATTCCCAAATTTGAGGACGTATTCCTGGGTCACGTTTTAAAGCATTAATATCAACTTCCTCAAATCCAACTTTTTGCAACTTAGGAGGATGCTCTTCATTATTTGTCTTCCTTTCTAATTCTAAATGATGCTCCTCTTGAATCGATTCAAAAGGTACTACTGCTACATTATCTGACTCCTCAATAGTTTTTCTTTTGAAAAATGCATCAATTGTTTTCATCTTGCCCAGAACTACCTACAAACAAATTTAAAATTTTCATCAACTTAAATTTATGCATTGAAGAATTTGAAAGAAGCTTAAACTTGGACAATTAAATTAGGAAGTAAACAAAATGTAGTAATGTACACGGACTGACATAGACTCACATAAGAATGAAGATACTAAATTAAAAATATGCATATATATATATCAGTCTAAAATTAATCAATATGGTACAATTGATACTAAACTAAACTAAAACTACTCATCATAAATTAAATATGATATTGTAATTTGTATGATATTGTTTTAAAATATTTTAACACTAAAATAACAATAATAATTAATAAAGACCTAATGAAACAATCAAACAATGAAACAATGAAACAATAATGCAAAAAAAACAATAGGATTGATATCAACCATATCTGATATCAATATAGTTTGAACTTTGAAGAAATTAAATCCAATAGAAAATAATAAAACAATTTTTAAAAAATGAAAGATTTTATTTTAAATATTTTTATCAAATAATTACCTTAATTAGTTGTCAGGACCTGAGGTTGAATCGTTGAAGGCTTGAAGCATCAGTCATTTAGTCGATCAAATAGCTGAGCAGATTTAGAAATTAGAATAGAGTTATTGATGTTTGGTTTTGTAATTTACTAGTTTGCACCACACAAAAAACTGCAGAATAGCAATTAGCAAAGAAAACTTACAGGAACCGTGGAACGCCGAACGGGAGACGAAGTCACGAAGGACTGCAGAACCGAGAGAAGAGAAATATGAGAATTGAGGAAAGTGGGAGAATTGGAGAAAGATGGACAAAAATCACAAAATTATAAAGAAAGAAAAGAAAAGTTAAAATTTATAAAGTAAAAGTTAGAGGGAACCGGGAATGAGATTAGAATATTAAAGTATTACTTTCTTTTAGTTTTTTATTCTAACTTTTGGAGGGGCCATTTTAATTTTTATGCCCAATTAAATATATATAATAAATTTTTTTTTTTTTGTAGGGGCCATGGCCCCTACATGCCCATGAAAAGCTCCGTCTCTGGGCATGCTACCCAAAAAAAATTACAGTGAAACCGATTCATTTATATAAAACGTGGTTTATATATGAAATGAACAATTAAGTGTTGTTAAAATCATGATTATAATTTCATGTTGTTTTTATCGTACTCGAATTTGAGATTAACTCGGGATTGTATATATGAATCAGATTCATAGGAAATCAAATATATATATAGAGAGAGAGACCAAGAGGCTATCATTTGCTGTAACAAATTTAAAAGTAATAATAATAACATTAATACAAACAAAATACCAAAAAAAGTCGCTCAAGTTTTTTCAAAATTGGACTTTTAATCATTCAACTATACATCACCGATGTAATTGGATCATTCGTTATCGTTTAATTATACTATAAAATATATTACCTTAATTGAATAAAACAATTAACTATCTTTCTCTTTTTCTCTATGAATTTGGGTTCAAGAACAATATTATCAGAGCAAAGCCAAAAATTCACCTCCCCTTTATCTCTTCATAGCATCTAAATTCTAAAGTCTCTCTTGAATCAAAACTAAGAATATATATATATATATATATATATATATATTGTATAGTATGATCTTTCTGATTCTAGATTAATCAATGAACAAAAAGGAAAACAAAAAATAAAATAAAATAAAATCTAATTTATTACCAAATTCTAATGTCAAAAAATCATCATTAGGTAACTATGTTTAGTTAAATGAAGTTGTCGCAATTTAGATATTTAATATATTGTATCTTATGTTGCGAAATGAGGAATAAAACACATTTATTTCTAACCAAGTGTCGATCTAAAGTGCATTAGGATGATTTCCATTTTGGGATTAAATAAAACTCTTAAAAGTTAAAATAAAAAGGATATATATTTAAAAAAAAAATTAAAAAACCTTTATATAAATAAAAGGGAAAATTGCAAAAAAGTGTCTCACAATTGGTTAAAAAACTTTTTTAGTCTCTTACATTTCAAAGTATGCAAATTCAGTCGTTGAATTTTTTTTCGTCTTTAATATTTCAAATGATGCAAATTCGTCCCTAATATTTCAAAGAAAAAATTGGTAATTCTATCATTTATGTTAAAAAAGATATATGAAAGGATGGAAGGACCAATTTGATATATTATTTTAATGTGAGGGACGTCAGAAGTGAGGGATGAGAAAAGTGAAGGATTTTTTTTACAATTTTCCCTAAATATTACTGGTGGGTTAGTGTTCTCTTTGGAGGCAAAGCTTTCTCTTTTGAAACCTCTCACAGACTCTGGCGCCGTCTCTATCCTCTCTCTTTCGGATCTATTCCACAGCTCCCAATAACGCATCGGTAATCCTTCCTTTTTCCGCCGCTGTTCAATTTCTTCTCTGTACTTGCCTATATGGGTTTTGTGTGCGTGTTTGTTCTTCAGTTTTAGCGTGTCTGTCACTGTCCGTATTCTTTTTGTTAGTGTAGTTCTGCTTCAGATGCATTTTAGCTGTAAATTAATTCTATTTCTAACCTTGAAAAAAACGAATTTGTTTCAAAAGTTCAGAAATTGAGTTGTTTTTCAATCTGGGTTTTAAATATAGAGAGCCTAAATTTACATTTTTGGAGGGTTTACCGAGTTTGTTAACATTATTATTTATTCTCTTTTGGGTATCTTTTGTGAAATAATAGTTTGTATGCTGATCCTTGTTATATTATAGCCGTCGTGTTGGTTAATTATATTCTTGGGACTAAATTAGCCATTTTTCCCCGAATTATTTGTCATGTCTTAGGTAAATCCTAAGAGTACATAGGAAATTTGGCACAGCTGTATATATTAGGATTGTTAGTCATATGAACTCTGAAGGATGCATGATTTTCTGAAATATAAATCCAGTAAAGTTCTTGTGAATTGTCTGTGTACTGGAACTCAATGACACTTGATGCAGTTAGTTTTGTTTTCTTATTATAATTATATTAGGTGTTGTCTGGACTCTGAAGTCCCGACTGTTTATGTAATTGTTATGGTGTTCATTGAGACAAAGCCTTTACTTGCACATAAATGGTTTCTACGGCCTTTTGATGGGATGCATTCCATATTTGTTGTGTTGTTTAGTGAGACCAAGCATTTACTTTCATAAAACTGGTTTCCTCACAATTATGATCCTAGATGTTTCCAAACTTGTGGCCTTTTAGTGTGCTGGAGCGGATTTTGGTAATCTATTACCATTACGTTCCTGCTTGGACAAGTTTTTTTAGCAAGGTTATTTTTTTCTTTTGTTCTTTACTTTACCATGTTTGTCCTCTGATAAAAGCTTACTGGACTAATTAGCCTTTGGTTCTTTGCTCAGGTCTCTCTTGAAAGTACAACCATATCTTATTCTTGTTGGGGTTAGTTTTATTGATGACGCAAATGATCAATACTGAATCTAATAGCAATGGAGTGGTTGATGGTGGACTTGCAGTTCCTGCTTACAAGTCAGGCAACAGTGGTATTGGCTTCCCTGCTTATGATAAGCAGCCACAGGGTGCAATAAAAAAGACAGCATTGAGAGATGTGCAGAATCAAAATGGTGGCTTGGCACAGAACCATCAAGAGAATTTGAGCTTTATAGCAGGAGGATCAAATAAGGATGCAGTTAAAGTTTGTGGAACTAAGAGACTGACACCAGAACGTCCTTCAAGTTCTCCTTTCTATCCTGCCTTAGCCAATTCTTGTGCGAATGAGCATATTATGAATGCTCGTAGAAGATTTGAGTTAGAACTAGGAAAAGGAAAAATTCAAAGTAATATGAGCAAATTCACTAGTTCTCCTCAGTCCAAGCAAATGCACCAATTGCAGCAGGAAACTCCAGAAAAGCAGACTCCATTGACGGTGAGCAATAATTATTGTGTACCTGTAGCTGCACCAAGTAATTTTCCGACAACAAATACTTCATTCAGTGCACTATCAGCTCCAAATTTCCTTGGCAAGTTTGCCACCGTAACGCAAGCTATTCAGTCTGATTCTCCTAAGGTCACTGTAGAATGTCCAAATTCTGCCAATTGTAATGGTAGTGATGATCAGCTAAGGACAGAACGGTTTGTCCGCCTGCAGAAGTTCTTGAAGGAATGTGATGAGTCGGACTATAGAGATTACATCCAAGGTAAGTCCATGAGGCCAACACTTTGTTCCAGTTCTTTGGCTACTTAACTGAATTGACTGTTTTGATTTGATTTTATCAGCGCTTCGACAGCAATCCCCTGCTGATCTTAGCATACATGCAAAGGAGTTGGAGAACAGATCATATAAATTAACAATTGAGGATGGTAAGGGCGTTTTCTTGCCTTAAGTTTGTGTGTGTTTTGATTTTTGGCCAAACAAATAAAATTTAATTCTGAACCTCCAGTCTTCTGAAAATGGAAATTGCAGTATGATTGACGCTAGACACCCTATCTTCATGCATTTTGTATGGAGGCAGTAAACTTGAAAATTAATACTTTTCTGAGACCAAGAGTGTGAAATGGAGATTGGACCGTGATAACTTCTGGAGACACGATTGCTGCATTTAGTTTCTGGTGGGGAAGAATGACATTGAATTTTGCTTGAAGTAACCAATGTATATGCATTTGCTGTAATGAACTTCAAATGTAGTTTGATAGTCTTATTTGTTCTAGTTACATACTTGTTTTTTTTAATGGATAGTTAACTCGATTTAAAATAGGAAACTTGGAATAAAAATCATAAAAAAAAATGATATATTTAAATATAAATGAAAACATGTGCATATTTAGGATATGATGGAGAAGTATGATCTGTATAGTCGACCCCACATAGCGGGATAAAAGCTTAGTTGTTGTTGTCGTAGATTATTATGTAGTAGAATTGCTTTTTGGGAGAAGTCCTACAGTCATTTTGCAGATTTTCCTTTGAAAGAACCTTGAAGTTTGCAATTTCATTACTCTGGCCTTGTCAAACCCAGCATTTTTCATAACATGTTAGTTAAAGTCTTCGCCTAATCAACCTGTTTAACCGAGTTATCTAAAGAGGTCACAGGGTGGAGCTGATTTACTTGTGTAACCGTGTTTGTTGCTGTGGAAAACTCTTGTCATCCATCATTTTAGCTGTATTTGTAAAGCAATACGAAGAATAGTGGTTTAGTTTCTCCTATATTTCAGCTGTACAAAACAAGTAATAATTGAATCATTGGACAATCGTGGGAGTTCACCTGTGGTATTGCTTTTAATTTCAACAGTATTGGTATAGGAGAAAATTGTGCAGGCATGCAAAAGATTGTACCCTCTCCAATTCATTCTTCATGTTATCATTGGTTGCAGCACAGGAAATACATCGGATGAATGCATTAGATATCTTGGGGAAATCTAGCATGACAAGTAAACCATCGCAAGGTACTCAACATCCACCCAGAAAATGAAAATTTAGCAGGGTTCATTTGCAAATTTTCAAGATGTGGTGAGGAGAGAGTCTCCAGGTTTTTCTTCTCGGCTATCTTTGTCTAGGTTCCAGGCCAACTTGAAACACTACTGCGCGGTTGCAGAGGTTCAGTTAGATTGAAATGAAGAAGGCTATGTGGAAAGTAACGCATTTGATTCGTGGATTTGGTATGCCTCAATTCGTTTAATTAGGGAATAAGCGGCAACCAGATCTTTCCCTTTCCCTTTCCCTTTTTTTTTTTTTCAGATAAATGGCTTCTGGCCCCTAAGCATCTTAAGATCTTCATCTAACTAATATATATCACTAGTTTCTTATTGAATTGATATTAGAAGCTGATGGTGGGTGTTTTTGCATAGGCCTTTTGAGTCAGATTTTTCTGTTTTTTTTTCCTCCAGATTGTTTTGTTTGAATATGTACAGAAGTAGCTTTAAATGACTGTATTTTGCTACTCCTGGAAACCGGAAGCTATACGGAATTCTGGGTCTACCTTCTTGACAAATTGAACTTCATATTTGATGATGTTCAAAATATAGAATGTCAATGTGAAGAACCTTAAACTTCCTCCACCTTCATATCACACGCACCTTGATCCCTTCCCAACAGAGATTTGAATGTTAAAATGGAAAAAGGAAAAAGTTTAATCCCCCCCTATCCCATTGTCTTCACTACTTCAAAGAGATGTTAATTAATTAATAATTACTTAGTGGAACTGGAAATCATTGGCGGTGGGTGTTGAGGATGAGCAGGCCATGTCAAGTGGGTCCAACTAGTATGGAGTCAGTAGCAATAGCCCATGTGAAGTGGGGTCTGTACATTTTGTTTTTGATAAATGGATGCATCCCTCCTTTAACTGATATGGATAAGGTTTTGTATTGCTAATGGCGGAAATGGCCTATGGGGGCTCATGAAATCCTTGACCCTTCTCTTTCATTTATCTTCTTAGGGTTTGAAATTTGAATCCTGTTTTGTATTGCTATGGGCTCATGGCTGCTTCTCACTCTTCTTTCCAGTTTCGTCCTTGGCCAGCTTTCTTTGGTTTAAACAAAAAAAATATAAAGTAAATCAAATGGTGCGTGTTGTCCACAAGTAGCAGAGCCAGCACCGTGTGACAATGGGTGGTCTAAATCTTCCAGAAGCTGGATGGTCCACTAGTACAGTCCCCAAAACCCAAGTCTACTACTAGAGTCCCCAGGTCCAAATCACGTGTTTTGACGTCTTTTTATAGTTGTTCGGACAGATTTATTCTTCAAATTTTGATTTACGATTGTTAAAAAAAAAAAAAAAAAACTAAAACGTATACGTAAGGAATTTTAATGATGTTTTTGACTGGAACATTTTTTTGTTTTGTTTTGCATTTTACTCTAAATAATATTTTAGACAAACGGAGTGATTACGCTCTCTTATTTAATGATTTTAATCAATCAAGCGAAAGAGCGATGGCATTTTACTCTTAGTGGTGCTGGACTGCTGCGACTCCAAAATAACCGTAGCCGTTGGTTTTAGAGCACACGTGTCAGAATCGCAACGGCGCTCGTCATCGTTGTCGTGAGGTTAGTGGTTGTGATGGAGGTCTCCATAAGGTAGTGGTTGTGACTTTGATAACTTATGATGGTGGTCTGGAATCTGGATAAGATCCAAGAGTCGAGACGATAAGCAGCCAAACATCACGCAGTGGGTCCATGATGAGGTCCATGACTCAATTATTTTCTCCTTCTTCAATTATTACGTATGCTGCCCATCAATAACTTTCACAACGTACAATTCTCTGAGAAAGTTTGCATGGTGGGCCTTACTTATTTTCAATATTATTATTTCATTCACGATATTAAGCTGTCAAGATTCTATCAAAGATATTTTGGATTTGATTGTCCATAGGAAAGAAATTTGGTAATAAAACAAAATTCATGGTTTGTTAATTCTGCTGAAAGGATACCAAAGTTGGATCATTGATGAGGATGAATCCATTTGGTTTGCTTTAATCATAATACAATAATACACTACATTTTTTTTATTTTTTAATAAAAATGATCAACAATGGTATAGTTCACAGATAAAGATGTAAACCACAACCAATAGGTGAAGATGTAAACCAGTTGATCTAAACTTCGTTGTCACAATAATACAATAATACACTACATGTATCACAAAGTATTGAGTTAATTTAAATTTGTAGTTAATCATTAATACACTATATGTATCATTAAAGTTTGAGATTGTGTGAATGGATAGTGAATATTTTGTATTAATTTTTTTGTATCACTTTATATATTACTTTACCGTCTCAACTCTAATTGCTATCATATCATAAACGGGTCATTTAGAAAATCCCTTCAGAGTAAGGGAGTGATCATTTTACAGTTTTTGAATTAAAGATAATGCCATACATATAATACGTCAAGTTGTGTAGTTATTGAGTTGAAGAATAAAATGTCATTGAATTTGAAAGTAGGTTATCACTCTTGAAGGTTAGTTGTGAATTGTATTTTTATATATTTCATAAATAAAATTTAAATGTTTACTTTACAAAAACGGTAAAAATACACACAAAAAAAAAGGTTGGAGAGACTTTAACTTGGGGAAAATATGGAGGCCGTTTATTGGAAATTTAGAAGTGGATACAAAAGTGCGGGCCCATTGTGTCTCCCTATGGTGCTATATATATAACTCACCAGTCGCCCCCTCCTTAAATAATATGAATAAAATATAGCAAACAAACAGGAACGCAGTCACCACGCGATCGAGTTGCCACAGTGATTCTTTACCAACGTAAGACTCACCGGAGGGAGGGAGGAAAAGGAAAGCTCCACCGCCATGGATCCATACAAGGTATAATATTATCACTCACCAAATTTCCTTTGTTTTTTTTTTCAGTGTAATTTCACTGATTTTTTATACAAAGTTCCTATTCCTTTTCTTACATTTTTGGGTTGGTCCGAGACCTTGTAGCTACATGTCTTCATTAGCCAAACAAGTTTTTCCATTTCTTTGGATGAAATGTCCAAAGTATTTTTATTTTAAAAGAGAAATCCATCCACTAATTTAAAAATAAAATGTTTTTTTGAAACTAAATATATATAAATGTATATTTAACAAATGAATTTCTAAGTCTACAACCAATATGCACAACTATGTTATTAGTTGGCAAAGCATTAATTAGTTTTTTTTTTGGTACTGTTAAATAAATGTATATAACAATTAAATTTATAAATTAATATATAAATATACGAAGATCGATTTAAAATTTAATTAAATAAATATACTTAACAATTCAATTTTTTTTTTTTGACAATTTAAAATTTTAAATTTACAATAAATAAAAAAAATATATAAATATACACACG
This sequence comes from Ophiorrhiza pumila, assembly GCA_016586305.1. Taxonomy (NCBI): domain Eukaryota; kingdom Viridiplantae; phylum Streptophyta; class Magnoliopsida; order Gentianales; family Rubiaceae; genus Ophiorrhiza; species Ophiorrhiza pumila. The sequence continues at coordinate 497,629 of BLIW01000010.1, read as the reverse complement.
AAATAAAGTATGTCCAATATCTGCCAAGAAGCAATTAAAGATGGCATCTTTCTTTATCCAAACACCAACTTTGATTTTGATTTAGAAGTTCCTGAATTCCTGGGTAGGGAAATTGCATGGAACGATGACAATTACAGATATTATTTGTGGTCTACACACATCATATAGATCATCCAACCATGACAATTACGTACTTTTTATAAACAAGAAAGAAATATCCTTTATCCTCAGTGCCTCTCTCTACAAGAGCAAGCCCTTCTCTTCTCCAGTCCAGTCCTCCCCGGCAACCAATTATTCCAAGTTTGGGTTGTGATTTTCCTGTGTAAATCAATATGACACTAACAGAAATCTTGAATTTTGGGTGCAGTACCGTCCATCAAGTGCTCACGATTCCTCATTCTGGACTACCAGTTCTGGTGCTCCTGTCTGGAACAATAACTCCGCTCTTACTGTCGGAACCAGAGGTACTTAATCATGCGCCTTTTTATTTTCAAGCTTTTTGCTACTCCAGACTGTTGATGGAGGTTTAAAAGTTTTGTTTCCACTTTTAAATTTCGAGTGCTCCAGCTGGGAAATCTCTTCAGGAGTGTTCCTGGATTTTAATCAAACAAATAATTTTGAGGTGTAATGTGCATCGATTGCAAGCAGTTTTTGTTGCCAATAACTTGTCCATACTGCAGTCATGCTGTGACAATCACTCATTTTGAACTATTTGCAATTATTTTTGGAGATTTCCATCTGCTTTTATTTACGATCTTTCCCCCCCTTTGCTGTTTTCCAGGTCCCATTCTCCTTGAGGATTATCACTTGGTGGAGAAAATTGCAAACTTTGATCGTGAACGCATTCCAGAACGTGTAGTTCATGCCAGAGGTGCGAGTGCCAAGGGCTTCTTTGAGGTCACTCATGATATCTCTCAACTCACTTGTGCTGATTTCCTTCGTGCTCCTGGAGTTCAGACACCCGTAATTGTTCGTTTCTCAACTGTGATCCACGAGCGTGGAAGTCCTGAAACCATCAGGGATCCCCGAGGTTTTGCTGTCAAATTTTACACAAGGGAGGTGAGGATCTTTCTCTACTTCCTTTTCTTGCTCAATTTTTTTTACTGAAAGATTTTGCTAACCATTTATCGAACAAATGTGCAATTGAGTTCCAGTGCTTGTTTTGCATTAGTAATAAATCCTCAACTGGCTGCATCTGTTTTTGTCGACCAGGGTAACTTTGATATGACGGGAAACAATTTCCCTATCTTTTTCATTCGCGATGGAATGAAATTCCCAGATCTGATCCATGCCATGAAACCCAACCCCAAGTCCCACATCCAAGAGAGTTGGAGATTCCTCGACTTCTTCTCCCATCATCCTGAGAGTTTGAATACGTTCATGTTCTTCTATGATGATGTGGGGATTCCACAAGATTACAGGCACATGGACGGTTCTGGTGTCAATGCTTATACTCTGATCAACAAGGCTGGAAAAGTTCATTATGTGAAGTTCCACTGGAGACCAACTTGTGGGGTGAAATGCCTGTTGGAGGACGAAGCTATCAAGGTTGGAGGAACCAATCACAGTCATGCCACCCAAGATCTCTATGATTCCATTGCATCTGGAAACTATCCTGAGTGGAAATTTTATATCCAGACAATTGATCCTGATCATGAAGACAGATATGACTTTGATCCTCTTGATGTTACCAAGATCTGGCCTGAGGACATTGTGCCTCTGCAACCAGTTGGCCGCTTGGTATTGAACAAGAACATTGACAACTTCTTTAACGAGAATGAGATGCTTGCATTTTCCCCTTCCGTCATTGTCCCTGGTATATATTTTTCAGATGATAAGATGCTTCAGTGTCGGGTATTCACATATGCTGATACCCAGCGGCACCGTCTTGGGCCAAACTATCTGCAGATCCCTGTTAATGCTCCTAAGTGTGCTCATCGCAACAATCATCATGATGGTTTCATGAATTTCCTGCACAGGGATGAAGAGGTAATGCTCTCCCTCATTTCATACTAGTATTGCAAGGTTAGGAAACGTCACGTCTTGTTCTGTTACTTGCTGTCTGGCTGAGTAACACAGTAGTAGGAAGTGACTTTTCCTTGGATAGATGCTTCTTTCATCATATCATATAGCACCATGGTTTTAGAACATGCAAATATTAGAGAAATTCCAACAGAAGATGAAGGTGTTCTTCCTTTATGTACGAGTACAGTAAGATAATCAATCACTCGGGATGGTTGTTTCATCATATTATGATTGTTTTTACTTGCTCTACTAAATATTGTTATGTTTGTCCAGGTCAATTATTTTCCTTCAAGGTACGATCCTGTTCGCCATGCTGAGCGTCACCCCATCCCTCGTAATATCTTGACAGGAAGGCGTGAAAAGGTGAGTTTCTATTGTTAGCTCCAATGTTGTACATCTGACTAATGACCATCTTGGCTGAAAAAGTTGGTCGCACAATTAATGAATGAATAGAAAAGCTTGAGGAATGATGTCTGATTAAGACTCTTGATGGTGCTTTGTTTTTTCAGATAATTAATGTTAGCTTTTTTTGTATTTTCTTGTGGGGTTTCCTCTTTGACCTCTTGGAAAGGTAGGTTGAATATTGATGCATGACATGACATGTTTTTGGGTTTGTGCAGCGCATTATTGAGAAGGAAAACAACTTCAAGCAACCAGGAGAAAGATACCGTTCTTGGGAGCCTGACAGGTATAATATTAATTTTACCCTAATCGGCTTGTCGTTGATGAAATTAATGCGTTTTCAACTTCTCATTCATCCCTGTGATCCTCAGGCAAGAGAGGTTTATCCGCCGATTTGTTAATGCATTATCTGACCCACGACTCACCCATGAAATCCGCAGTATTTGGGTTTCATACTTGACTCAGGTCTGGTTCAATTTCACCTTTGTGCTATTCCTCGCTTGATGCGTTAATGCTGGCATGAAATGTTGATTTTGCTTTTTTGTATAACTTTGGTCTTGTGGAATGCAGGCTGACGAGTCTCTTGGTCAGAAGGTAGCCTCTCGTCTCAATGTCAGGCCAACAATGTGAAGCCCATAACGTTACTGGGGTTTTTTCTCTCAACGTTTGTACTTGGTTGAGGTCTATGGTTGTCCTTTGTTAAGTTGTTGTACCGTGTAACAAACAGGTTTTACACTGCAATGGTGTTTTGATAATAAATAAATTGCAGTTGTTGTGTGTGCAAAGCTTTTGGACTCTACCATTAATATGCTTGTAGCGTGTAACAAACAATGCTGTTTTTTTTTTTTTTCACATATTATATAAATTTGAATATATTTACACATCACATATATTTTTATGCATTACACACATATTTACTCACACCACTTACATTTTCATACACTACACTCATTTTCACATAGTATGCATAGTTTTCACAAACAACGCATATTGTATAAATATACATTTTACACATACTAGATACATTTTTATAACTAAACAAGTTGTCAGCTGAAAGCATATTAAAGGTTAGAGATCAAAGTTTGAGTCCCTCAACAACAATCTCCTCCTTAAAAAACTCAAAAGTCTTGTATCTAATATTTTAATATACTTGTAACGGTCCCAATCAGTGCTAGAAGCGAGTATAAGTTTCGAATCAAGAAAGGTTATAGTTTGTAGTCAGATTTACTTGTAATAGTGTAGGAATTGATTTGTAATAGAGTAGGATTTAAAAAAAAAAAAAAAGAAGAAGCATTTGCAAGCACTACACATTTCACACACCAAACACAGTTTCTAATCATGTGCAATGCTACTCTATAGTGTAGATTATATGTAACGTATGAAAATATGTATAATGTGTGAAAATAAAGGTAATGTGTGTAAAATATGTGCAACATGCGTAAAATATACGTGTTGTGTGAAAATTGTGTAATGTATATAAAATATGTGTAAATATGTGTAAAATAGTGTACGGTGTGAAAAAATTTGTTATAATCTGTAAAAAATGTGGCGCAATTGTCCTAAAAAAAAATATGTACATTACAACAACAAAAAAAAAAAGTTAATTGAAAAATAGTTAAATGGGCATGCGGACTAAGCAAGTCATGATGAAATTCACATGTGATCCGTGAAATATATATAATTACTTACCCAATCCAAACCCGTTGATTGGGGTTTAACACGCTGCATCTTATGATCCATATAAGGGAAGTTACAAAAATCTGATGATCCATTTGAGTGTTGTTATGGGTAAATTTGATCCCAATTATGAAATTGAGTGCGGAAATGCTACGTTGTTACTACTACTTGTAATCTAACTAACCTTATTATGAATGCTAATTTGGGGGTGAGTTCCATTTTATTTATTTATATAATCAAGGGATGGATGGCATATTGGGAAGTTCATTTGTGTTCACACTGCATCAACACCAAAATGCAAATCTGCATTCCAAATGACTACTACTTGATGACGTCGTTGTTTGTTTGGTTGTTTAGAGCACACGTTTCAAGATACCGCAAACGGCCATTGTCAGTTAGTAGTGGTGGTGAATGGTGATGCAGTGGATAAGCTCCAAAGCAATGGATAACGAACCATCACTCCATTCTATCCTCTAAATTTTAAATTATTTTAGCTGGAGCTGCTGGGAGCTGGGCTTTTAATTTTGTTTTTGTTTATTTATGAAATTATTACTTATTACGGTGTCCATCTCCTCAAGAAAAAATCGCATTTGACTTTGAACATATCTTTGATATTTTGATTTGATTGTCTCCATACATACTAAGGAATAAACCAAAATTTAAATTTTTTTTTTTTTTTTTTTTAAAAATCTCTGCTTAAGGGATAAAAGTCACATTAGCATAGTTGGATAAGGATGAATACATTTGGTAAATGGTAATAATGACAAATCAAATATTTTCTTGTGTTTTTAATCCGAATACAATGCAACCATTAACTAAACCAACAAAAAGAGGGGGAGAGTGAAAAATCCAAATATTTGGAAATGCAGTAAATTTAAGTAAAGAGGCGATAATATTAATATAGAGAGGAGAGGTTCGAGAGAGAATTGTATATTGGAAATGGATAGTGGTACAGTGTGTGACTGTGTGTGTGCTGCCAAAAAAATAGAAATGCGAGCCCAAATGTTACCCGCCTCAATCGCCTCTGTTATAAATACGACTCGCCCCCTGAACTGTACCTTTTCATTTTCTTTTATTATTATTGAAAAAAAAAAAAAAACAAAAAAGGATTGCCGTTGCCACGCGATCGACTCCATACTAGTCCACACTCCTTCCTATCTACGAAAACGAAAACCAAAACTCCACCGCCATGGATCCCTACAAGGTAAAAAATTATTCTAATACTCCTATTATTCATCAATTCCCGTGTTTTTTTTTTTACTGTAATTTCGCCGTATTCATATTTGTTTGGTTGAAGACGATGGAGTTGATATCCAATCCAGGTTTAATTAGCTCCTTGAATGTCTATGTCACAATCACAAAGAAGAGTATCGATTTCGAGCAATAGATTCATTGTCGTTTCTTTGTTTTCTTTTAGATGTTTGGGTTGGGCCGTCACCTTGTAGTTAGATGTCCATTTTATTTTTTTGGTGGGTTTCGTGACAGAGAAATCCATCCCATATTCCCATGATCCCATCAAATTATCCAAAGTCGCTCTCGGTTTTGGATTTTGGATTTTGGATTTTGGAGTTGGGTTGTAATTTTCCTGTGTAAAATTAATATGCAGTTTTTCTGTGTGTTTTTTGAATAAAGAATAATGGAAACCTTGAATTTTGGGTGCAGTACCGGCCTTCAAGTTCTCACAATTCCTCATTCTGGACTACCAATTCTGGCGCCCCTGTCTGGAACAATAACTCCGCTCTTACTGTCGGAACCAGAGGTGTTTAATCATGCCGCTTTTTCTGGTTTTTTTTTCTTTTTCCTTTCCACATATGGTTGGATGATTTTCAAGTTTTTGCCGCGCAAAACTGTTGATGATTTTCAAGTTTTCTTATTCTGGAAATTGCCTAGAAATTGTTCTTCCTTTGAGGTTTCCAATTTTTGTTTCCGCTTTAAATTCTGAATGCTCCCCTCCCTGGATTTTATTCAATAATGTGCCTCGAATGCGAGCACTCTTTGTTGCCAATAACTTCTCGATACTGGAGTCATGCAGTGATAATCGCTCATTTTGATTATTTGCACTTTTTTCTTTTGAAATTTCCGTGTGTTTTTATTTAGGCTTTTGCTCCTCTTGCTGTCTTCTAGGTCCCATTCTCCTTGAAGATTATCACTTAGTGGAGAAACTTGCAAACTTTGATCGTGAACGCATTCCAGAACGTGTAGTTCATGCCAGAGGCGCGAGTGCCAAGGGCTTCTTTGAGGTCACTCATGATATCTCTCAACTCACTTGTGCTGATTTCCTTCGTGCTCCTGGAGTTCAGACACCCGTAATTGTTCGTTTCTCAACTGTTATCCATGAGCGTGGAAGTCCTGAAACCCTCAGGGATCCCCGAGGTTTTGCTGTCAAATTTTACACAAGGGAGGTGAGGATCTTTTTTCTACTTCCTTTTCTTGCTCAATTTTTTACTGCTTTCTTTTTATAAAGGTTTTGCTAATCATATATCAACAAATGTGTCTTCGTGCGACTATTCAGATGCAAAATAGATTTGAGTGGTTGACATTTTTGATGTAGTGCTTGTTTTGCATTAGTTACACAGTCCTAATAAAATCCTCAACTGGCTGTAATCTCTGCTTGTGGACCAGGGTAACTTTGATCTGGTGGGAAACAATTTCCCTGTCTTCTTTATCCGCGATGGAATGAAGTTCCCAGATATGGTCCATGCCCTGAAACCCAACCCCAAGTCCCACATCCAGGAGAATTGGAGAATCCTCGACTTCTTTTCCCATCATCCTGAGAGTTTGCATATGTTCACATTCCTCTTTGATGATTTGGGGGTTCCACAAGATTACAGGCACATGGACGGTTCTGGTGTCAATACTTATACTCTGATCAACAAGGCTGGAAAAGCTCATTATGTGAAGTTCCACTGGAAGCCAACTTGTGGAGTGAAGTGCCTGCTGGATGATGAAGCTATCAAGGTTGGAGGATCCAATCACAGTCATGCCACCCAAGATCTCTATGATTCGATTGCATCTGGAAACTATCCTGAGTGGAAACTTTTTATCCAGATAATTGATCCTGATCATGAAGACAGATTTGACTTTGATCCTCTCGATGTTACCAAGACCTGGCCTGAGGACATTTTGCCTCTGCAACCAGTTGGCCGCTTGGTATTGAACAAGAACATTGACAACTTCTTTGCCGAGAATGAGCAGCTTGCATTTTGCCCTGCCATTATTGTCCCTGGTATATATTATTCAGATGACAAGCTGCTTCAGACTCGAATCTTCTCATATGCTGATACCCAGCGGCACCGTCTTGGGCCAAACTATCTGCAGCTCCCTGCAAATGCTCCTAAGTGCACTCATCACAACAATCATCATGAAGGTTTCATGAATTTCATGCACAGGGATGAAGAGGTAATGCTCTCCCTTGTTTTATATTCGATGAGGAAACATCATGTCTTGTTCTGTTACTTGATGTCAGGCTTTCATAATTGTGAAATCATTCAATTCTTACTTGTTGTCTACACAAACTAGTTTCCCTGTTCAGTAGATTTGGAATGCCATATCCTGTATGACTTTCCTAAGACAAATTAAGCGTGAGTAACATGGTAGTAGAGGTGACTATTAGTTGGATAGATATTTCTTTCACCATATCGTATGATGTGATTGTATTATGGTTTTAGAGCATGCAAATATTTCTAGGTTGGAGAGATACCAACAGATCATGAAGGTGTTCTTCCTTTATGTATTGCTGACAATAAGATAATCAATTGAGATTGTATTTATTGGTGCAATCAGAATGGTACCAGAGATGGGCTCATATGATACTTGTTTTACTTGCTCTACTAAATATTGTTATGTTTGTCCAGATCAATTATTTTCCTTCAAGGTATGATCCTGTTCGTCATGCTGAGAGACACCCCATCCCTCCTCCAATCTTGACAGGAAGGCGTGACAGGGTGAGTTTTTGTTATTAGCTCTAATAACTTATTAATGATTGGATTCTGTGATGTGCCGGGAAAAAAGAAAAGCGGGGCTTTCAATTTGGTTGCCCTGATACACTATTTTTTCTACTAATTCTATTACCAATCTACTTAAATTTCCCTTTACCTGTCCAGTTTCACATTCACATTCACATGTTTGCTTCAGGTAATGAACAGAGTCAAGGATATAAATTTTATGTATATCAATGTTGTATCTGACTAGTCACCATCTCCTGTTAAAGAGTTGGTCGTATAATTAATGAATAGAAAAGCTTGAAGAATGATGCCTGATGAGGAGATAGCTGTAATTTGATAGTTGATGGTGCATACTGAGTAGAGTGAAAGTTATACAGAAATACTTTCTTTGTTTGTTTTTTTATTCTATCTTTCTCCCTGCTGAAGAAACTTTGGAATTGGTGCTTTTTAAATTTTCTTGTGGTTTCCTTTGTTCACTTAAGATGGTTTGAACATGTACATTGAGGACATTTAGATGTCCAAGTGAGGCGTGTAGAAAATAAAGAATTCTTCACTCTAATTATAAAGAGAAGAGGAAGAACAAAAAAGAATGGAAAGAAACCATAAGAAAATATATGTTATATATTTAAATATAAATAGGAAAATGAGTTTAGACCGAGCGCCACCGGGAAGTCATCCATATAGCCGATTCCCACTTAATGGGATAAAGGCTTAGTTGTTGTTGTTTCCTTTGTTGCTCTTGGACCTCTGGGAAGCTGGGTTGAATATTGATGCGTGGCATGTTTTTGGGCCTGTGCAGTGCATGATTGAGAAGGAGAACAACTTCAAGCAACCAGGGGAGAGATACCGATCCTGGGAACCTGACAGGTAATTATTTACCCTAATCGGCTCGTGATTGATGAAATGTCTTTTGAAGTTCTCATTGATCCCTGTGATCCTCAGGCAAGAGAGGTTTATCCAGCGATGGGTTGATGCTTTATCTGATCCACGAGTCACCCATGAAATCCGCAGTATTTGGATCTCATACTGGTCTCAGGTCCAATTTTTTGTTCGATTCACCTTTATGCTGTTTCTCGCTTGATGGGTTAGTGCTGACATGAAATGTTGGTTTTAGTTATTCTATACTTTGTTCTCGTGCAGGCTGACAAGTCTCTTAGTCAGAAGATAGCCTCTCGGCTCAATGTTCGACCAACAATGTGAACGCCGTAACTTTAACAATGTGAAGGCCATAACTTTACTGGTGGTTTTTTGGAACGTTTGTTCTTGATTGAGGTCTATGGTTGTCCTTTGTTCAGTTGTTGTACTGTGTAACAAACAGGGTGCGGTATCTTGTTTTAACTGGGGATGGTGTCTTGATCCTAATAAATTACATTTGGTATGTGCGAAGCTTTTGAACCCTATTTCTTCTATTGAATCAAGGAGGATTATAGCTTTAATATGCTGTCTTTGAACTTGAGAAGCCTTTCTTCTCCACTCCTCTGGGTAGGTAAGTGGGGTGGGGGGGGAGAGAGGACGCCAGCAACGCATCTTTTATCCATTACCATAATACCATGGTGTGATTAGTGTTAGATGGCAATATATGTTTGTTAACAACAGTTACTATGGTTTGAATGGTTGTCCATTTCAGGGGGAGTACGAAATAGCGCATTAAGCAAAAAAGATATTGTTGGAACACTTGGGAAGCAATATTGCAATAAAGAAAAGAAAAGGGCAATTGTTGGGAAACTTGGGAAGGACTTGCATCAACTTAAGCACAAAATAATAATACTCTAATAGAGAGAGAGAGAGAGTATCGTCATTAATATTAGTATATATAAAAAGAAATGAGCATCTTAAGAAAAAAAAAGAGAGAGTAAAATATGAGGTTAGTGGTCCTAATCATCTTTAATTCCATTGAAGTGAGGTCAGTAAACTCTGAATATGGTTGAAAATCTGCCCACAAACTGATGGTGTCAAACATTCCCTCACAAAGCCAGTAGTTTCAATGTATGAATTTGAGTTTAGAACTTGAGATGGTGTGGCGGGCGGGGTGGGGGGGGCGTTGGTTGGCGTACAATTCATAAAAAGAGCCAGAGAGAGCTGCAGCTTTACGATTGCTTGAAGATTGAAATTTATAATAATCCCTTCAAACATGAAAAACCTCCCAATCCCAATCCCAATCCCAATCCCAACCCCAACCCATGCTATTAATTGATACTACTGAGTATATTCTATTGTTTCCATTTCTGGAGGATTCGATTCTTGTTGTGAATTTTAATGAGGAAATCGTAACGTGACATCTAAATATAGAAAGATGCAAAGCCAAAAAAAGAAAGAGTAAAACAAGGTGATGATGATGACGATGATGATGGAGTTTTCTTAAAATACTAAAAAAAACATGTCCCACTCATCATCTCATGTCAGCTCACAAATATAAAATATAGTAAAAAGAGCAGCACAGATGCAGAGGCACACACCTCAACAAATTTGTAGTCTAATACTAATACTATAATATTACTTCATTTTCAGCTCCTTCAGTTCTCCGTCCCAAAATGAAATTCTTACATTGTTCACTTAATTCTTTTAATGTTTAAATCTTTCATTGGATTGGTGTATCTATCTGTGTTCCCAATATCCCCCCAAAAAGAAAAAGAAAAAGAAAAAGAAAAAGAAAAAAAAAAGAAAAAGAAAAAGAAAAAGTCAATAAGTTGGGCATTGCAATACTGCATCCCTCAGGCTCAATTGATGAGAATCATCATTTCTCAATTTTCTCTCCGTCTCTCTCTCTGCATCCCTCAGTTGACTTTCACCGCGAGATTCCCAAAGCCAGTGTGTTTATGGTGGGGCCTCTGCTTCTTTGAGAAGAATCTTCACCCTTCCTCACCCCCTCTCCTCTAAAGTCTAAACTACTACTACTACTACAACAACAATAAGCACCTCCTTAATTGCTTTGCTGCTACTCTTAACAGAATCTCTTTCCCTTTCCTTTCTCAGTTCTGAGTGTGGCAAACAAAACTAATAAGTGTACTTAACACACACACACACACACACACACACACACACAGATTAAAAGGAGAAAGGAATCTTTCTCCAAAAACATAACTTATTCATATTACTCCATAAAACACCATAGCCCCATATGTTGCTGCTGATAACATAAGTGATACTGCTGCGCCTCAGACACACACCACACGAGAGGAGGAGTTCGGGGTATTTGAGGAAAACCCACAATTATTATTATTATTTAGATAAGGAGACAAGAAAATTCCCTACTTGGAATATCCAAGAATCTTTTGCATAGTGAGTTCCTCAGCTCTACCTTACCTTTTTTTTTTTTTTTTTTTTTGTTTCTTTCCTTGTGTGTGTGTGGGCTTTCATTTTGTACTTGTGGTCTGTGATATTTTCGGGTCACAACTGTCTTGGTCTGTGATATTTTCAGTTTCTGTGTCTCTCAAATGGTAAACCGTAAACATCAGAATCTTGAATTGACGAGAACTAGTTTGAAAAGTTTTTGACTTTCTTGGGAGGATCTCTTGATTGTGTACCTTTCTCTTTACGCATGGTACCACTGTCCATAGATTTTGTGTCTTACAAGTTTGAAAGGTTTCGGAACTTTTTTTTTTTTTGGTTTTCTTCTACTTTGACTCAATTTTAGATGTGCATCCCAGAAAGAATAACCCAACTTACAGAATAGTTTATGAATTTCTGCGCTTAAACTTGGTAAACAAATTACTATTGAACTTCCCTTCTTTATTCTTCCTTTATTTTCTTTGGGTCTGACGTCGCTTCTCACAAGCATTTTGCTATTTATAGAATTTTCAATTGACCAAGTTTTCGGCTGCGCTGACTGGCTTTGGGACTTGACAAGGATAAGCTTTATAATCAGACACTATAGTGTTTGGAAGATGGGTGGTGGGTCGTTCCAGATATCGGATCCAAGGGTTGCAAATGTTTAAATTTTGAGGAAAGATTGCAGCAATGAGTGAAAATGATTTTGCTGAGAATACAATGTTGGGTGCTCAGTCTGATTCCATTATGGATTTGGATTACGTGGATGAACTGTTATTAGAAGGATGTTGGTTGGAGACAAGTAATGAATCTGAATTCTTGAACCAGAGTCCCTCTAACTTCAATGCTGTTTTTGATGCTTCATTTGCTTGGCCAAATTTAGAAGCCAATAGTAATGGTGATTCCAGCCCATTGAAGTCTATTAAAGAAGGGAGGCAAAGAATATCTTTTTCCGATAGTCAATCTCAAGAGAGAAATTCTCCTAAGTGGGAGTCTCGAGATGCAAATATACTCAATGCCGCATGTCGTTCGAGTCAATCTGGCTACGGTTTAGCTCAAAGTTCTGAACTGAGCAGACGGTGGTGGATTAGTCCAAGAGCTTCAACATCTGTGATGGATAGACTCATTAAGGCACTTGGTTATATAAAAGATTGGTCAGGAGATAAGAATGTTCTTATTCAGATTTGGGTGCCAGTAGTAAACAAGGTTGGCAGACGTGTCCTTACAACCAATGATCAACCTTTCTCGATAGACCTTAATTGCCCAAGACTTGCCAGTTACAGGGACATTTCAGTGAATTATCAGTTCCCTACAGAGGAGGATTCGAAAGAGAGTGTCGGATTTCCTGGCCGGGTTTTCTTGGCTAAAGTTCCTGAATGGACCCCTGATGTTCAGTTTTTTGGGAGGAGTGAATACCCACGAGTTGGTCATGCACTGCAGTGTGATGTCCGTGGAACACTCGGAGTTCCAATCTTCGAACAGGGTAGTCGTAATTGCTTGGGAGTCATTGAAGTTGTCTTGACCACCCAAAAGATCAACTACCGTCCAGAGCTTGAAAGTGTCTGCAAAGCTCTTGAGGTCTGCATTTGTTTTGTTTATATTTACAACTGAACTTTGATTGCATTCTCATGCTGCTCAATTTCATTCAGAGCCCTCATCACTATTGACTGCCAGGAGTATTAGTTGAACTTGAATTTTGGTGATAGGCTGGACATGCATCACTAGAGGTTATGAATTTAGTGGTTTGGTATTTTGCGACTGGGTCATACATCACTGGATTGTTGAAAGCCTCTTTTGAAGTTTAACCATAACATATATGTAGCTCGATTATATTGATTGTGTTGGCTTTTAAGTCAATTGATCATCTTTTTCATGAAGCTGTAGGAAGAAAACATGTTGGCTTTAGTCATAAATTGCCATTATGTTTATATGACCAATTAACTTCTGAGATAATAATTTAATGAAAACACTGAAGAGTGAACCGGTTATCAGTGCTTTGGTATTGTTTCTTTTGAATATTAGTTTTGTGAAAATTAGCAAATCATGCATGCTGGTGTTAATTGAATACAAAGAAAAACAGTTTAAGCTGCTTTATTAATTTTCTTATCTACCAATAACTGTTTGTTTATAGGCTGTCCACCTCAGGAGTTCTGATGTTTCAAGCACTGATAAAATCGAGGTAATTTCCCAGAATCTACTAAACGTGTTAAATGCTGTCGATCTCAGGAGTTTTAATCTTTTGGGTAGTTATATTATTGATTCTCCTTAGCAGGTACGTGATTTTTCTTATGAAGCTGCATTGCCGGAAATTCAAGATATTTTCAGAGAAGCGTGTGGGACACATAACTTGCCCTTAGCTCAGGCTTGGGTACCTTGTATCAAACAAGGTAAAGGGGGATGCAGGCACTCCGATGAAAACCTTTTTTGTTGTGTTTCTCCAGTGGATTCTGCTTGTTATATTGCTGATCTACGTACTCAAGGTTTTAATGAAGCATGCTTAGAGCACCACTTACTAAAAGGCCAAGGCATTGTTGGAAGAGCATTCACCACTAACCAACCATGTTTTTCGCCTGATATAACAACATTTACAAAGGCAGCTTACCCCCTTTCTCACCATGCAAGGATGTTTGGCTTGTGTGCTGCTGTAGCCATACGTTTGAGGAGCATCTACAATAGTTCGACTGACTTTGTTCTGGAGTTCTTTCTACCTGTCGATTGTATAAACTCTGAAGAGCATATCAAGATGCTTACTTCTTTATCCCTCATTATTCAGAATGTTTGCCGTGGATTACGAGTTATTACTGATGAAGAGTTGCAGGAAGAAACTTCTTTGCCTGCAAGTCTAGTGTCAACCCCTTCATTCATCACATTCACTGAAATGCCAAAAACGGAAAAAAAACAGTCCAGTATAGCTTCTGAAAAATGGTCAACCTGGACTTCCCCTTGTGTGGAGGTTGAGGAAAGTGCTAGTGTTGCTCCAGAAGTTCAAAATGGAAAACCCACCGAAATGCTATCTGGAAAATTCTCAGAATGTATGCAATACCGACCTGCCGTTGGTGCAAGAAAAGAAATTGTCTTCGGAGACAACCTTGCTACTTCTGGTGACTGTAGCTTGCTAAACGTATCTAAATCAGTAGAGAAAAGACGAGCCAAGGCAGAGAAAACTATTACTTTGGAGATTCTTCGGCAATACTTTGCTGGTAGCCTAAAAGATGCTGCAAAGAGTATTGGTGGTAAGTGCCCTCGCATTCTCAATGTGGAACAAACATTTACACTAGTTTTGCAGAGCTATATGCCCCTGCATTTGCTTCTCTTAGTTCTTCTAATTCATCCATCTGTATTCTTGCTCTTTCAGTTTGCCCCACGACTTTGAAGAGGATATGCAGACAACATGGGATTAAACGTTGGCCTTCTCGAAAAATTAAGAAGGTTGGTCACTCCTTACAGAAAATTCAACGTGTGATTGATTCAGTGGAAGGCGCGTCCGGTTCTTTACAAATTGGGTCCTTCTATACAAACTTTCCAGAATTTGCATCCCCAAATTTGTTTAGGGCAGATCCCTTTCCAAGTTTGAAGAACAGTGATCATCCAAAGCCCTTAAACATGCAACCTCAGGGATGCATTTCGAGTACCCCTGCTTCTGCATCTAAGTCAGCTTCCTCTTCTTGCAGTCATAGTTCCAGTTCCAGTCAGTGTTGTTCAACTGGAAGCCAACCACATCCTCACACAGCAAATCTTTCAGGCCAGGAAGACTCAGCAATTAAAGACAGCTCAAATGTTTTTTCACTGAAGAGGGTTAGAAGTGATGCTCAACTGCATTTGTCAAGTGATGGACCAAAGCCCCTGCCAAGGTCTCAAAGTTATGCATTATTCACGGAGCGTCCAAAATCAGAAGAACTGCCTCCTGTACTGCAAGAAACTGTACAATGTTCTCAAGAAGGAAGTAGTAATACCCTGAGAATAAAAGTCACATATGGGGAAGAGAAAATCAGGCTTCGCATGCTGAAAAGTTGGGGATATGGAGATGTGATGAGAGAAATTGGTAGAAGATTTGGTGTAGATGACACCAGTGGGTTCCATCTCAAGTACTTAGATGATGACTCTGAGTGGATACTATTGACATGCGATGCTGATCTAGTTGAGTGTATGGATGTATATAGATCAGCTAAGAGCCAGACAATAAAGCTGTGTTTTCTTCGTGATTTGCAGCAGCAGAATTATGGAAGTTCTTCGGGTAGAACTTACCTGTGACTATATTAGAATTTTACTGACAGTAAGGAACAAATAAGTACATTTGTCCCTGCTGTAGCACAATTCAGAATTTTATTTCCAAACCTTAAAAAGTCTGTTGTAGATAAGTTAAATTGTAGAATAATCTTTGGTTATCTTCGGACTGAACATACTTACTTCCGTTCCGGTAAAAGAGTTTTTTTTTTTCCTTCGGCTGATGGGAATGCATTTTGTAAACCAGGATCAGGCATGGCATTTCTCAGTAAAATTTTTACGTTGTTGTGGTTATTCTAATGCTCACTCCATGTCCCATAAATTGAAACAAAAACAGACAGAAACACAGGAACAAGTTGACAGTTTCCCAAGTGTTTTAGCAACCCATCTGAAATTTGCACTTAATACTAAGCATAGACAAAAGGTCAATTGAGTGGCAATGTCTACATATTACAGCCCTTTTCGCGCTGAACTATGCTGCTGCTGCTGCTGCTGCTGCCGAAGCAGTACAAACGCCATTGACTTGATTAGGAGCTCTTGGGCGTTATCTATATCTTTTGTTATCCTTCCTTTGTGTCAGAAGGATACTACTAATGTAATGATTCTCTCTATCCTACACATCTACATTGTGTGCTTGCTGCCTTGTTCTAAAGCTAATTTGCTTGCAACTAAGACATTAGAACCAAAACAAATCTCTTTCCTCTAAGAAACCACAAAAGGCCACCCAAAAAAAAAAAATAAAAAATCAAATTCTATGCAACAGAATGCGGTCATATTTGAGATGAAGTAGATGGCCGATCCTCTTGCTTTTCTATTAGCACACATCTTGACGGTGGACCAAACAAGCTCAAGAGTACCTGCAAGACAAACAACACTTTTGTGACATTTATTACTATGCCAAGCTGCCTGGCATAAGGGAACACTTGATCCATTTTACAAGTTCCTTCAAACTGCTGTCATCCAGAATTTGAACTTCAAACTGTAGTTCTGTTTGAGCTCTTACTTCAAGGGCCACTATATGCTATATCTTCTATGGTGATAGTACAGAAAATTAACCAAGAAATCATACTAATTTAAGCAGGAAAAAGGTCCTTCCCTATGTCCTGTTAAAGATAATAAATACAGGATAACAGGGAGTCTTACTGGTAAAAACACGAGTCCATGCATAAACCCCAGAAGAACCAATGCAAGATACATTTTGAAGTAGTAAACCTGTAAAGAAAAGGCCAAACATTAGAATACTACACAAAATGTTCATCACATACGCAAAACCTTATTTTGCAAGTTTTCTGACCACAAAAACTTCTGTCCTTGAGAAACAAAGGACCAGCACCCCAACAAGCTTTGTAAGTGTGATTCCACTGCAACAGAAAGGAAGACAAAACAAAATGACACCTACGAATTGAGCCGTTTGTTCTTCACTTGTAAAAAGAAAATGATATCAGTAAAGCTTTAGAGAGAAGAAACCAGGTTGGTGCATGATATCCTCTCTCTCACCAGTTTGTAGAAAATTTATGCTAGCATAGAAAGCTAATTAAATGTGCCAACCATAACAGTGAGACGTGAAGTTAAAGAGTACAAGTCAAAATTTCATGCAAAGCATAGTAGGATAAAATATCATGTAAATCATGTAAAGCATGAGTGAGGAAAATGCCTTAAAGATTTTTTTAACAGAAAGATGGGGAAATAAACCTGAAGACAGAAGCTCCCATTGTTGCCAAAGCATCCTTCATCCGTTGATTTCTATCTCCACTACTTACCTGCATATTATATGCATTAAAAAAAAAAGGTAAGAAAGGTTGGTCATGAAATTGAACAAATGAATCAGAACTGAAATTTCAATGGGAAAGACAAAAGCCTCCAAGAAATGAGAAAGAGCAACAATTTTAACTTTTTTTAAGTAACTCGAAAAAATAAATGGACTATACGCAAAATGAGACCAATTAAAGTCTTATGTCTAAATCTTATTTCAAATTTTCGTGCTTTTCCACTAACACACGATCCTCCTAATCCTCAAATTGCTGAAGTTAATGATAATTAGTCATATCACTAACAAGAGGATGGTCTTCCTTTGTAACTTTCTGAGGATCTAGCACTGGAAATACTACTTTAGATACATTAATAAAGGTTAGCTACTCAAATGCATTCAAGGAACAAGTTTTCATTTTATTTTATCAAACTTGAGACAATCAAAGCACAACGTCATCTCCATTCAATCATTGTCTGCAATGACAGATCAAAGATAAAAGCACAGATGAGGTTCAATCTAATGTTATCCTCTAATCTATTAAGAAGAGTTGATCTTTTAGTATGGTAACTCTCCCATTTTAACAGCCACATATTATAGCCAACTGATCAAACAAATTGGATGATGCTTTCTACTTCTGGTCCTCCATGAAAGGAAAGAATTTTAGCAGCATGAAGTGAAGAAATTGGAATGGGAAAACTGACCAAGAAAGCATGTGTTATATGAACGCAGAACTCAACAGCTATGCCAACTGACATTACAAGGTTGACAACAGACACTGCATTCAGTTGGATATTCAGGATTGCCATTAGACCCTGCAGAGTATTTGGTGTGGAGGGGAAGAAATTAAATGGCATCTAAAACACAGGGTAGAAAATCAGCTGCATCAAGAAAATAATGTACCATAAGGTCCACCACAATCATTGCCATCACAAGGAAATTGATTGCTGAAGTCCATAAACTAAACATGCAAATGTATGGAAAAAGAATTAAAATGTCAGGATATGAATAAACACAATTTAATAGTTAGGCCAAAGAAGATAAAGATAATGATACAATGAGCAAGAGATAAAACTGCTCACCTACAGGTGATTACCAGGCAAACAATAAAAACTGCACCTGTTAAAAAAGCAAAATATGACTATTGATTACTGCCTTGACATATCAATAATACAAGCCATATAGATCAGGGAATAAGACATGCATCAGAAATCTTTAATTGGATTTGTCAAAATGGAGTTCTTCATTGCTTACACCTCACAGTTCAAAAACCTTTCACATCACACTCAGTATGCACTACAATGTTTACATATCATTGTTTTCAAAGTATCATCTGACATATTCTAGAATGAGACTAATTGACAGCATTTGTTCTTTTATGAGTCTACATATACTCAACAATAAAAGCATTACCAGAGCGGGCCTAGGTTATTAAACTAAAATAGTTTTGAAGCAGCGACAACATCACAATTGTAAAATTTAAACAGGTAATATTTCATCTCTCTCTCTCTCAAAGCACTAAGATATATTTCAGTTTAACAGGAAAAGTATTACTAATATCGCTTACCAATAGCTATTGCGAGGTTGATTAACGCTGTCCTCCATATATCAAGATATTGCTCAAAGAACATGTAAAATACAGCATAAGGGAAGATCTCAATCTGCAAGCGAGAAACATTCATCTTGGTCATAACTTGTTACAAGTCAAGAAACTCTCTACAATCAAGAATGTCTCCACCTTGTTTTGGATGCAAGAATGAGCATCTTTGGTTTGTTCATTTTGTGAATAAAATCTTGAAGTGGAATTTGTATTCTTACAGGGTTGAAGATACCATATATTGTTGTCTCTCAACATATCCAGTTTATAGGAGGTCTAGTTTATGTACATATTGTTTGTAGATGTCAAATAGCATAACCAATGTTTATGACGAACAGACTAGACAATGCTCTTTTCACATCAAGGTCATAACTCATGTGCATGATTTAACTTCCCTAGTTTATATTATTACAACGTAGTTAAGGAGGGTAGTTAAATAAATCTCACGTATAAAAGATATATTTTATGAATGAATGTGCACCAAAATTAAACCTCCAATTATAAATACAAAGAGGAATAAAACATTCAGCTTGATTTTGTTAGCATGCTTAAAACAGGTAATTTGCAAGAATATAATCCAAATTTTAAGGGACTTTAATTAAGTAATGTTACCTTTAAAGAATCAGAAACCCTTGAGCTGAAATCCCGTGCAGCTCTCATTGAATTAACAAAGTCAATCTGACAGAATACATACATGAGTGGCAAGAACCTAGTGAAAGACAAAACAGTAAGAAAAGAAATATAGTTGTACAATGAGCATGCCATACTTGTTTGTTAAGGGGAGTGTGATATGTACGAAATGCAGACGCCTGAATGACCCCATCCTCATATCCTGGAGACATAATGGAAGCACTTATAATCACTCTTACCAAGGCAGCAACTACAACAGTTCTAATAAACTAACACTATTTGTACAATGGTCTTGCACTTGAAGTAGACCAAAATTCAGGTTTATCTTATTAAAGAGTATTGCACTTATCAACCTTTAAGCTCCACGTTGCTGGAATACGCTCCTTTCCCACCCTTTGCACAATCACTCGACGGTAGTGCATTAAGGAACCATGGAAGTTTCTCTCTGAATTGTGCCGTTGATGGACGATCATTCTGTAACTCTGAATGGAGGAAACACTGAAAAACTCCAAAAATTAGTCACTAGATCATGTTAATCTGAGCTGACAGCAGCTAGCTGAGAGTTGATTTACCAAATAGCACATACTAGGCTAAAAATCATAGAGGAAAAAAATATCCAGTTAAAGTGAATTACATTTCAAACTTTTGCAATCATACAACTTTCTACTTATACATTAAACCAGGAAGCATTATTAGGAGAGCAAAGTTACCGTTGTACAATCCTTGCAAGCTCCGTTTATGCTACAAGGACTAGCAGAACAACAAGGAGGCTGCAAGAAAATGTTTATTTTTTTCATTAGATAATTAAAAATGCACCAAATATCATCATATCAAAGAGTATCATAGAAGTGCTTCAAGAGGTTTCAAATGACTGATTATATTGCACCACAGGATTTTGGCAAGTTACTGCAGTCTTCCTTCCAGTGACATTCAGTATGTGGTTTCAGTGACATCAAACTAGAATAGAAACTACATGAATGATTTAATCCAAAATGCCCCAAACTTATAATTAGCAATTGGTCCAAAATAAGTTGAAATTTCTCTCAAGCACTGGTGAATCTTGGATTACTTTTTTCCCTTCAACAGATCAAATATACCCTTTTGTTCAGAAGCAATTTTCCTCAAAATCCAAAATATAAAAAAATAAATAAATCCTTGTATAAATGTATAATAATAACTAAATGCATTTGTTCTATATACATACAGGGAACATAACATTGCGTACAAAGTAAACTAGAAAATCATTGAACTTTTTGGGCATCAGGGGACAAAGGTAGCTACTATTGTTGGCAACTAATTCATGAATTGCTAGCAATAAAATAGAATCACTATCCTAATTTCAGTATTTCACAATAACTTAAGCAAAGTCTGGCGAGCCCAGTTGTATGACCTACAGCTACAGCAACAAACCGAGGCCACAGATACAAAACAACAACATCAACAATAACAACAAGACAAAAACAACTAAGCTTTTTTCCCACTAAGTGAGGTCAGCTATATGGATCACACTTCTCCACCGTGCTCAATCGAAACTCCTTTCCTCATTTATATTTAAATAAATATAAAATATCTTTTCTTGTAGTTTCTTTCCAATTCTAGGCCACAGATACAAAGAAGATACAAAATTGACAGGATAAAAAGCAGATTGGCAGATAATATATTTACTCAAAAATGAGATGCCTTAGAGGAAGTTGTATGCACAAGCACATAAAATAGATATTCTATATTGATCCATCTCTGCTGTTCGGCTTGAGGCCATGCCACCGAATCACTTCACTTGCAAATTTTTTTGCGTCATGTTTAATATGAAATCTATACCCAATGACTATCATTCACAGATGAAATGCCAGGAAACATTTTCCAACCAGTTAATCCAGACTGTATACAGAATATTACACCTGGTCATCTGGGGGACAAAAACTCCCATTGGTGAATTTCCTACAGCAGCCAAAAGCTTCTGGAGACATCCAAACAAGAAAGTCATCAAGCCAGGAAGCAGCAGGTTTTGCAATGTAACTTGTCTCTGGTACCAAATATGCTTCGGCAATCTGCACAAGACAGAAAGTTGGATAACATTTAAAAATAATCACTTACTGAATAAAGAGAAAGTTCAAGAAAGAAATTAGTTTCAGGTCATAATTCAATTGAAAAGTGGAAGTTCATTAAAATTCGGATGCAATTTACTCAATTACTAGGGTGAGACAAAGATAAAACTGAACTGAATAATAAAGATCATAGTTCACGAAAAGATATTGATATATCTTTTACAACCAAAACTTCAAGATGATCCAGGATGTAAACAAATCTAATGGTTGAAACCAAAACTCACATCTGTTTGAATAAATATGTTCCAGTATAAGGGCAAAACATATACCTGATTCAAAAGTGAATCTGAATCACATTGACTGATGGAACACAATTGATTTGTTTGTCTTGATTCTGAACTGGGAAATCACAAAATATCAACAAGATCAGAACTTTAGTCCAAGGTGTGATACCAAGTTATGAATATTGAATGGCACATAAGACATTCAAATAAATATGATACTTTAGTATGCAATTTCTTGCATTCTCGTAAGATCACAAAGGCAAGTTCAATAAACAACAGGAGTTGATAAATGATAATCCAAAATACATGTAGGGAAATGGTCAAACTTGGAACGTTCAAGGAAGTTTCATTTAAAAACTGTTGCAAGCTGAGTTCTTTAACCAGTGAAGCACCGGCTAGATTAGTACCATACTCAACCCCACCCCCACCCTCACAAAGAGAGAGAGAGAGAGAGAGAGAGATGAATAAAGTGCCTAATTACAGAAAACAAAATATGTGGTTGCAATTTGAATTTTATGGTTTGGAGAAACACAATGGTCCATTCAGAAGCCAGGTTCCTTTTAAAGGTTGGAGAGATGCTACACAAAATATTGAAAGGCAAACAACAAAGAAAAATTAGCTAGTTCTGGAATTTGAAAATTGCAAACACTGACTTATAATAGCGGTATGAAAGCCTTTCACCATCAAAGTTAAAGAAAAACCATCACGAAACAATTGCTATATTTTCTGCACTCCAAAAATCCATTTACAGAGCTGAGGTTATCTCAATAGAAAACATTAAACTCTAAACGACGGACCAAAGAGCTCAATACTAAGGCAATATAGAAGCAATTGCTTTTTACTCATCCCAAAAAGAATTGATGATGCATCATTATTAATTTAAAGCAGATAGAGAGATTTTTTTTTTTTAAAAAAAGAAAGAAAATGAATACCTATAATTATAGTTTTTCACAACAAAATATAGAGGTGGTCCGATTCTGAGATACTCTGAAACATTGTTGAAGTAACCCTGAAATACGAGATGTATATTAAGCAATAGTTCTAATAATGTTTTAAGTAATTTTTCATTTTAAAAGGAACAGTTATGGACCTGAAGATAAGAGTCTCGAGGAAGGACAATTTTCTGTTCAAGACCAGGCTCTATCCTTGTACATAATGCCTTTGAGGATCAAAATAGGAATGAAAAATTAGAACTCTGAAAGCAAAAAAACACATAAGCAGCAAAAAATATGTTCTAAGTAATTGTTCGATATGACATTTCAGAAAGCAAAAAAACAGCAGAAACAAAAGTAATCCCCAACTTACTATGCTTGCCAACACATAAGCAGCAAAGACACATATAACCACCACTTTCACGCCCCAGATACTGAGGATGGGTGCATGAATATCCTTCAGAAAAGAAGACAGTGTGTTACTTAAGGGAATCCAAGACAATTAGCTAAGAAATTGGAAATTTCACCACACAGTAGTAGCAACATGTATATAGAACAAAAACCTTATCCAAAAACCAAATTAGAACTTATTTCATTGAATGAAACCATGTTATCATTAAAAGATGTCCCACATCATGCGCGCCCTATATTTACTTTTCACTCCATTATTCATGATATGGAAATAACAGAGAATTCAGAAGAATATAAAGCAATCAAATCACAAGGAAAAATAAATTACGATATAGGAATTCATGAAGCACATATCCTACCTTCATATATCGAACAAGCAATCCTGGTTTTCTCTCCTTTACACCTGAAACTTAAAAAATTATCATCCAACTTCAAGTATGACATTGAATAGTATTTTAGTCAACTTCAAATTAAATTCTAAAGTGAAGCAGAAATCAGCACACATACCACTGTCAGGCTCAGAAGTTGAGTCAGAGATTCTAACACATGGGAAACAATCAATTCTGTTATTCTCAGCTCTCAAAAAATCAAAAACTATCAAGGCTACAAAAGCAGTAACTTGCAGAAGGAAGTCCAAGAGAACAGCCAATGCTGCAAACAAAGAGCAAGTATGAGTTCCACAAGCACAATCGATGTTTTGTCAGAAAAAATGTTATGAAAGGAAATTGTTAGCAAGGAAGAATCTCACCTGCAAACATTGAAAACACACGGCAGGCTGGCATAGGAATAAAGCTTCCAACTGCAAAAGCCAACACCTCAGAAAGACTGGCTAGAGTAATAGATGGTCCAACTTCAACAAGTGCATTACTAATGCGTCCTTCCAAGGGCAATTCCAATGGTTGTCTTTTTACAGCATGTACAAGTATGCACATGTTGTCAACCCCAACCTGATACAAGAGGAAGGTCATCAGTAAGCTCAAATCTAGAGAAGAAGTTACCAGAAATAAAACAAGGTAAGAAAAAAGTGTTAAAACAATGTTTAGTTTCACATAATTGATGCTTCATAGCTACCATACTAAATCTTTTAAGAATTTCCATTTTCCGGCACAATGTTCATAAAAATATATATTTTTATATATGCTCAAATTAATGGGATGACCATTATGAGTTTACAATCAGCTGGTCTTAATTCTGCCTGGTAAGTGTGTACACAAGTAATACTTGTGCAAGATTGCAAGCGCAGCTTAAATTAAAAGATTATTGTTCACTTGTTTGGCATTTTTCTCCTTTAGTTACTCATACTTCTGTATCAACAATGCCAACTCTCCAGAAGATGAAATCAGAAGTGCAGCACAGATAAACATGGATGTTACTTACTGCTAAAACAAGGAAGGGGATGACTTCCATTATAATAAGTGTCGACTTTACTCCAATTGCACTGAAAAAACCAACAGAACCAAGAACAGAGAGCAAAACGAGCACAACGCCCGAAAGACCAAGCAACACCTAAAAGAACAACCAGTCAAACCATTCAGATGTAAGGAATAAATTGTATCCACGATGAGGCTTAACCATCTCCATATATAATGAAGCTATTTGGCCAGAAAAGAATTAAGTAGATACAGATAAGCACATGTAAAGGGACCATGCAGTGAAAAAATTATTCTCACATCAAAACCCAATTTAGGAAAAAGTAAAAATCATATTGAAAGTGCCACATCACAAACTTAGCAAACTGAGCGTAAATAATTTGACGGTTACCTACAGTAAGATACCTTGGATGAAACATAGTAAGAAGTGAAACGTGGTGTATCCCCCAGTGTCAATGATATATAGGCAAACATCACAAGATAGCTTATCTGAAAAATGATTCAAAAAGATACGTAAAAGAGAGGAAAGGAAAAAATGAAAACTTCCACCTTTTTCTACTTAGGAGATGTAAAGGTTTTGCTAGGGAAACAACAAGGATCTACCAGCTTACCAAGATAGTTATGACATCTGCAGTGCTTTCTCTTTTTAATTCTTCCTCAATAGAGCTCTCTGACGAAAAAGCAAGGGTTAAATTTTTGGATCGCAACAGAGGCAACAGTTCTTCCTGCATGATATTTCCAGTTCAGTTTCCTTTCCACAAGTATGGCTCTATGCCAGTCTCATAAACAAATAAAAGCATGCAATGAGACAGAGAGAGAGTGGGTCTTTCAAGTGTTCTTGATGCTAGGATCAACCTTGTCCAGACCATTTGGTCTGCAAGAATCTTGCTCCATAATGCCAAGTTCCAGAGATAAAGCTTTCATTAATTCATTAACTACCACAGTTCTGTTAACTGCTTTTATATCATATTCTGGTCTTGATCTTCCTTAGCCATATATCAACCAGTGCCATGGCAGATATCTTTCCGATATACATCCATCTTTCTCCTACTCTAGTGGACAATTTGGGCTTTTAATATGCCAAACTCCTATTCCAAGACATTGTCATATTCATATGATAAAGCAGAAAAGATGTCTGAAAAAATGTAAATATTGAGAGTATCCCTTTTCAAGCAAGTTCTTTGGGTAAAAAAATAAATGAAAGGTCATAGAAAATCAATGAGTAAAAGTTTATCACAACAATATTGCTGTCAAAAGACACCAAAAAAACAGGAAAGCAATCAAACCTTTGCTAACTGAACAAAGGCCGCCTCCCAAGCCACTGCCTTCTTAGTATCATTGCTTTCTTTGTCAACCGCATTGTTTACAGGATAGGTCACAACGAATGCAGAAGCCTGTCACAGAAATATGGTAAAAGTGTTTCTATGTCCTTAATCGGTTTTTCAATTATAACAATGGGAGAAAATTTACCTCAGAATAATTGTTCCCGGAGAATCCACCAAGTGCGGTGCTCGGATCAAGTGGGGCTTTAAATGCACTCATACATGAGTCTGCTGAGCTATATTGCTAAAAAACACATCCAGTGGATTGTTACGCACTATTAGTCTCCAAAGAAACAATTTTATATATATAGAGACACACACACATAAAAAAAGAGACTTTTACTCCATTAAGGAAAGTAGACATCAGTAAAAATATAGTTTTCCTATTCATATCAAGAGGGGGGAGGCAGGTAGTTTCAAATAGGTAAGCATGGAAATGAGGTCATTGTTAGATTGGATTAACATAAGAGGTCCACTTTTTTCATTCTGAAACCACAAAGAAAACACTATATCCAAGGAGATGTAGTAACACATTGAAGCCTCTCTCACACAACAAAATGAAAGACACAAAATGGAAGGCTTCATGAGTTGCTACATTATTACCATGGAAACCAAAGAAATGTTACCTGAAAACAATAATCAATATGTCCAACACCACCGAAGTCATCATAATTGGCAGGATCCATTTTGAAATACTACATAATGAGTAAGCCATGTAAGCATAGTAGGTTCAAGGGCATATGGAAGCTGAATTTAACAACTCAATTCAGAAAGATTAACCTATCTGATCCTTTTTAACATATAGACAAAGGTCCACTAGCAATGAGTTGTTAGTGTTTTTTGGAAGGATGATACCTGAAGTACACTTTGAGTGGCACAATCTTGGCCAAGAGGCTTCATGCAAATATCCGTGAAAGATACCATTGAACCAGAATAATTAGCTTGAATTGCATCTATCTATCAAAATGGAGAGCATTTAGTTTCTAAAGGCAAGAGACAGATGACACAGAACTCCAACGGGGATGCATCATACAAAATATTGAATGCTCCCTTGTTATTACAAAGCTCAATCATAAATATAATGTTCACATGAAAAGAAACACACCATAGATAATACCTTCTTTTGGATGTCAAAAAGCAACTTGATATTGTTTTCCGTAATGATACTTGGTGGCTTCCCATGCCCAGTGTCAGGAATTGTTGCTATTATGAGCTGCAAAAGCCACATCAAGTTTATAGTTATCAGCCAGGTTCTCATTTCCAGGAAGGGGGGAGTTTTTTTATGAAAATTGGAGAAGTCCTACAGAGTCCCAAACTGAGATAAAATGGAGAAATATCCAAAGAGAAGTACTCCAAAATGCAAGAGATAAGAGAAAGGAAACAATGCAGAACCTGCTCAATTCTATAAAAGGGGGCTAGGTGGCTGTCAAAGAACTGCTTCTCCTGAGCAGCTCTACTCCCAGGTCCTACCCAAAGCTGAAAAAGCAGGCCATTATGATTCCATTATATTTGAATTAAACAAATCAATAAATAATATTAGAACTTAAGCAATGTTAATCAATTCATTTAATCAAATGATGTATATCATTTTTCAAAGCACTGGCAGTCTGACACCTACTAGTATGTAATGCTTGAGACAATCACATGGATCCAACAACAAAGACATTGTTGAATCTTCTTTCCATCCCCAAGCTATCAAAACGAAAATATTAATGGAGCCAAGTAAACTCCAAAAACAATGACAAATCTTCTTTTCATCCAAATCTAAGCCACTGACTTTTAACCCCCATTACCAAAGGGAAATAACATAATGAAACAGCACAGTATACAGTTCTTATGATTTTTTTTATCTAGAAAAGCATATAGACAATTCATATTATTAGCAATTGTGCTTAAACAGAGCTAAAAAGACAAAAGGGCAAGCAAATCAAGACAGATATATGAATAACCCTGAGCATTGGCTGCATTGTTCAATTGGTTCTGATCTAATGTAATATCTGAAACTGTCGTGTATATTTGCAAACAACGTACAAATCAAACTAATAGGAACATAATCAAGTACATTGACAGCAATGATTGCACAAATTTAAGTAGATAGATAGATAGATAGATATAGAGATAGAGAGAGAGATCTTCATTAAGCATACCTTCTCTGGCCTTGTCTCCACTTGAAAACGAATCAAGCCTAAGCAAAGTACAAGAACAATAGCCAATGAAGAACACAAGACGAGAATTGGATTTCTAGCAACCCATGTTCCATATTTCCTGGAATACAATTGCAATCGACTGCATCAACAATCACTCTTTGAAATACCATACTAGTAAAATCTTGGTTAATACTGAAATTGTGAATATAAGCAATAACCTGTAAAATTTTGCCATATATCCTTGCACAATAGAAAGTTGGACACCATTTGTAATTTGAGGGACACCCTCAAGCATCTGGTAATACACAGGTGCACATGCAAAAGTTACTTTCGTTATGGGAGTATACTTTTAGGAAAATAAGTTGAATAAGTAATGATTGCAGAAGATGATGAAGTACTATGAAAATATAAACATGAAATCATGGAGAAATCAACAATGGGAGAAATTTACCCAGATACAACGGGGTGTAAAAAGCAGACAGATCAGTTTCCAACCTCAGTTTTTTGGTTGGACATTTATGTGGTTATGTGACAGGAAACAGATGAGAAAACAAATGTTGCTTCTTGTAAAAGTGAAGTGCTGAGAAATTATAAGAAAATTGTAAGATCTCCAGCAAGGGTCATTGGCTATAAGACAGGATTTCCATTTTTCTTTATCAAGTAACTCAATCATATGTTGCACAACACTCTCAAGTTAGAGGAAAAAAAAAAAGAAGACAGATTGTTAAAAGGTAAAGCACCATGAAAACAAAGGAATCAATTAGCAAACAGAGGATTCATGTAATGTTGGTACATACCTGCATGGGAACATTCTGATCTTTTTGACTGTTGACATGACGAACAATACCAATGTTGGTAACATTAACCAGTGGTTTAGTTCTGGAAGCAGGAGCTCCTTTTTTTCTATGCGAAAAACCCCAACCAAGAAACACTGAGACCACTACCATGTACAATATTGCCATAGCAACTTCAATGCACTTTGCCTGCATTTCATGTGAGTTCTCTGTATTAGCGGTCCATAGCAAGAATAAGAACAGAGCTTGATTCAACACTTCAATGAGAATTTGCAATAATAAATCACTTAAACATGGTCTAAAAGTAGTAAATCCCATAAAGATACATAAAGTGACCGGTAAATTCCATCCTCTCTCACCTTGATAGACCCAATTCTCACCGAACAGGAAGCTTTTCTACGAAGACCAGGAGAACGTGAAGCAGAGCAGACAGGAGATGCAGGACAATCACCGCAGGAACAGCCTAGTGAAGTGTCACTACATGAAAAGGTGGACACATTCATAGGTTTCATTCCAGATGAATCAGGAGCAGTAGAACGAAAGTTAATTGCATATGGCGATCCCGGCACGCCAAGCCCTGCTCGCTGACCAATAAATGCATACCACTCTGCCAAATGGACTTTAGTAAGCGCCAAAAAGGTTTAGATAAAATCCCAAAAGCAGATGACTGTCTAAAGGTACCCAGTAATTCAAATGGATATTCTCGTGTTTTAAACAAATCATAAATTCGGTTAAACACATTCCATCTCCATGAAATGTTCAACCATTTTCTTTAGACCGTGAACGCAAATAACATAAGAATATGACGTGTACACGCATACATACAATCTGCTTGTCGACATGTGCAAGAGAAAGAAGTTCACCTCTAAAATTGTTAGCACCAGCACCTATGAAATCTAAAGCCCGCGTATTCATGGAACCGAACTTAACTTCCTTGCAGGATTCAAACAATCCCTCCCCAAAATCGTCAGTAATAAAGAAATCAATCCCACCCACAGTCAAATTGTTTCCAATCTGAAAAGCATGAAGAAAACAAAAGAAATGGTGAAATTTCTCATATTCTTATGCTAGGTGCTCGTGCAAAACTGGCAGCCGACATGACAACCAATAACAGATACTTGTCAACTTGAAGCACATTCTATTCGATGGTATAAATCAGGTTTGCACCTTCAAAACTTGGTCATAAATAAGTCGAAAGGCACCTATAGCTGAAATTAATGTACTCACCTTAGCAACAGAAGTCACATTGATAAACTGACTTTGATTTGGAGAGCATGAAAGTTCGCAGAATAAATTCAAAAAATTTCTCAAGCATGCAGGACAGCCTACTAGAAAAGGGATTGCCTGCAAGAAAATTGTTAAGAAGAAACAAATGATTCACTTTGTGGTTTCAGGAAAATATGCAATCAATGTGAGCTGGCATTGGGTAAAACTTGAGTTAAACACCAAAGTAATTGTTAACAGCCACAAACTCCACCATTAACAAGTAAACACATGACCAAAAGACAATTTATAGTAAAAACGCAAGAGAAGAAAAAATCATAAACCATGTATTAAAAAGTAACACCAGGTAAAAGACATCTTACTTGCTGAACTTGAGCCCTTAAAGTCTGAAATTGAGCCTCTGTACAACATACATTTCCTGTAATCGTTGGACACAAACTTTGAATCTTTGAGGAGAATACATCATCGGGCTGGCAGGACAAGAACAGAACAAATTTCAAAAGATAAATACAACTCCAAAAGAATTACATATTAACGTTACTGAAGTAGGGGAAAAAAAGACAATGCAATATTAAGAACTAATGAATTAGAGAATAGGATATGAGGATTAAGGTGGGAAAGAAAGCATGCGAGAATACATTACAAATAGATTAGTCAAAGAACATTTAATGTTGAAAAAAAGAAGGGGCTATACAGCACAAAATAATTCCAGCCTCTACACATTTCCATTTGAATGTACCTTCACAGATGGGGAACGGAAAGGACAGTTGAGCACTTTCCCATCACTGCGCGCTCCACAAATATCATACATAGCACAATATTCTTCAGAATGTCTTTCCCTAGTCACCATGAAGAATTATAGTAACGTATTAAGGTGTAGATAAAAATGATATAAATGCTAGAATTGATAATCTTTATCAGCAATGGAATTGAGACAAGCAAGAAAAGTTCGGTGATTCAGCTGTTATTTAATCTGGTTAACTTAAATTTTCAGATACATGACAAAAAAAATGATGAAGACAACCAAAAATGTCATTGCTGTTGACAGCTATGGAACAAGTTTTCACAGAATTCCATATTGATCAACACTAATTCACTCCTGTTCTCATGGTTCAGATAAAATTTAGTGGCATATAACAGTCGTAAAACAATGCCAGCCAGCAGTAAGCATATTCACGAGTCATGAGAAACCATAGGAAAAGAAAATGTGGAAAATAGCAATCAAATGGCAAACAAAAACTACATATCTAATAAGCGAAGATGTATAGTGTAGAGAACCATCAAGCTCTAAACATATTTATAACTCTATTTACCCCTTTTGAGTTTTAAAAAAGCAATGAAATTTCAGTTTAATCCGGTGCTTAACATTAGCAGATAAAGACAAAAATAAGTTACCCAGTCGTAGCATTGGAAGTCAAAAGAAACCTTTGGTCAGACCTTTCTGCATCTGCAATAAATACCATTAATAATACCTGCAAACAAATTTTTGACAGCTAAAGATTAACAGGATAGTATTGCAGAAGACAATAGCAAATCAAATAGAAACCATTTTTGTTTAGAAGCTCCAAATGGAATACTACCAGCCCGAGTAAGTGCAACGCTGTTAAACATTTTCTGCTTGAAATTCTAGGAGGGACGGTGAGTGGTTCTCTATCAGGATTGAAATTGTTTGAAGGGCTGTGTTTGTTATTGTATTCCATACAGCCCAGAAATCCAATTCAAAAAAAAGAAAAAAGAAAAAAGAAAGCAACTTTGCGGATGGGCTCTTACAACATTTGCAACGGGGCAGGGGAGGTGTAAGAATTAAATAAGATCTCAATGCGTTGACAAATAAAAAGAAAAGCAGGGAAAAGGTCAAAAGCAGAGCAAGAAGAGTTTCCCATTTTGTTTAGCATATAAAAAAAATGAATGCAGCGGAAGTGAAAGTCAATCGACAATATACAAAGTTGTTATATAAGTAGAAAGAGTAGTAAAGAAGTAATAAAAATTGAGTCTTGAACAAAGTGAAATGAGTTGGTGCAAGCATGGAGTGATGGCTAAAAGTGTTACCAGTAGAAGAAATAGAGAACGCAGCAGCAGGACAGCCATCCTTGCAGTTGAATCAATGCACCTCGGCGGCAGGCGGCAGGCAAATCAAAAACTGAAACTGGTACTAGCTTTAACAATGTCACTCAGAACAGAACTGAACTGGGGTATATCAATATATGAATGAATGCAAAGGAAGAGAGTGAAGAGTGAGAATTAAAAAGGAAAAAAACAAGAAAGCTGTGTTGGGTTTAGATATATAGAAGAAGATATGTGTTGGGTTTAGTACAAATCTACATGAAACTGGAAACTGGAAATTGGAAACTGGAAAAGAGCATGATGATGAGTGTCCAGCGAGTGTGCGATAGATACTCCACTTCCATTTGAGAGTTTTTTTTAGAGTTTTGACCGACTGGAAGCTGGGAGTTGTAGAGGGTAGTTTTACTAAAATGACCTTGCTTTCGGTTCTTTATTGATTGGAATGATGGCATTTGTCCACCCGCCGCATGGAAAGCCGTATCATATATTCATATTCCTACCAACAATGATGATGATGAATTTGATTATTATTACTTCTTTTTGTTTCTCTAGTCTGTTTGTGCAACTGGAGAGAGAGAGAGAGAGTAGTAGTAAATAATGGCAGTAATTTTTGGAGTGAGTGAATGTGAATCTTCTTTTAATTTAATAATTAAAAAAAAAAAGGTTTTTAATGCTCCATTAATGAGTTAATTTGGAAGAATAGAAACCCCACCCCCACTGGCACTTGTGTTTTATAATTCTGCGGCTCCATGATAGAAATAGAGAGATGGTTGACCGCAGTTCCACTCCACTGAGAGTCAGTCACTGACAATAAAGATGTGTTCTGTTTGGAGGGTAATTGAAGTGAAGTCTCGTACTCAACAAATTCACCCGTATCCGACTCCTAACTCCTAACGACCTAAGCATATGCACATCAACATCGTCTTGCCTACTTTTATTCTGCAACTTTTGTCAATTTCAAATTTTCCCGATTGGTCAGCCGTCAGCACCGAGATACACTGAATCATACGCCTAAATCTACATTTACATCTACATTTACATATACATAGAGAGGTTTGTTAATACACTACTGACTACACTACAGTCTACAGGCATGGATGTTTATGTCAATTGAAGAAGAAAACCAAGTTAATTATATAATTCTAATTCTAACTTTTTGTTTGTTGAGGAGGGTTTATTTTTTTTAGTCTAATTCAAGACTGGTATATCCTCAGATCGAATTGATAAGAATTTTAGTCCAAAATGAATCATAACTTTGAGACTCACATTTATCAACTACCTTTAATTACTTTTATTTTCTTCAATTGGTTGTTTTGAAATTTGATATACTTAAATACGTATATGATGTAATTGAATATAAATAAAAATATGTATAATATTAAAATACAACTACCAAATATACTAACATATAGAATAAAGGTTATTATTTTCATTGAAAAATACTAAAATATATATCAGTGGAAGTAGAGTGGGTTTTTTAATGCTCATAATCTTATTCTGTTATGGTAAGGTACCTAACTAATCGAAAAAAACCATAACAAATATTCCTACGAGTAACCAAGTGGGATTTGATTTCGTGATTCACGCCGCTGATAAGTGGGATTCTCGGTTTTCATCCACACCAATATTCATTTTGTTTGTTCACACTTTTAATTAAACAAAAAAAAAAAAATAAGTTGATTCGATGATGACTGAAAATACTATAAAATTGTGAATCTGCATATGATCGAAAAGAGATATGGTTGTTTTTTTTTTAAATTTGTTACTGTGATTTGGCTGTTTATGGAATATTCCAATTTGACCAGTAAAGCTCACTTAAAATTGGATAAGCTATACGTCCATATAAATTGGGAAAATGATACTGGTATGGAAACTAATATTCACCCAAATACAAAACATTAAAGGTGGCCGCGCAAATCAATGTATGAATTGTCTTAGGTAAAATGTACTTATGTAGCTGTACAAGTTAGTTCGTTTAAGCAATTGGACGGACTATCATACTTTAAAAAAAAAAAAAAAAAATTGCTCTTGTTATCGGACGGAGTGGTTGGTTTGGAAAGAAATGATGATATATTGATATGCTAAGATGGATGTATTGGTTGTTATTCCTTGGTTTGAATGATGAATCAGCTTATAATTATAAAATGGTGGTGAGGTGGGCGATGATGAGATTGGGAAGATACTTTAGTATAGTAACTATAGTTGTTTGGAAGTGGGAATAATGATGTGTGATAGGGCAATGGTTAGTAGTAAGACTTAAAAAAGAGAGTGATTTGGAGTTTTTTTCTTTTATCTTCTAAGAAATAATACTCCCTTTGTTTCTAAATATTTGTCGTTAATAATTTTGCACATTTATTAAGAATTATTTTAAAGTGACTGAAACATTTTAATTACTATAAAAAAAATTTCTATTAAAACTTGTATAATCAAATTTTCATGATTTCTTTTCCTTTTCTCACCTACTAATACCGCCTTCCCACTGATAGAGTAATGCATAGTTCTTTCTAGTTTTTACGGAGAATTGAAAGAATTAATAACATCGTGAAATATAATCCATTAATTAGATGTTTAGGTAACTAATAAAAAAGTAAATATATTTAGGTAAAAATAAAAATATAATTAAAACGTTATCAAACTTGTAACAAAATTTTACATGACATATATTTAGAAGAGTAATGATAGGAGAGTGAAAATCCAAAGTGACTTACGTGGCAGTTATAAAAATACAAACTAATACCCTAACTAAATGATGAGTAAACCCTGTAATGGATTGATTTGTCTTTTTATACATGCCTAGTTATTCACTTTGACTTTTCACTCCCCCAATCATTACTCTATTTAGAAATAGAGGGAGGGATTAATCTATTCTAAAATTGGGACCCTCCCCAACTTTCCAAATCTCAGTTTAAACTTTATTGGTACAATCCAACATAAAATAAAACATATAAAGTGAAAAATACTAACAAAGACTAGAGAATTCATAATTGGAAGTTATGATGAGGCTTTGTTGTATATCCATATTTGTGGTGCACCACAACAATAAGAACAATCTATCACGCTACGCTAAAAGCCAAAAGGGAGGGAGCATATGTCAAAGTATGAAGTATGAACCAACCTCCTCCATGCCTCCATGTCCATGTGTTGACTCGATAGAAGAATGCTTGTTAGATGCTTTCTCATTACAAATCAAAAGTGGTAAGGCAGATGTGCATTATTATACAAATGAGATTGGATTCGGGATTTTCTGTTCGAAATTTTTTCACTTTTATTATGTTTTTAATTAAAATTATGTTGTAGATTTTAGTTATCTCTTAGTTAGTGTGTAATAATTGTAAAGTAATTTTAGTGATATTTATGCATTTCGTCTATAATTTTAATTAAACTACGTGGTTTTGAACATTAAACAAAATAAAACAGAATAAATATCACGATATACATCTTCTCACATGGAACCAAAATTCGGTTGGACCCAACCTAGTTCTTTTATATTCATTATAACATTCACATTCTTCCACAATTATTTGATCACTTAAACTGCTCAATCCTATGCCAATGTCCAAATTCTTCATTATGGTTTTGCACTCAGTTACATTTAGAGGGCTGCAAGTATGAGACTGCCTGCATTAATTGTGTAATAACTGTCCATCGATGTAATATTGCCCTGCATTTGGTTGTGTATAAACTGAAACTAAAAGTAGATCAAAGCCAACAAGTACTGATCAAGAAATTTGAGTTGGGGGGGGGAGCCGGATGAATGAATGATAAAATGATGTTAATGATGATTTGATGCATTGAATATAAATCATTTGAAAGAAACAGAGCAGCCAGAAATAGGGCAACCTTTTAATTTTAGCGGCTTCCAGGGGCATGATACATCCCAGTGCAGTCTCGATGGAGAAATAGAAATTAATGGGAACAATTAATTTGACCCTCACAACTCACAACTTTTCATCTTCTTTCTCTCCCTTAATGTAGCATATATGGATATGGGCTTTATTATTATTTGTTGGTTAAAAAACTGAAGTTAACATGGATGTCACTGATCAGTTTCTATTTTCAAAGTCATGGATACCCATGCAGGATGCAGCTAGCTAATCATAATTCATGAGCAGACTAATTAGTAGTATTACATATTGTGGGATTGTTAATTTGAAGATGGCACAGGCACGCCAGTTTCGCATGTATCCGCAATGATTGAAGATGGACCTCTCCTCCTCACTTGGGGATTTCAACCATTATTAATTATATATGCACTGTGCTCCTCCTCTTAAATTCTTAATCTAATTACAACTACTGCTAGTGCTAGTCTGCTGCTACTGCTTTGCCTTTGCACTTTGCATGCTGGCTGCTGCTCTTAATAATTCCATTTTAACCAATTAAAACATTTTTCTTTTCTTTTTCAAATTTCGGCAGCGTGCTGTGCTAGTAGAATCCTCTCCTCCAGGCTGCAGTTTCAATGGATTGTCCGTCAAAACCCCGCAGGCTTCCTGGGCTTAGCCATTATTATTATTATTAAATTAGAAAAAAAATGATCGAGCAGAGTACTACATGCTGGGGATCCTCTATCTATCAATCATGATCGTGTACCAACCGTAAGTGTTAAGTAAAATCAAAGCCTTAGTCAAAATTTTCCGCATGCATGCCGCTTCACATACTTTTCTCAACTTTTGGGCAGTAGGAAGTTTATAGGAAATCAATGGCAAATCTTGATTTATACAAGTGTTTCTCATTGGGCAAGCATTCTGGGAGGAAGTTGATAGATTTCTTTATTATTTCTCATTTCCCAAATTATATAAGATATTACAAGGAAAAAGGTATTGATGATGATGATGTCAACTCTACTTTGAAATGGATATTTAAGCATTTGACTAGAAAGTGGCCACACTTTCACCAAACAAATTCCAACAAATGAGTAGATGCACACAGGCACAGCTGTCTTATTATATGCTAGCTAGCCAGGAAAAAAACTAGCTTGTACAATTTGAACGTGAACATGTGACGAGCCGGTATTTTCTGTCCAAAATTTTGTCAATATCAGTTTTAATTAAAATTATTTGGTATCAGTTTTAATTAAAATTATTTGGTAGAGTTCAATAATATATTGGTTAGAGTCTAATAATTGTAAAATAATTTTAGTAATATTTATG
The DNA here is from genome assembly GCA_016586305.1 of Ophiorrhiza pumila. Taxonomy (NCBI): domain Eukaryota; kingdom Viridiplantae; phylum Streptophyta; class Magnoliopsida; order Gentianales; family Rubiaceae; genus Ophiorrhiza; species Ophiorrhiza pumila. Next base: position 460,376 of record BLIW01000010.1, on the reverse strand, counting down.
CATTTAGTCCTTAATTTTAATGAAATTACGTCGTTTTGAACGTTAGACAGAATAAGACATGATAAATATTGGACACACAGAGTATATGATTTGTTAACATAGAGTTAAAACTTTAGTGTTGGGTAGGTACTATGATCAATTCCTAGAGACGGGAGAAGCAGAAGAATTATGTTTCAACTTTGAAATTAGAACTAATTAAATCTTATACTATTCATCCTTAATGAATTTCTACTCTTACAACTTGTACTTAATTGGTTACATACAGACAGCACGATTGATAGAATCCCAAAACTAATTAAATCTACAAAAAAATAATGCTGCTGAGTTTTATGATCAATCAGCTTTTTATGAATTTTATGATCAATCAACTTTAACTTACAATAGACCTTTTTTTTTTTGGGGGGTTTGGGGCATTTTGTTAATAAGACCTAGTGGGGGGCAACTTTTGATGCGGTCGAGCCCCGATTGCACTACCACTAGCATACTTGGTGTTGGTGGTCTGATGTTTGTGGTGCGGATGATTTCCCGGCTTCTTGTGTTGCTCTTTGGGCTTCGTCTTAAGGGTACTGATGTCTTGAAGGGTGGCAAGAACTTGCTCCATAGATGGCCTCTTCTTAGGATCGGGTTCCAAACAGGTCAATATAAGTTGAGCAATTTGAAATGCAGCTCTGGACGGGTATTGTCCTTGCAATTGAGGGTCCATTACTTTCCTTAACTTTCTCTTGTCGGGTAAAAGGGGTTTGGCCCAATCAACAAGGTTGTGCTCCCCAGTGGGGCGGTTGAGATCCAGTACGCGAAGGCCCGAGATTATTTCTAGTAAGACCACCCCAAACCCGTAGACGTCACTTTTCACATATAGATGACCTGAAGATGATGAAAAACGTAACAAGAGAGAGAGAGAGAGAGAGAGAGAATGAATCAATTAATGTTGTGTTGTTCAGTCATCAGACTCATCACTCATCAGTGTGGAGACTGGAAAGAAGAGCGGTCCAAAAATGGTGGAAAAATGAAGAGGAGGGCGTTTTTGATTAAATTTCAAAGCGTGGAGTTGGACCCAAATTCCTCTTCTTCTTTTTAATATTAATTAAATGGAAATGAATAATAGTCAAAAGAGTGCGTAAATAGATACATAGAATGTTCTAAAGAAATACAATATCTATATCAAAAGTGGGAAGAGGTCAATATGTACTCGTATGCCTATTTGTTATTATTATTATATATATAATTAGTATGTGTCTTAATTGTTCGTTTAAAACACGCAACACAAGTTACACAACACATACCTTTTGAATTAGTCTTTCTTGCTGTTTAATTATAAATGCTAGCTTTAAATACAAGTAAAAATTAATGGTCAAGACCGGATGCATAATCTATAAGTCCAAGTTAAAATTTAGAGTGTGCCTGGGTTGATGATAATGATAATATTGAGAAATGATAATGATGATAACTTCATTCCCTCAAAATTCCCTCAAAATAGAGAGGTATGAGGAATTCTTCAATATTGGTATATAAAAATAATTTTTAAAAAATAATTTTTATATTTTATTTCTTTTTCTTACACCCTCTAACCAGGCAAACCCTTAAGCTTTATTTATTTTAATTAATGATGGGATTGATATATGGAAAAAGATATAATTAGAATAAAAAAGGTTAATTAATTACCAGTAGCCATGTACTCAGGAGCTGCATAACCATAAGTACCAACAACTTGAGTAGTAACATGGGAATCCCCGTTTATAGGTCCTAATTTGGCAAGTCCGAAATCAGAAAGCTTGGCATTGAAATCCTAGGAAAAGAAAGAACAAATATCAATTGGATTGGATGAATGAGTATTAATAATAATAATAAAGCAATTAAGTTGATATATTTAAAAATAAAAAATAAAAGTGATGGAGTGGGGTACCGCATCCAACAAGATGTTAGAGGCCTTAAAGTCTCGATAGATGACTTGCTTCTCAGTAGTGTGCAAGAAGGCGAGTCCAGATGCTGCGTCTATTGCTATCTTAAGCCGTGTTTCCCAGGCCAGTGTTTCGGCACCTTCTGCAAAATCATTTAATGAATATAACATTCAAAACAACAAATAAATAAAAATAAATAGAAAAGGAGGAGGACTTACTCCTGAAAAGGTGGCTCTCTAAGCTTCCTCTCAGCATGTACTCGTAAACAAGAAGGAATTCCTTATCCTCCCAACAGTAACCCACTAACTTTACCAGATTCGGATGGCAAAATTTTCCTAAAAACTTCACCTCTGCCTGCACATTACATGCACATATGCTTCATTCATTATGTATCCACAAATAATCATATGATCCCTTTTCACACGCAAATTTAATTTGTCAACCAACGCCATGCTATTATATTGACTAACTAATTTCCTGTTGCCCCACAAAACAAATCCTTCAATTTTCATCATCAAATTAAACCAGCAATTTTATATATATATATATATATATATATATGAGGCAAACTCGAGATATTTTTTTGAGAATAATATATAAACGAGTTAGTCTCTTATAAAACAGATTCATATATATACAATTACAACTTAATTGCGATTTCAATAATTATAATGATCATTAACTGTTCGTTGCATTTCATATATGAACCCGTTTCACGCGAGGTTTTGTGTATATAAATACATGCACGTATAGTTGCTAGTGTGTAAACAAGTGTGTACATAGATGGAAGGAGTCAAGTGTCAACCACATTATCTGTCTTTTTAAATATTATTATTAGTTTCAAGTTAATTTATGAGCGAAATAAGTCAACTACCTTGTGCTTCTACGATCCATCCATCGACGTGTTTCAGAACCATAAAAGTCATTCTAAGTATTATATTTGTCAATGTTTGGCAAGGAAAGGCACAAAACAATTATTAAAAATATATATATATTTACACCATTTCTTTGAAATTCTTCAACAGCTTTGAATTTTCTCATATTATATAAGATAACGGATTGGGATGCACAAAATTACGCAAAAGGTAATCAATCAATACTGTTCATACCATTTGCTAATAAATTAATTTGTAATTACCACCAAATTAAATCTAACTGGACACTGGATAGGAGAAACCTTTACAAAATTATGACAAAATCAATACATTTCATATATATATATATATATATATATATATGTACACTAACAAGTACTACAAGAGTTAAAAGGATTTTTATGAAAAATAAACGTATCAATTATTTATATTAATTAGTACTTGTAAATTCTCAATTCGAATTAATTCAAAATAAGATAAATTAGGCAATCATTAGTATTAATGCTCACTAATTGGTTTGCTGGATCAATTAATTATTTAGTAGTTGAAAAGAAAAATAAAATTACCTGCCATTCGTTAAGGCCTTGCTCGCTGTCTGGATTGGACTTCTTAACAGCAACCGGAATTCCAACTCCAACCTTGGACGGCGCAAGAGTTTTCTCGTCCACCCAACCTTTAAATACCCTCCCGAATCCTCCTTCTCCCAACACCGTATCGGGCCGGAAATTTCTTGTTGCACTCCTCAGTTCAGCAAACGCGAACATTTTCAAGTTTGGAGTTGTCAAAATTTGCCCATTATTACTACTGCTGCTACTACTTGGAGGAGCTGGATGAGGATGAGGCACCACCACTTCCGACTCACCATGCTCATCACCAGCTGCAGCAGTTGGCGATTTTGATGAAGGATATTTATGATCACCAACACTATCTATGATCCGGTTCTTGTAAATTGGTTTAAAATCCTTATTATCTGCCCCCAAAATGAATCGATCAGTGAGTCAGTGAGTCTTTGATGTATACACAAGTTATTACTATAAATAAAACTGAAAGGGTAAAAAAAAGAAAAGAAGAAAGAACATGGAATTAACCTGCAGGACTGGCAGGTTTGGGAGCGCTGGGAAGACTCTCTACAGGTTTTGGCCAGCAGTTTCCCATCTTGATTAAATGAAATTAAAAAATCTCTTGCGAGATGGGCCTCCTTCCCAGTTGTTGTTGATATATATATGATTCAATATATACAATTCTGCTGCTGAGAAGTTTTGGTTTAATTTAGATAGCGGGGCGATGGCGATTATTATGGTAGCTGCAGGAAGGATTGAAGAAGAAACAAGGAAGGAGGAAAGTGTCGAGCAGGGCCCCCGGAGGAAGCTTGATTAGAGAAACACGTACATAGTACATACGCTACGCTCTATTTATTTATTTATACGGCACGAAAAGGTCAAAACAGGTTTCTTGGACTTGTTCTTGAACCCGGTTTAGATATTTATTTTTACACAAAAAAAGAAGAAAACTTTTGTCCCTCCCTCGAGTGTTTTTATTGTTTATTCTCATTTTTGGTAACAAAAGATTTGTACTATAATTGTGATGAGTTCCTGATCCTCGACACTTTTGTTTTCTTCCCATTTTTCAACTTTCAACTAAGCTGTCGGAACGTAGAATTTATGGACTGGTTATGCATGCATCTGCACCCTCCTCAGTCCTCACGCTCAGGGCCCAGTGTTTTCCCATCAAACTTAGACTTAAGAGTCGTGATAAACATTGATTGCCCATTCCGACCACTGATGATTTACTCTTCTGGGAATTACACCGATTTAACTGATGATCTCCTTTGCAATTTAAGTTGAAATGGTGAGCCTGATCAATGTTATTGTTGATAAGCAACAACAATAAGTATAAGAGCACCATCATCGATGGGGGAAAAACCAGTATGTATAATCTTGAGTTTGGATGACTGTGTCTTAAATTAATTTACTCGTAAACTTGACTCATTCTTCAGGTATTTTATACTCTTTTTATGTTTTCAACAATAAAGGGAATGAATTAAAAAGGAATCCAAAATGAGAGGAAGGGTGACAATAATTCAATTCACAGATTCATATACTCGTGCTTCTTATTAGCTTCTTGGCTTCTTTGGGGTCTTCTCTTCTCTCATAATATCATCAATAAGCTAACTAAGGAAGGGCCTACACGGTGGTCGGTGGTGGGGGTGGGGGTTGTGGTACTTAGTATATTTAAGCGCTTCCAATTTTTCTAAACTTTAAATGTGAAAGACAGCTTTCAGTCTTCTTTTCATTTTATTGGTAGGGTAGGGGCAGGCAGTTTGGCATTTTGGCAGTTCTAATTTTAATTTTTAATTACGACGGTAAGAAAGTGATAAACTTTCAATTTTATTTTCTTTGATAATATTCACTATAAATATTAAAAAAGAGTCAAAATCAAAAGATTTTAAATTTTGACATTTTTTTGTTAAAATAAGTTTGTTATAACGTATAAAATTTTACTACTTTTGACACCGTTAATTAGAATGAATGTTCACAAAATAGGTGTGTGTACAAATATTAGAGGAAAAGCCAATTAGAACGCTTTTTGACTTTTCCATTTTAACCAAAATACGTGTGTTATAACCCATGAAAAATGAAGGTTTTGTAAAAATTTTAGTTTTCACTTTTTCGTTTACAATATTCTATAGAATGCAGGTTCATAATCGAGATGGGTATAAAAGACATCCCAAAAAATGTCAAAATCAACAAATTTTTAGATTTTGCAATTTTTGGAAAAATACATTTGTTATAACCTATAAAATTTCACTTTTTTTGACAATGTTCATTAGAACACATGTTCACAAAATCGGCGTGTGTAAAAAAAGTAGGAAAAAAGCCAAAATCAAAACGTTTTTTGGCTTTGCCATTTTTGACCAAAATATGTGTGTTATAACCCATGAAAAATCGAGGTTACGTGAAAATTATAGTTTTCATTTTTTTTACAATATTATCTAGAATGCAAGTTCATAATTGAGGTGGGTGCAAAAAACGGTGCAAAAAAATCAAAATCAACGAATTTTTAGATTATGCAATTTTTGACTAAAATACGTGTATTATAACCCATCAAAAATGAAAATTTGGTGAAAAATCTAAATTTCACTTTTTTTGACACTGTTCATTAGAATGCATGTTCAAAAAATAGGTGTGTGTAAAAAACAGTAGGAAAAAAGTCCAAAACAAAACGTTTTTTAACTTTGCAATTTTTGACCAAAACACGCGTTTTTGAATTTTCACACTTTTGCCATTTTTTCGTTAAAAAACGTGTGTTATAACTCATGAAAAAAAATCGAGGTTTTGAGAAGCATTTAATTTTCACTTTTTTTACAACATTCACTAGAATGCATGTTCATAATTAGGATGGTGCAAAAAACAGCACAAAAAATGCTCACGGCTAACGCGTTTTTGAATTTTCACATTTTTGCCATTTTTTCGTCAAAAAACGTGGGTTATAACTCATGAAAAAAATCGAGGTTTAGTGAAGCATTTAATTTTCACTTTTTTTACAACATTCACTAGAATGCATGTTCACAATTAGGATGGGTGCAAAAAACAGCACAAAAAATGCTCACGGCTAACGCGTTTTTGAATTTTCACATTTTTGCCATTTTTTCTTCAAAAAACGTGTGTTAAAACTCATGAAAAAAATCGAGGTTTTGTGAAGCATTTAATTTTCGCTTTTTTTGCAACATTCACTAAAATGCATGTTCATAATTAGGATGGTTGCAAAAAACAGCACAAAAAATGCTCGCGGCTAACGCGTTTTTGAATTTTCACATTTTTGCCATTTTTTCGTCAAAAAACGTGTGTTATAACTCATGAAAAAAAATCGAGGTTTTGTGAAGCATTTAATTTTCACTTTTTTTACAACATTCACTAGAATGCATGTTCATAATTAGGATGGGTGCAAAAAACAGCACAAAAAATGCTCATGGCTAACGCGTTTTTGAATTTTCACATTTTTTTCATTTTTTTGTCAAAAAACGTGTGTTATAACTCATGAAAAAAAATCGAGGTTTTGTGAAGCATTTAATTTTCGCTTTTTTTACAACATTCATTAGAATGCATGTTCATAATTAGGATGGGTTTAAAAAACAGCACAAAAAATGCTCCTGGATAACGCGTTTTTGAATTTTCACATTTTTTCCATTTTTTCGTCAAAAAACGTGTGTTATAACTCATGAAAAAAAAATCGAGGTTTTGTGAAGCATTTAATTTTCACTTTTTTTACAACATTCACAAGAATGCATGTTCATAATTAGGATGGGTGCAAAAAACAGCACAAAAAATGCTCAGGGTTAACGCGTTTTGGAATTTTCACATTTTTGCCATTTTTTCGTCAAAAAACGTGTGTTATAACTCATGAAAAAAAATCGAGGTTTTGTGAAGCATTTAATTTTCACTTTTTTTACAACATTCACTAGAATGCATGTTCATAATTAGGATGGGTGCAAAAAACAGCACAAAAAATGCTCACGACCAACGCGTTTTTGAATTTTCACATTTTTGCCATTTTTTCGTCAAAAAACGTGTGTTATAACTCATGGAAAAAAATCGAGGTTTTGTGAAGCATTTAATTTTCACTTTTTTTACAACATTCACTAGAATGCATGTTCATAATTAGGATGGGTTTAAAAAACAGCACAAAAAATGGTCACGGCTAACGCGTTTTTGAATTTTCACATTTTTGACATTTTTTCGTCAAAAAACGTGTGTTATAACTCATTAAAAAAAATCGAGGTTTTGTGAAGCGTTTAATTTTCACTTTTTTTACAACATTCACCAAAATGCATGTTCATAATTATGATGGGTGCAAAAAACAGCACAAAAAATGCTCACGGCTAACGCGTTTTTGAATTTTCACATTTTTGCCATTTTTTCGTAAAAAAACGTGAGTTATAACTCATGAAAAAAAATCGAGGTTTTGTGAAGCGTTTAATATTCACTTTTTTTACAACATTCACTAGAATGCATGTTCATAATTAGGTTGGGTGCAAAAAACAGCACAAAAAATGCTCACGGCTAACGCGTTTTTGAATTTTCACATTTTTGACATTTTTTCGTCAAAAAACGTGTGTTATTAACTCATGAAAAAAAATCGAGGTTTTGTGAAGCATTTAATTTTCACTTTTTTTACAACATTCACTAGAATGCATGTTCATAATGCGGATGGGGGCAAAAAACAGCACAAAAAATGCTCACGGCTAACGCGTTTTTGAATTTTCACATTTTTGCCATTTTTTCGTAAAAAAACGTGTGTTATAACTCATGAAAAAAAATCGAGGTTTTGTGAAGCGTTTAATTTTCACTTTTTTTACAACATTCACTAGAATGCAAGTTCATAATTAGGATGGGTGCAAAAAACAACACAAAAAATGCTCACGGCTAACGTGTTTTTGAATTTTCACATTTTTGCCATTTTTTCGTCAAAAAACGTGTGTTATAACTCATGAAAAAAAATCGAGGATTTGTGAAGCGTTTAATTTTCACTTTTTTTACAACATTCACTAGAATGCAAGTTCATAATTAGGATGGGTGCCAAAAAACAGCACACCAAAATGCTCACGGCTAACGCCGGTTTTTGGAATTTTCACATTTTTTGCCATTTTTTCGTCAAAAAACGTGTGTTATAACTCATGGAAAAAAATCAGTTTTGTGAAGCATTAATTTTCACTTTTTTTTACAACATTCACTAGAATGCATGTTCATAATTAGGATGGGTGCAAAAAACAGCACAAAAATGGCTCACCGGCTAACGCGTTTTGGAAATTTTCACATTTTTGACATTTTTTCCGTCAAAAAAACGTCAGTTATAACTAATCAAAAAAATCGAGGTTTTTGAAGCATTTATTTTTCACTTTTTTACAACATTCACGAAGAATGCATGTTCATAATTAGATGGGTGCAAAAACAGCACAAAAAATGCTCAGGGGTTAACGCGTTTTGGAATTTTCACATTTTTGCCATTTTTCGTCAAAAACGTGTGTTATAACTCATGAAAAAAATCGAGGTTTGTGAAGCATTTAATTTTCACTTTTTTTTACAACATTCACTAGAATGCATGTTCATAATTAGGATGGGTGCAAAAAACAGCACAAAAATGCTCACGACCAACGCGTTTTTGAATTTTCCACATTTTTGCCAATTTTTTCGTCAAAAACGTGTGTTATAACCATGGAAAAAAATCGAGGTTTTGTGAAGCATTTAATTTTCACTTTTTTTACAACATTCACTAGAATGCATGTTCATAATTAGGATGGGTTGCAAAAAACAGCACAAAAAATGGCTCACGGCTAACGCGTTTTTGAATTTTCACATTTTTGCCAATTTTTTCGTCAAAAAACGTGTTATAACTCATGAAAAAAAATCGAGGTTTGTGAAGCGTTTAATTTTCACTTTTTTACAACATTCACCTAGAATGCATGTTCATAATTATGATGGGTGCAAAAAACAGCACAAAAAATGCTCACGGCTAACGCGTTTTTGAATTTTCACATTTTTTGCCATTTTTTCGTCAAAAAACGTGTGTTATAACTCATGAAAAAAAATCGAGGTTTTGTGAAGCATTTAATTTTCACTTTTTTTACAACCTTCACTAGAATGGCATGTTCATAATTAGGATGGGTGGCAAAACAGCACAAAAAAATGCTCACGGCTAACGCGTTTTTGAATTTTCACATTTTTGCCATTTTTTCGTCAAAAAACGTCTGTTATAACTCAATGAAAAAAAAATCGAGGTTTTGTGAAGCATTTAATTTTCACTTTTTTTACAACATTCACTAGAATGCATGTTCATAATTAGGATGGGTGCAAAAAACAGCACAAAAAATGCTCCACGGCTAACGCGTTTTTGAATTTTCACATTTTTTGCCATTTTTTCGTCAAAAAACGTGTGTTATAACTCATGAATAAAAATCGAGGTTTTGTGAAGCATTTAATTTTCAACTTTTTTTACAACATTCACTAGAATGCATGTTCATAATTAGGATGGGTGCAAAAAACAGCACAAAAAATGCTCACGGCTAACGCGTTTTTGAATTTCACATTTTTCACCATTTTTTCCGTCAAAAAACGTGTGTTTAAACTCATGAAAAAAAACTCGTGGATTTGGTGAAGCATTTAATTTTCACTTTTTTTTACAACAATTCACTAGAATGCATGTTCATAATTAGGATGGGTGCCAAAAAACAGCACAAAAATGCTCACGGCTAACGCGTTTTTGAATTTTCACATTTTTGCCATTTTTTTCGTCAAAAACGTGTGTTATAACTCATGAAAAAAAATCGAGGTTTTGTGAAGCATTTAATTTTCACTTTTTTTACAACATTCACTAGAATGCATGTTCATAATTAGGATGGGTGCAAAAAACAGCACAAAAAATGCTCACGGCTACGCGTTATTGAATTTTCACATCTTTGCCATTTTTCTCAAAAAACGTGTGTTTATACTCATGAAAAAAAATCGAGGTTTTGTGAAGCAATTATCTATTTCACTTTCTTTTACAACATTCACTAGAATGCATGTTCATAATCTAGGATGGGTGCAAAAAACAGCACAAAAAATGCCTCACGGCTAACGCGTTTTTGAAATTTCACATTTTTGCCATTTTTTCGTCAAAAAAACGTGTGTTATAACTCATGAAAAAAAATCGAGGTTTTGTGAAGCATTTAATTTTCATTTTTTTACAACATTCACTAGAATGCATGTTCATAATTAGGATGGGTGCAAAAAACAGCACAAAAAATGCTCACGGCTAACGCGTTTTTTGAATTTTCACATTTTTGCCATTTTTTTCGTCAAAAAACGTGTGTTATAACTCATGAAAAAAAATCGAGGTTTTGTGAAGCATTTAATTTTCACTTTTTTTACAACATTCACTAGAATGCATGTTCATAATTAGGATGGGTGCAAAAAACAGCACAAAAAATGCTCACGGCTAACGCGTTTTTGAATTTCACATTTTGCCATTTTTTTCGTCAAAAAACGTGTGTTATAACTCATGAAAAAAAATCGAGGTTTTGTGAAGCATTTAATTTTCACTTTTTTTACAACATTCACTAGAATGCATGTTCATAATTAGGATGGGTGCAAAAAACAGCACAAAAAATGCTCCACGGCTAACGCGTTTTTGAATTTTCACATTTTTTGCCATTTTTTTCGTCAAAAAAACGTGTGTTATAACTCATGAAAAAAATCGAGGTTTTGTGAAGCATTTAATTTTCACTTTTTTTTACAACATTCACTAGAATGCATGTTCATAATTAGGATGGGTGCAAAAAACAGCACAAAAAATGCTCACGGCTAACGCGTTTTTGAATTTTCACATTTTTGCCATTTTTTCGTCAAAAAACGTGTGTTATAACTCATGAAAAAAAAATCGAGGTTTTGTGAAGCATTTAATTTTCACTTTTTTTTACAACATTCACTAGAATGCATGTTCATAATTAGGTATGGGTGCAAAAAACAGCACAAAAAATGCTCACGGCTAACGCGTTTTTTGAATTTTCACATTTTTGCCATTTTTTCGTCAAAAAACGTGTGTTATAACTCATGAAAAAAAATCGAGGTTTTGTGAAGCATTTAATTTTCACTTTTTTTACAACATTCACTAGAATGCATGTTCATAATTAGGATGGGTGCAAAAAACAGCACAAAAAATGCTCACGGCTAACGCGTTTTTTGAATTTTCACATTTTTGCCATTTTTTCGTCAAAAAACGTGTGTTATAACTCATGAAAAAAATCGAGGTTTTGTGAAGCATTTAATTTTCACTTTTTTTACAACATTCACTAGAATGCATGTTCATAATTAGGATGGGTGCAAAAAACAGCACAAAAAATGCTCACGGCTAACGCGTTTTGAATTTTCACATTTTTGCCATTTTTTCGTCAAAAAACGTGTGTTATAACTCATGAAAAAAAATCGAGGTTTTGTGAAGCATTTAATTTTCACTTTTTTAAAACCATTCACTAGAATGCATGTTCATAATTAGGATGGGTGCAAAAAACAGCACAAAAAATGCTCACGGCTAACGCGTTTTTGAATTTTCACATTTTTGCCATTTTTTCCTCAAAAAACGTGTGTTATAACTCATGAAAAAAAATCGAGGTTTTGTGAAGCATTTAATTTTCAGTTTTTTACAACATTCACTAGAATGCATGTTCATAATTAGGATGGGTGCAAAAAACAGCAACAAAAAATGCTCACGGCTAACGCGTTTTTGAATTTCACCATTTTTGCCATTTTTTCGTCAAAAAACGTGTGTTATAACTCATGAAAAAAAATCGAGGTTTTGTGAAGCATTTAATTTTCACTTTTTTTACAACATTCACTAGAATGCATGTTCATAATTAGGATGGGTGCAAAAAACAGCACAAAAAATGCTCACGGCTAACGCGTTTTTGAATTTTCACATTTTTGCCATTTTTTCGTCAAAAAACGTGTGTTATAACTCATGAAAAAAAATCGAGGTTTTGTGAAGCATTTAATTTTCACTTTTTTTACAACATTCACTAGAATGCATGTTCATAATTAGGATGGGTGCAAAAAACAGCACAAAAAATGCTCACGGCTAACGCGTTTTTGAATTTTCACATTTTTGCCATTTTTTCGTCAAAAAACGTGTGTTATAACTCATGAAAAAAATCGAGGTTTTGTGAAGCATTTAATTTTCACTTTTTTTACAACATTCACTAGAATGCATGTTCATAATTAGGATGGGTGCAAAAAACAGCACAAAAAATGCTCACGGCTAACGCGTTTTTGAATTTTCACATTTTTGCCATTTTTTCGTCAAAAAACGTGTGTTATAACTCATGAAAAAAATCGAGGTTTTGTGAAGCATTTAATTTTCACTTTTTTTACAACATTCACTAGAATGCATGTTCATAATTAGGATGGGTGCAAAAAACAGCACAAAAAATGCTCACGGCTAACGCGTTTTTGAATTTTCACATTTTTGCCATTTTTTCGTCAAAAAACGTGTGTTATAACTCATGAAAAAAAATCGAGGTTTTGTGAAGCATTTAATTTTCACTTTTTTTACAACATTCACTAGAATGCATGTTCATAATTAGGATGGGTGCAAAAAACAGCACAAAAAATGCTCACGGCTAACGCGTTTTTGAATTTTCACATTTTTGCCATTTTTTCGTCAAAAAAACGTGTGTTATAACTCATGAAAAAAAATCGAGGTTTTGTGAAGCACTTAATTTTCACTTTTATTTACAACATTCACTAGAATTCATGTTCATAATTAGGATGGGTGCAAAAAACAGCACAAAAAATGCTCACGGCTAACGCGTTTTTGAATTTTTCACATTTTTGCCATTTTTTCGTCAAAAAACGTGTGTTATAACTCATGAAAAAAATCGAGGTTTTGTGAAGCATTTAATTTTCACTTTTTTTACAACATTCACTAGAATGCATGTTCATAATTAGGATGGGTGCAAAAAACAGCACAAAAAATGCTCACGGCTAACGCGTTTTTGAATTTTCACATTTTTGCCATTTTTTCGTCAAAAAACGTGTGTTATAACTCATGAAAAAAAATCGAGGTTTTGTGAAGCATTTAATTTTCACTTTTTTACAACATTCACTAGAATGCATGTTCATAATTAGGATGGGTGCAAAAAACAGCACAAAAAATGCTCACGGCTAACGCGTTTTTGAATTTTCACATTTTTGCCATTTTTTCGTCAAAAAACGTGTGTTATAACTCATGAAAAAAAAATCGAGGTTTTGTGAAGCATTTAATTTTCACTTTTTTTACAACATTCACTAGAATGCATGTTCATAATTAGGATGGGTGCAAAAACAGCACAAAAAATGCTCACGGCTAACGCGTTTTTGAATTTTCACATTTTTGCCATTTTTTCGTCAAAAAACGTGTGTTATAACTCATGAAAAAAAATCGAGGTTTTGTGAAGCATTTAATTTTCACTTTTTTTACAACATTCACTAGAATGCATGTTCATAATTAGGATGGGTGCAAAAAACAGCACAAAAATGCTCACGGCTAACGCGTTTTTGAATTTTCACATTTTTGCCATTTTTTTCGTCAAAAAACGTGTGTTATAACTCATGAAAAAAAATCGAGGTTTTGTGAAGCATTTAATTTTCACTTTTTTACAACATTCACTAGAATGCATGTTCATAATTAGGATGGGTGCAAAAAACAGCACAAAAAATGCTCACGGCTAACGCGTTTTTGAATTTTCACATTTTTGCCATTTTTTCGTCAAAAAACGTGTGTTATAACTCATGAAAAAAAATCGAGGTTTTGTGAAGCATTTAATTTTCACTTTTTTTACAACATTCACTAGAATGCATGTTCATAATTAGGATGGGTGCAAAAAACAGCACAAAAAATGCTCACGGCTAACGCGTTTTTGAATTTTCACATTTTTGCCATTTTTTCGTCAAAAACGTGTGTTATAACTCATGAAAAAAAATCGAGGTTTTGTGAAGCATTTAATTTTCACTTTTTTTACAACATTCACTAGAATGCATGTTCATAATTAGGATGGGTGCAAAAAAACAGCACAAAAAATGCTCACGGCTAACGCGTTTTGAATTTTCACATTTTTGCCATTTTTTCGTCAAAAAACGTGTGTTATAACTCATGAAAAAAATCGAGGTTTGTGAAGCATTTAATTTTCACTTTTTTTACAACATTCACTAGAATGCATGTTCATAATTAGGATGGGTGCAAAAAACAGCACAAAAATGCTCACGGCTAACGCGTTTTTTGAATTTTCACATTTTTGCCATTTTTTCGTCAAAAAACGTGTGTTATAACTCATGAAAAAAAATCGAGGTTTTGTGAAGCATTTAATTTTCACTTTTTTTACAACATTCACTAGAATGCATGTTCATAATTAGGATGGGTGCAAAAAACAGCACAAAAAATGCTCACGGCTAACGCGTTTTTGAATTTTCACATTTTTGCCATTTTTTTCGTCAAAAAACGTGTGTTATAACTCATGAAAAAAAATCGAGGTTTTGTGAAGCATTTAATTTTCACTTTTTTTACAACATTCACTAGAATGCATGTTCATAATTAGGATGGGTGCAAAAACAGCACAAAAAATGCTCACGGCTAACGCGTTTTTGAATTTTCACATTTTTTGCCATTTTTTCGTCAAAAAACGTGTGTTATAACTCATGAAAAAAAATCGAGGTTTTGTGAAGCATTTAATTTTCACTTTTTTTACAACATTCACTAGAATGCATGTTCATAATTAGGATGGGTGCAAAAAACAGCACAAAAAATGCTCACGGCTAACGCGTTTTTGAATTTTCACATTTTTGCCATTTTTTCGTCAAAAAACGTGTGTTATAACTCATGAAAAAAAATCGAGGTTTTGTGAAGCATTTAATTTTCACTTTTTTTACAACATTCACTAGAATGCATGTTCATAATTAGGATGGGTGCAAAAAACAGCACAAAAAATGCCTCACGGCTAACGCGTTTTTGAATTTTCACATTTTTGCCATTTTTTCGTCAAAAAACGTGTGTTATAACTCATGAAAAAAATCGAGGTTTTGTGAAGCATTTAATTTTCACTTTTTTTACAACATTCACTAGAATGCATGTTCATAATTAGGATGGGTGCAAAAAACAGCACAAAAAATGCTCACGGCTAACGCGTTTTTGAATTTTCACATTTTTGCCATTTTTTCGTCAAAAAACGTGTGTTATAACTCATGAAAAAAATCGAGGTTTTGTGAAGCATTTAATTTTCACTTTTTTTACAACATTCACTAGAATGCATGTTCATAATTAGGATGGGTGCAAAAAACAGCACAAAAAATGCTCACGGCTAACGCGTTTTTGAATTTTCACATTTTTGCCATTTTTTCGTCAAAAAACGTGTGTTATAACTCATGAAAAAAAATCGAGGTTTTGTGAAGCCATTTAATTTTCACTTTTTTTACAACATTCACTAGAATGCATGTTCATAATTAGGATGGGTGCAAAAAACAGCACAAAAAATGCTCACGGCTAACGCGTTTTTGAATTTTCACATTTTTGCCATTTTTTCGTCAAAAAACGTGTGTTATAACTCATGAAAAAAATCGAGGTTTTGTGAAGCATTTAATTTTCACTTTTTTACAACATTCACTAGAATGCATGTTCATAATTAGGATGGGTGCAAAAAACAGCACAAAAAATGCTCACGGCTAACGCGTTTTTGAATTTTCACATTTTTGCCATTTTTTCGTCAAAAAACGTGTGTTATAACTCATGAAAAAAAATCGAGGTTTTGTGAAGCATTTAATTTTCACTTTTTTTACAACATTCACTAGAATGCATGTTCATAATTAGGATGGGTGCAAAAACAGCACAAAAAATGCTCACCGGCTAACGCGTTTTTGAATTTTTCACATTTTTGCCATTTTTCGTCAAAAAACGTGTGTTATAACTCATGAAAAAAATCGAGGGTTTTGTGAAGCATTTAATTTTCACTTTTTTTACAACATTCACTAGAATGCATTGTTCATAATTAGGATGGGTGCAAAAACAGCACAAAAAATGCTCACGGCTAACGCGTTTTTGAATTTTCACATTTTTGCCATTTTTTCCGTCAAAAACGTGTGTTATAACTCATGAAAAAAAATCGAGGTTTTGTGAAGCATTTAATTTTCACTTTTTTACCAAACATTCACTAGAATGCATGTTCATAATTAGGATGGGTGCAAAAAACAGCACCAAAAAATGCTCACGGCTAACGCGTTTTTTGAATTTTCACATTTTTGCCATTTTTTCGTCAAAAAACGTGGTGTTATAGACTCATAAAAAAAAATCGAGGTTTTGTGAAGCATTTAATTTTCACTTTTTTTACAACATTCACTAGAATGCATGTTCATAATTAGGATGGGTGCAAAAAACAGCACAAAAAATGCTCACGGCTAACGCGTTTTTGAATTTTCACATTTTTGCCATTTTTTCGTCAAAAAACGTGTGTTATAACTCATGAAAAAAAATCGTGGTTTTGTGAAGCATTTAATTTTCACTTTTTTTACAACATTCACTAGAATGCATGTTCATAATTAGGATGGGTGCAAAAAACAGGCACAAAAAATGCTCACGCTAACGCGTTTTTGAATTTTCACATTTTTGCCATTTTTTCGTCAAAAACGTGTGTTATAACTCATGAAAAAAATCGAGGTTTTTGTGAAGCATTTAATTTTCACTTTTTTTACAACATTCACTAGAATGCATGTTCATAATTAGGATGGGTGCAAAAAACAGCACAAAAAATGCTCAACGGCTAACGCGTTTTTGAATTTTCACATTTTTGCATTTTTTCGTCAAAAAAACGTGTGTTATAACTCATGAAAAAAATCGAGGTTTTGTGAAGCATTTAATTTTCACTTTTTTTACAACATTCACTAGAATGCATGTTCATAATTAGGATGGGTGCAAAAACAGCACAAAAATGCTCACGGCTAACGCGTTTTGGATTTTCACATTTTTGCCATTTTTTCGTCAAAAAACGTGTGTTATAACTCATGAAAAAAAATCGAGGTTTTGTTGAAGCATTAATTTCACTTTTTTACAACATTCACTAGAATGCATTGTTCATAATTAGGATGGGTGCAAAAAACAGCACAAAAAATGCTTCACGGACTAACGCGTTTTTGAATTTTCACATTTGCCATTTTCGTCAAAAAACGTGTGTTATAACTCATGAAAAAAAATCGAGGTTTTGTGAAGCATTTAATTTCACTTTTTTTACAACATTCACTAGAATGCATGTTCATAATTAGGATGGGTGCAAAACAGCACAAAAAATGCTCACGGCTAACGCGTTTTTGAATTTTCACATTTTTGCCATTTTTTCGTTCAAAAACGTGTGTTATAACTCATGGAAAAAAAATCGAGGTTTTGTGAAGCATTTAATTTTCACTTTTTTACAACATTCACTAGAATGCATGTTCATAATTAGGATGGGTGCAAAAAACAGCACAAAAATGCTCACGGCTAACGCCATGGGTTTTGAATTTTCACATTTTTGGCATTTTTCTGTCAAAAAACGTGTGTTATAACTCATGAAAAAAAATCGAGTTTTGTGAAGCATTTAATTTTCACTTTTTTTACAACATTCACTAGAATGCATGTTCATAATAGATGGGTGCAAAAAAACAGCACCAAAAAAATGCTCACGGCTAACGCGTTTTGAATTTTCACATTTTTGCCATTTTTTCGTCAAAAAACGTTGTGTTATAACTCATGAAAAAAAATCGAGGTTTGTGAAGCATTTTAATTTTCACTTTTTTACAACATTCACTAGAATGCATGTTCATATTAGGATGGGTGCAAAAACAGCACAAAAAATGCTCACGGCTAACGCGTTTTTGAATTTTCACATTTTTGCCATTTTTTCGTCAAAAAACGTGTGTTATAACTCATGAAAAAAAATCGAGGGTTTTGTGAAGCATTTAATTTTCACTTTTTTTACAACATTCACTAGAATGCATGTTCATAATTAGGATGGGTGCAAAAACAGCACAAAAAATGCTCACGGCTAACGCGTTTTGAATTTTCACATTTTTGCCATTTTTTCGTCAAAAACGTGTGTTATAACTCATGAAAAAAAATCGAGGTTTTTGTGAAGCATTTAATTTTCACTTTTTTTACAACATTCACTAGAATGCATGTCATAATTAGGATGGGTGCAAAAAACAGCACAAAAAATGCTCACGGCTAACGCGTTTTTGAATTTTCACATTTTTGCCATTTTTCGTCAAAAAACGTGTGTTATAACTCATGAAAAAAATTCGAGGTTTTGTGAAGCATTTAATTTTCACTTTTTTTACAACATTCACTAGAATGCATGTTCATAATTAGGATGGGTGCAAAAAACAGCACAAAAAATGCTCACGGCTAACGCGTTTTTGAATTTTCACATTTTTGCCATTTTTTCGTCAAAAACGTGTGTTATAACTCATAAAAAAAATCGAGGTTTTGTGAAGCATTTAATTTTCACTTTTTTTACAACATTCACTAGAATGCATGTTCATAATTAGGATGGGTGCAAAAAAACAGCACAAAAAATGCTCACGGCTAACGCGTTTTTGAATTTTTCACATTTTTGCCATTTTTTCGTCAAAAACGTGTGTTATAACTCATGAAAAAAAATCGAGGGTTTTGTGAAGCATTTAATTTTCACTTTTTTACAACATTCACTAGAATGCATGTTCATAATTAGGATGGGTGCAAAAAACAGCACAAAAAATGCTCACGGCTAACGCGTTTTTGAATTTTCACATTTTTGCCATTTTTTCGTCAAAAAACGTGTGTTATAACTCATGAAAAAAAATCGAGGTTTGTGAAGCATTTAATTTTTCACTTTTTTTTACAACATTCACTAAGAATGCATGTTCATAATTAGGATGGGTGCAAAAAACAGCACAAAAATGCTCACGGCTAACGCGTTTTTGAATTTTCAGCATTTTTGCCATTTTTTCGTCAAAAAACGTGTGTTATAACTCATGAAAAAAAATCGAGGTTTTGTGAAGCATTTAATTTTCACTTTTTTACCAACATTCACTAGAATGCATGTTCATAATTAGGATGGGTGCAAAAAACAGCACAAAAATTGCTCACGGCTAACGCGTTTTTGAATTTTCACATTTTTGCCATTTTTTCGTCAAAAAAACGTGTGTTATAAACTCATGAAAAAAATCGAGGTTTTGTGAAGCATTTAATTTTCACTTTTTTACAACATTCACTAGAATGCATGTTCATAATTAGGATGGGTGAAAAAACAGCACCAAAAAAATGCTCACGGCTAACGCGTTTTTGAATTTTCACATTTTTGCCATTTTTTCGTCAAAAAACGTGTGTTATAACTCATGAAAAAAAATCGAGGTTTTGTGAAGCATTTAATTTTCACTTTTTTTACAACATTCACTAGAATGCATGTTTCATAATTAGGATGGGTGCAAAAAACAGCACAAAAAATGCTCACGGCTAACGCGTTTTTGAATTTTCACATTTTTGCCATTTTTTCGTAAAAAACGTGTGTTATAACTCATGAAAAAAAATTCGAGGTTTGTGAAGCATTTAATTTTCACTTTTTTTACAACATTCACTAGAATGCAATGTTCATAATTAGGATGGGTGCAAAAACAGCACAAAAATGCTCCGGCTAACGCGTTTTGCATTTTCACATTTTTGCATTTTTTCGTCAAAAAACGTCTGTTATAACTCATGAAAAAAATCGAGGTTTTGTGAAGCATTTAATTTTTCACTTTTTTTACAACATTCACTAGAATGCATGTTCATAATTAGGATGGGTTGCAAAAAACAGCACAAAAAATGCTCACGGCTAACGCGTTTTGAATTTTCACATTTTTTGCCATTTTTTTCGTCAAAAAACGTGTGTTTAACTCATGAAAAAAAATCGAGGTTTTGTGAAGCATTTAATTTTCACTTTTTTACAACATTCACTAGAATGCATGTTCATAATTAGGATGGGTGCAAAAAACAGCACAAAAATGCTCACCGGCTAACGCGGTTTTTGAATTTTCACATTTTTGCCATTTTTTCGTCAAAAAACGTTTGTTATAACTCATGAAAAAATCGAGGTTTTGTGAAGCATTTAATTTTCTCTTTTTTTTACAACATTCACTTAGAATGCATGTTCATAATTAGGATGGGTGGTCAAAAAACAGCACAAAAAATGCTCACGGCGAACGCGTTTTTGAGTTTTCACATTTTTTGCCATTTTTTCGTCAAAAAAACGTGTGTTATTAACTCATGAAAAAAAATCGAAGTTTTGTGAAGCATTTAATTTTCACTTTTTTTACCAACATTCACTAGAATGCATGTTCATTAATTAGGATGGGTACAAAAAACAGCACAAAAAATGCTCACGGCTTAACGCGTTTTTGAAATTTTCACATTTTGCCATTTTTTCGTCAAAAAACGTGTGTTATAACTCATGAAAAAAATCGTGGGTTTTGTGAAGCATTTAAATTTTCACTTTTTTTACAACATTCATTAGAATGCATGTTCATAATTAGGATGGGTGCAAAAAACAGCACAAAAAATGCTCACGGCTAACGCGTTTTTGAGTTTTCACATTTTTAACATTTTTTCGTCAAAAAACGTGTGTTATAACTCATGAAAAAAAATCGTGATTTTGTGAAGCTTTTAATTTTCACTTTTTTTACAACATTCATTAGAATGCATGTTCATAATTAGGATGGGTGCAAAAAACAGCACAAAAAATGCTCACGGCTAACGCGTTTTTGAGTTTTCACATTTTTGCCATTTTTTCGTCAAAAAACGTGTGTTATAACTCATGAAAAAAATCGAGGTTTTGTGAAGCATTTAATTTTCACTTTTTTTACAACATTCACTAGAATGCATGTTTATAATTTGGATGGGTGCAAAAAACAGCTCAAAAAATGCTAACGGCTAACGCGTTTTTGAGTTTTCACATTTTTGCCATTTTTTCGTCAAAAAACGTGTGTTATAACTCATGAAAAAAATCGAAGTTTTGTGAAGCATTTAATTTTCACTTTTTTTACAACATTCACTAGAATGCATGTTCATAATTAGGATGGGTGCAAAAAACAGCACAAAAAATGCCCACGGCTAACGCGTTTTTGAATTTTCACATTTTTGCCATTTTTTGTCAAAAAACGTGTGTTATAACTCATGAAAAAAAATCGTGGTTTTGTGAAGCATTTAATTTTCACTTATTTTACAACGTTCATTAGAATGCATGTTCATAATTAGGATGGGTGCAAAAAACAGCACAAAAAATGCTCACGACTAACGCGTTTTTGAGTTTTCACATTTTTGCCATTTTTTCGTCAAAAAACGTGTGTTATAACTCATGAAAAAAATCGAAGTTTTGTGAAGCATTTAATTTTCACTTTTTTTACAACATTCACTAGAATGCATGTTTATAATTAGGATGGGAGCAAAAAACAGCACAAAAAATGCTAACGGCTAACGCGTTTTTGAGTTTTCACATTTTTCCCATTTTTTCGTCAAAAAACGTGTGTTATAACTCATGAAAAAAATTGAAGTTTTGTGAAGCATTTAATTTTCACTTTTTTTACAACATTCACTAGAATGCATGTTCATAATTAGGATGGGTGCAAAAAACAGCACAAAAAATGCCCACGGCTAACGCGTTTTTGAATTTTCACATTTTTGCCATTTTTTCGTCAAAAAACATGTGTTATAACTCATGAAAAAAATCGTGGTTTTGTGAAGCATTTAATTTTCACTTATTTTACAACGTTCATTAGAATGCATGTTCATAATTAGGATGGGTGCAAAAAACAGCACAAAAAATGCTAACGGCTAACGCGTTTTTAAATTTTCACATTTTTTCGTCAAAAAACGTGTGTTATAACTCATGAAAAAAAATCGAGGTTTTGTGAAGCATTTAATTTTCACTTTTTTTACAACATTCACTAGAATGCATGTTCATAATTAGGATGGGTGCAAAAAACAGCAAAAAAAATGCTCACGGCTAACGCGTTTTTGAATTTTCACATTTTTGCCATTTTTTCGTCAAAAAACGTGTGTTATAACTCATGAAAAAAAATCGAGGTTTTGTGAAGCATTTAATTTTCACTTTTTTTACAACATTCACTAGAATGCATGTTCATAATTAGGATGGGTGCAAAAAACAGCACAAAAAATGCCCACGGCTAACGCGTTTTTGAATTTTCACATTTTTGCCATTTTTTCGTCAAAAAACATGTGTTATAACTCATGAAAAAAAATCGAGGTTTTGTGAAGCATTTAATTTTCACTTATTTTACAACGTTCATTAGAATGCATGTTCATAATTAGGATGGGTGTAAAAAACAGCACAAAAAATGCTAACGGCTAACGCGTTTTTGAATTTTCACATTTTTTCGTCAAAAAACGTGTGTTATAACTCATGAAAAAAAATCGAGGTTTTGTGAAGCATTTAATTTTCACTTTTTTTACAACATTCACTAGAATGCATGTTCATAATTTGGATGGGTGCAAAAAACAGCAAAAAAATGCTCACAGCTAACGCGTTTTTGAATTTTCACATTTTTGCCATTTTTTCGTCAAAAAACGTGTGTTATAACTCATGAAAAAAAATCGTGGTTTTGTGAAGCATTTAATTCTCACTTTTTTTACCACATTCATTAGAATGCATGTTCATAATTAGGATGGGTGCAAAAAACAGCACAAAAAATGCTCACGGCTAACGCGTTTTTGAATTTTCACATTTTTGCCATTTTTTTGTCAAAAAACGTTTGTTATAACTCATGAAAAAAATCGAAGTTTTGTGAAGCATTTAATTTTCACTTTTTTTCCAACATTCCCTAGAATGCATGTTCATAATTAGGATGGGTACAAAAAACAGCACAAAAAATGCTCACGGCTAACGCGTTTTTAAATTTTCACATTTTTGCCATTTTTTCGTCAAAAAACGTGTGTTATAACTCATGAAAAAAAATCGTGGTTTTGTGAAGCATTTAATTTCACTTTTTTTACAACATTCATTAGAATGCATGTTCATAATTAGGATGGGTGCAAAAAACAGCACAAAAAATGCTCACGACTAACGCGTTTTTGAGTTTTCACATTTTTGCCATTTTTTCGTCAAAAAACGTGTGTTATAACTCATGAAAAAAAATCGTGATTTTGTGAAGCTTTTAATTTTCACTTTTTTTACAACATTCATTAGAATGCATGTTCATAATTAGGATGGGTGCAAAAAACAGCACAAAAAATGCTCACGGCTAACGCGTTTTTGAGTTTTCACAATTTTGCCATTTTTTCGTCAAAAAACGTGTGTTATAACTCATGAAAAAAATCGAGGTTTTGTGAAGCATTTAATTTTCACTTTTTTTACAACATTCACTAGAATGCATGTTTATAATTAGGATGGGTGCAAAAAACAGCTCAAAAAATGCTAACGGCTAACGCGTTTTTGAGTTTTCACATTTTTGCCATTTTTTCGTCAAAAAACGTGTGTTATAACTCATGAAAAAAATCGAAGTTTTGTGAAGCAATTAATTTTCACTTTTTTTACAACATTCACTAGAATGCATGTTCATAATTAGGATGGGTGCAAAAAACAGCACAAAAAATGCCCACGGCTAACGCGTTTTTGAATTTTCACATTTTTGCCATTTTTTCGTCAAAAAACGTGTGTTATAACTCATGAAAAAAATCGAAGTTTTGTGAAGCATTTAAATTTCACTTTTTTTACAACATTCACTAGAATGCATGTTCATAATTAGGATGGGTGCAAAAAACAGCACAAAAAATGGTCACGGCTAACGCGTTTTTTAATTTTCACATTTTTGCCATTTTTTCGTCAAAAAACGTGTGTTATAACCCATGAAAAAAAATCGTGGTTTTGTGAAGCATTTAATTTTCACTTTTTTTACAACATTCATTAGAATGCATGTTCAAAATTAGGATGGGTGCAAAAAACAGTACAAAAAATGCTCACGGCTAACGCGTTTTTGAGTTTTCACATTTTTGCCATTTTTTCGTCAAAAAACGTGTGTTATAACTCATGAAAAAAAATCGTGATTTTGTGAAGCTTTTAATTTTCACTTTTTTTACAACATTCATTAGAATGCATGTTCATAATTAGGATGGGTGCAAAAAACAGCACAAAAAATGCTCACGGCTAACGCGTTTTTGAGTTTTCACATTTTTGCCATTTTTTCGTCAAAAAACGTGTGTTATAACTCATGAAAAAAATCGAGGTTTTGTGAAGCATTTAATTTTCACTTTTTTTACAACATTCACTAGAATGCATGTTTATAATTTGGATGGGTGCAAAAAACAGCTCAAAAAATGCTAACGGCTAACGCGTTTTTGAGTTTTCACATTTTTGCCATTTTTTCGTCAAAAAACGTGTGTTATAACTCATGAAAAAAATCGAAGTTTTGTGAAGCATTTAATTTTCACTTTTTTTACAACATTCACTAGAATGCATGTTCATAATTAGGATGGGTGCAAAAAACAGCACAAAAAATGCTAACGGCTAACGCGTTTTTAAATTTTCACATTTTTTCGTCAAAAAACGTGTGTTATAACTCATGAAAAAAAATCGAGGTTTTGTGAAGCATTTAATTTTCACTTTTTTTACAACATTCACTAGAATGCATGTTCATAATTAGGATGGGTGCAAAAAACAGCAAAAAAAATGCTCACGGCTAACGCGTTTTTGAATTTTCACATTTTTGCCATTTTTTCGTCAAAAAACGAGTGTTATAACTCATGAAAAAAAATCGAGGTTTTGTGAAGCATTTAATTTTCACTTTTTTTACGACATTCACTAGAATGCATGTTCATAATTAGGATGGGTGCAAAAAACAGCACAAAAAATGCTCACGGCTAACGCGTTTTTGAGTTTTCATATTTTTGCCATTTTTTCGTCAAAAAACTTGTGTTATAACTAATGAAAAAAAATCGAGGTTTTGTGAAGCATTTAATTTTCACTTTTTTTACGACATTCACTAGAATGCATGTTCATAATTAGGATGGGTGCAAAAAACAGCACAAAAAATGCTCACGGCTAACGCGTTTTTGAGTTTTCACATTTTTGCCATTTTTTCGTCAAAAAACGTGTGTTAACTCATGAAAAAAATCGTGGTTTTGTGAAGCATTTAATTCTCACTTTTTTTACCACATTCATTAGAATGCATGTTCATAATTAGGATGGGTGCAAAAAACAGCACAAAAAATGCTCACGGCTAACGCGTTTTTGAATTTTCACATTTTTGCCATTTTTTCGTCAAAAAACGTTTGTTATAACTCATGAAAAAATCGAGGTTTTGTGAAGCATTTAATTTTCTCTTTTTTTACAACATTCACTAGAATGCATGTTCATAATTAGGATGGGTGCAAAAAACAGCACAAAAAATGCTCACGGCGAACGCGTTTTTGAGTTTTCACATTTTTGCCATTTTTTCGTCAAAAAACGTGTGTTATAACTCATGAAAAAAATCGAAGTTTTGTGAAGCATTTAATTTTCACTTTTTTTCCAACATTCACTAGAATGCATGTTCATAATTAGGATGGGTACAAAAAACAGCACAAAAAATGCTCACGGCTAACGCGTTTTTAAATTTTCACATTTTTGCCATTTTTTCGTCAAAAAACGTGTGTTATAACTCATGAAAAAAAATCGTGGTTTTGTGAAGCATTTAATTTTCACTTTTTTTACAACATTCATTAGAATGCATGTTCATAATTAGGATGGGTGCAAAAAACAGCACAAAAAATGCTCACGGCTAACGCGTTTTTGAGTTTTCACATTTTTAACATTTTTTCGTCAAAAAACGTGTGTTATAACTCATGAAAAAAAATCGTGATTTTGTGAAGCTTTTAATTTTCACTTTTTTTACAACATTCATTAGAATGCATGTTCATAATTAGGATGGGTGCAAAAAACAGCACAAAAAATGCTCACGGCTAACGCGTTTTTGAGTTTTCACAATTTTGCCATTTTTTTGTCAAAAAACGTGTGTTATAACTCATGAAAAAAATCGAGGTTTTGTGAAGCATTTAATTTTCACTTTTTTTACAACATTCACTAGAATGCATGTTTATAATTAGGATGGGTGCAAAAAACAGCTCAAAAAATGCTAACGGCTAACGCGTTTTTGAGTTTTCACATTTTTGCCATTTTTTCGTCAAAAAACGTGTGTTATAACTCATGAAAAAAATCGAAGTTTTGTGAAGCAATTAATTTTCACTTTTTTTACAACATTCACTAGAATGCATGTTCATAATTAGGATGGGTGCAAAAAACAGCACAAAAAATGCCCACGGCTAACGCGTTTTTGAATTTTCACATTTTTGCCATTTTTTCGTCAAAAAACGTGTGTTATAACTCATGAAAAAAATCGAAGTTTTGTGAAGCATTTAAATTTCACTTTTTTTACAACATTCACTAGAATGCATGTTCATAATTAGGATGGGTGCAAAAAACAGCACAAAAAATGGTCACGGCTAACGCGTTTTTTAATTTTCACATTTTTGCCATTTTTTCGTCAAAAAACGTGTGTTATAACCCATGAAAAAAAATCGTGGTTTTGTGAAGCATTTAATTTTCACTTTTTTTACAACATTCATTAGAATGCATGTTCAAAATTAGGATGGGTGCAAAAAACAGTACAAAAAATGCTCACGGCTAACGCGTTTTTGAGTTTTCACATTTTTGCCATTTTTTCGTCAAAAAACGTGTGTTAACTCATGAAAAAAAATCGTGGTTTTGTGAAGCATTTAATTTTCACTTTTTTTACGACATTCACTAGAATGCATGTTAATAATTATGATGGGAGCAAAAAACAGCATAAAAAATGCTCACGGCTAACGCGTTTTTAAATTTTCACATTTTGGCCATTTTTTCGTCAAAAAACGTGTGTTATAACTCATGAAAAAAAATCGAGGTTTTGTGAAGCATTTAATTTTCACTTTTTTTACAACATTCACTAGAATGCATGTTCATAATTAGGATGGGTGCAAAGAACAGCACAAAAAATGCTCACGGCTAACGTGTTTTTGAATTTTCACATTTTGGCCATTTTTTCGTCAAAAAACGTGTGTTATAACTCATGAAAAAAAATCGAGGTTTTGTGAAGCATTTAATTTTCACTTTTTTTACAACATTCACTAGAATGCATGTTAATAATTAGGATGGGTGCAAAGAACAGCACAAAAAATGCTCACGACTAACGCGTTTTTTAATTTTCACTTTTTGGCCATTTTTTCATCAAAAAACGTGTGTTATAACTCATGAAAAAAATCGAGGTTTTGTGAAGCATTTAATTTTCACTTTTTTACAACATTCACTAGAATGCATGTTCATAATTAGGATAGGTGCAAAAAAACAGCACAAAAAATGCTCACGGCTAACGCGTTTTTGAATTTTCACATTTTTGCCATTTTTTAGTTAAAAAACGTGTGATATAACTCATGAAAAAAAAAATCGAGGTTTTGTGAAGCATTTAATTTTCACTTTTTTTACAACATTCACTAAAATGCATGTTCATAATTAGGATGGATGCAAAAAACAGCACAAAAAATGCTCACGGCTAACGCGTTTTTGAATTTTCACATTTTGGCCATTTTTTCGTCAAAAAACGTGTGTTATATCTCATGAAAAAAATCGAGGTTTTGTGAAGCATTTAATTTTCACTTTTTTTACAACATTCACTAGAATGCATGTTAATAATTAGGATGGGTGTAAAAAACAGCACAAAAAATTCTCACGGCTAACACGTTTTTGAATTTTCACATTTTGGCCATTTTTTCGTCAAAAAACGTGTGTTATAACTCATGAAAAAAATCGAGGTTTTGTGAAGCATTTAATTTTCACTTTTTTTACAACATTCACTAGAATGCATGTTCATAATTAGGATGGGTGCAAAAAACAGCACAAAAAATGCTCACGGCTAACGCGTTTTTGAATTTTCACATTTTGGCCATTTTTTCGTCAAAAAACGTGTGTTATAACTCATGAAAAAAATCGAGGTTTTGTGAAGCATTTAATTTTCACTTTTTTTACAACATTCACTAGAATGCATGTTCATAATTAGGATGGGTGCAAAAAACAGCATAAAAAATGCTCACGGCTAACTCGTTTTTGAATTTTCACATTTTGGCCATTTTTTCGTCAAAAAACGTGTGTTATAACTCATGAAAAAAAATCGAGGTTTTGTGAAGCATTTAATTTTCACTTTTTTTACAACATTCACTAGAATGCATATTCATAATTAGGATGGGTGCAAAAAACAGCACAAAAAATGCTCACGGCTAACGCGTTTTTGAATTTTCACATTTTTGCCATTTTTTTGTTAAAAAACGTGTGATATAACTCATGAAAAAAAAATCGAGGTTTTGTGAAGCATTTAATTTTCACTTTTTTTACAACATTCACTAGAATGCATGTTCATAATTAGGATGGTGCAAAAAATAGCATAAAAAATGCTCACGGCTAACGCTTTTTTGAATTTTCACATTTTGGCCATTTTTTCGTCAAAAAACGTGTGTTATAACTCATGAAAAAAAATCGAGGTTTTGTGAAGCATTTAATTTTCACTTTTTTTACCACATTCACTAGAATGCATGTTCATAATTAGGATGGGTGCAAAAAACAGCACAAAAAATGCTCACGGCTAACGCGTTTTTGAATTTTCACATTTTTGCCATTTTTTCGACAAAAAACGTGTGTTATAACTCATGAAAAAAATCGAGGTTTTGTGAAGCATTTAATTTTCACTTTTTTACAACATTCACTAGAATGCATGTTCATAATTAGGATGGGTGCAAAAAACAGCACAAAAAATGCTCACGGCTAACGCGTTTTTGAATTTTCACATTTTTGCCATTTTTTCGTCAAAAAACGTGTGTTATAACTCATGAAAAAAAATTGACGTTTTGTGAAGCATTTAATTTTCACTTTTTTTACAACATTCACTAAAATGCATGTTCATAATTAGGTTGGGTGCAAAAAACAGCACAAAAAATGCTCACGGCTAACGCGTTTTTGAATTTTCACATTTTTGCCATTTTATTGTTAAAAAACGTGTGATATAACTCATGAAAAAAAAATCGAGGTTTTGTGAAGCATTTAATTTTCACTTTTTTTACAACATTCACTAGAATGCATGTTCATAATTAGGATGGGTGCAAAAAATAGCACAAAAAATGCTCACGGCTAACGCGTTTTTGAATTTTCACATTTTGGCCATTTTTTCGTCAAAAAACGTGTGTTATAACTCATGAAAAAAATCGAGGTTTTGTGAAGCATTTAATTTTCACTTTTTTTACAACATTCACTAGAATGCATGTTCATAATTAGGATGAGTGCAAAAAACAGCACAAAAAATGCTCACGGCTAACGCGTTTTTGAATTTTCACATTTTGGCCATTTTTTCGTCAAAAAACGTGTGTTATAACTCATGAAAAAAATCGAGGTTTTGTGAAGCATTTAATTTTCACTTTTTTTACAACATTCACTAGAATGCATGTTCATAATTAGGATGGGTGCAAAAAACAGCATAAAAAATGCTCACGGCTAACTCGTTTTTGAATTTTCACATTTTGGCCATTTTTTCGTCAAAAAACGTGTGTTATAACTCATGAAAAAAAATCGAGGTTTTGTGAAGCATTTAATTTTCACTTTTTTTACAACATTCACTAGAATGCATGTTCATAATTAGGATGGGTGCAAAAAACAGCACAGAAAATGCTCACGGCTAACGCGTTTTTGAATTTTCACATTTTGGCCATTTTTTCGTCAAAAAACGTGTGTTATAACTCATGAAAAAAATCGAGGTTTTGTGAAGCATTTAATTTTCACTTAAAGTTAAAGGAGCAACAAAATTCACTATTTCAGCACAAAGGAGTACTCATTCCTCCCATCATCATGTTGCTTCACAAAACAGAAAACATCAAAAATGTTGCCACAAACAAAAGTATCCAATTTCAGATCGTTAACCCTCAAACAGCAAAACATGGGAAGCACCAAAGAATAAAAAAACTACCACAATATCATGACATAAACAGGGTCCAACAAGTCCTTCAGCAATCAAAATGTTCCAACATGTTAACGTCAATCATCAGGCATGACCCGATTACAGCAACCATATTCACAAAGCCATACTGCACATCTACTGAGCAAACTTCACAACCCTGACCAGTATCACTTAACACACACATTCAAGCAGGCCAAAGGGTGTCAGAGTCAGAGCACCAAAACAACATGGCTTCCCTAGTAACATCTTTCTTTTTTTTCCTCCTTGAATTTTGTCTTTCTCTTTTTTGTATAAATCTCTTCTTTGGATAACGAGCGAAGGTTATACCTGCTTGTTTTACCTGGAGATTGGGCTAGAAGCAGCTTGTTGTCCACTTGCTCCTCAAAGTGAATCTGCACCTTAATGCTATCCGTCTGTCCATACGAATTTGAGGGCAAATCAGGCTCTGGGGTTCTCTTAAGCAACTTACGATCGAGCCAGTGTTTCCTCAGGAGTGGGCAGGATTCAGTTCTGATTAACTTGGAAGCAATCGGAAGTTCCTGTAATCCTAAAATCAGGTTGTGGTCCTCCTTGGAGATCTGCACCTGAGAAAAGGATGTGGATGTTTCCATCATTTTTCCGGAGTTAAAAAGAGTTAGCTCTAAACCAGTAGAGGGGGCCTAATCATCAGTCTCCATCGTCTTTATTTGATTCTGTTGGGAGAATGCCTTTGGGTCATTCTGTCGAACATCTTGCATAGCACTTGTCTCCTGTACCGCAGGGGTCAAACCTGAATCAAACGGTGGTGCGAGGCTATTTTGATCAGCAACCTTCAGCAACTTTGTTCCTTCTGCTTCGCACCCTTCTTCATTTTTCCTTGTAGTTCCCCTCTGATTGTATTCTCGATACACCCTCGCCATTGGTTTGCAACCAGTGATGGTGTGTCCAAATTTTTTGCAACTGGAGCAGAAAAGTGGAACTTTGGAATATTGAATGCGTTGCCAGAAACCCACTCCATCCTCCTCAATCCACACTTCTTTTGGCATCACCTTCCTGACATCTATCTCCACCGCTATTTGGTCACTCTAATAAAATGGCGATGAACTATCTAATGAATGGTGTAAAAAAATAGAAATTTGATAAATTTTAAAAAATGATCGATTTTATGGGTTATAACACACGTATTTTTGGATTAAAAAGCGAAATTTCAGAAAGTTGCGGTTAATAGCCGTTTTCGTGCCTTTTTCCGCACTCATTTTAAATGGTGATGTTCTATCTAATGAAAGGTGAAAATAAAATGAAAGGTTAGAAATTTTCAAAAATGACCATTTTCCGTAGGTTATAACACACGTTTTTTTGCCCAAAACGACAAATTTAAAAAACTTGTCGTCGAGGGCCGTTTTCGTGCCTTTTTTTGCACTCATATTAAATTGCAATATGCTATCTAATGAATGGTATAATAAAAAGGGACCGTTAGAAATTTTTAATAATGACCATTTTTTGTGGGTTATAGCACAAGTGTTTTCGCTCGAAACGGCAATTTTCGAAAACTAGTTGTCGTTGGCAGTTTTCGTCCAATTTTTTGCGCTCCTATCAATTGGTGATGTACTACCTAATGAATGGTGAACAAAAATTAGAAATTTGTAAATTTTAAAAAATGACCATTTTTTTGTGGGTTATAGCACACGTATTTTTGGTTAAAACGGCAAATTTTAAAATGTTGTCGCTAGTGGCCGTTTTTGTGCCGTTTTCCGCACTCATATTAAATGACGATGCTCTATATAATAAATGGTGTAAAGAAAACGAAAAGTTAGAAATTTTTAAAAATGACAATTTCTCGTGGGTTATAGCACACGTTTTTTGTCCAAAACTGCTATTTTCAAAAACTTGTCGTTGAGGGCTGTTTTCATGCCCTTTTTTGCACTCACATTGAATTGCGATGTGCTATCTAATGAATGGTATAAAGAAAAGGGAACGTTAGAAATTTTTAAAAATGACCATTTTTTGTGGGTTATAGCACACGTTTTTTTTGCTCGAAACGACAAATTTTAAGAACTCGTCGTCGTTGGCCGTTCTCGTGCCGTTTTACACACTCGTATCAATTGGAGACGTGCTATCTAATGAATGGTGTACAAAAATTAGAAATTTATAAATTTTTGAAAATGTCCATTTTTTGTGGGTTACAGCACACTTATTTTTGGTTGAAACCGAAAAATTTAAAAAGCTGCCGTCAGAGGCCGTTTTCGTGCCGTTTTCAGCTAACATATTAAATGGTGATGTGCTATAGAATGAATGATGGCAAAAAATGAAAAGTTATAAATTTTTAAAAATGACCATTTTTGTGGGAAATAGCTCACTTTTTTTTTCCAAAAAATGGCAAATTTCAAAATCGTGCCGTCAAAGGCCGTTTTCTTGACTTTTTTGCACTCGTATCAAATTGCAATGTGCTATATAAGGATTGTTACAAAATAACTAAACGTTAGAATTTTTAAAAAATGGCCATTTTTTGTGGTTCATAGATCATATTTTCATGCCTAAAATGGCAAATTTTAAAAACTTGTCGTCGGTGGCCGTTTTCTTGCCATTTTTGTCACTCTAATAAAATGGCGATGAACTATCTAACGAATGGTGTAAAAAAATAGAAATTTGATAAATTTTAAAAAATGATCGATTTTATGGGTTATAACACACGTATTTTTGGATTAAAAAGCGAAATTTCAGAAAGTTGCGGTCAGTGGCCGTTTTCGTGCCTTTTTCCGCACTCATTTTAAATGGTGATGTTCTATCTAATGAAAGGTGTAAATAAAATGAAAGGTTAGAAATTTTCAAAAATGACCATTTTCCGTGGGTTATAACACACGTTTTTTTGCCCAAAAGGACAAATTTAAAAAACTTGTCGTCGAGGGCCGTTTTCGTGCCTTTTTTTGCACTTATATTAAATTGCAATGTGCTATCTAATAAATGGTATAATAAAAAGCGAAAATTAAAAATTTTTAAAAATGACCATTTTTTGTGGGTTATAGCACAAGTGTTTTCGCTCGAAACAGCAATTTTTGAAAACTGGTTGTCGTTGGCAGTTTTCATCCTATTTTTTGCGCTCCTATCAATTGGTGATGTACTACCTAATGAATGGTGAACAAAAATTAGAAATTTGTAAATTTTAAAAAATGACCATTTTTTTTAGGGTTATAGCACACGTATTTTTAGTTAAAACGGCAAATTTTAAAAAGTTGTCGCTAGTGGCCATTTTTTTGCCGTTTTCCGCACTCATATTAAATGGCGATGCTCTATATAATAAATGGTGTAAAGAAAACGAAAAGTAAGAAATTTTTAAAAATGACAATTTCTCGTGGGTTATCGAACACATTTTTTTGTCCAAAACTGCTATTTTCAAAAACTTGTCGTTGAGGGCTGTTTTCATGCCCTTTTTTGCACTCACATTGAATTGCGATGTGCTATCTAATGAATAGTATAAAGAAAAGGGAGCGTTAGAAATTTTTAAAAATGACCATTTTTTGTGGGTTATAGCACACGTTTTTTTTGCTCGAAACGGCAAATTTTAAGAACACGTGGTCGGTGGCCGTTCTCGTGCCATTTTACAAACTCGTAACAATTGGAGATGTGCTATCTAATGAATGGTGTACAAAAATTTGAAATTTATAAATTTTTGAAAATGTCCATTTTTTATGGGTTACAGCACACTTATTTTTGGTTGAAACCGAAAAATTTAAAAAGCTGCCGTTAGTGGCCGTTTTCGTGCCGTTTTCAGCTAACATATTAAATGGCGATGTGCTACATAATGAATGATGGCAAAAAATGAAAAGTTATAAATTTTTAAAAATGACCATTTTTGTGGGAAATAGCTCACGTTTTGTTTCCAAAAAATTTCAAATTTCAAAATCGTGCCGTCAAAGGCCGTTTTCTTGACTTTTTTTACAATCGTATCAAATTGCAATGTGCTATATAAGGATTGTTACAAAATAACTAAACGTTAGAATTTTTAAAAAATGGCCATTTTTTGTGGTTCATAGATCATATTTTCATGCCTAAAATGGCAAATTTTAAAAACTTGTCGTCGGTGGCCGTTTTCTTGCCATTTTTGTCACTCTAATAAAATGGCGATGAACTATCTAATGAATGGTGTAAAAAAATAGAAATTTCATAAATTTTAAAAAATGATCGATTTTATGGGTTATAACACACGCATTTTTGGATTAAAAAGCGAAATTCATAAAGTTGCGGTCAGTGGCCGTTTTCGTGCCTTTTTCCGCACTCATTTTAAATGGTGATGTTCTATCTAATGAAAGGTTAGAAATTTTCAAAAATGACCATTTTCCGTGGGTTATAACACACGTTTTTTTGCCCAAAACGACAAATTTAAAAAACTTGTCGTCGAGGGCCGTTTTCGTGCCTTTTTTTGCACTCATGTTAAATTGCAATGTGCTATCTAATGAGTGGTATAATAAAAAGGGAACGTTAGAAATTTTTAAAAATGACCATTTTTTGTGGGTTATAGCACAAGCGTTTTCGCTCGAAACGGCAATTTTCGAAAACTGGTTGTCGTTGGCAGTTTTCGTCCTATTTTTTGCGCTCCTATCAATTGGTGATGTAATACCTAATGAATAGTGAACAAAAATTAGAAATTTGTAAATTTTAAAAAATGACTATTTTTTTGTGGGTTATAGCACATGTATTTTTGGTTAAAACGGCAAATTTCAAAACGTTGTCGCTAGTGGCCGTTTTTGTGCCGTTTTCCACACTCATATTAAATGGCGATGCTCTATATAATAAATGGTGTAAAGAAAATGAAAAGGTAGAAATTTTTAAAAATGACAATTTCTCGTGGGTTATAGCACACGTTTTTTTGTCCAAAACTGTTATTTTCAAAAACTTGTCGTTGAGGGCTGTTTTCATGCCCTTTTTTGCACTCACATTGAATTGCGATTTGCTATCTAATGAATGGTATAAAGAAAAGGGAACGTTAGTAATTAAAAAAATGATTATTTTTTGTGGGTTATAGCACACGTTGTTTTTGCTCGAAACGGCAAATTTAAGAACTCGTCGTCGGCGGCCGTTCTCGTGCCGTTTTACACACTCTTATCAATTGGAGACGTGCTATCTAATGAATGGTGTACAAAAATTAGAAATTTATAAATTTTTGAAAATGTCCATTTTTTGTGGGTTACAGCACACTTATTTTTGGTTGAAACCGAAAAATTTAAAAAGCTGCCGTCAGTGGCCGTTTTCGTGCCGTTTTCAGCTAACATATTAAATGGCGATGTGCTATGTAATGAATGATGGCAAAAAATGAAAAGTTATAAATTTTTAAAAATGACCATTTTTGTGGGAAATAGCTCACGTTTTGTTTCCAAAAAATGGCAAATTTCAAAATCGTGCCGTCAAAGGCCGTTTTCTTGACTTTTTTTACACTTGTATCAAATTGCAATGTGCTATATAATGAATATTACAA
Organism: Ophiorrhiza pumila; assembly: GCA_016586305.1. Lineage (NCBI taxonomy): Eukaryota > Viridiplantae > Streptophyta > Magnoliopsida > Gentianales > Rubiaceae > Ophiorrhiza > Ophiorrhiza pumila. Next base: position 424,591 of record BLIW01000010.1, on the reverse strand, counting down.
AATAACTAAACATTAGAATTTTTAAAAAATGGCCATTTTTTGTGGTTTATAGATCATTTTTTCATGCCAAAAATGGCAAATGTTAAAAACTTGTCGTCGGTGGCCGTTTTCTTGCCATTTTTGTCACTCTAATAAAATGGCGATGAACTATCTAATGAATGGTGTAAAAAAATAGAAATTTGATAAATTTTAAAAAATGATCGATTTTATGGGTTATAACACACGTATTTTTGGATTAAAAAGCGAAATTTCATAAAGTTACGGTCAGTGGCCGTTTTCGTGCCTTTTTTCGCACTCATTTTAAATGGTGATGTTCTATCTAATGAAAGGTATAAATAAAATGAAAGGTTAGAAATTTTCAAAAATGACCATTTTCCGTGGGTTATAACATACGTTTTTTTGCCTAAAACGACAAATTTAAAAAACTTGTCGTCGAGGGCCGTTTTCGTGCCTTTTTTTGCACTCATATTAAATTGCAATGTGCTATCTAATGATAGGTATAATAAAAAGGGAACGTTAGAAATTTTTAAAAATGACCATTTTTGTGGGTCATTGCACAAGTGTTTTCGCTCGAAACGGCAATTTTCGAAAACTGGTTGTCGTTGGCAGTTTTCGTCCTATTTTTTGCGCTCCTATCAATTGGTGATGTACTACCTAATGAATGGTGAACAAAAATTAGAAATTTGTAAATTTTAAAAAATGACCAGTTTTTTGAGGGTTATAGCACACGTATTTTTAGTTAAAACGGCAAATTTTAAAAAGTTGTCGCTAGTGGCCGTTTTTGTGCCGTTTTCCGCACTCATATTAGATGGCGATGCTCTATATAATAAATGGTGTAAAGAAAACGAAAAGGTAGAAATTTTTAAAAATGACAATTTCTCGTGGGTTATAGCACACATTTTTTTGTCCAAAACTGCTATTTTCAAAAACTTGCCGTTGAGGGCTGTTTTCATGCCCTTTTTTGCACTCACATTGAATTGCGATGTGCTATCTAATGAATTGTATAAAGAAAAGGGAGCGTTAGAAATTTTTAAAAATGACCATTTTTTGTGGGTAGCACACGTTTTTTTTGCTCGAAACGGCAAATTTTAAGAACTCGTCGTCGGTGGCCGTTCTTGTGCCGTTTTACACACTCGTATCAATTGGAGACGTGCTATCTAATGAATGGTGTACAAAAATTTGAAATTTATAAATTTTTGAATATATCCATTTTTTGTGGGTTACAGCACACTTATTTTTGGTTGAAACCGAAAAATTTAAAAAGCTCCAGTCAGTGGCCGTTTTCGTGCCGTTTTCAGCTAACATATTAAATGGCGATGTGCTACATAATGAATGATGGCAAAAAATGAAAAGTTATAAATTTTTAAAAATGACCATTTTTGTGGGAAATAGCTCACTTTTTTTTTCCAAAAAAAGGCAAATTTCAAAATCGTGCCGTCAAAGGCCGTTTTCTTGACTTTTTTGCACTCGTATCAAATTGCAATGTGCTATATAAGGATTATTACAAAAAACTAAACGTTAGAATTTTTAAAAAATGGCCATTTTTTGTGGTTCATAGATCATATTTTCATGCCTAAAATGGCAAATTTTAAAATTTTTTCGTCGGTGGCCGTTTTCTTGCCATTTTTGTCACTCTAATAAAATGGCGCGATGAACTATCTAATGAATGGTGTAAAAAATAGAAATTTGATAAATTTTAAAAAATGATCGATTTTATGGGTTATAACACACGTATTTTTGGATTAAAAAGTGAAATATCAAAAAGTTGCGGTCAGTGGCCGTTTTCGTGCCTTTTTCCGCACTCATTCTAAATGGTGATGTTCTATCTAATGAAAGGTGTAAATAAAATTAAAGGTTAGAAATTTTCAAAAATGACCATTTTCCGTGGGTTATAACACACGTTTTTCCCCCAAAACGACAAATTTAAAAAACTTGTCGTCGATGGCCGTTTTTGTGCCTTTTTTTGCACTTATATTAAATTGCAATGTGCTATCTAATAAATGGTATAATAAAAAGAGAAAATTAAAAATTTTTAAAAATGACCATTTTTTGTGGGTGATAGCACAAGTGTTTTCGCTCGAAAAGGCAATTTTCGAAAACTGGTTGTCGTTGGCAGTTTTCATCCTATTTTTTGCGCTCCTATCAATTGGTGATGTACTACCTAATGAATGGTGAACAAAAATTAGAAATTTGTAAATTTTAAAAAATGACCATTTTTTTTAGGGTTATAGCACACGTATTTTTAGTTAAAACGGCAAATTTTAAAAAGTTGTCTCTAGTGGCCATTTTTTTGCCGTTTTCCGCACTCATATTAAATGGCGATGCTCTACATAATAAATGGTGTAAAGAAAACGAAAAGTTAGAAATTTTAAAAAATGACAATTTCTCGTGGGTTATAGCACACTTTTTTTTTTATATATGGCAACGATCCTTATACGAGGGGCGCCACTCCCTCTTATATTAATATAATTTTTGGGTGAAGGATATACCCTAAAATCACCCTTACATAAATGAACCGACTTGATCCCCACACCATTTACAAGCCTAAGCCTAATGCCATGTGGATCAAGAGGAAAGAGCAAAAGAGGAGAACTACTCCTTTTACAACATAGTAATTGGAGGGTATAATAATTATAATCCCAAAAAACTACATAGAGTGATAGTACATTATTCCCTCCAATTTTCAGAATTTCTATGGCACACATTTTTTTGTCCAAAACTGCTATTTTCAAAAACTTGTCGTTGAGGGTTGTTTTCATGCCCTTTTTTGCACTCACATTGAATTGCGATGTGCTATCTAATGAATGGTATAAAGAAAAGAGAACGTTAGAAATTTTTAAAAATGACCATTTTTTGTGGGTTTATAGCACACGTTTTTTTTGCTCGAAACGGCAAATTTAAGAACTCGTCGTCGGTGGCCGTTCTCGTGCCGTTTTACACACTCTTATCAATTGGAGACGTGCTATCTAATGAATGGTGTACAAAAATTAGAAAATTATAAATTTTTGAAGATGTCCATTTTTTGTGGGTTACAGCACACTTATTTTTGGTTGAAACCGAAAAATTTAAAAAGCTCCCGTCAGTGGCCGTTTTCGTGCCGTTTTCAGCTAACATATTAAATGGCGATGTGCTACATAATGAATGATGGCAAAAAATGAAAAGTTATAAATTTTTAAAAATGACCATTTTTGTGGGAAATAGCTCACTTTTTTTTTTCAAAAAATGGCAAATTTCAAAATCGTGCCGTCAAAGGCCGTTTTCTTGACTTTTTTGCACTCGTATCAAATTGCAATGTGCTATATAATTAAAGTTACAAAATAACTAAACGTTAGAATTTTTAAAAAATGGCCATTTTTTCTGGTTTATAGATCAGATTTTCATGCCCAAAACGGCAAATTTCAAATACTTGTCGTCGGTGGCCGTTTTCTTGCCATTTTTGTCACTCTAATAAAATGGCGATGAACTATCTAATGAATGGTGTAAAAAAATAGAAATTTGATAAATTTTAAAAAATGATCGATTTTATGGGTATAACACACGTATTTTTGGATTAAAAAGCGAAATTTCAGAAAGTTGCGGTCAGTGGCCGTTTTCGTGCCTTTTTCCGCACTCATTTTAAATGGTGATGTTCTATCTAATGAAAGGTGTAAATAAAATGAAAGGTTAGAAATTTTAAAAAATGACCATTTTCCGTGGGTTATAACACACGTTTTTTTGCCCAAAACGACAAATTTAAAAAACTTGTCGTCGAGGGCCGTTTTCGTGCCTTTTTTTGCACTTAAATTAAATTGCAATGTGCTATCTAATAAATGGTATAATAAAAAGCGAAAATTAAAAATTTTTAAAAATGACCATTTTTTGTGGGTTATAGCACAAGTGTTTTCGCTCGAAACGGCAATTTTTGAAAACTGGTTGTCGTTGGTTGTTTTCGTCCTATTTTTTGCGCTCCTATCAATTGGTGATGTACTACCTAATGAATGGTGAACAAAAATTAGAAATTTGTAAATTTTAAAAAATGACCATTTTTTTGAGGGTTATAGCACACGTATTTTTAGTTAAAACGGCAAATTTTAAAAAGTTGTCGCTAGTGGCCATTTTTTTGTCGTTTTCCGCACTCATATTAAATGGCGATGCTCTATATAATAAATGGTGTAAAGAAAACGAAAAGTTAGAAATTTTTAAAAATGACAATTTCTCGTGGGTTATAGCACACATTTTTTTATCCAAAACTGCTATTTTCAAAAACTTGTCGTTGAGGGCTGTTTTGATGCCCTTTTTTGCACTCACATTGAATTGCGATGTGCTATCTAATGAATGGTATAAAGAAAAGGGAACGTTAGAAATTTTTAAAATGACCATTTTTTGTGGGTTTATAGCACACGTTTTTTTTGCTCGAAACGGCAAATTTTAAGAACTCGTCGTCGGTGGCCGTTCTCGTGCTGTTTTACACACTCGTATCAATTGGAGAAGTGCTATCTGATGAATGGTGTACAAAAATTAGAAATTTATAAATTTTTGAAAATGTCCATTTTTTGTTGGTTACAGCACACTTATTTTTGGTTGAAACCGAAAAATTTAAAAAGCTGCCGTCAGTGGCCGTTTTCGTGCCGTTTTCAGCTAACATATTAAATGGTGATGTGCTATATAATGAATGATGGCAAAAAATGAAAAATTATAAATTTTTAAAAATGACCATTTTTGTGGGAAATAGCTCACGTTTTTTTTCCAAAAAATGGCAAATTTCAAAATCGTGCCGTCAAAGGCCGTTTTCTTGACTTTTTTGCACTCGTATCAAATTGCAATGTGCTATATAATGAATGTTACAAAATAACTAAACGTTAGAATTTTTAAAAAATGGCCATTTTTTGTAAGTCATAGCACAAGTGTTTTCGCTCGAAACGGCAATTTTTGAAAACTGGTTGTCGTTGGCAGTTTTCGTCCTATTTTTTGCGCTCCTATCAATTGGTGATGTACTACCTAATGAATGGTGAACAAAAATTAGAAATTTGTAAATTTTAAAAAATGACCATTTTTTTGAGGGTTATAGCACACGTATTTTTAGTTAAAACGGCAAATTTCAAAAAGTTGTCGCTAGTGGCCGTTTTTGTGCCGTTTTCCGCACTCATATTAAATGGCGATGCTCTATATAATAAATGGTGTAAAGAAAACGAAAAGGTAGCAATTTTTAAAAATGACAATTTCTCGTGGGTCATAAAACACGTTTTTTTGTCCAAAACTGCTATTTTCAAAAACATGTCGCTGAGGGCTGTTTTCATGCCCTTTTTTGCACTCACATTGAATTGCGATGTGCTATCTAATGAATCGTATAAAGAAAAGGGAGCGTTAGAAATTTTTAAAAATGACCATTTTTTGTGGGTTATAGCACACGTTTTTTTTGCTCGTAACGGCAAATTTTAAGAACTCGTGGTCGGTGGCCGTTCTCTTGCCATTTTACACACTCGTAACAATTGGAGATGTGCTATCTAATGAATGGAGTACAAAAATTTGAAATTTATAAATTTTTGAAAATGTCCATTTTTTATGGGTTATAGCACACTTATTTTTGGTTGAAACCGAAAAATTTAAAAAGCTGCCGTTAGTGTCCGTTTTCGTGCCGTTTTCAGCTAACATATTAAATGGCGATGTGCTATATAATGAATGATGGCAAAAAATGAAAAGTTATAAATTTTTAAAAATGACCATTTTTGTGGGAAATAGCTCACGTTTTGTTTCCAAAAAAAGGCAAATTTCAAAATCGTGCCGTCAAAGGCCGTTTTCTTGACTTTTTTTCCACTCATATCAAATTGCAATGTGCTATATAATGAATATTACAAAATAAATAAACGTTAGAATTTTTAAAAAATGGCCATTTTTTGTGGTTTATAGATCATTTTTTCATGCCAAAAATGGCAAATGTCAAAAACTTGTCGTCGGTGGCCGTTTTCTTGCCATTTTTGTCACTCTAATAAAATGGCGATGAACTATCTAATGAATGGTGTAAAAAAATAAAAATTTGATAAATTTTAAAAAATGATCGATTTTATGGGTTATAACACACGTATTTTTGGATTAAAAAGCGAAATTTCATAAAGTTGCGGTCAGTGGCCGTTTTCGTGCCTTTTTCCGCACTCATTTTAAATGGTGATGTTCTATCTAATGAAAGGTGTAAATAAAATGAAAGGTTAGAAATTTTCAAAAATGACCATTTTCCGTGGGTTATAACACACGTTTTTTTGCCCAAAACGACAAATTTAAAAAACTTGTCGTCGAGGGCCGTTTTCGAGCCTTTTTTTGCACTCATGTTAAATTGCAATGTGCTATCTAATGAGTGGTATAATAAAAAGGGAACGTTAGAAATTTTTAAAAATGACCATTTTTTGTGGGTTATAGCACAAGCGTTTTCGCTCAAAACGGCAATTTTCGAAAACTGGTTGTCGTTGGCAGTTTTCGTCCTATTTTTTGCGCTCCTATCAATTGGTGATGTAATACCTAATGAATGGTGAACAAAAATTAGAAATTTGTAAATTTTAAAAAATGACTATTTTTTTGTGGGTTATAGCACACTTATTTTTGGTTAAAACGGCAAATTTCAAAACGTTGTCGCTAGTGGCCGTTTTTGTGCAGTTTTCCACACTCATATTAAATGGCGATGCTCTATATAATAAATGGTGTAAAGAAAATGAAAAGGTAGAAATTTTTAAAAATGACAATTTCTCGTGGGTTATAGCACACATTTTTTTGTCCAAAACTGCTATTATCAAAAACTTGTCGTTGAGGGCTGTTTTCATGCCCTTTTTGGCACTCACATTGAATTGCGATGTGCTATCTAATGAATGGTATAAAGAAAAGGGAACGTTAGAAATTTTAAAAAATGACAATTTTTTGTGGGTTATAGCACACGCTGTTTTTGCTCGAAACGGCAAATTTTAAGAACTCGTCGTCGGTGGCCGTTCTCGTGCCGTTTTACACACTCTTATCAATTGGAGACGTACTATCTAATGAATGGTGTACAAAAATTAGAAATTTATAAATTTTTGAAAATGTCCATTTTTTGTGGGTTACAGCACACTTATTTTTGGTTGAAACCGAAAAATTTAAAAAGCTGCCGTCAGTGGCCGTTTTCGTGCCGTTTTCAGCTAACATATTAAATGGCGATGTGCTATGTAATGAATGATGGCAAAAAATGAAAAGTTATAAATTTTTAAAAATGACCATTTTTGTGGAAAATAGCTCACGTTTTTTTTCCAAAAAATGGAAAATTTCGAAATCGGGCCGTCAAAGGCCGTTTTCTTGACTTTTTTTGCACTCGTATCAAATTGCAATGTGCTATATAAAGAATGTTAAAAAAAACTAAACGTTAGAATTTTTAAAAAATGGCCATTTTTTGTGGTTTATAGATCATTTTTTCATGCCCAAAATCGCAAATTTCACAAACTTGTCATCGATGGCCGTTTTCTAGCCATTTTTATCACTCTAATAAAATGGCGGTGAAGTATCTAATGAATGGTGTAAAAAATAGAAATTTGATAAATTTTAAAAAATGATTGATTTTATGGGTTATAACACACGTATTTTTGGATTAAGAAGCGAAATTTAAGAAAGTTGCGGTCAGTGGCCGTTTTCGTGCCTTTTTTCGCACTCATTTTAAATGGCGATGTTCTATCTAATGAAAGGTATAAATAAAATGAAAGGTTAGAAATTTTCAAAAATGACCATGTTCTATCTAATGAAAGGGCCGTTTTCGTGCCTTTTTTTGCACTCATATTAAATTGCAATGTGCTATCTAATGAATGGTATAATAAAAAGGGAACGTTAGAAATTTTTAAAAATGACCATTTTTCGTGGGTCATTGCACAAGTGTTTTCGCTCGAAACGGCAGTTTTCGAAAACTGGTTGTCGTTGGCAGTTTTCGTCCTATTTTTTGCGCTCCTATCAATTGGTGATGTACTACCTAATGAATGGTGAACAAAAATTAGAAATTTGTAAATTTTAAAAAATGACCATTTTTTTGTGGGTTATAGCACACGTATTTTTAGTTAAAACGGCAAATTTAAAAAAGTTGTCGCTAGTGGCCGTTTTTGTGCCGTTTTCCGCACTCATATTAAATGGCGATGCTCTATATAATAAATGGTGTAAAGAAAACGAAAAGGTAGAAATTTTTAAAAATGACAATTTCTCGTGGGTTATAGCACACGTTTTTTTGTTCAAAACTGCTATTTTAAAAAACATGCCGTTGAGGGCTGTTTTCATGCCCTTTTTTGCACTCACATTGAATTGTGATGTGCTATCTAATGAATTGTATAAAGAAAAGGGAGCGTTAGAAATTTTTAAAAATGACCATTTTTGTGGGTTATAGCACACGTTTTTTTTGCTCGAAACGGCAAATTTTAAGAACTCGTCGTCGGTGGCCGTTCTTGTGCCGTTTTACACACTCGTATCAATTGGAGACGTGCTATCTAATGAATGGTGTACAAAAATTTGAAATTTATAAATTTTTGAATATGTCCATTTTTTGTGGGTTACAGCATACTTATTTTTGGTTGAAACCGAAAAATTTAAAAAGCTCCCGTCAGTGGCCGTTTTCGTGCCGTTTTCAGCTAACATATTAAATGGCGATGTGCTACATAATGAATGATGGCAAAAAATGAAAAGTTATAAATTTTTAAAAATGACCATTTTTGTGGGAAATAGCTCACTTTTTTTTTCCAAAAAATGGCAAATTTCAAAATCGTGCCGTCAAAGGCCGTTTTCTTGACTTTTTTGCACTCGTATCAAATTGCAATGTGCTATATAAGGATTGTTACAAAATAACTAAACGTTAGAATTTTTAAAAAATGGCCATTTTTGTGGTTCATAGATCATATTTTCATGCCTAAAATGGCAAATTTTAAAAACTTGTCGTCGGTGGCCGTTTTCTCGCCATTTTTGTCACTCTAATAAAATGGCGATGAACTATGTAATGAATGGTGTAAAAAATAGAAATTTGATAAATTTTAAAAAATGATCGATTTTATGGGTTATAACACACGTATTTTTGGATTAAAACGCGAAATTTCAGAAAGTTGCGGTGAGTGGCCGTTTTCGTGCCTTTTTCCGCACTGATTTTAAATGGTGATGTTGTATCTAATGAAAGATGTAAATAAAATTAAAGATTTGAAATTTTCAAAAATGACCATTTTCCGTGGGTTATAACACACGTTTTTTCCCCCAAAACGACAAATTTAAAAAACTTGTCGTCGAGGGCCATTTTCGTGCCTTTTTTTGCACTTATATTAAATTGCAATGTGCTATCTAATAAATGGTATAATAAAAAGCGAAAATTAAAAATTTTTAAAAAATGGCCATTTTTTGTGGGTCATAGCACAAGTGTTTTCGCTCGAAACGGCAATTTTCGAAAACTGGTTGTCGTTGGCAGTTTTCGTCCTATTTTTTGCGCTCCTATCAATTGGTGATGTACTACCTAATGAATGGTGAACAAAAATTAGAAATTTGTAAATTTTAAAAAATGACCATTTTTTTTAGGGTTATAGCACACGTATTTTTAGTTAAAACGGTAAATTTCAAAAAGTTGTCGCTAGTGGCCGTTTTTGTGCCGTTTTCCGCACTCATATTAAATGGCGATGCTCTATATAATAAATGGTGTAAAGAAAACGAAAAGGTAGAAATTTTTAAAAATGACAATTTCTCGTGGGTTATAAAACACGTTTTTTTGTCCAAAACTGCTATTTTCAAAAACATGTCGCTGAGGGCTGTTTTCATGCCCTTTTTTGCACTCACATTGAATTGCGATGTGCTATCTAATGAATTGTATAAAGAAAATGGAGCGTTAGAAATTTTTAAAAATGACCATTTTTTGTGGGTTATAGCACACGTTTTTTTTGCTCGAAACGGCAAATTTTAAGAACTCGTCGTCGGTGGCCGTTCTCGTGCCATTTTACACACTCGTATCAATTGGAGATGTGCTATCTAATGAATGGTGTACAAAAATTTGAAATTTATAAATTTTTGAAAATGTCCATTTTTTGTGGGTTACGGCACACTTATTTTTTGTTGAAACCGAAAAATTTAAAAAGCTGCCGTTAGTGGCCGTTTTCGTGCCGTTTTCAGCTAACATATTAAATGGCGATGTGCTATATAATGAATGATGGCAAAAAATGAAAAGTTATAAATTTTTAAAAATGACCATTTTTGTGGGAAATAGCTCACGTTTTGTTTCCAAAAAATGGCAAATTTCAAAATCGTGCCGTCAAAGTCCGTTTTCTTGACTTTTTTTGCACTTGTATCAAATTGCAATGTGCTATATAATGAATGTTACAAAATAACTAAACGTTAGAATTTTTAAAAAATGGCCATTTTTTGTGATTTATATATCATTTTTTCATGCCAAAAATGGCAAATGTCAAAAACTTGTCGTCGGTGGCCGTTTTCTTGCCATTTTTGTCACTCTAATAAAATGGCGATGAACTATCTAATGAATGGTGTAAAAAAATAGAAATTTGATAAATTTTAAAAAATGATCGATTTTATGGGTTATAACACACGTATTTTTGGATTAAAAAGCGAAATTTCATAAAGTTGCGGTCAGTGGCCGTTTTCATGCCTTTTTCCGCACTCATTTTAAATGGTGATGTTCTATCTAATGAAAGGTGTAAATAAAATGAAAGGTTAGAAATTTTCAAAAATGACCATTTTTCGTGGGTTATAACACACGTTTTTTTGCCCAAAACGACAAATTTAAAAAACTTGTCGTCGAGGGCCGTTTTCGTGCCTTTTTTTGCACTCATGTTAAATTGCAATGTGCTATCTAATGAATGGTATAATAAAAAGGGAACGTTAGAAATTTTTAAAAATGACCATTTTTTGTGGGTTATAGCACAAGTGTTTTAGCTCGAAATGGCAATTTTCGAAAACTGGTTGTCGTTGGCAGTTTTCGTCCTATTTTTTGCGCTCCTATCAATTGGTGATGTACTACCTAATGAATGGTGAACAAAAATTAGAAATTTGTAAATTTTAAAAAATGACCATTTTTTGTGGGTTATAGCACACGTATTTTTTGTTAAAACGGCAAATTTCAAAAAGTTGTCTCTAGTGGCCGTTTTTGTGCCGTTTTCCGCACTCATATTAAATGGCGATGCTCTATATAATAAATGGTGTAAAGAAAACGAAATGTTAGAAATTTTTAAAAATGACAATTTCACGTGGGTTATAGCACACGTTTTTTTGTCCAAAACTGCTATTTTTAAAAACTTGTCGTTGAGGATTGTTTTCATGCCCTTTTTTGCACTCACATTGAATTGCGATGTGCTATTTAATGAATGGTATAAAGAAAAGGGAACGTTAGAAATTTTTAAAAATGACCATTTTTTGTGGGTATAGCACACGTTTTTTTTGCTCGAAACGGCAAATTTTAAGAACTCGTCGTCGGTGGCCGTTCTCGTGCCGTTTTACACACTCGTATCAATTGGAGATGTGCTATCTAATGAATGGTGTACAAAAATTAGAAATTTATAAATTTTTGAAAATGTCCATTTTTTGTGGGTTACGGCACACTTATTTTTGGTTGAAATCGAAAAATTTAAAAAGCTCCCGTCAGTGACCGTTTTCGTGCCGTTTTCAGCTAACATATTAAATGGCGATGTGCTATATAATGAATGATGGCAAAAAATGAAAAGTTATAAATTTTTAAAAATGACCATTTTTGTGGAAAATAGCTCACGTTTTTTTTCCAAAAAATGGAAAATTTCAAAATCGTGCCGTCAAAGGCCGTTTTCTTGACTTTTTTGCACTCGTATCAAATTGCAATGTGCTATATAATGATTGTTACAAAATAACTAAACGTTAGAATTTTTAAAAAACGGCCATTTTTTGTGGTTTATAGATCATATTTTCATGCCCAAAATGGAAAATTTTAAAAACTTGTCGTCGGTGGCCGTTTTCTTGCCATTTTTGTCACTCTAATAAAATGGCGATGAACTATCTAATGAATGGTGTAAAAAAATAGAAATTTGATAAATTTTAAATAATGATCGATTTTATGGGTTATAACACACGTATTTTTGGATTAAAAAGCGAAATTTCAGAAAGTTGCGGTCAGTGGCCGTTTTCGTGCCTTTTTCCGCACTCATTTTAAATGGTGATGTTCTATCTAATGAAAGGTGTAAATAAAATGAAAGGTTAGAAATTTTCAAAAATGACCATTTTCCGTGGGTTATACACGTTTTTTTGCCCAAAACGACAAATTTAAAAAACTTGTCGTCGAGGGCCGTTTTCGTGCCTTTTTTTGCACTCATATTAAATTGCAATGTGCTATCTAATGAGTGGTATAATAAAAAGGGAACGTTAGAAATTTTTAAAAATGACCATTTTTTGTGGGTTATAGCACAAGCGTTTTCGCTTGAAACGGCAATTTTCGAAAACTAGTTGTCGTTGGCAGTTTTCGTCCTATTTTTTGCGCTCCTATCAATTGGTGATGTACTACCTAATGAATGTTGAACAAAAATTAGAAATTTGTAAATTTTAAAAAATGACTATTTTTTTGTAGGTTATAGCACACGTATTTTTGGTTAAAACGGCAAATTTCAAAAAGTTGTCGCTAGTGGCCGTTTTTGTGCCGTTTTCCGCACTCATATTAAATGAGGATGCTCTATAAGGTGGAAGAATATAGCTCAACCGATTGACAATGATGACCGGGGCACTGATACTCGAGTTCTTGATGCAACCTCGAAAAAGAAATTCAAAATTTTCGGAAAATTGATCAATTTCCAATTGAGTAGTAATATATTGTTATTGGCCGAGAATTGAAGAAAATCCAACTTCTACTCTTGAGTTAAAATCTCATTAATTTGCGTATATAAGCTAAGAAAGAAAGTGTATTGAGGAAAACGAGAAATAAAAAAATTGAAAGTTGACAACTGCCCTATATAAATTTTACAAGTAATTAATGTAACTATCCATAAACAGTAAAAAATGATCTCCCTCCCTCCCTCCCTCCCAGGCTGGAATGGAAGACAGGTGAATCACTGAAACCTAACAGGTGCATACATATTTAGGGATTAATTGTTGGGATTGTGAGAATGATTGTTTGATATGTGTTGAATTAACAAAGTATATATAGAAGATTAGTATAGCAAAGCTTAAGAAAGCTGGGCTACAGACGATGCATGGTGAAGGGAAGATGAGTTTTGGTGTGGGTAGGCGTAAGCAAACGCAAAAACCAAGCACCACCAACCCAGCAGTGATCAGTAGTAGCTAGTGTGAGACGTACTCTGATGAGTTGATTAGCTTGATTCAGGGCACTAATACTGCGCAGTATTAGTAATATGAGTGGTGATTAGTTTGAGGGGCAAAACCAAAACCAACAGCACAGTAGTAATGAGCTTGAAGTAGCTAGCACCTGTAATATCGAAATGAAATCCAATCCAATGGGCGGGCTGCGGAGGCGCAGTCGCTAGCAAACATTTATATTGTAATATGCCAAAAAACAGAGACAGATGTCGGAAGGAAGTAGCAGAGAGACGTAGTTGTGCATGGGGTAACACAATTAATGTGGCAAGCAGCTGAGCACTTTGTAACGTAAATCCCATCTACCTTTTCCTTTTGCATGGAGGATGGAGCTAGCTAGCTGTGATGCTTTTAAAATCTGCGACTGAGATCAGAAATAGTACGAGTTCAGTTTTGAGTACGTACGTTTTCCCAAATTCCCTAGTTCATCATCCAAAGAGTAGAGCTAGGCTAGCAATTAAAAGCCAATCATCATCATCATCACAGCTAGCTAGCTAGTTAATTGATGGATCTACCAGCAGCAGCAGAAGCAGCTAGAGCTAGAGCTAGAGTTAGCCGCAGCAGCAGCAGCAGCAGGGTATTATCATCGTCATCAACTGTATATTTTCCGACGTACAAGCCGGAGGTGACAATAACTGGGATCGCCACACATCCCGAAGCTGATCCTGAGCCGGTGCTTATCGTGGATGGCCCCTTTGCTTATCAAGTTCGGATTAAAGTACCGTGTCGGATTAGAGGGTTGCGTATGTAGCATAACTTTATATTTATTAATTAAGTGAATATATTTGTTTGTTTGAATGAATAATAAATAATTGGGCGCAGGCAGATATGCTTGGGTTTGGGAGGACGGCCGATAAGAAGGGAATGCAGATAGACGGAACGGTGGATGTGAGCGAAGGTCGGTTAGAAACGGCAAGTTTCGTGCGCAGGGCAGGGATGCGGCGTTTGTACCCAGTGGGAGACTTCAGCTTCACATTTGCATTCACGACAAGGGTTAAAAAGGCAGTGATCAAAGGAAGGAGCAGGCGGGATGGAAGTATCAAGTTTATTGTCCCAAAGAAACAAGACTATGAACCCGATTCTGATACTGATCCTGAATTTGAATTTGAATATATAATGCCTCCACCTCAATGGTATCACTAGCCATACCACAACACACCCCTGCAAGGCTGCAATCTAAATATATGCTAGCTGAATATCATCATCACCATTCACCAGGCGGCTGCTGCTGCTGCTGTATTGTTATATTGCTTCTATGTTTCCTCCCTCCCTCCCTCCACCTGCTTTTATCATCGCAATATATGTTACCCTTTGCTAAAACTCCTATGAAGGAAGGATTCATATATAAAATGTCAAATGTTAACTAATGGTGGATGAAATCATAATTCTATTTTTTTTAATCGTTTTTTATTGTGGGTTGAAATCACAATTAACTCTCGATTTCATATAGTATAAATTAATCTGCATCACTGGATACTTCACAAAGGGAATGTCGTCTCCCGGGAACCATAAGGTTGTTGGTAACTGACCGCATCAGCCCGATATCCACAACCAATCCTTTCTTATTATATTAAGTCTTTCTTTTTGAAGGGCTTGCGGTTCACTACACCAAAGGTTTTCAGTGAACTATTGAAGCTATGAAGAGAATACCAAATGCTGACGGTTACGAAGGTTACCGACTTTCGACGAACAGGGAGCCAACGAGTTCAATCGAACAACCTAACGGTTACACAAGCCTTGGCAAACTTTGATAGGCATAGCGTTGCAAGCAAATAAAGCAGAGAGCTTACCATTTCTTTCTATTAGAGTCGTGAGCTTTTTTTATGATCATTTATAATTAATTAGTTTGTATGGAGCACTTTGATTTTGTCCATTCAACCAACACAATAGTACATCATTTAATAATAAACTATCTATCGGACCCATTAATTAATATCAAATCTACCTAAACTACCTCTAAATTATTAATCATTGCAATATTTATGCTCTATTCATTTTTGCTAATGCGTCTTGGTTCTACGACAAAACCTCCAACTTGACCCAAACATGATGCCCAATAACCGGATAATTAAAATAAAAGTTGGGCTTTAGTGTGTGTGGCTCAAGACCTGAAAATTTGTTCTTTGACACCGTTGGCCCAACATTCTTATTTTCTAATTTTCTTTTGATAAAAAAAGAAGAAGCGAAGCGAGGATTCCTTCCTGTAAGAAGTTTGTATAGGCTTAGCCGGCGAGGAGACCAAAGTGGAAAGCTGCTCCGACAGAGAAATCGGCGTCTCCTATTATCTTCATCCCTTCCTTCATCAATCAATCAATCAATCAATCCATTGTACGATTTCTTCTACTTAATTTTTTTTTCTTTATCGCGTACAGCAGTGGTAGATAGAGTTGCCGTTGCCCTTGCCGATGAACTTGCAACTTGATTTGACTAAAGACTTCCTTTCCCCGTGTCGTTAAAAGAAAGAAACAAATGAATTCATGCTTCTTTCAAATTTCCATTTTTGATAAATTTGAAGTTTTACTCCGAAATCTTGTCGTTTCTACTAGGAGCATTATTACTTATTAGTGAGAATAGAATATTTTCCACTCTTTTATTTCTGGGTGAGTTATAGTGGATGAGGTTTGTAAGTTGGCAGGGGAATCCGTGAATGAATGAATCCCTCTGTTTCTGATTTACAGTTCAGTGATTTGTGAAGCATTGCTATTCACGTTGTTACAATGCTTCGTCTCAAAAGCTCTTAACTTTAATGATGGGTCCTGTCATTCTGTAAGGAACCCATCCCCACCACCACTTTTCATTTTAATTCTTTTCTTTTGCAGCAGAGTTTTAATTCTTGTTTGTCCCAATAGCTTGTTTCTTGCTTTTATTTTACCTGAATTGGATTTGTGTTTTCTCACTGCCTCTGGGGAGCTCTTGTTTTATTTTGAGAATACTTTGCTTGCTTGCTGTCATTATTATCTTCTCACATCATCGCCTTAGTTTTCGACCGTTTAATTATTAGTTTCATGAGCTCTCTACTTCTCCCAGATGCAGCCAGCCAGAGGGTTGGCTGCAATTTCCCCTGTCAGCCTACGTTTTTTCTAGGATTGACCTTTAGAATTCTTCAAGTAAGAGCTTTGAAGACCATCGCTGTCTGTTGAACACTTGTCTATTTCCTTTGTTGCCTGGTGATGAAAATGCGTCTCAAACTGTTTACCTTTTGCATTGATCATAGAGTAGATTACACCTAGTGCCTGAAAAAGATATGCTCTCTCTCTTTCTTTTGTATTTAGGAAAGTAGTAGTGGACAAGAATGGTTTTTGTAAGTAATAAGATGGGCAGTGCAAAACTGTGCGCTTTACAATAATACTGTTCACATTGTGGTTGCTTTGAATATTATTGCTCCAAGAAATTGAAAGAGTCCTTCTACATGTAGTAGTTCCAAGCAATTTGCAGTTCTAACATATTGCATTCATGACTTGCGGGTAGCTAGAGGAGAATTTTGATCTATTTATGGAAGCATGACACCAGAACACTATACGGAGTCTCCCCAGTTGAAACCGTTGGTAACTTTAACTGGAGCTGCCAAGGAAAGTGGAATTGGACCTCCTCTTGGGAGGGTCGACATAGGCGTCAACGAAAGTGCCTATCTTTTCCGTGTTGCCCTTCCTGGTGTTAGGGGCAATAACAGTAAGTTATTCATATTTCAGTATTTTTTTGTTTCCTCCGATAATGTGCTGGCTTGAGAATAGGTGGACGCATATGAAACTGTAGCGTACATTCATGCTCAGGGAACATTCTTAAAAGTAATGGATTAGTATCTATAGACCTTAAAAATTCTCAATAAAAGCTCGAGAAAAGCTTGTTAAAGAAGAGAACAAACAGAAGAAAGATAAATGAGAGTGACAAGACTTAAACTGCAGGTTCATATCTGGTATTTTCATCACGGTGAACACCTTTTCAGTGTTTTGAAGCTTCTACCAATGAATAGTAGACAAAGATAAGCATTCAACTCGATAAAGTTATACTGTGTGAAGAATATGATCAGTCCCTATTTAGCTCGTTTTTCATAATATGTCTAGTTGATCATTCTCGTTTGTGTTGTCTATGTTGTTATATAGACTGTCATTTGGTAATTTATAGAATTCTGACGTGCATGGGATATTATTGTCTTGGTCATCAACGCAGGTAGGTTGAAATGCAACATAAAACTAGATGGGAGGGTTGACATAGAGGGATTGATTAATGAGTCTCAGTTCATAAAAAGTTCTTCCAAGGCGTTTGAAATGAAAGTGCAAGAGCTTTGCCCTCCTGGACCTTTCACAGTCTCCTTCAATTTGCCGGGACCTGTAGACCCAAGATTATGTTCTCTTTCTTTCAAGCCAGGTGGTATTTTAGAAGTTGTTGTGTTAAAATTCAGAATACCTCGTCTTTCATCCGAAGGCTGGTTTGAGAAGTGGTATAATTGCTAGCCCGTTTGAGGACTCAGGTTAAATTTCCACAAGTTATTTCTGTCAATGCTCACAGGAGAAAAGGAGAAACTGGATTTTTTTTTTTTTTCTTTTTGGGTAGATTGTGACTAAAACAGTTATTTCTGGGGGTCATACTAACAATGGCTGTTGTATCCCTGGAAAATATAAATTGTTGTACCTTGAGACACTTTGGAATGTAAGAAATTGATGGGGAGAGGCGAGGAGCTTTGGGTTTATTCCTGAATTGGTTTATATTAATTAGCCTGCATGTTGTTGGAATGTAGGGAATTTGGGTGAATTTGACAAAGTGGCTATGAAATGACTTACAAAAGCTGAAATGAATGAAGAAGTTAAATTTAGAGTGTAATGTTACATGACTTTGCCCTTTTCTTTTCTCTCAGAGTCTCAAACTCAACTTTGTGAATATGCTGCTGCAATAAACTTGATCATCATCATCATCATCATCATTCAATCACATATACATGATGGATGCATATATTAATCAATTAATGATAGACATCCATTCTACACTCTAAATACATGATGAGTTATTCGCATCTTCACAGAAGCATCGTATCATTAATTCATAGAGACTTATTAATTGAAATGAATACATCTAAGTCAACTCATGTCGTCAATGTATGAATAATATGATTGTCTTAATCAAAGAAACTCCCCTCTAATTTCCCTCCTTCCCCCCAATGCATTATCCTTTCCTGCTACAATTTAACAAGCTCTGCACATTCTCTCACACCAACAAATTAAAGGAAATATATACATAGCTTGACTAGCTATAGAAGACTCTGGAGCATATGTATATAGAGAGAGAGGCCGATTAAAGAGAGAGGGAGAATAAAACTTCTCCAATTATCTACCCAGCTAATTAACCTCATCATCATCATTATTAATAATACTGCTTCTACATATATACTACTTATGGCGCCATTGAAAGTTTTATCAGCCCTAGACTTAGCAAAAACACAGTACTATCATTTCAAAGCCATTATAATCGCCGGCATGGGCTTGTTCACCGATGCTTACGATCTCTTCTGCATCCCTCCTATCATGAAGCTCATTGCCACCGTTTATTATGCTACTCCCCACTCAACAACAGGCCAAGTTCCGGCCGTGGTCACCTCCACCATGGTGGGCATCGCTCTCTTAGGCACCGTCATCGGTAAGCTAGTTTTTGGCCGCCTCGGTGACTTGGTAGGCCGCCGCAGAGTCTACGGGGTGGCCCTCGTGCTCATGGTTTTTAGCTCACTAGGTTGTGGATTCTCCATAGGGACGTGCAGGGCATGCGTGTTGCTCACCCTTGGGCTGTTCAGGTTCTCTTTGGGCATAGGGATAGGCGGGGATTATCCCTTGTCGGCCACGATCATGTCTGAATTTGCCAACAAGAGGACTCGCGGGGCGTTCATAGCAGCAGTTTTCTCCATGCAGGGTTTCGGTATCTTGGTGAGTTCCACTGTCACCATGGTGATGTGTTCCATATTCAACAGAGCCAGCGGGTATCCAAAGAAACCCAAGCCGGAAGCGGTGGACTTGGCTTGGAGGCTGATACTGATGATCGGTGCAATCCCAGCTGGGCTAACGTATTACTGGCGCATGATGATGCCTGAGACCGCCAGGTACGTACATATCCCCGCAATTAACCACCCTATTGGCCCTTTTTAATTAATATTCATTCAATTTGGATGTAGGAAATTTTCCATTTCCTGTTTGAGTCTTGCAATCTGCATGCATATGCTTTATTTCTTTTTAAGAAAATGTAAGTATTTAGAGCACTGAACACTGAATTACCAGGTACACAGCTTTGGTGGAGAAAAATGTGGTGCAAGCAGCTAAGGACATGCAAAAAGTTTTAGATGTTTCATTGAGTCAGATTGCGGAGGAGAAGGAGGAGGAAGAGGAGGAAGAGTATCCAACACCAACACCATCTATTCCACCATCATATACTCTTTTCTCCAAAGAATTCTTGCATCGACATGGACGCGACCTCTTTTCTTGTGCCATTTCTTGGTTCCTGGTGGACGTTGTGTTTTACAGCACCAACTTATTCCAATCCCAGATTTACCAACGCTATCTTAATCCCCACAATATACATTTAAACGCCTACGAGGAGGCCTATCGAGTTGCAAAACTCCAAGCCATCATAGCGATTTGTTCCACCATTCCAGGTTATTTTGCCACCGTCTATTTCATCGACCGAATCGGAAGAGTCAAAATCCAAATGTTTGGCTTCTTCTTTGTGGCCATTTGCTTATTCGCGATGGGGATTCCATACGACTCCTACTGGGAACACAACACAAACGCTGGTTTCATGTTGCTCTACGGTCTCACTTTCTTCTTCTCGAATTTCGGGCCCAATACTACCACTTTTATAGTGCCTGCGGAACTATTCCCGGCTCGTTTCAGATCAACATGCCACGGGATTTCAGGGGCAGCTGGCAAAGTGGGTGCGATCATAGGGTCGGTGGGATTTTTTTGGGCTTCCCATAACCACGAGGGGAACGGTTACAGCAAAGGAATAGGAATGACGGCGTCCCTAGTGCTTCTTGGTGTTGTCTCCGTATTAGGATGCATCACTACGTTCCTATTCACCCGCGAAACAATGGGAAGGTCCCTGGAGGATAACGAGATTATTAATGAAGATGATGAAACTAATGGCCGCGGTGGTTGGCGTTTCGTGCGTTGGTTTGATTGTACGGATGGCGGCCTATTACCTTCTGTCCGCCCAAAATTATGTGGCAACACCAATGAAGTAGTGGATGCTTAAATCTTAATCAATCACACAAAAGCAATCTATAATCTATAATCAATATATATGAGGAGGATTCTACTTGTACACACTCACTATATATCAGCATTGACAGGGGGATATATCAGCAAATGATAGGGGGAGTGAAATTCTGGAGTGACTGATGTGGCAGTGATAAAAAGACAAACTAATACCCTAACCAAATGATGCGTAGGGGATAAGTTTGTCTTTTTATAACGTCAGTCCCTCCACAATTTCACTCCAGAATTTCAATCTCCAAATATAATATAATGAAATGAATGTTACATTATGTATGAATTTCACCCACCCTATCATTTCTAATATAATATAATGAAATGAATGGTACATTATGTATGACAATGAATTCATTATTGTCTCTGTATGTTTGAATTCACTGACAAAAATTCTAAACAACAACTTGGTAGTGGTAGCTAACATTGAAATGGGCCAAAGACTACGGACGCGCGTAGACTCAAGGCAGTCATCAGTATCATCCACAATTTTTCCAAGCTCTTACACTTTGTTTGGGTCTTCCTTTATTTATTCATTCACGATAGCAATTTGGTCTTCCCATCGGTTTAATCATTCATCACATATTCGTATGAATTTGTTCATTTTGGAATTCTGCGCATTTAAGATTAACCTTTGAATTCAGGACCACGCACTCAATCATAAGAATTCATCACATATTCGTATGAATTTGTTCATTTTGGAATTCTGAGCATTCAAGATTGACCTTTGAATTCAGGACCACGCACTCAATCATAAGAATTCATCACATATTCGTATGAATTTGTTCATTTTGGAATTCTGAGCATTCAAGATTGACCTTTGAATTCAGGACCACGCACTCAATCATGAGAATCTGTACATTTTTATTACTCTTTTTAACTCAAAAGCTTGTAGATTCTTAACCCACTCGGCCACTCATTTCTTTGGCTCATTCGGATGTTGGTTGTTTGCTTACTCCCTCAGAAAAAGAAAAAGAAAAAAAAATAGAAGAGTTCCCCGGCACTTCCATTCACCATCTTATTATCTACAACAACAACAATGAACAAAAGCTACTAATACAAATTATTAAGGACGTGCATTCCAGTGCGTGTGGAACTTGGAAATAGAAGAAATTCTGTGCGCACTGATCAGTGCTGATGGCATAAAGGTCTGCCTGTATCATATCACATAATGAACACATTGCTGTGTTCTAGTGGGATGAGTAGCTAGAATATATAATCAGCACGCTTTCCACTATGTAAAAAGGCAAAGAAGAGAGCAAGCAAGATAGGGGAGAAGCTAAATTGTAAGCGTATTGTTACTTTCTTTTACAGGGATGATGGGGGATTTGCATCTTCTGCCACAAGGGCAAAGCTATCCCACCATGAGCTTTGCATCTCCCAGGAGAAGTTTATTAACCCCTTTGTGTGAAGAAGCATCAGAAACGCCCCCAACAATCTCCCCAAAATCCTTCCCAAATACAACACCACTACCGGTATCAAGAAAGTAGCCTCAAGCCCCTTGATTCATGAGAAAATATTGTAACCTTCTCGAATCAAATGGTCTGCCCCCCTCCCTTTTTCAGGTTTTTTTACCAACTTCAAAAAGCATAGCTGCCAGTACAAGTGCAAGCAAAGACAGAAATGACTCAACTAATCCCTTGTTAACAACTGCTCTCTTCAAATATTTCTTTGCAAAACAAAATTCAAATGAAGCAAAAATGATATCTAAAGCTACTTCTTTCCTTTGGTTATCGCCAAATCAATTATTTATGTTTTGATGCAACAAAAGACTACTAGCTTTGCCATTTCAAGAGTTTCCACAGTTGTCGCCGATGGAGCAGAGCAATATACTAAAGTCTAAGAAAGAGTTCAGTTACCTCGAACAACAACAAGAAACATGAAATTCCCAAAATGTTTTAAAAATTCAAAGTAGCTAAACATAACAGCAGGCATAAGAATTATTGCATAAAAACCTCACGAACCATATCACCACATTGGCAGGAGAGTCCAGAGAGATGTATGTTTCAGCCATCGAGGCTCCCTGCATGAAGAACCATACCATACCATATTGTTAGTTAGTTAGTCTGCAAAATCTGGTCTTTATTCTTTTCTGAACACACAACTTGCTATGTTATGCCCACAATAACCTAACAGGTGCACAATACAATTATTATGCCTACAAGACAGCAACAGACAATGCATGATCCAGAAAAGATTGGAACATTTGAATTTGATGGCATGCATCAGTGGGAAGTAGAAAAATGGCAGCAAAGACCAGATCGTCCTGAAAAGAATAAACAACAACCTTTTGCTCACGAGAAGCGAAATTAAAAATTCTACAACTATCCTCCTCAAGACATAATAAATAGTTCAAGGCAATTAATAAAGCAAAATACAGGAATAGAGGACAATTACACACATATATTTCATGGAAACCAACACACAATTCAATTCACTACTAAGCCAATTACATTACGATTTGAGAGCTATATAAAAAATAATCATTAAATGTCAATCAAATTGGCACGCAAATTTCAGTAATAAACGAAGAAAGTAGAGCAAATGAAAGAAGAAAAAGGATGAATTAATTAAAGGGAAGAAATAATTTATAATAAAAATGTGACCTTTTGTGTTTGAATTCTAATTGGAAGATTGGTGGTGGGACTGGGAGGGCTTCTTGGAAAGAGCATAGTCCGGAGGAGAATAGATCAAAGCGGCAATCATAGCTCCCGGAAGCACCGCGTACTTAGCCACAGCCGCCAGCTTCGTCACCAGCGGCTCCCCCTTCATCGCACTCAGCAGAAACGCCATTTTTTTTTTTTTTTAAATTTCTGATCCTTTTCTTTCTTTCTTTCTTTTGCTTATATATTAATTTCTGATTTGCTTATATATTAATTTCTGATTTTAAATGAATATCTTTCCGTGGGTTTGATAAGTTGATGACAGCATGAGGGAGCGGGACGACTCCAGAGTCCAGACAATCTAGAGATATGGTCCTGGGCCTGTGGACGGTCTTATTATTAGAACACCCAGCAAACTGAGAGAAATCGATCTCTATGTGAGGCCCAAATCGTAAAATCAAGTTTTGCTTGGTGTTTTTTTTTTTTTTTTTTTTTCTTTCTTATTGGCACACATTATTATTAATATTAATATAATTATGTATACGAAGACTGGACATTTGAATATATTTTGAATATTAATATAGCAATGCTTTATGTTGATATTTGAACAAATTAATTAATTAATTAATTAATATTGCGTGTGTATATAATGAATTAACAAACGTGTACGCCCACACCGGCGTATATCTTTAACTTTAATTATACATAGAAAATGCTAAACTAGTAGTTATTAATTACAGAAAATAATGTAGGTGGTAAAAAAAAAAAAAAGAGAAAGAGAAAAACCAAGCGAGGAATATTTAATTTTAAATATTATTAATATATATATATATATAGGATATAGGATGGATGAAGACTACTAGTTGAATTTTGTGTGGACGGTGGCGGCATCGGTTGTAGGCGAATGATGATGACGATGAAGACGAGGACTTGGAGTTGATGGCTCATTCCCATAGGCATTGAGCTTCAACTTGTCCAAATCTGTATACCTCAGATATGGGCTGCTCTCCAAAGGCGGGAGCTGGGCATGATGCTGATGCTGATGCTGCTGCTGCTGCTGATCATCCGCATTATTATGATCAATAACCATATCTACTACATGATGATGCTGCTGCTGCTGCTGCTTATAATCTCTAACTGATTTAACCTTTCTTCCTCCTCCGCGGTGTTCGCGTTCTTGTTCAACATCATAATGAGATTGAGATTGAGATTGAGGACGGCGTTGCAACTGCTGTGACATTTTTGTGTTAATAATTTCATTAATTAGTATTAGCTTCTTCCTGACTTATCAATTATTACTATTTTGAAGCAAACAAACAGCTCCACAGGTAATACAGTTGATGATCCGCATTAATCGTTGAGACTGTTACTTTCAGCCTTTAAATAATTGGCCGGCCCCTACACAGACACAAACTATAAACACATTAATCAACACTACCTAGTAGTAGTACCTACCTCTGCTGCGTGGAATTAATGGATCTAACGGTACGACAGGTGTTTGACCATGAAGTAGATGCAGCAGCAGCAGGCAGCAGTACGCATGTTAGGATTCAATCATATATTTCATCCATTCTTTCTTGCTTAGATGCTGATAATATGATCATATGGGATTCAATCATATCATATCATGCATCAATATTGTCCAATATCAATATGCCTAACCATCAAGGCATCAATCTCCTAACTTTTTCTTGCCTGTAGCCCATCTACCCCCTTACAATATTACAAGCTCCAACCAACATCTTCAAACCTTTTGGCCATTACTATCTTTATTCTGTGACAATAATAGATTTCCACAAAGTAAATGTTTCACAAGTTTTATATAATCTTAAATTTTCGGATAAACTCACGCTATTTTTGAAAAATTCTATATTATCTAATATATGATAAAATGCTGCTATCCACACGATATGATAAAATGTTGAAACATGCTGATTGCTGGGAAATGCTTAAATTAAACTTATAATCTCCTTATGACAAATGTAACTAAACATGGCTTTAATTACAATGCCACAGGACATCACACAGAAATGTGCTATACTTCATAGAATCAATCTAACCAGACACTGTGACTGGACTGGCCCTCTCCACTTCAACTTCATGGCTGGAGTAATGTCTCTTCCACTGTTAAACCCCATAACAAAGATTGGTGAGTTTGTGCTCCAGTATACAACACGTGAAAACACAAAATGATAATGCCAAAGGGTGAGGGTGGTTGTATATCAGGGTTTCTGAATCCCCTCGGAAGCTGGTCTGTTTAGCAAGGAATTGTGAGCAGAATCTGGATTTGAGTGCTTTGAGCCCATTTGACTGTTAGAGGGACTATTTTCGACCTTATCTTCAGACTTCAAATGAGACTTAAGTGGTCTCTCAAAATTTTTCGCAGCTGCTGGATCTATCACTAATTTAGTAAGCTTTTGCTCCTGTATACAATAAAGTGACAACAAAAGCTTATTTGTAAACATACCAACTTGGCAGTGTAAATTTAACTAACCACACTCTCCCCTTCGGGTATTCAAAAACTCAGTTTTGATCAAGAAAATTAAATTACCTAAATAAGCCATGCAATTAATATCTACGGGTGTGCATAACGGTTTCTTTTTCTTTCATGTTACATTAAACAGAAAGGTTTGTCCAATAGGCTTACGTTTTGCAGTGCTTCAAGCTTCCTTTGCAGGGCCTCATGCTCTGCCTGAATACGGAATGGAACACCATGCTTCTGATACACATTGTGTTGTGCCAAATCTTCGTCAATGTCACTTGCGGTGGTTGCAAAAGGATGATTTGCAGGAATCCATCTGACTGTATCAGGGTCCACATCAGGGGGTACTGAATCCCCTTCTTTAAGAAACACCTTTGGTCTCTTCCATTGATATGCTCGTGACCGTCTTTTCTGATGGATTGCTTGTTGCTCCTTTGTAAGGGTCACTGGTGCTAAACGGTATACCTTGCCACACATCTCAACAGTTGAGTTACTTTTACCGACCTTCACCATTGGATTATTGAATGGGTCTTCATACTTGAGGGGTGTTGAGCTGGAAAATAGAATTTGGACAAAAATTCATGATAAATGATTACATGTTCATCCTACAATCTAAACCCTTCAGAGTGAATCTACTTGAAAAAAAGTTTAGAATTATAGTAGAGTCAATCAAAAGGTTCAAACTATTTTGACCCTCCAACTTCTTGGATGGATCTTTATACTTTGAGGAGTCATTATACTAAAATCATACTGGAAGAAGAACCATTGTCCAAAAAATTGTCATGGAAATCATATTGGCAATTGCTGTGCATCCAGTTCTCCAACAAAACATACTTGAAATCACTTTTGCTTTTGCCGTATCAATTTGATCATGTGGGCCAAGTGTCATGATAGAATTGACTCACTTGAAACTGCACTTTTTTCAAAAATAAAGGGGAGTAGGCAGTGGAAAAAATAAAGTAAAAAGGTCAAAATCAGAGGTAACCAAGAGTCACAGGAGAGAAGAGTGGTTTTATCCCAATTCAAATGGTAGGAAGATGCTTGTAAATGATACGGACAAAGGACACATTTCATATAGTATGTACCAGAAAACTTCCTCAGACACACCTACAAACACATACATGTGGAAAGCTCACAACTTAAAAGGGTTAGAATCGTACATGCCTCTTCTATCAGATCTCAACTGACCACGACGGACAAGGTCAGCTACAGAGCCAGGACAACTGTAATTCGGCTTCCTCGTGGCATAGCTCCTTAAGACAATCAGCAACAAGGTTGCTGCAGCACAGAATCCGACTGCAAAGCTGGTACTGTAATATTTTTTTGTCTGAGACACAAACATAGCAAAGACTTGAAGAATAGCAGAAAAAAATTTACCAAGAATCTCTCTAACTTGAAAACTGTGCATGATATCCAAAATGAACAGGAAAAATTCAACACAACACCATGTTTATCATATCAGGAAACACAACTTTCTGGTGTGCATGTATTTGTGTGGGGGTTGGGGGAGTAGTGATTAAGAAATAAACAATCCTCAACACTAGATAAAATTCTAAACATATAGGACATACAAGGGGGAAGTAGTGATTAAGAAACAAACAATGCTCAACACTTGATAAAATTCTAAACAGCATCAGCAAGTGCAACAAAGTAATGAATTGGTAAAAGCAAAAATGATGCACGCAAATGAACAGAAGAAGAGACTGGGGGAGTAAAGAAATTACGGAGAAAATAAGAGGGGGGAGAGAAACAATGGTCTCCTTGAATTTAAAGATTGGATTTTGAGAGTGGAGTCTCTTCTGGTGGGGATTATGATTATTGAGCAAAATGGCATCTTCATGTGGAGGTCGAATGCGGTTGTTGCTGTGGTCATCGGCGTTGTTCACCGAATCGCTGAATGAGCATCGCAGCAGAAACTTCCGATTCACTGATTTTGTTTTAGAAACAATCCTTCCTAGTACTTCCGTTCTGAATTCCAAAATATCCCTGGAATCTCCCTGACGCTTTACCAAGGGAAAAACCAGAAAAAAAATTAATCAAATCAGCAAATAATCATTATGTTAATGAGTGAAAAAAACAAAAAAGAAAAGAAGCGGTGAATTGTATAATAATTAATAATAAGGAAGGAATAAAATGAAAGACGCTTGCCGGAAACAACGCAGGCGTATGATGAAGTTGTAGAGTCCAGACTACTGAAGCCATGGCAATCTAAAGCTATAAAGAGAGAAAATTTCGACATCTTCTATGAATAATAATAATAATAAATAAATAAATAATTACGAAAATGAAAATATAGAATTACCGTGAAGTTAGGCATGGTTAGAGACTTAGTATGTTATGCTAATTGGATAATAATGATGAGTGGTGATTCTGGTGAAGCCTTGAAGGTAGTCTGCGACTGAGTTGAATTATGGTACGTCGTCGTTTACTACTTCTTCTTCTTCTTCTTCACTTGCATATCCAGTTGAGAGAGAGAGAGAGAGGGAATGATAGTTGTAGGATGGATTGGATTCCAGATTTCCAGATTCATTTGAGCTCAAACCCTCTCACTCTAATCCACGTTCTCGTAACCCAAGTAAAGCATTTTGTTTTGGTTGGGTCTTCACAATATACTTGGGCCTCAAAAGTTATGTTACTTATCTTCCCCGAAATGAACTTACTGACCCAATCTTAGATTACATCATTTTTTCGAAGACAATTCTCGTTCCAAATCATAATCTATTACAAATGAATCCAATATTATTACAATCTCACTTATTATATGCCGCAAAGTGAGACCGTTTTAAATATTGAGGCCTTTTGTGACGCCTTTGCGTAATCTTGGAACCATTGCGGTTGCGATGGAACATTGGCATTCGAACAAAGGGGAGGGGAATCTCTTCCTATTCTATGTTGCAACCTCTAGGACAGTTCTGTACTTTGACTTCTTGTTGACGTCTTTAGGTAGTCTTGAGATCGCTATAAGTGGCTTGACCGCTGCACGTGGTGGCATCCAAACAAAATGGAGGGGAATCTCTTCCTACTCTATGCTGCAACCTGGGACAGTTCTGTACTAGGACCTCTTGTTGACGTCTTTTGCATAGTCTTGAGATCGCTATAAGTGCATCTTGTTGACGTCTTTGCGTAGTCTTGAGATCGCTATAAGTGTGTTGAAACACTTGCGTAGTCATATGATCACTAGGACAACCCCATTGGTTGGATTACATCATTCAAACCTAATGAGAAGATGGTAGAGTAGAACAGCATAAGAGTAATAGGAAATGGAGATCGGATCCTTGTCTAAAATCTCACTTTATCTTATTTTGATTCATGCTCAAAACAACGATATCGCTTCGTTAAAATAACGATTAAATAATAATAGATGGGGTTCCCAATTTCACATAATCTGATAATCCCATGCCAATATGCCATGCATGTTTCGCTTATTGGAACATCATCATATCCATATCCGTAAAGACCTACCTTTCTACACTACTCTTCTTGATCTCCTGCCAAATTAGCAGGCAGCAGCAATTAATCCAACTCAACTCCAAGGCAGGCAGGCGATATCAAACATCGGAATTCATCCTCGTCCATCAAAAACTGTTGTCTTCCATGAAAAGTGAAAACAACATGCAGTATGTATGTATATATGAACTCAAATCGATCTTCAGACAAAAGTTTATTATTTTTTCTTTCAAAACCTAAAATTAATTATGAAATGACTACTTCGGGAACAATATTTGGATTAAAGCCTCAATGACAAAGGCGTCCATCGATCTCCTGCTCTTTCTTTCAAGTTTCAAGTTTCAAGTTTCAAAAGCAGGCTAGCCGCAGCAGCAGCAGCTGATTGAGTACACCCACCGGACTCTACCAGCAACACCAAAGATCCAATAAGCATCCCGCGCGCCCGCACATCTAACGTTTTATCTTTTGAGTGAATTTTAGCTTTTGATTACGCACAACACAAAATGATATTATGAAACACTAACTACATACACTTCAAACAGATAACCTAACAACAACTTAAAATGAACTATTAATTAATTGAATTGATATTGATATTCCTTAAGCCAATCCTAGTTAATAAGTAGCTGATCCATTCATGATCCATCTTATTTTGGTTTCAGTTTAATTTTGCATATCTCCACTTTAAAATTACTAAAGTTCTACGGCAAAAATCTGTTGATTTGAACTTGCATCCTAGGCGGCGTCGTCGTCGTTGTTGTTGTTGTTGTTGGAGTCCCCGCGGCAGCCGTGGAGGAGCTCGCCGACGGCAATTCTCCGCACTTCCGACACCTCGTTGTAGCCAGGATCTGTACTCGACAAGACGGACACGAAGAATGAGATCGCAGCCAAGCGTCGATGCATCCTACGTGGAATCCATGGCCGCACTGCGGGAGAAGTCGGATTTCATCTCCGGAGACAAACTCAGCCAGGCAAATGGCGCAGTCGACGGAGAAGCTGCCATGACGGGGAGAGTAAGTTAGCTTGGGGAGAGAGTTAAGAACCTTTTTGTTCAAGCCTTTGTTAGCTGAGGCAGCTGGAGTCGGGGGAGCTGGAGAGGTGAGGGAGATCCGACGGATCCAGGCGCAGCGGGCGACGGCAACAAGACCGAGGACACAAATAAGGGCGCAGAGGAGAGCGGCGAGGATAAGGACAAAGTCGGAGTGGAGGTTGCTGTTGTTGTTGTTGTTGACAGGTTGAGACGACGAATTAACGCCGGTAAGGAAACGATAACTGAGGGGTAGTAGAGTCATGTGAAGGTAGAGACGGTTACAGTAGTTGAGAGTTGTTGAGACTTATTATTGAGTGTTGAGACACACAGAAGAGGAAAGGAAACTAATTAAATTTTGGTATTTATTTATTTATTTATTTATGATTATTATTGGTGTAAAAATAATGATGATGGGATGGGATGGGATGGGATGAATGTTGTTATTTTATTTTACATTGGTAGGGGATGTGAAATTCTGGAGTGAAAATTTGGAGTGACTGACATGACAGTGATAAAAATACAAATTAATACCCTAACCAAATGCCATTAGGGATAAGTTTGTCTTTTTATCACTGACACGTCAGTCACTCTAATTTTTCACTCCAGAATTTCACTCTCCCTATCATGTCTCTTTATTTTATTTTAATTATTTGGAAAATAAAATACTGTTTCAGTCTCTCAGACAGTTAGAGCTTAATAGCTTTTAATTAGGGATTTCTAAACAACGAAAAGCCAAAAGAAAATAAGTATCCCTATGGAACGGTCGGCTTCAGGCTGAAGTGACAGATAGACGGAGTTGTAGAATTAAGAAGTTGGAACATAAAAAATAATAATAATAATAATAGGTTGGTAACTGTTTAACTAACGAAAACATACTATGTCTCAATTCTCAATTTTCAAAATTCAATGCATCATTATTAGAGAAATATTATGCAATAGTTAAAAAATAGAGTGAAAGTATAGAGTGAATGACGCGGATAAATCGCTGATAAACATGTATAATATATTACTTAATGAGATCAATTATCTATACATGTTTATCACTAATTGGTCTACGTCATACATTTTTGTATTTTCAGTCTCCCTGTCATTACTCTTATTATTATTATTATTATTATTATGACAACCCTAACCCTAATCCTCTTTTGATTCATTTTCCTTTTCTTTTTCCTCCCACACCCAATTCTACAAAGCAAAGGATCTAATTATCATCTTCTTCTTCTGCTTAAGTTTTAACTTTTAAGTTGCATGTAATAGTAATACTAGCTAGCACTTGGATGGATCATGGAACTTTTAAGTTGCATGTAATAGGAATACTAGCTAGCACTTGGATGGATCATGGATTGGCATTGGATTACAATTTAGAATACTTAAAAAAGACTAGTATATTACCACTAAACTAATAAGGTGAATGGTAAGATATGTATAATTATTGTTAATAAACAAAGAATATTACCCATAACATGTTTAAAAAAGTTGTTCTACTCCGTCTCCGTCCGTGTGTCTCTCTCTGGACTCTGGAGGATTGATTGGAGGAAGAGCCGTTTTGTTTTGGTGCCAAAGCTATTTATTAATATTATTATAATTTGCCTTATCCAACGCATACTAACTAAACTAAAGCCACAAGATTTCTTGGTTCAGAAACAACCAGATATAGCTACAACTAGTGCTTCTCGACTATAACCTCCCAATATTCCATGGACGTTCGTAGCCTCAAATACCCCAGCATTCATAACATCATCCCCCAATTCCCACGCTACTCAAAACTTCAATTTCAGCACCATTACTAGTACTGCCAACTCACCTCAACTCTTCTTATTGCTGCTTCTTCCTCTTCCTCTTGTTAGGATTTTGTTACAGCTAGCAAGCTCTACCATCATCATTTCATCATGGCAGCAGCAGAATATTCAACAGAAAAAAGAATTTCCAATACCCAAATCTTGGAAGAGCTTGAAGCACTCAGCCAATCCCTCTACCATTCTCACACCACTTCTACTTCTACAGCTACTACTACTACTACGCGTAGAACGGCCTCTCTTGCACTCCCCAGAACTTCTGTTCCTCCAATCTCCTCCTCCGCTGACAACTCCGTTAAGAATGACCCCAAGCAACTCAATCCAAAGCCCCGATCCAGGCGCATGTCCCTCTCTCCCTGGCGCTCTCGTCCCAAGCTCGAAGATGAGCAGCAGCAGCAGCAGCAGCAGCAGCGAAGAGAAACAATCCCCAAGAAGGATCATTTCAACAAGTTAATGGAGGATGAAAAAACTGATTCAGAGAAGAAAGGCCTTTGGAGTTGGAAGCCAATTCGAGCTCTCTCCCACATTGGCATGCAAAAGCTCAGCTGCTTGTTCTCTGTCGAAGTTGTTACGGTTCAAGGCCTTCCTCCTTCCATGAACGGCCTTCGCCTCTCCGTTTGTGTTAGGAAGAAAGAAACTAAGGACGGAGCCGTGCAGACGATGCCATCAAGAGTTCAACATGGAGCTGCCGATTTTGAAGAGACCTTATTTATAAGGTGCCACGTGTATTTCACCCCTGCAACTGCGCCTGGAACGCAAATGAAATTCGAACCCCGCCCTTTCTTGATATACGTTTTTGCAGTCGATGCTGGGGAACTTGATTTTGGAAGAAATTCGGTGGATCTAAGTCGCATGATTCGGGAGTCCATAGAGAAGAGTTTTGAAGGAACAAGGGTTAAGCAATGGGACACCAGCTTTAGTCTTTCGGGAAAAGCCAAGGGAGGAGAACTTGTTCTGAAATTGGGATTTCAGATCATGGAGAAAGATGGTGGCGTTGGGATTTACAGTCAGGCTGAGGGACAAAAATCAGTCAAAAGCAGCAACTACAACTCCTCTTCGATTGCCCGTAAACAGTCAAAAACGTCCTTTAGCGTCCCTAGCCCCAAGCTGTCCAGCAAAACAGAAGCTTGGACTCCTTCGCAGACAGGAGCAAGGGCAGCTCTTCAAGATATTGATCACCTGAATCTTGATGATGAGCCAGATCCTACACCTCCCCAGAAGTCTCCAGTTCCAGACGCAAAGTTGGAGGATGATCTTCCAGAGTTTGAGGTTGTGGATAAAGGAGTAGAGATTCAAGAAAAAGAAAAAGATGGAGCTGGAGAAGAAGAACAAGAACCATCCGAAGACAACTCTGATAAGAAATCAGTCTCTGGTGAGGTTGTAAAGGAAATCGTCCACGAACAATCCCACCTCACGAGAATGACGGAGCTTGATTCCATTGCTCAGCAGATAAAAGCTCTTGAATCATTGATGAGAGAGGAAAAACCAGAGAGAGCAGATGAAGAAACCGAGTCACAAAAGTTAGACGAAGAAGAAGAAACTGTGACAAGGGAGTTTCTTCAACTGCTAGAGGATTCAGAAAGTAATGAGTTAAAGCTTGATCACCGCCATCAAATCCCTCGACTCAAGTTGGACGAAGATGAAGACTCCCAAGAAGCTGAATCAAGCGTCTACATACCAGATCTTGGAAAGGGACTAGGGTGTGTAGTTCAGACAAGAATTGGGGGTTACTTGGCAGCCATGAATCCTCTGGATGCTCCAATAGCCAGAAAAGACGCACCAAAACTGGCAATGCAGATTTCAAAGCCAGTGATTCTTCCATCTAAAGCAACAAATGGATTTGAGCTGTTTCAGAGAATGGCCGCTATTGGCCTTAAAGAACTTGGCTCTGAAATTTTGTCTTTGATGCCTATGGAGGAACTCATGGGTAAAACAGCAGAACAGATAGCTTTCGAAGGCATTGCTTCAGCAATAATTCAAGGGAGGAATAAAGAAGGAGCCAGCTCTAGTGCTGCTCGTACTATTGCTTCCGTGAAATCCATGGTTACTGCAATGAGCACGGGAAGGAAGGAAAGGATTTCGACGGGAATATGGAATTTGACCGAAGATCCACTCACGATTGATGAGATTCTTGCATTCTCGATGCAGAAGCTGGAGGCAATGTCAGTTGAAGCTCTAAAAATTCAGGCAGATATAGCCGAGGAAGAAGCCCCATTTGACGTTTCACCGCTGAATGCAAAGGCAACTACAGATAAAGGGGAAGGAAGTAAACACCTGCTGGCTTCTGCAATTCCACTCGAGGACTGGATAAGAAGTAATGCCCTGGGAAGCTCTGCCGACGAGGATGGCGATTCATCAAGCATAACAATTTCAGTAGTCGTCCAACTGCGGGATCCCCTGAGGCAATACGAGGCAGTTGGAGGTCCTATGATAGCATTAATCCATTCAAACTCTGTCGATGTAAAACCTGGCAAATACCAAGAGGAAAAGATGTACAAAGTGATAAGTCTGCAAGTAGGAGGTTTGAAAGCGAGGAGCGGAGAGAAGGAAACTGTCTGGGACAGTCAGAAGCAGAGGCTGACTGCCATGCAGTGGTTAGTGGCATATGGGCTTGGAAAGGCAGGTAAAAGGGGAAAACGTCAGGTGCCCAAGGGACCGGACTTCTTGTGGAGCATTTCCTCAAGAGTAATGGCTGATATGTGGCTCAAAGCAATAAGAAATCCAGATGTCAAATTCACCAAATAAGAGAAGAAACTTTGGCAAATCTTCCTCGTGTCTCTGGTAGTATTTCTTAATGCTCATAATACCAAAACTTTTGTTGCTGTGATTTGTATTTCTTACCCCAATTTTGGTAAAGAAACATGTAAATCAAATGTACGAACAGCGCATGAATGAAAAGAAAGACTAGGTTCTTTATTCCTTGTCTTCCATAGTCTTGTATGTGAGAAACAACAGCAGCACCGGTAAGAGAAATTCGTTTTTGGCATCACCGGATATGCTATTATGCAGACTAATGATAACAGGTACTACGGCAAATTTCACATACCCAAGAAAATGGCATTTAAGTCAGGCAATCAGTCGCACACCCAAAGCATCACAGCAGCCACTGGTTTGCCATTGTTAAAGTAAATCCCTGGAATAGAGAAAGCCATTAATCATCCTCTCCCAACTGAAAAACATTGACGACTTCATTCACTTCCACTGTTCCTGTGCGGAAAATTTATGTCTCGCCTGGGTCTAAACAGTGCTACTTTTCTCCAAAATAATCTCCTCAACGCCAACTCCATCGGGAATTAGTTCTAGTCCCAACCTCAGTTTTTCAACAGGTCGAAGAGGTGACTGATATTAGAGGTAAGATGCCTCAGGAAGATGACAGAGAAATTGTATTTGCTTTGTAAATTGTGTGCCGGCAACTCTAAGTTAAATCCTCCACTTGAAAATGGCAGCCAGCCATCCCCGATTATAACAGACCCAATCATCCTATGAAATAATTTTTTCACGCCGCTCACTCCCAAAAGTCCCAATTATGATTGTCATTACTATTATTTCTGTATTAGCATGAAAGTAGTAGGCCGGAATGGGTAATAAGTGGTACTGTACGAAATTGATTGGACCAGGCCCAGGCCCAGGCCCAGGCCCAGTACTTGGAGAAGTTGAACAAAGCTCATCCCAAAAGTGTGCAAGTATCAAAATACTCAGTTAATGCCAGCCAAATCAAAACAGGCAAATATTGAAAGATGCCAATTTGGCAATGGGTATGTAAAAGTAAAACCTGTGGCATTCCGAAAAAAACCAAAACTTGTAGAGAAAACTTGAGCCACATCACAAACATAAAATAACATCCAAATAATTTTATAAACTATTTCACGGAATGGTAACATCTGAACAATTTTAGTGCTCATCATCGTGCTTAACCTTTACCATGAAATGTCGTCGTCTTAGTATTTACTTAGAATCCAACAAGATGAAAACAAAGAAGTTACTCTTTCCTCCAACCATATCCTGCCCCCCCTCTCACAAGTCATATCTAAGATTCCACCTACCATTAACATCAGCATTGATTGTCCAGTTGTTTTCCCTAATCTGCATATATGGAACCTGGAAACAGTGGAGGAAAGAAGGAACAGCAAATAGATTAAGACAATAAACATACATAGAAGAGTAGAGAGTGAGCATATAATTGTAAATGATGAAAAACGAATTCTGCAATTATCTTAATACATTATGGCCACCAATTAACAAGAGCACAGTAAAATGATGACAGGAGGTACTTTTACATTCACCAAAATAAAATAAAATTAAAAATGTCAAGCCTGCCTTTGCTTTATATTCTTGTCCAAGTTGCTATAATTTCCAAGCTTTCAGCATGGCGTTCTCTGATGCTTTTTGTGTAAAAGTTGTCAAAAGGGATTGAGGGGTTTTATTCATCAAGGAACTATCTAGACTTAGCTTAAGTATTAATGTTTACCTTTTCAAGTAATTTATCTCAGAAAAACCAATGCAAAAAGCAAAAGAAAAAGAAAGGTCTAACACACAAGAGACAGTTTAGGGATGTAGGGGAAGAAACTAGAATCCCCTCCCCCACCGAAACACAATCTCTTAATCTGTTTACTTCTTGATGCAACAGACGGTTACACATGACACATCTGGGATCAAAAAATGATCCTCCTTTTCCCATTTTGTTGCGCTTAGGACTATGATCTTCACATTTCAGAATTTGTATTGTCCCCCATCATATGTTATTCATTTTGTCTTCGTTTCCTAGCAAAACAAAACTCTCCAGATTAAACTACTAGATCACAATTTCAAGTAAGCGAACCTTAGGTAATACCAAGAAATCATGTTAACAGCTCCATTGTTCCAAACCTTTCCAAACTCTTACTATAAAATTCCGTGCCATGGTCATACTATCTCCATCTAAAAAACATGATCAACCTGCTATCTTCTATTCTCACAAATCATTTGTTTGTGAGATCTCTCTGGAAGCGCAAAATTTTACAGAGCTGGCTTTATTGCCACTTTTGACATTAAGGATCCACAACAGTCCAACATAACGCCGATGCCCTTTCTATAGGACAAGCACCTTTAACCATTTTCGGTTAAAAGAACAATTGTACAACTACAATTGAACAGAACGATCCAGAAAAGAAACACCAAACATAAGACAGATAACTATCCCAACATCACTGTAAAGAGACTAAAGTAGAGCTGATGGACAGACAATATGCTTTGAGTTGCTTTGCACAGTTTTTCAATTTAGACACCCAAGCACTGAATAAGAAAATATTACCTTGCTAAAGACTTCATAGCCAACTTTAAGCCTCACATCTTGGTCTTTTTTGAAGTTGAAAATGATCCAAGAAAATTCAGCAGCTCCCCTTGATTTCTTCTGTCAAAGTAATGCAAAACACAAGTCGAACAAGAAAGAAAATAGAACAAATAAATGTTAAAACAAAAAAAACTCCAAGATTTCAAAACATGCTTGCAAAGACTGAGGGGAAGTGAAATTATTTCATCTAAGGTATGAAATGGTAAACTACTTGAAGAAACAAGAGACAAAAAAAAAAAAAGGAACCATTCTAAATTCGTTAACTAAATTGTCTTCCATTGAATATTGCAATGTATGGCACTGCCCATTCGATTCAAAGGGCAAATGAGATGCAAAATTTTCCTTGAAAAATTTGGATTTTGAATTAAATCAGACAAAAGGAGAACTCCATAAGTGTAAGTCTGGTGGGAAAGAAACGAGCTATGACGTAAAGTTAGAAAGAGGCAGTAACGAGTAAGAGAGAGAAAAAAAAGGAAGAAAAACCTGTCTAAATTCCTGGTCAACATCACACTGGGCCTTAATGTGGAAGTTAAACAAGGCATTATTAGTGACAGGAAAAGCTTTCTTTCCGCGGATGGTGTAATGAAGCTTATCCTGCCTATTATATTGCAA
The DNA here is from genome assembly GCA_016586305.1 of Ophiorrhiza pumila. Classification (NCBI taxonomy): domain Eukaryota; kingdom Viridiplantae; phylum Streptophyta; class Magnoliopsida; order Gentianales; family Rubiaceae; genus Ophiorrhiza; species Ophiorrhiza pumila. The sequence goes on along the minus strand of BLIW01000010.1, from coordinate 386,767 downwards.
TCCAACTCCAAGACTGGCTGAAAGCTACAGCAGATTGGAAACAAACACACACACACACACACACACACAAAAGTGAATGATGAAATTGTGGAGTAGTTGAATGATAAAAGTAAAAAAAAAAAAAAAAAAAAAAAAACTGACATCTGGATAAAAATGCCTTATCATAGCACTCAAGTAAGTTGGAGCAGTAAGCCGAGTGTCCAGCTCTCCATCAACCTAATCAATTCATTCCCAGCACAGCACAGCAAATTGTAAATTTTTGATTGGTTTGAATGAAGAAAAGTTAAAGAGAGAGAGAGAGAGAAGAGGATGGAGCTGACCTGCAAGTGAGTATTGGAGTCGATGATGGGAAGTTTCTCCTTGGCTCGGATTCTCAAAGCTTTGGAATCTATGCCGTATCTGATTGAGGTCTCCATAATCTACCCACAATACAATATTCCTCTGCTCCAACTCAACTCCACCCCACTCAACTCAACTCAACTCAACAAGCTCTCAGAACTCAGTATATCTATAGAGAGAACCCTAAATTCTCTCCTCAAAACTCAGAAATGGCAGTCACAACCAGCCACCATACCAATACATACTCAAACTTTCTTCTTTCTATCTAATCTTCACTTCTTTTTGTTTTTTAAGGCAGCCAATTCAATTTGTGCTTTCAAGAGGCCCGGCCCCTGGCTATCACTCGTGTTTTCTTATTGGGCCCAGGCTGGGACTTTTCACTGCCGGCAACCCATAACATTTTACCCTCTGTTTCGCAATTAAAATTGTAATTGGGTTGTCCATATCTCAGCCCAGGCCCAGGCAAACACATAATTAATCAAAATTAAAATTAGAAGGTGTTGTTGATCTGACATATGGACAAGAAGCCTCCAATATAAAACTGTTGAGGTCTATATTATAACTTATAGCATTCGGGCTGATCAGGGTTGATTCTGATGGTATAATAAGCAGTAATCCGCCATGCAAAATCAAGAGTAAAAATTGAAGTTAGCAGGCCCAGCCCAGCCCAGCCCACCTAATGAACTCGCTCAATTGCAACAAAAATTGCGTACTACAAAAACATCTTCAAGTTTTGGGTCCTAAATTATATTACTGTCTTCCAAATCCAAAGCATTTAAATCTCGTCAATCACTTCAAGAAGATCGCCCACTTCTAGTCTCAACCCTGTAATTTTCTGCTGAAGGGCAGCCAAGCGGCCCTCCGTATCCTTTCCACCGGACTTCCTCTCGAATGAATCAACCACTGTTGAGTGTTTCAACAGGAGCTTTTCTTGGAGTTCTTTCTCCTTCACAACTAGTTCCTCCACCTACCAAAACAGCACCAACAAAGCTTTGAAAAATTATTAACTATACGCTACCAAAAAGGTTCACACTTTTTCCTTTTATACAATAATTATTATATTGTACATGACTGATGACCCTAACCTTGGGTAGAATATGGGCAGCCTGGGTAGAAGAGTGCAAGAACGTCAATAAAGGCTTCAACTCCTTGGAAAGCTCCTTCAGCGAACTGTCTGCTGCTTTCCGAGCTGCTTTGCAAGGTTGGACTTCACCGGTCCTAGAGAGATCACGCAATGATCCTTCCATCTTATCATGGATTGCTAGGCATTCGTTCATAATACCCTGGAACTGCTGAATCGCACTTTGTACCTGAAATTATTGACAGCACATTATCTAGTTTCTGTTGGATTGATATGTGAAAATGATAAATCTACATCATCCTACCTCATCCCATTGCAATTTTGCCACGTAAGAAGCTGAAGATTTCGAGATTGTCAAATCAGCACGCATATATATTATGCAAGCAACGAAAAAGAAGAAAAATCCAGAGATTAACATCAATGGCTCCCGAAACAAGGAAAGATTGTTGAATCTGTAATAGACCTGTAAAATAGAGAAAGACAAAGACAAAGACTTGTGAGTAAATAATAAATACACAGCGGCTTGTTCACGCGGCACAAATTAGGAATAGCTACATGAAATGTTCATTTGCAACCAGGCCAATAATATCCATCCCATAGGATTTTTTTGCCCTTCTGAAATCCACTACAAGTATTGTGATCCCAGTTTTCTCCATATCAAGAATAATTACACTTGAACATTCCATTCATAAAAAACAGTTATAAATTTATAGCTCACAAGTTAGAACCTTTCCCTTTTAGCTAGAGTCACACAATAAGTTACCGATTTGGTTAGTCTTTGAGAGATGTTCCAGCTAAATAGTTTGATCAATTTGTGTTTTGCAAAAACAAGTAACTCATAATCCCATGACCATAAACCTGCTTACTAAAAAAGGTTTCCAAATAACAAGCCATTACAATTCAGACAGTTACCTCTGAGTTCTTTCAAGTCTTCTTCAACTAAAGCATTGGCAGGTTTCAATCTTAAAGCAAAATTAATAAATAGAGCTCAATTCTTGGAATTCTGTTACATTTGGTCAAGCAAACAACATAATTTACTTTGTTCGAGTACCATTCCCATGTCTTGTTTATTTGTGCTCTAACTAGGGTGCTATAAGTTCATTTTGGCTTTCAAATTTGAGTGCAAGAATGTCCAGGCATGAAAATGACTCAGTATTACCTGAAAATATTGGTTGTGCTCTGGGACGACATTTGTCTTCTCCAACACAACCACTGGTCTACCAACCAAATCTAGGTGGGAAAACTTCACCTGCAAAGAGTCATAATGACAATGGGCAGCAGAAGGAGGCACAAATGGCAAGAACCATTAAAGGCATACATGTAATGCTGTAAAACTGAAATTGGATACTATACCTCTTCCCATTGTTTGGTAGAATATGGTATGGAAATGGTTATATCTTTTGAGCCCTCGGGCAAAACAACCTAAAACACAGAAAGTTGCCACGGGAAATTAACTACTTTAAAAATAAAAACTTTAATACAGGTCGTACTAGTTAACTCTGCGGAAAATACAAGAATGGGTCCAGCTCATGAAACATAACTGCAAAATCACAACATGCACAGGTAAATTGGGTTTCAAACTGCATATCCTAATAAATTAAAGCATGAAATATTTAAGCGCTTGATTGTAATGTTAAAATATCTTAAGAAAGAGAGTTTAAGCACAACAGAATGAAATCTAGCTATCAACCTTGACTCAGATTCTCTGTTGTTTCTTGATAAAGCTGAGAAAGGTTACACCAACATTTATTGGAGGAAATATCATTAGCCTATTCTAAAAAACCTGCAGATAATTTTCTTTCACTTACAATAGAAGAATATACCTAAGCAGAAGGAAATGCAGAAAGCAAAACATAAATACCTTCACAGTGAGATTGTCAATGACCAATTCATTCATTGGAGATCCAAAAGAGATATTGAGAAAACGCTTCCCCTCTGATTGAAACAAGAAATCATGAAGGGGCAAGCCATATCCAATGGTAAAAGAAGTTCTCCAACCACCAAACATTGGATACCTGGGTTCAATTTCAAGCAGTGTCTGCATTAAAAAGAAGCAACGATTGTTAAAATCAGATAAACCATCCAACAGGTACCTTGTTCAAAAGTACTTATAAGTTACTACCTTGGTCGAATCACTCCATAAATTGGATGTTGAGATATTGCCAATTTCATCCCTGTAGTAGACAGAGTGAGCCCTTGGAGGTAATTTGGCAATAAGATGCCTGAATGCTGATGCACCTCTGACATGAGGTCGAGCTTGATAGTCCAGCCTGTGATATTCAAACATGACAAGTGGCACAGTTTCGAGATTACATATAAGAGAATACATGCCAGAATAGAGTGGCTTCAGGGAAGAAAAAAAAGTACCTTGAAAACTCACCAGTACTCTGAGCACCAGCATGTATAAGGTTGTAATGCTCTGTAATTTGAACATTACCCCAGTGTGAAATCTCTATCTCCCGCAGCAACTCCCGGGCAACAGCAAAAGGTCCATTGCTCGCAAAATGAACCATAACAGCTTTGTATGAGAAAGCTGGAAGATTCTCATAAGGCCCATATTTAATTTCTGAACCAGAAAGCTTAGTATTCTCAAGTTTTGTATATGATTCAACTCTTGGATCAGGCAATTTAACAGTTAGTGACTGTGCCTTAACTGCATAAGGGGAGAGATAATGAGCACTGTCCTGGAACAGAACAAGTTGGGTATCGGCTTGAGTAATCTTTTCAGGGAAGGGCCGCAGTGCATGGGTGAAGACTGCCACAATCTCCAAAGTCAACCTTCCTCCTTTGCCCAATTCCTTGGGTAGAGATACCGAATACCAAGTTAATGCTGGGGGCATCCCTTGAGGATTAACAACCTTAACAGAAAGGGCAGTAGAAGAACTTTTTGATTTCCCTTTATCTTCAGCATTAGTTGCCATCAAAAAGGCCAAATTTTTGGCTTGGTGATCAGGGAAAGGAAGCAAAAACTCTGACACACTGTCAATCCCATCATTTTCCACCTGAGGGCCGCGAAAGTTCCAAATGAAAGAAAAAAAAAAAAAAGGCAGCTTCAAATGAGTTCTTTTCGAGAAAAAAAAAATCAAATCTTGACGCATCTAAGTAAATGAAGACTCAAAACAAAAAAGATAAGGAAGCCGACCTTAAGAGTTGTAAAGGAGCGCACATTCTGTGATGTCAAATCAATCTGTAGTAGAGGGCAAGCGGGAGTCATTAATTAGTAAACGAAAACAGTTAAAAAGTATAATTTGAATACAGCTTCAAAGCCTTTGTAAGTTCAGTATTCGAATCTTTAAACAGTGTAAAATAGCAAAACAAGAAAATCTGCATTCAATTGAACAATCTCAACACAAATAAGTGATCTTTAAATGAAATAACTTAGCAAAATATAATACATTTGGCATGGCTACTAAGGAGTCGAGTTAGAAAAATGAAAATCGAGCCTCGCAGTGATAGAAACCCTAGCACTCGCTGTATTTAAAGCAGAAGAAGATCAAACAGCAAAAGGGCATACCCGCCGATCAACTTTGGAGATGATTAGATCGGACAGCACGGCAGGCAGCAACATTAGACAAGAGGTCAAAAATAAGAAGAGTAGATCACAACGAATTCTCCTCATCTTTTGAAAATTTTAAAAATTTGTGTTGCTTCGTCCTCTCCTCCTACGAGTTAAAGTTGGTTGATTGCGGGGAAATGCGATGAGAAAAGTAAATTGAGCGATCACGGATAACGGAGATGGGCAGGAATCATCGCTATTTGCCGCCGTTAATTAGTAGCAGCCGCCTAGCTGGGCTTGCTGTGTGCAGTGTGCCGTATGTTTTGCTTTGAAGATTTTATTTTTTTTTTTTACCTATTTGAGTGAAAATTGGATCGGGTTCTGAACTCTGGAGCTCTATCTTACGCCTTCCACACCAGCGTATTTTAGCGCCTACAATTTTCTTTCCAAGTCTCCAATGAGTCTCTTACTCTTCTTTTGGGCTTTGGCAATTGGCAGGCAGAACTTCAACTTTACTTCTGAATTTAATGATAAATAAATGAGATAGGTTTCTCAATCCTTATTTTATTAGTTTAAGTTTTTTTTTTTTTTTTTTTTTTTTTTTAAAATGATCATTTGTTTAGGGTGAAGTAGAATTGATAATTATTGGGCTCAACTCATTCATCTTTTATTTATTTATCAAACTTAATATAATAATATGCTTTCCATTTGTTGCTAAAATGATACAAACATTTTGAGACACATAATATGCAAAAACGTAGAAACCTTTGCACCATAAAGAGGAGAGGAGCAGTGAAGTCAAATATTACACTGACCATAAACAAGAATCCTAATTTACAAGATTTGATGAAGATGCTAAAAAGGTCTGCCACTCATTACAAAACTTCCCCCCATCCCCCCCAAAAAACACACACACACACACACACAACAACATAACTTGATTCATCTCCAGCCTTGGAGTTGGAGTGCCATAAGCTCTGTGTACACTCAGTCATTGCAAGAATTCTAACATTGCTATATCATCTTTTATCTCTTATCACCTGAGACTCAGATAGAAAGGGAAAACACAATGCACCCAGCCCTCTAAATCACTCGTTTGCGTCGTATGTATTACTTTCCTTGTGCTGGTTTTACTTCTAAAAGTTCAACATTCATTTGGAATGTAGCTCCAGGCTGCAAATTCATTGCAAACTTACAAACATCAGAAAATATAACAGAATCACATATACCCAGCCACATTAAGTCTCACTCACTCACTCACTCACTCACTACTTTTCTCATAGCTAATATTGGAATTAGTAGCAGCAATAAATCTCCATAACCATTATCACATTTCTAGTTTAACAATCAAACCAAACACCAAAGGATATAGTTATTACCGGTATCTCGTTCATTCCCTTTTGCCCGTAGCCAGCTTCAGGAGGAACAATGACAGTTCTCTTCACAGCACCAACCAAAAATCACAAGCAAACAGGAGAATAATGTTAAGAAGATCCAACCCAAGGATAAACTTAGGCAACTTTTACAAGTGTAGCAGCAGAAACTGAGTATGCAATCACCTTTCCCCCAACTTTCATTCCTTCAGTTATTGTATACATGGCATTCGGAGGTTTTGGCGCAGCCTGCGCGGAAAATAAACCATTTGGATTGTCCACAAACTCGCGCTTTCGCTCTTTTCCAGGAGGAGCCCCAACCTGGAACTCATAAGTCTACTTACGCACACAACACGCCTCAGGTCAGTAAATTTCCCATTAACCCCAATCTCCATATATAATGTAAAATCCAGCACTGTATTAAAAACTCTGTGTTACAATATGTATAACAAGAAGAAACATAGGTAGAAACTACCTGAGCAATTATGCGATTTCCAGCCAAAAGCTTCGATTCTCGACTTGAGACTGCAGTAATACCACGATATAGGCAATCAAAATGAACCTGTTCATTGAGAGAAGGTCAAGTTGATCCCAATGACCACAGGTAGATAAGATAACCTCAAACCCACCTTCACCGTTGATCCTTTTTCAGCGACAGGACCCTTCCCCTCAACCACATCATAGTACTTTATTCCATCATCTGTGCCAAAAGAAACTGTTAAGTTTAACAAAAGGATAGCAAAGGCCCACTATTCATGCCCCTATCATTTCCTCACAATATTGTTATGCAAGTTCCTTGCACACTTGAACTCTAATCAGAGAGATCACTGCTTTAACCGAGAATTCACCAAACTAGTGATCTTCGAGGGATCCAAATGTCAATATGCCTCACAGACAAAAGTGGCAGTGCTAACTTTGAAGCACAAAATTAACATTTTTGCGAAAGAAGAAGACATTCTGAAATTACATCCACAGCAATATCCATCTCAAAGCAACCAGCCAAACTGACTAACCAAAAGTCCCTTCAAGATAGTGTGTAAACATCACGTAAGCAACTGCAGCCACTGTAAAGTCTCTACAATTGGTCAATTCTTCGGGGCACTATTTGAAATGCATAAGTATATATATAATTATGTTCCAACATCTGTAATAAATAGAATCATCCTATATCCCAGAAATGGTCGATACTCGATAGATATAGTACTATCTAACTGTTAATCTTAAATTCAAAGAGAGAAGTGGGATGTCGAGGCAATATAAATAAGACGATACGATTCCCTCACAAACACAAGTAAAAAGAGGAACTTTTATGGAGGAACCAAAAACAGCAAAAAGGGAAGCAAAGACTTACAGCTAGTGAGGTAATCTTCAGGTGGGATAATCTTTTTGTTGCGCCTCTCTCTAGCCAGCAATGGGTGGGTTGAATAAATAAGGTTGAGAGGGAGCAGAGAGATGAAAATGGCGGACCTTCTCGAAATGGGCAAAGCCAAAGCAGCGTGTTGCTGCTGCTTGGACAGGGTGGTGCTTGTCGTTGTTGTGATGGGTTCAAAAGCATGCGAAGGATTCATAAAACTACATCTCTCAATGCAAAGGAATGAAAGGATTGAAGCCATAGCCATAGCAACAGCACAGGAGTCAGCAGCTCTGGAAATGTCTTTATCCAACCGAATTATCCGCACCCATATTTTCATTTTGCTGTGTTGTTCTTCGTGGCAACTAGAACCGCACCCGTGTCACTTCACTTCATTTTTGTAAATAATAGTAAATTTAAGATATTCTACCAAAATAAATTTCAAAAAGTTGTATGAATTTAACTTTAAAAACATTTTTCATATTTTCCTAAGAACTTAAAAAAAGGAGAAAGAAATCCAAAATTATAAATGTTTGTGGAGTTTTAATATAGGAAATCGTAATAATTTGTTACTTTGTCTACAACGCACAACCATAAATGCATATTTGTTAATGATCAAACAGTTTAATAATACTTTTGTTTTGGTTACTATGATTTTTTGCTGTTTCACAAAAGCAAATGGAGGAGTGAATGAGAGCAGTGTTTTATGAATATTCTCTTGAGCTGATGACACAAATGTAACTCATTAGAATGTTTTCATTCAATCTATAACACACAAAACAAAACAAGATTGAAGATTGAAGATTGAAGGAGAGCATCAGCAACTAAATTCTATGATTTAGGTTCATGCATGCATGATTTATACACCATTTTTAAAAACTCAAAAAACTGCATTTGATTCTGAAGAATGCATCACCAACAAGACCTAAACTTTTGATTACAACTACATCCATCAATCATGATCCATCCCTACATTCCCTTACGACGGTTACTTCATGTACTTGGACGTGTCTAATATACAAAGATCACGTTCTTCACTCAATGCCCAATGCAATGTCATCATCATGGCCCTGTCAGCAGGTCAGGGAAGTCGCCGTTATGAGGGTGAGGGTGCGACGCATTATTATTGGCAGTAGGAGGTGGTGGATGATTATCTCCTGGAATGTCTACGCTGGCAGTGATGTTGGCCGCCGCCGCCTGTCCATCAGTTCCCGACTTCACATTAGACATTTCAAAGCTTGATCGTGGAGAATTGCCTTTTGATCCTCCCGGGCTCCCTCCTCCCATTTTACGAGTTTCGGATCTACCTATCTTAACTGGCCGTTTCTTTTTTGCGGTCATAGTCCATTTCGACAGAGCCTTGTTAGTTTGGTCATCGAAGACGGATTTCTTGATATTAGAGCCCATCTGAGAACACGGCAAAGAGCACAATTAACATTTTTGTATTTTCACTTTGGACGCACAATACAATACTAGTGGAAAATAAATTCCTTTGCAAAAATGATGAGGAACAATGAGAATAACTGCAAAGAGAAGAAATTTGCACAAAACTCTCAAATGGGGTAAATATGATATGGGTCATTTAGATGTAGAAGAATGACCTGTGTAACGAGTGCATAAAGAGGAAGTGTTATGTAGCTGCACACCACCTGGACGACTAACCTGCTCCAAACAAATTTTTGTCATTCATTAAACCTGGATGAGTGATGACCATGCTCTTCAATGATTGATTGATTTATGCTGTCTTTTCAACTTTTTGATTTGTGTTGTAACTTCATCATTTTCATTTTGGGATGGCATAAAAGTGATTTTGTGATGTCAATGTAAATATGAACTACACAAGGAATAGTTGGAAACTTCAGGGGCCGAGCACACAGTGTTTGGGATGGTGGTAAAGTTCTCCATTCATGTTGTCTCCACACACTCCCAATACTCACCCGATAGTAACTCTTACAAGGGAAACTTTGAGGTCCTCATTAAAGCAAGAATGCAATCCAAACTCATACTGCAACAAACAGGAAACAATGTCTCATCCAGTTGATACCAACAACCAAAAAAAAAAAAAAGAGGCTAATCAAAGTAGACAAGTAATGGTTACCGTTATCCAAATAAAATATGTTATCTCGAACGCATTCTGGACATGAAAATGGTGCAAATCAACTTGTTAGAAGAGCGTCGTTCCAATATCTCTACCTCTAACAATTATCCTGCCCCCGCCCGAAATAGTAAAGATAGGAAAGAAGAGGCCAAAGAATTTTTCTCAATAGTAAGGTTAGAACCAGGGGGATTGGTGTAAGGTTGAAGAGAGATACAAGATATTTCAATACCTGGAAGAGGGTGAAATGGATAAGATGCAGGATAAAATGAGGGCGGCTGAACCAAAAATGTCTGTCTGAGACCGAAACCAGAGGTATCCCCTGGACTACAGCATGCCTTTCTTGAATTTCAACAGCCATCTGCGTTATAATTGCCTGTAGCTTCGTACCAATTGCTAAGATGGTCTTTTGATGACCAACCAAGGTGTTAGCTACTTACTCCTTCATCTTTCTTGTCTTTATATATATTCATTACATACTTTACAGGGGCCGGGACTGGGAGTGGGAGTTGTGGCATGCAACAAGGGATTTTCAATTTTGGTTTAGCCAAACAATAAAAAAAAAAAAAAAAAATTCTTACCACCAGAGGCAGCATAGAGAGCCAAAGCATGATCTGCCATCCTGTAGGAAATTAAATTATTCACTGCTTCATTTCATCGATCCCAATCATCTCAAAACACACATAATATATTAAGAATGCGGACAGGAAAACCCAACCCACCATGTACATTCAGTAGCAGATAGATCACTGCAGAAGCCCATAAGACTGGACTGGAAAGTACGTACACCAAGACAAAAATGTCAGATACATAGGATTGATTTGCGGACTTTAAAGCAATATTATTTACTACTGAGAAATTAAGTAGGCGTGCCTGATTCCAACGACCACCTTGAAGTCATCTTCCAATGACCTTTTGATGTATTTTTGAAAGTCAAACTTACTTCCAGGAGCAAGATGAACCTAAAAGAAGAAGAAGACAATCACTGTCGTTCTTTTAAGACCATAAATTCTCGGTCTCCTAATTCAATCAGAACTTCAGAACTTAGGGAAAAACTCACTGAGATGAATCCATGCCGCATAGTCAAGTAGTCAGGTTTGCGAACGGACCTAAAAAATTGCCGGTAGAAGCATACCTGAAAGGTTTGTGTTTACGTCAAGAGGGATAAATCAACCTGCAGCGTCGTTGCATGCAGCATTTGCAATAAAATGCCTTGCCTAGGCTACCAAGTTACATATTCCATAATGGAGTGGAGAATGGCATAGATTGTTTTTACCGGGTAGAACATTATGGGTGTTTTGGTCAAGAAACTGGTGTTGCCTCTCACAAACGATGTCTCATGGGTAAGCCTAAATCTTGAAGAATCTGCAAGACAGGGACACAAAATCTTAATATGGAAATGCTAAATGTACAATTCCTTAGTCGTGAATTGCACTCAATATTATCCAGGGATAGAGTTCGTGCATCTCTGGGTTAAGCAAGCACTGATCCACTGTAATTTGCAAAATAATACACACAAATCGTGGATGCTTATATGTGTAACCATCTAACAATACCATTGGATTGATCATTGTCAAGGAATGATTCACGTTCCCACTCCTTCCATCCGCGAATCTATGCATAAGAGTACGTAGACAAACAACTTAGTAAAGATCAAATTGGATGAACACAACAATATTTAAGCACAAGATAAGTTATTCCATCCTAATGAAAATGGGAGGATCACTGTTAATTTGCTCAAACAAATCAATTAAATCTTCAAATAGCGGTGAACTTTTCTCCACTCATGTCCAGGTCCTACTCTTTTCAGCCATTATAAGAAAACTCTTACTCTATACAAAAGCAATATAAGTAACCTACCTTTAGTCTACCAAGAGTCATTGTTATGGCACCGAAAATGACATGAAATACAGCCAAGAAGAATATGAAGATGTGTAGCTGATGTAACGCACTGATAGATATAAGAGGTATATGCCCCTGTCATGAAGAATCATTTTTAATTAGTGACAAAGAGAATGCCCATATACTTGGCATACAGTTTGCCACTATGACCTTCTACTACCAAATGCATGTCTGTAAAACCAAAAGGTTTTTCGAAATTGTCACTATCCTTCTATTTATTTTTAACATATAAAAGCAGTGTAGAGAACACCAAGCTGTTCCATGATGTGCAATCAAAACAATGACAACTATATATTTCTTCCTTTCTTTTTAGCTTTTATAATTCTTTGCAAGAATTGAAATTAAATTTGACCATAATTAGACAAATGGAGGATTCTTACTTTCTTACATACGGAAGTGTGAGTCTCGGATGACAAAAACCGATGCTCATTCCAGAGGAGCCTTCTGTGATGGTCACCCTCAACCACTGGAGGAGGATGGTCACCCTCAGCCACTGGATGAGGATGATGAGGATGATGAGGATGTTTACCCTCAAGCACTGGAAGAGGACGGTCACCCTCAGCCGCTAGATTAGGATGCTTACTCTCAACCAGTGGAGGAGGATGTTCACCCTCACCCACTGGAGGAAGATGGTCACCCTCAGCCATTAGATGATTACGTTCATCCTCAGCCACAGGAGTAGGATGGTCACCCTCAGCCACAGGAGTAGGATGGTCACCCTCAGCCACCGGGGGAGGATGTTCACCCTCAGCCTCAGGAGGAGGATGGTCACCCTCAGCCTCTGGAGGAGACTGGTCATCCTCAGCCACTGGAGGAGGATGGTCACCCTCAGCCACTGGAGGAGGATGGTCACCCTCAACCACGGGAGGATAGTTACTGTTATGTTCTAAAGCTGGGGGCAAGGGGCATGGTAACATAGTGTTTGCAACATGTACAGGAATACAAATTCTGGCAATGTAGTTCTGGCCAAATGTCAAAAGCAGGGAAATAAACCCCAGAACCATAAGCTCTGTGAGAATGAATGAGGAAGAAAAAGATTAGCTGCTAAGAAACCAATTGAATACTTCCTCGAGAAACACAATAGTTAAACATCTTCCAAGTTAAATGTGCATACCTCCTTTGATTTTCTCCAGAGCATCAACCAAAGCTTTTTTCCGTTTTCTTTCAAAAGTCTGAAAAAAAGAGTCGGCAATATCACGGAGCAAACAGTGGGAAATTTGCATTCTAAGATCAGTATAACTGTAAGTGACCCCAGTGAAGATGAGCTCATCTCTGGTCTAAGTCTATACTATTATTCTGAACATTATCTTTTCAAAGGAAATAGCATATCTGAAGTCGAAAACAACTAGCAATGCCTTTCAGAAAAACAAAAGGCATAATCATAATTCTTGCGCCATTCATCCAGAGCAATTGTTTGCAAGCACTCGTTTCCCATGTAAAGAAACTTAAACAATGCTGTATAAGCTATGAGAAATAAGATTTGACCATGCAAATATCCCAACAAAAATGGATCACACTTGAGACGATGTCAGGGGATGGGAAGTAATCTGTGGGATTTCGGACAGATTTCTGTTAAAGCAAAAAAGATTAGACATTTACATCTCATATTATTTCCCTCGAGAGGTGAGATTGAGACTTATTTTGTGAATAAACCTGATGCTGCATTTCCCGAAACAAAACAAAAAAAAATGAAAGAAAAGATCAACACTTGAGCATGTGGAAGTACCTTCCCAATTCCATGGAGAAGTTTCTCCAAAATGATAGAGATGAGAACGATAACAGCAGATACTAATGCAACAGCCCATGTTGGAGTGGCATTAAGATCCCTCCCTGAACGACCTCCAGACATTGTCCCTTTATGAATCAACCCGCGGAAAACAAGCTCATTTGTTGCAAGAGTTGATTTTATGCTAACCCCACAACAAATGTAATAGGGGGGAAAAGTATCAAAGTTTTTTTTCTTTTCTTGTTAATATTTTCTTGATTAGAAAGATTGAAAAGTTTCAAAAAAATAAAAAAAAAAAACTGCAGGGGGGGAAGCCGGTCTGGTGGAGTTAGTAAAAATGGTAACAGAACTGAACCGGATTGTACGGAAGGAAAGAAAAGATTAAAATATGAGACATAGGTTGGCGCAGCATATCGGTGCTGACATTGCTTAAAAGAAGAATTACGCACAGGACCTCGGCTGCCTATGATGATGGTGATGGTGATGGTGATGGTGATGGGGATGTTAAACGCGAGTATTAGTAGGGATATAGTTAATGCCAAAAAAAAGAGTATTATTATTACTATTGTTGTATTAGAGGTGAAAAAATATGACCACAATTTCTTCTTTCACCACGCACACACACACTAATAATAGTCAATTAACAACTTGTATTTTGGCAACCATTCTCACTATTAATTACCACATGTACCAATAATAAGTAGGGAAATTCAGAGTAATTTTATTAAAGTCAGCAAAATTGTTGTGTAGGTTTTTACCAACTGATGATATGTCAATGATGTTAGATGATCCATCACACTTACACAAAATTACTACTACCACTACTAGTCTACTGCACCTTAACAATTAAAAGCAAGTTAAAATGAACAAGTGCTAAATATAACGTCTATTCATTCCTCCCTACATATTTTTTACCAAATAAATCATCTTTTGTCTCATTGTTGAAATCGGGAAGAAAACTGGTTTTGCTGGGAATCGCTAGGAACAAACACAGGAAGCTGACCTCCCCTCTGTGATCTACCCTGCTGATAATAACTAGATGATGATGACGAGCTTCTCTGTGCTCCAGCTGCCAATGCTCTGCTCCCCCCTAACTGCTCATTCAGGAGTGGACCACCGAAGAAAATTGATTGACCTGTGAATGTAAGCCCTGCTCCCGTGCCACCACCGCTGTTTCTTGTGCTTGCTGACACAAACCGCCCCGCTTCCTGATCCCAAAATACTGCTGAGGAGGTTGGGTTTTCTCCAACACCCTGAACGTTTTTCCTTGCTGGCACTTGACTTACGTTTTCTCCACCAGCACCACTGGCTCTCGCTGACCAAGGGGATTCATCTGCCCAGGATTGGTACACTGGATTGAAGTGACCTCTGTTTGAAGATTCCTGCCTCAACGGGGAAGGAGTAAGATTTGGAGCAACCGGGCTGCTTAAATTACTAATGCTATGACCGCACGTTTCCATATCTTCCCTGCTCGCCCGACTAGGTGGATATGAGCTCTTGGTTGAAGATAACCTTGAGGTCCCTGCTTTAGCATTCCTATCATAGAATCCTTGATTCGTGCTTGTTGGACTGCTTTTACCACTCATATTGGCACTAGATAAATGATCAGCATCATACTGATGATGTTTCGAGCTTAATGGACGAAGTACAGATGATGATGCTCTGGCCTTGGCACCAGCCTTAATTGCCTCGTTAGAATCTAGTTTAGCAAGTTTCCATGCACTAATTCTCACTGGACGCTGGGCCACCCTTTTCCCCTTATCAGTTTGCAATGCATCTGGATCAACAGTGGATGGTAAGCGTCCTGGCTCTAGATGAGGGATAACTTCATCCTGTTTACAACAGCAGTATACTACTGTAAGACAACCATGTAATTGCTGAATTTTGTAGAGGTGATTGATCATTGGAAAAGATCATGCAACTACGAAGACAACTGTTTTCCCACTCCAACACACAGAAAAGCACATGCGTATTAAATTCATATGCATCTACATGATGTGAAAGTGTCCACCCATGCATAGATAGATACTGCTTAGCAACTGAAAGTTAAGAGAGGCATCTGCGGCACCTGATCCATAAAGACTCTGGGAGGAGTGCACCAAGCACCTTTATACGGCAAGCCCATTCCAACAGAACTTCTACCACTAATTGCAGTTACAGCAGAACTTGTTGGTGATGATGGCAAGCTCTGTGGTTCTTCTCCGTCAATTGAGGGTCCAGGAGGTTCACTCTGGGTCCTCATAGCAACAACATACTCGTATGTTGTGATGCCCTGTGAAAAAGGTATATCATGTGCCTATTCCTATCATCAGAGTGTGTGTGTGTGTGTGTGTGTGTGTGTGTGTGTGAGAGAGAGAAGGGAACACACCTTCCGAATCAAAATTATGTGGAAAAAGAACAGTTCACCCAAAGGCACTGTTGCGAGAAAAGAAACAGCGGTGCATATTGCCTGAAAAAGAAACAAAGTACAAACGTCTTACAAAAGCTACATAATGGTGACTTCTAATAAGCCACAATAACTAAGCTATACCTGACAGGTAAACTATAAGATTAGAAGAAGATTGAAACACCATGCCAAACTATTTGGTGCAGAAAAAGAGTTTGCACATTAATATTTTTATCAGAATACATAGGAAACCTTTAGATGCCTCAATTTATATGGAGTGTAGAAAATAGAGAATTATTAATTCAAATTATGAGGAAGACAAAAAATATTTGGAAAGAAACTACAAGAAAAAATATGTTATATCTAAATATAAATGAGGAAATGATCCTAGACCGAGTACAATGGAGAAGTGAGATCCATATAGCCGACCCACTTAGTGAGAAAAAGGCTTAGTTGTTGTGGTACTCTCTATCTCTAGGAAGCACTACAAGTTCTACAGATACAGATACAATAGCCAAGATGGACTAGAAGCCAATCCGACGCATGCAAGATGAAGTAAATTTTCTACAGCTAATTCAGGCAAGTAAATTTTCTACAACTAATTCAGGCAATATACCCGACCCATATAGCCGATGGCAAAGATGGCAAAGTATGATCCATATAGCCGACCCCACACAGTGGGATAAAGCTTTATTTGTTGTTGTTGTTGTTGTAATTTAGGCAATTTATTTGCCAGGAACTAAAGACCTGCACAGGACAGCAAAAAGAGGCAAATATGCACTCGAAATCAAACAACATACCACAACAGTGGCAAATGGCGGTCTAGAAAATCCATCCCCAAGCCTTTCAGTTATTTGACTTTCGGTAGCCTTCCGATCAGCAAAGCAACGGACAAGGACCATAATGCCTATCCCACACTCGAAAACAAGCTGATGCACAAAAAGTCATCATGGGTAAACAGACAGAAATTTAAAGCAAGAATCACACAAGTCAAAGCAGTATGGGAGAACAACAGAAAATGGAAATGAATACAATCGAGATTAGAGCTTACCCAAACAAGGCTTGCTGCCATTAGGCACACAAAAGTGATATAATTTTTCCTCCCCACACAATTATTCAACCACTGCATAATTATAACTGTCAAATTGATATGCATCATATCGGATGGGAAAATCAAGCTCATAAATGCTTCAGAGAAGATATGCATAAAAGAGGTGCAGCATGAGAAACATAGTTAAATCTGCTATACTACAAGGAAGCATCCTTTGGTGTGAAGCATTAATGATCCTATTTAGAAACTGGGCAGGCTGCATATTTGACAGTATTGCTTCTCATAATGCTCCACAAATCATTCAATCTGTTATCTTCTCTGTAACAGATTTGACAGTATGGCTAAAAATAATAGCCAAAAAGGTAAACATTCATTTTGAAATGAGATAAAAACTTCAAACCAACCCGGCAATGATGATCAAATCCATCAACACATTTGTCACAACTCCTGCAATGTTTACTGAATTTGCGAACCTACAAAATGCAAAAAACTCAATTATCCAGTTTCAGTATATATTAGATCAAAACAATTGAAATTAAGTGCAGACATTTTAGAAGGCCAGAAAAAAAGAGGTATGTTAAGAATCAAGTGATGTAGCACAAGCAATCATCGATTTCCATTTCTTTTTCAGAAATTACCCAGTGTTTCTGGAAAATTACACTAACTTCCTCGGATGATGTTAACAAAGAGTGAATCTTACAACAACTGAGCCATGTTTTTAAATTAAAAAATATCCTCTCCCGTCCTTAATAATAAATTTAAAAGTAGAAAACCTTCAGGGGAGGTTAGGGTGATATTAACAAAATTCATGGGCATCTGTGTAATTTACTTTTGAGTATTCTTTTCAAATGCTACAAGAGTAAAATCTACTTGCTCAGACCGATAAAAATATTTTGTTAATTTACTTTTCTGCTATGTTCAGAATGATGCAATGCACGGGTTATGAATTTCCCCAATCTTTTGGTTCACTTATCAATACTAACAAACTTCTTTCTTTTCTCTGTTATGAAGGAAGATATGGTGGTTTTGGGGGCATTGAAAGCATGTCATCCTAAAATCTTATCTTTCAGCTTCCACAGTGTGGAAAAGTGAAGCAGAAGAAGACATGTATAACTACAGACAACTGGACTGTGGTGGTATTATCATTAAAAAAATAGTACCTAGATAGTAATCCTTCAACTACTTTCAATGTTCCTGATTTTTGGTTACATGTTAATGTAAGATTATGGTCTTCATAAACCTTGTCAATACCTCGGCATTACACAATGTGCAGAACAAAGCTTCTTCCTCTCCATTTGGCTCATGCAAGTGATCTTCATCCTTTCGACAATCCTCCTTAACAAGAAAATAACAAAAGAGCTTTCCAAACGTTGAACAGGAACTTGAGCTATAACGTTCGGATTTTCCTCCATTTTTCAATACCACCTTGCTTGGCTCTTCAGTAGATGGTAAATTACCTAATCAGATGCAGATACACTATCAACAGTTACTGATGGAGTCATAAAGAAGTCAACTCCTTACAGAACATAAAGAGGGTAGATTGAGCAATAGCTGGCCATGTTAAAAAAGTTAAACTCTTGCAACATAGCTTTTTGAATGCAATAATAACTTGGTCTATTGAACCAATGGGGCAGATCACCAGATGTGATACTATCAGCTCACAGAACAATATCTGGTCAAGGATCCAGTGAGCAACAAATCAGACAATGTACTTGTCTTTTGGGTTTATACTAGGATGAATATCAAAGAACTAACCAGGAAACTCCGAATTATTGTGAGACCTTTGAGTCAATGTCTGGTCAGCTTCAATGAGAATCCCGGGATCAGCAGGATCAATAGCTGTGCATCTAACATAAAGTATAAACACACACAGTGCCTGAAATAATAACCAAACACAATAAGAAAACAACAACAAAATATAGAAAAGACAAGCGAGATTATCTCAAAGCAACAACTGGAAAATGCCATAGTCACACTCACCAGAAAGGAATAAATACCAATGGCTATGTACTCGTAGATGTCCTTCCCAAGAAAGGGAGCAAAAAAGGCATAGAAAGCAACAGACAGCAGGAAGAAAACAGTTATTGCCACAACCTAAAAACAACAGAATTCCTAATGAGAATGCAAGATTTTGAAGCAGCTTATAATACATAAATAATACAATCATATAGACCATGTAAGATACAAGAAGAAAATGAAAGCATTAAACATATATATAAAAAAGGCCCACAGAAAGATTTTAGGTTACTGTTGATGTCTCTATAAGAATTGAATCCCGTAAATAAACTTGATATCTAAAGTGAGGGAAGGTGGTTCGCATGAAATTTCAAATAAAGTAAGCAAAAGCACACATCAAAAAGTACCCTGGTCGTTCGCACATTATGTACCTAGATTAACAATGCTGAATTCGTGATAACCAAAATGATGCAGAAGATTCTCAGAACTACAACAACATTTGACAATAATACTTGATCTCATAGAACACTATCTGAATAAATTCAAATAAATAGATGAGCAAAGAAAGGGCAGATACAGTGAGCACACTTAACTGAATTAAGGAAGGAACATTTCACAAAGGTTCAAAGCCCATTAGCACTCAGAGTGAGATGACAAACGTTAAAACCCTGTAGCATATTTCAGAACTTACGAGAGCACAGAACTCAGGCTTATGAACAGATGCTTTCGAAATGAAAATGACTATGGCAATTGGCACAGACTCTCTTTCTAGTTGATCTAGATGCGCATTTCGACTTCTGAAATTTTCACCAAAAATTTGGCCTTTTCAAGATTTACCCTTACACTAGTTATCGTGCAAGATTGTCGCAATCTCCTAACCAATTTAAGAAAATTAACAGACTAGTGTTAGAAAATTTAAAAACAGAGAAGCATTAGTGCCGATGGTTTTCAGTAATGCCAGGTAAAAGGAGTCTACAAATTATATACTTCCCCCAAAATTCCACGAAACAGTAAAATAAAATGGGTGAAATAGATAAGAAAAGTTGACAAAAGTATAAAACAGCGAGAATGGATACCCAAGAATTCAGCAACCATAAAAGTTA
Organism: Ophiorrhiza pumila; assembly: GCA_016586305.1. NCBI lineage: Eukaryota > Viridiplantae > Streptophyta > Magnoliopsida > Gentianales > Rubiaceae > Ophiorrhiza > Ophiorrhiza pumila. Next base: position 366,908 of record BLIW01000010.1, on the reverse strand, counting down.
AAAAAGAAAGAAAAATTCTACAACTAAAAAGGATAAAAGAAAAGGTGAATGAAACCCAAAAATTTTACTAAGAATATAAGCAAGAGAAGGTGAAATGCCATTAAAGTGTCAACGAAATCTAAAAACGAGAATATCATGAACAGGAACAAGAAAAACTACATTGCACGATCTAAAATAGTCAAAATTCAAGCTGCCCCTCCAAAAACAATAATGAATTTTCCAAATACTCCTTCCAAACAACGGAAGAGAAGTTGTAAAAAAGCACACCTGAAATGTATGAGCAGGAAGTTGCCAGCCATGACGCCTAGCCATTTAAGCAATTCCAGCCAAAAGCAAAAAAAAAAAAAAAAAAAAAAAAAAAAATGAAAGAACCTCCGAATCGAAATTACAAAACTTGTTTGGATGAAAAGGGGTTAAAGTAGTTGCATCTCTCTCCCTTGCAGGCTTGCACACATTTTCCCATCATCAACTTAAACCCAGAGATTGAAATGGGGTATCCTGAGAGCTCAGTAACAACCCAGACCCAGATTGTAAAAAGGAGCCATTCCCTTGATTTGCAGTAGTACTAGCCTACTAGGGCTGGTGGAGTAGAAGAATAGAGTTAGGATGGATCAACTTCAAACTTCAAAGGGAGATTGAAGTGGGTGAGAGAGGCATTGAAGAAGAAGTTATGGAAGGAGGAGGAAATGATAAAGACTTTGGTTTCCGTTCTACAATTAGTATAATAGGAAGGAATACACTTACTAAGCACGCCTGCCGGCTAACACTAAACTCTATTGTCGTACGAGTCAACACGACCTCAACAAAACGCTACGATTTCGTTCTATTTCAACTTACATTAATCCATTTCGCCATTTTTTATTTTTTTTTCCAAAAAAAAAAATCTCGAAGGCTATAAAAATTATAAGGGAGGAGATTGACTTGGTAACAGAATTGATCATCAGGCACATTATTCATGATCGTTCATATATGTGCATTATTAATATTTTCCAAAAAATCTAACTAAAGAATATAATATAATACTAGAATAGGTAATTCTATGTGAAACCGTCTTATATATAATATTTGCATATGAATTGCACCTTAGCGTACAAAATTAGCGTATTAACTTATAAATTATCAAATATTAGAGTACAACATATAAAAAAATTAGCGCATTAACGTATACAGTATAATTCGTGTATCACGTCGCATATATGAAACGGTCTCAGTGTTTTTGAGTACTATAATTAGGACATTAGTATAATTAAGCAGCCAAAATATTACATATATAGAAACTTGTTAATTGCATTAATCTTCTGTTTTCTATTCTTTAATTTGCATGTTAATGGAAAATCGATAACATATGGGATTCGAATTAAGAAAGGCAAAATTGATAGTGGATGCAATGCAATGGTTAATATATATTATGTATTGAAGAAATGAAAGAAATTTTAATTAGTAGTAGTAGCTAGGCATGCATGTGCATGGAAGTGTGGATATATGTAGAGATTAGGTAATAAATTAGTCACGACTCACGAGTCATGTCCTGGACTAGTATAATACAAAGCTTTGACTTGTTTAATTTGTGGGATGCCTTAGCTATATATTCCATCTGTTCTCCAATAAGTGTCGTTTTAAAGTTGTGCACACTAATTAAGAAAATTGATAAATTCTCTTATTTACCCATATTTATAACTATAAATTTCTATTTCTTCTTTTAAATAACATTACATAGATAAATGTGACTAAGGGTAAAATTGGAAGATTTTAGACTTTTTGCATTGAAATTTGTAGAATGACACTTATTTAAGAACAAAAAATTGAAGCTAAAATGACACTTATTAAAGAACAGAGGGAGTATATACCACGATCTGTTACCTCTTATGATAATAATACATTAAATACTAAACTAATGTTGTTGGTTTCCTTTTGTTGAACATGCATACAGTACACATATCAGAGTAGTATCATTCCTCTAAATTCATCATTTGCGCTCCATATGCCTACTTTAGAAGCAACATTCCCCCCAATTAATTAATTAATATTCTCCTCCTCAATAATTATAAATTTAGACGTGGATCAACCATGCATGTCGTCGATCGTTGTTTATATACTATGCATCATGATTAATTATAATTTGTCCAACCAAATATATATATATATATATATATATGGGGTTTGAATCCATTAATTAATTACAATAATTATACATATTTACATTTACCGACTTAATTTCACAACAAAAACATATACACGTGTAAAAAAACAAATCCATGAATTGCATGAATTCCTTTTTCTCATGCATGCATGCATTATTAGTTGTTGTTGCCGTGGAGAAGGAGGATACATAGACAAATTAATTACTTGTTGGATTGCTGCAGCTGCCTGTCATCCATAGCTAGCAACAAATTAACAACCCCAACCCCAAGTCTCATAAACTCCTAGCTTAATTCCTCCACTCTTACTATTATTATTATTACAAGGCCACGTTATCATGCATGATCCCTTTTACATTCATGTTCGTCAAGAGATGATCATTAGTAATGTTTCCCACTCCTCTTTGCAATCTTACGTACGTAAACCCCTAAAGTTTAATTTTATATATATATCAAGTTACTAGTTGCATTTCTTGCATAGAGATATTTAAGTCCATCATTGTTCAAGTGGTCGGGAAATGATCGAATCAAAAAATTAGCGAATAATTAATGTGAGAGGATATTGTTTAATTTTATAAGTTGGCTAAACTAATTAACAAAGGAATGAAAAAAATATCCACGTACGCCCATTTCTATCCGTGATATATATGTATATTCATCAGCTATATATATATATCGATCCTAGCTATAATATTAATTAATGCAGTCCTGCATGCTCCTGCCTACCCCTGTTAGAAGCTTCGAGTGTTGAAAGCTCAGTATCAGATTGATAAGACATTAATGGAGGAGAGGTTGGGGAGCTTTCGCTTTGATCTACACCATGGGAATGGGATCGATACTTGTAGTTGTGAAGCAAATGAAGAGGCGAGGTACCCTGATTCGGCGTGTTTTCACCGCTTATCAAATTCGAAAGATGATTAATACTACTACTAGTACTATCTGTCGTGCATGGTTGCTGCTGCTCCTCCTCTGCCAAGCTTCTTCCTGTCCTTAGCAGCCCGATGCCATTTCTTCAGAGCCTTCATTAGCAATTTGTTCCTCCAAGATTGCTTTTTTCATGTGTGATCCCATCTGTAAAATTAAATTGGACTTCATATTTCTTAGCGCGCGCGCGCACACACACAGATTGGGGATTGATGTGTACATATGTATAATTAATCATGATGTAGCTAGGTACGCATGCACCTGAGTTACTAAGGCATAAAGAGGGAAGGTGATGTAGCTGCAGAGGGTATGCAGGGCGACGCCAAGAAAAACTCGAAACCAAATCAGCCTCAAATTCTCATGCAAACATGCGCTGATCCCGAACTCGTACTGATCATCGATCAAAGCACACATCATTAATTAAAGTCATCATCATCAACTCCTCCAGCTGGAGAATTTCAAATAGGAATATATATTCGATTCATTCTGGATATATATATATATATAATTACTTACCCATGACCACAAGAAGTATGCCATCTGGTACGCATTCTGCAAAATCAAATAATATTAGGACATATATATATTATGGTTCATTTTTTTATATGCGTTACTTAGTTATATATCCTGCATGCTAATTTCTTTATGTGGGAGACCTTCAATATCGACCTTCTAATTAATAATTCTGTTCATAATCAACATATATATATATATATATATATAGCAATGATATAGAAGTGAAAAATTAGATTGAAAATCAACATATATATATATATAGCAATGATAGGGAATTGAAAAATTAGATTGAAAATCCAAACTGACTGACGTGGGCAGTTATAAAAAGACAAACTAATATTCTAACAAAATGATGAGTGAACCCTCATGGATAATGAATTAGATTATATGAGTTTTCACTATAATATATATATATATATATACAATTTTGTTGCATGCAGTATAGTAGCTAGGGAAATTAATTGATGGACATGGACTGATCACCTCAAGCAAGGTGAAATGTATAAGGAAGAGAATCCAGTGGGGCCGATTGAACCAGAAAAAGTCATTGCTCGGTTCCACCACCGGAGCTCCTCAACAACCGTAGTCTTGTCTTGGATTTGTTGTGCCATCTCCATAATAACCATTTCAAGTTTGGTGCCCACTAACACAAGTATCTGATCAATCATATATATATATATATATATATATGTACGTAAGCTAGCCGCTAGACGATCACGTCAACAAATGAATAGGATATATATACAAATATGTGTGCGTGTGCTGATGATATATATATATATATATACTTACAAGGAGCGGTACTAATGATATCCAGGTGATTGTATGCCATTCTATCGAGTACCGGGTCCATTGTTGCAAATCGCAAAAGCTTATGATCAGTTATATACATGCATATATGCATTGATACATTCATATAGAGTTGACAGAGATGGTGCTTAAATATTGGAGGGGCTTACGTACCGGTAAAGTTTAAAAGCAGAAACAAGACAACAAACATTCACAGTGGGATACTGCACGTACCATTTAATTAATTAAAATTGCATGCAGAAAAATAAAATATATAGTTTAGCAGTAGTGAATAGTGATGTATAATTAATTACCTTATACCCAAAACCCTCTTAATTAAAGTCGTCTTGCATGGATCTTTTGATCTTTTGATCTTTTGGAGCAAAATGCGCCTGCACCATCATTTCCCATCAAATATAATATTATATAATGATACATGCATTCTAATTTCTAATATATAATGATGCTCACTTTAGCCACACAAAAATCTTTATCCTCTGCATCTGCAGCTGCCTGCAGTGATCGACCGACGCCATAAAATTTGTCCACCGTACCAAAGTAATTTTCTATGCCCATCATCATCATCTCCTCCCCCTCCTCCTTTAAATTTACTGCTTCCTAATTTGTTCTTCTTGTACAAATCTTGAGGGCAGGGCAGGGCAGGGCAGGGTAGCCACTTATTTCCAACTTCTTCGGGAATACATATCTTTGCAATATCACTGTTAGTAGCAGCGATATATATAAATCCCAGTATCATCAGCTCTGTTCAAGATGCAAATTAACGTTAATTAATTAATTAGCTGAGGGAGCTCCGTACGTACCCAGACGATCAATGAGAGCTAGCTTAATTAGTATACTTAATACTATACCAATACTAAGTAATTGACCTGCTTTAATTAATTTTTTCTAACGCTTCCATCATGCCCTTGTTCTGAAACCACTGCCATAGTCATATATATATATAGTGACATGCATCCAAAATAAATTAATAAATAAACAAAGATTAAGAAATCCATATATACCATCAAAAGAAGTAGAATTAAATTGCTAATAATTAAGAAAAAAAAAATTAAAACGTAATGCACGAATAAATCAGCTGACAACTTGCATAGTTGCATAAATTATTTGATTTAATCGGCCGGCTGTTCTAGCTAGCTTTACAATCCATATATACGCCAAAATTTAGAATTGTTGAATTGCTTGGATTGGATGGACCGATGTCATATTGTACCAGCTGGTAGGTCTCCTCTCTCTAGGCGACTAGGCCTAACCTTTTTTTTTTTTTTTGGTTTTATGGGTTCTTTAAAACAAATATTACATGAATTAATTATAATTTATTACGTCAATTCTATGAGTTACACTTAAAATTTTGTTCAAATCCTTTACTGTCAGACACGGATTAGAACTGTCCTAGACCAATTTGTATTTTAGAGATAGGGTATAAATGGAGACGAAATGGTGTTTGGTTTAGAAGCCTAAATGTGTTTGAATGTTTGTTTCCTATAATATTATTATTATTATTATACCACACATATATTAAAAAAAAAAGCAGCAGTCTAGGTAACCTAAATTGAATCCGATGTATATAGATTGGGCCGGTTGGACTTGTAAAAAATGAGTAAGGCTTTCTAACGAGAATAAAAGTAAGTGTTGTTGGGTTGGGCCTTGGGCATATTTGTATTGCTGTCAAGGCATCATCGATCTCATCGAACAAATTAAAGAAATAGCTGTAACAATTAACACCTGTAATGCATCATCTATTTCTATACTCATATACATATACTGTATTGCCTCGTTGCCTGCCGGCCGGTTGGTTACTCTCCAGCCACCCTCCACCCTCCGCCCTGAGAAGAAGATGGCGGCAGCAACTCTTTCAAATTCGTTGGCATTACCTAGGACCCCATCTCTCCATTCACCATCATCAGGTAACTCTTTTAAACTCATTATGCAAATTTCCATGATCGCTCTACTCATTTTTCATCTACTTCGTTTACGTTGAGAAATCATTTTTCATGGTTTCTTTTTTAGTTTTGTTAGGTCCCAACTAACTTTTCCGCAACATTTAGCTTTTAGGCCAAAAATGAGGATATTTTAATTAATAAGCATGGATGTCGAATGCAAGGATGCAGCTTGGGTGAAATTCTGTGCATTAATGTACGGATAGTTTAGATTCTTGATCAAGAAAGAATTAGTAGCTAGTTTATAATATAGCTGCTTACTGTTGAATGCTCCTAGTTAGGGATCGTGTATGCCTGCCCTGGAAGGCTGGAACTAAAGAAAGTGGATTAATTGAATGACTGGACTCCAGAAGTTTCTATATATATAGTATGTGATGTTCTCAGTGTGCATGGTTGAGGTTTGTTCAATGTGTGCTGAAAAATTTTTTAAAGACCATCTCAGTTTTAATGTTACTTTGATTATCTTCGCGTTGCGATTCATGTACAAATTGAGAAATCTGTGGAGAAAAAGAAATTAAGTATATTCTATTCATACTAAGCCAATGATTATTGATATCTTGGAATACACAATAAATTAACTCTCTTGATACAAAGTCGGTTGCATCATCTTTACCTGGTATTTTTGCTTCTTAAAATCTTTTTCCCTACCTTGCTTGTGTTTCTGTCCTGTTAACATTACAATGCAACACTCTCAATCCTTTTTGATGTTTTAGGCTCTTCTTTGAAGGCATTGGAGCAATGTATGGGAAGTGTGGTTCCCACCAGCTTGTCCTTCGGTCTGAGGCATGAAAGGAAGTCGTCCATCTCTAAAAGAGAGCTGACTGTTCGTGCAGGCTATGGGTATGGTCTTCGTTAACCTTGTTCATATTAAGCGTAGGGGTAGATCAGTTCGCTTTAGTAGCTTTTTGTTACCCATGGGCTGTTTATCTCTTTGAGCGTTGATAATCGTAGTTGATACTGTAGTGTGAGTTTTACTCATCCTTCCTAGTTAGATTTGGAGTTCTCTCTTGGTCACTTGTGGGTCTCGATAAAATAACATCAGCAGTTAAGTTTAGAGGAATGCCTGATGAGTTGTACAATGTGGAATGGTTTTTATAGAAAGCATAGGATGAAAGTCAGGTTGACAAATTCCATTGGAATCAAAGTCAAATTGGCATTATATTATGAGGAATGAACATTGTTCTCGTAATTCTCCCCTGTTTAGTTGGTGGATGGTACTTATACGTATGAAATTGAGTTTTAATGGATAGCACAATTGTTCTTATCTGATGGCAGCGATGGCGGAAGGTCAAGCACTGGGAACCTTTTCATTGGTGGCTTCATTTTGGGAGGATTAGTTGTGGGGACACTTGGTTGTGTATATGCACCTCAGGTGGTAACATTTTAAACAATCCAAATGATTTTTGTATGTTGGTGATGCTACATGTATGGTGTCTCAAATTAATAATCTAAAAATTTAGTCATAGTCCTGTTTTGATGACCATTACTCCTCTGGATATGAGAGGAGGAAACTAAAAGGCAATACTGTTATACATACTAAAAACCTTTTTCTGCTTTTATAGATCAGCAAGGCACTAGCTGGAACTGACAAAAAGGATCTGATGAGAAAATTGCCAAAATTCATATATGATGAAGACAAAGCTTTGGAGGTAAGCAGTTTATAAGGATGTCTGATCCATAGTGCTTTGATGTTGAAGGATCTTTTGCCTTCCTTTGCGTGTGGCCCCTTTGAACCTGTTTAACATTCTTGTTCTCTACAACATTTTGATTTTCTTTGCAAGTGCCATGTTGGGTTTCCCTGTGTAGTAGGTTGGGATTAGGAAGGGTTATCTCTGTGGATACTATATGTTGCCAGCATTTTCACCATTTCTTTCTTACTTAGTTGATCCTATCATCAATTGTAGAGATTCAACACATTGTCTCTAATGCCCTTTACTTTGTCCCCAGAAGCAGCGCAAAAAACTGTCAGAGAAGATTGATCAGCTCAACTCTGCTATTGATGGCGTTTCTAATCAGCTGCGATCAGAAAATGCCCCAAATGGCGAAGACATGAAGTCGGATGAAGTTGAAGCTCTTACATAAGAATTTCTCATGCTGTTTTCCTTCAATATTGAAGCTGTATTAGAAAAGACAGCATTCAGATGATAAAACAACTATGTGCAATTTTGGTACAAATGCTATAGGGCTGGATTATGTAATAAGGAATCCTCATGCTTTTTTTTTTTTTAAATGCTTTTGAAGGAGTTGTCTTCAAGATGATGAGGGTTTTGAAATTTGAATAATGTTACACTTGGAGCTTGAACAAAAGGTTTGTAATGCAAGTAAAATGCTTGTTTCATTATGTCACAACTCCATATTTGACTTCCTATAACATTTTATATAAATGTATCGCGTCTATTTATTCATTAATTTGACTGGTAATCATTAGCCGGTTATATCTTTAATGAAAACATGTATATAAAATGTTACGGGAATTGAAATATGAAGATACATTGGGTGTATATCACAGCTCGGAATTACTCGTGAAAGCTAGAAAATGAAGTGATAGTGTTGTTTATGATGTTTGTGTTTTCCATTAAAAATCCCTTTCTAGCTAGTCACGGGCCTTGTGTGAGCTCAATCATATTCTTTATCTTCATTGCATCTAATTCCCGAGAACTTGGTGATTTGTTGAACATCTAATTCCCGCGTTTGCTTATTTGTTTGTTGTTATCGTTAGTTAGTAGAGTTGATCATCTTAAATTTGCAGATTTTCTAAGTTTTAATGGATGGTGCTGTGCGCCAAGTACACGAGTGATTATCAAATGCCGGGTACTTGGTACACAACACCATCAATTAAAACTTTAAAATCTCATATTTAAGATGATCAACTCTACTAAGGATAACAACAACAAAAAATAAGCAAACGCCTTAACTAGGAATTAGATGTTCAGCAAATCACCAAATTCTCCAGGAATAAGTAGTACGAACTCATCAACTTTAATCGCCGTCTAATTACTTCGCACAGAGCAGCATCCATTCAAAATTGCAAAACCCGGCATCGATTAAAAAGTTCTACAACCCCAAAATCTAATCGCCGTCAAATTACTTCGCACAGTGCAGCATCCATTCAAAATTGCAAAACTCCTGCATCGATTAAAAAGTTCTAAAACCCCAAAATTTGACCAAGCAAATAATAACTAAGAAGTGGAAATAATCGGCAAACTCCTAATCATTTCTGTTTGGACAATGTGGTATTTGTGATTTATTTCGCAATTGCAAAATGAGGTGTTTGTTTTGTTCAACTTTCACATCAAAATTTTTAAAACACAAAAAAACAATGCTACAGTAATTATTTTTGCTACAGTAATTTTTATAAATAAAATATTGAATTTGAATTTTAAATTTTAATAATAAACAATTCTTCCTAACACATTTCTCATCAAAATAAACTAATAAAATAATAATTCAAATTTAAATTTCAAACTTTTATTAATAAAAAAAATCTTCAATACAAATCCCAACAAAATAAAATCATTCATCCAAACACTCTCAAAATATTCTTTTCTCATAACAAATCCCAAGAAATTTTTTTTCATGATATAATACAAAAATAGCTTGTCCAAACAGAACCTAATTAAACTCTCTATAAATAACTAGTGATATCTCACAACTTATTAGCAATCATCAAAAGCTAGGGCTCCGCTTGGATAAGGTGTTTTTTGGTTTTATTTATGAAATGATTTTATAGGGTTTTGGAATGAGAAATGAATATTTATAAAATAATTAGATGTGTTTGGATAGATAAGTCCTTAAGGAATTCCTTGTTGGAAAATAAAACTTAAAGTGTGCCAAAATCGTAAATTTCCACAAATTAGGTCGAAAAACTGCGTATTCCCCGACATCTCGACGTCCATGATAGCACGTCAAAACGTCCGCGCACGTCGCGATGTGGAGGGTCTGGCGTCGCGACGTCTCGGCACGTCGCGCGACGTGGGAGGGGTCCTGACGTCGCGACGTGGCTCTCTGGAAGTTTCTCAAAATTTGTCCAAAAATTCCACCAAAAATCGCATTTTTAACGTCGCGACGTGGAGTGTCTACGTCGCGACGTTCACCCACGTCGCGACGTGAAGGATCTGACGTCGCGACATGGAGAGTTTCTTCAATAATTTCGCGATCTTTCTTCCATTTTTCCTCCACTTTGCGTCCGATTTGACTCCTTATGATCTCCCGCTTCCAAAAGCACACCACGGTCAACAAACCTACAATTACAACACTAAAACGAGTAAAAACGTACAAGAACGTTCAAAGAATTAAGTATAAACCCTACATAACCGGTGAATAAATTCACCTCATCACACGTCATGCACGATATTCCACTTTCCTTTTGCAATTTGCTTGCAACCAAAAAAAAAGAAAAAAAAAAGAAGCAATTATTCCTCAATTTTACATTAGCCTCATATGCAGTAGAAAGAATAATAATAATAATAATAGGCAAGGCGTGAGGAGGGCATAGTAGGAATTAAAAAAATGGATGGGATGAATTTTGATGGATGGTGCACACCAGCAGCAAGGAACCATCGTCTTATCTTGTGTAAAATCTTTTATGCACCATCCTCACCACTCATTCCTTCAATTCAATTCCAACCATAGTTTTCAATGTGCAGCGATCACAACCTACATACATACATCTGATTCATGATACACCAAGTCACCAACACCACCAGTACTCCAGTCCAGTAGTCCACTGTGTGTGTGTGTGCGTGCTGCGTTACTCAGTAACTCAATAAACCAAACTTGATCACAAATATATATATATCGATCGAGGAGGAAGTAGGAAGTTGTTGTTAGTTTTTTTATTAGTTGCAGCAGGCAGCCATGGCCACTACTAGTACTCATGCAGCTCTAGCAGCTTCTTCAAGAATCCCAACTAACACTAGGCTCCCTTCCAAGACCTCCATCCCCACTCAATGTTGCTTCTCCAAGGTCCATTCTTCATCCACTACTGCGTAATGCGTACTGATCATTTTTCATTTTCAAGGTTACATACATACATATATACTCATCCAATCTCGTCTGTGCTTCTACAGAGACTGCAAGTACATGAATTCTCTGGTCTTCGATCCAGTAGATGCGCAACATTTGCCACGAATTCCAGGGAAGCTTCTTTCTTTGATACTGTAGCTGCCCAGCTTATCCCAAACCCCAAGGTAATGTTTTTATGTTCATATAATCATATAAACTACTTGCTCACTGACTTACTTATGCTTCTTCATCACAGTAATCTTTCAATCAAACCTACACAATGATTCAAGCCTTCAATGTTTCGTTCCTTCGCATAATCTGTTCAGTATATTACTTTTTTTAATCTCTAAACGCGATGCTGAATCTTGGTCTGTATTCGCTTGGCAATAAGTATGAACAATCCATTCACTTTTACGAGGGAATCATTTTCATATCTTCTTCTTCTTTCATTTGCGGGAGCACCCTCGCTCCACCTTGAACAATTTTAAATGTTCACTATTCTACGTAGCTATTTCTGAACCTTGTAAATATGAGAATCTTTGATAATGATTATCATTCACCATTGAGTTCAATCTGGCCCAATGGATATAAATGTCAGAAAAGGCGTGGTAAAGAAACATAAGCGTTTTCAGAAACTGGAACATCCTGAAGAAATGCTTTGTCCATGATTTAATAAACGTTTATCCAGATTCTCTGTAGCAGAAATTCTTAACATGTTGTTTTTGTCGCTAATTCTGTTGTCTTTGCCTCAAAGAGTGCAGGATCATTAATCCCAGTCAAGGGAGAAACCGTGGCCAAATTGAAGGTAGCAATAAATGGATTTGGACGCATTGGACGAAACTTCCTCCGATGCTGGCATGGCCGCAAAGATTCACCACTTGAAGTTGTTGTCATCAATGATAGTGCTGGTGTCAAGAACGTGAGTTGACATAACTAGGTTGTGCTAGTCAGGTTGCAGATTGATACTGTGCTAAGTGCTCATTTAAAAACTATTACGTACCCGCTTGATCAAATGCAGGCATCTCATTTGTTGAAGTATGATTCATTGCTTGGGACGTTCAAGGCAGATGTTAAAGTTGTGGACAGTGAAACCATCAGTGTTGATGGAAAGCTCATTAAGGTTGTTTCCAGTAGAGATCCTCTTAAGCTTCCTTGGGCTGACCTTGGCATTGATATTGTCATTGAGGTATCTCATTTTCTAAGCTCTGGTTTCTCTCATTAATTATCAGCGAAATCTCTGGTAAACTTCAGTTTCTCAAATTTATGGGGGAGACAAACCGAAGTTACCATGTGTCACGAGGAATTATATATGGTTGGAAGAAAATTTTATTTGGGGCAGAGTTCTCATTCCAAACATAAAAGCATTATCTTTTTCTGTGGTTGGTTATGACATTCTTAATACTTGATGTATCAAATGGTGCTGAACAAAATAATATTTACCTTTTTCATCAATCAGCTATAGTAGAATACACTCAAAACTATTTCCCTTAGTCAAAATCTTTTCTCAAGTTTTGTGCAGTTATTTTTCTAGTTCAATAGATCGCGTGATAATTGCCTTGCCTGTATCTGAAAGTATCCTGGTGAATGAAATTTATGGAATGCAGGGAACAGGTGTGTTTGTGGATGGACCAGGAGCTGGGAAGCATATCCAAGCTGGTGCCAAGAAAGTCATTATCACTGCCCCTGCAAAAGGTGCTGATATTCCCACTTATGTTGTTGGTGTAAACGAGCAGGACTATGACCATGATGTTTCTAACATTATAAGGTGACTGCTCAAAGCCCTTCAAAGCAATAGACTGATCATCTTGATGAGCTTAATTATTAATTCTTTTTATACACATGAATAATGCAAGTTATTAGTTCTCGTATTGATTGAATTACTTTGTCAAATTGCAGCAATGCTTCTTGCACCACCAACTGTTTGGCTCCTTTTGTGAAGGTCATGGACGAAGAATTGGGTAACCATCCAATATTTTTCTTTAAACGAATTTATGTTTAATTCCCTTAAGATTTACGAACAACTTTTGTATACAACAACATTGGCATCCAGCAAATGTACCTGCCCTTGTTTTGATTGTTCTAGAAATGACTAATAAAAATAAATTGGCAGGTATTGTGAAGGGAACAATGACAACAACGCACTCTTACACTGGCGATCAGGTAATCTTGCTTAGGCAAAAACTTGAAAAACGCTGAACATTGTGGTGATTTTACTATGGAAACAACACAAATATTGTGGTGATTTTACTACAGAGGCTTTTGGATGCATCGCACCGGGACTTGAGGAGAGCCAGAGCTGCAGCACTGAACATTGTGCCTACAAGCACGGGTGCAGCTAAGGCTGTATCGCTGGTGCTACCTAAGCTAAAGGGCAAGCTGAATGGCATTGCACTCCGAGTGCCAACACCCAATGTATCTGTGGTTGACCTTGTTGTAAATGTTGAGAAGAAAGGACTGACAGCCGAAGATGTTAACGCTGCATTTAGAAAGGCTGCCGACGGACCATTGAAAGGCATACTGGACGTGTGCGATGCTCCTCTTGTATCCATTGACTTCAGATGCAGTGATGTTTCTTCCACCATTGACTCATCTTTGACAATGGTAATGGGAGATGACATGGTAAAGGTGGTGGCCTGGTATGACAATGAGTGGGGATACAGGTAGGTACAAGTTGGCAATCATCAAATGCATAGACAAAAGTATGTATGTATGTATAGTGATTGATTTTAACTAAAAGGGTAAAAATGTTGTTGATTTTTTGCAGCCAACGTGTTGTGGATTTGGCACATCTGGTAGCAAAGAAGTGGCCAGGCTTCGCTCCAGAAGGAAGTGGAGATCCATTGGATGAATTCTGCAAAACGAACCCTGCTGATGAGGAGTGTAAAGTTTACGAAGCATAAATGGACAAAGTTTCTTTATTGTAGGAAGCTATAAAAGGAATTTCAGTTTTTAGGATCATCCAGAAAGTGAGGCTGAAAAACATATATAATTAATTAACACAATTGCTTTGTACATGAGAAACCTTTAAATTACATGTACCTTTGGTTTGCAGAAACTGGAATTCTCTACATTGATTCGTGATGACTTTAATGGCATGACAGAATTCATATATACTACTGAATGCAACAATTTGTTAAGTAGTGGAAACAGCAAAGCTTTTTTCTCAACTAGTCACTGGTATCAAGAAAGCTAAAGAAATTGAAGCCTCAACTTGTTAATGCATCCATTTCCTTTTATTTTTTTTTTCATTAGCGATACATTCTAACACACTCAAACGCTGACAATCTGTTTAGAGGTAGACCCAAATGGATCACTGAGAGATGGAAAGAAAACTCACGGCACGTACAAGACATCATCGCTTTTGAATTTTTCAATCAAGCAATGAGAATTGATCCATGATCTTGCTGACCCGCAACAACAAGTTGGCTAAAGCTTTAACCATTCCCAGTCTCACACTTCTGAACTTAATTGTGCTCATCATCATGTCTGTCATCTCGAAAGTACCAAACTTCTCCCAAACTCCTAAGAAAGAAATGAGCCTTCTTTGCGCAGCGTACCTAAAGGCGTTATTTTTATAGCAATAAAAAAACCACGCCTCAGTTGGGCTGAACGGCTTCAACGTACATTCCATCATCATAAAAAATAGAAGCTTCCAGATTTCAGATAATAATTCACCAAAACGGCCCTTCGTTGTCCTCTCCGAATGGAAACCGTAGAAAATTCGTCTATACTTTGAAAAATCTTTGCCCAATTCCAATTAAATTGTAAATTTTTTTTTTCTCTAATTCTCCTAAGAATCTCCTTTAAGCTCTGTAAATTCATGAGAAGCCGTTAGCTTGTTTGATGAAGAGAAATGAGAGGTCTTTTAGTTTCTTTTATATTTTTCATAATAATATTTTTAGCTATTGTTGTAGTCGGAGCTCCGTCGAACTCGGAGAGCTCCGACCTGGATCTCGATTCCTCAACCAGCTCAGGACTTCCGCCTCCAGGTGATGAAGGCGATGAATCGCAACCTGTAGCGCCGTTGACATCGTAAGTGCCCAGTTTGGTTGAAAGTTTATGTCTTTCTACGATTCTACTTTTATCAGAAATATTAAGGATTTTTACCTTTTTAGCTACTGCTATTTCTTTTCTTTTCTTTTTCCCCGTTTTGTGCGAATATTTCTTCAAGTAAAAGTAAACTGTGAAGGCCATTGCGGATTAGGATTTCTATAGGTCAGTAAATTTAGTGACAGATTACAACTTCATTATCAAGTAAGGATTTTGACAGGCATATCATATGTAATGCATCGAAATAAGTAACTCTAAAAGACATAAACTTTAACTAATATCCTCCATAAACATTTTTCACTACACATTTTTCGCTTGGTTAGACTGAAAATAAACTCTGGATGCCTTACATACTATCAACTGTACTTTGACATTTTGCTTTGTTAAAAATCTAAATTGTAGCTTTGTTATTCTAGTCTCATTTTTCCTTGTGGGTTCTTTTATTTGTGTTGCTTGCTTAATGTGATTGTACTGCGTTCCAATCTCTTATTGGTCTCAAAATCAGTACACGTGCTACAGCAGTTGTGGCTGCTCCGGATGGCACAATCTATTTAGTGGATATCAGTTCAGGAAAAGTTCTATGGTCATTTGCATCTGGCTCCTCAATTTATTCAGCATATCAGGCTCTCCCCCAGGATGAAGGTCAAACAAACAACTCCACTACTGACGGCACTGATTTCTATATCGATGTTGGAGATGATTGGGAGTTGTATGTCCACGGGAATGGCTTCGAGAAAGTGGTAGGCCGACTTCTATGTAATTTTCGATAATAATGGCATTTTCGGTTGAGAGCTTGCTTTAAAAGTGTTGGACTTGGTCACCTCTAGTGAACTAGGGATCAACAAGTTTTCAACCCCTTTTACTACTTTACTGATTCCCATTATTCCACTCTCTTTAAATTGCACTTGTTCTGACTCCATGATTTGCTTCGATATTAAGCTTTCCTGATGTTATTACTTTTTGGTTATTCTCAGAAGCTACCGGTGAGCGTGGAAGAATTCCTACGGAGCACCCCTTTCGTATCATCTGGTGGTGGAATCATGTTAGGATCAAAGAAATCAACAGTTTTCATTATTGATGCCAAAAATGGAAAAATTATTCAAAGCTTTTGTTCAGACAACGTTACAGCAGTTGAGAATCATCATGGTCATGATAATCCCATTTTAGCAAGGAAAGATGCCGAAGAATGGGTACCTCGTAGTGCTATGAACTTGGATGGTGTTGCTGAGCCACTTTATGTAACTAGGAAAGACTATGCTCTGAAGTTTAGTTCTGTGAAGACGGGAAAGATCTTATGGTATCTAATGTTTGCTGAGATTGAAGCTTCTTTCCAATGCAAGGGAATTGAGAATCTTCTGGGAGGAGTTCTTTATAAAGAGAATGAATTCAGTCGCAGACAGAATCTGGATACCAAGTTGCAACTCCAGTGTCCTGCACAGCCTGTTGTCTACCGTATCCGTGACCGTACGTCCCTCGAGTCTCTCTTCGCATCTAATAGTCTACCAGATGCCCTTCCTGGAGACAGAGTGCTCTCATTACCTGCACCGGATCTTGATCCTATGTTAGGACATCTGGACAAGTTTTTAGGATTTCGTCAAAATAATGAAGGTGATGTAGTGTTTGCTTTGCCCACTCCTGAGTCTGAAGATTTTGGAATGATGGCTTTGCCTGGAGCAGATATTGGTCAAATTAATACCAGTTGGGCTTCTGATAATCTAGCTGGGCCTCATTCTTGGCTTGTCGATGTATGTATTGCTTTTGTGC
Source organism: Ophiorrhiza pumila (assembly GCA_016586305.1). Lineage (NCBI taxonomy): Eukaryota > Viridiplantae > Streptophyta > Magnoliopsida > Gentianales > Rubiaceae > Ophiorrhiza > Ophiorrhiza pumila. The sequence continues at coordinate 349,765 of BLIW01000010.1, read as the reverse complement.
TGCTAGCTGTTGCTACTTTTATTAATGTAGTGCTTAAGAAAAAAGGTAATTCGAGTAAGGAAACCAAGAAACTCGATAGCCAAGTTGTAACAAGCAAAAAGAAGAAACCTCGGAAATCAGGAATAAATTACAAAAGTTCCATTTCTGAGAAAAAGAAGAAGGATTTTTCACATAATCAAGCAGTCGGAGACATCAATTCTCTGCCAGATTTTGAAGGAACAAAAAGATCTTTTCAGCTTGACCCGTTTAACATTTCAGATAGTCCCACAGACGGACGCAAAATTGGTAGATTGTTTGTCTCAACAAAAGAAATTGCAAAGGGGAGCAATGGCACTGTTGTACTTGAGGGAATTTATGACGGTCGTCCAGTTGCAGTTAAGCGACTTGTAAAGACCCATCATGATGTGGCATTGAAAGAGATTCAGAATCTAATTGCCTCTGATCAACATCCGAATATTGTGCGGTGGTTTGGTGTGGAGGATGATCAAGATTTTGTGTACCTTGCTTTGGAACGTTGCACCTGTAGCTTACATGATTTGATATTATCCTACTCCAGTTCACACAATCAAACAATTTATCAAGATACAGATCCGAACTTGGCTAGCGATCAAGCTGTAAGAATACAGTTGCTCATAAGGAATAACAGTGATTTTGAAATATCAAAGTCTAATGGGTATCCTTCACCTCATTTGTTAAAATTGATGAGGTCAGTTCAGATACCTGTAGTAGTATTTTATTTATTTATTGATTGATTGGTACCTTGTTGCAGTATGACTATTTTGCTAGATGAATCTGCATATTGCACAGTCTATGTTCATACAGTTTCCTTTTCAGTGTCATTCTAGTTTGGATTAGATTCCGTCTGCTTTAGGGTGGGGTTGTAGCATGTAGCTTTCGTGATTTATCTGTACCAATACTCAGTTGCCTGTTTTATACTTTTTATTTATGTGCAAATAGTATCATAGGATGTACATTGGGCTGGCCACAAATTGTAATTGAAGTCCTTGAGCTTGAGCCAAATTAACAGAAATGGTAATGTATAATTCACCACTCCACTATTCTGCACTTCCAGGGATGTTGTTCGTGGGCTTGCTCATCTGCATGAAATTGGGATAATACATCGGGATTTAAAGCCTCAAAATGTCCTTGTAAACAAGGAAAGGGTTTTGTGTGCGAAACTTTCAGATATGGGCATCAGCAGGCGCCTTTCGGGGGATATGTCTTCTTTGACAAACCATGCTACTGGTTAGTTGCATTTTCGATCTGATTGTGTGGTTTTCTGGCTGTGGTCGCATTTTGTTTTGGTTTGACTATGGTCTGTACAATTTTGTTGAATGACCTAATGTGAAATTGTTTGTGTAGGTTATGGGAGTTCAGGGTGGCAAGCACCTGAGCAACTTCATCATGAACGTCAGACACGTGCTGTTGATTTGTTCAGCTTAGGCTGTCTTCTTTTCTTTTGTATTACTGGGGGCAAACACCCATTTGGTGAAAGCCTTGAGCGAGATATAAATATAGTCAATAACCGAAGAGACCTGTTCTTGATAGAAAATATTCCTGAAGCAACAGATCTGATCTCTTCTCTCTTGCATCCCAACCCTGTGTTGAGGTATGCCATCTTTTTATTGGCAATTTGATTCTTTTCCGATCGACAGATGCATCTAGAAGCAAGCACGTAGAACATTTGGATTTAGGCCACATCATAGAGTGCCAATTCCTTGTATAAGCATCTTTGTGTTAAAAACTAAGCGGTCCGATCTCAAGTTTTCAATATTGATTTTCAGGTCAAAAGCTACAGATGTAATATGTCATCCCTTATTCTGGGATTCAGATAAGCGACTTTCATTTCTTCGAGATGCCAGTGACAGGGTAGAATTGGAGGATAGGGAAAAGGAATCCGAGCTCTTGTTAGCATTGGAAAGTATTGGAAATGTGGCTTTAGGCGGTAGATGGGATGAAAAGATGGATACTGCATTTATCAATGATATTGGACGTTATAGGCGGTACAAGTATGATAGCGTCCGCGACTTGCTGCGTGTCATACGAAACAAGTTAAATCACTTCAGAGAACTTCCAAAGGAAATCCAGGGGATTCTGGGGCAGGTCCCTGAAGGATTTGACAGCTATTTTTCAAAACGATTTCCCAAACTTGTTATTGAGGTTTATAAGGTGATTCACTTGTATTGTGCAGAAGAAGAAATCTTTTACAAGTATTTTAAGTGCTATGAGATTTAGGTTTTTTTTTTCTCAGGACTGGTGAAGAAAGAATTGTAAATATTGTAACTAGAAAGATTTACTCCGTATATCGTAAATCATTTCCTTCCAACCAAAAATTTGGACCTTTGATATAAGTAGGAGGATTCTCCAAATTATGTACATTGTGCTGCAAGAATCAAGAGGTCCTCACATTGAATTATCTTTTTAGCGTTAAACAAAGACTCCAACAGGTTTCAATTTTATTTGTTTTTTGGATGAATTCTGGGTAAGAATTGGCTCGTCATATTGTTCATATTTGTGGGTGTTCTTGTTACAGGCTTCTTTATAGCTGTAGTACTGCTGCTTTTTAGTTTTTACCAGTCAAACCAGAAAGTTGTCAATTTTTCAAACCTATAAAGGTATGTTAGTCAAGAAATCAGTAATTATGACAGCACTTTTGGGCGCATTGTGTCCCCTCCCCCTTTCGACTTTAGTCAGCTAATGGGGCAAAGCTATCCTCTTTTCTGTTCTCACAACTTCGGTTGATCCGTTCTATAATCTACACATGTAACACATGTTCCTATCGATTTCGTGGTTTGAAGAGTAGTAATTAACATACAAGTCTACCAACATTTGAAACTCTATTAAGGCAGAGAGAGAACTTGATTTCTATACATAAATTCCAAGGTTTTGTAAAGATCCTGATTGATATATTTTGTATGGTCTTTTATGAAGTTTGAACATTGCAATAATAAACCAGTATAAATGTTGGAACAACTATGGATGGATCAATGGATGATGGCACATCTTTCTTACAATATACTATTTGCTGCCTTTTTTGGTCACTTAAAACTCCTTTGTTTTCTTATTAGTTTTTATACTATTGTTATTGTGGTCTCGACTCTCGAATATGTAATTCCTGCCGAAATCCAGTGGCATTGAGACCAAGAAAACCGTACATATAAGCACTCCTGTCTCCACTCTCAACCTGTTAAATCACTCACCTCACCATTCATAGCTCGTGAGTCTTGATATTGCATTCCAAGTTCTAAGTTCTAACCCACCCACGATGATCTTTCTCATCCTCCTTGCACTATTGCTCACCCCGTTTGCCAACGTTTCAGGCGTCGGTATAAACTATGGCACGCTGGGAAACAATCTACCATCACCAAAAAGAGTAGCTCAGTTGCTTCAGTCCACCCTCATTGATAAAGTCAAGATTTATGACACCAATCCCGACATTCTTCAAGCCTTCTCCAACACCGGCATTGACCTCATTGTTGCGGTTGAAAACTACCGTGTTTCAAATATAAGCTCCACCGTTTCAGCTGCTGACGAGTGGTTTGCAAACCGCATTGCGCCTTTCATTCCGGCTTCATCTGTCGTTGCAATTGCCGTAGGCAACGAGTACTTAACCACTGATGATGATAAGCTAGAACATAATGCTTTGGTCAAAGCCATGCAAAACTTGCACCAAGTTTTACTTTCACGCGGGTTGGACCGTAAAATTAAGGTCACAACACCCCACAGCATGGCGGTTCTTGCTTCTTCATTTCCTCCCTCCGCATCCATTTTCGCTGCCACCCTACTCCCTACCATGACCGCCGTAGTGGGGTTCTTGGCGGATACTGGTGCCCCATTTATGGTCAATGCGTACCCTTATTTTGCATACAGGGATAATCCCGGCATGGTGAACATTGAGTATGCGCTATTAGGCAATGCCACGGGGGTACGTGACCCCAAGGGGTACATGTACACCAATATGCTGGATGCTCAAATAGATGCAGTTCGCTCTGCCATCACCGCATTGGGATTTGGGAATCGTACGATTGAAATTACTATTTCCGAATCAGGATGGCCATCCAAGGGTGAGTCAGGGGAGAATGCAGCCACGCCCGAAAATTCAAGAACGTACATTACTAGGTTGATTGAACGTGGTGAGTCTAATAAAGGGACCCCAATGAAGCCCAAGGAGAGCGTAGAAATCTTTGTATTTTCTTTGTTCAATGAAAACAAGAAACGAGGGGGTGTGAGCGAGAGAAACTTCGGGATTTTCAATTCTGATGGATCCCAAGTTTACGAGGTAGATTTGAGCTGCCGATTTTGCAGCAACAACAATGGGGATAAAATGGGGTTCGGGGAGAAAGTGTCTTCTGGCATGGCTAGAGGTCCATCAGTTTGGTGTGTGGCTAAGCCGCACGCGGATGAAAAGATGATCCAAGCAGTGGTGGATTTCTGCTGCGGGGCTGGAGGTGTGGATTGCAGAGAGATATATGAGAAAGGGGATTGCTTTGAGCCTGATAAGGTTCATGCACATGCATCCTATGCTATGAATGCATATTATCAGATGCATGGTAGAAACTACTGGAATTGTGACTTCAAGGCCACTGGACTCGTTACCTTCAGTGATCCAAGTAAGTTTGTTGAGCTACTAGCTTACTCCATTCAATTTCAACAAAAATACCATAAATACTTAAATACCACACCATGGACGCTTGATTAATATTCTGTTGTACATACATGCATGTTCTTAGGTAAGGTCCGGTTCCATTTGAATTACTTCGTGTAATTAACCATTTTGCTATATATTCTGCTGTTTCAGGTTATGGCAAGTGCCGATATTCCCAACAGTGAAAGGATCATACGGAGGAAAAGGGCCGGGAAGAAGGGTCTACAGCTTGTAATCGTCTAGTCTTCTTGTGATCATTACGTACTAGTGTTAATGTTGATGCAATGGGGGACGATTTGTTCTTGGTCATGATTCTAGTTTTTTATGTTTGTCTTTCAAAATTGGGGTAACAATGGGATCTATATATGAAAATTTCTGTTGATGACTCAGCTTTCAAGATTTTCCTCCTCGTGCATGCGGTACAGCAAAGATGAGCATCTGCACCGCACGGCACACTTCTCCATACAAAAGTTGTCCATCTCCGTAATCAGAGGCTTCCTTTTCCCACTTTGTCTTCCTGGTCGAGTTGAGTAAAACTAAAACTAAGGCAGGCAACCCGGCCCAGCGCCATTGACAAATTTCGCAGCACAAAGAGTGCTTTCTCTATATATATCTAGGCGCAGTTTAAGGAACTTTTTGTATTATTTCTTCTGCGAATACGTGCGCATTTACCTGTGACAACTCCATGCCAAAAAAGAAATCTTCGGACTTTGAAGCAAGTAAAAAATTCAGAAAGAAAGATACAACACAGAGCACAAGTGTATTTTTTTTCTTAATTTTGAATTCCATAATTCACCAGGTTAAGGAGGCAACTGGCGATGTTCATATATATATATATATATATATATATAAAGAATGACTTGTACACTTAGCAATTCCGATTTAAGAATATATACAGTAACAGAGTGACAGGAATCAATATGGTTTAGTTTAACTCATTTAGTTAAACTTGGTTGTTACCATCAGCTGATAAGTCTCTCTCGGTTTTCCTTCTCTTACGGTCACTCCCTGATGATGATGATGGGTCTTCCTTTTGGTCCATCACTGATAATAATGTCTTAAGACGCTTAGAATGCGAGCTTCCTTGGCCTTCACTTGAAATGGAATCTGCTTGGGCGGCTGCTTCCCGAAACTTGGTCATAATCTGCAAGAAATATATGAGGAGAGCAATGAAGCAAGCTATCCCACACAAGAGAAATAGGCCCCAGAAACTTTTTAGGTGAAGGCGCTGTGATTCAATCTCAGCATTATCCAAACTGCAGGTGCTTCTTGTCATCCATTTGTCGTGGATCCGCTGCAGATCTCCATTCTCAGACAGAGTGAGAATAGCAGTAGACAGGTCAACGGCCAAAGGAGAGTCCCGTGGAAATGCCTAGTCCAAAGAAACAAATATATAAGAGAACAAACCCGTGTTCCACTTGTACCAAATGCAATGTGCAGCAAATTGTTCTAAGAAAATCTAGATTGTTAACTGTGTCTTCAGTGAACCATATCTTAATTCATCATATGATCACCCCACATGCAGGTAGCAGAGCATGAACATTAATTGACATGAAGGGTGAAAAGAAATCTATCAAAGCAAATTTCAAATTTGGCATAAAAACAGAAAACTCACAAAGCCCCAACCGCTTTTGGTGAATTCCTGGCCTACAATCCTGAATTTGCATTGGCTTGATAAGAAAAGTTCTATGTAAGGGAGTTCATCCACCACTGCAGCAACACCACCCTTTTTGGGACCGCGTTGTAGTTCTCTAGCATACTCTTCCGGTGATCCAAGGGCGACAAGCCTGGATTTGGGTATACCAATCTCCTCAATCAGATAATTTTCTGCAAAAGAGCCAACTTGGTAGCCTATAGGATCATCAGTCTCTTTCAGGCTTTCAATTCCTTTAATGGGGGAATACAGCTGTTGCACTGTGAGAATAGAGGTTAAACTTGCCGTATAACTTGAGTTAATTATGAGAACCACAAAGAGCCATAGGAGTAAAACCATACGTCCCAGGGTACTCACAGTATTCTCTCCTGCGCAAAGGACAGGATTACAAGTTAAAAAGGTGCCAAGAATGGACCTATCATATGCACTGACTTAGCAGAAAACATTTAGTTCTCTTACTGTGGGCGAAAAACAAGGTTGACAAGCTGAACCTGCAAGAAGAGCGAACAACAGTGAAAAAAAGAAGCCATTCACTGCTTAAGTGCCATGCTCTTTGTTAACAAGTACTTGTATCACCAAGGAAGTCGTAGATTCGAAAAAAGATACAACCTCATCCCATTGCAAAATATTGCATACTGTTATATGATCCTCACTTACCGTACAGATTATGAACTACACAAAGAGAATGGTCATTGAACTTTAAATTCAACTTAGCAAACACGTCATCCAGGTAGGAGAAATAGAGTGCAAATCTAACAGCTTACCGAGTACTCCATTGCTGCCAGGGAATAAAAAATGACAAACAAAATCAACCAATTTTATGCACCATAGTAGCACCTGTACAGAAAGTAACAACTAGACACTTCTCTTGATCCCTTTCCAAAAGCTAGACTTAAATGAGCTGCTGACGAGTACAATTTGTCCAAAGAGTAAAAACTCATCATGAGAAAAAGGAAAAAAAAAATGAAAAAGAGCAAAAATGATACCAATAGAACCTATTCTTTCGATCAAAGGGCACAATTTTGAAACTCACCATAGAATGGTTATCAGCTGCTTCTTTGGCGGTCCACGGAAATCGTCATTGCTTCTGTGCTCCAAAATCCACACTACTGTTCCAACTAAAAGAAAGAAAACAGCAGTAACTCCCCACATTGATGGAGCAAATGGTCTTAGGAAAGCCCATGCACCAGTATTTAACTTCCTAAATGGGGCCACCACAACAAGTCCTGATGAAGTATATGGAAGAGTGAAATCTACAACTCTTGTCCTATTTGTGACAATTGCAATGTCACCAACAGCACCATCAAAAACCTGTAGAAAGTAAACAAAAGAATAAGTGACAAAAATTAACTCTCTCTGCTTTCACAAGTAATAATCTGGTCTAATTGATGCCCAAAAGTGTTGTTCCTGGACCTTTTACATACCCCTGCAGATATTAGCCTCACAAGCTCACTGTAGCTGGGGTTTTCATGGCCGTCTCCAAAGGCAATGAATTGAAATGGAACGGCATATGGCAATAAGCTAACAGCAGCAGTAAAGACGTCTATGCAGAATCCTTTGAACATGTTGGCACTTGGTACTTGTGACACGAACTCTCTGTAACTTACCCGTTTGGGTACCCCAATCTTTAATAGCTTCCCATTGTTAGGGAAAACCCATCCGCGAGGCTTTATTACAGTCTCTCCTGGCCAAACTACGCTGTATAACCGTTGGTTTGCACTAGATCGATTTGGCAGGCGTGCATAAAGAGTCTCAGGAGGCACAGTCGATAAGCCAGAATAGTTAGACCAGTAACCAATCCGTCTGAAACCAGTTCCAATGACATTTATGATGTCATAAGCAGGAAAAATGCGAGATCTATCAGAATTGAACTTCACAGGTCCAGTTAAACCAACAAAATCACTCTCCAAGATACTTTTCAACAATTGCGGTCCTCCATCAAAAATGCTCATTGCTTCAAGGTGCAGATTACTGCCTTCAACAAGCTGTAGTTTAGAATCGTTGGAAAATGAAATTATTCCACCCTGATCGAAGAATGAATTTATGGCACGAGCAAGCAGCCAAACAGTATCATAAGCATAAAGAGCATAGGCATTCAGACCCAAAGAACCACCAGTCAATTTGTTCCACCTAGATGAAAATGCTCTCTTTCTTTCAGAATCAGGAGTATGTTGACGCAAAACAAGAATTCCTTGCATAGACTCCATGGTCTCGGAAGGAAGTGAGGAAGAGGAATCTAACACGGAAGAAAGCCAGTCTGTAGCTATCCAAACATATCCATCACCCATCATTCCAAGATGCTGAGCTGCAGAAAAGACCCCGAACCCAACAGCAGGATATGCATGCAGAACTATAATATGAGACTCCATTAGAGCAACCTTTATAAGAATATCCATTATGTCAGTTCCATTGACACCGGGTGCCGGTGCAATACCAGCTTTATATGAAATTTTGCAACGCCTGGATGAAAGTGCATCGTCTAATGCAGCCACACCATTCCGTCCATAATCATCATCTAGAAAAATTACAATCACATCTTTCCAACCATAATAGTCTATGATTTCAGCTATTGCAGTCATCTGGTACAAATCACTCGTAGTTGTCCTAATAAAATAAGGAAACTGCAGGGAAGAGAGGGTAGGGTCTGTAGCTGCAAATGACAAGAGAGGCACTTGGAGTTCATTTGCAACGTATGATATGGTGTGTGCCACAACAGAAGATTGTGGCCCAATAACAGCAATAGTCTCTGTCTCCATAAACTGCAAAGCTGAAATTCAATAACAGCTCCAAGACTTTACGGCTCAGACAATTCGACAGATTGCAGAAGACAAAGAAATATCTTAATTGATTTCACAGGACATCAGGAAATTGCGCTTACATTCATGTCAAATTCATTGAATTTCTTGGACTAAGTTGGTCTAAGCTTTAACCTTCTAAAGTACATCAATATCATTGCAAAAAGTTCTATTCTTTTACCGGATATGGTGGGACAAATGTATAAAAGAGTAAGGAAAATGAGAAGTACCTCCAACCATGCCAACAAATCCACTGCAGTTAGAAGTCTTCATCTTGATAACAAGTTTGGTTGCCGGGAGGACTGTCGAGTTGAAGTTGATATCTTTAACAGCTTCCTCAATAGCAATCTTGGCAACTCTACCTATGGTAGAATCAAATGAGAAAATAGCTCCAACATTCACCACAGCTGGTCTTGCAGAAGTATTTCCACTCAGCCCATTTGCGAAGAACCCAAGTAAGAGTAACCTCAACAGTAGAAAAAGCCAGATAGCAATACCATTCATTCTAGCGGAAATGCCACTGCTACGTTTGCACGCAGGAGGCAGCACGCCTAATAATAGAAAGAATACAAACTAGATGGACCCAGGAAGGTTTCTTGCAAAAATGATTCATGGGGTTAATGTTGGTGGATAACGCAGTGAAACAAATGGAGTAATTACTTTGAGGGTATCGTCAGTCATCACAAAAGTAGTACAAAGATAGGATCTTTTGTTGACACACTAAAAGGTTGGTTCGCATACATAAACAGCAGAATCTCACTCCAATGAAGCAGCTTTAAAGAGAAAAAGAAGAAACCATACCGGAGTGGTGACTTGCGGAAGCAAGCAAGCAAGGGTGAAATTTAGAAATTAACAAGAAGAATCAGATTCTATGCTTTAATTAATGAACTTGGGATTTGGCGTGATAAAGATTAAAGATAGTGTGATACGCAAAGAATGAAGAATATAGGTGGGTGAGAGCCTTTTTAACTTTTAAGGCGAAAGAATTGAGAGTATACTCAAATAGTAGCAGCACTGAAAATCAAATCATTTTTGTTAGCATTTACTCCAATAGTGGTGTCTGGGAAAATGCAGTAACTAGTGCAATTGTTTCTTTCTGGACTGACACTGTGTCAGCTTAGTGTTGGGATTAGCTTGAAGAAGCAGAACATGTCAAAAGAAGATCTAAAATATCCACCAAAAATACACTCACAATCACTCATATTATAGTTGATGAATACAAAATGACCAATACCCAAGCTGGGCATGGAATGGATTATGCAAAAATTACTACTTAATTGGGTTTTCTTGTCAAAGGCTGATGAATGATAAGTATAAAAGGGAGTGCTGTTGGATTATTTTTTCTTTTTGGTCAACATTTATGTGTAGTTACTCACTTACTTGGAAGGTTTGTCAATTTGTTTGAAGCACATAATCCATTACCTATGAATTCTATTCTATCACATCTGATGAGCGTATAAATCTTGAGATAGTAAAGGACGAATCAGCCGAAGACGAGTGAAAAAGACTCGTGGACAAGTTCTAACAGCGGAGTGGGATAATGCCCCGATGCAACCGTCAAAATGGTCACGATTAAGTCGGAAGGACATAGCCAGCTGCTAGGTCCGAGCAGCTGAGGTCAGTCAAATATTCACATCCATCCAACATCAATTATATAGGTTACACTTGCGATATTGTTCATATCCTCTGCCAACATCTGGCAACCCCTTCCCCCTTGCAGCCGAGTTTGTATACCACAAGAACAAATTGCTCTCTCTCAAATTTATATATTCCATTTCGGCCCAATTGTCAAACCGAGGATATTCAAGGCCCAATAAATACATTTACGAGGAGTACTGTCATTGGGCCTTATTACTACTATCTTTGAATTTTTCTAAAACAAAAAAGAAAAGAAAAGGAAAAGACTTGCAATATGCTTTATTTTTAGGCATTTGTCTAAAACAAATACATACAATTCGGATATTTATGTAAGAGATTTTTTTTTTTTTAAAGTAATCTTAATACTATAAAGAGCGAATCTTGGACATTTCCTGCCCCCCGCGTTCTCAGTATCAACTTTAGGTCGCCATCAGGTCACTGTTTATATGTCTCTATTATTTTGTGGACCCGCTTATTATCTCGGTACCCTTGTCACCTACCACTGCGCTTTTTGCGTGTTTTTTACCGGCTCTCTCTTTCCTCGCCGCCTTCTTTGCTGTGCTGCAATAACTGTCTGCTCTGCTCCTTCGTTTGTTTCTTTTGTTGTTTTTTTGCCTGCCGTCGTCTCTGCGTTTTTTATCCCAGTTCTTGTATGCTTGGTTGGTATTTTTTTTTTCGTGACGATTGTTTCGGGGGAGGCCCTGCTGCCGGTCCTCGGGTGCCCGGAGGGGAGGGCTGTTTGATTTGGAAGCCGGTTGTTGTCTGCTGTTGGTTTGTGGAACGTGATGATCATTCGATTTAGAAGTGAGTGATGATCATTCTTTAATTTTTTGTTTGAGACTTGCATGGCAAAGAAATTCAGTAAATTTCTGTACCAGTTTGTCTTTTCTCAACTCATCCATTTCTTATCTTCAGTAAAAGTAGCTAAAATTTCAATCTTTCAACTTTAATTGCTGTTTGACGTTTGTTGCTTTAGTTTTTGTTGTTTCACTTGTATTTTATTTCTTTTTTATTTCTTTCTTGTTGAAAAAAGAAATTCTTGGGATGATTTCAATTGGTTTGTGCTAAGTCGCTTTATATTTGAGAAATTCTTGGGGTGATATCAATTGGTTTGTGCTAATTTTCTTGTATTAAGGCTCTTCCCAAAGTCAAAGGTTGTGAAATTCTTCCCTTTTCGTGATAAAAGTTGTTAATTATTTTTTTTAACTCCATAAATCTTATTATTTGGATTTTATCTTTGCTGCTTGAATATTTTCCCTTTTGTGATTTATGGAGGGCCTTGCCTTAGAACTATCATAATTGAGTTCAGTGCTTGCTGAATATTTCCCTTTTGTGATTGCCTTGGCTTTTTGGATAATTTAGAATGACATTAGGGTGGAAACTTAAATTTTGTGGAAGTTGGTTGTGGTAGAAAGCGTTTAGAATTTAAAGTGCTCTATTACGAGGGTTTCTGATGTGTAAATTAAAAGTTGTATATACCACCCTCACATTGTCTTTTGTTCTGCAAATACGAGTAAAGATTCCTGTGATTATTTGAATACAGTGAACCAGAATGTTGACTGACTGCCTAATCCTGAGACCCAAATGCATTTTTTTTTGCTTGGCAGCAAGGTGCAACAATTCTCTCCGAGTTGGAGCAATCGCCACCAAAGCCCGTATTGGAGTCCCTGCAGCCTTTTCTGAATGGAATTGTAAAGCCAGAATTTCTGAAGCATTAAGATAGGGAAGTTAAGCTTCTTGTTGCAACATGTATCTGTGAGATTACTCGAATCACTGCACCTGAGGCTCCTTACACTGATGATATTCTGAAGGTTCTTTTTGTTTTTCAGAATCAATTGATCAAGTAGCTCAAAATACATTGATGTGAGGAGTGGACTCTGTTATATAATTAGTAATTCCAACTATGTCTACTTTCAGGATATTTTCTATTTGATTGTAAGCACTTTCAGTGGATTAAGTGATATAAGCAGTCCATATTTTGGGAGGAGAGTTGTCGTTTTGGAAACTTTGGCGAGATATAGATCATGTGTTGTGATGCTGGATCTTGAATGTGATGATCTTATCAATGAAATGTTCAGTACTTTTTTCTCTGTTGCCAGGTTCGTCTCATTATGCCTTACAAGAGTAACATTAGGTTATTCTTATTTTCTTTTTATTTTGTTTTCCTGATAACTACTTGGTCTGGGACTCTGTTGCGAATATTCTCTTAAGATTATGAGGTGGTTTTGTTGGCTGTCCATTTGTGACATAAGATTATGATTATGATGCTATACAAAAAAAACTTTGCCTTTATCCCACTATGTGGGGTTGGCTACATGGATCATGCTATGCTATTGTATGATTATGATGTTATAAGAGAGTAATTTTTAATCTTGCAAACATCTAAACTTGTACAATGATTTCAAGTTGTTCTTGTACAATGATTTCCATTTTCCTGAATGTTGAATGTTGAGTATGATTCACTCCTTACAATATATATATCCCTTCCAAACCCTAGCACAGAGTCGGTAAAAAAAACGCAGTAAACACAGAAGCTAGGTGAAAAGGGTACCCAAATAACAAGCGGGCCCACCAAGTGATAGGGACATAAAAATATGTCCTGATGGTGACCGGATCCTGATACCGGAGATTCACTGATTCTTTTCTGTCGAGCCTTCTAGGCTAAAGATTACCAATTTTTCCTTCTTAGAAATTTGGGATTTCCATTTTATGTGCTTGTATCGCCGATTATCCTGTTGATAATCTTGGCCTACATGATTTTGTATAGCAATTGTGTGATTGCTGTGTCGTATGAGTAGTACATCTCAGTCGAGAAGATAAGATTGATCTGCTATTGGTGATAAATGAGGAGCCACCTTTCTGGATAGTCATCTATAGTTATTCTTAGTGCTAATGGGAGAATAAAGTTGTAAATTTTCTTTCCTAAAGCTTAATGACATTTTATGTTTGATTTGCATTTACACCTGGTGCATCATAACATGAAGCTCACTGGTCTTATGTGCAGATGTAACTCTCCTTTTGACATGGCACATTTCTCCAGTTCAAAAAATGTTATTGTGTCACCTTTGCTTTTATGTTTTTCTCACAAATGAGAATTCTAAAATTCCTGGAATGATATCACATGCTCTATTATTTTGATCAGCTACTGCTAGAAATGAGGTAGGCATATTTCCTGAAGTCGACAGCTCTTGGAAAGTATGTGAGAGATCATCATTGTCTTTTAATGCTTCTATATTTTTACCAATGGTGCATTAGATTGTCTCTTTATTGTTCTTTTCTCATTTCAATTTCCTAAGAGGCAAAAATTTGGAACTTGGCAAAGCATCCCCTATCCTATATTATCTTGATGATACCGTTACATTTTCATTCTTACTAAACCCATTATTTTTCCAACCGTTAACTTTTTTCTTGTTTTGTTCTCTCTCTCAAAAGATTGGCCTGATCTTCCTGAGTGCAATGTTGTTTGATCTTAGATCTTCATTTATAGTTGGGACCTTGATCATTGGTCCTGTCTCTTTTTGTATGGTTTGTCACCTCATGCAGAATTATTGTTTTACGTATTCACACAACCATTTTCAGCTTGACATACAGCAGGCTGGAGTAGTTCTATAAAGCTCTATATAAAAAATGATGATTCCTTCATCAAATGTGTTGGAAAATCATTGAGTTTTAACGTCACTGATCCTATTAATTTGTCGCAGACATTTAACGAAGTACAAACGTTACTAAGCAAAACCAATGGCCAAGTAGTTGGTGATCTGATGACACCAGCTCCACTGGTGGTTCGTGAATCCACCAAGCTTGAGCATGCTGCAAGGTTCTGCGCATTACTAAATTTAAGCTTATTGTTTTAATGTGTGTATTCTTCATGCATTTTAAAGATGTCGGCAAATATTCAAGTCTTATGATGCTTTATTTCTGTCATCAGGTTGTTGCTTCAAACAAAATACCGGGGACTTCCTATGGTAGATGCTGATGGTGGGCTGGTAAGATCCTGTGACTTTCTTCTGTTTTATTTTTCTGTTGCTGCTCCTTCATTTTTTTCTTACTGGTTCAATTGCTTCCATTTTCAAGGTTACCATTATTACAAGAGGCAATGTAGTTGGTGATCTGATGAAATGAAGGGAATACCTTGGATGTATTCCACTTTTGGAAGCAAAATGAAACACAGATGAGTATTGTACATGTTCTTATCTTGAAGGACCTTAAGGAATCAAATTGTGCTGCATGTTTGCAGTTCATTTCAGCAAAGTTTATCAGCTTTTTGCGGTGGAGTTTGGAGGGAAAATTATTGAAATTTTGGTGCCTGTAATGTTTGAAGGAGTTCCTTTGCCTAGATAATACAGAAGCTTCAAAGTGAGGAATGTGCAAGTGTTGGCCTATCCCTTAAATGAGCCAGAAATACTTCCCACACTCTAAGTGGGAAATTTGTCATCAGACTAATTATGAAACCTTCACGCATGTCTTTAGCATTTGTACCACGGTATAGAATTGAACTGCCCTTCTTCATGAGAGAGAAACGTGTTTATTTAATTAGTGAAATTATTTTTTGAGAAATTTATTGATATCTTTTGATATAAACTGAAAAGTTGGGGACAAAGGTGGCCGTTATTTGATTTAATGTAAAATATGCTTAGAAATTCCATATTAAAATTGTTGCTTTCATCTAAGCTTTTCAACTAAAACAAAATTCGGATATATATGTATGAAATTGAACACTGTTAATGTATAACACTTAGATTTGCCAATTTGTTGGCATCGAAAATTGGTAGCCGTAAGGGTGCAGCTGTTACTGTTTCGTTATAACCTTTTTCATACCCAAATGTTAAAAACCTAACCCAATAAATATGGGAAATACTTTAACAAAAAGAGCTTCCTTTCCTTTTAGTGAAAAAAATAACAAAGAAGAAATGTAATAAAAATAATTAATTTAACTGGGCAATAATAATACCAACCAACATAAGGCTATGTTGGTTGTGCGGCACTGCGATTACTAGTAATAATAAAATAGCATAATAAGTTGGTTGATTATATTTAGGTTGAAAATCTAATTTAATTTTCCAATATTAAAACTATTGTTAATAGTGATGAAGAAAATGGTGATATAACTACTTTATAGAAAAGTGAGGGAAAAAAGTGAGAATCTTAGCCGAAAACCCAACAGTCACCAATAAAAAAGCGACACCTGTAAATATCAATTAACGGCCGTTAACCAATCATCCAATCCTCCCCATCATCCCTCGCAATCTGATATAACCATCTTCTCCGCTCCACTTTATTACCCCACCATTCACCTTACACCACGTGTCTTCTTCTTCTTCGTCTTCGTCTCCGCTTCCATTTCCGAACCTTCCCCTTTCTTTCTCGCTCGTCTCTGTATTTTTTTTTTTTAAATTTTATTTTTACACGAATTTATCGGAACCCTCTCTCTCTTTCACAAGGAAGGGTCTTCTTTCTTTTCTTTCCCGTTTGATCATTCTCTCAATTTTTACCAATCAAGGTGAACTCTTCCCCTTTCTTTTCTTTTCTAACTTCTATTTATTTATTCTTTTCTTTGTATATATAATATATAAAAGGCCTGTGCTGTTGATTTTATTCCAGTTCTTTCTTTTCTTTAAAAAAAAAAAAACTTCCGGGAATTTAGTGAATTATTGGTTTCTGAGGTGGGTTCTTGCACCTTTGCGAATGTGAATTATTGTTTCCAGCGGGATTACTTTTTTCCCCATTTCTCGTTTGGAATAAAGTGTATGGATTTGATGGTGCGGATTTCGTAATCTGATTTGGGTTCTTGTTTGGATGAATTTGGATATGTGTAGGATAAAGCGTGATCGATGTTGGTATTAGTCTCTGATTGCCTTAATATTACAAGTTTAGATAAAAAGAAAGGTTCTTTGATGAGTTTGCAGGGATATATATATTGTTGGGGAGTTGAGGAGTAGTTGACTGGCCTCTTGCATGTTTGAACTAGTTGTTTGTTTTGGGATTATTTCCTGCACATGCTGTCCAAGTCCTCAAAAGGGCAAGGATTTTTGTATTGGTGTAGCCATTGTAAGTTGTAGGATGGTGCCATTTTCGTGAACAACGAGATTTCTTTGGT
Source organism: Ophiorrhiza pumila (assembly GCA_016586305.1). Classification (NCBI taxonomy): domain Eukaryota; kingdom Viridiplantae; phylum Streptophyta; class Magnoliopsida; order Gentianales; family Rubiaceae; genus Ophiorrhiza; species Ophiorrhiza pumila. Next base: position 332,936 of record BLIW01000010.1, on the reverse strand, counting down.
TTCATTTGGGGCAAAACTCAAGTCTTGGGAGTTATTGTAATTCACACGTTAGGGTAGTGACTCTTTGACCGAAGAATATTTCGATAGATTGGTTGGAAGGAACTTGGTTGATGTTCTGGGATATGGCAGCTGGTGCTGATTGCTCACCTCCATTTATATTAGATGGTGGTTATACCAAAGACAATGTGTCTACAGCCAAGGATGAACTATCGGATAGTTCTGATGAATTTAAACAGGGGTCGAATGGTAAACCGCCAAGACATTTATCAGTTGTTCGACATTCTATAAGCTCTGCCACTTTAGTACAGCCAAATTACATTGTAAGTGAATTTCTTTCTTAGCTAAACTTCATTCAATATTGTTAATCTTCTCGTGCTGACTGGGTTCAAGAATTCCCTGATAAGAGTTTTATTTTGCTCAAATCCTGCTAAAAATGATCTTTACTCAGAACTCAAATTGTTTTTAGCTAATTTTATCTTGTGAAGTCCTATCTTGACAGATGGACTTTCGAGTTTGTAAATTTCTTCTCTTATTCAAGAGGGAGTTCTAGGGCCCCAAGTTCTTTCTGTATAACAGCGGAACCTTTCTGCATCATTTTCGTTTTTGTGAAGTGAAATTTTTTAATCTTTATATGAACTGAATGTACTATTTTTAGTTATTACGGAATGATCAAACTTTGGAACTCCATAAGATTGCATGCCTTAGAAGTGAGTAGCATAGTGAAGAATTGATCTCTGAAGAATTGATCTCTGAAACTTCATAAGTGCACACATCTCACAATTTTCGCTTGCATTTGACTTCATAATCTTCTGCTACTGTCTTTTAGCATCTAACTAGAGAATTAGTATTAACTTTCTTGATGTTGATTTGGTTCATCCTGCCCTGCCCTTTCCCTTACTTTACCTTGACATGGAGTATATATGCTATATGAAACACTGTGTGCTGACAATTCATTTTTACCTTGTCAAGGATTTTGATCCCACTGTATCTGGACAAAAATCACCCTCTGATGGAAGGTCAAGCTTTCTGCCAATTTTCCGGTCAGGATACTGTGCCGAAAAAGGACCCAAGCAATACATGGAGGACGAACATATCTGTGTAGATAATCTATTAGAACAATTGGGTGAAACTGCAGGTTTCCCTTCTCCTGGAGCTTTCTATGGGGTGTGTTACTATTTCATACATCGTTTCTTGTTTGAATATGGCTATTCAATACCATTGTTTGTCCATGGTCATTCGATACGACTGTAATTGTGAAATATTGTTGCAACCTCGATTTTTGTGCCTCGAAACTTTGTACTTGAATTGTCACTTGTATACATGAATCTTGGAATCCTAGCAATGGTCCTTGTCATCTATGCAGTTCCTCCAGTTACATCCATTTGATGAATTATGATTATCATCTGCTTGAGAGATGGTTTTCATAGATATCTTCTGTGATGTGTTAGAGCCTTGATACTCCATTTTGAGAATATTTTCAGAAGATATGGTAGTATTTGCAGGGTACCTTTGGAGAAAGAAATCCTAATAGTGGCACTTAGAAACATCTCTTGACATTTGGAAGATCAGTTTCTAGTCAAGTTCCCTAAAATTGTAGAGGGATTGTTTCATACTTTATTTTTCTTCCGATTTCCACATAATTTCTCCTCTTCTTTTTCACATTATCAGGATGATTATATAAAACACCTAATGTAGTTTTATCTTAGTTACTCTTATTATACTTTCCGTGGAGTTAATTTGGAATTTGTATCAGCAGGTATTTGATGGCCATGGTGGTACAGATGCTGCATTATTTATAAGAAAGAATATTCTCAAGTTCATAGTTGAGGACTCCTCTTTTCCTGCGTGTTTGGAGAAGGCAATTAAGAATGCTTTTCTAAAAGCTGACCATGCTTTTGCCGATGATAGTACCCTAGACATTTCCTCTGGCACCACGGCCCTAACAGCATTAATATTTGGAAGGTAGGTTAACACCTTTTACTTGAGGTCTCTGCCCTAAATTTGTCACAGAATTGTGTAGAGTTGCTGTGAGAAATGGTTGAAAGAAAGTTTCCTGTTTGTGACAAATACATTTTTTTTTGCCAAGAATGAGAAAATCCTATTGTGTTTAGATGGAGGAACAAATGTGATAGCTACTTTACCATAAAGATGAACAAAACACAGAGAAGCTAGTACCTTGAAGTGATGGGAATGAAAATTTTGTTTTGTTGAGTAGGCATCCTTGACCATCTATGTGCTTTTCCATTTTGAAGACATCACGGAAGACATAGAGAGAAACAGAGGAAAGGGCCCGTTATGCAGTGTGCTTATGTGAGTAAATGAGTAAGGAAGCCAATCCCTGCTTGTTAATCAAAGTGTTTTCTCATTGGCTAATCATGTGAGGCTGAATGCAGTGAGACGTTTTCCTTAATGAACTTATAAAGAAATGGATAACTAGCAAGTAGTTGTAAAATGAGTTAGTGGATCATGGCAGCCAGTGGAGATGAATGAGCATGACTAATTTCTTCAGGATATAAATCAGCTAGTTCTGTTTGGAGAGAGTACCTTTAGAAACAAAATTCTATATTTGGCTGAAGTTATATAGAAACCCACCTGTCTTCAACATGACGAAATTCTCCCTTTGGAGTATTTATAGTAACCATTTGTCTCTGTGCCTTAACCAAACTTCAACCACTTCTAGACCACTAAATCCATCACCTTAGACATATATTAGCTCGTATGACGATGCTGTTTTAAAGCATTGATTTCCATTGGCTACTTACAGATTATTGGAAGAACAAGTACGAACTTCTCATATTTTCTTTGCCTAGAACTTACTTTTACTTGCATGGTTTGCACGTCTTGTGGTGTGAGAAATATGGAGCTTTGGATGCTTTCAGTTTTGATGTCAAGATTTTCTGGAATCTCTCATGTTCATGTCGATCCACATCCACAATAAGTTAACAATGAAATTTCATTAGTTTCTTGGTTTTAGACTCCTTATGTTGGATGCTTTCCATGGCCTTCATATCGTGAAGGAATATGGAATTTATTCATTGCTATTTGTGGAGGAAGTTTTCTGCTTATCATTACTGGCTTTCTTCAAAAGAAAAAGGCGTCCTTGCTGGCAATATATATGATGCGGGATTTTTTTGAGCACTACAATTAAGCAATTTTTATGCAAGGGAATCAAGAAGTTCAGCATTTAGTTCTTTTTTTTTCTCTTGCTTGTGGTTTATAGCTGAGAGAAAGAGGGGGGGGGGGGGGGGGGAGGGTTGGGGAAGGTGGGGGAAGGAGTGTTAGAAACACTTTTTTTTTTAATAATAATAATATTATTATTTTCATTGTCAACCCTTTTGTATCTGAAACTTGACTTATAGACTTTCACAAGGGAAAGAAGCGCATTGCTCCTGCCTAATGAAGCTTTTGGCTTGCTATGCCTTCTACAGTCAGATATGTTAGGAGTTGAAATATTTTTCTGTGCTGTTTTTTTTATTGCAGTTGTTAATCATTTATGACTAGAAGTGATGATCAGTGATATCACCATAGAGAATCAATCTTCAGCATCATAAAGCCTCAGAAAAATGAAATACAACCCCTTTATTATATTTTATGGTGAACTTAGGATGCTGGTTGACAATCATTAGAAACCTGTCTGGGCACAATTTTTTCCGGGGTTAGGGCCTGTGGAAGTACTTCTATCTATATGCAGATAACTTTATTGCATAATCCCTTGCTTTCTTTGTTCATGGATTATTTCTAACAGGGTTGTTCTTGCAGAACGTTGGTGGTTGCAAATGCAGGTGACTGTCGAGCTGTGCTGGGGAAACGAGGTAGAGCTATTGAGCTGTCGAAAGACCATAAACCCAACTGCGCATCTGAAAGAATTCGAATTGAAAAACTTGGAGGTGCAGTATATGATGGGTACCTCAACGGCCAATTATCTGTGGCCCGTGCTATTGGAGACTGGCACATGAAGGGCCCGAAAGGTACTTCGTACCCCCTAAGTGCAGAGCCAGAGTTGCAGGTGACAGTGTTAAGTGAGGACGATGAGTTCCTGATAATGGGATGCGATGGTCTTTGGGATGTCATGAGCAGCCAGGGTGCGATTACAATAGCCAGGAAAGAACTGATGATTCACAATGATCCCGAGAGATGTTCGAGAGAATTGGTTAGAGAAGCACTGAAGCGGAACACCTGTGATAATCTAACAGTAATTGTGGTTTGCTTCTCAGCAGATCCTCCGCCTAGAATAGAAGTGGCCCCTACTCGAGTGAGAAGGAGCATATCAGCAGAAGGACTAAATCTTCTGAAAGGGGTGTTGGAATGCAATTTATGACTGCATTGAATTGGACAGTGGAAATGACTTGAACTGTTGCTGCTGCTGATGATGATGAGTAGTTGTGCTATTTCATTTGCCTTGGATGTAATCTTTAAGATCCTTATCTTTACGGATGGATGGATGGATATATGTACGTTGAAGCGGTAGGATGATTTGTGAATTGAGTTGTTTGTAGGGGAATTCATAGTTTGAGTTTGTCGTCCTCATGTACAGAAGAGAATCAAAAGAAGCCTAGTAGTCATTTTATCTATCTGCTCCATGATTTCATACAAGCCATACCCATAAATGCATATATACATGTTCCTTTTCAATGAAACTAAAGTATGAGTAAGTGAATATGCGTTTTGCTTCAACTCTTTTTTTCTCCTTCTCCTTGTGGAGTTTTTGATTGATAATTGAGACTTCTGGTTATTGCATAAAAAGGAGTGGAACAATCAATAGTATTATGTTGTTGCCTAAGACTGCAATTCCATATTAGAAGGAACGTTGCTTTATGTTGTTGAATCCCTCTTTGAGTGTGTCTTGACCATATATAAATCACCCTTTCACCCATGAGTTGGTGCAAGCCATGAAGGGAGGGAGTGGCCGAGTGGGAGAGTGGGAGCCCTCCAATCATCTTCATCTTATACTTCTTATTAATTGGATAAAAGAAACAAAAGGCAAATAGTGATACTGATGAGTACTGAACAACAAGTCTTATTAATGTCTCCTTTTTACTAGTACGTATTAATTAATAAACTCAAAAAGGAACTTCCACTCACAAACTACTTCTCATACTTAGCATTTTTCTTTCTCTTCTTCTCACTTTTGCACACTTTCCATTCCCAAAGTCTCCATTGAATGAATCCCCCATTCCATTCCATTCCATTCCATTCCATTCCCCAACTAACAAAATTAATTAAAACCATAATAAATAAACCACACTCACTTTTGACATCATTACATTACTACTGCTGCTCTTCTTCCTTTTCTTTTTTTTTTATTCTTTTTACCTTTTTACTTTTTATTTTTATGTTCACACGGAAGGGAAGGGAAGCCTTCTTCATTTCTTGATTTCTTCTCACTATCCCACAAAGATTTGCTGTGAGCTGCTCCTGGGAGTCTCTCTCTACCTGGATGGATCCTCATCTCCCCTTCATTCTTTCTCTCTCTTTTATGAATTCTTGATCCGGGATCTTTGCCGTTTCAGCTCCCACTAGGTGTTTTTCCCTTCCTCTCTTCTTTTTCTCTCTATGTATTCCTATGCTTCCTTTCTATTCATGCGTGAATTCAGCGTGAAGTTTGTTTCATTTTCTTTTTAATTACTGCCGTGAACGTATTTCTACGGGTTATACTGGGTGTGGATCTCGATTCTTGTTATCAGCTCCTGCCCTGCTGTTTCTCAGGTGGGTTGTCTTCTTCGTCCCAATTCCTTTCTCTAAATACAATGTTACTGGATTTACATCTATTGTCTTGTTGTAAAATGTTTATTTTGTTTCTTAGCTTTTATATATATTTTTTACTGCCCTTGAGGGGATTTGCTTAGATGTTCCACCATCTCTTTGTCCAGAAAACTCGAATCGGATCGAGAGAACCACTATGTATCACCTAAAAGTTTGCACCTTTGTTCTTCTTTTTAGCTCTATTATCAAGTTTATGCAAATTATTCACATTTCTTTCAGATTCTGGGAATGGGAGGTTGCTTTTGCTTGCTGGGATTGTTTTCGGCTTATACTTCATTGATTGTGTTCGTGTAGGTGAATGAACGATAATTGGCACTGCATTATGTTGAAAAATGAATGGTCAGAGAGCTCTGTTGTTCTAAATAGAACAAGATGATGTCTGAAAGGTTAATGGGAGAAGAATCTCTATGCCGCGATTTTGAATCCTTGAGTGTCTCTAAACGCCTAGTTAGAAGTGTTAGCCAGAGATTGAAAAGGAGGAATCAAAGGGCAGAAGGGGAAGAGGAATATGAAGATGCAGCTGTTTCGTTGAGCTGTCTTACCCTGTATGGTAGAGGTGGTGGTTGCAAGGTAGGTGCTGACACTGGAGAAGAGTTTGGGGATTATGGCGGTAGAAGGCGGTCAACCAGTGAGGAAGGCAAAGGATATACGACAATATGCGGAAATGAGGAAACGGTTGTGGATTGTTTTGCCTATGGTATGAAGGAGAAATTCTGGAGGAGGAATAATAGAAAAATGTTACAACTTAAAGCAGCACCACCACCACCACCACCAGGCAGCGTGAATGTTTTTCTTCCTGATGATATTCTGGAAATGTGCTTGGTGAGACTCCCACTTACAAGTCTCATGAATGCTCGCCTTGTGTGCAAGAAGTGGAGGAGCTTGACCTCAAAAACTCGTTTCATGCGGATGAGACGAGAAGGCTTATATCAGAGTCCGTGGTTGTTTCTATTTGGAGTTGTTAAAGATGGGTATTGTTCGGGGGAAATTCATGCTCTGGATGTGTCCCTTAACCAGTGGCATAAAATAGACGCTGAGATTCTCAAGGGAAGATTCTTGTTTTCTATTGCCAGCATCCAGGATGATGTTTTTGTTGTTGGAGGTTGTTCTAGCTTGACCAACTTTGGAAGAGTGGATAGAAGCTCATTCAAGACCCACAAAGGAGTTCTGGTGTTTAGCCCCCTGACAAAGTCCTGGCGCAAAGCCACATCTATGAAATATGCAAGATCATCGCCCATTTTAGGAGTTTCTGAGGTCAGTCCAGATTGTTTGATCATTAAAAGTCAGCAGAACAGATATGAAAGACGATTCTATCGGTCAAGAGTTGGTGGTGCAACTGATGTTTATGAGGATCCTCACAGACTTTCAGTTCGGCGTCAACTTAGACTATCCCTTGATGAAAATGATGCTATGCGGATGCCCAACATGAAGCTGCACAAGATTTCTTCTGGGCACAAGGGAGAACATACTGATAGAGATCATAAAAGGTATGTAATGATTGCCGTAGGAGGTGTTGGATCCTGGGATGAGCCTTTAGATACTGGGGAGCTTTATGATTCTATTTCGAACAAATGGACAGAAATTCCGAGGCTGCCTGTTGATTTTGGGGTTGCTTGTTCTGGTGTTGTTTGTAACGGGATGTTTTATGTTTACTCAGAAGCTGACAAGCTCGTAGGATACGACGTAGAAAGGGGGTATTGGGTGAGAATCCAAACCACTCCATCCCCTCCCCGTGTTCATGAGTACTATCCAAAGCTCATATCATGCAGCAGCCGTCTATTTATGCTCTCTGTCTCATGGTGTGAAGGGGATGGCCAAATAGGCAGGAGAAACAAGGCTGTTAGGAAGCTGTGGGAGCTTGATCTCAGGTATCTTAGCTGGAGAGAAATTTCAGCACATCCGGATGCGCCAATGGATTGGAATGCTGCATTTGTTGCTGATAAAAGTTTGATCTTTGGGGTTGAAATGTTCAAAATATTTGGGCAGGTGTTGGACTTCTTGACTATGTGCGATGTGTCTGACGCAAACACCAACTGGAGTCATATATCAAGAAACCATGTGGCTCATGAATTGGATGCAGCTTCTTGCATGACTAAGTCAATGGCAGTAATACATCTGTAAGTCAAAATGGGATAATAGGCTGCAATACTGGACATCCATATTCAACTTTTTTTGTTCAGTTTTTGAATGTAAATTGTGATGGGTCCGTCCTTCGGCTCCCTTCCTTGAATTCTTTTGTATCAATCGTCAGTTTGTTGTATTATCTGTCACAAGTACAAGTACATTGTTGTTATTAATTTATCTCACGTACATTTTTCCATCAGATGTGTTGTTTTTTGTTTCGTCCTTTGTGTAACTCTGACAATAATGGAAAGGTTTCATTACCAGTTTATGTTTGGACGATTGTTTTTTTTGTTTTGTTTTGTCTGCATTTGCCTATTTGAGTCCTCTAACAATGAAAATGGATGTGTGCACTTGAGATTGTGCTGTGGAAGAATGGGGAACAACTTGTTTCAATTTTAATCCCCAGGCCTTTGGGTCTCTGCCCTGCCCACGGCAATCCATCAGCTCTACTTCATGAAAATTTTCATTTTCATCTTCTTTTCTCTCCAATAACAACCAATCTTAGTAACATTATCATAACACCAATAAATCAAAATCAACCAAGCAGGTTAACGTTAAATCAAGTGTCATTCGTCCAAAGGTCCCATTGGATAAGCAGATGAACATGACCAAGGGAATGAAGGTCCTCCCATAGAATCAATTCTTTATTGAAGAAACAATGATACAAAATAATTTTATATGCCAACTTCTATAAGCATACAACACATTGTTCACATAAAGGAGACTAAATCTGCAAAATGGCATCAGTAAGGAGAGGGGCAATGCAAGAAGGAAAAAAAAATAAAAATGGAAACCTCTACATCTGACAAAACAACATCATCTAACAAAGAGAGAGGATATATTATATACCTGCATCTCACGATGCTTCCAAGACCCTAAAACAAAATGCATGCCAACCCTTGCAAACAAATAAATCAACCTAAGAAGTTTATCCCTTATTGGGAAAGACACCAGAGAAGTTGGGAATTTTATCCACATGCTTCAGGGCACGCTCTGCAATCTGTCGTGTCTGATAATCAGCACGCTGGAAAGCATCCACAAGTGCAGTGCTGATATTAGGATCACCAGAAATTTCAAATGCTATATCATCCGAGCGCAGAATTCTCTCAACTGCCCAAACTGCCCTCCGGCTCAGGTTCTCAGTCCGTTTCTCCAGTAACACATCAAATATAGCCTTTATCCCTTCTGCCCCACACAACACCTGAACCCCTTGATCAATATCAACCCCGTCATCCAACAAGGTGCACAATGCTGCAAGTGAGGCCTCGACCACCTTTTCATTGGTGTGGTCTAGAAGGGCAACTAACCTCTCCACAGCTTGTCCTTCCAGGAGACAAAAGGTCTCTTTCAGTGAACAGGTACCTCTATGGACCCTACACAATCCAGTTATGCTAGATGGCTTGCTTAAACAAGGGAAGATTGAGGCACAAAACCCAGGGCTTGGCACTTCAGGCAATTTGGTCAAGTTTTTTGATTCTTGAGATAAATTCTCCAAGGCCATTGCAGAAATCATCTGAACATTGTCAAGTCCATTGGTCTGTAGAAGATCTATGAAGACAGCAGCAACATTGTGGTTGCGACAAAGGGCAATGGCACTAGGCTCATCAGCCAAGACAAATGTGATCCTTGATAGAACCTTGACTAACCCTTCTAGATATGGTGTCATAAAGCGGCTGCCTCTTGTCTCACCCTGTCGGATCCTCAAAATTCTTGAGATGAAAAGCTGGAAGGCACCTTCATCTAGCATCTGCCGGGTTAGACCCAAATCCCTTTCGGGAAGATCAGCTAAAAGTCCAACAGCTGCTGCTTGTTCCTCTGTTATACCAATATTCTCTGATATGACTCTAGTTAGGCTACCAAGCTGACCGGCTGTACCCCGCAAACAACTAGATAGTTCTGGACCCATGTGAGGAGATAGGTTTTGGAGAAGCTTTATAGAAGCTACTCTTAAATCCTTTTGTGGAACTTCAATAAACTGTACCAAACTCATAGTAGCACCAGAGCTTTTAATGGCAGAAACAACACTGGAAACAGTAATTTGAGAATTTGTGAGCCCAACAAGAACCTGAAGAAGCTTACATTCTATTGCTGGGCCAGTGTTGTTAATAAGATGAAGGAGATTGTGAATTATGTCCTCTGAAACCAGGGTCTGTTGTTCAGGTCCAACAGGGGCAGAATCAAAGTCATATCCTGAATTGACAACATTTGCAAGAATTGTTGCAGAAACTTCCTTCAGTCGCATGTGCAGTTGGTGGGCACCAACAGTGAAGAGATCCTTGACCAGAGGAGGGAGTATACCAGCCTCTATCAAGATCTTAGCACTTGCCTCATGTGATGAGATTGGATTTAAAGCTTTCAGAGAAGCCTCTCTGGACTGAATGTTACCACTCTTCATGATGTTGATCAGAGATGAACCAACAGTATTAGCCACCAAGACTTTTATGTCATTGTTTAGAACCAAGTCACCAAGAAATCCAGCCATGGATAATTTTGTTTCTGAATTCCCTGCAAGAGTTTTGCAAAATTATTGGAAGGAAAACATCATATGGATTATAGGCAGGTAAAGCTTAACGAGGAACTTATACACATAAGCCAATTCAGGGAACTAAACCGCACAACTAGCATAATATTCAACTCAAGTCCCACTCCTAGTGTCTAACTGTAGTCAAACGACAAACAGGGATATTGCCCAACAATTTGCATGTGCTCTGTAGAAACTGGAAGTCTGAAACTGTTAATAGACATCCAAGGGGAAACTGTGGGACAAGAAATAGCGACAAAATATAACTTCTCGCAGAGTAGTTCAGCATGAATAGGTATGTCATTCACAATCACCATATTTTTTGGGATACAACCACAAGCGCACGTTTGTGCACTGACAAAACAAACAAGGCCTCGGAGAATTGCATCTTGGACTTGGAATCAGTTTTAAACTGAAGAACCTCATATTTCATCCATGAGCAATCAAATTTACGAAAACAACTCCAATATTGAGTCCAATTTGACTTGGGGTAAATCACATAATAAAATTATCCAAAAAGCTTCTTAATTAGTATTTCTTCTAAAACTCACATCCAGCAAATAACCAAACTATGCTACGAGCGTAATGTGCTCAAAGCTACAACTACTACAACTAAGCCTTTATCCCATTATATCGGACTGGCTATATGGATCATATTTCACCATAGTGTTCGTTTGACACGCAAAAAGAGGCTTAGCTGTGTTAAAAAAACTTTATTTGTTTTACGTAAGGTATAGCACTTCAGCTATTGAACCCTTCTTCTCAAATTGTCTTAACAAATGTTCCATCTTGAAAAAGTACAATGGCAAACCTAGTTCCCAAGCTCAAGCTGTGATACAAAACTGCAATCTCCAACGAAGTAACTTTCGTTTATCAAACTCATTATAACTACCAGGTCACAATAAAGAGGTTCATCCTTAATGTTAAAGAAACATTAGACAAAAGATAACTGTTGACAAAAACCTATATCATAATACTCAAGAAGGCAATCAGCCAACTTAAATCGAGATAATATCAAACTAAAGATTAGTAAATTCATGGAAATGATCAGTATTTAAGTTTATCTGAATACCTTCAAGTAGTAGTCTAAGAAGAGGCCGTAATCTACCACTTTCAGCCATCTGTCTTACATTATTCTCAGACTTTTCCAGATTCTCTAGAGTTTTATCAGCCATCTCAACAGCCACGAGGTTTTCCGATGTGCTGCTCGCCATTCCTACTAAAATCAGAATTGCTCCATTAACTGAACCAATCTTTTCACATAAAGCTTCAGATTTGGAGAGCTCATACAGAAAAGAAACAGCTTCTTCTCTCTCTTTTGATTGTTCATTCGATAAGAACTTCACTATTGTGCGTACGGTGTCCCCTTGAGCCATAATTTCCTGGAAAATGACGAGTAAAATGTGAATCCCAAGATACATGGCTTCTAACATAAGCTAAAGCTATTGACAAATGATATGACAGCCTTGGAACAACCTTATTGTCAGAATCTTCCTCGACCACAATTCGAAGAGTTTCCAAAGCTTTCAACCGAGTTGTTCGAAAACTACTCTTTAACATATCAATAATCAAGGGTATCAGCTCTGCATTCCGAACTACATGCTTGTTTGATCGACTTTTGCGGCATAGGTGCTGGATAAACTTCAAAGCCTGCAAAATATCTTGCTCTGAGCTGCCTGAAGTCAATGATCTCCGTGCCATATCAAGCTGAACAGCTTCATTCCTAGCATTCCATTCTTCAATTGTGTTCCGCAAAGCAATACTTGGATTCAGTTCTGTGCTCCGTAACTCTCTTTGAGTGAGGGGACAAACTGGCCTTCTCCCAGCCTCTCGACATTCCTTGAACCATTTCTCGATTGCTTCTCTCTCAAAAGTTTGTCCATTCTCCAAAGTCACAGGATCCCGCATTACTTGTTTTGTCAAAGGGCATATGAATGCATCATAGATAGGCTCTATATGGGGTCTCTCAAAATGGTAGCTGTCATCTGACTGGCTAGCCACGTCATTACTTCCATCCCAGCTTCCAGCCATGAAATCACGAGAACCTGGCCATGGAATCAAATTTTTATTTTTATTTTTATTTTTTTAAGTTGGAAAAGAATAATAATGCAGTACTTCTCTACAGATAATGTGTCAATTACTTTTCCATGAGGACAATAAAACAAAAAAAAAAACCACATAAAAGAGAATAAATGCAACTTGTAATGCCTGAAGGAGGCAACAAAACGAAGCAGTCAAATTGTGCATGAATTTACTCTTCCCAGTTATACCTATCTCAGAAACCTGTATTATCTCTCAGGCAATCCAAGTCATGATGTTATTGTTCAATCCCAAAAATCCATCATCTTATCTATTACTTTTGCTCAATCAAGTTCAATTGGAAGGAGGAGAATTAGAAGAAGAGGAAAATGAAGTTGTTGTTCTTTTTCCCCATCAAACTTGTGAAAACCACATGTTATCCATCTTTATTTCCATCACTTTGGAAAATGCCTGAATAATACTCCAACTGAAAATATAATCTTTGAGGAGGGTGCCAATCTACGGAACTTAAAGCTTAGCCCTTTTATCAACTGTCACCAAGTTTAAAACTCGTATAAAGAATTTACCACAATTTGGGTGAAATTCCAACTTGCTAGTTTTCTGTTGATAAGATCAAATAACACTGATTGACTAGTTGGCTAAGCTGCCCAAATATAGAACAGTATAACGAATAACAAAAATAAGGGCATATTTTTGGATAACAAAAAAAATCTACTTCAGCACATAAACCAGATAAAAACACACACACACACACAAAAATCCAGATCAATATCTTCCAATTTCCTTAAAAGATGTTACGGAACAGAATTAGTAATCCATGGTCAGAAACATCATGAACAGTACTAGTCATCAACAGAAATAAAATCTAAGATAAACTCAGAATAAAGAAAGTAACAGCGGCAAAAAGAAATAAATAAAAAAAGAGTGAAAACTAAACTATTATTGCAGTGTTGATGTATGGAGTAACAGGAATTTGCAACTTCAGAGCAGCAGCAGCAGCATCAAAAACCTGGAATAATTATTAGATCGAGCAGATGAGAAGAAGCAAAAAAAAAAGAAGCAATTCTGATTCTTCCATAGTTCCATCTGTAATCCTACATCTACATGGGAGGAAGATGGAAAGAAGACAAGGCAGGGACAGAGAGGGGCAAGATTGGAACACACAAAAGTTGGCAGCGGCCTGTCGAATCGAATGTCGATGATGAACCAAAAATTTTAATTAAAATAAAAAGAAAAAAAAAGAAAAAAAGCCCACTGCAGTCTGGTTAGTCTTTGCAAGTCTGCAAAACAAAAGTATTAAGGAAAAATGTAATTTGATATTATTAAAATTGATGAAAAGAGTTAAAATGAATGAAAGTTTGACTAAGTAGCTCTATTGGTCATCCATCGCCCTCACCCACACGTCGCTTTCTGCTTCGCTTTTTCCAATACTTCGTTCTACTACTATTGCCTGAAAAACCATGATCATTAGGAAAGCGTTAATTAAACTGGTGCTTCGGGTTCCTCACAATAACCACGCCTTCAGATTTCTAAATTTGGACGATAAGCCTCCAGAAATTAAAACATAAAGAAATAAAAAATGAAGGAGCAGGAGAAGTGGCACATAATTCTGAGTCAGTGTGTGACTGTGTGTCTTTCACAATAATAATAATAATAATAATAATAATAATAATAATAAGTGGGTGCTGTCAAACAAGTGGATCCAGTTGAGATCCATAAGAAGAGAAGAGATGATTAATAAATACTAGTACAGAGTACTCAGAGTACAGAGTACAGAGTGCAGCCCACAAAGGATAGGAGAAAGGAATAGGACCCACCAATATAAATATACAATACAAAAGCGTACCATCATTGATCATTCCTTTTGGTTATTTGTAGAAACTCCCTATAATATAATATAATATAACAACCAAATGGTTGCTGCTGGTGGAACGGTGTTGGCGCAGCAGTGCAGATTCATTAACCCAAATCACACACAGAAAACCAATCAAACACATATATAGAACAATTACCATTCCAAAACAATTACAATTACAATTACAATGACAATTTTCATTAAGGGATTATTATTCTCAACTCTTCTTCTGCTGCCATATATGATAGACCAAACAACTCAAATCAATTTATAAAAATTATTTATATATGTGCCAGTGTGCCCCAATGAGGCAATGACACACCACACAGCATATGACTTATGAGCATATACCAACCCCCCACACACACTTCTGTTCACTTCTTCAATCCTCCCCTGCAACAAGCCAATAACTGCTGCTATATGCTCTTATCAAATAACATATCTGAACGCCACTCAATTCAACTCGAAAGCATTCCGGTTATTACAACCCTTTTCTACGACTTTCGACTATCCGACGACACCTTAAATGGACCACTGGAACCAAATGGATCCGACTCATCAAATGAGAACCCTCTACTGTGGTCAAAACTACTACTGCTGCTGTTTATGGAGTCAAACCTCGTGAGGGTTTCTCGTCGTGGCGAACCGCGATCTTGCACGCTGAATGAGTCATATCTTGAGAAACTATCAAACAAGGGATCCCCCCCTGCTCCAGAATTGAATCCTTGGGGAGAGTTCCCATCCCTTGACAGTGGACTCCCAGGAACTGAATCCTCAAACCCAAATCGACTATTCTTCTGGAATGAACTTTCTGCCTGGGGTGATTCGCTCCTTGTAGGGCTTGCACCAAAACCACTGGAACCAAAGAAATACTTCTCAGCCTGCTTCTCATGTTCTGGGTCATCCTGCCAGAAATTCAGTTGCAGAGGGAGGAGATATCAGTAAAACTTTGATATCCATTTCCTCGTATTAGTTAGGATGCCCAATGTTCAAAGCATAACAACAAAAATCAAACACCACATAATTCAAAACTATGACGGAGCGTTTCCCCAAGCAAAATAAACTTAGTAGAAAAAAAATTATGAAACACCAGAATCGACGATATCAAAGATTCAACACAATCTGTATTGCTCATCTGGTCCAGCAGCTCCACAAGTTTATTAACCTAAATCACAGATCCAAATCCATTTCTTGGACCATTACTATGACAAGAAGACCAAATAGAAAGTTTTTCTCAATGGCTTTGCTGGTCCAAGTTCCCCCTACCAAGTCAGGGAAACTAAACTAAGCATTAGTGAAAATGAACCAACAAACACCATATAAGGGGAATACATAAATGCTTGCACATGATATCAAAGGCTGTTTCACTGGGTTATGGAAAAGGAAAAAGAAAAGAGCATTTAAGATTGTCCCCACCTTAGCACTGAAGCCCCATACAGAATCTACATCATCATTATTGTCAAAGGTTCCCCAAGCAGATTCGTCAAAGCCTCTGTCCAACCAAATGAAGAGAGAGAGAGAGAGAGATGTCAGAACCTAGAAATTACAGCAGAGGAATTGCTGCCAAATATGACACATGAAATGGTGAGGTAGCCAATGAACACACGGTAACCTTATACCTATGAGATTCAGTATCTGCCTCAAAGCTCTTCCGAAAATGGTTATCTGAATAATCCTGGGAAGGACTTTCAAATGCTGCTTGTCTTGATGGACTAGAATGTGGGCTTTTTGATTCATCTTCGCTATGGTACAAGGATTCAGTCTCAAGGCCATTAACACCTTTACTGAAAGTTCTTTCCGGCTTATCAGCATTCGACATTAAATCAGGGGAAAAACTATCAGTTGGAGAAGAATTTTCATTCTCAGCAGACGTTACTTTGGTGTTCCTAGGGACGCCAACATCAAATGAAACACCTGTCGGTAAAAAGGCAGGTCAGTATATACGTGAAAGCAATCCACTACAGTTGACATTTAAAGATGATATAAAATCAACTAAACACCTGTCAATACAGCATTCATTTTAGGATCAAAATGAATAAACTAAAAAATGAGCAATCCATAAGTAATATGATAATTACAAACCTTCATCTTCAAACTTATCCCACTCTTCATCCCACACAGCTGCTATCTCTGGAATGCCAGGTTGCCAGCCTTAAAAGTAATTGTGAAAGACATTAAAACAAGATAAGCCACTAAGGGCATAATCGTATTAGAAGGATAAAACAGTGAATAAAAAAAGAACGCCAGAAAATCTCTCTAGCATGGCTATGTATGTGTGAGTGTGTGTGTGTGTGTGTGCGCATGTGTTTTTCACCAAAGAATGGTTAAACAAAAAGAAAAATAACTGCTGCCAACTCTTTTCATGTATTGTTTCAACATCGGACTCCTTAAGGTGCTAGCAGACATGAACTGTATTTCATAATAGGTTATGCCAACCAGATGGGACTTCTTTTGTAAACCCCTTTGGTTGGAAACCTAGTAATGGGATTGAAAGAAAGAAGCAGCAGTTGCCAATTGATGCTTGCAAGCAAAAAGAGTATAATTTTCAATCACATTAATTTACAGATATAAAACACCACTAACGTGGTTGCTAGATAAACTTCTTTTGACAGCTCCAAGTTTCCCTCTATCATCAATCAATGATTACTAATTATATTTGGAGTTTCTGAGTGCAAACATCTTTTTCTCATTATGACCTAATAGTAAATATAAATGAGAAAATGAGTTTAGACCGAGCACGGTGACGAAGCGTAATCCATATAGCTGAGCCCATTTAGTGGGATAAAAGCTTAGTAGTTGTTGTATGACCTAATACTAAATAATACAAGACTCATTTTAAAGAGAATTTTACGTTAAACCATTTAGGTTCCTCAAAAGTTCAAAAAATTAATGAAATCGTAGGGATGAACCCCATTCAGTTTAAGTATTTTGCCCAATTGAAAAACTGCACAACAAAGACAAAAATCAACAGCAGAAAAAGAAAGCAAAGGACAGTAAACAAATAAAAACAACAAAGGGATGAAAATACCAGGAGGAAGTTCAATCAAAGCAGTTGATTTCATGTTTACACCATGCTTCTTACTACGTTCTGTTAAAGCCTTCACTAGCTCCTCGAGATCTGATTGTATACGATCAGCCCTAACCTAGCCAAGCAAAGAATGCACTATGGTCGTGTAAATTATCTTGAAAACACAACTTACAAATAGAAATTTGCTGTAAATTTCACCTGAAGAATGCCATCAACACTACCACCTTGTTCCATTTTAACAATTGCTTGATTCAATTCCAGCTTCCTCTCCTAAAGACACATTAATGAAAGTTTTCAATCAGTTGACGATATTTCCAAGAAAAATCCAGTTCTGAATTGACCAAAAAATTCCAGTTTTAGTCCTTTTCTAAATTCTTGAACAAAAACTTGGGACAATTAAGAAATATCCACATGGCAAGTAGAGGAAATAAAAACCAAGAGCCCACAATTGAAATAAAAAAATTAAGAAATGCAAAATTGATGTATAAGTAAGAAGATAAAACAGCCTAAACTTAATCAGATGAAGGCGGAAGCCAGCACAGCAGTGACATGGATCAGGGACCAAAACCACAAAGGCAAAAAGAATTATGGGTGTTACAAGTCAAGACACAATCAAAATTTTGTGTCAAATCTCACCTTACAACAACTAATACTATCAAAAAGCAAAATTAGTTTAAATTCAACCAAACTTACTAGGGCAAGAATTAGAAATAAAAGACAAAAAGATAACCACTTTGTCTTCTACCTGTATATCACGAAATGAAGCCTCTTCAATTGTTAATTTAGAGGCAATTTCTGCAACTTGCTTGTATTTCTCTTCATATTTCTTGCCAAGTAACTCAGCCTGAAAATGAGCAAAGAAAACAAATTTCCTTTAAGTCAAGCAATGCAGAAACAAGAAGAGGATATTTCGGAGAAATGACTCTTTAATTGGAAACGATACCTCACGCTTATCTGCCAGTGCCCTTTCTGTGATCTCATTGAGTCGATTATCGCATCTACTTTTGTACAGAACCTAGTGGCAAGAGAAGGAAAAACAAGGGACACAGAATAAACAAGAGAACAGCATATGATTGTAGACTGCTTAATAGAGATCCTTGTAAAACATTTAGGAAAAGAGAGAAATGTAATTACTCACTAGATCCTGCATCTTTGTCCTGTAATATTCAAGCTTCTCCTTTGAATCTAGAAGCAAATTCTCCTTATTTTCAACCTTCCAATTAATCAAAGGATCATTTCAATGTCCTCAAGAAATATCATAAAGAATTATCCAACAGCCCAACAGAATATGCAAGATTGTGATCCCAAATGAAGTTATGTAGAGCAATATTTTGAACATTAAAAGGTCCTGCTATTTGATCCTTGAACATAAAGAACTCCATAAACCTATTACTTGCCTATGGTTTTAACTTTCTAGAATGCAACACATGACTCAGGACAACCTGCTTGGAACATTAAAATGATTAAAGAAATGATGAAGTTCTGATCCTTCCATCATAAGAGAATAAGTGATCAATGATGATACACAAGAGGACAATTAGATAGAGCAGGTGGGCAGTAGCAAATCAGAAGAGCTAGATAATCACATATTTATGGGAAATCACCATAAATTTTCAGCTGAAGTGTTAAACAATACAATTATCGTACAAATATTTCAAAGTTCTTGAGTTACTTTCTATCAAGTTACATCAGTATAGATGCTTTAGGCCATGTTCTAATTCATCTGTCTTTATCCCTTCTCCCACACATAACACATAATCTGTGGCATGTCCAATCAAGAATAAGTTAATGATTGGAATTGAAATAGATCAGACAAGAAAAACTTAAAACTCTAAATGTGATTGCCACTTAATTTAATACCATTTTTTTATTGGATCCAACTGACACTACTTTTCCAACTTGCCATCTTTTCTCTCCGATTCTATGCAATCCAATTTTATTAATAGCAACCATAAGAGAACGTAAAGAGAAACACATCTAATCTTTCCATCAGGAGGTGGAGGATGAAGGAAGAGACCCTACCTTGTTTTCTTTTTCAGCTGCCTCTTGACCCTTCATATCCACAGAGTTCTGCTCCCCATTACTCAGCACATTCACGTGGGAATTCTCCACCAAAGGCCCTCTAGCATTCTGCTGATTGAATTGCATCAACTGTCCATCAGCCTGAGAAAACATTGCCTGCATACCAGGCCTCACACCAGCATGCATGGGAGGCTGAGCACCAGACAAACCTTGCTGCGGTCTTAAGCCTAAACATAATTATATAGTGATTAGTGTCATTACAAAAAGATGGGTGCATGTTGAAAAAACAGCAATGCTAACCAATACCAGGATTAGGGCCCCAGCCTGTGCTTCCATAAGCAGCAGTTGGGGGACCTGCCAGGGACAATAGAGTCTCATCGAGCATAACACTAGGAGGAAGGGTTGATGGCAGAGTGCGTCCTTCCCTGTACCGCTCCATTAAATAAAGAGCCACGCAGAATTCCCTCAAAGAAAGCATGCTATCAGTATCTTGATCTGATAAGTCCCAGACTTGCTTTAAGACCTCTAGCAAAGGTCAAAAACAATATTAATTGTCTTAAAAAGCTAGAAAAACAAATTTCACATCATATCCCCAGTTCAGAGCAGGACCCATAAGAGATTAAAGGCATAAGATAATCTGAACATGACCACTTGGAACATTATTGTCTATAGTCTAAAAATGCACCTTCACAGAGTTATATAACTTTAGATTTAACAATTCACAAACATATCACAAGTTTCAGCAAATCTTGAAACCAATAGTGTTCACGAACATAATTGCAACTTCCAGGGATCTATACAACAACAACTAAGGGTCTGTTTGTTCATTGTTGATTTAGTGTTTTATTTCACAAATCCAATTTGAATTGTTTTGTTTTGTCCATTTCTTCTACCAAAATTTTTCAAACAAAATACACTGCTACAGTAATTATTTTTGCTATAGTGGTTTTTATATTTTTATAAAAAAAATATTAAATTTTTAATAATAAACAATTCTTCCTAACACAATTTTCCACAAAAACAAATTCATAAAATATTAATTCAAATTTGAATTTTAAAATTTCATCAATAAAATATTCTCCACAAAATCACCCAAAATAGAAGAAAGAATTAAGTTCATTTGACAGGGTATAAATCCCTTCAGCTATTAAAGTCACATTAGCAGAGAAAATTTCCAAGGAAAAGTTTATATGGAAACCTGAAGATGTAGAAATAAGTTTAACAAGCTCAAGAAATCAGATAAAAGATGAAGAGGCAGAAAAATAATAAAGCAGGACTTCAAGAAGCTGAGTAAAGATAAAATTCATACCTCTTGGCAGTCTCCAACTCAAGAAGAGATTGCGTGCCTGTTCACCACTAATTTTGCCGTCTCTATCAGTGTCTACATCCATAAAAACTTTTGCATACTTATGAATACTGGGACGTGTCATTTTTGGCCAAGGTTGTAACTGCTCTGAAGCAGAAGTTCCACCCCCAACAGCCATACCGGATGATGAGAATGACGGAGTAACTAGAGTTGAATTTGGCTGATTAGGTTTAGGAAGCGATTGTGTCTGCTGAGGCAAACTACCTGTAGAGGGCATTGTGTAAGTGCTTCGCAATGCTGCAAAAGGATCAGGCTTGGCAGAAGATTCTGGTGCTTCATTTTTCGGAACAATGGCAGAAGAGACAGCCGTACTGCTTGCCGAATATGATGGAGCCAAGGGCGGTTGCTTGGACACAGTTTGAGTTGCAGAGAATGTATCACCTCCAAACATCGAATCTGATGTAAATCTATTGCCTGGACCAGGCACCACTTTTGTATCATTTGTCGTTGTTGAGGAAGATGTTGAAATTGGATCTTGAGGTTTTGCTGACACAGAAAGCATGGAGGGACTGGTAGTTCTATCAAGCACTTGCATTGCCGGTCCAATAGAAGTTCCAGCAGCTCCACTTCCAAGCCAGTCATTTGACATAGTCGGGTTTGGAAGACTAGGACCAATCGAACCACCTCCCCTGGGGAAAGCTGGAGAAGATACACCACGTGGTGGATGTGAAACAGTAACTGTAGAAGTAGGAACAGGGGGCCTCATTGACTGGATGTTTTGAGATGGGAGGTACTGCAGGTTCATACTTGTATTTGGAGGTAATGATCCTCTCAAACCAATATTTTGAGAAGCAGCGGGCGCAACTCCCCCAAGTTGTGTTGTAGGTGCAGCACCCACTGAATTTAACTGAGGCGCAGGCATTGCTGCAAGATTTATCTTTGGAGGAGGTATTTTAGCAGAAGCAGGACCATGTAATGCTGCCTTCACAATATCTGCTGTTAGTTCTCTCTTACTCTGTGCAACAGTTACGAGTTTTAGCGCATTATAAAACTCTGGACGACTAAGGTAACCAGTATGACTCTGGTCAGCGTGCATCCATATCTGCAACAAATAATTTTTACAGACATTCAGCATACGGGCCCAATCAACGGATGAAATGATAACATCATATCTCCCTTTCAGAATTAATTTCTTAAACTTCAGATAAACAATATGAGTATGAAACAATTTTTATTGTCAATAAAAAATAAGGCATCCTTTGGGGTAAAAGGAAACCAGAGTTATCGTTCCCCTCTGGTCAACCATCAATATGGCAAACTTACAGGAAAGACCGAATGCAGTGTCCAGATGAAAATAAAAACCCATAACAAAGGGAAAACCATCTCCATATCCTTCGGAGAAGCCTTCCATAAACTTAAACCAAATCAGTGAAAGCTCCAGGTACATCTTTAGAAAGAAAAGCATAGGACAAGCACACATTTGAAATGCATTCAATCTTGTTGATATAACCAACCTGCTTTGGGAAAAACTAAGAACCTGTTTTCCTTTCGGAATGAAGAAATAGATAAAGCCCAAATGTAGATGGCCCTTACCCACTGAGCAGACAGAAAAAAACTAGGACAAAGACATTATGCAATGTTGGCAGCATAGAAGTCGGAATTGGTGAAGAACGTCAAAAGACCATATACTTGTTACATTTGGGATTGATTGGATGTTAGAACTATCCATTTTTTCCTCCTCAGTGAGATCAACACTTAGAAAAGTACTGCAATCCATCAGTCCGTGAAGAAAAAGGTGCGATGTTTCATAATCTCGTTCTCAATATTAATCAGCATTACCATTCTATTTCTTTCTCGTAATACTCGTAATACCAAAAAAAATATTCATTAACCTAGATAAAAATTTAAATAAATAAAAAACTCAAGAACATCCAATTCAACTGCGTAAAAAAAGGCTGAAACTCAACTGATAGCCAACCCCAGCAAAACAAAAAAGAATCAGCAGAACAAAAAAAAGGTTAAAAACTTTTAGAACCTGAGCAAGAACTTGTTTAGTCAAACCGGATCCTTGAAAAAAACCCACAGCTTCTGCTCCACTGATCTTTCCGTCTTGATCCAAATCCGCTCTCCTAAAATACGCTTCGAATTGGTCCACATTCACCCCAGCTCCTCCTTGATTCTGACCCGCCATCTCCTGTATCATCCAAGTTCAATTGATTACCGTTATTCGATTAGAACCCACAAATCAATAAATTCAGTTTGATGGAATTTCACCAACAAATCACAACCGTTTTACGAATTTTCCTTTTCTTTCGAATTAGGAGTCAGAGCAGCGTATAAGATGGAGCAAAGCACAGAAACTGCAGATTTAGGGAATTATTATTATTTTACTCCAAGGGGGAAAAAAAGTTTAATTTGGAGATTTTAATTCGGCTGAAATGTTGAATGTGAGGAAGTAGACCAAATGTACATATGGATTTAGCATCTCCTTTTACTGTTTGTTTTTTTTCCCCGCTTTTTACCGCCGTGACTGGCCCCATTATTGTGATGTCGTCTATGGTAATATTTCAAAATATAGAGTGATAATCTTATAATAAATTAAGCAAAAACTTGTGGGCCTAGTTTTCATATGCGATTATACTAATGACGCGCTTCACGTGGTGTACTTTACATCTAAAGTATACATATTAATGCGTATAGTAATGATAAGTGATACTCGAATACATAAAATGTTTCGCGAATAAAGTAGTGATAGTTTCATATGTGAATAGTAAATATGGTACGTAAAAAAAGTATGAATATTTTAATATGTGAATACGGAAAATTATTAATACTTTATACACGAATAGTGAACAATATTAATACTTCATACGCAATACGCGAATAGTGAAAAGTGTTACGCAAATAAAGTATGGATGCTTTTATACGATAATAGTAAAAAATATTGATGCTTTATACGCGAATCGTTAATAGTATTGATACTTTATACACTGATAGTAAAATTTATTGATACTTTATACGCGAACAGTAAAACTTATTAATACTTTATACGTAAATAGTGAACAATATTGATACTTTGATACGTGAATGTTTTATATGTGTGGAAATGATACTTAAGTATGGATACTTTGATAGGTGAATAAAGTATTGATACTTTATGCGCAAATAGTGTAAAGTATTAATATTTTATACACAAATAAATAAATAAGTACACGCGTAGATCACATATGCTAGACAAACTCTAAAGTTGAAGGTCGATATAACAACTTCTTAATCATTGGGTTAACCCTATAATAAAATGACTACTTGTTTACACCTTTTTAAGTGTTTTTTTTAACAATTCAAGATGACTACTTGTTTTGTATATTTTTTATACAAAATAAAACAAATGATGTTACCTTAATTATTTTATTAAGTGATTTTTATATTTTTATATTTTTCAATTACGGCTAATAGAATTTTAGCACTGTAAAATCTCACATTTCAACCCTATGTCCTTATCAAACATTTTATTATTGCTTTACACTTATAAACATATTCCATTCATAAATTTAACATGATATAAACTGATATAATCAACATTTTTCAAATGGAAAAAAATGTATTGGTTGTTAACACGTATGGGTAACCCTTAATGCAACGATATAGTTTTAGTCCAAACATTTAACCATATAAAAGTGTCTGAAAATTGAGTCTCGATAGTTCAAACAATGATCGATCAATTATTTTGTAGTTCAAATAAGGGTCATAAAAAATTCTCTCATAATCAACATCGCACATAATATTGATCGCCGTGTTTTTTCAATCATCAATTAAATGGAGTATAATCTAGTTGATAGTTTTTTATTGAGTAAATTATTTTGGAACAATTAAACTATTTGGATATAATACTTTTGGTCACTTTTTTTTCCCAATTTGACTACTCATCTATTAAAAGTGTTATACTAGTGGTCATTTTGTTAATTTCAACAGTTATATTTGAATTTTCATTTAATTTCAAATTTTTTTTATATTAAACAATGTTTTTAAATGTAAAATTTATGCACAACTTTGTTAAATGAACACTTACTATCCTAAAGTGTAAATCTTATTACTTTACCTCATTTTTAGTTATAATATTATATATATATATATATATTTTTTACAAAATATTGAATTTAATGAAAAAAATTAAAAGATAACGGTTGAATTTGACGGAATGTCTACTAATATACTACTTTTTATAGATTAGTAGCCAAATTTAAAGAAAATGATAAAAAACATATTATCCAAATAGTTTTATGTTCTTCTAAGGTAGATTACCTTTTTTTTATTCAAGGAATTAGAGTTCTCTAAATAAGACAAAATGAGACTGTGTCCAACACCAATCATAAGTAGTTTTTTCACTAATTAACACATATAGTATGGACATGACATTGCGCTCTAATTAGAGTATGCAATTAGAGTGCCGATTTATGATATGAGTATATGACTAATACAATATATACAAACATAATTCGAGGATAAATTTGTCTAAAATTTATCAAATATTGTTAGTATGTAGTACCTTCAGCTGATATTATTAGTGTTTGAAATAAACTTATATGGGGTAAAATGCTATTATCCCTTTTACTTATTAAAAAAAGATTAAATTTAAATTTGAAATTTTTAATAATAAATAAGAGAAAATTGCAAAAAACATACATTACATTTGTTTAATTTTTTTTTTATCATTGACATTTCAAATGATGCAAATTTATCACTCACATTTGTTTAAAAATCTTTTTTTATCCCTTATATTTCAAATTATGCAAATTTGCCGCTCACATTAAAATAATGTATCCAATTGGTCATTCCATCAATTCACATATATATTTTTTAACATAAATAATGGAATGACCAATTTGGTACAATATTGTAATGTAAGGGACAAATTTGCGCCATTTAAAATGTTACGGATGAAAATTTGTTTTCAATCAAATATCAGGGACGGATTTGTATTATTTGAAATGTAAGGGACGAAAAAGTTTTTCAACAAAATGTGAGGAACGTTTTTTGCAATTTCCCCAATAAATAATTATCTCTAACACAATTTTCTACTAAAATAAACTCATAATATATATTTAAAATTTAAAAATTTAGTAATAAAAAATTGTCAATATAAATTGATCCAAAACAATCTCATAAATTCAAATATTTTTAAAATATTATTTTTTATAATAAATATAAAACTATTTTCATTATAAAACTGAAAATTATTCATAGGCCTTCTTCTGACAAAAAAAAAAAAAAAAAAAAGAAAGAAAGAGAAAAAGTGGTGTGCGTTGATACGGGTCGGTCCAACATTAGGATCCATCACTGTCTTACCCGTCGCTCAACTCTGGTGTCCGCGGTACGCCAGTCTAAATTCCTTCCCGCCAAAAAAAAAAAAAAAAAAAAAAAAACCCGCTCAAAAAGACGCCATAGTTGTACTATACACTATACAGTCCCCCATTTCCCTCGTCATCTCCCCACTCACACCCTTCCATGAAAGTCGAAACCAACCACTGAATCTGAACCACAGCAGCGGCTAGACCTGTAAATCAGCAAAATTTAGTTCCGCAATGAAGGAGACCAACTATTCACCGACGACACCATTGATAGCACGAACAAATCCTAACCCTAGCTCTACTAAAAGCTCCAAAAATGTTCTTCACATTGGAGGCATTCAAGTAGAATTCCCTTACCAGCCGTATGGCACCCAGCTGGCGTTTATGAATCGAGTCATTTCAACGCTGGATCGCGCTCAACGCGAAGGGCACTCTCACGCCCTGCTCGAGTCACCCACGGGTACCGGGAAATCTCTTTCGCTTCTTTGCTCGTCTCTCGCTTGGCAACAAAGTTTCAAGTTGAAAAATCTTCACGCCAATCTTTCTCGCTCTAACTCCAAGCCTAATTCCGAGGCCATGACCGACCCTATTAATTGCGGCGGCGGCTTTATTCCAGAAACTCAGCCTCCATCTGGTTTGTTACTGTAATCCACTTATCAATCAAATGCACAATTATTGGGGGTATCAGTGTGAAGAATACAATTTTGATATTGTTTTTTCGGTTTTGAGGTTTAGTGATTGCTTCAAAAAAACGTGTGATTTAACAGTCATATTTATCGAGTTGGTATGTACTAACTTTCAGGGAATGCAGAAACGGAAGGATCGGCTGCTGTAAATGCCAAGAATAAGAAGAAAAACTTGGTGCCCACTATTTTTTATGCTTCGTAAGCTTCGATTGTAATTACTTGGCGCTTCACTTTATGGTTAAAAGCAATATTTAATATAAATTTGTTTTTGTTCTCTTGAGTAAATATTTATATTACTTATTCCTAACCACTTAATCGTGGGATGGTTTGACCACACGTCAAAATTGTCAATGTGCTGGCATTGTTTGAATGTTGAGTACGTAAAACATCTAGCGCGTTTAATTTTTAATGTTGTCTTCATCATTCAGGAGGACACATTCACAGATACGTCAAGTGATCCAGGAGTACAGGAAAACAACTTACCGGGTGCCAATGGCAGTTTTGGTGCGTGTCAATGTTTCTAAAGAACTCTAATTTACTTTTATCTTCCTGAAATGTTTACACTTCAATTATGAGTTATAGGATCATCATGTGGAAAGGCACAAGTTAGTGACATGTATGAATTTGGGAGGAGTGTTGATTGGGATAAGAACTATAGCAGGATGTTTAGTTGATTATATATGTACTTCTGAAAAGTAGAATGTAAATGTTTGTGAATCATTGTTGGAGTTGATGTCCCACTTTCCTACCATTATGTTTGGTCAACAGGTCAGATTTTTTAATTTTTAATTGTGTGCTTAATCATTGGTCACTTATATTTTTTGTTCATGTCTCAGGCATCAAGGAAGCATTACTGTACAAACACGTATTTACGTGGAACTGCTAACGTTGATGAGCAATGGTGATTCTCTAACCTTGAAAAGATCAATTCTGTCTCTTTTATTTTCTTCCTTTTTTTTTTGTTAACTTATATTTGCAAAATTCCAGTAAGCTGCTGCTGAAAGATAGAGAAAATGGGTGCTCAGAATTCAAGTGAGTTGTCTCTTATCACATTACTTTCTTTCTGCATCAATGTTTCATTTAAATTTAGAGAGTTGCCTGTTTACTTTATTTGCAGAAACACGCATAAGGTCAAAAGTCATCCTTCTCTGCAGAAAGGAGGTTGCCATGAGGCCCATGACATTGAAGATCTTGTGAAAGTTGGTGAAATTGTAAAAGGTATTCCTCAATTGATACTTATGTTTTTACTTCTGTGATGAGTACAAATCACTAAGTCATCTCCCAATTTCAGGTTGTTCATATTTTGCAGCACGTTCAATGGCAGAAGATGCAGAATTAGTATTTTGCCCTTACAACTATATCGTTAATCCTGTTATTCGGAGAGCCATGGAAGTAGACATTGAAGGGGCCATTATCATTCTTGATGAAGCTCAGTATGTTGTCACACTGTTGTTTTACATGGTGGTTAGCAATTCTTTTATACAGGTCCAGGGAGTTTGTTTGAATTTTAGCGCAATGGCTGCAGGGTTAAGGATATTCTTTTTTTTTTTTTGGCAAAAGTGGAAAGGGCATAGAGTTGCTTTGATGTTCTTTGTGTATCTATAGGAATGGATATTTCATGTTCCAATTGGTTGTTTTGCTTATTATTGTTGGCAATTTTATGCACCTAATTTTCTGTATGATTTCCCAGTAATATAGAGGATGTTGCTCGTGATGCTGGTAGTGTTGATGTTGAAGAAGATGTTTTGCTCCGTAAGTGCAAGCTAATGCTTTTGTTTCTTAACTTTGGATCCTCACTTATTGCTTTTACATGTTTTGGAAGAGTTGCAGATGGAATTGGAACAACTTAGACTAACTGATGCATTGACATATCAGCCTTTATTGGAAATGATACAGGTAATTATTTTAACCAGTGCACAAATCATTTCTCTGGCAAATTTATTATAATTATCCATAATTTTTTATTTCTGTAGGAGATCTTCTGTTGGATTGATCAGAAGAAAAGTACTTTAGAGAAGCGGGAATTTCAACATTATTTTTCTTGGTTGGTTAATGTATTCATTAGTTTTTATTTCTGTTGTGATCATGTGTATCTATCAGTTTTCCTATTAGCAATTTTTATCTTAGTAATGATAATCTGTCCTCCTCTCTTGAAATGGGCTTCTCTTAATTTTGTTGAAAATGGGAAATTTTGTGACCCGATAAGGTTATCAAGTGAAACTCAAATTACATAAGGTTACCAAGTGAAGGGGAAGAATGATGAAGTCATGGTTTAGTTCTTTAAAAAACTAAATCTGATCTGATATTTTTTCTGCAGAGGTTCTCATAGTTTTATGTTTATATGTTGTTGTAGTTGGACTGGTAATAAGGCTTTAATTGAGCTAGAAGAAGCTAATATAACAAGGAAGTGCTTCCCTATATTGCAAGAATGTGCAACCAAGGTAATTTCTTCTAAAATTTTGTGAATTTATTCTAACGAGTTTCTGCTTGCTTGGTGACGCTGTAGTAGCTGTACTTCATAGTTATTCTCGTAATCCTATTTGGGTCCTGTACTCTATTACATTTTTTTGGTAGGCAATAAAAGCTGCTTCAGATGCAGAACCTGAATTAGCTTGTTTGAGTGGTGTATCAGCAACAGTATTGGAAGGTATAAAACTTTTGACAGACTGGTATTCTGTTGTATACTACACAAACTTTCTAAGTTCTATTGTCATTGTTTCAGGATTGTTCTCTTCATTTAGTTACTTCTTTTCTGGAAATGGGCTTCATG
The DNA here is from genome assembly GCA_016586305.1 of Ophiorrhiza pumila. Lineage (NCBI taxonomy): Eukaryota > Viridiplantae > Streptophyta > Magnoliopsida > Gentianales > Rubiaceae > Ophiorrhiza > Ophiorrhiza pumila. The sequence goes on along the minus strand of BLIW01000010.1, from coordinate 303,473 downwards.
TAGATGATTATCTCCTTGCATTACAAAGATTTGTCAAAAAAGACGTTGGTAAGTGGCTAATATCATCTCTTATGTCTAGTCTCAAGAGTTAGGAGATCGTTTTCCTACAGCAACATGGGTTTGCATATATTTAGGAAATCTTATTGGTTCTGTTACTTATTTGACTTCGCATTATTTTTCATAGCTCTTAATTCATCAGGTAGTAAAACTTTTGATCATGATAGGACAATGTCAATAGTATTGATAGTGTGCTGTTTATTACTGCATGAAGTTACAATACAACAACAGTGCCTTTATCCCACTATGTAGGGTTGGCTATATGGATCATATTTAGCCTTCATGTTCTATCTATGCATATGTTCTCATTTATATATAAGTATGTCATATATTTTTTAATGGTTTCTTTCCATTCTTTTTCGGGTCTTCCCATACCCATTTAATTTGAGTTAATAAAGATCCATTTTAATTTGAGTTAATAATTCTCTTTTTTTTATAGACTTACTAGGCCATCTAAAGGATTTCTATGCATATGTCTAAAAGATGTTAAGCACGCTTCTCTCATTTTCTCATCTATTGGAACTACCCCATTTCTTTGCCATGTTTGTTTTGGATACTCAACTATGCAAGAATGCCACCAAAAACCTGAATTGATGGGCTTAGCTGAAGAATAATACTTTTTAGGAGCTGAGTGGCCAAACTAATAAAATGGGTATATTTTTGTGGTCATTTTGGTTTTCTCCCGTCACAATCTGTTCTAATTATGCTAAAAGAGTTAAGAAATTGACATTTATGAATTTGTCTAGGGTTGGGTAGTTTACTTAGCTCAGCAATATCTGATTGAAGGTAGTACTTTATTTTATCTCCTTGTGCTTTTTATAATCGAGTCTATTAACTTGTATGTGAGTCCAAATATTAAGAAAACATATCCGTATTTCTGGATATAAGATGAATTGGGTCTACCTATTACACTTTCTTTCTATGTGGGGACAAGGCAAGTCAACCTATTGAGATTTTAATCAGAAAGTCAATATCTTTTGCCGGAAGTTACTTTATCTACCTATTAGTGCAATGCCTCTTTGTAATTATTGTTTCTGACGGCAGTTGCCATTCTCCGTGGTGGGACACAGTAAGTTCTGCAGGTGGTTGGACGCATTCTTTCAGTTTGTGGTGCTTGAATCCAGCGGTAGTTTTTAGAGGCATTACTGATATTTCCATGTCAGTCATTTTAACATCAGGGTAAGCACGATTAACTTTCAGTTTAATTCCTTAGCAAGGTACTACTGGTAGCCTCAAACTAATTTACCTTGTTTAGAGTAAGTTACTGCATAACATTTACGAGTCAAGTCTACCATCCATAGACATTGGCATTCCAATTTTATGGCAGTATTTATTCATTCTTTGTTGTTGGCACTCAGAAAAAAGATTTATCGTATTTCAAATTGTAGTACCTCAAACAGAAAGTTTCCTTTGCAATCAATTTCTGAGCAGGAATTGTTTTCTCCCCTTGAAAGGCTCCATTTAATTCTTTAAGTCTTGTTCTTCTACTGAACTTAGTGATAATACTTCTTCACAGGACTCTATCACCAATGAACTCCTTTTCATCTGAACTTGGTATTCAGTTTGGAACTTGCTTGGAAGCTCCACATGTCATAGATATTGAGTCACAGGTAAATTTGCCGTGCAATATCTTTTGGTTGTTCCTTCAAATAAATAGCTAACTTGTCATCTTTCAATTGCAGCTATGGGCAGGTGTAATTTCTAGGGGTCCACCAAACTATTCCCTAAATGCGAGCTACAGGACAGCAGAAACATATGCTTTCCAGGTAAGATGTGATATTAAAGCTTGTATTTGTGTTATGAAAATCATCATTCATCTCTAAGATGTGAGCGAGATGCCACTTTTATTTATTATTTTGTGAAGGATTCTCTCGGCACCTCTTTGGAAGAAATATTCAAAATCGTTCCAGGTGGTTGTCTGGTATTCTTTCCTAGCTATAAGCTGATGGATAAATTGTGTAGTCGCTGGGAAGAAACTGGTCAATGGTCTCGGCTAAATGCTCTGAAATCTCTTTTCATTGGTAAATTTGCTGTATTGTATTCCTTTTAAGTGCATTAAACTGGCTGTTGTATACAACACGAGTTGATATAGCCTATAAGCATCTATGCTTACCATTATTACCTTATGTGATGTTCCTTTATCCCTGCTTTTAACTTGTGGTGGTGCAAGGAAATAGATTGACTGCCTTTTCTGTAAAAGAAGACAATGTTGCAAATGTATATTACTGTTTTTTTTTTAATTGTTATCCATTTAGAGCCAAGAGGGGGAAATCAGGATGCCCTTGAGCCAGTATTGCAGGGATATTACAATTCTATTCGTCAAAATAATAAACCTGTCATTGGAAGAAAGAGAAGGGGTAAGAATTCAGATGTTATTCATGCCAAAAGGACAGAATCCTCTCAAACTGCTAAGAGAGAAGGAGCTGCATTGCTTGCTGTTTGTCGAGGAAAGGTATTTTGTAATAAACTTGTCAAAAGTGTGATGCTAATGTACTTATGTTGGCCATAAATACTTACCTATATCTCCACCGATGCACATAAATAAGGGAACTTTTTCCCTCTTTCCCATAAATTCAGAGTTCCTCTCTGTAGAATTTGTACAATTTTATTGCTCTCATAGTCTTCGTACTATGAAATTGCAGGAGAGAGTAATAAAAACAAGGATGAGAAAAGAGACTAATACACTAGATAATCAATTTAGTTTTATTTCAGGAAGGTCTACAATGAAAGCTATACATTTAATAAGAAGATTATGTGAGCATTAAAGTAAGATAAAACAAGATTTACATATGGTATTTATTAACCTTAAGAAGGCTTATCAATAGAGTAAATAGGAATATATTGTGGCGAGTATTAGAAACAAGATGGGTGAGAGTAGCCTATATAGGAGTTGTAAAAGATGCGTATAAAGATATAACAACTTATGTAAATACGCCAGTAGGGATATAGGGTGAATTCCCGAGTTCTATAGGGCTGCATTAGGGATCAACTTTAAGCCCGTGCCTTTTTGCTTTAGTAATTGACGAGATTACTAAGCATTTGCAAAAAAACCATTCCTGAATGCATGCTATTTACAGACGATATAGTTTTAATTGGTGAAACGAGAGGGGGAGTAAACGCCAAGTTAGAAGCTTGGAGGGAGGCACTAGAATCAAAAAGTTATGCCATAAGTAGAGGTAAAATTGAATATATGGAGTGCCACTTTAGTAATTGTAGAAGTAGCAATAGAATAAATGTGAAATTGGTGGGCATGAATTGAATGCATTAAAAAGTTTTAAATATGTAGGATCTATCATTGAAGAAAATGGGGGAATTGATAAAGATGTTACACATAGGATTCAAGCAGGTTGCAACAAATGGAGAAGTGCATCCTTGTGATAGTAAAATACTGTTGAAATTGAAAGGGAAATTTTACAAATAACTACAAGACCAGCGATGCTTTTTGGTTCAGAGTGTTGGGTGACTAAATATGAACATGAACAAAAAATAAGGGTAGCATAAATGAGAATATTGAGATGGATGTGTGGACATACTAGACTAGATAGAATAAGTAATGATTGCATTAGAAAGAAAGTAGGGGTAGCTCCAATAGATGAGAAAAAGAGAGAAACACGTTTAAGATGGTTTGTGCATGTACATAGGAGACCTTTAAATGCCACAATGAGGTGTATAGAAATTACTGAATTACTATTTCAAATTAAAAGGGGAAGAGGAAGACCAAAAAAGAATTGGAAAGAAACTATAAGAAAAGATATGTTATGTTTAAATATAAATGAGGAAATGAGCTTAGACCGAGCACGGTAGAGGAGTGTGATCCATATAGCCGACCCCACTTAGTGGGAAAAAGCTTAGTTGTTGTACCTTTCTAGGACGAGTTTTGATATTGATATGCTAAATTGTAACTTGTTGTGACCTGTCTTAAAGTGCCATGTGACATCAATAGCCAATATTGTAGTGGTTCACTTTTCCATGACTTGCAAATCCTCCAAATTTGCTTATGATTCAATCTATACTCTCTGGCATAAGATGGCATTGTCGAATGGAGTTAGAGTTCCTCCTGCCTATCTCATAAATCTGAAAAGAGCCCTTTCTAAATCAATACTGCCAAATCATTTAGCTTTAATAGCACACTTCAAAGGAAGGTAGAGAGAAATCTGGTGGTGTTTTGGAGAGGGAGACATCCCCTTAATCATAACTTGGGCAAAATGGAATAGGAATCTTTTCTGCTATCATGGAATGAACAAAAATTCGTGGCTTTTGTATAATTCTTTTCTTGAGAAACTAATATGCATATTAAGAGGTTTTATATCCAATAGAATAGAAGCTCTGGAGGCATGTAACCTTCCTGCAGTTGTCATGCTTGCTTTACATTTTTGTGCGTTTGTGACAATGTTCCATCCAAATCACTTAATGCACCTCCTATTTGATTTTAGATATATGAAATTAGTTTGAGCTTATAGTTTTGGAAGTTTTCGTTTCTCAAATTTATAATCGTTTGTGCAGATTTCTGAAGGTATTGACTTCTCTGATGACAATGCTCGAGTTGTTGTATCCTTTCCTATCTTCAAATTTCTTGTTGTTGCTGTCCAATATAACAATAGCCAAAAACTTATGTTTGTTGCTTCAATTGAAAAAAGTCCCAAGATGCTATGTAGTGGAAAATTGCATGAGTAATTAGTTTTGTGCATTTCTTGTTCATGAGTTGTTTCTTAACTAGCTCAGATAATTGTTGGCATTCCCTTCCCAAACATGTAAGGCATCTCTTTCTTCACATGGATTAATGAAGGTATACTTATTTTTCTGAATGAATCATATATTGCTGATTGATCATCAGACATGACATTCAAGTTGCCCAAAAGAAGAAATTCAATGATATGTACAAACTGTCCAAAAACCTCTTAAATGGGAATGAATGGTACTGTAATCAAGCTTTCCGAGCCGTTAACCAGGCTACAGGTACTCCATCCCTATGGTTACAGTTTTTGTGTTTTAAACTAAGGAACATTTTCTCCATTGGTAATTAATGGTAGTTGTTGCTAATGCAATACTGCAGCACATGTTGTTGAAAGGTTTCCTAATCCTATTTTCTGCCCATTAATAGTCGTGCTGCACAATGCATTAATAGCTGCATTTTTTTATAGTTCTAATCCTCTGCTATGAATAGCACATGTTACAGCTTTTCTCCTGCTCAGACTTGCAAATTATACACCTTCATCTGCTTACAAACAACAACAATAACTAAGCCTTTATCCTACTATGTAGGGTTAGCTATATAGATCATATTTTGCCATCATCTTCATAACACTCATGATTACACATTCATCCGTATATTGATGGATAATTTATGTCTCATTTTCAGTTGCTGCTTGCATGCAGTTAGATGATAGCAATTAAAGGGTACAAGTCCAGTCCTAAAGGTTTACAAGGTTAAAGAATACCTACATTGCATGATTACCAAGTATACACTTATGTCTATTTAAGTGGTTAATATTTGATTAGATACCAAATAAGGTAAAAATTTTAGATGAAAATCAAATAGGAAATCTGGATCAGCAAAGCTTGAACATTACAAATTAGAATATGATAGAATGATGTATGGTTCTCAGTTTGCTCTGTTCCTGGACAAATTAGACATGTCTTTGGGTGTTTCATGGTTGCTGCCCGTTTGATATTACTACAGATCAGGGTGTACTAAGATTTTAGGCATAAATAGAGATGTCAAGAGCTATCGTCCAAAAAGAAAGATGATGGAAATTTATTCTCACTTTCTCCAATATGTGTGTGTTCTCCTATTCTTCACTGTTGGTTATCATTTGTTATTTTTTCCTGTCTACTTGCTAAGATAAGGTTCGAGTAGGTCCTTAAAATTAATAGTACATAAGACATACCTGGTCTGAAAGTTCTTCAGGAGTTAATTATTCAAAAGTACTGCAGTTTTTGAAGAAATAGTAATATCTCTTCTAGGCGTCAAATAATATATGTAGAAAGAGAATTTGCTCTATATGCACTGTAACTTGACCCTTCTTGTCCGTGGCCATTTATGTAGCATTCTAATTCGTAGAAACAAAAGCATAATAAGCATGGTTGATTGCTATATTTTCCTGTTTCCATTATTGCAATTTATATCTTTCAATTGCTTTGTTGTGCTTCTTAGCTTTAATATTTTGGTTCATATTTAGATATATTTATACTTTTGGTGTTTCTCAACTATGAAACGTATTGACTTGAATATTGTAGGCCGTTGCATACGACATAAATACGACTATGGAGCCATCATCTTATTAGGTAATTTTGTTTTCTTCCCCTCATATTTATTGTTAATTTTCATTTTTGTGAGCAGAATCTGTAATGATTTATACTGGCAAAAATGAGTGATAATTCAATAATAAAGTAATGTTAATTATGTCTTCTAGGTTGAAGAGAATTGCTTTTTGAAAAAGAGTATTTGTAGTTATCAACTTTGAGGCACTAATTTTGTAAAAAAATTGTGTCCATTTTATCTCTGGCATAAATAAATTAACGACAATTGGTTATATGCTAAGTTTGCAAATTTAGTAATGAGCATTGTATCCGGTGGGATTCATCAAGCTCTTAAAGCTACTTCTAATAGTCGGAAAGTGACTGAAGTTTTACATTGGAAACAGGGCAGACGAGAAAACTTGCAAACAAATTTTAACACTTTGGAGTCCAGTAAATTTGAGATGGAAGTTAATTTCTTGTCTTCTAGTAATGCTTGTTGAAAATAACTGTAATTGCCTTCTTTTTAGTACTTAGCGGGTATCAAATCCTCTTGGATAGCTGTTTTTCCTTGGTTTGGAATTACATTTTTATTGTAGGTGGGGTTCTTTGATTCTCATGATCTCCTCGTTCAACATATACTTTAATTTCAGATGAGCGCTTCTGTGAAGAAAGGAACAGAGCATACATTTCGAAGTGGTTTAGGAAATCGATTAGACAGTACGACAGCTTTGAAAATTCCCTGAAGGATTTAATAGTATTTTTCAGAGATGCCAAGGTGAAATATAATACCGGATGGTATATATCAAGTTTAATCACGTTATTACTGTACTGAATCTGAAGTCATGTCATGCAGGATCGTGTTGGCAAAGCTGTTAAATCTTCACAAGTTTCTGATCTTGAGGTTGAAGATATTTCTTCTGGGGTTATGAACAAAGGGATTACAGCAATGAATCACAAAGAAAGCAGTTCAAATATATCTAGGCAAAAAGTATCAAATAGTAGCTTGGCATCTGAAAATGCTTCTTCATTGTACCAGTCCATGCGCTCTGGAGTGAAATGCCATTCTTTTCCCAGTCAAAAAGTATCTGATTCTAAAGGCTTGATATCAACATGTGAGATAGAGATCAGTGGCTGCAGAGAGTACATTGACCTGGACTGTGACAGTGACAAGGACTCCAGGTAAACTGTGGAACCCCCTTAAGCACATTCCCGTATCTACTATAATTTTTGCAGCTCGGTCTCAACTGACGTTTTTATAATTTTGTCTGGCTGTTTGCTTTTGAGAAACAAATAATTCATCTCTTCGTTGCGTTGCTGCTCAAGTCTTTGCTTATTTCAGAGTTACACAGTGTTATTATATACCATGATCCATTAAATGATAAATTCCTCTTAGATTGACAAAAGTTAAAAACATTTAATCACCATAAGAAGATTACTGTCAAAGTGCTAGAAGTGAAGACCTAATGCACGAGAATTATTCTTCATAATTTTCAGTGAATTTGTAGTTTCTCTCTGGTTGGGCTGTATGTAATTCTTGAAATCAGATGCAACTCCACTTATTTTTCAGACAAAAACTTGTGTGAAATATTGAATGAATTCACAATAACACATCTCATGAGATAATGATTTTGGCAGGTGCTCCATGAGTGTGTCAATGGTGCTATCCCCTGGGGATCCCGACTTAACCATCATCAGAGAAACCCCTGGCTTGATTGGTGGTACTCGTTCGGCAACTTCTGAAATCTTTTCAAATACTAATGCCGACCCTAGTATGACAGCTGTCCCATTGTCCAATGAGTTTCCAGATCATTTTTCCTGCAGTCCTGTATCTTTAGTGAATTCAAGTTCAGCTCTTATGAAATCCACGTGTTTGGTGGCAACTCCGGAAAGAATATTACCAGAAACAGAGTCACATTGCAATTTTAGTGCCAATTCATATTCGCATAAGAGGAGAAAATCTTTGTGTTCGTCATCTGTCCGTCCTCTTCCTCTTCAGAAAGAAGAGTTTGGTTTAGCCGTTCGCAGAACTCCTGAATCTGTTAGTTTCGCGGCTAGTTCAATAACAAAAGCTGGTGCGCAAAACAGCATTGAAAACGATTCTGGTGTAAGAAATTCAAACAAGGAAAACGATGGATTTCCCCTATCATCATCATTTAATGGTAATGGTACTGAAACATCATGTCTGCTCTCTGGTCTTGTCATGGACAAAAGACTGCAGATCTTTTGCTCGGCGTGTAAAAATCCATTGGGCCTTCCTGAGTACGATCTCCGCGTTGCGTGTACCCTAACATCGTCTTCCAAAGTTCATCTGAGATCTCTTCAGAAGGAGAAACTACTGGAGCATGCAGATGCAGGCTGCTCCCCAAGTATTCCAGTTCTTATATCTGATATTTCATCACTTGATCAGCGGCTCTTTGTCTTTGAGAGAAACAGTGAAGGTGTTATAGGAGGGCAAGGAGAGGGTGTTTGGTGTAAAGCAGATGGTTGCGTATTCAGCGCAATCTTCTGTCCATTCTGTTGTGATTCCACAACTTGCCTTGGGGTACGGGTCATGGCCACTGATGCAGTGAATACCTGCTTACAAGATAAGGTGTGTGTTATATGCTTTGTCCATCCATGTATCATTCATCAAAGCCTGTAGGTAAAGTCGACAGAGGTTTCATTCTGATCTCTTTTGTTTCGCTACTTTGATCTGTTTTACAGATATTGTTTTATTCTGATCTTCTGGAAATTAAGACTCCCGCCGCAGCACCAAAACTTGAGGTAAGTTTCTCACCCTGAAAGGTATATATAGTTCTGTAAATTTGGCAATGTAACGCTTGGGTTGCCTAACGCTATACTTTTTACTTAATACAAAAAATGTATGCTAACTCAAATAAAGAGGCGGAATAGAGTACTAGGGAAAGAACTAGTAGCTTGAATAACAGTTGTAGATTATAAAGCCTTAAGAACTAGTAGCTCAAGCAGCGCATAAATTAGAAGAAAAGAAATTGAGAGCACGTTGATAAGATACATGGAGCAGTAGTTATATTCAAATTGTCCTAGCCTCGTAGGAGGATAAAATTATACTAGTACTATAGATCAAAAAGTTGAAGTGGCTGCTTCGCAGCTATCTCGAAATAATTCATTCAAGTGTTTGCTTTCCCTGCACAGAAGAAATGAAATTGATTGATTTGCAGTGCTTCTTCCAACCTTTGCCACAATTGAGACCCTTAAATTTATTTTGTTGTCGGGCGTGGGGGTTAATTTCTGTCCTTTTTGCTACTTTTTCTCTGTAAAAATGGAGGTAAAGTTGAATTGAAATTTTGTCTTTCAGATGAGATTCCTGCTCGGAAACAGGAATCTGGTTGGTAGAGTTTTAATTAAACTTTTACTGTTGTCGTACGTACCAATATGATAAATTAGCATTCAATAATTGTTTTGATTGAACTATTATTAGCACGCTTCATTTTGCAAAACCCCAAGTTCTTTTAATGTTTTTACTAATTAGTACTGGGTACTTTTTCGATTAGGATTTATCTCCAACCAGTGGGAGGGGGGGTTCATGCAGCAGTAAAAGAGCAGGACAGGGTTTGGGTTCCATCGAGAAATTTGCATACGTCCCACCAAAGCAGAGTTTGGGAGGCTGGAGGACCACAAAATCAAAGGTATGGGCCTGTACGCCTATGGCACTGGCATTTTTTTTATCCAAGTTAAGCACCGCCACTAATTCTGGAATCTACTGTATATGCAATACTGCACGCAGATGCGACTGCCAAAGAGGGGTCTGCTTACCACTCCAGAAAGCTAACGCACAAGGAAGACATGGTTTTTCTACATTTGACGGAGTAGGGTAGACAAATTATTTTTGAAGCCTAAAAAAAAAAAAAAAGTATTTAGGAATTTGGGACTGGTGTACGTAGGATGCTGGGTTTGTGTAGTAAATAAATATAATTAATTAATAACCAAGATCCAAGCCTCCAAGTTCCTGCGTCTCTACCCAGAATTGGGAGCTAGCAGCTTTACGCGTGGAGAAGGCAAAGCTTTGATTTGGCTGGCTGGCTGGCTGGCTGCCTATGTTGCCAGTGTTGGTGTTGGTGGTAGCTTTAGTGAAAATATTATTGAGAAAAACGAATGCGAATGCCTCAATCAAACATGTTTCTTAATAGGAACAATAATGCGCTAAAGCGAAACAGTGAGTGGAGATTGTTTTATACTTATACTATTTGGTTAGTATAGTATTTGCTGATTAGGCTAAATTTTGAGGGAAGACGTTGATCAAATAAGTGTGCACCCAAGACCCATCCCTAAGGCAATTTAGAGTGTTTGTTTCTTCTTCTTCTTCTTCTGTGGTTGTTGTATTCAAATTCACTGTTTTAGTTTGTAATTAAAATGGGATGGATATATCTCACTCAGAGACAGAGAATGTGCAAAAAAAACAAACAGGTTTGATTACGTATGTTTTTTTACGTTTATTTGTAGTAATAATTATGAAAAGAATGTGAGATTGTGATTCCAGCCCAGCCGCCAATAGTAATAATTAAGTAATTAAAAAAAAAAAGGAAGAAAAGTCAAGGTCAAGGTCAACAGCTGGTCAGTCTATTATATTTATAGCAATGAGTGAGATGGAGCAGTTTCTTTCTGCTTTCCTCTTTGGTTGCTTCCATATTTATGAGACTGAGACTAGTAGACTAGTAGACTAGTAGACTAGTAGTAGTAGCAAAGCAAAGCATGTTATAGCATTAAATAATTTGCATGTAAATGTAAAGTTTAAAATGAATATAATGATTTCATTTCCCAGACAAGAGTCTATCATGACATGATGAAATCTTCTTCTTAACTATTATTACTTACTAAGGATTCATTCTTCTCGATCATTAATCAATAATCAGTATGTTCTTCACAGGTACCTCACTGTTCATTTCTCTCTGAGATGAGATGAGATGAGATGAGAGCTTTGCATTTTGTAATATATGATTCTGGTGATTGATATGAGTTTGTGTTTTTCCCTTTCCCTTTTTTAATAATAGCAGCAGCAGCAGCAGCAAGCACGTTAGTATACGTGGAGAAGAGAAGGCTCTTCCAAGTCTTTCCAGATGATATGAAGCAAACTTGGAAACAATGGGAAGTTCAACTTCTTATCATCTTCAGCCTCTTCTTTCAACTTGTTCTTATTGTTTTCGGACACCGGAGGAAGTATATGGCCAAGAAGACTAGGACCAGATTCCTGCTTTGGTCTGCTTACTTGTTAGCTGACTGGGTTGCTACCGTTGCGCTTGGTGTCATTTCCCAAGACACTCTTGACCAGGACTGCAATTTCAAACAACACGGCTCTGCTGCTGCTGCTCAGCTCGAGCTCGTCTCCTTCTGGTCTCCGTTTCTTTTGCTCCATCTCGGTGGTCCTGATACCATCACAGCTTATGCCCTTGAAGATAATGAGCTCTGGCTCCGGCATTTGGTGGGACTTGTCATTCAGGCTTCTCTCGCCTTCTATATATTCCTCGTCTCTTTGCCTGGCTCTTCTTGGCTTCCTATTTTGAGTTCTCTCATTTTCTGTGCCGGTCTAATCAAGTATGTGGAGCGAACTCTGGCGCTCAGGTCGGCAAACACGGATCATCTCAGGGACTCAATGCTCACCTCCCCTGACCCAGGACCCAATTATGCCAAATTCATGGAGGAGCTCAGTCTAAAGAAGGCCGAGGGATTCCATGTGGTGGCAGATGAGGTTAGAGAACTTGCCATTCCGATTGACTTTAATCACTCTTATCCTGCTGATGTTGGCAAATTAATTCCTGAAGCTCATGATAGGTTCCAGACATTTAAACGTCTCTTTGTAGATCTTATCCTTAGCTTTCAAGATAGGGACAGCAGCCAATCCTACTTCCAGATTCTTGAAGCAAAAAATGCTTTTGAAGTTGTTGAGGTTGAACTTGGGTTTGCATTTGATATGTTCTACACCAAGGCCCCCATAGTTTATACTGTGAGGGGCTGCATTTTTCGCCTGCTCACTTTTTCTTGCACTTTCTCAGCTTTGATCCTCTTTGTGTTACTGTGTGAGAAAGATAAGTATCACATTCTAAACCTTATTCTTACTTACTTGATGCTGGTTGTGGCTATCCTTCTGGAAATTTATGCCGTGATAATTCAAATCAACTCAGACTGGACGGTTTACTGGCTTCACAAACACAATATGACTCGTGAATCCCTCATTGGTCAATGTTCGCGTCGTCCAAGTAAGCAAAGATGGTCTAATTCTATGGCACAGTACAATTTACTGAGCTTTTGCTTAGAGGAAAAGCCTGCTGTTTGTTTTGCAGTTCAGAAACTCCTTAGGATAGTTGAATTTCAAGAAAAACATCGGTACAAGACGTACGAGGACGTGTCTCCAGATTTGAAATCACTAATTTTCAATCAGTTCAAGGAGTTCGCAGGAAACAACGAACCTGGTCCTCCAGCTCTATGCACCCGAAGAGGTAGTTTTGCCCTTAAACAGCTCTTACCTGACTGGACTAACAAGGTCGAAATTGAATTTGATCAGAGCATTCTCATATGGCACATTGCTACTGATCTCTGCTATTACTTGGATGGGGCTGACAATTCCAGAGATGTTAGTACGAACTGCAGGGAAAGCAAGCATTTATCGGACTATATGTTGTATCTCCTAGTCCTGCACCCATTTATGTTGCCAATAGGAATTGGATTGATAAGGTTCCGCGATACATGTGCCGAGGCAAAGGAGTTCTTCAAGGAGAGAAGATTAGAAAATGGAAAAGCTAGAGCTTGCAAGAAGTTGCTTCAGGTGAATACTGAAGTTTTACCCGTTAAAGTCAAGGGTGACAGAAGTAAATCGGTTTTGTTTGACGCATGCAGGCTGGCAACGAAACTGCAATCTCTGGACAGGGTTCGCAAATGGGAGGTTATCAGTAAGGTTTGGGTTGAGATGCTTGCATATGCAGCCACCCATTGTCGAGGAAATCACCATGCTCAGCAGCTTCGCAAGGGTGGCGAGCTCCTCACTCATGTCTGGCTTCTGATGGCACATCTGGGGATTACAGAACAGTTCCAAATCTATCAAGGCCACGCAAGAGCCAAGCTTGTTGTGAAGTAGAATCTGCACCTGCTAGAAGTATGTTATAATGAGAGTAAAGGTTCCATCATCACCACAAAATAGGTCATTGCATAGGATAATCTTGATCCCTCCCTTTTAGGTCTAAAAGATACTGTCCTCGTCCCTATTGACATTCAAAATTAGTGAATGTGTTATTGTGGGAAATTCAAACTCCAGCTTTCAGGAAAGAGGTAAGGTTGGTAGCCAGCTTTTGCTTAGTTTTGAATGTATAAGTCATCAATCACCTAAGAGCTTTACTTTCTAATTCTCAAACGGAGTGGTGCTACTTTCCATCATTCCCCGAACTTTCTTTGCCTTAAGTTCCATATTAACTAGCAACGTGTAATATGTCGAGAAAACTACTATTATAGAAATAAAGATTTGGTTTTTGATTGGTGGACCAAGTTTTAATGATCTTTGCATCAGCAGAACCTTTTTGTACTCGTTTCCATAGTCTGAAGTTTTTGCATATACCCATTTACTGTTTTTTATAATCTAACTCGTGACAAGGAATTCGGCGGCTTGAACTGTAAGAATTGCGTAAGAATCGCAAAGTGCATAAAGGGTTCTTAATAGGCATGGCGTAGGATAAAAGGATTAGAAATGTCCATCATAACATCATCTTTTTTAGATGATCGGTGCTGTTGTAGTTCAAGTTGCTCAAGGGATCTTTATGCTGCGATTGTGCAAGTAGAAAGTGCAAGAGTATTCCAAATATTTTTATGAATAACATACATATTTGAACAAGTGAACTTTTATTAGTAGGTAAAATCTGTTAGTATTACTATTATCTTTCAACTCATCCACCATCCGACGCACAGACGAATGAATAATTGAATACACAAGTCAAGTGTAGTATGTTGGTCGTTCTTTTACTTGTTGTTTGCTTAATGTGCTTTGTCGCACCAGTCACCACCAACCAATGTAAATAATGTGTGGGAAGTTAAGGGACAGAGAAATGCACTGACAAGCGGTTCGATCTTCAGTTACATTAAATAAGCACATAATTGAAAGCAATGACAAAGAAAACGCTACTTGTTAAACACTTCCATTCCATTCGTGGTTTTTGTGGGCAGTCGGCTTGTGAGTATCAATTCTGAATTTGCGGGATAGCCAACTTCAGTAATAGGTATGGCCGTCGTCGATCGACATGGAATGCACTTCATCCCACTGCAACCCCAAGAATCCATTAATAAAAACTCTTAGGAGCAGAAATTTAAAAAAAAAAAAAAAAAGTTCCAACCAAAATGACATAGTAGAGAATGAGAAACTAACCGGCAACGGAGAGAAGTCATAATTCTTGGTAGTCAGGGAAACGTGAGGTAATTTGTCGTTCTCAACTAGTGTCCTGAACGCTACGGGCATGTTATTCAAGATAACCTCCTTAAAATTCCTCTGTCGTAGCAGTTGGCGCGGTATCATTTTCAGTTTTTCACAGCACCTGATATTCAGCTCTTTCAGTCTATCCATCGCTCCTTCCTCCACATCCCAGCACTCCAAGTCCTTCAGCATCCATAGTTTGAGGACTCGAAGCTCTTTAAATCCTCCTTGCTCGCAGGTCATTGTGTTCCCCAAGTATGAGTTGGCCAGAAGTCTGAGGACAGTCAGCTTGGGAAGTTTTCCAAGAATTTTCATAGGATCATCTCTCAGCTGCGAGACCGACAATGTGAGCACTTTAAGCTCTGGTGGGAAATCATTTTCACCCGGCAGCTTTGGCAGATTCCCTAGCAAATTAAGGTGAGTAAGTTCCTTCAGACTTGATAATGGCTTCAAACTGAGCATTGAGGGACGTCCCATATCATTCTTGGACCTCAGCCTTAGCGTTTGAATAGATGTTAATTTTAAAATCCAATCGAAAAGTTGTTCAGAATTGCTTAACTGAAATGTAATTCCCAACTCTCTGAGATGAACTAAGCCGTTCAAACAATCTGTTACCAAACTTTTGTCATCAACAGAAAATCCCCATAGACTCAGTAGCCGTGGGAATGAACTGCATAAATGCCTGGGCAAGTCGAGGTGGATTCCATTGGCATAGAGGTGTTTCAGATGCTTCATTTTCCAAATAAATGAAGGCAAAGTGTTAATATGAGTGTGCTTAATATCCAGTGTTTCAAGATAGTGCAGATGGCCAACAGATTCTGGGAGGCTATCCAAGAAAGTCCATCTCAAACCCAAGTACCTCAAATGGAAAAAATCACCAAGGTTATTGGGCAAGCTCGGTTTGTACACCCCTTCCAAATCAAGCACCCTCAGCAATCTTAACCCATTGCTTAAGATATCGCTAAGAAGTTTGCCCACTTCTGTAGCAGGAGTATCTTTCTTTTGGATGTTGAAGGACAAGTAAGACCGCAAGCTTCCAAGCTGAGAGGGATACAGGGAGCAGTTCTTGATATCTGTATATTCAACAAGCCTACGAACACCAAAAGGACCTGCATCTTGACAACTAGTGTCTGAATATTTATGATGAACATGGAAAAGACTAATAACCCGAGCCTTGGGACTCAGGTGATCATGAAGAACTCCAAGTAATCTGCATCTTTTAGGCCTGCCATCAGATGTCAACTTGGAAACCTGAATCAAGCTCCTCTTGACTAGATTGTCGAAATATCTCTTCACTACATCCTCTTGGAAGGTGTCGGATGGTTTTTTGGATCGCTTCACGAATCCCTCAGCCAGCCATAGACTTTGTAGCCTGCGGACAGGAATATCAAACTCTTTAGGAAAGAGCACCATGTATATTAGACAGAGTTTCAAATTGGCAGGAAGATCATTGTAGCTTAATGGAATGAGGTCATAGTTTTCCCCCCATTTTGGGGAAGCTTGGCAGGATTCTATTATTTCCTGCCATTCTTCTTCCTTTTTTGTTGATAAGATGCTGCCAAGAAGAACTATATTCAGGGGCAAGCCATTGCAAACTTGAAGAACTTTGTTTCTCAGATATTCAGGACCCACTTCCAAGCCTGCCTTCTTTAAGAACAGTTCCCAACTATCTTGATTGTTCAGCTTCTTCAATTTGTGCATATGGCTTTTAGCATAATTTGCTACCGTCTTGTGACAAGTGATGAGCAAAATCTTACTTCCATTCTGCTGCTGCTGTTCTGGGAAAGCATCCTGTAGATCGTCCCACATCTCGGAATCCTCAAAATCCTCCAAAACTATCAAATATCTTTTCTCCTTCAAGCGCTCGCGAAGTCTAGTCTTGAGGGCATCCTGATCATAAGAAATCAAATTACTTCCTTGGTCCTTAGAACTACCAACTTGTTTCAGCAACTTGAGCAAGAGATCTACTTTTGCATTAGATGATTCTTTGGAGACAGTCACCCAGGCAGAACAACATTCCTTGGCTTCTTCAGATTTGAAACGTTCCTTCACTGTTCTGCTTCCATAAACTGCACGAGCCAGAGTAGTCTTGCCAGAACCCCTTTCCCCAACAATTGAGACAACCCGACTACTGTTATTACCAGCAAGTGTTTTGACTAGGACAAGCACATCTTGCTTGAAACCCACAATGTCCAGTTCTTCTTCATTGTAAGAATAGCTGTACATGAGCTTATAGTGATTTAGACGCTCTGACGCAACCGAGGCATCGCTCATAGCCCGCAATCTGTTTGAAAATTGGTGACTCTTAGAATGAACATGATGATTATGGTCAGTAGTAGTATTCACATCTTTCTTGACCTCGGTAATGTCCAGCTCTTTCTCATAGTGAGAACGGCTGTACACAGGCCTAGACTGATTTAAATGCTCTGCAAAAACCGAGACATCACTCTTAACCCGCAATACTCCATTTAAAAATTGGTGATCCTTAGAAAGCCGCTCCATTTCTGTATGAATATGATGAGTGCGATCTGTAACACTAGTAACAGCAGCAAGATCATGTTGAACCTCCAAGTTTGCGGCCGGTATGTGCTGAAGCTTGTCATTTGAATACTGCAAGGCTTCTGTGGGGACGTCCTCACCCTGATCATAATCTACCTCAACCTCTTGTTGTTCTTGTTCTTCTGCATCTTGTGTCTGCTCATCAGCAAAAGTAGTACCATTACTGAGCTGGGATATTGTGGATTTGACGCTAGCATCTTGGAGACCACGAGGCCTATTGCGATTGAGTTGATTAATCTGGTGTCTTATCCTCCTAATCTTCCTGCTGAGATTACGGCAAGCAGTGAAAGTGTTTAGAAACTGAAAGAAGAGGGCATGGGCATGGTTCATTAGGCATACAAAACCAATAGTAGTAGTCTTCCTCGGACGGACAAAGCGCGATGCAAAAGTTTCAATAGTATCCTCCACTTGGTAAAGATTTTGCAGACACTTCTCAGCCCATTCCTTGACTTGTTCATCAAATTTTTGCTTGCCTTCTGCGTCAACCAAGTATCCTCCCATCTTTGCAAGCGCTTCTTTGATCTTCTTGAGTTCATCAACGATCACTCTTTCGTTAATGATTGATTCTTCGGCCAGCATGTCGGTGAGCTTCTGTATAACCACGGATGCAAGTGCTTTAACAGCCATTCCAATTAATTGACAGACACAGACACAGACACAGACACAGACAGCCAGCCGGTTCGGGTGTATGCTCTTCTGCTCTGCTATACGTCTACTGTATAATATGATTGATGTGGGAATCTCACAAAATAGATTGAATTGTAGTAGTAGTAAAGGTAAAGCAGTAGTTGCAGGCAGCAGTATTAAAAAGGGTCGTCTACTTTACTGTGTTGCCCAGTCCCAGTGTGTACTGTTTTGGTATCAATTGACGACGACTGTGTTAATTTTACACTACAGTCAAAACCTCGTTTCTTCTTTCATGGTTCGTTTGGAAATAGTATTCCCATGAGGCCATGACCATTCACCGGGTTCCAAAGTTTTCCAATTTCTTGAGGGCCCCCAAACCAGAATAGTATTCCCATGACCATTCACCTGGCAGCTTCTCAGTCCTGTCCAGTGTCCATCCGGATTCCAAAGTTTTCCAATTTCTTCTAGTTGCCTGTGCTTCCTGGGAAATCTAATTTCTATTCTATTACCTCAATCTAATTTTACTGGCTACACCTTAAATCTAATTCAGGAAACTTGTTCGGCTTTTTTCCTGACAAATTTACTTTTTATTTTATTACATCAATCTTATGAGTTACGGTTAAAAATAATTTAGTTCGGGTCTTATGTTGGTGGTGTCTGACTACATACAGGCATTTGAACAAAAAGTTGGAGAAATGTTGGGAAATCTACTTAATCAACAAATGATATATTTTTAGTTTTTGAGAAAATAATGAGTGTAGACTTGTCACGATGAGAAACAAGAATAGTAGATCTGGTCTATTTCACACTTGTATCATTCATTCAAAGTTTCCAACTCATATGCGGCACTCCGTGGAAGTTTCATGAAGATACCTCCTGATGGTGTCACTGACATGATTGAGCAATAATTCGTTTCTTAATTTCAAGCCATGAACATGATCAGAGTTGGTTTGATCATTCCTCGTCTTTATTCAATTAATTTCTTGGAAAAATGCAAGGAGAATTCAAATAAGTACTCCTCCACTTTGTAGTTGGTCAAACGCACTAAATTCACTACTGTACTTCTTGTAGTACATCTGAAATATTACCACGTTACTTCCGAGTACTTTGGCTTGCTACTGCTGACTGACTCTATGAATCAAAAAATTTTCATCCTTTCCAATAATTTCCAAATGTTGTGAACAAACCATATCAATACCAACTGGAATTCTATCTATCCACACCCCTAATACGAGATGAATTTAGTTGCATTCCTCGAATCCAAGTTCAAAAAGGATAGTTTTTAACAAATACGAGAGGAGCACTTTTTACCATTAATGAAGAAACATACAATTTGGTGACCATGCCAAACTAGTTTTAAATGGTTTATGTTGAGCTTCACACACACACACACACACACGATCATGAAGTTGTAAAAGTAGAAATATTTTTTAAACTGCTCAGAAAAATCAAACTAGTTTATTTCTCCACGAATCATGGCTTAGAGAAATGAGTAGTATATTATATGGGTACAAAAACACGAGATGTTTTCCACTAGTCAGGCCGACAAATCAAACGTTTGCAGAATTCAAGAACATACACACTCTTATCATAAGACGAGATGCCTCATTGCACACTACATTGAAGGCAATTAAAGACGTACCAAAATCTCATTCAATTCGAATAAATTCGTTCATGCAGACAACATCAATCCACTAGCAAGCAAGTTCTAATCCTAAAAATCCAAATCAATCAAGTGGAAACCTAGCAACTCAAAATGCTGCAACAACATCCAAAATACTTCTTGAATGGTTTTCATTTGAACTACCAAAGTAAAGGATTAATTTGTCCTCAAATGGTCATAAAGCAAGCAATTACAAAATGTAGAATAAATTTTCCCTTCCAATCAACTACTAATCTACTAAGGAGTAGTTGGGAAAGGTGCAACATATCCACTACCCCAACCAAATGTGTGCCAAAATGTATGTTGTAAGAATGGCAAAACATTAGATCTGCATCTAAAGACTCTAAACACCAAGGCAGCAGCTACCCCATCCACCATCCATAATAACCATCAATCATCATCTTCCTCCTACAATGTGAGAAAGAAACAGCTTTATTATCAACCAAAAGATAAACCAATCAACTTCTTTTAAAGAAATGTATGTATGTATTGAAGACCAGAACAAACCTCCTCACTGCCATCCTCTTCGTCCTCATCGTTAACCTCCGACTTTGACTTGTCGGACTCCTCATCATGGCCACCCTCCTAAGTTTCAATTAATGAAGTCAAATATTATAACACAAATAAAACTATTAAATCAACAAACAATACTAGGAAAACTTGGTTACCAATTTCCTGTTGTAAGCTTGCATTTGGCGCTCGTAATCCTGCTTTCGTTTCTCTGCCTTGGCAACGTAGGGAGCTTTTTCCTGCAAATTTGTCCTTGATAATGTTAGTTTTGTACACACAGCCAAAAGCAAGAAAGTTTAAATCATCAAGCAACAATTTAATTTACCTCATCAGTGAAGGACTTCCATTGATTACCGCCAGCTTTACCAACCTATTTTTAAAACCCAACACACAGATTCCAACCCCTCACATAATAAGAATATAAGAAGGCATATAAAATTATTTAATAAACAATGGATAAAAACAACTTCAAATACTCACAACGGCAACTGATTTGTTCTGAGGGTTTTCTTCTTTGAATTGTTTTCTGAACTCTTCCCTGTCATGCCACCACGGAATAACCAATTACGATTTACGCACCCCCCACCCCCCAATAAATGCTTACAAAAAAAAAAAAAAAAAAAACTTACATGAAAACAAAAAAGGCACTGGGAGGCCTCTTAGGTTTGTTAGGATCCTTTGCCGCCTTCTTCTCCTTTTTTTGGTTCCTCTTTTTCACAGCCAAGCTATATCATAAATTCATCAACCATCCCCACCATCGCGTTAAATTAAATTAAATTAAAACAATAAATAAATAATAATAATAATAACGAGTTTACATCTCCATATCCAAAAACAATAAAATAGCAATTCATGCACTAATCGAACAGCAAAATAAATTAAGAGAAAGAAGAACCCTAACTTGCTGTCTGCGTTTCTCGAATCAGCCTTGGCTTTGCCTCTCGTCATAATGATTCTTTTAACAATTTTAAAAAAACAAAATTATAAAACAAATAGTAGACAAGAGAAAGATGAAATGAAAAAATCGA
This sequence comes from Ophiorrhiza pumila, assembly GCA_016586305.1. Lineage (NCBI taxonomy): Eukaryota > Viridiplantae > Streptophyta > Magnoliopsida > Gentianales > Rubiaceae > Ophiorrhiza > Ophiorrhiza pumila. The sequence goes on along the minus strand of BLIW01000010.1, from coordinate 282,382 downwards.
TTAAAACAGCGCGAACAAAATTGTTTTTACCAGAACTTGCGATGATTACAGAAGAAAGGAAGGAAGGAAGGAAGGAAGGGAGGGTGAATGCTCAAGTTAGGGCTACCTTTACCTTTACCTTTACCTTTACCTTTACCGGCGATAGATATGTAATATAAGAGAATAACCTTTTAAATTTTTAATCTTCCTATAAATTAATCCAAAGTAAAATCTTTTCCCGGCATTTAGGTTTTTAGGCGGGACGCCAAATGTTGCGCCTGGGTCGCACCTCACCAATTCAATTGCCTCGTTTACTCCATTTGGCCCATATATCAATTGATCCAATACTACTACACTCTTGAAGCCCAAGCATTTAAATAAGTCATGTGAATCCAAATTCCAAAAGCATTTAAATAAGTCATCTGAATCCAAATTCCAAAAGCAACTATTGAAATCCAATGTTTTGAAAGGCTTGGATTAGTGCTATTTGCCCTTCCTTTTCTCTCACAAGTCGCAATAAACAATAACTTAGAGTCTTAGAGTGGGGTTTGGATGGGTATTTTGTGTTGATAATTGAGAAGAATTTAGTCTCAGATTGCATTTTAGAAAAAAAAATGTTTAGATTGCATTTTATGCTAGAGATTTATTTTAGTAAATAAAGTTTAAAACCAAAAGTAACACATTTTTTTTGGGTCAGCGGTTAACAGTTAGTTGTTATTGGATTCGAAAATTTACTCGATATTCTTAATTACCTTCTTATTTTATACACGTGTTTTATAACTTGTATAATAGCTACTTTTTCCATGTATATCGTTTGAAACTTGTTGTTTTGTTTTAAAAAAACCGGGTGTTCTCAAGATTTTACAGATGTGGCAATTCGAAGTACTAGCACGGTTGGAGGATTTAAAGATTACTCATGTAGTAGCACTTAATTCACAACAATAACATTGAAAAAACTTTTTGGATTGGAGCATGTTATATGGACTTGGATGAAAATCAATAATTTAACAAACAATAACAACCTAAAACGGTAATTGAAATTATAATTTTAAGAAGCGTGGTTATGGATGAAGAAGTAAGTTTAGAAAGATTGGAATTGAGAGAGAATAATCTCAAATGAAGAAAAGAGTACAAATTCCATAAGCTCACTTATCTCTCACTAATAGACAACCTAATCACCAACGCTAATTGGAAAAATGGTGTGATTACTACTAAGAAAGATTGGAATCGTTGAAAGCGTGAACCCAAATGTTTGAAGTCGTACACAGTGCTGACAAAACCAATGGAACACTGTGTTGTTGTAGGTTGGAAGTTGATTGGGTTTGTCTTTAAAATATGCACAGAGACGCGAGCCAAACAGAGCGCGTAGGCGGATAATCGCTTACGTTCGCCCACCCAACAAACCAAACTAAAAAATGGATAATGAAACGACACCGTAGAGGAACCTGATTCTACGTTCTCAGAAATTATATCATGCTACTATACTAGGAGTAGGAGTGGAGGGAGGCAAATAAAAAAAAATAAAAAAATAAAAAAGAGAGCGAAAGAAAGGAATATCGAAAAAAACAAAAAAAAAAAAAAAAAAAATGGGTAAGGCTTGTGCAGCAGCAGCGAGAAGAGCAACAACAACAACAACAACAACAATAGCAGAAGCCGAGACAATAAACATGAAGAGGAAGAAGAAGAAAGGCCGACCCTCTCTCTTAGATCTCCAGAAACGCCAGCACAATAAAACCCTAACCCCTACTCCTCCCCCCACATCTCCTCCTCCTCCTCCCCTCCCTAATTACAATTCCACCCCTACCCGTCGATCCACTCGCCGGAACCCTTCCAACTACAATTCCCCTTCCTCCGAATTCATCAACCATGACTTCGACGATGACGACGAAAGGCAACAGAAGAAAGTCAAGCTCGTCGTTCGTTTGCCCCAATCTTCCCAACGCCATTTACGAGATTCTCCTTCTCAAAATTCCGCCTCCGATTCTGATTCGACGCCGACCACCCCGAGGATCACGATGCCTCCCCCAACAAACCTAAGATCAATGCCGTTCATCGTAGATCTAACGACGCCCTTCTCGATCAGGTCCTCAAATTTTCGGTTTTTCTTCCCCACTTCTCGTATCTGTTTACGTACATATGCATGCATTTGCGTATATGTATGTATTTCCTGGTCGGGGATGATTGTGATTTGTGAAGGATAATATTAGCTTGGATTTTTTTTTCTTTTTTGAATATTCAAATTCTGAGTCAAATGATTTTTCTATTTTTGGAAATTTTAAAAGCGGCGTGTTTGTTATGGTTTCTGTTTTCGAAGATTTTAAGGTTTCTGTTTCTAGATGTGATTAATATCTTTTGGGATTTCGCGCGAAATTCAACCTTTTCTTTTTTTTTTTTTCTTAAAACACTATATTTTTTTTTTCTCAAGTGGATAAATGACTTTTAAGATCTGAACTGCGAAGTGGGTTCATGGGTTTTGACTCAGTCAAGGTTTACAAATATGGAGTGGGAGTCCGTATTCAATTATGCAGATGCTTAATTAAGTATTGTTTTTTTTCTTCTTCTGTTGTATAAAAACTCTTGGTGCATTTTTCTGGATTTTTCTTTTTCTTTTTTCAGGTAACCTTGGAAACTTTAATCTTCGACTGCTGATGTTTGTTTTATTCTATACCAGTTTGCATAATCGGCTGTTATTTGTGTAGACTACCTACCGGCTGATATTTTTCACACAGGGTCATATTTGTTAAAAAGTTAGGATTTGTCTTTTGTGATCATTGACATTCATAGTAGTAGAAGGATCAGCATGTTTCTATCAGTAGCACTCGCTTCTCGTTCTGCTGTTGTTTTTTAAAGCGCCTCTTCATGACCCTTTACATTTTGCTTGTATGCGAAATAAACTGTGCAAGTCTACTTAATTTGTGTACTAACGACTGGATGTTGGACAAATTTTTACAGGAGGAAGAGGCTTCGAAAGTGACAGACAATGTACAAGGTTCGTTCCAGCCGAAACCTGTCATCTGTTTGGAAGTTAATGTTGTTAAATTCCCAACAAAAGATGTTCTTTTTAAAATAAAAAAAAATCTGATTGTGGTCATTTAATTTGTGGACAGGGTCGCCTTTGGACTCTGGACCCACAACACCTTTGCCAGATAAAAGCATGTTGGTGTTCGTCCTTGACAGACTTCAAAAGTGTGTAGTTTTTTTCTTTGTTTTTAGCTTCTTCTTAGTTATTCCTTTATTTTATGGTACTGTTCAATTTTGCCTTTTGACTTCAAACTTACCAGTCATCTCTTACATGCAGGAAGGATACTTATGGAGTGTTCTCTGAACCTGTTGATCCAAATGAGGTACTTATGTTTTAATGCTGTCTCCTTAGTTGTGGTTCTTCATTTTTCCAATCTCTGTACTGATGTTGTATTGGTATTCTGCAGCTTCCTGATTATCATGAGATTATAGAACATCCAATGGATTTTGGGACTTTGAGAAAAAAGCTTGACGATGGTGTTTATTCGAATTTGGAAGAATTGGAGGTTGGTCTGCTTTATGGCTGTAGAATTTGAAAATATGAATGTTGGTTAAAGGTGTAAAATTTGCTACTCATACAAAAATGGTTTTCTGGTTAACTAGTACAAATCAAACAACCATGTGCTTTTCTAATACTAGTTTCAACTTTTTATGGTTCCCTTTCTTTACAATGTTTCTTTAGGTTGGATGTATACCTGGGTAAACAGTATCAACTTCGGCTCGTATAGGAACACAAGTTTTTAACATCATTTGTTGTATCATGACTTCCCTGTTTCTCTTGTTTCACATTTAACCTGTGGAAATCAGCGCTGACTGGTTTCTATGTTGTGTTTCTGAAAATTGTTGAGAAGGTTTTCAGAACGAAAAATAAAAAGTTTTGTATTCTCCTTTTGTATGGTTGTATTTGGTAGTATTGGCTCTTTTTTTTTTTTTTGGTGCTCGTTGATTTAAATGATGTATTACAGTTATTTACTTGATCTTTGGCGCATAATTACTGTGAAGTTATGTGAAGTTAAGATTTAAGGTTCAGATAGACCCTGGAAGAATATCCTCGTTATGCAGTGTTGTCTGTCTTGGGGGATATTGTTCTCAAATTGTTTGGGGTTTTGAGCTGCTGCTGACATTATACTTATGCATGATAAAGTCCGTGCCTTGTCAATTTCCTTCTAATTCTGTAGATTTTCTATTTTCAGCATATGAAACATGCTATCTAAGTTACTTAAGATTGCACCTTTGTGGTCCTTTTGCCACTATTATTTTTACTCTGTATTCTTGCATCCCTTTTCTCCCGAGTCTTGTTAGGTTCTGGGAAAGAGCTTGAAAAATCTCTACAAGATTCTTAATGTCATAGAAGGAAATTTCTCTGTTTCTGGTCTGTGGTAATGTACAATGAGGCTGATTCTCTGTTTCCATTACTTTTTTAAAGTCATTGATGACTTCAACCGTTTTAGAGGGTAGTTTGAGACCAAGTCCGAAAACTACTCTGCAAGCTCCTAATGATGCTTAAAATTCATATTTGTGAGGTCTATTGGATTTGTGGGGTCAATAGATGCTTCATGTTTATATTCTTGAAGTTCAAGTGGATTTGGTGTGTTTGATTTTAAGTCGATGGTTTTCTTCGTCTTGTTCATGCAGGCTGATGTGATGTTGATATGTTCGAATGCAATGCAGTACAATGCACCTGATACTATTTACTTTCGACAGGTGGGCCCCTACATATTGCATAATTTTTGTTTATACAACCTCGTTTCTGCCTTTTTTTTTTTTTTTTTTTTGAATATTGGGCTTTCTCAGGCTCGGTCCATTCAAGAGCTGGCAAAACGGGACTTTGAGAATCTTAGGAATGAAGGTGATAATGGTGAACCGCAACCCAAAGTTGTGCGAAGAGGCAGGCCTCCAAGCAAGAATCTGAAGAAACCTCTCGAGAGTTCACCTGCTGATCGTGTTGTCGTTGAGCTCTCCTCAGGTGCAACTCTTGCTAGTGGTGAAGATAAAGCGAATGGATCTAATGGTTACAATCTAAGAAAGGGACCTATGTTTTATAGGTTTCGTTCTAATGATGCGTATGGAACTTCCTATCGCTCACGCAATGGTGAAAATTACTCTGATTGGTTGGTTGATTGGAATAGTGAATTTCCAGGTATTGAACTTAGACATGATGGAACCTTGTATCTTCAGACATTACACGTTTTCAATTTCTAATCTTATGGAATTTCAACATATTGTTGTTTGTAGCATCCATTCTGAAGGCTGACATGAAGTATGGAAAGAAACATTTTTCTGTGGATGAGAATAGGCGGGATACATACAAGCAAATCCATCCTTCACCCTCTAGCAGTGAACAATCTTATTTCTCAAACGCCTTCGGGGATATGAAGCGGTTAATGCCGGTCTGTGCTTTGAAGTACTTATATTGAATTATAATTTTATTTTCTTTGTTTCTTTGAGGAGGATTTGAAGCTCAATGTCTTAATTTCACTCCCCTTAAGCTGGTTTGGATTGCATGATGAGTTTACCTTTTGTTTTTCTTTGATTTTACTCTTGGGCCTTAAACTGCCTTCTTGGGTGTGTTAATGCAGGTAGGTCTTCACTTTGAGCCACATGCTTATGCACGAAGCCTTGCAAGATATGCTGCAAATCTTGGTCCTGTTGCTTGGGATATTGCTTCTAGGAAATTAAAGTCTACTCTGCCTGAGGGACTAGCCTTTGGTCCTGGATGGGTGGAAGAAAACGATGTACCAGCACAGCCATTGCCCTTTTCAGCGGAAAAGTTGAAACCAATAAATGGCCTGGTACGTGATCGTGATTCGAGCAGATCAGTAAACACACCCACACCTGATTTGAGTTCTGCTATTGTACATAGGCCTTCTGGAGAAATGGTTGAGGCCGTTAGGAGATTGAGTTGTCAGAATGAGTTAGCCGATCAGGGCGGCCGTTTATCTTGGACAACGCCAGGAATTCCCTTCCAGGGTCAGCAAAAATCAGTGTTTCACCCTACCAGAAATGGCTTCAATGGCATGTTTGGGTTTGATCTAGCATCTCAAATGGGGATGGGAAGACTCACCACAGGAGCTGGACAATCTGGTTTGGAAGAGAGCTCGATAGCTAATCAGACGAGCGGCATCCTATCTGCAGCGGAGGATTCATCCCATCATCCGGGGCCTTCGTACCAGGCCAGTTCAGAAGAAATAAAATCATCGGATAATTGGAGCACATCTCAGTGTGGGAATCTATTAGACCAAGCGTCTGATTCACGAATGGTATCCGAAGTTGTGATATCTGGAAGATCTTCGTCACTGGTAATATCAGCACAACACAGACAAGCTCTTGCAGTTCCACCTGACCTCAATATCAGAGTACAGGCATCGGGCTCGCCCAGTTCTAGTTTACAGATTGGCTCACCTCAGCCAGACTTAGCCTTACAGCTTTGATTTGTAGTGTAATATTTTATTTTTATTTTTATTTTTTGGAGGTGGATTTCGCAGAATGTAGTTGGCTGGGCCAAATAACATCCGGATAGGTTTTCTGGTCGTTAAGGAGGGAGGTGGGGGTATAGAAGGAAAAAAAAGGAAAAACTTGTACAGATGTAATTCAACATTCTAGGTTAAGACTAGAAAAATTCGATTGTAAGACTGGAAACTTTGATTTAGTGCACTAAGAAATATTGGTTAAATTACGAATAAAAATCATAAGATTAGTTGAAGCGGCTCCTCTCCTTGTTTAATTTTCTGAACGACAGGGGGAAGTTGGGGGGGGGGGGGGGGTGTGGTTTTACGGAAATGAGCTTTTCCCTTACTGTTGTTATTCATTGGCCAAACATATTTTATGTCAATGCAATCCTCTTTTTGTGTGGTAATTACATTAGAATCGATTTAAGAAATCATCAACAAAAGTTTTGAACTATTAGAACTATACTATTGTAGGTTCAATCTATGGAACGTTGAACTATACTATTCACATTTTAACCACAAATTAAGGAAATTACCATTACCACCATTACTTATTAGCGTGACCTTTGGAATCTGATGCGATGCGTAAGGAAAAAGATTTTGTAGCTCCAAATTGTGCTTAGAAGATACTAACACAATTCCAACCCATTTATTACTTACATTACAGCTGTCATTTTAATTATCAAAATCCACAACAATTCAAAATCTGACTCAAGACATTCATTCTTATTTTCATTCCCCCCACTTCAACAACTTATAGTATTAGGTTGGTTAAACCCAATTTTTAATTCATAATTTTTAATTCACTGTGTGTGTGCGTGTTTTTTTTAATTCAGCAAATGTAATGTACAAGTAGTAATAATAAATTAGTTAAAAAAAAACACGCACACACACAGTGACAATCTCACGAACTTCCCTCTCATTTAGCACAATTAGTTATAGGAGTTTGTAGAAAGTATTCTTTGTGTTTTTCTGTGCCATCAAAGTATGGCCCGAAAAATACGCACGACCTTCCTATACGTACTTTTCTCCATATTCTTCTGTGCGTATCTCTCCCACCATTACCTTCATCGCGATGCTGTTTCATCCCCCGCAATTACCACCGTCGCCGATTCCGGCTACGATGATCTCCTCCTCCTCTCTCCTTCTCCAAACACAGTAACGACCCCCGTCCCACTCACCAATACCATTAGCTCTGTATCTTATAATCAAGCTATTCGCGAACAATTAACCCACCAAAACATCCCTCCTCAAGTTGCCCCTCGAGGAGGCGTCTTCAATGTCACCCACCCTTCCCCTACTCTTTCTATTCTCTTGCCGGACTGGGAGGTTCTCGTCATCGTCTCCCCCTCGCAGGCCCTCACATTTTCCGCTTCTAATAATGACCAGTACCATTGCTTGTTTCCTAATAACCATGTCTCTCCGGCAAAGCCCGCCGGTATCCTGCCTTTTCCTGACCGGGCTACGTTTAAGTGCCTTCTCCCCACCAGGTTTCGCCGGAGATTGCCGTTCCCTAACCCGGTTCTCACGAAAGACCCTACAACTTCGTCTGAGGAGGCAGGCTTTACGTGGCACGAGATGTTCCGGTGGAATTACGTTGTGTATGATTCTTTGACGACAGACGACGAAGTTGTTGTGTTCGCCAAGGGATTGAATAATCGTCAAGGAATAAACAGGGAGCCGTCGGGATTTAAATGCGTTTTTTATCGAGGCGATGACGTAGCTAACGGCATCAAAACTACCGTTACGAGTTCCATGCAGGAAGTGTTCCGTTGTCAACGGCCCCCCGAATTGAAGGCCTCCTCCTCCTCCTCCTTCGCCTCTAGCGGGGATGTAGAAGGAATCAAAGTTACGCTTGAAACGGTCAAAGACAAGCGGATCGTCCCCACGGTGGCGTATTATAACCCTGTGCGCAAGCTGGCTGCAGGTAGCAGAGCCCTGCTGTGCGCCTGCACCATGGTGTACAACGTGGCGAAATTCTTGAAAGAGTGGGTAATGTATCACTCCAAAATCGGTGTTGAAAAATTCATACTTTACGACAATGGAAGTGATGATAATTTGCAAAACGTTGTTGAAGAGCTTGTTCAACATGGTTTTGATGTCAACACATATTTTTGGTTTTGGCCAAAGACGCAGGAGGCTGGTTTTTCCCATAGCGCTGTTTATGCTAAGGAATCTTGTGCCTGGACGGCATATATTGACGTGGATGAGTTCATTTATTCACCGTCGTGGTATAATTCATCAGCAGCACCATCAAAGTCCATGTTGCAATCCTTGTTGCAAACGGATGATCAATCTCAATCGAGTAAACCAATAGGTCAAGTTCACATAGAATGCCATGAATTCGGGCCGTCGAATCAGACGGAACATCCTGTCAATGGAGTGATGCAAGGGTACAACTGTAGGAAGCGTAAAGAAAATCGGCACAAGTCTATAGTTTTCTTGGATGCAATTGATGCTTCTTTGGTTAATGCGATACATCATTTCGATTTGAAGCCGGGGTACGTTGGGAGGAAGTTGAACTTTGGCAATGTGATTGTGAATCACTACAAGTTCCAAGCTTGGCCAGAGTTTAAGGCCAAGTTCAGAAGGCGGGTTTCGGCTTACGTTGTGGATTGGACGCAACAGGTGAACCCTGGTTCCAACGATCGGACACCGGGGTTAGGATTTACGGCTGTTGAGCCCCAAGGTTGGCCACAAAAGTTTTGCGAAGTACGCGATGATGGATTGAAAGAACTGACTCAAAAATGGTTCGCAATTGATCACGAATCTCCTTCTGGGTACAAAATGGCATGGCAAAGATAGATTTCGATCTACGTGCATGCTCTCACACAAGGTCAAGAAATTGATTTATTTGAGGGTTTAATTTAATTTGTTAATCAACCCAACCCACACTAAGATCTACTTGTTTTAATTATTCTTCACAAGAGTAATATTGATGCATTGGGTCAATTCAATACCAAGGACGGCCGGCTTGGATTGATTCTTGATTGAGAGCAGGGAACATTGACCGGCGAAGTGAATGTAACATGAATATTCCTCCAAGCTGCCGGACATGCATATTGTGTGCCATTTTTTTACGGTATACTTTGTTATATAGGCCAAATATATATAGGAGTAGACTTTTTTTTTAATTAGGAGTGTTTCAAAATTAATATAATGGTTGCTTAATTTATTACCACTTGCTGTGGTATATGTAGTTTCTACTCTGTAGAATAGAACAGATTTGATGCACAATAAACCGTATTTAATAGTACGCAAGGAGCTGTTTTTCTGTTTTTCAGAATTTTTGCTTAATTTGTCTATAAGAAGAAGATTGCAGGCTAATTCCGGCTTCAAACTGAATCATCATAAGCCTGCAGTCAGATGGATGATCAATATTATTGTTGTTGTTTTTTTGGTCAATTCTTTGTGTTGTTAGACGGACTAATTAAATCATTAATTATGTACCAAAGTTAGTTGTTTTATGATGGAAGCGGAACAGATAGGACATTTGAGTTTGTTGGGATTCTTTATTTGTATGATAGTCAATGTTTTCATTCTCTCCAGATGTAAATGTGTTTGATAAATTTTACAATAATATATACTACACACGATTAAGTTGTTGTCCGTAATCCATAATCATCTGTTTATCCTACGTACAAATGTATAATTCATGTGAGTCGTTTGAATTTCTTTTGCCGACTCACTTAAACCATCATCAAATGGCTATGTCCTTTGTATGGTTTCTTGTTCCTGCGACGGGAAACTAGTTGGTATTAAATATATAATACACATAAAACTTTACATCAATTCTTGCCAAAGTCTTGTAAGTTATGGTAAACAACTAAACATGTACATGCCCGTTTTATTAAAAAAATGACTTCACAGATGAGATGAATGATGATAATGAAATAAAAATGGCAACTCAAAGTATAATATACAGGCGGCCGACCAGCATGATTGAAGCAAACCAGTTTTAGTTGCGACTTGTGAGGAACGCCAAATTTGAGTAGGGGATTTGCTAAAAATTTGCGTTGACAAATATAAGAATAATAACAATAATAATAATCTAAGAATCTTTTTATCAATTTAGCCTTAAACTCGATTCAAAACAAATGAACAAATGTTAGTCTTATATATTGAGAGAGAGAGAGAGAGTTTGTTTTTTTTCCATTTTAAAGGATTTTGGTAATGAAAATTATATTTATAGCAGTGATTAAGATGTGCAATTCAGTTTGGGTGAAAGTTGAAAGGTATAAAATCGGCTTTGGATTTTATATAGGTGGCTATTGTTGCAAGAGTAATTATTAGCATTCAAAGCAATAAATAACGCATCTTCTTAATTTACCTTTAATCAATCAAATTATTATATTTTATTCATTTATCACTACAACTTATCTTTATCTAGCTTCTTTCTACCTTATCATTATAATTTATAGCTTGTGGTTTCTTCTCCTTTAGAATGATTTTTTCCAATTTTTTTTATTAATATAACATTTATTGTCATCATCATATTATAATAAAAAAATATATAAAATAATATGACACTTATTTCTATTAAAAGGTTTTATTATTCTCTCAATTAAATTATAAAATATTTATCAATATATACTTAAAAAAATGTAGCCTCGATTTGTTTGGCGGTGTTTTATTTCATAAATTCAATTTGATTTATTTGTTTTGTCCATTTTTTCTATCAAAATTTTTAAAATAAAAAATAATGTTATAGTAATTATTTTTGTTATAATATTTTTTTATATATTTATAAATAAATTATTAAATTTGACTTTTAAAATTTTAATAAAAAATTCTTCCTAAGACAACTTTTTTACCAAAAGAAACTCAAAAAAATATTAATTTAAATTTGAATTTTAAATTTTATTAATAAAAAATCCTCAAATATAAATGAGCACCAAAACAAACTCATCAATCCAAAAACCTCCAAAATATTTAATTTTTATAATAAATTTCAAGAAAAAATTTCTATTATACAACCAAAAAAATACTCTATCCAAAGCGAGTCATACTTTTTGCTAAAATACTAATACATAAACATATGATAATTATATAAGTTTTTTTTTTTCTAGTAACACTTTTCAAACTAATATTTTATCAAAATAATTCGCATAACTTAAAATTTAAAAGGAAGACACCACCACCATATATATAATAGAAATCTCGATTTCATGTGTTTTTTCATACTATAATTTAATTCATAAATTTTAAATAATAAAAAGACGACAAATTTACTTTAGAATTTGGATGCATATATTAGCTTCTATTTCTACAATGAGCCATTTTTTTCTCCTGTGATCTTATTAACATTTTGAAATGTTAATTTGCTCATAATATAATTAACCAACTCTTTTAGTTTTTAAAATTTCAATCTCCATGTTATTGAAAATTTTAAATAAAAATTATTAATTTGTTATTTTCTTTGTGTTTTTTGTTGATTAAATAAGAAATTTAAACTAATTACTTTTTTTAAAATTTACATTAAACGTGAAACATTAATTTTAAATATATAGTTTGATTCCAAATTAATTTTTTTTATTTGAAACTAATTTTTTACTAAGGTATATAATTTATTTTTATATAAATTAGAGGTGAAAATAAGTGTTATATTAATAAAATTTTAGAGAAATATTAATACAAAAGGAAAATAAATGAAAGTAATAGAAAATATGTTAGAAGTAATTGGTAAATTATAGTGATAAGGTAGAGAGAAGATAAATGATTTTTAATGATTAAGGGTAAATTAGGAAGATGAATAACTTATTGCTCTGGCTAATAATTGCTTTGGCATTAAACGCCGACTTTTATATATCATTTGATGTATCACTCTATAAATGTGAGACGTATTCTTTTAGATAAAACTAAATATCTATCAAGTGATTAATAAACCATAAAAGATACTCTCTCTATTTTCTTTTAAGTGTTCTATTTACCTCTCTATAAATGTGAGACGTGTTCTTTTAGATAAATCTTAAACTTTAGATAGAACTAAGGCTATGTTTGGATTGAGGGAAAGAGAGGGAAATGAAAAGAAAGGAAAAGTACAGATTAGAATTTGTGGGAGGGATTAGGAGGGATTAGATATACTTAGTTTAGTCCATATCTTCTTCCGTCTAAAAGTGGGTGGAAATAGAAGGAAAGGATAATTCTTTTATAATTAATAATTTATCATTCAAAAATTATCCATCTAACGTAAACTTTGATTTAAAAATTACAATGTACATTATCGTTCAAAACTTATAAGATAAGTAAATGGTATGATAGTTGGGAAAAAAACTTTCCATCCTAATACAATTGATATTACTATCTACATTTATTAAAATTTTATTTAATATCTAAAACTTTATTAACTTCTAATTCGTTGCAAGATTATCAAATTATTGTTTCATAATAAACTAGAATTTCAATCTATTACAAATTTTAGTCAACCATAAAAATAATAATAGAGTTATACTCTATTAAAATTTGATTTAATTTATAAAATTGTACTAATCTCGATATTTTTAATTTTAATGAACTTTGAACTACCAAATCTATGCTGCAAAAATATTAAAACTCTAGAATAATTTATCCATAATAGAAAATTTATTTTATTTATATTTCAATCATCATCATATATAAAGATATAGATATACACTATCATACTATAAATCATCATCAAAGCTATTCATAAATAATAACTTTAGATTTTTCACACAAAAATAACAAGTTTATCTAAAACAAATATATTTTATTTGATTGTTGTGTCTATATATTTTTTATTTTATTGATTCTACAATTTTCTTTCTTTTTTTCTTTCTTTCCCCATTTATCCAAACAAGTTGGAAGGAAACTATTTTTCTCTACTCTATTTTCTTTTCCTTTCCACTCGTTTCCTTTCCTTTCCTCTCCCTCCCTTTCCCTCAATCCAAACATAAACTAAAACTCTATCAATTGATTAGTAAACCATGAAAGATACTCACTCTGTTTTCTTTTAAATGTCCTATCTACCACTTTTTTTTTTTTGGTTATCAAATAAACGTCCCTTTCTACAATTTAATACAAAACATAAAAAAATACCAACTCTACCCTTATTTTATTTTTAAATATTTAATAGTATTAATTAATAATTAAAATGATACAAATTTGTGCATTCATCATTATTAATAGTAAATTAGTCAAATTTTTTATTTTCTTAATTTGTGGATTTTTCGAGTAAGTGTTAAATACAACTCTCAAGTGAAGTGACAACAAGTAAATATATAATACTAGTAGCTTGCAGAGTATAATAAAGCCTAAGGGTTAATCTGTAGGCTATTTATATATAAATAAATAAATTAATTAATTGGCATAATTGAAGAATGATCAAGTCAAAAGTTCAAGGCATGTATGTATAAGAGTATGAGATGAGGTAGGCACCGCATGGCTTTAAACTTTAGGGCCGCCGCACTTTAGTGATAGTAGCATAAGTTGGTCCTTGAAGTGCACACAAAGTAGTTCATTCCTGACTTCCGAGTTTATGGATCTTCTCTGCTCTACTCTACTCTGAATATTACTAAGTGCTATTGGCGCAATTGCCCAAATGAAGAAATGACAAAAAAAAATAAAACGAAAAGTTGATTTTATCCTTTAATTTGCTTTAAAACAAAGTTAGCTCACGTGCATCTCTTACCCTTAAACTTCAATTTTCCGATATTCCTTCATTCACATGGCCAAACCTTAAACCACATCTTTGAAATTTTTTTGGTTATCTTTACATTGGACTGGACTGGACTAGACTCCATGGGAATGCATACGTGATTCAATTAGCCTACAAGTTAAATGCAATGGATATGGGCATTAAGAAATTCACCCAAAAAATTATTGGGCCATCTTACTAGTATAACAGTAGGTGCACCTCAAGTATGAGGCGTGCTTATTGTCTGAGATTTACTTACTTGCATCATCCCTATTATCCCCAAGGCCTAAGCTTCCTCACCGAATTGAGTTTCTTGTATCATTTTCATCTATGTACTAGTTTATAAAGAATTAACACGTATACAGTCATTTATGTGTTAGATTCACTAATAATTTGGTTAGAATTTTAGTTTAATTTTTAAAAATTAAATAACTAATTAAAATAACAAATATAAACTTTTTTATAAATTTTTTTTCTACATTCATTAGCAAACGTTCAATTGCATACCACCTTTTGACACATTTTAAATTAGGTAAAATCCTCTTGTCCAATATTTATACATTGAATCGGGAGTTTTGTTGAAGTTGTTTATTAAGGTATCCTCCAACCAAATACCTAGTAAACAAAAGATACAAGTGTTTTGGATTGAAAAATAAATTCAAGTAAAATGGCGCACACCACAATCCACACATATCTAATAAACTCATCAAGTGGTTTTTGTCGGTAACCAAACCACTTGTAGGCGCTATTTGTAGTAATTAAAAAAATAAAAACATATGGCCATGGGGGCGCATCACGTGTATTTACCCTCTTCACTGCAAGCTAACCACAGTCCATAAGGAATTAGTTATAAAAAAATGTGTCTGGCTCTCATCCAAACCTTTAAATGCAAAAATTGGCAAAGGATGAACGAGAGTGACCTGCAACAATCTCATCAACCAAAGCGCTTTAATGCCCTCTCACATCCTCTCTTCTTTCCCATTCCACCATTACTATTCTTGGGCCCACACACACTCACACACTCAAAATCATCTAAAAAGAAAGAAAATGATTCGACAATGAAATGAAATCGCCATTTGGTACGTAGGAAAAACAGGGTGGGAGGGTGAGAAGTGAGAACACACAGTCACACACCGTCAAGGGTGCCGCTGAAAACGGAGACATTCCACAATATTGCTTCCAATCTATAAGAAGTATTCACTACTACTACTACTACTACTACTATGATGGTCAAACCAACCGCATTTTATTCATTGGTTGTAATTACACCCTAAATTTTAGGCCATGCTAAGTTTTGTTGGATATGCATCTCTGTCTATTTCTTTAATTTTTAAAAACCCCTCAACCCTTTGTCCTAATCTTCTGTCTGCCTCTGCTTTAATTTATTTATCATTTTTTCTTATTAAATTTGTCAAAGTTTTCTCATAATGAGTTTTGTTTGGCTTAGATCTATGTACTTTTGGTGTCTGGGCTGGGGTTAGGGTTTCTTTGATTCCTCGTTTTCTGAATGGGGAGAGAATAATGTTCTCTCTCCTCAGATTAACTTTCTATCATTTCTGCTGCTGCATTGTTGCTCTGTAATCATGGCCATTATGTAGTAGTTAATTTAAATCAATTGATGAGGTGAATCTTTTTGGGGAGCTTCTGGTGCCTGCCTGTGGATTCTGTTATTCATTGCTCAAGTGTCGCAAAAAATTAGAAATGAGTTGCTTTTCTTGCATGAGCCCTCGCCGCAAGGATGTTAGGGACTATGATGAAGATATGCTCCCTCGATCTGCTGATTCAGGTTAGGAATCTGTTTTGTTTTGTTTATTTTGGGAGTGCGCTTAATTGATGGAGCCCATAGTATTTTATTGCAATTTGGTTATTTGTTTTAATTTCGGGGTTTTAAAAAAATGTTTCCTTTACAGCCAAGGGGAAGGCTTATTCTGATGGAAGTGGTAAGGGTAATTCATTTGAACCGAGATGCTTTAGTCTAGAAATTTGAATGTTGATCAATGTTCGTTGTTCAAGCGGTTGATTTACTGTATTTATGTGTAGCAAATGGGAGGCAAGGTGGTTCTTTGGGAGGTAAACTCCGTGAAACTATGGCCTCAAAGGGCAATGTGGCACGTAGCTTCACATTTAAGGAGCTTGCAATGGCTACCCAGAATTTCAGAGAAGCTAATTTGATTGGGGAAGGCGGTTTTGGATGCGTTTACAAAGGCCGCCTAGATTCTGGCATGGCAAGTTCTCTTCCCTATACATACATACATAAACGATTGAGTTTATTAGATCATATAATAAGATGCTACAAATATTCAAATAGGAAGTTGGAAAATTATTACCACCCGCCAATCCTTTTTCCATACGGGAAAAGGGCCAAAAACAAAAAAAAAAAAAACAGAGAGAGAGAGAGAGGGAAGTTATAGGACATTGTTACAAGATAGTGAATATGTTAACTTTTTTCCTTCATGATGAAAACAATCTTGGAATAAACCTTTCATTTTTCAACTTTGTTGTTTACTTTGTGCAGTCCAAATAATGTTCATTAATTGAATCTGTGGGCAGATTGTTGCGATCAAACAACTTAATCTTGAAGGTCTTCAGGGGAACCAGGAATTTATAGTCGAGGTTCTTATGTTGAGTCTACTGCATCATCCCAACCTTGTGAATCTGATTGGCTATTGCACTGATGGAGATCAGAGACTTTTGGTTTATGAGTACATGTCATTGGGTAGCTTGGAATATCATCTTTTTGGTAATTTCATGCACCAAAGTCGAGCATACTTCCTTTGTTAGCTTTTAAATTTGGTTTTCATTTCAGTTTTCCTTGCTGTCTACTGAAAGGTGTTTTGCATCTCTCTTTCACCATAATTGATCAGCTGTTTGATCTGTGTCTTTGTGTAAAAGCATAATCTAATCTTTATTAAGTGTTTATTTGTCACATACTAATGTTGTGCCATGTAACCTTTTATATTCAGACTTAGATCCTGGTAGGGAGCCACTCAGTTGGAGCAAAAGATTAAAGATTGCTGTTGGTGCAGCTCATGGTCTTAAATATCTTCACTGCTCGGCAAATCCACCTGTCATTTACCGCGATTTGAAATCTTCAAATATATTGTTAGACCATGACTTCAATCCGAAGCTTTCAGATTTTGGACTTGCTAAACTGGGACCTGTTGGTGACAACACCCATGTTTCTACACGAGTGATGGGTACCTATGGCTATTGTGCACCTGAATATGCCATGAGTGGGAAATTAACTCTAAAGTCCGATATCTATAGCTTCGGTGTCGTTCTGCTGGAACTCATCACTGGACGCAAAGCTATCGACTGTACTAGGAAGCCAGGGGAGCAAAACCTGGTTGTGTGGGTGAGCTATCATTATTTAACTTTTTATGCATGTTAAACATTGTGATTTTTTGAAGGAAGTATAAGAAGACCACCTTGTCAAGTTTTAAACTAGTCTTAGTTGCATGAAAGTAGAACCATGTTTCTCCACCAATTCTTGGTGTTACCTCTATTTAAACCACAATAAAGATGATTTTTTAGTGATTGAATGGGTGCAATTCTTGGTGTTACCTCTAGTTAGACTACAGCAAAGATGATTTTAAGTGATTCAAAGGGTATCATTTTTTTTTTTTTTTAAATTTCGGGGTTCACAACTTCACAAGGATTGGGCTTGTTTCCTTTTCTTCCATGTAAGTATGGAAAATTCCATACTTAAAAAAGTTATGGACTGATAGATCTGTAGCTTTGATACCTCACATGACGTTAGTCTATCATTCAAAAATTTGTTCGTTCCTAACATCATTTTACTGTAAGATATTGCTATTTTCTTCACACGATATGATGGATTTCAAGATAGAAGGTTGTATCTATATCGCTGTTTAATTACTCACATGAATATACAATTTTTTATTTCTGCATTGCAGTCTCGTCCTTTCCTGAGAGACAGGAGGAAGTTTGTTCAGATGGTTGACCCACAATTAGAAGGACGCATTCCAGTTCGCTGTTTGCATCATGCGGTTGCAATCGCTGCAATGTGTCTTCAGGAGCAGCCAAGTTTCCGTCCCATCATCGATGATATAGTTGTGGCACTTGAATACCTGTCCTCTCAAGCTGATAGTTTAGATTCTCATAAAGTCTGTTGTCGCAATCAGGATCTAGCATCCCCTTCTGCCGCCCGAGATACTAATCTTGAACAAAGGAAGAAAGATTTAGTTAACTTTTCTGCTGCCTTTTAAACTTTACCCATTTCAAGCTGCTTGGCAGTATATGGTGCTATTACAGTTTTTCTTTTGGAGCCTAACCAGCAGATGGGTTTGGAGGGCTTGAAACTTTTAAGAAAGTTGAAGAAAACCATTCTTATTGCTGGAGTTGAGTTGACAAAAGCACAAGGTAAGAGGACTGCTTGCAAATATATTTACATGCCAAGTGTTGAGCAATGTGTGAGCAAGATGTAACGATTTGCTAACATTAATTAATCAACTATCCAAAAAATTCTTGAATGAATCCTTATTTATTTTTTTGTAATGTTCATGTAAATAACTACTTGTTGAAGCACACAGACACGGAAGTCTTTCTTCTTAAAACACTATTGTTGTCCATTTCTGCCTGAATACGCCGCTGTTGTTTTCTATCCGGTTATTATTACTTTTGCTTGTATCAACTTTGGAAATTACCATTGTTTTCTTATCTCTCTGCTTTTATCTGTACGGCTGCATGGTCATTTTCGATTTGCTTTACAAAAATATATAATTGCTTTAAGAACATATAGCATAGCATTAATTGCAGTGATTACTCTATCTTTTGTCAGTATTGCACTGAGATTATTATGATTTGTGAACCTTTGTTAACGCTTTGTGTGTTTTTGTTTTGTTTTAAAGGAAGTGTAGTAAATCCAGATGCAGTGAAAGATGAAGTAATGTAATACTAATTTATGAACTCGGAAGTGCAGGTGATGGCTGTGCTGGGATGTGACTGTACGTAGTTATCCTGTATCTTTCCTTATTAGCAATCACTGCCCCACCACCAGTCCCCCGCTCCCCTCTCCTCCCTTCGAATGCCTCAAATAAAAGAAGAAGAAGAAAAAAAAAAGTGTAGGATATACCTGGTATAAATACATACAGAGCCTGAGTAGGATTTTTTGGTTCAATGAAGAAGAAAAACTAATTGTTGAAGCTGCAAGCAAAGCAAAGCAAGCAGTATTAATGATGAGTGTATCTGTGTTGGCTTGAGAAGGGGATAGTGGTCTTATCATCAGTATTTGAGTATATATTATCGTGATGAAACATCTCGTGTACAAATATATATACTAAGTGTCTAACATGAAAGAGATGACTTTGCAGTTATAAAATATGCTCTTATTATATTATACATTGATTGCTGTACACTGACTGTATATTGAGTGCTTTTCTCTCTTTTTCTCCACTTCTCCACACTCCAATCCAACCAAACAAAGCATGCCGAAATCTAGGAATCAGTCTACTACGACCTTATAATACCAAAATTAAGCTAAAAAATATCTTAGCGTAATACCAGACAGCTTGCCACTGGGGAAAGTATTGGGCGGTGTCAGTGCACGTGTAGAAAATTTTTTCTTTTTTTAATGTACGTATTTTTGTTAAAAATTCTGAAATTAAAAAACATTTTTATTTTGGCTTTTCTTTAATGTATTTTTGCACAAACCTATTTTTTGAATAATGAACTGTGTAGAAAAAGGATATTTAGATTTTTCATTAAATTTTTATTTTTCATAGGTTATATAATACACGTATTTTAGCAAAAAATGGCATAATAAAAAAATTCGTTGATTTTGATTTTTTTTACTACTTTTAGCACTCACATTGATTGTGAAATACATTCTAGAGATTATTGTAAAAAAAGTGAAAACTAAAATTTTCACGAAATCTCGATTTTTAATGGGTTATAACACACGTATTTCAGTAAAAAAACGCAAAGTAAAAAAAACGTTTTGATTTTAGCTTCTTACCTTCTATTTTTTACACACCTATTTTTTGAACATGCATTCTAATGAACGTTGTAAAAAAAAAAGTGAAATTTAGATTTTTCACCAAAATTCCATGGGTTATAATACACGTAATTTAGCGAAAAATAGCATAATCCAAAAATTCGTTGATTTTGATTTTTTTTAAACAGTTTTTTTCACTCATATCAAATGTGAATGCCCTATCTAATGACTGGTGTAAAAAAAAGTTAAAATATATTTTTGAAAAATTACCTTTTTTTGTGGGTTATAGCACACATTTTTTTTAAATAAACAATCAACAGTATTTTTTTGTGGGTTATAGCACACATTTCATTTTCAAAAAATGGCAAATTTAAAAAACATGCCGTCGGTTACCATTTTCGTGCTGTTTTTGCACTAATATAAAATGACAATGTCTTATCTAATGAATGGTGTAAAAAAAGGGGGAAAACAGAATTTTTGAAAAAATTACTATTTTTGTGGGTTATAGCACACGTTATCCCCCCAAAATGGAAAATTTAAAAAACATGTCGCCGATTGCTGTTTTCGTGCCTTTTTTGCACTCATATCGAATTGCGCAATATTATCTAATAAATGGTGTAAAAAAATGGGAATGTTAAAAATTTTGAAAGGGTGTTAAAAAAATACAAATGTAAATATTTTTCAAAAATCATCATTTTTCGTGGGCTATAACACACGTTTTTTGGCTGAAAACGGCAAGACTCAAAAACTTGCTTTTTTGGACTATTTCAATCCATTTTTTCACTCTGCTTTACTGGTACGGTGATATATAATGAAGGGTGTTAAAAAAATTAAATTTAAATATTTTGAAAAATCATTATTTTTTGTGGGCATAACACATTTTTTTGGCTGAAAGTGGCAAAACTCAAAAACTTGCAATTTTGGACTATTTCAATGCATTTTTTCACCCATCTTTACTAGTATTGTGCTATGTTATGAACGGTGTTAAAAAATCGAAACATACATTTTTTTTGAAAAATCATCATTTTTCGTGGAATAAAATACATGTTTTTTGGTTGAAAACGGCAAGACTCAAAAATTGGCTATTTTGGATTATTTCGGACTATTTCAATTCCTTTTTTCACTCAGCTTTACTCGTACTGTGCCATGTAGTTAGGGTGTTAAAAAAATAGAAATGTAAATTTTTTCAAAAATCATCATTTTTCATGGGCTATAACACCCGTTTTTTGGCTGAAAACGGCAAAAGTTAAAAACTTGCTATTTTGGACTATTTCAATCCATTTTTTTACCCAACTTTATTGGTACTGTGCTATCTACTGAAGGGTGATAAAAAAATACAAATGTAAATTTTTCAAAAATCATAATTTTTCGTGGGTTATAATTCACGTTTTTTGGCTGAAAACGGCAAGACTCAAAAACTTGCTATTTTGGACTATTTCAATCCATTTTTTCACCCTGCTTTACTGGTACGGTGCTATATAGTGAAGTGTGTTAAAAAAATTTAAATTTAAATTTTTTGTAAATCATAATTTTTTGTGGGCTATAACACACGTTTTTTGGCTGAAAACGACGAAAGTAAAAAACTTGCAATTTTGGACTATTTCAATCCATTTTTTCACCCAACTTTACTGGTACTATGCTATCAAGTGAAGGGTATTAAAAAAATATAAATGTATTTTTTTTTGAAAAATTCATCATTTTTCGAGGGTTATAACAAACGTTTTTTGGCTGAAAACGGCAAAACTCAAAGATTTGTTATTTTGGACTATTTCAATCCATTTTTTCACCCAGCTTTTGTAGTACTGCGCTATCCAGTGAACGGTGTTAAAAAATAAAAATATAAATTTTTGAAAAATCATCATTTTTCGGGGGCTATAACACATGTTTTTTGGCTGAAAATGAGAAAATTTAAAAACTGGCTATTTTGGATTATTTCAATTCATTTTTTCACTCAACTTTAATGGTACTGTGCTATCTAGTGAAGGGTGTTAAAAAAATAGAAATGTAAATTTTTTCATTCTTGAGCTATAACACACGTTTTTGGCTGAAAATGGCAAAAGTAAAAAACTTGCTATTTTGGAATATTTTAATCCATTTTTTTACCCAACTTTATCGGTACTGTGCTATCTACTGAATGTTGTTTAAAAATACAACTGTAAATTTTTTTAAAAATCATCATTTTTCGGGGGCTATAACACACGTTCTTTGTCTGAAAATGACAATACTCAAAAACTTACTATTTTGAACTATTTGAATTTGTTTTTTCACCCAGCTTTCCTGATAATGTGCTATCTAGTGAAGGGTATTAAAAAAATACAAATGTAAATTTTTTGAAAAATCATCATTTTCTGTGGGCTATAACACATGTTTTTTTGGGTGAAAACGGCAAAACTAAAAAACTTGCTATTTTGGACTATTTCAATCCATTTTTTCACCCAATTTTACCGGTACTGTGCTATCTAGTGAAGGGTGCCAAAAAAAAAAATAGAAATGTAAATTTTTTCAAAACTTATCATTTTTCGTGGGTTATAACACACGTTTTTTTGGCTGAAAAAGGCAAAAGTAAAAAACTTGCTATTTTGGACTATTTCAATCCATTTTTTCACCCAACTTTACTGGCACTGTGCTACTAGTGAAGTGTGTTAAAAAAATAGAAATGTAATTTTTTTGAAAAATCATCATTTTTCGAAGGCTATAACAAACGTTTTTTGGCTGAAAACGGCAAAACTCAAATACTTGTTATTTGGACTATTTCAATCCATTTTTCACCCAGCTTTACTAGTACTATGCTATCTAGTGAACGGTGTTAAAAAATAAAAAAGTAAATTTTTTGAAAAATCATCATTTTTCGTGGGCTATAACATACTTTTTTTGGCTGAAAATAGAAAAATTTAAAAAATGGCTATTTTGGATTATTTCAATTCATTTTTTCACTCAGCTTTACTGGTACTATGCTATCTAGTGAAGGGTGTTAAAAAAATAGAAGTGTAAATTTTTCAAAAATCAACATTTTTCGTGAGCTATAATACACGTTTTGTGGGTGAAAACGACAAAAGTCAAAAACTTGCTATTTTGGACTATTTCAATCCATTTTTTACCCAACTTTATTGGTGCTGTACTATCTACTGAAGGGTGTCAAAAAAATACAACTGTAATTTTTTTCAAAAATCATCATTTTTCGTGGGCTATAATACACGTTCTTTGGTTGAAAACGGCAAGACTTACAAACTCGCTATTTTGGACTATTTCAATCCATTTTTTACCCTGCTTTACTGGTACAGTGCTATATAGTGAAGGGTGTTAAAAAAATTTAAATTTAAATTTTTTGAAAAATCATAATTTTTTGTGGGCTATAACACACGTTTTTTGGCTGAAATCGGCAAAACTAAAAAATTTGCAATTTTGGACCATTTTAATGCATTTTTCACCCATCTTTACTGGTATTGTGCTATCTTGTGAACAGTGTTAAAAAAATCGAAACGTACATTTTTTTTTGAAAAATCATCATTTTTCGTAGAATATAACACGCGTTTTTTGGCTGAAAACGTCCGGACTCAAAAATTAGCTATTTTGGACTATTTCAATTCATTTTTTTCACTCAGCTTTACTGGTACTGTGCTATCTAGTGAAGGGTGTTAAAAAATTAAATTTTTTGAAAAATCATCATTTTTCGTGGGCTAGAACACACGTTTTTTGGCTGAAAATGGCAAAACTAAAAAACTTGCTATTCTGAACTATTTCAATCCATTTTTTCACCCAACTTTACTGGTAACGTGCTATCTAGATAAGGGTGTTAAAAAAATATAAATGTAAATTTTTTTCAAAAATCATCATTTTTCGTGGGCTATAACACACGTTTTTTGGCTGAAAACGGCAAGACTCAAAAATTAGCTATTTTGGACTATTTGATTTTTTTTACCCAACTTTACTGGTACTGTGCTATCTTGTGTAGGGTGTTTAAAAAATACAAATGTAAATTGTTTGAAAAATAATAATTTTTTGGGGGCTATAACACACGTTTTTTGGGTGAAAACAGCAAAACTCAAAAACTTGCTATTTTGGACTATTTCAATCCATTTTTTCACCCAACTTTACTGGTATTGTACTATCTAGTGAAGGGTGTTAAAAAAATAGAAATGTAAATTTTTTCAAAAATCATCAATTTTCGTGGGCTATAACACACGTTTTTTGGCTGAAAACGGCAAAAGTAAAAAACTTGCTATTTTGGACTATTTCAATCCATTTTTTTACCCAAATTTATTAGTATTGTGCTATCTACTGAAGAGTGTTAAAAAAATACTAATGTAAATATTTTAAAAAATCATCATTTTTCGTGGGCTATAACACATGTTTTTTGGCTAAAAATGAGAAAATTTAAAAACTGGCTATTTTGTATTATTTCAATTCATTTTTTCACTCAGCTTTTTTATTGGTACTGTGCTATCTAGTGAAGGGTTTTAAAAAAATAGAAATGTAAATTTTTTCAAAAATCATCATTTTTCGTGCGCTATAACACACGTTTTTTGACTGAAAATGACAAAAGTCAAAAGCTTGCTATTTTGGACTATTTCAATCCATTTTTTTACTCAACTTTATTGGTACTGTGCTATCTACTGAAAGGTGTCAAAAAAATACAATTGTAAATTTTTTCAAAAATCATCTTTTTTTCGTGGGCTATAACACACGTTCTTTGGTTGAAAACGGCAAGACTCACAAACTCGCTATTTTGGAATATTTCAATCCATTTTTTCACTCTGGTTTATTGGTACAGTGCCATATAGTGAAAGGTGTTAAAAAAATTTAAATTTAAAATTTTTAAAAAATCATCATTTTTTGTGGTTTATAACACACGTTTTTTGGCTGAAAACGGTAAAACTCAAAAACTTGCAATTTTGGACTATTTGAATGCATTTTTTCACCTAGCTTTACTGGTATTGTGCTATCTTGTGAGCAGTGTTAAAAAAATCGAAACGTTCATTTTTTTGAAAAATCATTATTTTTTGTGGAATATAACACGCATTTGTTAGCCGAAAACATCCGGACTGCCTATTTTGGACTATTTCAATTCATTTTTTCACTCAGCTTTACAGGTACTGTGCTATCTAGTGAAGGGTGATAAAAAAAATTAAATTTTTTGAAAAATCATCATTTTTCGTGGGCTAGAATACACTTTTTTTGGCTGAAAATGGCAAAACTAAAAAACTTGCTATTTTGGACTATTTCAATCCATTTTTTCACCCAACTTTTCTAGTAACGTGCTATCTAGTGAAGGGTGTTAAAAAGAATATAAATGTAAATTTTTTTAAAAAATCATCATTTTTCGTGGGTTATAACACACGTTTTTGGGCTGAAAACGGCAAGACTCAAAAACTAGCTATTTTGGACTATTTGAATTTTTTTTTCACCCAACGTTACTGGTACTGTGCTATCTAGTGGAGGATGTTAAAAAAAATACAAATGTAAATTTTTGGAAAAATAATCATTTTTGTGGGATATAACACACGTTTTTTGGGTGAAAATGGCAAAACTTAAAAACTTGCTATTTTGGACTATTTCAATCCATTTTTTCACCCAACTTTACTGGTGCTGTACTATCTAGCGAAGGGTGTTAAAAAAATAGAAATGAAATTTTTTTAAAAAATCATCAATTTTTGTGGGATATAACATACGTTTTTTGGCTGAAAATGACAAAACTTAAAAAACTTGCTATTTTGGACTATTTCAATCCATTTTTTCACTCAACTTTATTGGTACTGTGCTATATAGTGAAGGGTGTTAAAAATAATAGAAATGTAATTTTTTTAAAAAATCATCATTTTTCAAGGGTTATAACAAACGTTTTTTGGCTGAAAACTGCGAAACTCAAAGACTTGTTATTTTGGACTATTTAAATCCATTTTTTCGCCCAGCTTTACTAGTACTGCAATCTAGTGAACGGTGTTAAAAAATAAAAATGTAATTTTTTTGAAAAATCATCATTTTTTGTGATCTATAACATACGTTTTTTGGCTGAAAATTGGAAAATTTAAAAACCGGCTATTTTGGATTGTCAAAATTACAATTGTTGTTAACCAAGGAAAATAATTCGTGGTAAAGACAAGATTCACTTGGACCAGAAAAATATATTTTGAGCACGAGTTTTGTCGGTAAAAACAATCAAATGGATTCAACTAAATTTTTTTCTAACATATCAATAAGCTAGACCCATACTGCGGGTTGTTTCATGCCGTAAATAAACTCGAACACTCACGAAATCTGTTGGATAGGCGGATTCACATCTTTTACAACCAACGCAGTCTTCTGTTCTTGGAGAGGAAGCAAATTTTCAATTCATTTTTTTCACTTAGCTTTACCGGTACTGTGCTATCTAGTGAAGGGTGTTAAAAAAAATAGAAATGTAAATTTTTTCAAAAATCATCATTTTTTGTGAGCTATAACACACGTTTTTTGGGTGAAAACGGCAAAAGTAAAAAACTTGCTATTTTGGACTATTTCAATCGATTTTTTACCCAACTTTATTTGTACTGTGCTATCTAATGAAGAGTGTTAAAAAAATAAAAATGTAAATTTTTTCAAAAATCGTCATTTTTTGTGGGCTATAACACACATTTTTTGGCTGAAAATGAGAAAATTTAAAAACTGGCTATTTTGGATTATTTCAATTCATTTTTTCACTCAGCTTTACTGGTACTCTGCTATCTAGTGAAGGGTGTTAAAAAAATAAAAATGAAATTTTTTTCAAAAATCATCATTTTTCGTGAGCTATAACACACGTTTTTTTGGCTGAAAACGACAAAAGTCAAAAACTCGCTATTTTGTACTATTTCAATCCATTTTTTTACCCAATTTTATTGGTACTGTGCTATCTACTGAAAGGTGTCAAAAAAATACAACTGTAAATTTTTTCAAAAATAATCTTTTTTTTTTGTGGGCTATAACACACGTTCTTTGGTTTTTTTTTTTTTAAAAACTAGCTATATATATATTAGACAAAAGACGGTGTCGGATATTCTCAAACACACCGTTACAAACAAAAGGCAACAAAATCATAAATTTGGGGTACTACCCATTACATGGATGTTTCAAGCTTAAGAAAGGCAATAGATGACACCCTACACTGATATAGGTAGGGGTGTTCTATTGCCCACATTGTTGAGTATGTGAAGTATATCTAGCTAAATGATCATTCTTATGAAAGTCCTTCTAAATCAGCCATGCAATCTCTGCCGAATCTTCTGTATCAGTTCAAGAATGTGGCAATGTGTGTTGTGCATATTCCTAGCTACCAAATGTACAAAATGTGCCATGAAGGGGCATTTCCAAAATCCAAGATTTGTTGGAACCTTCCCTCAGCTAAGCAAATGGTTGTAGCACAAAGTAAGGTGCAACTGTAGAACCTCAAACTAACTGCAAGCAAACTGATGTTCTCAAACCCGCCATGTATTTCCATCACAGTAATCCTAATCAACAAAACTCTATCAAACCATTCAGCACCCACAATGTCCAAGCATTTACAACACTCAATAGTCAGAACAAGATCGACCTAATTGTAATCCATACATTCTAATCTATATCACAACACACCACAACCACAAACAGGCCTCAATATCATGCTTCCCTTATCACTACAGAGATTATCAAAATAACTCAACATATCCCAGCAGTTCAACACATCAATTCACACCAAGCACCTAACTTCAATACAAATAACAAACAGAATTAGCATATTCCAAGACCACCAACACTAAGGAAACCCAGTTCTAATGTTTAATATGAGATAAGAATTAATCAAGCATTTCAGCACAATTAAGTCCACCAAACGAATTAGTGCCACATCTCATTCATAAGATCTCCACATTCCATTCACGTCCATTTCAGTCAGATCCCCAAAAAACTTCCCAGTGAGAACCTCAGCGCATAGAACCACAGAACCTCAAAATCATCCCAAAACAAGACAATAGCAGGGCATGTACCACTGCATCAATTAAAGAATAGCACATATTCTTAGCCATGACACAACTCCAAACAACAGAAAGTTCAATGTCAATAACAATCAGCAAAACACTTCAAAACTACTTCAATCAAAACAGGAGACATCACAGTCAGAGTACCAACAGAGCAGCGCTTCCCTTCTTTCTTCTTTCTTTTTCTTTCTTATTGAATTCTGTTTTTCTCGCTTATTGTATATCTCTTTTTTGGATTGGGAGCGGAGATTATAGCTTCTAGTTTGAACTAGAGGTTGACCCTGATACTTCTTGCTTGTATTCAAAACCGCTTGTTCCTCGAAATGTATCTGCACCTTGATTTTTTCCTTTTGAACATCAGCAACATTGTTAGGCTTGTCATAGGAGTCCATTGTCGGCTTTATAGCCAGTTCAGGATCTAGACTCTCCTTTGTCACAAAATGATTCTCGAGCCAATGTTTCCGCAAATTTGGGCATGACTCTGTTCTGAATAAATTGGAGGGGTGAGCAGGGTACTCTTTTAACCTTCGGATCAGTATATGATCCTCCGCGGACACCATGGGAGTAGCATGATGAGCTTGGGAAACTTGAATAAACATTTGGTCCTTCTTGGAGATCTGATCCGAAGTAGAGTTTGTGAGAGCCTCCACAGTTTTTGTGGAATCAAAAACAATTAACTCTAGACCTGTGGAATGCGTCATCTCAGTTGCAGCTTCTAATGGGTCAGCGATCTGAAGTGCAGAGTCAGAACAGTTGGCTCTCTCTAATTGACAAATTAGGTTCAGTTCTTTCTCCGATAAGCTTGTGTGCTCTGTTGCAACAGTATTTGAATGACCTTGACACGGGGTTAGCAGAGATTCTACCTCTTTCCCATCAGGAGTCTCCACCACTACAGTATTAGCAAAAGACCCAGCCATGGGCTTGCTGTCAGCTGGGCATTCATGAGAAGATGTATCCAGATTTGAGACCACAATGAGAGCTTGAGGAGAATCCATTGGCGGTAGTGGCGGAGTAGGAATTCTAAATTCCCAACTCACTTTCTTAGTAGTTCCCTTGGCCGGCCTTCTACAGTCAACTTCATTGTGTCCCAGTTTAGCACAAATCCCACAAAAAGCTGGGATCTTTTCAAACACTAGACGTTGCCAGAAGCCTCCCTGGGATCTATGAACCCAGATTCTGTGAGGGAGGGATTTCCCCAAATCGATTTCCACACAACATCGAGCAGCGCTTGGACGAGAAAACTTTGTGGTAGCATTGTCCAGAGATATTGGATCACCAATTTGTTTCAGCATAGAAAAAATGAAATCTTTATTGAAGAGATGAGGAGGCAGATCTGGGAGGGTGATCCAGATAGGAGTGGCCATTGATTCTTCCTTGTAGTAGCTTTCACATGAGTACTTAGCTACTCTGATCCGGTGTCCCTCAATGTGCCAAGATCCACGGATTCGCAATTTTGTAAAATCCTCCGGTGTGGAGCAGCAATCAGTATTGTCCAGTGATTGATCTTGCCGATTTGTACATCACCTAAGAAGGTTCTGTTGAGGAAATAAGATTTAATAGAAAGAAAGCTAGGAGCCCTCTTCACGAATCTGCCGATTAGGGCGAAGGGCAGTTTGTGCTGAAGCTGTTCTTCTTCAGATTCAGCTAGGAAAATAGCTGGTTCACCACAATAAAACCCATTCTTATAAGACTCCATCTATTAGTTGTAGACGCTGAAGGGCCTAATCTAAATTCTTGCAAAAAATTGTGATTGCAGTTTCAGCCTTAGAGAGAAGGTAGAGCATCTGGTTTTAGAGAGAGAATGATTCTTGACACACGTTCTTTGGTTGAAAACGGCAAGACTCACAAACTCGCTATTTTGGAATATTTCAATCCATTTTTGTCACTCTGCTTTACTGGTACGGTACTATATAGTGAAGGTGTTAAAAAATTTAAATTTAATTTTTTTGTAAAATCATCATTTTTTGCGGGCTATAACACACGTTTTTTGGCTAAAAACGGCAAAACTCAAAAACTTGCAATTTTGGACTATTTCAATACATTTTTTCACCCATCTTTACTGGTATTGTGATATCTTGTGAACAGCGTTAAAAAAATCGAAACATACATTTTTTTGAAAAATCATTATTTTTTGTGGAGTATAACACGCGTTTTTTAGCTGAAAACATTCGGACTCAAAAACTGCCCATTTTGGACTATTTCAATTCATTTTTTCACTAAGCTTTACTAGTACTGTGCTATCTAGTGAAGGGTGATAAAAAAAATTAAATTTTTTGAAAAATCATCATTTTTCGTGGGCTAGAACACATGTTTTTTGGCTGAAAATGGCAAAACTAAAAAATTTGCTATTTTGGACTATTTCAATCCTTTTTTTCACCCAACTTTACTGGTAACATGCTATCTAGTGAAGGGTGTTAAAAAAATATAAATGTAAATTTTTTTCAAAAATCATCATTTTTCATGGCCTATAAGAGACGTTTTTTGGCCGAAAATGGCAAGATTAAAAAACTAGCTATTTTGGACTATTTGAATTTTTTTTCACCCAACTTTACTGGTACTGTGCTATCTTCTGTAGGGTGTTTAAAAAAATACAAATGTAAATTTTTTGAAAAATAATCATTTTTTGTGGGCTATAACACACGTTTTTTGGGTGAACACGGCAAAACTCAAAAACTTGCTCTTTTGGACTATTTCAGTCCATTTTTACACCCAACTTTACTGGTTCTGTACTTTCTAGCGAAGGGTGTTAAAAAAATAGAAATGTAAATTTTTTCAAAAATCATCTATTTTTGTGGACTATAACACACGTTTTTTGGCTGAAAACAGCAAAACTAAAAAACTTGCTATTTTGGACTATTTCAATCCATTTTTTCACTCAACTTTATTGGTACTGTGCTATCTAGTGAATGGTGTTAAAATAATAGAAATGTAATTTTTTAAAAAAATCATCATTTTTCGAGGGTTATAACAAACATTTTTTGGCTGAAAACTACAAAACTCAAAGACTTGTTATTTTGGACTATTTCAATCCATTTTTTCGCCCAGCTTTAGTAGGACTGTGCTATCTAGTGAATGTTGTTAAAATATAAAAATTCAAATTTTTTGAAAAATCAACATTTTTTGTGGGCTATAACGTACGTTGTTTGGCTGAAAATTGGAAAATTTAAAAACTGGCTATTTTGGATTATTTCAAATAATTTTTTCACTCAGCTTTACTGGTACTGTGCTATCTAGTGAAGGGTGTTAAAAAAATATGTAAGCTCTAACGCAACCTAAGAGGGGGGGGGGTGAATTAGGTTTCTAAAAATTTCTTGTACTCTATTCAATCAACTTCAATAAAAGTGAGTGAGTAGTGTGAATCACAATGACTGTATGATACAAAGATGTATATTGATAATTCAGAAATATAATCAATGAACCCAACAATTCAATTAATGAATTAAAGCATAAGCAAATCAAAATAAGTGCAGAAATGAAATCAATGGAAATCAAGAACACAAAAGATTTAGAGTGGTTCAAGTCTCCTCCTTGGAGCACTCTACATCCACTACCTAAATTTCCCAACTTAGGATTTCAAACCTTTCCACTATGAATTGATCTCATTACAAGTGGTGAGATCAAAAGAACCACTTTTATAACCCAAGTATCACAACTTAGGATTTCACCCAAGGCTCAACCTTAACACAAGCTATCCCAAGCTAAGTGTTCAAGGTTTTTACTCTCACTTGAGAAACTTTTTACAAAATACTTACAGTGATTGTATGAAGAGATACACCAACCCTCAATTAGGGTGAATACGATACAATGAAGCTCACAATATGATTCCTATAATGAAGTTTTACAACTCAAATGATATAGCTAAATGAAGAAATGAAGAACTCAAATAAAGGCTCAAGAAATTTAATCTTTTGTTTCTTGATGAATCAAAAATAAAGTGCAAGAGTTGTGAATAATGTTTTTCAAGATTGGAAGCTCAAAGAATCAGTTTTAAAGTTGTCTTTAACGTTTGGGTGTTGGCTAGTATTTATACTATCAAAGAAAAGACAAGAAAACGTTTATGTTTGACATTTGAAAAAACTAGCCGTTAGGACTTTCGGACGGGTAGGTCGTCCGAAACTTGCCCTGCACCGTCCGATCCCAAACCCTGAAAATCATTTTCTCTGGACAGTTTCGGACGGCAATTTCGGACGGCCGAAACTAGGCTAAGGTCGTCCGAACCTTTTCTTTTCAATTTAATTTTGATTTTCGTTTTACTTATCTTTTGTACAACTCCATACGACTTAGTGCAAGTGTGTACTACATCTTTTGAAGTTATTTTGAAGACTAAAAACATTTTGAAAACAATTTTTCTTGAGCCTTAAACGAGTAAACCACTTTCTTGAGCTATTTACAAATTTGGGTTTTGGGTTGGGGAAAATGACCTAATTTACCATCATTTTGTTTCTTTTGCGATTTCAATTCTTTCTTCGCTTGATAAATATCCATGCTTGGCTTCCTTGAATTTCTATCAAATTGAAACACTTTTTCAACCATTAGCATAAACATAATTGTTTGTTATCATTAAAATAAGTAAGATTAAGACCCTAGGTCTTCACAAAATAGAAATGTAATTTTTTTTCAAAAATCATTATTTTTTGTGAGCTATAACACATATTTTTTTGGGTGAAAACGACAAAAGTAAAAAACTTTGCTATTTTGGACAATTTCAATCGATTTTTTACCCAACTTTATTTGTACTGTGCTATCTACTGAAGGGTGTTAAATAAATACAAATGTAAATTTTTTCAAAAATCGTCATTTTTCGTGGGCTATAACACACGTTTTTTGGCTGAAAATGAGAAAATTTAAAAACTGGCTATTTTGGATTATTTCAATTCATTTTTTCACTCAGCTTTACTGGTACTCTGCTATCTAGTGAAGGGTGTTAAAAAAATAAAAATGTAAATTTTTTCAAAAATCATCATTTTTCGTGAGCTATAACACACGTTTTTTGGCTGAAAACGACAAAAGTCAAAAACTCGCTATTTTGTACTATTTCAATCCATTTTTTTACCCAACTTTATTGGTACTGTGCTATCTACTAAAAGGTGTCAAAAAAACAAAACTGTAAATTTTTTCAAAAATCATCTTTTTTTTTCGTGGGCTATAACACACGTTTTTTGGTTGAAAACGGCAAGACTCACAAACTCGCTATTTTTGAATATTTCAATCCATTTTTTCACTCTGCTTTACTGGTAAGGTGCTAGATAGTGAAGGTGTTAAAAAAATTTAAATTTAAATTTTTTGAAAAATCATCATTTTTGTGGGCTATAACATACGTTTTTTTGGCTGAAAATGGCAAAACTCAAAAACTTGCAATTTTAGACTATTTCAATGCATTTTTTCACCCAGCTTGACTGGTATTGTGATATCTTGTGAACAGTGTTAAAAAAATCGAAACATACATTTTTTTGAAAAATAATTATTTTTTGTGGAATATAACACGCGTTTTTTAGCTGAAAACATCCGGACTCAAAAACTGCTTATTTTGGACTATTTCAATTCATTTTTTCACTAAGCTTTACTAGTACTATGTTATCTAGTGAAGGGTGATAAAAAAAATTAAATTTTTGAAAATTCATCATCTTTCGTGGGCTAGAACACACGTTTTTTGGCTGAAAATGGCAAAACTAAAAAACTTGCTATTCTGAACTATTTCAATCCATTTTTTCACCCAACTTTACTGGTAACGTGCTATCTAGTAAAGGGTGTTAAAAAAAATATAAATGTAAATTTTTTTCAAAAATCATCATTTTTCGTGGGCTTATCACACGTTTTTTGGTTGAAAACGGCAAGACTCAAAAACTAGCTATTTTGGACTATTTGTTTTTTTTTCCACCCAACTTTACTGGTACTGTGCTATCTTTTGTAGGGTGTTTAAAAAATACAAATGTAATTTTTTTGAAAAATAATCATTTTTTGTGGGCTATAACACACGTTTTTTGGGTGAAAACGGCAAAACTCAAAAACTTGCTATTTTGGACTATTTCAATCCATTTTTTCTCCCAACTTTACTAGTACTGTACTATCTAGTGAAGGGTGTTAAAAAAATAGAAATGTAATTTTTTTTCAAAAAATCATCATTTTTATGGGTATATACACGTTTTTTGGCTGAAAACGGCAAAAGTCAAAAACTTGCTATTTTGGACTATTTCAATCCATTTTTTCACTCAACTTTACTGGTATTGTGCTATCTAGTGAAGGTGTTAAAAAAATAAAAATGTAATTTTTTAAAAAAATCATCATTTTTCAAGGGCTATAACAAACGTTTTTTGGTTGAAAACCGCCAAACTCAAAAACTTGTTATTTGGGACTATTTCAATCCATTTTCACCCAGTTTTACTAGTACTGTGATATCTAGTGAACGGTGTTAAAAAATAAAAATGTAAATTTTTTTAAAAATCTTCCTTTTTTGTGGGCTATAACACACGTTTTTTGGCTGAAAATTGGAAAATTTAAAAACTGGCTATTTTGGATTATTTCAATTCATTTTTTCTCTCAGCTTTACTGGTACTGTGCTATCTAGTGAAGCGTGTTAAAAAAATACAAATGTAAATTTTTCAAAAATCATCAGTTTTAGTGGGTTATAACACACATTTTTTGGCTGAAAACGGCAAGATTAAAAAACTAGCTATTTTGGGCTGTTTGAATTTGTTTTTTTCACCCAACGTTACTGGTACTGTGCTATCTAGTGAAGGGTGTTAAAAAAATACAAATGTAAATTTTTTGAAAAATTATTATTTTTTGTGGGCTATAACTAGTCATGACCACGGTTCCGGTTTTAATCGGAACCGGCCCATGCCGGGCCCAACCGGTGAACCGTGAACCGGCGGTTTGAACAGCTGGTTTTAAAAAAAAAAAAAAAAAATTGGATGGCCAGGATTTACTAGCCGTTGGATGATCCAACGGCTAGAACCGGCGGTTAAACCGCCGGTTCAGCAAAAAAAAAAAAAAAAAAAAGTGATGGGCTAGGCCAACTGCCAAGTGGCCAACGGCCCTCATGTCTACATTACCGTTGGCAGTCCAACGGCCATAAATTGGGCCGTTGGCTGCCAACGGTTTTGCATGCATTTTTTTTATTTTTTTTTTGATTTTTCTTCTATAAATACCTAAAATTTTCTAAATTCATTTTCACACCTTTCTCTTCATCTCAATTCTCTCAATTCTCTCAATACTCAATTATCATTTATATTATCTACTTTTTTTTTATCATTAAATTATTTTTACTCATTAATTCATTATATTCAAAATTCAATTCTTTACTTTAAATTATTTTATTTTATTCAAATTTTTAGCTATTTATTTTACTTTAAATTATTTTATTTTATTCAAATTATTTATGTCATTAATAATTTTTATTATTTGAATTATTTTAATTTATTTAAACACTTTTATAGTTTTATTATACACTTATAAGGTTATAATTTTATTTATCTAAGTATTTATATTTATTCAATTACTTAATTTGAATTTACTATAAAATGGATAGTTATAATAGAGATATTGTTGGTAGCTCACAATTTGGTGCAAACCAAAGTGAGCAAATTTTTAGTGGTGGTGGAGAAACCGAAAGCCCCAACGTTCAAGAAAGGCTAAAATCGGATATGTTCAAGAAGCATTACACAAAGATTTTAGATTCCAACCAACAACCAATCAAGGCGAGATGCAATTATTGTCCCGGAAATAAATTTTATGCTTTCAAGAAAGGATCGGGCTATGGAACTTTGGCGCGACATTTGAAGGAAAAACATCCACACGAACTCGGTCTTTCCACCAATCAATCGCAATTATCCGGGTTTGTTCCCTCTACTACTCCTCCTTTTAAATATTCGGATGAAAAAAATAGAAAAGAATTAGCTAAAATGATTGCCATAGAACATTTATCATTTGGTTTTGGTGAAAAAGTAGGATTTAATTATTATTGTCAAGAGGCATTAAATCCACAAGCTAAAAGAATGCCTAGAACATCAATAACAAGAGAATTAAAGAAAATTTATAAAGGTGAAAAACAAATTTTAATTGAAACTTTTTCAAAATTAAATGGTAGTGTTTCTATATGTTCCGATATTTGGAGTGATTTATGGCAAATGCATTCTTATATGGGAGTAACTTGTCATTGGGTTGATAGTGATTGGAAAATACAAAAAAGAATTATTGCTTTTCGTCATTTTGAAGCAAGACATACCGCAAATAATATATCTAATTTGTTGAATATTATTTTAGATGAATATGGTTTATCTAAAAAAAATTTTTCAATTGGTTTTGATAATGCTTCCTCTAATACGACTTCAATTAATCAATTAAAAACTCTTTGTCAACCAATAATAGGTGGAAAATTTTTTCATATTAGGTGTGCATGCCACATATTAAATTTAGCGGTACAAGATGGTTTAAAAACACTAAATACGCATATTACGCCTATTAAAGAGGCAATTAGTCTTTTATGGATCCGTCCAAATTTAATGAAACTATGGGTAAAATTTTGTATGGAAAATGGACGCAAACCAAAAAGATTTAGTAAAGATGTTCATAATAGGTGGAATTCAACTTATAAATTATTGAATGCATCTACACAATATAGTACTTTGTTATGTACTTTTTTTATGCAAAATCAAGTAGATAATATTTCTTTGCATCCTAATATGTGGGAAATTTGTTGTAAATTATTAGAACTTTTAAAGGTATTTAAAGATGCTACTGAAATTTTATCTGGTGTTTATTATCCTACTTCTCATCTATTTGTTCACATTGCATGTGATGTTGTTGGTATTTTACAACAATTTAAAGATGACCCTGTTTTATCACTTCCTATATATGATATGTTAATAAAATGGCTTAACTATTACCGAAGAATTCCACCTACATATTTAATTGCTTCTGTTTTTGATCCACGTCAAAAAATTAATATTTTAGAAGAATATATTACTGCATATAATAGTTGTATAGATTCATTTTTTCTTGGCAATGAAGGTTATAAACCTCAAGATACTAAGGAAATTATAGGGGAAGTAATATTTCTTCTTCGTGATTTATTTAATGAATTTCTTTCTAAATATGGTAGTCAAGTTCCTATTAGTACCGGATCTAATATTGATGGTTCTACTAGTAGTGCATCACATCAAAATACTAGTACTCCATCAATGTTTTCTATAGCACCACGTAAACTTGGTAAGTCTATATATTCTTCACACAAAAAACCAAGATTCGGTAATGATACGGAACTTGATAGATATTTAACAACTACTTTTGAAGTTTGTGATGAAGATAAGGATTTCACGAGTGGTCCGTGTTAGAATGGTGGAAGGGAAAGGAGTCCTTTCTATTATCACAAAACATATTCTTGCAATTCCGGCATCAACCGTAGCTGTGGAGCAAGCTTTTAGTGCGGGAGGAATCATGTTAGACGAGCACCGGTCCCGATTATTACCAAGATCATTAGAAATCCAAGCATTAGTGGATGATTGGCACAAGGCATTTTTGAGAGCACAAGAAATGGACAAGGCGGATGACATTGATTTAGATTACGACACCGACATTTCCGAAACGAGCAATGTTAGTGGCGGATCTTCAACCGGAGTTTCTTATTTCACGGATTTCGTTCAACTCGATCACGATGATGACATTGAAGAAGATTAACTTGTACTCAAATTACTTTTATGAATGAAAATTTTTATTTTTAGTAAATGTTGTATTGATTCATTATTCATATATGTAAATGGCCAACTTGTACTTAGGCCAAAATTTTATATTTCAATAATAAAATGAGGTATTTTTTCATTTATATCAAACTTGTGAACTTGTACTTATTATACCAAACTTGTTACTTTTCACATTGTAAATTTGTAAAATTTATGAATTATATCAAACTTCTCTTATTTTTTACATTGTAAATTATACTAAACTTCTTTTTTTTTTCATCTTATAAATTTGTAAATTTGTGAATTATATCAAACTTCTCTTATTTTTCACATTGTAAATTATATCAAATTTCTTTTTTTTTCACCTTGTAAATTTGTGAATTATATCAAACTTCTCTTATTTTTCACATTGTAAATTATACCAAACTTCTTTTTCTTCATCTTGTAAATTTTGTAAAGTACATCACATTTCATATTGTCATCTTTTTAAAAAGTCGAACCGTGAGAAAACCGTACCAAAACCGAAATCGGAACCGGAACCGGACGGAACCGGAACCGGGACGGAACCGGAACCGTGACCGAACCGTGAACCGGCGGTTCACGAACCGTAACCGTAACCGTGACTCCAAGGGCCGGTTCAGGTTCCACCCTTCGTGGAACCGTGAACCGGCGGTTCACGAACCGTAACCGGCGGTTCGTGAACCGTGGTCATGTCTAGCTATAACACACGTTTTTTGGGTGAAAACGGCAAAAGTAAAAAACTTGCTATTTTGGACTATTTCAATCTATTATTTACCCAACTTTATTTGTACTGTGCTATATATTGAAGGGTGTTAAAAAAATACAAATGTAAATTTTTTCAAAAATCATCATTTTTCGTGGGCTATAGCACACGTTTTTTGGCTGAAAATGAGAAAATTTGAAAACTGGCTATTTTGGAATATTTCAATTCACTTTTTCACTCAGCTTTACTGGTACTGTGCTATCTAGTGAAGGGTGTTAGAAAAATAAAAATTTAATTTTTTTCAAAAATCATCATTTTTTGTAGACTATAACACACGTTTTTTGGCTGAAAATGACAAAAGTAAAAAACTTGTTATTTTGGACTATTTCAATCCATTTTTCACCCAACTTTATTGGTACTGTCCTATCTAGCGAAGAGTGCTAAAAAAATAGAAATGTAATTTTTTTTGAAAAAATCATTATTTTTCATTGGCTATAACACACGTTTTTTGGCTGAAAACGACAACACTCAAAAACTAGCTATTTTGGACTATTTGAATTTGTTTTTTCACCCAACTTTACTGGTACTGTGCTATCTTGTAAAGGGTATTAAAAAAATACAAATGCAAATTTTTTGAAAAATCATTATTTTTTGTTTGCTATAACACACATTTTTTAGGTGAAAACGGCAAAACTCAAAAACTTGCTATTTTGGACTATTTCAATCTATTTTTTCACCCAACTTTACTGGTACTATGCTATCTAGTGAAGGGTCTTAAGAAAACAAAAATGTAAATTTTTTCAAAAATTATCATTTTTCGTTGTCTATAACACACGTTTTTTGGCTGAAAACTGCAAAAGTCAAAACCTTTCTATTTTGGACTATTTCAACCCATTTTTTCACCCAACTTTATTGGTACTGTGCTATCTAGCGAAGGGTGTTAAAAAATATGCAAATGTAAATTTTTTAAAAAATCATTATTTTTGTGGGCTATAACACACGTTTTTTGGCTGAAAACGGCAAGACTTAAAAACTAGCTATTTTGGACTGTTTTAATTTGTTTTTCCACCCAACTTTACTGAAACTGTGCTATCTAGAGAAGGGTGTTAAAAAAATAGAAATGTAATTTTTTTTGAAAAATCATCATTTTTTGAGGGCTATAACAAACGTTTTTTGGCTGAAAACTGCAAAACTCAAAGACTTGTTATTTTGGACTATTTCAATCCATTTTTTCACCCAGCTTTACTATTACTGTTCTATGTAGTGAACGGTGTTAAAAAATAAAAACGTAAATTTTTTGAAAAATCAATATTTTTT
The DNA here is from genome assembly GCA_016586305.1 of Ophiorrhiza pumila. Lineage (NCBI taxonomy): Eukaryota > Viridiplantae > Streptophyta > Magnoliopsida > Gentianales > Rubiaceae > Ophiorrhiza > Ophiorrhiza pumila. The sequence goes on along the minus strand of BLIW01000010.1, from coordinate 242,641 downwards.
GTGGGTTATAAAACACGTTTTTTGGCTGAAAATTGGAAAATTTAAAAACTTGCTATTCTGAATTATTTCAATTCATTTTATCACTCAGCTTTACTGGTACCGTGCTATCTAGTGAAGGGTGTTAAAAAATTAGAAATGTAAATTGTTTCAAAATTCATCATTTTTCGTGTGTTATAACACACGTTTTTTGGATGAAAACGGTAAATGTCAGAAACTTGCTATTTTGGACTATTTCAATCCATTTTTTTACCCAATTTTATCGGTACTGTTCTATCTATTGAAGGGTGTTAAAAAATACAAATTTAAATTTTTTCAAAAATCATCATTTTTCATGGGCTATAACACACCTTTTTTGGCTGAAAATGAGAAAATTTAAAAACAGGCTATTTTGGATTATTTCAATTCATTTTTTCACTCAGCTTTACTGTTACTCTGCTATTTAGTGAAAGATGTTTAAAAATAAAAATGTAATTTTTTTCAAAAATCATCATTTTTCATGGGCTATACACGTTTTTTGACTGAAAACGACAAAAGTAAAAAACTTGCTATTTTGGACTATTTCAATCCATTTTTTCACCCAACTTTACTGGTACTGTGCTATCTAGTGAAGGGTGTTTAAAAAATAGAAATGTAATTTTTTAAAAAAATTATCATTTTTTGTGGGCTATAACACATGGTTTTTGGCTGAAAACGGTAAGACTAAAAAACTAGCAATTTTGAACTATTTGAATTTGTTTTTTAACCCAACTTTACTGGTACTGTGCTATCTAGCGAAGGGTGTTAAAAAAATACAAATATAAATTTTTTGAAAAATCATTATTTTTTGTGGGCTTACACGTTTTTTGGGTGAAAACAATAAAACTCAAAAACTTGCTATTTTGGACTATTTCAATCCATTTTTTCACCCAACTTTACTGGTACTGTGCTATCTAGTGAAGGGTGTTAAAAAAATAAAAATGTAAATTTTTTTAAAAATCATCATTTTTTGTTGGCTATAACACACGTTTTTTTGGCTGAAAACGGTAAAAGTAAAAAATTTGCTATTTTGGACTATTTCAATCTATTTTTTCACCCAACTTTACTGGTACTATGCTATCTAGTGAAGGATGTTAAAAAAATAGAAATGTAATTTTTTAAAAATCATAATTTTTCGAGAACTATAAAAAATATTTTTTGGCTGAAAACGACAAAACTCAAAGACTCGTTATTTTGGTCTATTTCAATCCATTTTTTCACCCAACTTTACAAGTACTGTGCTATCTAGTGGATGGTGTTAAAAAATAAAAACGAAATTTTTTGAAAATCATCATTTTTTGTGGGCTATAACACATGTTTTTTGGCTGAAAATTGGAAAATTTAAAAACTGGCTATTTTGGAATATTGCAATTCATTTTTTCACTCAGGTTTACTGGTACTGTGCTATCTAGTGAAGGGTGTTAAAAAAATAGAAATGTAAATTTTTTCAAAAATCATAATTTTTCGTGAGCTATAACACACGTTTTTTTGGCTAAAAACGGCAAAAGTCAAAAACTTAATATTTTGGACTATTTCAGTCCATTTTTTTACCCAACTTTATTGGAACTATGCTTTCGTGGGCTATAACATACGTTTTTTGGATGAAAATAGGAAAATTTAAAACTGGCTATTTTGGATTATTTCAATTCATTTTTTCACACAGCTTTACTGGTACTGTGCTATCTAGTGAAAGGTGTTAAAAAAAAGAAATATAATTTTTTTCCAAGATCATCATTTTTCGTGAGTTATAACATACGTTTTTTGGCTGAAAACGACAAAAATAAAAAACTTGCTATTTTGGACTATGTCAATCCATTTTTTTACCCAACTTTACTGTGCTATCTACTGAAAGGTGTCAAAAATATACAACTGTAAATTTTTTCAAAAATCATCTTTTTTCGTGGGCTATAACTCACGTTCTTTGGTTGAAAACGGCAAGACTCACAAACTCGCTATTTTGGACTATTTCAATCCATTTTTCACCCTTCTTTACTGGTACGGTGCTATATAATGAAGTGATAAGTCAGTTCTATACTGACTTATATGTTATAAATCCTTGATCTTTTGGTGTGGATATAATGTAGATTCTTACATGAATTTTGTGATTTATGTGCTAAATTGATATTTGTAGAGATTGTGAAGAAGTGTTGAAATTGTTGCATAAATGATATGAAGTATGCACGTATTTGATTGAATGCACATTTTGACGCAACTATTCTCACAACTCACAAGCACACAAGAAAAGTCCCGGACACAACAAGCACATCACAAGCACACTACAACACTAGCACACACACTTGACACATGGGGTGCGCTGATTTCTCATTCGGCAGAATGGAAAACATACTTCAAATGCATATATCTCTCTCAATACTCAGCCAAATGATGAGACCTATAATGTTTTGGAAAGCTCTTTGAGTGTACTTCATTTCTTATGTTTTCACTGTCTCTGAATTTAGTAGGCATATATGAGAAACGGGGGCTTATTTCTAAGCACTCATCTAGTCGTAATGTCACTGATACATTTTGGGAGAACACTCATATCTTGAGCTACAGACCTCCAAAGTTGATAATTCTTAAACCTATGGAAAGCTAAGAGAGAGATATACAATTCGTATGTTTACCACAAAGTCCAATTCTCAACTGAATGCCTTCAAATCCCCACAACATTAGGCACACACGCACATACACTGTGCGGGCGCCTAAGAGCCCGGACAAGCACACACGCACACACACACGCACACGCGCACAAGCCTGTGCGCCCTCCTAGGCGCCCGCACTCAGCACACGCGCACATCATTGCCACAGTTTACAAAAATGGTCATAACTTTCTCATTTTAGCTCCAAATTGAGTGATTCAAAGTGCTATGTTTAGCTAAGAGTATTGTCTACAATTTTTATGTTTTATGTTTTCTCAGAATCGACATGAATCAGGGGCTAAATGGGGGAAAAAGATGAAGCATGTTCAATCGCTCACGCCTAGTTCGCACACAGTCACACTCATTCATGAACACACTCACTACATTTGCACACTTTCACTAATTCCATGCATTTCATTACACTCACAACCGTTTGCACACTCTCACACACACACTTTCACATAGTTTCATACATTCACTTCCCACCAAATTGCCACTTAGCATACTCATCAACACATCTACTTCAGCACAAGGCATAAGAATTGGCACACACAAGTGAATAAGAACAAGCATAGTTAGTCATTTATTCACCAAGTGTTTGAGGGATTTCAATTTCAATTCTTAATGCTTAAGACTACACCTCGACACGTGACCTCACTACATTTGATCATTGGCTTTTTTAGGACACGTGAAAAATCACACATGTGATGGAAGTGCTCAACTCTCATGATCAAGACACATCAAAGGAAGGGAACCTATAAATACTACAAGAGAGACACAAAAGGGGGGAGATAGAACGAGGCGGCCGCACACAGAACATTCATTAGATTAGGGTTCTTAGTTTATATTAGGATTTTCTCTTTCCTTTTCCTTTTCCTTCCTAACATTATACTGTCTTGAGAGTTCATCTTGTACAGATCTCCACTTATTGAGACATTTGAATTGCTATCTATCTGTGTCTTATGTGTTCCATATTCATTGAGCGTTTGATTTCAATGGGCTTGCATAATTGCGTTCAAATCTAGAGTGGATCTGCGGTACCCACTGAGTAGCCATGGCCACGGTTCCAGAACCGGCGGTTCCTGATTCCGCCTAGGGCGGAATCGGAACCGAACCGCCGAGGGCCGGTTCCGATTTCGGTTCCGGTTCCGATTTCAGTTCCGATTCCGGTTCCGGTTTTTAGTTTCGAATTTCGATTGTAATCCTATTTTTTAATTTGATTTCTATTGAAATAATGATTAAACTATTAATTGAAACTCAAATAATACAAGTATACAACATAATAACATACTTAGAATAATAATAGTTACAATTGAACTTAATTAATATATAGTTTTAGATAATAGAACTAGGAAGAATTAGATAAATGAGATTCAAGGATATAAAAATAATAAGAATATTTGAATATTTGAATTATTAATTAGAATTCAACTAGTATAATATAATAACATAATTAGAATAGTAGTTAAAATTAAAATAATATATGAATTTTTTAGAATAATAGAATTATGAATATTAGATAAGTGAGAAAGAAAGATATAGAAATAATAAGAGTATTTTATAAAAATTTTCAAGTTAAAAATTTTAAATCATAAATTTACAAGTTAGACATTAATAAATGAAGAAACTACTAAATTTTATTCATTGGATAGAAAAATTTACAAGTTAAGATTTTTAAATCATAAATTTACAGTTAGACATTAATAAATGAAAAAACTACTAAATTTTATTCATTGGATAGAAAAATTTACAAGTTAAGATTTTTATATCATAAATTTACAAGTTAGAAATTAATAAATGAAGAAACTACTAAATTTTATTCTTTTGATAGAAAAATTTACAAGTTAAGATTTTAATTCATAAATTTACAAGTTAGAAATTAATAAATTAAGAACTACTAAATTTTATTCATTTGATAGAAAAATTTACAAGTTAAGATTTTAATTCATAAATTTACAAGTTAGAAATTAATAAATGAAGAAACTACAAAATTTTATTCATAATTGATGGTTTAAACTTTAAACTTTAAATTTGAATAGTACAATAATACAATTGCAAAATATATTATAATATACAATAATACAACTATAGTGTATATAATTAAATCTATGACATTAATTTATATAAACAAATATATAGATATGGAAATTATAATATTTGATAAAACAAAATAAATTATTTCAAATTTTCAATAATGTAAAAATATACAATATGATATTTTTCTTCATTTTAATAAACTAATAGTCGCCGTCGTCGTCGTCGTCATTATTGGCTCTATCGGCATCGGTGACCGGTGAATTAGTTCTAGTTGTACAAGTAGAGCTACCATCGGTGGTACCGTCTAAATCTAAATCAAAATTTTCGTCTATGTCTTGTTCTTGTTCTCTATATGCGGCTTTAGTCCAATCATCCATTAAAGCTTGAATCTCCAAGGATATAGGGCTCAAAAGCGATCGGGTCTCGTCCAAAATGTTGCCACCTTGACTAAAAGCTTGTTCTATGGCTACGGTTGATGTCGGGGCCGCCAAAATCTCTTTGGCTATCGAAGCGATAATGGGGCACATTGTTGTCTTGGATTTCCACCATTCCAATATTTGGAAGTTCTCAACACTATCACATTCATACTTGTTATCACTAAAATCAAAAGAAGTGGTTAAATATATCTCAAGTTCCGTACTAGTAGTACCCTTGTGTTTTTTTAACGATTGAAACATTTCTAAACCAGGAAGGACAAAGGAAGACGAAGATCCAACATTTGAAGTTGAAAAACTATGGTGAGTAGTGTGAGTGTTAATGGTACTAGTACTACTAGTAGGAACTTGAGGTTGAAAATTAGAAGAATATTCTTCATATAATGCATTTAACATATCTTTAGTCTCATTTATGTATCTAATTACATTTAATTGTAATTGCATAATGTTTGGATCTAATGGAAAACATTCTTGTAACGCATTATAATAATACTTCAAATATTGGTCTAAACCTTGAAATTTAAAACGAGGATCAAGAACAATAGCAACTAAATATAAAATTGGAATTTCTCTATAATAATTAAGCCATTTTTCTAACATGTGAATAATACTTTGCGTCAAAGTTTCATCATTTATGTGCACTTTTAACACACCAACTATATTACATGCTTCAACTAAAAATAAATGAGAAGTTGGAAAATACACACGTGAAAACAAACAAGTAGCATCCTTAAAAACTTTTAAAACTTCTAACAATTTTAAACAAAAAGTCCAATGATTAGGATATAATACAATTCCAATACAAGAGTTATCAATGAAAAAATTACATAACAATGAACTATATTTAGAAGAATCACAAAGTAAATTATAAGTTGAATTCCAACGATTTGGAACATCCTTTTTAAATCTTTTAGGTTTTTGTCCATGTTGTATACAATATTTTCCCCATGTCTTCATTAAACTTGGATGTCCACTCAAATATTTAATTGCATCTTTAATTGGTTTAATATGAATTTCTAATGCACTTAAACCATTTTGAACGGATAAATTTAAAATATGGCATACACATCTAATATGAAAAAATTTCCCATCTAAAATTGGTGCACAAATATTTTTTAATTCTACAATAGATGCATTATTAGCCGATGCATTATTAAAACCAATTGAAAAAATTTTATCATTAAAATTATATTCTTCTAAAATAATACTAATTAATTTAGATATATTTATGGCCGTATGAGAATCATTAAAAACTCTAAATGCAATTACTTTTTTTTGTAAAAACCAATTTGTATCTACCTAATGACAAGTTATACCCATATAACTATTCATTTGCCAATGATCACTCCAAATATCGGAACATATTGAAATACGAGAATCTAATTTTAAAAAATATTTCGATAAGCTATTTTTTTCTTTTTTATAATTTTTTTTAATATCGCGTGTTAAAGTTGTTCTAGGAACACGTTTAACTTGTGGATTTGCATTTTCTTGTACTAATCTAACAAAATGTGGTTTTTCACCAAATGAAAATGGTAAATGTTGTGCACAAACAAATCTAGCTACACCATCTCTCCATTTTGAATCACTAAATTTAAATAAATTTAAATTACTAGAAGAAGAAGAACCTTGTTGAGCAAAACCGGTTAATTGTGCTTGTGACTTTTGAAGGCCGATTTCTTGAGGATGCGTTTTCTCCAAATGCTTGTTTAGTGTACCATATCCACTCCCAATTTTGAAGGCGTATGATTTCTCTCAAAAATTGCATTATGCTCTAATAAGAATTCCATCGGCATCAAAAATTTTTGTGAAATATTTCACAAACATTTCGGATTTTGGATTCGTTGGTGGACGACGACTTGATTGTGATGCATCACCAATATTAATTGGTTGGGATGAAGAACCAAAACTATCCATTTTATAAAAAAAATAAAAAAGAATGAGAAATTGAAATAATAATATATGAAAAACAAAAATTAATAATTTAACTAATAATTATAATTGAAACAATAAATTGAATTGAATTTTATAGAATTTTGATACTTGAGAAAATTGAGATGAAGAGAATTAGAATGAGAAATTTAAATAATAATTTATTAAAAACAATAATAAATAATTCAACAATTTCAACTAAAAATTATAATAGAAACAATAAATAGAATTAAATTTTATAGAATTTTGATGCTTGAGAAAATTGAGATGAAGAGAAATAGAATATTGAGAGAGAAGAGTAGAAATTGTGTGGGAAAAATAAAAAATTAAGGGGTATTTATAGATTAGAAATTGTAAAAAAACAAAAAGGAATTATTGAGCCATTTTCATTCTGCCATGCCATTGTGAGGAACGGTCAAATAATTGACCGTTCCTCAGCAATTTTGCAATTGCTGACCGTTGCCAACAACGGTCAGCAAATTACTGCAACGGTCATTTGACAGTTGCAGTAAATTTTTTTTTGACACGCGCCTCTTTTTTTTTGTGTGCACGCGCCATGTTAACTGGTCAACAATGCTGACGTGGCATTAAATTTTTTTTTTTTTATATTCACGGTTTGGAACCGAAATCGGAATCGCCAGTTCCGATTCCAAACGTTAAAAATGAGAACCGTAACTGAACCGCACATAGGCGGTTCGGTTACGGTTTCGGTTTGGAGGGCCCACGGTTCCGGAACCGAAATCGGAACCGGCGGATCCGGAATCGAAACCGTGGGTTTGGTCATGCCTACCACTGAGATCGCTTTAGATCTACTGAAGGAAATTGAAATTAACATTACATGAATTTGAGAACTATCCATGTGTGGGTTCTAAGATCTGGTTTATTGATGCGTGTAGTTGTATTCGCACAATTTTAGCCTTGAACTACTGTAGAAGTGGAAGTAGGGATCGTATCCTCAGGGAAGGAGATGGTACCAAAATATTAATGAAATGCTCCAGGAAATTCACAAGTTCAGTTTCACGAGTTTAAAGACAATAGTAACACTCAAGAACAGTTGAAGAATGAAATATAAAACTAAAAGTAAACACAGAAATGAGATATCAACTATAAGGAAAATGTCCTAGGGTTTCTTTCTGGATGATCATGCAAGTTAACTATGTATATGCATTGCAATTGTCATAAATGTCAACGAAAAGGGGATCAAACTGCCTGAGAACCTAGATTATAACTGGCATGGCGACCGCTTCATTTTCTATGTTCTCTAACTCCACAATTTCCCATGGCGAGGCCTAGAGTGAAGAATTAAACCCGTAGAGTTCCAACCTTCCGAGATTCACTACTATTGCAAGCAAATTCCTAGGTTTTCCTATGGCGAGGCCTAACCTAATTCCGATTGTCTTCACAAATCTCAGAAAATCTCTCCTCACTTAGCTCTAAAATCTCGACAAACCTCCACCGGCATGACGACTGCATTTCGGTTAATGATCAAGCAATTCAAGTGAGAAGACTCATTATCCATACTGTATGTTCTCAATTCAAGCATTTTAACTCCTATTATAGAATTAAACTCCGACCTGGAATGGCGACCACAATCGAAAGGTGATTCAAACAACAAGAGCTCAAATGAGTGAATTTTAACCAGAATTGAGCAATATTTACCAGTATGAGATCATTCTTAATGAATTAATGCAATTGCAAGGCAATACGTAGTCTAATTACACTACATCCGGATCAAAACTCTAGAACATAGCGAATTTAGCCACAGAGTTCCATTTCCAGTCCACGATCGTCAAAATTCATCAAATAGCAAATCATATTCATCCATTAGGAAGAATTTACCAATTACTCTGCTTCAATTGCTTCTAATTCTAAACAAATCCGTAAAAGCTTTCTTGATTGAGAAGAGAATTACAATTATCGGTTTAAATTCTCGATCGTAGATGAAAATGGAGATCGAATTCGTAGAGAGAGAAAGTAGAAAGAGAAAACTCAAACGAGAGGAAAATCTCGCTCTTCAAATCAAAAGTTGGTTATGAAATCTAGAATATTCGTCTCCCCCAAAAATTCCCCTCCAAAAACTAACTAATCCTCTATATATAGAGGATACAAGAATCGTAAATGGTACGCAAAGCGGAAAATAACTAGATTATTACAAGAATGCCCTCGTGAGAAATGATAAAATCAGCACACATGAAATTCCAAGAAATAGCCTTTAAATCTGTCCCAACGCTTTCAAGCCAGAAGTTTCGCGTTTTTAGTTGTCCCTCGCGCCTTCAGGTCATTCTCGAGTGCGCCTTCAAAGCAGCTCTAACGCCTTTCTGCCAAAAGAATCGTGCCTCCAATCCCTGCCCAAGTTCCTGCTCATCCAACAATGACCACGCCTTCATAAGTGAAGAAGAACACGCATTCGGGAACCCCACTGCAGCTCCCCTTCCTGGACTCAGTTTTTGTGCGCGCTTTCATGCCTTCCACGATCACGCCTCCTTGCTCCTGCATAAACACACCCAAACCAACACTTAGCCATTTTTTTGCAATTTGCCAAAAATCAAATTCCCAAACCAATTAAGCTGGCGAGACCTCGTGGCGAGGTCTCGCCGTGAAGTGTGTGTGTGTGGCGAGACCTCGTGGTGTGTCTTTGCCGGCGAGGTCTCGCGACGAGACCTCGCCGTGTAAGGTGTTGACTGGGGAGACCTTGCGGCGAGGTCTCGCCAGCTTGTGTGCGAGAGTGTGTGAGTTTGAATGAATAAAATTGTGTGAAGTGTTGTGAGTTTTAGTGAATAGAAGTGTAAATTGTGAATTGGAATGCTTGTGAATTGTGAGTTGTGAGTGAATGTGAAAATGGCGAAGAAGTGTGTAAGAAATGTTAAACCGAGAATGATTCGAAGAATGGAAAATGGAATGCAAATATGAATGTGATGAGAACTCATGGCATGCTGAGTGAATGTGATGTTCATAATGAAATGAAATAAAGATGGGTGAAATGAAAATGCATGATATGAATGTCTGCTTTTATTCAAGCTTATGTGATGTAGTGTGTTAATGAGCTCAAGTGCTATATTATGGAGTATTTTCCAACTGAATGCCAATAAAGTATGTGACTATCATGATGAACAAAAAAAATGAATTGCACGAAATGGTGAAGGATTTAGAATACAGTATGCGAATGTATGCAATAAAACGAGAATGTGGTATAATGAATATTGCAAATTAGTAGTGTGTGAATATAGTGTAACTTCCAAATGAGTGTTCATGTGAGATTGTACATGCCATGCGTGAGTATGTGAGAGAGCACATGTGTTGAGGTGATCTTATCGCATGGTGTATGTGTGCTAGTGTGCGAGAGTGTTTGTGCTAGTAGTGTGCGAATGAGTGCTTGTGTGCGCATGAGTGAAGTTAGAGTAGTGTGCATGTGTGCGTAAGTGCTTGTGCGGCGAGGTGACCTCACCGCACAATGTGTGTGTGTAGTTCATGCGACGAGCTCAGCTCGTCGCATGCTTGTGTGTGTGTGATTCATGCGGCGAGGTGACCTCGCCGCATAGGTGTGTGCGAGTGCTAGTGTGCGAGTGATGCTTGTGAGAGTGTGCGAGATGAGTGCTCGTGTGCGAGAGTGCTTGTGTGCGAGAGTGTTATGTGAGGTGCATGCGGCGAAGTGAGCTCGCCGCATGAAGTGTGTGAGAGTGTATGCATGAGTGCTGCGAGAATAAAGTGTGGTGAGTGCTAGTGTGAAGTGTGGTGAGTGCTAGAGTGTGCGAGACAAGTGAGGTGAGTGCTAAGGTTGCTAAGGCAGAACAAACAACCAAATTCCATGCAGAATTTGTGTGGCCTAGCCTCCGAATTAGATTTTTCAGTAAACATGAAAGTTGTGGAGCTTTCTTTTTTCTTTCTTTAGGTTCAAGAATCAGCCTCATTAAGTACCTGAAGCTCAAGATATCGTCACAATACCAAACTGTGGCAAGAAAGTAAAACACTAGAACCCCTAATCCAAACGCAACAAAGATGCCTTTGTTTCTCATAATTGCAAATAGAGTTTGGAAGAAGTTAAAACATGGAAATTGAAGTACAAACAAAGAGCTTTCCAAATCACCCAAGATCTCCTTATTTGGATTAGAATTGAAAGAGTTATTCACACAACAAATTGCACACTCAAAACTGCCACAAACCCTAATTTGGCCGAATATGCACTTTTGAGTTCCTTCATTTTTCCTTTAACATTTTCTACTTCATTTACCCTCAGTTTTGCTCTTTTTGCACCATTTCAACCTTACCAACTAGGACATTACCTATATGCACAAAACAACCTAAATCACCACACATTTGCATCAAACACAAGACAAAAGTCAAGATATTTAGCACAAAAGAGTTGGTATAAATCCAACTCATCATTTATTTGTGATTCCAAGTGTGTAGTACCCACTGACATTTGAAATCAAATCTTTAGAACAGACTTAGGATTATTCTTGTAGAACAAATCAAAGGCATGAATTGGGTATCTGCCCTACCAAGGGAGATAGTCAAGGATTGAATTAGAATTGTTACACAAGGGTAGGGATCTAGTCGTGAGCAATTTTTGTGCTGTTTTTTGCACCCATCCTAATTATGAACATGCATTCTAGTGAATGTTGTAAAAAAAGTGAAAATTAAATGCTTCAAAAAACCTCGATTTTTTTTCATGAGTTATAACACACGTTTTTTGACGAAAAAATGGCAAAAATGTGAAAATTCAAAAACGCGTTAGCCGTGAGCATTTTTTGTGCTGTTTTTTGCACCCATCCTAATTATGAACATGCATTCTAGTGAATGCTGTAAAAAAAGTGAAAATTAAATGCTTCACAAAACCTCGATTTTTTTTCATGAGTTATAACACACGTTTTTTGACTAAAAAATGGCAAAAATGTGAAAATTCAAAAACGCTTTAGCCGTGAGGATTTTTTGTGCTGTTTTTTCCACCCATCCTAATTATGAACATGCATTCTAGTGAATGTTGTAAAAAAAGTGAAAATTAAATGCTTCACAAAACCTCGATTTTTTTTCCTGAGTTATAACACACGTTTTTTGACGAAAAAATGGCGAAAATGTGAAAATTCAAAAACGCGTTAGCCGTGAGCATTTTTTTGCTGTTTTTTGCACCCATCCTGATTATGAACAAGCATTCTAGTGAATGTTGAAAAAAAAGTAAAAATTAAATTCTTCACAAAACCTCGATTTTTTTTCATGAGTTATAACACAAGTTTTTTGACAAAAAAATGGCGAAAATGTGAAAATTCAAAAACGCGTTAGCCGTGAGCATTTTTTGTGCTGTTTTTTGCACCCATCCTCATTATGAACATGCATTCCAGTGAATGTTGTAAAAAAAGTGAAAATTAAATGCTTCACAAAACCTCGATTTTTTTTCATGAGTTATAACACACGTTTTTTGACAAAAAAATGGCAAAAATGTGAAAATTAAAAAACGCGTTAGCCGGGAGCATTTTTTGTACTGTTTTTTGCACCCATCCTAATTATGAACATGCATTCTAGTGAATGTTGTAAAAAAAGTGAAATTAAATGCTTCACAAAACCACGATTTTTTTTCATGAGTTATAACACACGTATTTCGACGAAAAAACGACATAAATGTGAAAATTCAAAAATGCGTTAGCCGTGAGCAATTTTTGTGCCGTTTTTTGCACCCATCATAATTATGAACATGCATTCTAGTGAATGTTGTAAAAAAAGTGAAAATTAAATGCTTCACAAAACCTCGATTTTTTTTCATCTGTTATAATACACATTTTTTGACGAAAAAATGGCAAAAATGTGAAAATTCAAAAACGCGTTAGCCTTGAGCATTTTTTGTGCTGTTTTTTGCACCCATCCTAATTATGAACATGCATTCTAAAGAATGCTGTAAAAAAAGTGAAAATTAAATGCTTCACAAAACCTCGATTTTTTTTCATGTGTTATAACACACGTTTTTTGACGAAAAAATGGCAAAAATGTGAAAATTCAAAAACGCGTTAGCCGTGAGCATTTTTTTTGCTGTTTTTTGCACCCATCATAATTATGAACATGCATTCTAGTGAATGTTGTAGAAAAAGTGAAAATTAAATGCTTCACAAAACCTCGATTTTTTTTCATGAGTTATAACACACTTTTTTTGACGAAAAAATGGCAAAAATGTGAAAATTCAAAAACGCGTTAGTCGTGAGCATTTTTTGTGCTGTTTTTTGCACCCATCCTAATTATGAACATGCATTCTAGTGAATGTTGTAAAAAAGTGAAACTTAAATGCTTCAAAAAACTTCGATTTTTTTTCATGAGTTATAACATACGTTTTTTGACGAAAAAATGTCAAAAATGTGAAAATTCCAAAACGCGTTAGCCGTGAGCATTTTTTGTGCTGTTTTTTGCACCCATCCTAATTATGAACATGTATTCTAGTGAATGCTGTAAAAAAAGTGAAAATTAAATGCTTCACAAAACCTCGATTTTTTTTCATGAGTTATAACACACGTTTTTTGACTAAAAAATGGCAAAAATGTGAAAATTCAAAAACGCTTTAGCCGTGAGCATTTTTTGTGCTGTTTTTTGCACCCATCCTAATTATGAACATGCATTCTAGTGAATGTTGTAAAAAAAGTGAAAATTAAATGCTTCACAAAACCTCGATTTTTTTTCATGAGTTATAACACACGTTTTTTGACGAAAAAATGGCAAAAATGTGAAAATTCAAAAACGCGTTAGCCGTGAGCATTTTTTGTGCTGTTTTTTGCACCCATCCTGATTATGAACATGCATTCTAGTGAATGTTGTAAAAAAAGTGAAAATTAAATGCTTCACAAAACCTCGATTTTTTTTCATGAGTTATAACACACGTTTTTTGACGAAAAAATGGCAAAAATGTGAAAATTCAAAAACGCGTTAGCCTTGAGCATTTTTTGTGCTGTTTTTTGCACCCATCCTAATTATGAACATGCATTCTAGTGAATGTTGTAAAAAAAGTGAAAATTAAATGCTTCACAAAACCTCGATTTTTTTTCATGAGTTATAACACACGTTTTTTGACGAAAAAATGGCAAAAATGTGAAAATTCAAAAACGCGTTAGCCGTGAGCATTTTTTGTGCTGTTTTTTGCACCCATCCTAATTATAAACATGCATTCTAGTGAATGTTGTAAAAAAAGTGAAAATTAAATGCTTCACAAAACCTCGATTTTTTTTCATGAGTTATAACACACGTTTTTTTGACGAAAAAATGGCAAAAATTGTGAAAATTAAAAACGCGTTAGCCGTGAGCATTTTTTGTGCTGTTTTTTGCACCCATCCTAATTATGAACATGCATTCTAGTGAATGTTGTAAAAAAAGTGAAAATTAAATGCTTCACAAAACCTCGATTTTTTTTCATGAGTTATAACACACGTTTTTTGACGAAAAAATGGCAAAAATGTGAAAATTCAAAAACGCGTTAGCCGTGAGCATTTTTTGTGCTGTTTTTTGCACCCATCCTAATTATGAACATGCATTCTAGTGAATGTTGTAAAAAAATGAAAATTAAATGCTTCACAAAACCTCGATTTTTTTTCATGAGTTATAACACACGTTTTTTGACGAAAAAATGGCAAAAATGTGAAAATTCAAAAACGCGTTAGCCGTGAGCATTTTTTGTGCTGTTTTTTGCACCCATCCTAATTATGAACATGCATTCTAGTGAATGTTGTAAAAAAAGTGAAAATTAAATGCTTCACAAAACCTCGATTTTTTTTCATGAGTTATAACACACGTTTTTTGACGAAAAAATGGCAAAAATGTGAAAATTCAAAAACGCGTTAGCCGTGAGCATTTTTTGTGCTGTTTTTTGCACCCATCCTAATTATGAACATGCATTCTAGTGAATGTTGTAAAAAAAGTGAAAATTAAATGCTTCACAAACCTCGATTTTTTTCATGAGTTATAACACACGTTTTTTGACGAAAAAATGGCAAAAATGTGAAAATTCAAAAACGCGTTAGCCGTGAGCATTTTTTGTGCTGTTTTTTGCACCCATCCTAATTATGAACATGCATTCTAGTGAATGTTGTAAAAAAAGTGAAAATTAAATGCTTCACAAAACCTCGATTTTTTTTCATGAGTTATAACACACGTTTTTTGACGAAAAAATGGCAAAAATGTGAAAATTCAAAAACGCGTTAGCCGTGAGCATTTTTTGTGCTGTTTTTTGCACCCATCCTAATTATGAACATGCATTCTAGTGAATGTTGTAAAAAAAGTGAAAATTAAATGCTTCACAAAACCTCGATTTTTTTTCATGAGTTATAACACACGTTTTTTGACGAAAAAATGGCAAAAATGTGAAAATTCAAAAACGCGTTAGCCGTGAGCATTTTTTGTGCTGTTTTTTGCACCCATCCTAATTATGAACATGCATTCTAGTGAATGTTGTAAAAAAAGTGAAAATTAAATGCTTCACAAAACCTCGATTTTTTTTCATGAGTTATAACACACGTTTTTTGACGAAAAAATGGCAAAAATGTGAAAATTCAAAAACGCGTTAGCCGTGAGCATTTTTTGTGCTGTTTTTTGCACCCATCCTAATTATGAACATGCATTCTAGTGAATGTTGTAAAAAAAGTGAAAATTAAATGCTTCACAAACCTCGATTTTTTTTCATGAGTTATAACACACGTTTTTTGACGAAAAAATGGCAAAAATGTGAAAATTCAAAAACGCGTTAGCCGTGAGCATTTTTTGTGCTGTTTTTTGCACCCATCCTAATTATGAACATGCATTCTAGTGAATGTTGTAAAAAAAGTGAAAATTAAATGCTTCACAAAACCTCGATTTTTTTTCATGAGTTATAACACACGTTTTTTGACGAAAAAATGGCAAAAATGTGAAAATTCAAAAACGCGTTAGCCGTGAGCATTTTTTGTGCTGTTTTTTGCACCCATCCTAATTATGAACATGCATTCTAGTGAATGTTGTAAAAAAAGTGAAAATTAAATGCTTCACAAAACCTCGATTTTTTTTCATGAGTTATAACACACGTTTTTTGACGAAAAAATGGCAAAAATGTGAAAATTCAAAAACGCGTTAGCCGTGAGCATTTTTTGTGCTGTTTTTTGCACCCATCCTAATTATGAACATGCATTCTAGTGAATGTTGTAAAAAAAGTGAAAATTAAATGCTTCACAAAACCTCGATTTTTTTTCATGAGTTATAACACACGTTTTTTGACGAAAAAATGGCAAAAATGTGAAAATTCAAAAACGCGTTAGCCGTGAGCATTTTTTGTGCTGTTTTTTGCACCCATCCTAATTATGAACATGCATTCTAGTGAATGTTGTAAAAAAAGTGAAAATTAAATGCTTCACAAAACCTCGATTTTTTTTCATGAGTTATAACACACGTTTTTTGACGAAAAAATGGCAAAAATGTGAAAATTCAAAAACGCGTTAGCCGTGAGCATTTTTTGTGCTGTTTTTTGCACCCATCCTAATTATGAACATGCATTCTAGTGAATGTTGTAAAAAAAGTGAAAATTAAATGCTTCACAAAACCTCGATTTTTTTTCATGAGTTATAACACACGTTTTTTGACGAAAAAATGGCAAAAATGTGAAAATTCAAAAACGCGTTAGCCGTGAGCATTTTTTGTGCTGTTTTTTGCACCCATCCTAATTATGAACATGCATTCTAGTGAATGTTGTAAAAAAAGTGAAAATTAAATGCTTCACAAAACCTCGATTTTTTTTCATGAGTTATAACACACGTTTTTTGACGAAAAAATGGCAAAAATGTGAAAATTCAAAAACGCGTTAGCCGTGAGCATTTTTTGTGCTGTTTTTTGCACCCATCCTAATTATGAACATGCATTCTAGTGAATGTTGTAAAAAAAGTGAAAATTAAATGCTTCACAAAACCTCGATTTTTTTTCATGAGTTATAACACACGTTTTTTGACGAAAAAATGGCAAAAATGTGAAAATTCAAAAACGCGTTAGCCGTGAGCATTTTTTGTGCTGTTTTTTGCACCCATCCTAATTATGAACATGCATTCTAGTGAATGTTGTAAAAAAAGTGAAAATTAAATGCTTCACAAAACCTCGATTTTTTTTCATGAGTTATAACACACGTTTTTTGACGAAAAAATGGCAAAAATGTGAAAATTCAAAAACGCGTTAGCCGTGAGCATTTTTTGTGCTGTTTTTTGCACCCATCCTAATTATGAACATGCATTCTAGTGAATGTTGTAAAAAAAGTGAAAATTAAATGCTTCACAAAACCTCGATTTTTTTTCATGAGTTATAACACACGTTTTTTGACGAAAAAATGGCAAAAATGTGAAAATTCAAAAACGCGTTAGCCGTGAGCATTTTTTGTGCTGTTTTTTGCACCCATCCTAATTATGAACATGCATTCTAGTGAATGTTGTAAAAAAAGTGAAAATTAAATGCTTCACAAAACCTCGATTTTTTTTCATGAGTTATAACACACGTTTTTTGACGAAAAAATGGCAAAAATGTGAAAATTCAAAAACGCGTTAGCCGTGAGCATTTTTTGTGCTGTTTTTTGCACCCATCCTAATTATGAACATGCATTCTAGTGAATGTTGTAAAAAAAGTGAAAATTAAATGCTTCACAAAACCTCGATTTTTTTTCATGAGTTATAACACACGTTTTTTGACGAAAAAATGGCAAAAATGTGAAAATTCAAAAACGCGTTAGCCGTGAGCATTTTTTGTGCTGTTTTTTGCACCCATCCTAATTATGAACATGCATTCTAGTGAATGTTGTAAAAAAAGTGAAAATTAAATGCTTCACAAAACCTCGATTTTTTTTCATGAGTTATAACACACGTTTTTTGACGAAAAAATGGCAAAAATGTGAAAATTCAAAAACGCGTTAGCCGTGAGCATTTTTTGTGCTGTTTTTTGCACCCATCCTAATTATGAACATGCATTCTAGTGAATGTTGTAAAAAAAGTGAAAATTAAATGCTTCACAAAACCTCGATTTTTTTTCATGAGTTATAACACACGTTTTTTGACGAAAAAATGGCAAAAATGTGAAAATTCAAAAACGCGTTAGCCGTGAGCATTTTTTGTGCTGTTTTTTGCACCCATCCTAATTATGAACATGCATTCTAGTGAATGTTGTAAAAAAAGTGAAAATTAAATGCTTCACAAAACCTCGATTTTTTTTCATGAGTTATAACACACGTTTTTTGACGAAAAAATGGCAAAAATGTGAAAATTCAAAAACGCGTTAGCCGTGAGCATTTTTTGTGCTGTTTTTTGCACCCATCCTAATTATGAACATGCATTCTAGTGAATGTTGTAAAAAAAGTGAAAATTAAATGCTTCACAAAACCTCGATTTTTTTTCATGAGTTATAACACACGTTTTTTGACGAAAAAATGGCAAAAATGTGAAAATTCAAAAACGCGTTAGCCGTGAGCATTTTTTGTGCTGTTTTTTGCACCCATCCTAATTATGAACATGCATTCTAGTGAATGTTGTAAAAAAAGTGAAAATTAAATGCTTCACAAAACCTCGATTTTTTTTCATGAGTTATAACACACGTTTTTTGACGAAAAAATGGCAAAAATGTGAAAATTCAAAAACGCGTTAGCCGTGAGCATTTTTTGTGCTGTTTTTTGCACCCATCCTAATTATGAACATGCATTCTAGTGAATGTTGTAAAAAAAGTGAAAATTAAATGCTTCACAAAACCTCGATTTTTTTTCATGAGTTATAACACACGTTTTTTGACGAAAAAATGGCAAAAATGTGAAAATTCAAAAACGCGTTAGCCGTGAGCATTTTTTGTGCTGTTTTTTGCACCCATCCTAATTATGAACATGCATTCTAGTGAATGTTGTAAAAAAAGTGAAAATTAAATGCTTCACAAAACCTCGATTTTTTTTCATGAGTTATAACACACGTTTTTTGACGAAAAAATGGCAAAAATGTGAAAATTCAAAAACGCGTTAGCCGTGAGCATTTTTTGTGCTGTTTTTTGCACCCATCCTAATTATGAACATGCATTCTAGTGAATGTTGTAAAAAAAGTGAAAATTAAATGCTTCACAAAACCTCGATTTTTTTTCATGAGTTATAACACACGTTTTTTGACGAAAAAATGGCAAAAATGTGAAAATTCAAAAACGCGTTAGCCGTGAGCATTTTTTGTGCTGTTTTTTGCACCCATCCTAATTATGAACATGCATTCTAGTGAATGTTGTAAAAAAAGTGAAAATTAAATGCTTCACAAAACCTCGATTTTTTTTCATGAGTTATAACACACGTTTTTTGACGAAAAAATGGCAAAAATGTGAAAATTCAAAAACGCGTTAGCCGTGAGCATTTTTTGTGCTGTTTTTTGCACCCATCCTAATTATGAACATGCATTCTAGTGAATGTTGTAAAAAAAGTGAAAATTAAATGCTTCACAAAACCTCGATTTTTTTTCATGAGTTATAACACACGTTTTTTGACGAAAAAATGGCAAAAATGTGAAAATTCAAAAACGCGTTAGCCGTGAGCATTTTTTGTGCTGTTTTTTGCACCCATCCTAATTATGAACATGCATTCTAGTGAATGTTGTAAAAAAAGTGAAAATTAAATGCTTCACAAAACCTCGATTTTTTTTCATGAGTTATAACACACGTTTTTTGACGAAAAAATGGCAAAAATGTGAAAATTCAAAAACGCGTTAGCCGTGAGCATTTTTTGTGCTGTTTTTTGCACCCATCCTAATTATGAACATGCATTCTAGTGAATGTTGTAAAAAAAGTGAAAATTAAATGCTTCACAAAACCTCGATTTTTTTTCATGAGTTATAACACACGTTTTTTGACGAAAAAATGGCAAAAATGTGAAAATTCAAAAACGCGTTAGCCGTGAGCATTTTTTGTGCTGTTTTTTGCACCCATCCTAATTATGAACATGCATTCTAGTGAATGTTGTAAAAAAAGTGAAAATTAAATGCTTCACAAAACCTCGATTTTTTTTCATGAGTTATAACACACGTTTTTTGACGAAAAAATGGCAAAAATGTGAAAATTCAAAAACGCGTTAGCCGTGAGCATTTTTTGTGCTGTTTTTTGCACCCATCCTAATTATGAACATGCATTCTAGTGAATGTTGTAAAAAAAGTGAAAATTAAATGCTTCACAAAACCTCGATTTTTTTTCATGAGTTATAACACACGTTTTTTGACGAAAAAATGGCAAAAATGTGAAAATTCAAAAACGCGTTAGCCGTGAGCATTTTTTGTGCTGTTTTTTGCACCCATCCTAATTATGAACATGCATTCTAGTGAATGTTGTAAAAAAAGTGAAAATTAAATGCTTCACAAAACCTCGATTTTTTTTCATGAGTTATAACACACGTTTTTTGACGAAAAAATGGCAAAAATGTGAAAATTCAAAAACGCGTTAGCCGTGAGCATTTTTTGTGCTGTTTTTTGCACCCATCCTAATTATGAACATGCATTCTAGTGAATGTTGTAAAAAAAGTGAAAATTAAATGCTTCACAAAACCTCGATTTTTTTTCATGAGTTATAACACACGTTTTTTGACGAAAAAATGGCAAAAATGTGAAAATTCAAAAACGCGTTAGCCGTGAGCATTTTTTGTGCTGTTTTTTGCACCCATCCTAATTATGAACATGCATTCTAGTGAATGTTGTAAAAAAAGTGAAAATTAAATGCTTCACAAAACCTCGATTTTTTTTCATGAGTTATAACACACGTTTTTTGACGAAAAAATGGCAAAAATGTGAAAATTCAAAAACGCGTTAGCCGTGAGCATTTTTTGTGCTGTTTTTTGCACCCATCCTAATTATGAACATGCATTCTAGTGAATGTTGTAAAAAAAGTGAAAATTAAATGCTTCACAAAACCTCGATTTTTTTTCATGAGTTATAACACACGTTTTTTGACGAAAAAATGGCAAAAATGTGAAAATTCAAAAACGCGTTAGCCGTGAGCATTTTTTGTGCTGTTTTTTGCACCCATCCTAATTATGAACATGCATTCTAGTGAATGTTGTAAAAAAAGTGAAAATTAAATGCTTCACAAAACCTCGATTTTTTTTCATGAGTTATAACACACGTTTTTTGACGAAAAAATGGCAAAAATGTGAAAATTCAAAAACGCGTTAGCCGTGAGCATTTTTTGTGCTGTTTTTTGCACCCATCCTAATTATGAACATGCATTCTAGTGAATGTTGTAAAAAAAGTGAAAATTAAATGCTTCACAAAACCTCGATTTTTTTTCATGAGTTATAACACACGTTTTTTGACGAAAAAATGGCAAAAATGTGAAAATTCAAAAACGCGTTAGCCGTGAGCATTTTTTGTGCTGTTTTTTGCACCCATCCTAATTATGAACATGCATTCTAGTGAATGTTGTAAAAAAAGTGAAAATTAAATGCTTCACAAAACCTCGATTTTTTTTCATGAGTTATAACACACGTTTTTTGACGAAAAAATGGCAAAAATGTGAAAATTCAAAAACGCGTTAGCCGTGAGCATTTTTTGTGCTGTTTTTTGCACCCATCCTAATTATGAACATGCATTCTAGTGAATGTTGTAAAAAAAGTGAAAATTAAATGCTTCACAAAACCTCGATTTTTTTTCATGAGTTATAACACACGTTTTTTGACGAAAAAATGGCAAAAATGTGAAAATTCAAAAACGCGTTAGCCGTGAGCATTTTTTGTGCTGTTTTTTGCACCCATCCTAATTATGAACATGCATTCTAGTGAATGTTGTAAAAAAAGTGAAAATTAAATGCTTCACAAAACCTCGATTTTTTTTCATGAGTTATAACACACGTTTTTTGACGAAAAAATGGCAAAAATGTGAAAATTCAAAAACGCGTTAGCCGTGAGCATTTTTTGTGCTGTTTTTTGCACCCATCCTAATTATGAACATGCATTCTAGTGAATGTTGTAAAAAAAGTGAAAATTAAATGCTTCACAAAACCTCGATTTTTTTTCATGAGTTATAACACACGTTTTTTGACGAAAAAATGGCAAAAATGTGAAAATTCAAAAACGCGTTAGCCGTGAGCATTTTTTGTGCTGTTTTTTGCACCCATCCTAATTATGAACATGCATTCTAGTGAATGTTGTAAAAAAAGTGAAAATTAAATGCTTCACAAAACCTCGATTTTTTTTCATGAGTTATAACACACGTTTTTTGACGAAAAAATGGCAAAAATGTGAAAATTCAAAAACGCGTTAGCCGTGAGCATTTTTTGTGCTGTTTTTTGCACCCATCCTAATTATGAACATGCATTCTAGTGAATGTTGTAAAAAAAGTGAAAATTAAATGCTTCACAAAACCTCGATTTTTTTTCATGAGTTATAACACACGTTTTTTGACGAAAAAATGGCAAAAATGTGAAAATTCAAAAACGCGTTAGCCGTGAGCATTTTTTGTGCTGTTTTTTGCACCCATCCTAATTATGAACATGCATTCTAGTGAATGTTGTAAAAAAAGTGAAAATTAAATGCTTCACAAAACCTCGATTTTTTTTCATGAGTTATAACACACGTTTTTTGACGAAAAAATGGCAAAAATGTGAAAATTCAAAAACGCGTTAGCCGTGAGCATTTTTTGTGCTGTTTTTTGCACCCATCCTAATTATGAACATGCATTCTAGTGAATGTTGTAAAAAAAGTGAAAATTAAATGCTTCACAAAACCTCGATTTTTTTTCATGAGTTATAACACACGTTTTTTGACGAAAAAATGGCAAAAATGTGAAAATTCAAAAACGCGTTAGCCGTGAGCATTTTTTGTGCTGTTTTTTGCACCCATCCTAATTATGAACATGCATTCTAGTGAATGTTGTAAAAAAAGTGAAAATTAAATGCTTCACAAAACCTCGATTTTTTTTCATGAGTTATAACACACGTTTTTTGACGAAAAAATGGCAAAAATGTGAAAATTCAAAAACGCGTTAGCCGTGAGCATTTTTTGTGCTGTTTTTTGCACCCATCCTAATTATGAACATGCATTCTAGTGAATGTTGTAAAAAAAGTGAAAATTAAATGCTTCACAAAACCTCGATTTTTTTTCATGAGTTATAACACACGTTTTTTGACGAAAAAATGGCAAAAATGTGAAAATTCAAAAACGCGTTAGCCGTGAGCATTTTTTGTGCTGTTTTTTGCACCCATCCTAATTATGAACATGCATTCTAGTGAATGTTGTAAAAAAAGTGAAAATTAAATGCTTCACAAAACCTCGATTTTTTTTCATGAGTTATAACACACGTTTTTTGACGAAAAAATGGCAAAAATGTGAAAATTCAAAAACGCGTTAGCCGTGAGCATTTTTTGTGCTGTTTTTTGCACCCATCCTAATTATGAACATGCATTCTAGTGAATGTTGTAAAAAAAGTGAAAATTAAATGCTTCACAAAACCTCGATTTTTTTTCATGAGTTATAACACACGTTTTTTGACGAAAAAATGGCAAAAATGTGAAAATTCAAAAACGCGTTAGCCGTGAGCATTTTTTGTGCTGTTTTTTGCACCCATCCTAATTATGAACATGCATTCTAGTGAATGTTGTAAAAAAAGTGAAAATTAAATGCTTCACAAAACCTCGATTTTTTTCATGAGTTATAACACACGTTTTTTGACGAAAAAATGGCAAAAATGTGAAAATTCAAAAACGCGTTAGCCGTGAGCATTTTTTGTGCTGTTTTTTGCACCCATCCTAATTATGAACATGCATTCTAGTGAATGTTGTAAAAAAAGTGAAAATTAAATGCTTCACAAAACCTCGATTTTTTTTCATGAGTTATAACACACGTTTTTTGACGAAAAAATGGCAAAAATGTGAAAATTCAAAAACGCGTTAGCCGTGAGCATTTTTTGTGCTGTTTTTTGCACCCATCCTAATTATGAACATGCATTCTAGTGAATGTTGTAAAAAAAGTGAAAATTAAATGCTTCACAAAACCTCGATTTTTTTTCATGAGTTATAACACACGTTTTTTGACGAAAAAATGGCAAAAATGTGAAAATTCAAAAACGCGTTAGCCGTGAGCATTTTTTGTGCTGTTTTTTGCACCCATCCTAATTATGAACATGCATTCTAGTGAATGTTGTAAAAAAAGTGAAAATTAAATGCTTCACAAAACCTCGATTTTTTTTCATGAGTTATAACACACGTTTTTTGACGAAAAAATGGCAAAAATGTGAAAATTCAAAAACGCGTTAGCCGTGAGCATTTTTTGTGCTGTTTTTTGCACCCATCCTAATTATGAACATGCATTCTAGTGAATGTTGTAAAAAAAGTGAAAATTAAATGCTTCACAAAACCTCGATTTTTTTTCATGAGTTATAACACACGTTTTTTGACGAAAAAATGGCAAAAATGTGAAAATTCAAAAACGCGTTAGCCGTGAGCATTTTTTGTGCTGTTTTTTGCACCCATCCTAATTATGAACATGCATTCTAGTGAATGTTGTAAAAAAAGTGAAAATTAAATGCTTCACAAAACCTCGATTTTTTTTCATGAGTTATAACACACGTTTTTTGACGAAAAAATGGCAAAAATGTGAAAATTCAAAAACGCGTTAGCCGTGAGCATTTTTTGTGCTGTTTTTTGCACCCATCCTAATTATGAACATGCATTCTAGTGAATGTTGTAAAAAAAGTGAAAATTAAATGCTTCACAAAACCTCGATTTTTTTTCATGAGTTATAACACACGTTTTTTGACGAAAAAATGGCAAAAATGTGAAAATTCAAAAACGCGTTAGCCGTGAGCATTTTTTGTGCTGTTTTTTGCACCCATCCTAATTATGAACATGCATTCTAGTGAATGTTGTAAAAAAAGTGAAAATTAAATGCTTCACAAAACCTCGATTTTTTTTCATGAGTTATAACACACGTTTTTTGACGAAAAAATGGCAAAAATGTGAAAATTCAAAAACGCGTTAGCCGTGAGCATTTTTTGTGCTGTTTTTTGCACCCATCCTAATTATGAACATGCATTCTAGTGAATGTTGTAAAAAAAGTGAAAATTAAATGCTTCACAAAACCTCGATTTTTTTTCATGAGTTATAACACACGTTTTTTGACGAAAAAATGGCAAAAATGTGAAAATTCAAAAACGCGTTAGCCGTGAGCATTTTTTGTGCTGTTTTTTGCACCCATCCTAATTATGAACATGCATTCTAGTGAATGTTGTAAAAAAAGTGAAAATTAAATGCTTCACAAAACCTCGATTTTTTTTCATGAGTTATAACACACGTTTTTTGACGAAAAAATGGCAAAAATGTGAAAATTCAAAAACGCGTTAGCCGTGAGCATTTTTTGTGCTGTTTTTTGCACCCATCCTAATTATGAACATGCATTCTAGTGAATGTTGTAAAAAAAGTGAAAATTAAATGCTTCACAAAACCTCGATTTTTTTTCATGAGTTATAACACACGTTTTTTGACGAAAAAATGGCAAAAATGTGAAAATTCAAAAACGCGTTAGCCGTGAGCATTTTTTGTGCTGTTTTTTGCACCCATCCTAATTATGAACATGCATTCTAGTGAATGTTGTAAAAAAAGTGAAAATTAAATGCTTCACAAAACCTCGATTTTTTTTCATGAGTTATAACACACGTTTTTTGACGAAAAAATGGCAAAAATGTGAAAATTCAAAAACGCGTTAGCCGTGAGCATTTTTTGTGCTGTTTTTTGCACCCATCCTAATTATGAACATGCATTCTAGTGAATGTTGTAAAAAAAGTGAAAATTAAATGCTTCACAAAACCTCGATTTTTTTTCATGAGTTATAACACACGTTTTTTGACGAAAAAATGGCAAAAATGTGAAAATTCAAAAACGCGTTAGCCGTGAGCATTTTTTGTGCTGTTTTTTGCACCCATCCTAATTATGAACATGCATTCTAGTGAATGTTGTAAAAAAAGTGAAAATTAAATGCTTCACAAAACCTCGATTTTTTTTCATGAGTTATAACACACGTTTTTTGACGAAAAAATGGCAAAAATGTGAAAATTCAAAAACGCGTTAGCCGTGAGCATTTTTTGTGCTGTTTTTTGCACCCATCCTAATTATGAACATGCATTCTAGTGAATGTTGTAAAAAAAGTGAAAATTAAATGCTTCACAAAACCTCGATTTTTTTCATGAGTTATAACACACGTTTTTTGACGAAAAAATGGCAAAAATGTGAAAATTCAAAAACGCGTTAGCCGTGAGCATTTTTTGTGCTGTTTTTTTCACCCATCCTAATTATGAACATGCATTCTAGTGAATGTTGTAAAAAAAGTGAAAATTAAATGCTTCACAAAACCTCGATTTTTTTTCATGAGTTATAACACACGTTTTTTGACGAAAAAATGGCAAAAATGTGAAAATTCAAAAACGCGTTAGCCGTGAGCATTTTTTGTGCTGTTTTTTGCACCCATCCTAATAATGAACATGCATTCTAGTGAATGTTGTAAAAAATGTGAAAATTAAATGCTTCACAAAACCTCGATTTTTTTTCATGAGTTATAACACACGTTTTTTGACGAAAAAATGGCAAAAATGTGAAAATTCAAAAACGCGTTAGCCGTGAGCATTTTTTGTGCTGTTTTTTGCACCCATCCTAATTAGGAACATGCATTCTAGTGAATGTTGTAAAAAAAGTGAAAATTAAATGCTTCACAAAACCTCTATTTTTTTCATGAGTTATAACACACGTTTTTTGACGAAAAAATGGCAAAAATGTGAAAATTCAAAAACGCGTTAGCCGTGAGCATTTTTGGTGCTGTTTTTTTCACCCATCCTAATTATGAACATGCATTCTAGTGAATGTTGTAAAAAAAGTGAAAATCAAATGCTTCACAAAACCTCGATTTTTTTTCATGAGTTATAACACACGGTTTTTGACGAAAAAATGGCAAAAATGTGAAAATTCAAAAACGCGTTAGCCGTGAGCATTTTTTGTGCTGTTTTTTGCACCCATCATAATTATGAACATGCATTCTAGTGAATGTTGTAAAAAAAGTGAAAATTAAATGCTTCACAAAACCTCGATTTTTTTTCATGAGTTATAACACACGTTTTTTGACGAAAAAATGGCAAAAATGTGAAAATTCAAAAACTCGTTAGCCGTGAGTATTTTTTTTGCTGTTTTTTGCACCCATCCTAATAATGAACATGCATTCTAGTGAATGTTATAAAAAATGTGAAAATTAAATGCTTCACAAAACCTCGATTTTTTTTCATGAGTTATAACACACGTTTTTTGACGAAAAAATGGCAAAAATGTGAAAATTCAAAAACGCGTTAGCCGTGAGCATTTTTTGTGCTGTTTTTTGCACCCATCCTAATTAGGAACATGCATTCTAGTGAATGTTGTAAAAAAAGTGAAAATTAAATGCTTCACAAAACCTCGATTTTTTTTCATCACACGTTTTTTGACGAAAAAATGGCAAAAATGTGAAAATTCAAAAACGCGTTAGCCGTGAGCATTTTTTTTGCTGTTTTTTGCACCCATCCTAATTATGAACATGCATTCTAGTGAATGTTGTAAAAAAAGTGAAAATCAAATGCTTCACAAAACCTCGATTTTTTTTCATGAGTTATAACACACGTTTTTTGACGAAAAAATGTGAAAATTCAAAAACGCGTTAGCCGTTAGCATTTTTCGTGCTGTTTTTTGCACCCATCCTAATTATGAACATGCATTCTAGTGAATGTTGTAAAAAAAGTGAAAATTAAATGCTTCACAAAATCTCGATTTGTTTTCATGAGATATAACACACGTCTTTTGACGAAAAAATGGCAAAAATGTGAAAATTCAAAAACGCGTTAGCAGTGAGCATTTTTTGTGCTGTTTTTTGCGCCCATCCTAATTAGGAACATGGTGGGTGCAAAAAACAGTACAAAAAAATCAAAATCAATACATTTTTTTATTTTGGCATTTTTTTTTTTGCTAAAATACGTGTGTTATAACCCATGAAAAATGAAGGTTTGGTGAAAATTTTAATTTTCAATTTTTTTGACATTATTCACTAGAATGCATATTCTCACACGGGGTGGATGCAAAAAACGGCACAAAAAAAGTCAAAATCAATACATTTTTTTATTTTGGCATTTTTTTGCTAAAATACTTATGTTATAACCCATGAAAAATGGAGGTTTGTTAAAAAAAATTTAATTTTCAATTTTTTTGACATTTAGCACTAAAATGTATGTTCACAATCGAGGTGGGTGTAAAAAACGGTACAAAAAAAGTCAAAATTAATGTGTTTTTGAATTCTGCGAATTTTTGCTAAAATACGTGTGTTAACCAATGAAAAATAGAGGTTTTATAAAAATTTTAATTTTCAATTTTTTTGACATCATTCACTAAAATGCATGTTCATAATTGGGGTTGGTGCAGAAAAACTAAAAAAAAAAAAATCAAAATCAATATATTTTTTTATTCTGCAAATTTTTTCCTAAATACTTGTCTTATATAACCCATGAAAATTTTTGCATTGAATACTTTCATTATTTCGAATGCATTTGGATCATTGGATATTTGGATGGATGCATCATTGTGGTGTTCAGATATAGAAAAACACAGAAAATATTTATAAAAAAAAAAATTGATTTGAGACCCGGAAAAAGTCAACGCCACCTGTCAATTATCATTTGCCAACATCACCACCACCAGTCCAACACAACAGTAGTCCCTCAACAGTCAACGGATCTTCAACCTTGCCATGCCATGATTATCGTTAACGAATCTTAGGTTGTTTAAGTTGGTCCGAATGCATCGACAGATACCAACTTTTTTTCATTTTCTTTGATGGTGTTGGGATTGCAATCCAGGATTTAAACTCCTACTTGTCAAATTCAATTCAATTCAACTCAACAAACACGCCACAGAATGCATCTGAGCGAGAACGAAGGGATAGAGAATAAGAGCTTTGCGGTGACCGGTGGCCTGGGATTCGTCGGCTCTGCACTCTGCCTTGAGCTTCTCAGGAGAGGGGCCCGTAAAGTCAAGGTATTTGATATCAAATCCCACTCTCCCTGGTCCGACCATCTCCGCCGCTACGATGGGGTCCTCTTCGTCCAAGGTCCAGTCCCACCAAGCTCTTTCTCTCGCTCAGTTTGATATATGCTTTGCTTTTTTTTTTGGTTTTTCTTTTCCCCCTGATGACCAATCAAGCGATTCAAGAAACAAAAAAGTTCTCTTTTTTTTATGACGAACTTGATGATTCAGGGGGAGCTTCTATTTCAAATACTACGGCATTACTCATATCTACATCTTCTAATTCGTTGTTATTTCATCTTCTTCTGGTTGATAAAAAGAGATAGTAGTAGTAGTATATGACTAGTTTCTGCTGCTTCGTTTTTTTTTTTTTTTTTTTTTGCGCATAGAACTGCAGTTCTTGTTTTTTCTCCAATATAGATAGGTACTCTATCCTGCTTTTACGGGCCTTTTCCTAAATCCACTTGGTTTCTGTTCAACGATCATTGTGGAACCTCATTAAACTATCTGTTCTGTTGGGTATAGTTTGTCGGCATGCCTACCATCAATTTTTTTTATTTGTCTTATGAATTCGAAATGTCTAATCTGGATGATTTTTCTTACTTAAGGGGATGTTGCCTGCAAACAAGATGTTGACAAAGCATTACGTGGGGTAGATTGTGTTTTCCACCTTGCCTCTTATGGCATGTCCGGGAAAGAAATGCTCCAGTACGGTCGTGTTGATGAGGTAAATATCAATGGAACCTGCCATGTATTGGATGCTTGCCTTGACCATGGTATCAACAGACTTGTATATGTCAGCACATACAACGTTGTATTTGGTGGGGAAGAAATAGTGAATGGCAATGAAGCTCTACCTTACTTCCCGATGGATGATCATGTTGATCCCTACGGCCGTAGTAAAGCTATTGCTGAGCAATTGGTCCTCAAGAGTAATGGTCGCCCCTTCAAGTATGTAATTTTGGTGTAGTTTTTTACTGTTCTTTGCCCTTTGTTTCTTATTCTCTTGGGAGATAAATGGAATGTTTTTCCATCTCTAAACTGTCTGTGATAGCATATCTGGTTTGCATGCTTGTCTGATCTTGTGTGTGGTTTTCCCAATGAGATTTATTAGATGAAATATCAAAAAACTTTTTGATCAGCAGAATAATGTAAAATAATACTGTAGCAGATAATTCATAACTATTATGAACTGGGTGTGTATTATATGTGAAAGAAAATACAAACTTCCATGTAGATTCGGTGGTCTGATCTTCTGGAGTCTTCAGATATTTAAGTATGGCATTCTTTATGTGCACAGGAAGAAGAATAGTAATGGAAAATGCCTGTACACATGTGCAGTGCGTCCTGCTGCAATTTATGGACCAGGTGAAGAAAGGCACCTGCCAAGAATTGTAATGTTGGCCAAGTTAGGTCTGCTGCCATTTAGAATTGGTGATGCAAGCGTGAAAACGGACTGGGTTTTCGTGGACAACCTTGTATTAGCCCTGCTGTTAGCTAGCATGGGACTTTTGGATGATGTTCCTGGAAAAGAAGGATATCCAGTTGCTGCTGGACAACCTTACTTCATATCAGACGGTATGCTCTGTCTTTGCTACTAGGTCATACCACTTTTAGTATCATCGAAATTTTAAATGGTTGGAAGGGGATAGTTGAAATTGTACTTAAGAGTAATAACATTCAAACTTGTCATCCGGCTTCATTATTGCTCTATCATGCACAGGTTCTCCAGTCAATAGTTTTGAGTTCCTCCGTCCATTGCTCAGCAGTTTAGATTATGACTTGCCAAAGAGGTCATTAGCAGTACCCCATGGCCTGATTTTGGGAAATTTCTTTTGGGCTTTCTACACTATTTTGTACCCGTGGTTAAGTCAAAAGTGGCTTCCTCAACCGCTGATGCTTCCTGCTGAAGTATACAAGGTGCACCCTGGCGTACTGATATTATTTATTTTCTATCTCATTCTATCTGGACTTGGGATAGGTTATTTAGCATACCAATAAAATAAAGATGGGATATTGTAAGCCTTGTTCATAATCTTTGCTTTGTTGGTTCCGTCACTTTAATCTCTGTTACATGCTTGTTATCCTTTGCCCTTCTTTTCCCGAGGGATAAAAAAGATAAAATATCTGAACATGGATAGTGCTAACTTTGAGACACAAAATTGAGCTCTCCTTTTTTTTTTTTTGACCACCTTCCTCTCCACTAGGGAGGATAAGGTGTAGGTTGATTAAACTATTCCATCGCTGTGGCCACTGTAATGTGCTGGGTACATAGTGAGGTGAATGGCTTATCCCAGTGAGCATGATTCAATTTATACAAAAGGGTGGAAATTGTAATACTAAGTAATAGTTTTTATTGGTGTATTGCTGCTGTAAGGATAGGTTTTCATTTTTGTTACGCTTGAGGCTGTATAAAATAGTTGCATGTATATGATAATTTTGTTGATTTAAGAGTGCAAAGTTGATGGCAACATCATCTTACTGTTCTGTTAGATTCTCCGTATTGGCAGGTTGGTGTAACTCATTACTTCTCGTTTTGGAAAGCGAAAGAGGAGCTTGGTTACATCCCGATGGTGAGTCCTCGCGAGGGTATGACAGCAACTATTTCATACTGGCAGGAGAAGAAAAGGAGAAGTTTGGATGGGCCGACAATATATGCATGGGTGTTTTGTGTGATTGGAATGCTGTTATTATTTGCTGCCGCATACCTGCCAGATTTTGGACCAATTCCGCTAGTTAGATCGTTTTCTCTTCTCTTTCTGCGCTCTGTGTCAGCATTAAGGGTGCTCTTTATCCTATCAGTTGCAGCACACGTTGGAGAAGCTGTGTATGCCTGGAAACTAGCGAAAAGGGTGGATCCTGCAAACTCCAAGGGTTGGTTTTGGCAAACCTTTGCCCTGGGGATATTTTCATTACGTTTCTTGTTGAAGAGGAGAGCCAACAAAAAATAAGAATAATATGTATTAAGGTTTGAATAGATTGTAGTCTTTATGTCTAAGGTTTCAGCACATATATATCTGATCAAAATTCTTTTTTAAGGCGTGAATATTTTGTCTCTCGCTGGTGTTCTGGGTAGTTAGAGGACACTCACTCAGAGCTTCTCTTTCATTCTGTCCTTTTGAGTTTGTTGAGGATTCTAGACAAAGATGCAAATGACCAAACTCTCTGCAATCTTGAAATTTGAGTACTCAGCCAATTGAGGTTTTGGAACAAGAATACAATTTGAGTACAGATAAATGGTTTTAACTAATTTGAGTACAAATTCCTTATGCTTCTTCTTCACATACATAGATTGGTTTATCACAATTCTTCTCCCTTCCTCCTGGCATTTGATTTCAGTTGGCTAAGCCATTATGGTTTCTTTTTTACCTTTTATGGGCTAAATATTTATTGCACTGCCAATTACTCAGTTACTATAGAGGGCCAAAAAAGAAAAAAAAAGAATACACAAAGGAACCTAGTAGAATTTGGTTACAAGAGGAAAGGTATTAATTAATTTATACTAATAATGATAAAATGGGAATGGGTAAATAAAGCAACTTAAAATGCATCCCAATTATTCCCCACCCCTCCTCCACTGCATCTGCATGATTTTACAGAATTACTAAAATAATATATTATTATATTGTCGATGGGGGTAAAATCCTTTTTTAAGTTGAATTGAAGGTTTTATTTTGTAGCGGTAAAAAAAGAGAGAAAGAAAAATGAGAAAAATCAACTCCATAGATTTATAGTGGATAGAGAGATGATGATTGAATAAAAATAGTTTGTAGCAAGAGTAGCAGCAAATGATGAGGATGATGATGATGATGGCAGCCTTGGCAGGAGGTGGAGTTGGAGGTGTGTGTTCCTCCTTGTTGCAGTTGCATTACTCATTTCCTCATCCTCCTCGGCTCTCCCACATTATCCACAACCATCATGCAGGTACTTGCCATGCCCTCATCAAACCTCAAGGTCTCAATCTTTCATTATTCCATAATTAATTAGTTTAGCTTCTTGCTCTGTCACACTGTTTTCTAGATTCAATATATATATGTATCAATCTCAGTTTCAGGTAAGCAGAAGAGGAGGAGGAGGAGTAGCAGCACAAGCTTAAACCTCCATCCCGGCAACACCACCACTTTTCATATCCACGGGTATGTATGTATGTATGTATGTATGCTGAATTAATCAAATTAATGTGTCTAGAATTATGCAATCAATCAATTAACCAGTCATCATCATCCAATATTTGTATTTAAAATTATATATGGAGTAGGAGTAGGAGTAGGAGTAGCAAGAGTGGTGGTGATGGTGATGAGGAGAGTAGCAGAAGCACAACAAGTAAAAAAAGGAGACAAGTTTTGGTTGAAGCAGCTGCTGCTATCTTTGCTGCCACTTGTTCTACTGCTAATTCTTCATCACTTGCTGTTGCTGCCCTTGGTTGGTACACCTTCTTCAAACATTTTTAACTAATTTTAATCTCTCCCTCCTCCCAAATACTTGTCATTGGATCTTTGATTACTTCATTTTTAATTAGACGACGATGCCGACTTTCGTGTTTATTTGGATGACGTCAACAAGTTTAAGATACTGATTCCTCTAGGTATAATTCAATTTTGTTTCGTATATTCGGTTGTTGGATCCGTTACAGTATATAGATGACTATGGTCAATGGTGTTTTGGTGTTTTGGTGTTTGGCTGTTTCCAATGTGCAGATTGGCAGGTGGGTAGTGGTGGGGAAGGCGACAGTATTAAGTCCCTCACTGCCTTCTACCCTCAAGACCCTTCTACTACTTCAAATGGTAAAATTAATTTCTAATTTCTAATATTCATGTGATCGATGATGCATCCATCCGGACTATGATTAAAATTTCAATTTGTTCAGTCAGCATAGTGATTACTGGCCTGGGTGCTGACTTCACCAGACTGGAGTCCTTTGGAAAAGTGGATGCTTTTGCAGAGAGTTTGGTGGGGACTTTCACTTCATCATCTATTCATCCTTCTCACATTGATGCATTGCTCTCTCAATTTCATTTTCATTTTCATTTTCAACGAACAAACAGGTTGGTGGGTTGGATAGAAGCTGGCAGAGGCCACCGGGTGTCGCTGCAAAACTAGTAGATTCCAAATCTGCTAATGGTAAAAAAAACTCTCAGTAGAAGTAGATTCAATTCATTCCCCCCTGTTTGTTTACTTAATACTCATGCATCCATCATCTCTCTGTTGCCCTTAATTCCTCTCTCTTCTAGTCTTGTTAATCAGTTAATGAAGCATGTCCTTTGCCAAAATAACTTAATACTCACTCACTTCTGAATGTACAAGTCTTCAATTCATCATCGGTTTAATTATATTTCTCCATTATCAGGATTGTACTACATTGAGTACACACTCCAAAATCCCAGCGAAAGTCGAAGACACCTGTTTTCAGTGCTGGGGATTGCAAATAATGGCTGGTACAACAGATTGTATACTCTAACTGGCCAGGTCTGTGTAAACTTTTTGCTTTAATAATACTCAAAATTTCCTTTATTATGTATATATCTTTCATTATCTGATTATGGTTAGCAACCCTTTGTTTATGTTCCATGATGATGATGATGATGATGCAGTTTGTAGAAGAGGAGGCAGAGAAATATGGTCCCAAAATCGAGAAGGTAAAGTTACAAGTTACAAACCCTCTTGTTCTTTCAGCACTACTTTTTGTGCATCAAATTCTACGTAACAGTGTATGTTTATACAATGAAATCGAAGAATCAAAGATTATGTTGGTAGAGTATAGCTTATTACAAAACTGGTAGCTATATGTGCTAGTTTTTTCTTAACGACATATGCATGACTTTGAATCTTTTACAGGCGGTTGCTTCTTTCAGATTAATCTGATCATCATCAAGCTGTGAGCATTATAGACAGACAACGTAGTTGCTGCAAGTGAAGAGGTGTTATATTGTTGGATTCAATTTGACGTTGCCTCGTATTGTCAAATGCGCTTTAAACATATTCCCAATCCCAAGTAGAAATCAAGATGTAGTAAACTTTATCTAGTTAGCAAAAACCAACATACAAGATGTAAAAACTGTTAACTTCATATCATCCGTCATTGTCTTTTGAAACACTATCTAAAAAGCCTGGACAGTGGCAAGGGCAAAGGGCAAAGGGCAAACCGGATATGTCATTCTACTTTTACATTTTCTGCTATGCTATCCCCTGTTTTCTGTGCAGTACCGGCTTTATGGAAAAGCAAAGATAACTTGTCAACAAAGAGCAGATCCTTGAGCTGCTGCAATTGTTGGCATCCTTTCTCGAGTTGTAAATCTAATTCTTCAAAATGAACAATCTTCTCTTGAAGTTCCTTAGTCTGCAAATAATTTTTACAGGAAAAAAACCACCTCCACCGTCAGCCAAATAATCAGAAGCAATTCAACAAGGGTCCAAAAGGAATCCATTTTTGCAGGGAATTAAATTTCAATATCTATAATCTCAAAAAGGTATTAACCTGAATGGCTATGCCAGAGAGTTCTCTCTCCAAATCTTCTTCTTCCTTCTCGAGTTGCAACTGTGCCTCAACAAAAGCACCGTCCATCCTATTTGCAGTGTCACCATTACTCGCAACATCAGAATCTGCACGTAGGGGTAAGATAACGAAGTTACCGTCTTATGAAGAGTTGATTGGTACAACAGTAAATGCCCTAACTACAGTTGCTAGTTTTCAGAATTACTTTTCCTCACACAAGGACTAAGCAGTTATATTAGAGTTCACTGATGCACCAAATAGTGGAGTATCCAAGCATAAACAAAACTGCTCAGGATCAAAATTCAGAAGAATAATTTTAGCGAAGCCAGCTTCAGCTGTTCGCTCAACATTAAACAAATTTTCCATACCACGAACAAGGAAAATTATGAAGTGAGGAAAGCAAATCCTTCACTATCTATTTGCCAGCCTAACTAATGACTCCGTAAAATTGCAAATCTGGAATATGAGAATGGATCAAGTATGTAGCTGTGTTACATCCATTATCTTCATTTGTTTTACTCATTAATCAAGACACTTGTATATGGCAAGCTCCAACAGAGACAAAATTCATCTAGGAAACAGTTAACATAGAATTTTGACCATTTGCAACAATTGCATCCTATAAACAGAATTAGTTCACATATATTTCACCTGTCACCCTTAACAGTCTACAAAAGAAGCTTAATGCAATCTCTTTGCAAGAGGAAAACATACCTTGCTTTTTTGCACCACCAGAAATAGATTTGAGATTCTCTTTAGTTTTTGCAACACTGCAATCAGACAAAGCTGTCACTGCAGCGTGTGCTGCTACTTCTGCAACCTCTACTCCAACCAGCGCAGAAAGAAAAGCAGCCTGAGGAAATCAAGAGCAACAAGCGAAGCAGTTGCGAGCAGAACTTTAGTAATGGAGATAAATTACACAATGTCAAAGAAAATAGGATAAATTAACCAAATTCAACGTGCGACGAAATGGAAAGCAGATATTGAGTAAAAACCAACGGTTACATTCACACGTGCCACTGAAGCTTGTTGCAAACTCAGATGTATCCTAGGGTAAAAATGTGCTGCATTAGCCTTATCTATAGAAAATGTATGCTAACAAGATAGTTTGCAAAGCTAGGGCAAAGTTTCTCTTCAGTGAATTGACAGGAGACTATCTCGATTTGTCATCCATCATGAATTGAATGTCTAAGCTATTTTCATAACATCAGAAAACTGAGCCCATACCTGAGCCATTATAGGGTTGCTAGCATCTGCAAGTGGTGTGAGGCGCATCCTTTTGTTTGGAAATGATGAGTCTTTTGAACCGAGTTCATGGTCCATCTCGGATGACTCGGGAGTTCCAACAAACTGGTCACCAAAAGGAAGCTTAATAAAACGAGCTACGCAATCTTTGTCACATTTACCAGTGACACGTTCGGCAACCTTCTTCCAGTCATCACCATAATGCATAACCGCTTCTAGTAGGAGGAGAGTTTCTTTGTCTGTCCAATTGTTCTTTACAACTTCAGTAATCTCAACCCGTCTAAAATCTGAAGTATTGATGCCCAACCTGTTCTGGTGAACGTAGCACCTCGCACAAAGAGTCAAATCGCGCTGCACAGAGATTTAAGTGAAGATGGGTAAGAAAATGATTCGGTACAATTATCAAGCTTTTGACAATAGCCAAAAAAAACAGAAAGCAACAGTCTTGCCGATGAACAAAGGTTACAAAGCTCAAATTTATTGAGTAGTGCGGAATTTCAAGCATTAATCATCACCCAATGTACAGATTCTCTTCTGACGAACGAAGTGTTGAAAGTAGTAGAGTCGATGCATATATAGCAGTATATGCCATTTAACCAAACAAAAAGACAAAAGGGAGAGGGAGAGGTAGGGATGAATGAAGAAAAAGAACCTTGTCAGAAGTAAAGCAAGAGAAGGAGCAGACGCATTTGCAGTCACCGCACAATCTCTTCTTGGGCAGGGAAGAGTTGGTGGTATCAGAAACAGCAGAGGGAGGAAGCTCGGGAGGAGGAGGAGGGGTTGTGGACTTAGAGTTAGAGTCATCGGACTTGAGCTGGAGGACGGTGGACTTAGAAGGAGAGTAATTAATCAAACCCCAGGCCTCCAAGAAGTCGAAAACACGGCGAATGGAGCCCACGTCTCCAATGATGGTCTTCCGGACTTCGGTAAAGGTGATCTTTTTGGAAGGGTTGTCTCTGAATCTGTGAATGATGGCATTCCTGTAATATTTGTAAACCTTTGGGTTTTTGGAGGGTGAACGGCCGTCGAAGAATTCAGGCAGGAAACGAAGCTCGCACTGGTGAATGTTCTCCCACGAAAACCATCCTGAATCAACAGAAACATAAACAGAAGAAAGAATCTAAAATTGCGGCAGCTCGCTCATAAGAGTGTATGCAGACAAAAGATTTTTTTTTTACAAGAAAAAAAAAAAAAAAGCTCACGGGAATAGCTGGGGATAGAGATGAAGTCGGTGTCGGGGCGGGAGAGCACGTCATCTTTGTTGGTGGTTGTGGTGGGGGTGGTTGTTGTTGGGTTAGGGGAGGAGCGGGGTGGCTGAGAGGATGATGATGATGGCTCAGGCTGGGATGATTTGAGCGTCTCAGTGGAGATGGAGGCTGTGCCGGCCATCTCTCTCTTTCAGTCAGAAAATAATAACAAACCTTTTGCTATGTCCCGGCGGCCGCAATTCGGTGCAGTCCGAATACTATAAAATAGAAAATATATACAGCGGCCCAACATCTTGGGCCCAAATTCGGTAAACAGGTAGATCAAAAGCCCGCAAACGCATGCTGTCCCTCACCTTTTATATTTATTTTAACTTTTTGAAAACAAAATAACCAAAAGCATTGAATTGAAGCTGCAAATTTGGAAAATTGGGATGTTTGAGTTCCTGAGAGAGAGTTTATTAATACTAATAACAATACAATAGTCAGTCCGGTTGTAATAATAATCCAAAGCTACCACAAACTTAAACAATAATAATAATAATAATAATAATAATAATAATAATAATAATAATAATAATAATAATAATAATAATAATAATGTCTATGTCAAACTCATGACTATTGTTACATATGAACAACACCACATTTTGACTTGAAAATAAGATTTGGTTTTCTTTTTTCTTTTTACATAGAATGCAAAGAATGCTATGACGATGCCACCAACACAACATGATGTTCCACACCAGAGACTTCTTCTATCTACAGAGACCCCAAAAAAATGCTCGGACTCTCTTCTCTATTCTAAAAAAAAACAATGGAATCATATGTTGATTCTAACATCTTCTTTCATTTTTACACATTTTATTTCTACCTTGGTAAAATGCTGGAAACCGATTCCAGCACTACCCTTCATTTTTACGATGCTCTCTGCCAGTCATCCTTTTGTACTGACAGAAGAAGAAGAATGCCAACGACGGGTTTAGCTATACTTGTTGTTGATGATGATGATGATGATGATGACATGCTGAAAGAACTGCTATCTGCATCTTCCAGGTCCTCTCTCCACCATTGGAGCGACGCGACTCAAAGACTTTTTTGACTTCTCTCTGGTGAGCATGATTACATATGACCTGCATAAAACTCACCCCTCATCATTTCACCACAAAACAATTATCTAATCAACGGCCTCCGTCATATCTTTAGGATCTAGAGTACCACCGTGCATTCCTTTATCAAATTCTACCACACCACCCACAATATTACATGCTCTGGGCAATTTTGTTTCATTTTTTCAATCCAAATATTCATCGTGCCACAAACCACCGTGCACCACCACACCAATGCGTAAAGGAATACATTAATAACATGCCCTCCCCCTCTCTTAAATAACACCTTAAATAAGATGAATAACCATCCCACATTAAATAACACCACTGCTAATTTACTGACACGAGATTTCATGCATTTTCATCTTTCCACGCAGAAGGAGGCTGTATCTAAAGGTCAACCAGAATCAATTCAATTCTTTTGCTTCATGGACAAATGTCACACCACTACAACACGACAATGGAAAGTTCTTATCTCCACCCCCTAGGAGTCCATCGTGTATAGAATGCCTTCTACATTCTAAAATATTTTAAAGAAAGCAAGACTTAGCATACCTCTAGAATGCAAAACAAACCATTTGCAAGGCTAGATTCGAAGCCCGCCACTCAAGTAGCAGTACTGCTGCTCTTAGTCCTGCTGCAATCTAAGGATAACTGCAAAATAATTCCATTGACAAATAAAAAATATACATATAAAAAAAAAAAAAGAAACACCAAGAAATCATATCATTCGAACTTAACAGTGTGTGCTTGAAATCCCAGCCAACAATTCATGCCACGCACCTTGATAAACCCCTCACCCTGCATTTTGGTCAGAACCGCTACCTTGCATGAATTGAGGAGAATGAGCAGGAAGCATGAACTGAGGTTGTGGTTGGACAGGAGTTGCAATACCTAGAACAAAATCTTACCTGATTACAGCTGTCGATTCAATATTATGAACTGACAAAACTGAAACCCAACACATGCAGATTGGACAAGCAGGAACAGAGATGAGGAGCGAAAGGAGAATCTTTTCCTAAGAACAATAGAGGGGAATCACGGAATCTAAAGAGGGGAGGAATTCATGAGAACACAGTGCATTCTAGACAGCATAGATGAACCAAGGCAATAAAAATAAATAACCCTCGTAAAACATTAAATAGATATTGTGAAGAAAAAAAACGCACATCAGCCCCCTCACAACCAATAAACAAAAGGCGCCAGAAATAAGTTTAATATAAAAAAGGGGGGGAATTATTTCAATCTTCCCTCTGCGTGGGAGTTCATTTCGAATTCATCCCTAATTTTCAAAAAATTCCATATTTTGTCCTAATGTTGCAATATAGGTTTTAAATCATCCTTCATCCATTTATGTCCATGTAAAATCCAATTTGAACAATCATTTAACATGTATAAGAAGAGGGGCAGAAAAATTGACAGTATTGGACATGTGCATGTCACATGTTTATCGGAGTTGGATTTTTGTTGCACAAAAAATGAAGAAAGGACCATTTAAAGCCCAAATTGCAACATGGGGAATGAAGATGAAACTTTTTGAATATTGGGTAGGAAAGTGAATGAACCCCCAAGTTGAGGGACGAATGGAAGTATTTCCACCCCCTACCCCAAAAAGGAGAATTTTCTATTATGGATTAGTTAATACCGGTTGGGTATGGTGCCTGAATTGTTGGAATAGATGTTGCACTCATGGCATTGACACTGGCTCCCCCTAAATGCAGAAGCTGATGACTGGGCATTGCGTAACCCTGCAATGCTGTATAACTGTGACTCCCTGGAACAGTCTGACCCATCTGGCTGTAAGGATACATAGATGTGTTAGCTGTCCCAGGTAGACCATATATGTGAAGGTATTGCTGCCCTCCATAAGGATT
The DNA here is from genome assembly GCA_016586305.1 of Ophiorrhiza pumila. Lineage (NCBI taxonomy): Eukaryota > Viridiplantae > Streptophyta > Magnoliopsida > Gentianales > Rubiaceae > Ophiorrhiza > Ophiorrhiza pumila. The sequence continues at coordinate 201,671 of BLIW01000010.1, read as the reverse complement.
GTATACGCCCTACCAGGAAAAATGCAAAAATGAGCATCATAGCAAGTTTTTACAGATCAGAAGTAAAAGGCTATGTATCTTTCTATCAGAGAGGAACAAAATATTCCATTAGCCATTTTACCAATGCTACTGACCTGAGGATAGACATATTCTGGACCATATGTTGCATACCTAAAAATTGATGGAAAGTACAAAATTGTATTATCTGAGACATTTTTCTAACTGTAAAGCAACACATATACTTTTAGCTACAGTATGCCAACTTCTCAGAAGGAAAACCAGAGCAAACAAAAATCATAACACTACAATTAGCCTTCTAAGAAAACCAACAGATATGATCACTTGTCCTGAACAAAAGAAACAGAAGAGGATTCTATTTGAAAATGAAATCAATCAAAAAGGTTTGATACATATAAAATACGTGAAGTAAAAGCCATTATATGAAAGAGAAAACAGACTCGCTAAGATAATGAGCAGTACAGGAATTTCATAGATTTAATCACTTTTCCCGTGATGAAAGCTAAGTTCTTCCCCAGCATTTCAAGTTCCAGCAGTTATTGAATATATAAAGTTTCCTTTCTCTTCATCCTTTTCTAGGGGGTTGAGTTATTGATTTCTTCATTTACATAATTTCCTCTGGAAGCAGAAACCAACAAGGAAATTCTAATCTCTCCCTCACATACGCTTATTATGATTCAAGAAATGATTTTTTTCTGGAAAGAAGGGGCATATACACCTATTGATCTACTCACAATGAGCATGTAGCTCCTGAAATATCAGGATGCCACATGCTGATCCAATAAACCAACACTCTAAATACTTTGAAACAGCAAATGAACTGCCAAGAGCATATGGTTTACCCATATGGAGAATACACGAGGTTCTGTTGATAGCCATAAGAAACTGGTTGCTGGTAGCCATAACTTCCAATGTAAGCACCACGAGCAGCTGGGAGACCTCCAAGGTAAGGTGTAGGTGATCTAAGCCGTCCTGTGAGTGATAAAGCATAAGATAACATGCTATCAACTGAAGCATGAAGCAAAAAAAGTAAGATAAAGATAATACCTTGCAAGCATTTGCTATTCAAGTGAAAAATATATTGTTCCCCTACTCTTTGCAACTAGTTATACAGTTTTTGAGTAAATTTTTGTGCTTATTCACATAGGCTTCAAAGAATGCATGACTAGATTCTAACTCAAACATTCTTTCAAACAGCACCTATATTTGTCGATCATGCTTGATTACCCATCAAACTATTCTTATACGTGGATCTGACCACATCATCCACTAAAATTTCCTTTTGCATGCTTCACCCTCAGTGCCATTTTCAAGACCCTCAGGAATAGTAAAACCCCACGTTTGGATTACATATTCTGAGACACATTAAACAGCAGAGGCAGAACAAGTACAAAACATAAGTATTAATTACTGGACTTTTGCATGCAATTTATATCTGAATTGTTGTTTCCACAAGTACGACTAGTAGCACGGAACCTTTGCATGTGATGATTGGGAATATGAAGAATAAGAAATATGAAGTAGAGATTAACCCAAAGGCATCTGATAATAGCATAGCAAGCAATTTAATGATTTATGAGGTCATAAAACATGTAGCCACATTAGAGAGAGGGAGAGAAAATACCAAAAGGCAAGGCAGACCGAGGACGCCCTAATGAAGCCAAATTACAATTCGCCCGCCTACCATCAATTATTGGAGTCGGATCAGCACATGCTCTCCTGGCTGATTCAGGGTCCCGGAAAGTCACCTAAACCCTCCATACAAATACCATTTGGAAACAAAATCATTCAATTATTCATCCACTGCACTGCATAAAAGAAATGTGAAAGACAGAGCATGTATATTTGTATGACAATGAAGTATACGGACTTCAGTGGCTCTTGGAATTGTGTTTCAATAGCTCAACTAGATTCCAGCCCAAGGCATAATCATAAAGTAGCAAACTTTAATAAACTGGTGCGGATGAGAGCACATTTACGGAAGCGAGAAGACTGTTTTACTTAAATCTCTGACAGCGGAGACAATAAAAATGCAACCTTTTTTAGAGGCGAGTTCGGAAAAGAGGGAGAAACAAAGAAACACTCACGAAGCCATAGCCTTTGGATCGGCCAGTGTTCTTATCGGTGATGACAACGGCCTCGAGAATGTCACCGAACTGCTCAAAGTAGCGTCTCATAGTATCGCTCTGAGTCTCCCAGGCAAGACCTCCAACAAATACCTTAGTGAAGGTGGTATCCCCAAAAGGAGAATTGAGAAATTGGAGCCCAGAACCGGAACCAGGACCTGGAAGCTGGGGGGGTGGAGGTGGCGGGGGCTGGTGTTGCTGATACGCCATTTAAATGGATGATGAGTACAAACCCCAAAAAGGAGGGTGGAGGAATGGAAGAAGAGTTTTTGATTTGATACCACCAGAGGGAGATAGAGATGGAGAGAAAGAAAGGAAAGACGAGGCGGCTTTTGAAATGATTCGAAGATACTAAAAGTCGATCAGAATAAACACACACGTAAGCTCATAGGAACAACAGAAAGGATAATAAAAAACCCTACAAAACCCCTAGAAATGAAGCAAAAAAGCAGCTGAAAATAAATGAGAAAAGAGAATTCAGGTGAGAATTTACAGAGAAAGAGAGAGGTGGGAGGAGGAGGAGATCAGAGAGGCGAAGTGGGATGGTTTCGGCTGAAAAGGGAGAAGAGGAGCAGAGTGGGAAGTGAGGACAGAAAAAATGAAACCCTAATTGATGAGGTTGACGTTTGATTTAAAGGCAGGAGGAGGAGGAGGTCAAAAACAGGGCGGCTTAACTGCTTAAGATCTGGTGTATTAGTATACAGAGTAGATGGAAGAATGGAAGAAGGGAAGAGGGAGAGAGTCGATGAGGATCATGATGATCATGATGGGATTCAATTTTGAAAAAGGTTAAAACTTTATTAATAAATACTTAATTGTTTTGAAGAATGGTTTAATACAAATACAAGAAAGTGTACAAGCACAGCAGTTTTAAACTTTAAATAGTGGGTGTGTGTGTGCGTGTGTGTACATACTACATAGTATGTTAGCTTGTGGTAGTTTTTGAGCGAGCATGTTGGGGTTGGAGAAAGTAAGGAGAGGAAAAAGAAAAATGGAGGGATTTGTTTTTGAGTTTTGATTTATTAGTTAAGGAATAGGAAAGGTCGTTCATGGTTGTGGTGGCGACGAGGATGATAATGATAATGATAATGACAATGACGATGAAGAGAGAGAGAGAGAAAAGAGGGGGAGTCTGGATTGAATTGAATCCCTTGAGTCTGAGCCTTAAAGCCTTTGAGGTGTTGAGACTCATCATATTATTTCTCTCCTCTTAATTTGGCACAATCCAAGGTTACACAACACAGGAGGCAGGAGGACTAAAGAGAGGTGTGTGAGTATGAAAAGTTTGCCACCATTTGTTTTAACATAATATTTAGTTAGAAATGGGAACTTGTAGAGATGAGTGGGATAATAACAAGTAATAAGAAGAATAACACGATTGATTGGATTGGATTGGATTGGAAATTTGGAATCCGATTTGTGGATAAGGAGTGTAAATATGAATTGACCAAGGGAAGGGCGGGGCAGATCATAAGTTTGATACACTCTCTCTACTCGCTCACTCTTATTATTAATTATTTATTAACAATAAAGAGTCATGTAATGAAATGGAATTAGTAAGGAGTATTATTATTTAGTACAAGTCTGTGGTGGTATCAAATTATCAAATACCAAACAACTCCAGCTTTAGCTTTAGCTTAATTAGATTAGGTGCGAGAGAAACAGAGAGAGAGAGAGACATTGGTAAATTTTGATATTCTCTCTCTCTCTCAATCTCAATCAAAATAAAATATCCAAACAATGGGTCTCATCTGGGTCCCAACACTGACTGTACCCTTGTTACCACTGCACGCACTGCGCATATAATGTATTAGTAATGATTGGAAAAACAATTCAATTCATTACCCATTAGGACTCATTCATCATTTTTTTGTTAGTTTATTAATTTGTTTTTTTTATAGTTGTCACGTATATCACTTTAGATTTTCACTCTAATTTTTTAAACCCCTATCGCTATCGTTACTTATAATGTATACATACATTTGAATTCCATATCCAAGTGGGCCAAAAGTATTGTTGTTATTTCTTGGATAAAAAATTGGAAGGAAGCTGGCTGCCATTGAATAGGGTTTACCCGGTAGCCAGTATTATCTAGTCTTACAAAATAGAATTGTGGTTTGAAATATATTATATGGAGTGAAAGAATAAGAAGCAAGATTCAATTTCATGTTCATTATCTTTCATATAGCTTCCCTAAAACAAAAATGAAATGTCCATTCATCAAGATTCTGGATCTCTCTTCACTTTTTCATGCTAACCCCTAATCAACGTTTCTTAATCAATCAAGTTAACAGAATTTGAATATGCACAGTAGACTCATCATAAGTACTAAGTAGAACTCCAAAGCCCAACACAAAACTCACTGAGATGTACTAAATATATATTTATTTATTTATTTTTAAACCAAATTATTCATTCACCTCAGAAGAGGAGAGGAGAAGAGAAGAGAAGAGAAGAATCCACTAGTATTTTTGCATGGCATCTCTAGTGATCATAAATTTAGTCTTAGTCTTGCTCTTGGTCTTGGTTTGGTATGTTTTGCTGGGGAATTGTTTAATTTCTGTTTGTTTGATCATAGATTAAGTTTTCAAAAGTTAAAAAAATATATATGAGTTCAAAATAAAGATGTAGTAGTAAAATTGTGAAGGTAAATCTATCCAACATTTAGGTAGTTGTTGCCTGTTCTGTTGGGTACTTAATAATAAGTAGTCGGTACTTATTAGTAGTATAATTTATTTAATAGCAGCAGCCAGCAGCAATTAGCCAATTAGCCAATTCGCAAAGCACAGTTTTGACGACTTTTAAGGCCAAAAGAAGCAAGAAAAACTTCCTTTACACCAACATTACTGCCTGTTACAATTACAAACAACCACTCCCAAGCCTCCGTCGGACCGTCTCCACTTACCACTACTGCACTCATTATGCAAATTCTTCAGTCTAACACCCCAACCCGTTTGTAACTTTCCACGGAGTCCATCACTGTCTCTTCCAGTGCCCTATATCTCCATCCCAGCCTCTTCAATTTCTCTGAACTCAAACTCTCCCTGTCCTTCACCTCTATCCATCTGCAAATACACCCAACTCTTTTCAACAACATATTGATTCATGCATATGTTCACAACATGATATAATTCCTCGTTAGGATCCTCACACCACTACACTTCCAACTTCTGTAAAACTATTGATGCAACAGACAACAATGCATATCAGGACAGCCAAGGGTTTGAGCAAATAGACTCCATGACAGAGACAAGAAATTCACCTATTTGGATAGTTGTAGTCAGGATAGTTTTTCCTCAGAATCTCCACCAACTCTTTGGTCGAGGCAAGGTGAGATGTACATACGTACCTCCCTTCAGCTTCAGGTCTCTCGTAAACTAAGAGTAATGCTTCGGCCACATCGCGTACATCTACAATGTTCCTGTGCCTGTTTTGTATTTCTTCGCATCCTTCTGCATGGCATGAAGGGAGAGATCTTAAAAAGAAAGAGAGATCATTACACTTTTACATATTTCTGGTCAGTCCCGAAGCAATCAAACAGTTGAAAGACACAAAATCATTTTCATATGCCTATTTCGATATTAAATACCTGCCATGCGATTAAGCTTCAATAAAATTTGATGACAATGGAACCAAAAAAGAAATAAAATAAAAGGCTTGAACATTTGCCAGGAATGATAGCGTTCCCAGATTTCCATTTCCATTTTTGTCCAAAATTGCCAACTTTATAAAATTAATAAACACAAGGCATAAACAAACACCAGCGCACTTGGGTTTTTTAGGTATCACTGTCAAATTTGTAGGGGGCTAGATTAACCATATATTATTACAAAAGATACAGATTGATCGAACATATATTTGGAGCATAGGTAGCAGCGCAACAGAATGAATGTGTAACAGAAATGCCATAAGGTTTCATTCATAAAAGTTCAACACGACTGCAAAGACTGATGACTGGCCAATTTTGTTGGATTTGGGTCTCAATTTATTGTGACTCGAGTAATATAGATAACCATGGAACATAAAAGAACAGATGAAGACATCAGATATCCTAATATTTGAAGCACAAAACCAAAGTAGCAAAGCTTTATATTCATCTCGGTGAAGAGTGACATGCATGGTCCAGTAGGCACAAAAATCCGTAGGCGGGATGAACCCACTCCCTTTATGACTGTAGTCTTGCTGAAAAAGGTGGAGAAAAGAAAAGATCATCAAATTAACGTAAGAGAAGAGCTATCTATGGTAAAATACCTTTCATCAGCTTTATAAGAGCCAGACTACTAGCGTTTGCAGCTTGTTGAAGCATGGGTCCCCAGACAAATGATGGACACACGGTTAAAACATCAAGACCACTCCCTTTAGCATATTCCAGGGCCTCACTCTCAGCGAATGTCTTGGAGAAACAATACCAATTCTGAAAAAAAGGAAACTAGGAAGTTGGTGCCAAACAGAAACAGATGATGGTTGCACAAATCTAATTTTCAACTATCCTTTGGTTCTATCAATTAAAATTCATGCATAATTTACGTAACAAAGTTGCAAGCTCATAAAGTCGGATCAGCTTGGTGCTCACATTTGTTGTCTTGCAGTATTCCCCGTCCGACCAACAACTCTCGTCTTTAACTTGACCTTCAGGCCAATTAGGATTCATTACAACAGCAGCGGCAGAGGAAACAACTACGACGCGCTTGACATTTGCTTCAGAACATGCCTTGAGTACATTGAGAGTACCCTTGACAGCCGGCTCAACCAATTCCACCTGCAAAAAATCACTCAAGCACTCTTATGCAATAAACACAATCATCAATATTAAACAAATCACTTTCAGGATTAATGTTGGAGGAAGCAGTGTCAGTCGTTGCAACTCATCAAAGCTGAAATTACTTGTGTTTGCACCAGATATCTAAAGATGGAGTAGCAAATAATCCAGGAGATAAAGCGTCCCCATTTTGAAGCCACCATGATATGAAGGTTTTATAAAATCATTTGACAGTTGGGACAATGATACGAAGGTTTAAATGATATTCATAAAATCACTAGACAGTCGATACGACTCCATTAAGGTGGGCAGGCACAGCTAAAACTATCCTCGTATAACAGGACATGCATAGACAATGATATCAAGAGGCAAGCAATGCCCTGACTTATTAGAAGTTTTAGCGAGGTGCTATTGTTTATGACGAGCAGCTTCCTGGTCATGTTGATTGGTTGATGAGTAGTTTTGGGTGGCATTGCAAGATAGAGATAGATAAAGAGTCCGAAACAGCCTTGCCTCAGGGTTGGGAACAGGACCGGAAGGAACTGGAGAAGCTACGTGAAATACACCATCGCATCCTCTGATTGCAGCAGAAAGGGAGTCGTAATCCAGCAAATCGGCCCGGAGGAGTTTGAGGTTGTCATCTGCTTTGTCGAGTTTCTTCAAATGAATATATTTCTGATCCTCTGGAAATTAAACAGCTCAATTTAGAATCTAAAAAAGGGCAACAGGATGAGCGAAAAACACCAGATCGATGTCCAAATGTTTGTTGGACATTGGTTTGACCAATACACATCAATTGATGATTGGTCTCAAAATGTTACCTATATATTTGTCTCAAGAGAGCGGGCAAGTGAATAGAAATGGAAATACCATTAGTACCGGGTTGTCGAAGGGTGCCGACAACAGTATAATGATGGGAGAGGAGAAGCTTGACTAGGCATGAAGCCACGTATCCTCCGGCTCCAGTCACGCATACTACTCTTCTGCTGCTGGCGTTGGCGTCGTCCATCCCCATTGACGCCGCCGGATCTCTATACTCTTAATAAAACAAAAACACTAGCGAGCGAGCGAGCGAGTGAGTGTTAAATACTACTACTACTTCCGCAGGAGCGCAGTTGTTAGTGTCATTACAGTAACTTGGATTGGATTGGATTGGTTTATGGAAGTTTTCCTGCTGTCTCTTTTAATTTCCACATTCTGCTCTTACCTCAAAATAAATAAATATATGAATATTATGTAATTAAAATTTAGATTTGTGTATTAGTATCAGTAGAATTAAAAGTGTTGCTGACTCTAATTCATCTTTTTTATTTTTTTTGTGTGATTTCTTTTTGATTAAATTCGATCCTTCAGTATCATAGTATAATAGTATGTATGTGCCGTGTCGATTTCATATTCATGCTCTTACTGTCTTCTTAACAGACCACGCACACTCAGGCACCACCACACAATTTTTTTTTTTTTTTTTTTTATTAATGTACAATTGGGAGCTGCTTCACTTCTGTTCTTTCAACTCAAATCTGCTGGTTTTGCAAATCAATTGGCAGCATCATAACCTGTCAACACCATTTCTTTTAGTATTATTAGGATACCACTATTGAATTAGTTAAGTTTGAGTGATTAAGCTGGGTTTGGTTGGGTTCTCTCCAAATTTAATATCATCACTATAATTTATGATGCCACTTTGGTGTATTACTTTTTATATCAATTATTGACACGTGTGTTCAACGCTTTATCCCTTAAAACTTAATAAAATTTTAGTATTACTTTAAAATTACACGTATCGCATTCATAAATAGTGATACGCATGGAGATAAAAGAAAAGAAAAGAAATGGAGGAGCGTGGATGAGCCGATGAGCAGTGAGTGCATGAGGCGGCCATTAGCAAAACAAATTAACAATAATGGTATAAATAAATAAAATAAAAATAAAATCCAGGGTGCGGGTGCGGTGCCACTTGAGATATAAACGTATTTTGAAAAGCTCCAGCCTCAAACTCTTCTTCTTCTTCGTAATAACAAGAATTACAAAGAAGAATAACAAAGAAGAATAACAAAGAAGAATAACAATGGTAAATTGGTAATTGAGGTGAGTGAGTGAGGTACATTGTCGATTCGCAGATCTAACCTAATTCAGAGGAGAGGAGGAGTAGGAGGAGATCTCAGGGAAAAGGGAATCCGGGGATCCAATCCATGGATGTCCGCCGCCCCCCTACCAACAAGCCTTCTCCTCCTAACAACCCAAAAGCATCCGACGCCCTCCCTCTCCCTCTTTACCTCACTAACGCCATTTTCTTCACCCTCTTTTTCTCCGTTGCCTACTACCTCCTCCACCGCTGGCGCGACAAGATCCGCACCTCCACCCCTCTCCACGTCCTCACCCTCTCCGAGCTCGCCGCCATTCTCTCTCTCATCGCCTCCTTCATTTATTTGTTAGGTTTTTTCGGCATTGATTTTGTCCAGTCCTTCATTGCTCCTCGCCCCTCTCACGACCACGATGACCCCTGGGACCACCACGTCGTCCACCAACATCAGCCCGACTTCATCATACAAGATCAAGATCAACATCAACCTCAACCTCTCATCGATTCGCCGCCCGACCACCCCAGCTTAAGTGTAATGGAAATCGGCATGGGCTCGGACGACGGGGACCTCGTCAACTCTGTGGTTTCCGGCCGTACTCCTTCCTACTCCTTGGAGTCTACTCTCGGTGATTGTCTCAGAGCTGCCTCCATTCGCCGGGAGGCCGTGCAAAGGATCACCGGGAGGTCTCTTTCCGGTATGCCCTTGGACGGGTTCGATTACGACTCAATACTGGGCCAGTGCTGTGAGATGCCTGTTGGGTACGTCCAGATCCCGGTGGGGATTGCGGGGCCTCTCTTGATGAACGGCTGCGAATACTCTGTGCCCATGGCCACCACGGAGGGATGTTTGGTGGCCAGTACCAACAGAGGTTGCAAGGCTATATATGCTTCTGGGGGTGCGACCAGCATACTATTGAGAGATGGGATGAGCAGAGCCCCAGTTGTAAGGTTCCCCACTGCCAAAAGGGCCACTCATTTGAAGTTCTTCTTGGAAGATCCTCTTAATTTCGATACAATTGCCCTCGTCTTCAATAAGTAAGCTTTAGCCTTCAGCTTAGCTACCCGCCTACGAGTATACATTATTATTATATGGCATTCAAAGATTCTTTCTTTATCTACTTTATACGCTGTAGGTTGTTACAAAGAGATTAATTTTTTTTCTCTTGTGGTGACAGGTCCAGCAGATTTGCTAGGCTCCAGGGTCTTCAATGCTCTATTGCTGGCAAAAATCTATATATCAGATTCAGCTGTGGCACTGGAGATGCAATGGGGATGAACATGGTTTCTAAAGGTGTTCAGAACGTTCTGGACTTCCTTCGCAGTGATTTTCCAGACATGGATGTTATTGGTATTTCTGGTTAGTTGTGCTCACTAGCATTTTTTTGAGATCACTGACACTCTGGTAGTGAAAAATTGTTCAAGTGCCTCTACATCTCTTTGGAGAAACTATGACTTCTGTGCTTCCTGATTTCCTCGAGGCCAAAAACTCTCTTCTTACGTAAAAGTTTCTCTCCGTGCGTTGTCAGGAAATTTCTGTTCTGATAAAAAACCTGCAGCAGTCAACTGGATTGAAGGACGTGGAAAATCAGTTGTTTGTGAGGCAACCATCACTGAGGAGGTTGTGAACAAAGTGTTGAAAACCACCGTGCCTGCACTTGTGGAGCTTAACATGCTCAAGAACCTCACCGGTTCTGCTGTAGCTGGCGCTCTCGGTGGCTTCAATGCACATGCCGCAAATATTGTGTCTGCAATATTTATAGCTACTGGACAGGATCCTGCACAAAATATAGAAAGTTCACACTGCATAACTATGATGGAGGCTGTGAACAGCGGGAAGGACCTTCACATCTCAGTCACAATGCCTTCCATTGAGGTACTGCTTACAAACAGTCTATATGGTGTTTCTTATTTTCAAAGTAAGAACAGCAAAGCAGTCATTTGCTTGGTGCGGATAGGTGGTGCTAGTTTCTTTTCGATGTTATCAGAGTCTTATCTGTTTGTTTGTTTGTTTGTCCGGCAGATCACTGCAGTGGAGGATTGAAACAAACTTATTTGCAAACACGCTTTTGTTTGTTCTCTCTGTTCATTGGGCTACAATACATAATGCATGCATAAATCTTGTGATCGTAAATACTTGTTTTTATGTTTTTGTGTGGTTCTCTTGTTTGTTCTGAAATCTGAGTCTTATTTTCTCCCAGGTTGGTACAGTTGGTGGTGGAACTCAACTTGCTTCTCAATCGGCTTGCCTCAACCTGCTTGGGGTGAAGGGGGCAAGTAAAGAGTCCCCCGGTTCAAATGCGAGGCTTCTAGCCACCATCGTAGCCGGAGCAGTACTAGCCGGGGAACTATCATTGATGTCAGCCATTGCAGCTGGGCAGCTGGTTAAGAGTCACATGAAATATAACAGATCAAGCAGGGATGTGACGAGAATTACTTGTTAGACATCATTATTAGACAGACAGGGTGGGAGACTGGGGGGGGGGGGGGAGGGATGGAGGGAGAAATGGAGCCAAAAATGGGAGAGGAGGAGACAAAAGGGATTCTTCTGGTTATAGGAAGGGAGCCCCCCCATGTGAGGGGAGGGGTGGTTCTTCTTGTCTGTCGCATCTGTAAAGTTGGGGGAAGCATGTGAATGTTGGAAGAGATTGAACCCAATAATATGCCCTGGATCCTCCTGATGTAGTAGTAGTAGTAGTAGTAGTAGTAGTAGTAGTAGTAGTAGTAGTAGTAGTAGTAGTAGTGATCTCGATAATAATAAAAGAAAGACTACCCCACGAATTACAATCAAGAAGAGACACGATTGCCTTGAAACCACCCATTCCCAATTCCCCAATTCCCCAATTCCCCCAATTCCCCACCCAGCTTTGTATTCAACAAGTGTGCTAGGATTTGATCATAGCATATATGTCTTTTACACATTGTTTGTCTTGTCAGTTGGCGGTTGTCACACCACCCGCTAGTTTTTGTCATTTGTGATTGTGAGAGAGCGTAAATGTAATTTAATCATTTTCTGAAGAATGTTGTTTGGAACATTTGTTGTTTTTAATTCTTGATTCTTGATTCTTGATGATGTTTTTGTATAGAGCTTAATGTATGAATGAGAGGTGCGCTAGTGCTGCAGGCTGGGCGGCCCCCCTTCTTTGTTTATTTATTTTTATAATTCCAATTCATTTATTATTGTATTGGATGATTAATTAAAGAGATCATAGATGATCAAACTCAAATCTTTTTTTTTTTATTATTATTCTTGTTCACTCACCGACTCACGTGACATGAATTTATGATACCAAAAATAAAGCAAATCCAAAATGTTTTCATGGTTAATGGGTCTCTTTCTTGGACAGCCCACAACAACGGAGAATCTAGTTATTATTATTATTATTATTGTTGGAAAAAATGATTTTTATTATCTTTGTTGGAAAAAGAATATTAGTATTATTGAAGGGGGGCATATAATAATAATAATAATAAAATAGGAAAGTTCAATTTTGCAGTTGATTTTTGATGGATGGATGGATGAGGAGTTAGGGGCTTAGGGCAGAGCTGACAAAGTGATTTCCTCGAATTTAAGAGAGAAAGAGTTGGGGGTTTGTAATTTCATTTTGTTAAAAAAATAAAAATGGGGAGGGGTTGGAGAAGAAGGGTAGGAGATGTGAGATCAGTGATCGGAAACTCAACGGGAGGTCTGAGGGGTGGCACCAACTTGGCATCCTGGGTGGTGGCCGGAACCCTAGCTTACTTCCTTTGGGTTGAGCCCTCCCAGCAACTCAAGAAAGAACAACAGGTTTGGTTCTTCTTTTTCATGCGGGTTGCTAATATCTATGGTTATCTATCGTTATTGATGTTTGTTTGTTTGTTTTTGTTTTTGTTTTTGAAGGAGAAGGCAGCCATGGCTGCATCTTCTTATGATCCTTATCGTTACGTCGAGAAACGAAAACCCATTCCCGATCCTCAGGTCCCTATTCTTAAATAATGCTTACAAATTATCCCATCATCATTATTAATATTAATACAATAGAGATTTTGAAATAATTGATTTCTGCTTTGGTTTTTGAGAATAATTCTTTGTGTCCTTCCAGTTAGTTAAATGGCAAAGTGTTAAGTGTGTTCCCATTTGAACCTTTGAACTTTGGCAGGAGACTGGATTGGTGTATGGTAACAACAACAACAACAACAACAAGAAAAGCGGCCACAAATCTCAAGAATAGCTGTAGCTGCTGCTGCTTCTGCTTCTATTACTAATTTACTTAAATCATCTCTCTCTCTCTCTCTCTCTCTCTCTCTCTGTCTGTGTCTGTGATATGATTATGATTCAACTGCAACTTCCTATCCCTCATCTCACTGAAATCCTCTAACCTGTACGAGATTTCAAGTCTGTGTCCATTCAGGTGTGTTCTTCAAGTCTTTGTCCATTTATTAGTTGTTTCAGGGACATCATTTTTGTGCACAACTGCGAATTTCAAATTTCTCACACTGTTCAATCTTCTGATATAATAATATATATTTGCTTCAAGCAAGCATGAATTGAATCCATCATCCGAGGGACATTATTCGGCCTAAATCTATTGCATTTGTTTTTTTTTTTTTTTTTTTAATTACAAATACCCCTCAGGCTCAGGCTCAGGCTCAGGCTCAGGCTCAATTTGTTTGTGTGCTTCATTGATTGAGTCTCTAATAAAATCCATTAATAAATCTAATAAGGGTACGGGAATCAGGAATTGGTGTGAACTGTGAACCCATTTATACTTAAAATGTGTTTATAAATAGTTGCAGACAAAATATATGAATGATGGACAGGAGAGTGATTGACAAATTTGACTCTACATCCTTAGAAAAATTATCATCAGCCTTTCAGATTATTCATATAAATAATATTATTTGAATTTGAAATTCAACGGGGTTTTCCTTGATTAGTGAATATTATTACTTTGTTCACTTCTTGATTTGTGAATTTAAAGTTTTGTCCAAGCTCCAAAGAGATAAAATTTCTCATTTATATCATAAGGAAAATAAATTTTCTTTTTTAAAATTATTTTATTATTTAAAGAATTCGTTATAACAATTGTCAGCAATAAAGATTATGAGAGATGATGATGAAATATATATGTATATATATGTATAATTTAAGATAATAAAAAAACAATTTCATACTTACACAAATTATTAATTATTGTAATAATTTTCCCATTTCATACTTAAACCCATTTTCGAATGAACAACAACCAATTTTCTGAATACAATTTCGAATCTAAATCCAGCGAACAACAATGTGAGGGCAGAAATCTTTTTTCCTTTTTAACAAAGGAAGAATCCAAGGTATAAACTTCAACATATGGTACATGTAAACAGAAATCAAATCCTATTTAATTAATCAAATCCTCATTACCTCATCTCGATGCTTAATAATTAATTTTCATTACGAGAAAAGTACCAGAAAAAGACTGTTCAATCCTAATCTCATTACCCAGAAATAAACGCACTAAAACAGTCTTCCTTCTATTCCATCCCACTCTAAACCCATAACTAAATTAATTAATTAATGATCCAGAAAAAAAGCTATTCAAAGAGAGAATTTTTATATATATATATAAAAAATAAAAAAAAAAACTTGCCATAAGATTTTCATTCTGCCTGAATGTGCAGAAAAATATAAATAAAACCTTTAAAAATTGTACCAAAGCCACCATCAAAGTTCCCTAATCCCTACAATCTGTGCAGTTAATTTGATGGATGTTCCCTCCCCCCCCCCCCCACCCCCAACGGAAATTGTAAAGGAAAAAGAAAAAGAACCACTGAAAAGGGTGTCAAATTCCTAAATACTAATCCATTGCACTTCATGTTGGCCTACAAGTAACCCACCTACATTTGGCGTTTAAAGCCCTAAAAGAGAGCTCCTGACTGGCTTCACTAATATAACAAGAACATTCCAACCAAAAAAAAAAAAAATTTGTCAAAAACCTAATCTATGAAACCATCATCCTGAGCAATTCATGAAGCTTCAAACTACCTTATAATTAGGCATTTCTTCTTTGCTATCACCCAACAAAAACTCCACTTACATGTTCGACTGCTCAAAAGGGACACGGACAAAGAGACGTCCATGCAGGCTAACAACAGCAGAAGTCTGAAGTGGATCAATTCTAGCAGGTAAGTTGACAACCTGAAAAAAAAACACCCACACACAACTCTCCTAGTGAAACAATAATAGAACACACAGTCACAAGGACAACAGAACTTGTGCTCAGAATAAATGACATATTATAACAGTCTCTCTGGCCCTATGTTTCAGAAACCAAAGATGTCAAACAATTGGAAAAAGAAATGCACAGATGAATTATGCGCAACTGGAAGTGATGCAAACTTCATTACAAGATTGTGCTCTTTACCTCCGTCTAACATATACGACATTGTGCATTCACTGGATGAAACTTGACAAAATAGTTCCCTCTTCTCTATATACAAAAGCTAGCAGGATACTAGACCACAATTTTCCTAAATTATGACACAGAGGAAAGGCAAACCTTTTTAAAGGCTGTAATACCCCATGGATTATCAGCCTGCTCAGGCTGACCAGTTATAACCAGACGTCCAGCTGGATCAGATTGGACTCGCACCTAGTTTCACCAAAATATAAGAACTTGGTTACCACATAGCCATCATCAATCAGACTCAATGACAGAATACATAACACTTCATCAAACATCATATCCATAAGTAACAGATGCCAGACAGAACATGTAGATATTCTACTTCATACTTGTACAATAATATTCCATATTCGTTAAAAGGAAGCATGAATGCAATAATCGGAAAGGTAGCAATAAGAACTAAAAGTCAAAAAAAAAAAAGAAAAGAAAAGGAGATAAGCACAGAAGACCAAGGGAGAAGCCTCAGTATGTAGCAGAACTGATAGATTCCGTTTACTTAACAATTAGGTTTGTTAAGAGATTTGCAATAATGCACAATGACTTTGATAGAGCTTTTTTTTTCAACATTTCAAAGTTAGCTCTTGCAATAAGAAAATATGTAGCTGCAGATAACTGTCACACTTCACTACGTCATGCTCATTATTAAGCTCAAAGAAGTGCCAAAAAGATATTAACACAAATCATGCACTGAGGTAGAACAACAAAATGAAAGAGAAAAATAGAATTTTCTCAAGAAAACAAGCGTACAAGTGGCACAAGCATAAACTAAACTTGGGATGAAATGGCATTCTAAATACACAGTGCAATGAATGAGAGTGAAAGAAATATTATGATAGATACAGACCTCTTCACGTAAAAGCCCTGGTACAAGAGCATAAACTTCAAAGCAATCTTTCTGCAAGTAAAGAACATTAATGGTCAGAGGAAAACGGGGGTAGAGAGGAGTAGGAGGGAACCTTAACATGATTGTTATTCACAGTTCATTGGTGTCCACTGGAAACTTACAGTTTCGCGAACATTTATCTTCACCCAATCAGCAGCAGGACCAACATCGACCACTGTTGTGACCAATCTGGCATGTAGAAGTAATTTAGCATTGCAAGAAACCTGGAGAATAGCCTTACTAATTCCTCAGGATTGTCTAGATAAATAAAAATGACTATTTTATTGTGAAATTGTCATTTGCTGACATTTTTCTTACCAACCAACCATACAGAATTACAAGCAAGCCACGGTTAACAATACCTTATATTTATTTTTCAGGCTCAATTAATAGTGACATGCACGCTCAAAGCTCTCTGTACTCTCATCTTTTCAGGCAAGGGGTCCATGGGCCGAGCAAATTTCTGAAACTGTACCTCTGCTTTGATATTTTCATTATTATTCCAAGAGAAATTATTAACTATTTATAGTTTCTTTCTGTAAACAAAAGCTACACAAAGATAACTGAAAACTCATTTGCCCCATCTCCTCCACGACCAATAAAGGAAGAAGTCATCAACTCCCCAAAGAAAGCAAATGAAAGCTGGTCCAGTCAATGAACAACTAAATAAACAAGAATAGAAGAGTACTAAAACTAAAACTTAACTGCTTATATGTTTCAGTTCTCTGTGCCTTCTCAGGAAGCTCTACCTCAGTGGGTCTCTTCTGCTTAAGTGAACCTAACTCAAAAGAAGGAATTCACATTAACCAAGTAATTCTTTAAATCGTATAAATAAATGAAAATAAATAGCAATGTGATATGTGGTACTATAGCAGATCAATAAAAAATACTAGTTGGTTTAGAGACATCTCATTGTGCCAAAATAACAAATCATGTCTAAAGATATTACTGAGATTCCCAAGATAATCCAGTATTTTTAAAAGAAGGTATAGGACAGTTACAAGACAAACAAGTGAGAGAACATTTCGTGTATGTGAAATAGTCACTTTTATTTTCACAGATTATGTTAAAACCAAAAGAGCTGAAATTCAAGAGATTGTCTTCTCAGATACTCTTACCGATGCTTTTAAGTTTGTTTTCACGCTTTTGCATATTGTTGGGGCTCTTGTCCTACAAAAACATAATGCAGTGAAAAACATGGAACTACCAAGAAAGTAATTAGTCCACATGGCACTCCAGGTGAGAAGAAAAAAGAGCAAAAGTTTCCAGAGACCTTTATGACA
The DNA here is from genome assembly GCA_016586305.1 of Ophiorrhiza pumila. Classification (NCBI taxonomy): domain Eukaryota; kingdom Viridiplantae; phylum Streptophyta; class Magnoliopsida; order Gentianales; family Rubiaceae; genus Ophiorrhiza; species Ophiorrhiza pumila. The sequence goes on along the minus strand of BLIW01000010.1, from coordinate 184,091 downwards.
GACTCACTGACCTCACCATAACCAAAAAGGCGTTGAGCATGCCAACCTTGCATAGCACGGGCAGCAGCATCTCTTCGTGCCCTACCTGATCCTGAAGCTTGATAACCATTTCCCTGTAGAAACATTCAGATAGTTCATTAAGATCCAGAAATCCATTAACAAATTCAAGTTTCACTCACAGGTCATTTCCAAAGGTGTTAAGATCAGAGTTCATTCAACAATAATTATGAGAAGACTATACTGCCAACTTTTGAATTTTAACTCCAATTTAGTTTATAAAATTGAAAACTTTGTTCAATTACTATTATAGTTTAGAAAACATATTAATCTAAAGTGTTTAACACATAAGGACAATATGGAGTTTTAAACAAATATCCTTAATGAAAATTCAAAGGAATTCGAATGAAAATCCAGTACATCATGATAAAGATATAGAGACCGATAGGTAATTACTGGAAGTTAAAATATACGTTTGCCAAACCTGCAACAATAACTATCAAAAGTTTATATTTTATAAAAAAATTAAAAGTCAAGTACAGTGATGCTCACCTCATTGTCAACACCTGATGCTTCAGGAAGGTTAGCAGCAGGGAGTTCAACATCACCATTTTGCACTTTATACCTTTCATAGTCTAGAAGTGACTAGCACATCCAAACAACAAATATAATTCAGTCAGAAAAGTTGAACACCTTATGATGATCAGATGTTCTACAAAACAACCCCAAAAAAAACGGGTATCATTCTACACCCTAGTTTACACAAGAAACGTTAGTTCACCCAGAGTTGTATAAAGCAATGACAACCTTCATATGCTAACCTTTCAGGACACTATTGAAATAAAAGATATCCACATTGGATAGACTGTAGAACCACTCTTTTATAGAGGACCCACTACCAAGAAAGCATCAGAAGGCTCTACATGTTCAAAGTTGATTAAATTGCTGCACAACCATACTTTAGTATCCCGAAACTTTCTTAGTTAAATTGTACCCCAGTATTTTAACATGATGGATGAAATCTTGTGAATATGCTGACATATACAGTAGCGAAAAAAAGGTTGAAGGTAAGTTAATCACCTTCTCATAGAAAATGCGGAATGTCCAGGAAACAGTTGTGCAAGTCCTGAAATCATAGAAGTCTAGCAGCTCAGAATCCAGTATTTTAAAAATAAACAGCATAAATTTGACAACCAATTGTCCTTTTTACTTTCAAAAGTAGAAACTTGACATAAAAAGATTTGCCTCGTATGGATTACATAACTATTAAAAGATGGTACGCATTCTTGTCATCTCCCCCAATAAATCAAATAAAAAGGGAAAAGTTTCACCTGAAGAATGAAAACGTTCATGTCATAATAAGGATAAAACAAATGAAACTTACTTTGGAGGATGAAAGGACTCTCCAACTTGCCGCCACAACTTAGTTCCAGTCACCTACAGGAATATTTCCGGATAAGTTCAGCAAAATGTCATCACAAGAAAAAAGCCACAATTTAATAAGAAAAACCAGATGTTAATATGTTATTAATGCAGAAAAAAATTCAATCCAAGGTGCGTGAATATTTATTATACTCTTGCAATGAAATGTATCTCATCAGGTGATGTAGTTGTAATCTTTTTTGTTGAACGTTCTGTGCATAATAAACCACAGGTCTAAATACAAAACTGCCCTCTGAAGTGTTAAAAAAGTGTTACTTGACCATTAACAAACTGTCAGTTTCCCAGGTTCAGCCTTCCAAAACAAATCAAATTGCTCCTAGTAACCCATAGTTTCAAATCTTTTTATTTCTTAAATAACATAGGGCCAGCCACAATTCTAGTAGTTCATATGTTTGAGATGTGAAACTCTAAATAAATTGCAAACTCCAAGAGCTCAATAGGCACTTTCTTACGCTTCGGAGTTCCAATTTGAAGTTAAATCAAAATATAAACGTAACTACAAATTAATAGTGGTCTAACTACTGGTTCCCAGTAGCAGCAATCAGGCCACTTCAATTATGTGCAATTACCTTCCCCAGGAGCTATAAACGTTAACCAGTCATACCTAACAGCACACAAGGGAATATATTCTAGGCCAAAATACGCTCTCTCTTACAGTTCATTCTTCATCTTCCCCCCAAAACTAAGAAAAAACAAAATCAAATTAAACAAGCCAAGAAGAACGTATACCAGATCATAGCCGCCCAATTTAATTACAGCTGTCCACAACCTAACAGCCAAGAAGAACACAATGTTCAGCATACACCTAAAAACAATCCAACAAAGATAAGATGACACAAACAAGAAAGCAAGGGGAAACTCGCTTGTAACAATTCAGTGGCTGCCCATAGAACTTGGGTGGTTTAAATTCCACACCCCTCTGCCTGTAAAAGTTTTCAAGTTCCTTGATGAATGCCGCTTGCTCCTCTGGTGTTCCATCATCATTCTCAGCCATCTGCAAATCCATGCCAAATGAAACATAAATTGAGAGTTCTGACACCCAAAGTAGCAGCTACTTCACTTTCAAAAATGACTATGTCCAAACTAAAAATCAAAACCAAACTCAAAAGTTTTACTTTTCATGTATATTCTGGATTTCACGAACTTACCTTAGCATTATTCAATACAATCTTGAATGTTTCCCCACTATGGCCTCCAGACCTCTTACTTGAATATTTCAAAGGGAAATCAGGTGTAGCAGGTTGACGTTTACTTCCAAATGGAGAATCAACAACTTCCGGCTCGGTTGTTTTGGTTACAGTTTTGTCGTGGGTTATAGTAGCTGGAAGGACCGACTTGTTCTCAGGTTCTTTACGTCCATTTACCAGACCTCCAGTCTCACTCTGATGAACCTCTTCCAAAGCTACTTTGACCATTTCTTCACTCTCACTCTGATGAACCTCACCCAAAGCTTCTTTCTTTTTTGGAGGAACCTCGCTGACAGGTAATTGAAAGGGCAGCTGTCCATTATGGCTATGAGTTTTGGTGACCTCCTCTTCAGCATTTTCACTAGCAAGTTTTTCCTCCACGGTGCTGTCGAGAGTGTCTTCGACCTCTTTGCTATTCTGAGAAGAGTTTCGTTCTTTTGCTGCATTTACAAAATCCACTTGGTCCTTAGCTTCAGTTTGAGCTTCAGCAATAGGATTGTCCTCACCCTCACTCTTGGCCACGTTTTGTTGTTCTGCCTCTCCCATAGCCTTGTTGTTTTCTTCCTCCTTGTCGGGGCTTTTAGGCCTGGTTTGGTCCTCTAACTCAATTTCGTGGCCTTTTGAGCTGTTGCTCGGTGCATCTTCATTGTGCAATGGAGCACTGTCTTGGTCTTGCAGTTGAATTTTGACGTTATCGCTGTGTTCCTCCATAAGGCTATCAACTGGATGCTGGGTGTTTCCAGAGTCTATCTCAGAGGACATTTTGTGGTGATCTTGATCTATCTGAGAGGAACTTTTGAGGTCGTCGGCCATAACAGGAGGGGAAGACAATTGTTGTCCTCGATCAAGTTTCAGTTTTTCATCGTCTAGAATAACATCTTCTGACACTTTGACATTATCTAACCCTTCTTCAGGCTGTGTCGCAGCATCTTCCATCTCCACATCAGTTTTATCCATAGGGGAACTCTACCACAGACAAAAACCCCATATCCCATTATTATTAAAAAAAAAAAGTAAACATGCAGTATAGCTGTCTAAACAGGTAAAGAAAAAATAATTTTTTTTTTCCTGAAGGTTTATAAAAAGAGAAAGGAAGTAGTAATAGAAATTGGATCTCCAAAATTAATAATAACCAAAGTGAGGAATTCGAACCCTATTTTAATTAATAATAATCAAAGCGAGGAATTCGAACCCTAGTTTAATTAATATAATAATCAAAGTGAGGAATTCGAACCCTAGTTCAAATAATAACAATCAAAGTGAGGAATTCGAAACCTAGCTCAATTAAAAATAATCGAAGTGGAGAAATTCGAACCCTAATTCAATTAACAACGAAAGCGAAGACAAATAAAAAATTAAAAAAAAAATGGAAGAAAAATTAGGGATTCAGCAATGGCACCGTGTATGTGGCGGAAATGGGAAAAAGAAAAAGAATTCCGAATCAAGAAAATAATTTTATTATTTATTTAATTATAAAGAAAAGGAGAGAATAATGTAGAGAGGAGAGATGGAGGAGTGAGAGAAGGGAAATGGTAAAAGAAAAGAGTACCTATGTTGAGACGCAGAGGCCAGGGTCTGAGTGGGAGTGTGAGTGCCGTCTAGGGTTTTCGTGATGGTGATGATGATAAAAAATAAAAATAAAAATGTAAAAAAGAACAAAAAGAGAGGGAGAGGGAGAAAATACAAAGTAAATAATGGAAATGAGGATTTAGACAGGAAATAGGAATTAGAAGGAGGAGGAGGAGTATAAAAGTAGATTGGAATAGAAAATGGGGATGGGGATGGGGATGCGAAATTTGTGGGTGGAAATTGGAATGAATGAATTTTATTGTATTGATATGATGATAGGGCAAAAGGCTTTCACTTTTTTCTTCTTTTTCTTTTTTATTTTTCAAAATCTGTATATCCTAAACTCGACTTAATAATAACCTTTAATAACTAGTTAGTAGTAGCAGTAGTAATTTGAGGAGGAGGAGGAGGAGGAGGAGGGTGGCGGTGGTAGTGGTATGCGGCGGCCGGAGAGAAACGAGAAAGAGAGAAAAACGAAAGGAAAGGCAATGGTCTCGGCCTGTGGCTTGTGCGGTTTCCTAGTTCACAAAGAACGAGTTTGCCTCAACCAATTCTTCTTCTTCTTCTTCTTCTAATTTTCATTTGTATTTTCCAATTTATAATTTATTTCTATCAAATTTCAATTTTTAATATTATTATGGATTAGGATATACATCATCTGAATCTGATCATCATATTCTTTCATCAATTATCTTATTATTATTATTATTATTATTATTTTAAATATCAAATATCAAATATGTTGTAACCGATTTCATTTCACCCATCCATATATGCCAATATTACTAATTATCCACTCTTTTAACTTAATTTCAATACAAAAATGAATATTGTAACTCACTCACTCACTCACTCACTCACTCACTTGGAAACAAAAACAAATCAATATTACTATCTTATAATTAATTAATACTCTCTCCTAACCTTTAGCTTACAAAGAAACAAAACCAAAACCAAAAAAACATTTGACTCATCAATCTCTTTCTCTTATAAAAGCTGAATTGATAAATTTGAAAGCGGCAAAATTGTAGTATATAATAATCAATTTTATAAAAGGCGGACAAAAGGACAAATTAATGTTTTCATTGGATTGGATTGGATATGCAGACAAAATTAGGAGATGTCCCTTCTTATTGGTTTGTTTTGTTTATGGAGAGACATTAACAAAGATTTAACAAATTAACAAACCAAAAGCAGTAAAAAAAAAAAAAGATGAGATGATGGATTGGATTGGATGCAGTGAGTAGTATTTAATAGTGTTTAAATTTTGTTGGTATTGAGTTCAGAAGAGAATAATAATACATCATCTGAACCTGAACCTGCACCTGGACATTTGACAAGGAAGGAGGAAGGAACTGAGCAAGAAGAAGCAGCAGCAGCAGCAGCAGAAGCCGCCTCCTCCACCCTATTCGTCATCATCATCATCAACCATTCAACCTTCCTCTCTTCTCTTCCACCGTTCCACGTCTTCCTTTATTTATATATAGACAACACACAGACAGATTCATAAAGGAAGCTTGAGATCAAGCCTCCTCAAGGCCCAAAGGGAAGCGAAGGAATTAGGAAGGAAGCCTTGAAAGCCTTGAAAGCCTTACAGCCTACGTATGAATATGAATATCTTATTATTATTATTTTTAATTTCTTCATCTCCATATGATCAATCACTGCAACTGCACTGCACTGCACTGCTAGCCTGTTTCATCACCATGGATGATATCGTCTTTAAACTAACTAATTAACTCTCATAAATTCATTTCCCTTCTCTCCTTTCCTGAGTTTCCAAGCTAATTAATACATGGATACATGGATGGATATGGATGCATGAATGAATGGATGGATGGTGGATTGATTAATGTTGTTGGTTGAATCTTATGTGAACCTTAATTATTAATTAATATTAATACTCCCATCGATCTCTCCATTATATTCATTCTTCTTTTCTGTTCAACTTCAAACTTATTACTTACTACTTTTGTCCTTCCTATTCCTATCACGAATCCCCCTCCCCCATCATCCCAACCCAACATATTCACACTATATATATATATATATATTCATTATGCCTGCGGGTTCCTTTTTCTTCTTTCTTATTAATAATAATAATGCATGCTTTAATTTCCAAAACCAAAAAAAAAACCCATAATTATTGCTTCTGCTTCTTCTTCCTTCCTGTTGGCAGTTGGGTGTTGGCCAGATTAGATTTTGTCTTCTCTCTCTCATGGTCATGGCCCTCATGGGGCTTCTGGATCTTTTTGTTGCCGCATCAATCCCGGTCCTCAAGGTCCTTCTCATCACTGCACTCGGTTCATTTCTCGCTCTCGATCGAATCAACATCCTCCCTCCCGATTCCAGGAAGCATTTGAACAATGTAATTAATTTTAACTGCATGCCTGCCGCATTCATTTCCTGGATATACTTATGTGTCTCTCAATTCTCCACCTGTCATGAGTCATGCATATATACAACTTTACTACTGCATTAATTCCTTTCATCTTTTGGCAGATTGTTTTTTTCGTTTTCAATCCGGCACTTGTTTCCAGCAACTTGGCCAAGACAATAACCTACGAAAGCATGGTGAAGTTGTGAGTTCTTTTTTTTTTTTTTTACGCTTTTACTTCTTCATTAATCACTCATTTGCTGCTTTCAATATTTGTAATGTGTGTGTGTGTGTGTGTTTTTTTTTTTTCTTCCCCTTCCTTTCTTTATTCGTTGACACCAACTCGATCGAGTTTGTTTTTTTGGCAGGTTGTTCATGCCATTCAATATCCTCATCACATTTATTGTTGGTTCACTTCTCGGCTGGCTGCTCATTCAAGTTACACGACCTCCTCAACATCTACGAGGACTTGTTTTAGGATGTTGCGCTGCGGGTAAGTAAACAGTCTCTTCATTATCTGCATTTAATTAAACTCCTTGCCAATCATTCTTTCTAATCTCTCTTCATTCTCCTTCCCCTTCCCCTTCCCCTTCCCCTGGAGATATTTCATCATGGTTTAGCACCAATATCCCAACCAAACCAAACCTGGAATGATTTTGATTTTTTTTTTTTTTTTTGGTTAATTTCTGTTTTAAACAGGAAATTTGGGAAACATGCTTCTCATTATAATTCCAGCTGTTTGTAAAGAGAACGGAACCCCTTTTGGAGCTCCTGATGTTTGCCATTCATATGGAATGGCATATGCTTCCCTTTCAATGGCGGTATATATGCATGTTACTATCACTACTTGTTATATATATGCTCAGTCTGTCGCCACTCCTTCCTAACTCCTTGTCCAACCCAATTAATTAGACCATGTCCTTGTTTAACTAATTAAGCATACAGAAAGAAAGAAAGTAAGCAAGCAAGGTTGGGTTGGAGAACGTACAAATAATAAATTATCCCTTCTTTATTTATTCCTAATATTATCTAAATCTAATGTGTTTGTACGTACAAACTGTATGTATGTGATCATGATATTTCATCCAGTTTTACAAATGCGCATGATCTACACTTGAATAATGTTATGCGACTTTCATCGGGTGTATTTTACTACTTTGTTTTTACTAATTGAGAAATATATCCTGGGATTTCTTGTTATGATTCAATTTCAGGTAGGAGCCATCTTCCTGTGGTCATATGTGTATAATATTGTGCGAATATCCTCAAGCAAGAGATCAAAGGAAGTTGAAATAAATGACTCCTCTGTAGCCAAGTCCTCTAGAGAAAGCTGTGCATCACCACCTCCTCCTCCTCCTCCTCCTCATCCCCATCCTCATGAGAGCTTCACACAACCATTACTTCATTCTGGTGAAATAGCTGCTGGATCCAAGGACCATCAACATCAACTTGCTTTGCCTTCCTCTAGATTTGAGGCCATAGCCCAGGTTTGTTTCCTGCTCTTCAGTGTTTAATCTGCAAATGTCTGGCAAGAGACAAAGTTTGCAAAACAATTTCCCCGCCAGCCCCCTCCCCACCTCTCAAGAAATGAAAATGGAACCTTTCTTAGTTTCATTTTTTCCTCAAAGAATCTCCATGTGCAGAGACAACCTATAAATATCTAAGAGTTCCCAGCTAATTGGGACGGTGAATTGGGGTTTTTCTCAGAGAAGTTCAAGTTCTCATCCTTAAGAGTAAAGTAATAAAATAAAAAACAAGATGAGGTTTCTTGATTATCTATTACGTTAAAACTGCAATGCCTTGAGTCAAGATTTGTGATTTTGAGTTCTTGTAACTGAGACATGTTTATTTCGTTAATTACCCTAAATGAGTCCTGCCTACCTCATGTTATATTTTGACTGACAGCTAGCTCAAGTTTTGATTCCAGGAATCGGTGTCAAGCAAAATAAAATGCCGTGTAGAAGTGCTTGTAACAAAGCTCAACCTGAAGAGGTTATTTGCACCTTCAACCGCCGGAGCAGTATGACCATGCATCATCATCATCCTTTTAAGTTTTTTATTTCCTTTTTCGGTCTCTTGGGAGGTTGGGTTGGCATGTCGACTAATGCTTCTTCTTCTTTATTTTTTTTTTTGGCGGAACAGATGGCTGGTTTTGCAGTCGGACTTGTACCTCTGTTTCGAAGGTCTATCATTGGTGACACAGCTCCTCTTCGCGTGATTCAAGACAGTGCGCTTTTGCTAGGGTATCATACACAATCATACTATATATGATGGCCTTTCTCCTTAACATTGCGGTTTCTTCTTCTTTCTTTTTATTATCTACATACATGCTCATGCTGATGCTGTTAAGGAAGTGTCTCTGTATTATACTAATAATAGATGAGGAGAGGGTGATGATGAGACGAATGGCAAAAAAAAAACATGTATAGGTGATGTTTTACAAAAGCATGATCTATAACACACACACACACACAAAAAAAAAAAAAAAAAAAACACTAATAAACCAGCTTTAGCATCAGTGTTATGCAAAGGGTTCCACTTGTTTGTTTTTGGCAATTAGAGCGTTTGAGACGAAATGTGTTGGTGATTACTTACTTAAGTTTATGGGCAGGCAGAAGAGTAAGCAATAAATAAACCCCCTTTTCAGTTTTGATTGTGCATTTGTTCATTTTCCAAGCCAAAATTAGGTGCCTCATGAAGATCTCCATTTCATTCTCTTGCAAAAGTATCGTAATGGCTGCATGATTTTCTGACTGCACCGCAGGGACGGAGCCATCCCAACTCTGACATTGATTATGGGAGGAAATCTCTTGAAAGGTCTAAAGTGTTTCGAATTGTATGGCACCGGCGGTCCCTTGCAACTTTGTCACATTATATTTCTTTCTGTTTAATTTTGCAGGATTACAATCTTCAGGAACACCCAAGTCTCTCATTTTTGGTGTCATACTTGTACGATACATCGCTTTGCCTGTGATAGGCATTTGTATTGTCAAAGTGGCACTACATTTTGGACTGATACACAGTAATCCGTTGTATCAGTTTGTTCTATTGCTTCAATATGCACTTCCACCCGCAATGAACATAGGTATGTTCTATGCATTTTTTTATTTTTTTTTTGCTGATGATGGGGACACATGAACATGATCACATCCTTTTTTTTTTTTTTTTTTTTGCCATGGAAGCAAAAGGGAGAAAACTTAGCTATTAATAAGTCGAAACTTAACTTTGCGAGATCAATAATGGATGTTTGATTGGCAGGAACCATAACTCAGCTGTTTGGTGATGGTGAAAGTGAATGTTCGGTTATTATGCTGTGGGCTTATGGTTTGGCTTCAGTGGCGCTCACTTTTTGGTCAACATTCTTCATGTGGCTGGTGGCATAGTCTGTTCATAACGCCGCCTCGTCGTTGTCCAGGGACAGGATTAGGATTTAGGAAGAAATTCTGCAGTCTAGGAAGGAATCTTCCCAAAGGATGACATTTTTGTGTTCAATTAAAGGCCTCAAATTGATACTTAAAAATACTTGTTGGATAATAAATAAACAAATAAAGAAGAAGAAAAAGATCAATGTTCTACAGTCTACTGCTGCTTACTTTATGTCAAAAAGCTAAAATCGATACTATAACAAGACTTGTTGTTTACGCGTAAAACAAAACAAATTAATTCTGCAATTCTTAAAAAGGGAGGGAATGTCACTGAATGTTATTTTTTTAATTACTATGAATGGAGAAGAGAGCTTTTATAGAGCAGTTACCTGTGCCCCAGGTGCAATTTATTTACCCAGAAGTAGAATCTAATTTATGCCTCCCAATAATAGATTCAACGCATTTAAAAACAAAGACCCAAAATTTATATATATAAAAAAAAATCTCTTTGTCTGCAAGTCAGACTTACAAACATTAGCAGCCCAAAAAACAACCGTTTATTATAACATCGCTCAACACCTGCGTTTCTGCATCTAATTAATAAACTATGCATATGTTATGCATAAAAACAGGGAAAAAAAAAAAAACAAAAATGCAGATCACGATTCCTGCACTTGGCATTTCTAAAATTAATTGCATTATAAACGTGTCTAAAAGGGTGTGCTCCCACTGTTTGCTGGCGACGACATCAAGGATAGAATGTCCGTCACTGAGGACATGGCACTCAGAGCAGCTTTAAGAACATCTTGTGAGCACCCTGGTTTCACGATAGTGCGTACCTAGAACAATAATATGATAACATAAAAGAATAAGATGCGCATGTGACAATGTTAAGTGTGCTAATCTCTCTTCAAGTGTGTAATAAAGGTTAAGGTCATCCACCTTTTCAAGATATTCTTGCAATTGCTTAATGCGACCCATGTAGTCCTGGTCTTCAACGCACAAGGTTACAGCCTTAGAATCTGCTCCAGGTCCATCAAATTGAAGTGGTCCAGGGTTTCTGTAGACATCGTCAATTAAAAATCTCGTCGCATTTTGCCTCAACAACCTGCACCGTCAAAAAGGGGTGATTTAGTTGCAATGCCACCAAAAGACAATCTATAGACATAGAAAGAAAAACAAGAAAGAAAAGAAAAGTATTCTTCATATATTTTCACATAAACATATGAAAAAAGTACACTTCATTTATTCCAACAGAAAACATACTCATATGCTTTGCCCTTCAGATCCACAGTGGCGGGATGCAGAGCAGGTTTTCCGAGAGATAACGTTCCAGGACCACGACCATAGCGCTTAACAGTCAGCATAGCCTGGAGTCAGCAACAGGAAGCAATGTCAGAGTTTGTCCTTGGGCCCGGCAATTAAAAGTTACAGGAAAGGAACATATCACAAACCAAATGAACAATATAATAAACCTACAGTAATTGGAGCGGCACCACAGCGCCACTTGTTGACTGGGTTTTTAAGGTTAGTTACAGTAGCCATGTAACCATTCAATCCAGCAGCCAAAACATGATAGCAGATATGACCAAGAACCTGCAAGGGTGCAAACGCTCTTTTAGCAAATCACAGTTTTACATGATTTCAGCCACAGGGGCCGGTGACAAGACCAATAACTAACCTAAAACGTTTTCTGCTTCATTCAAAGAGGTTCTTTTTCTTTTTCGGGTGGTGGAGATGTGTTTTGTCGGTGGGTGGGGAACAGATTTTGGAGATTGAACATTATTTTAGTAAGAGGAACAACCACCTTAAACCACTGGGAATAATCCAATACTTACATACGCATAATCACAGTCAAATTTTGATGGCAACGACCCCCGAGCTTGATAACCAAAAAAGTGGCAAATGGCATTAAATTTCTTTCCCTTGTAAGTTCCTTCTTTCTGCAGAAGTCATGAAGTAGAGCAGCAGTTAAAACGTGTATACACAAAGGCTACAAAGTTAACTAATATTCAGTTCCTTCAGCAGCATATGCAAATAATGATGCTTTCTAGAGGAGATGATCATGCACAAAAATGACAGACAACTGCACTTTTCCAACTATGTGGTTTGCAGAAAATCACCACATTCAATGATGATAGAACCTTACAAGTGAGATCTAATCCTACTGCAGAAAATAAATGTGTCTGCATTTTCCAGAAGTCAGAGATGAGCAAGACAATCATTTGCAATGAAATATAATGTTCATCAACAAGCATCAAAATAGGTTAGCAGCTCCATGGATTAGCATGTGTTCGTTTTACTTTGTGATAAATCCCAACAGCGGGATAAATAAGCATACAGAAGCCTTTATTTTCATATGCATAAAAAGAAAAGCTATCAGAGATAAAATACTATGGTGATTTCCACAGGCTGATGTGTGGTAATTGTCAAACTAGATAATACATTACATCTGTCATAAGCTGCTTTTTAAAATATTTCTAGTCATCCAAATAGTTTTTAAGTACACCATTTTCCTACTATACCACCTGACGGACAAAGGGTCTTAAAAGCAGAGGAAAACAGATCAATTAGTAAAATACAAATAACTTGCAGCATTGAATATGTTCTCTAAATAACTTGGGCTCTAAGGTACACAGAACTGTAAATAGAGCTACTCTCAACATCTTTTAAATATTGAGAAAAAGGCTTAGGCATTACAAACATACATTAATCGCAAAGCAGTGAGGACACAGATGGCTTAAAATTTTACCAAACGCCTGTTCATTTCAGCTTCCACAAGATGTGCTAGAAGTTTCTCTGTCTCAATCTGCAATTGAAGAGAAGGAATAAAATGATTTGGCAAAACAAATTGTAAGTGAAAATTCAGAAGCAACACAAATTCACAGATTCAATTACCTGGGATAGCTGTGCAGAATCATCTGATTCTGGGTGGAGGAGGAGCTGCACAATCACAATTTTGTAACGTCAAACCACTATACTGTATACAGAATTGATTAATGAAATATATCAGCTTTTTAAGAGATTGAACAACATGAAAATATACCTGTTTCCTTATAAAAGGCGGTAAGAATTCAAATAATGCAGATGCCCATGGTGACAGTTGAGAAGAAATGCTATCAACAGAAACGCCTTGCCTGAGCAAACCATGGATTTCCTAGGAGATAAAACATACACATACAACAACATTAAACTGACAAAGGCCATAAGCTACAAGATCAACCAAGTTGTCAAGAAAATCTTACGAATCCGCTATCCTTTTATAGGAAAGAAGACTGCAGGTAGGACTAATTCAGACCACGCAAAAGTACACTGACTTTACTTTGAATAATTACCTGTAATAAAGCATACACTTCAGGAATACTTTCTATGAGCCCCTCTGGCAATAGAATGACACCATGGTATTTATCTGAAAACAGAAACATGGTTAGCAGAATATGGCATGCCATCAACACAACAAAGATTGTCATGGCTGAAGATTGCAAACCTTCTTCAGCTCTAGCCTGGACTGCATCACAAATTTGTTTAGTTATGTCAAAAAGCGTAAGTTTAGATGCAGCCACTTCCTCACCAAGAACCACCTGTGAGAATCGTCTCAGGCTATTAAAGAGAGCACAAAATAATAGAGATCTAAGAAGTAGCAAATCTAAAGTCTGGAACAGTACAGAGTAACAATGTCATGAGAGGAATTAGAACAAACCATATTTGGATGCGACTGAAGGGTGCACTCTAAAGCAACGTGTGATGCCTTTCGGCCCATGAGTCGGATAAAATAATAATACTGGGGAAAAAACGCGAAAACGCGAAAACGCGAGGTTAAGATGTTAACTTCTGTATGCACAAACACATAAGCAAAAAAAAAAAAAAAAAGGCCAAAAGATAACATGAACAGCAGAGCCACTAAAATGGTCATCAAAATTCAAAAATAGAGCAGAAAGTTACTCAATGCTAAATTGATTAATCCAAATGCTCAGTGCTTCTCCAAGAAACATAAGAGGCAAAGGATAAATGAATACACAACAACAACTAAGCCTTTTTCCCACTAAGTGGGGTCCGCTATATGGATCACACTTCTCCACCGTTCTCAGCCTAAGCTCATTTCCTGGTATGTATTTAAATATAACATATCTTTTCTTATGGTTTCTTTCCAATTCTTTTTTAGTCTTTCTCTTCCCCTTTTAATTTGAACAAAAAGTAAATGAATACCTAAAAAGTAAAACATAGGGATGATTACCTTCTCTGCAGAGAGTGCGTCAGTACAGACATTGCTAATAAGCTGGGAATTAACCTGAAAGGAATCCAAAAGTATGAATTCAGTTTCTATCCCACTGCCATTTCGTTGAGTATAAGCTTAAAAAACGAATCTGATAAAGCGTCTCTTCTTGAATATACTTCATCTCTATCAAGAGATATGACAGGTGAATAGCAGATTAATAATTAACCTTACTCGTGCATTCATGGTTTAACAAAACAAGACACAAGCCAAAGCTAGTATCCTTATTCTTGTTCAATGAAATCTAGACAGTTCCGAGTCCTAGTAATACCCCCTTCTAGGGAAATTGACCCCTTGTGCTCCACAATACCTACTAGGTAATAATCCAAAAGGACAATCTTTCCTGGAAATTTAGCTATCAATATACTAGGAAGAAAGCCTGCCACAAGCCAAAATTGGGTCCCAAAAAGTGGAAGCAAGGTGACTGCGAGTCAGAGAAAAACAAAAGAGAATTTCTTAGAGTATATACTATCACCTGTAGAGAGATTCATACCTTGCATATCGTGTCAAAACCAACATTTGTTTCAACAAATTGATTCTTTAGATCTCCATTTAGGGTAACTGGGACACCCACAACCTGCAGAAATCAAATCAACAATAATTTTCTCTATCTTGGTTCAGCAAGAATACATGACATAGAAAATCCTACAAACTTTAAGTTTACAATTTATGCAATAATCATTCAAACCCATAAAAATCAGAAAAATGGTATCAGCCATATACTTTTTATTTCAATAAAAGAGATGACTAGACATTTCGTTGAAAGTAAATGCAGCATGGATTCTGCACCTTTGTTTGGCATTTTGCTTCTGCAAAAGTTTCTGCAAGCTGAGCAGCATCTGTGTTGGAAGTTACTCCTTCAAACAACAGAAAATGTATCTTATTAGAGAAAATCGAAGTTATTCCTCTCGTGCTTCATATGTATTCATGAGAGAACCGTGAATACCTCCAATGACAACAAGGCCATCCAGCTTCAAAGCTTTGCATGCAGCCATCGCAGCATTGACCTGTTCAATAGTTCTAATTTGATCCTTTGTCCTTCCTAGTAAATCATAGCCACCTAGATACCAGGACATCAAATAATTGCCAAAGATCTAAGTCAGAGCAAGCACAAATTCAAGTCTGCATGCAAATACGGATGAATAAATCTAAATAACACAGTAGTCTAATGCCAACTGTCACCTTGGTTTTTATACGTTGCGAGGATGTCATCAGTTATCTCTAGAGTCTTCTGTGCAAATAAACCTTCAGAACCACCTAATAACAGAAAAATGATACTTTCAACAAAACATGAATGCTTCTGAGAAATATGTATTCGTCCCACAAAAAACATATCAAAATTGGAAATTCTTTCACCTATTATACCATGAAAACTTCACATGATACAGAAGTCAATGATATGGATACTTGGACAAAAACTATACAAAAAAAAAACAGCATTCTCATCGTTCACAACTATTACAAGGAAGTAGGTAAAACATACAATCCAAAAAGATATAACAGCTGGAGCACAAAAAAATAGATACATCTCACAAATCACAATACTACTAAACTAGCAAAAGAGAAAACACCACTTACCCAGAAATCCAAGCAAAGTACTGTTAGGGTTATGAACCTTGAGGGCATCATGAAGGCCCCAGATGACATTATGTCCTCCGGGAGACTGTCTGCCACAGAAAACTAAACCGACCCTGAGAGAAAAGAAGGGAAAAAAGGAAAGTGTTAATAATAACTGACAATTTAATCAACAACGTGGCAGGGAGGGAGGGAAGAAAGAGGCATTGAATCAATGCACATTAGCTGAAATTACTTCAAGTGATGCATCTAATATTCCATTCCATCATCCTGTTAATTAAGAGTCCCAACATGGTAGTAAATAAAGAATGTAATGCCAACATGGCAGAAAGTAAAGAATGTCAATGCCAGGAATAAGGATGAATGCATCAATATCATAGACCACAATGTTTTATTCTTAACATATGTATGCCTCTGAGGCAGTATTCATATTTTGACCCAACAACAAGTTAAAGAAAAATCTGAAAAAAAAAAGCCAGAATTTTTTAACCATAAGATGCATACCTAATTGCTGGGAGCTCAGTAATTATCTGAGCATCAGGAACCTTGGCAGTTGCCCTAAGAAAGTGAGCCAAAGGCTGACCATAAGTGTGTGGGAAGGACCGACTTATGGTGTGAGAACCCATTTGGTCTGCAGCAGTAGTTGCATCTCCCAACTCTACTCGAACAGTAGTTCCCTGTTCGAAGAATAAAGGACTTCCATAACCATGTAATTGTATTATGCCATTGGAGATTTAAGTACTAAGTACATCTCCGATGCACACAAGTCACAGTTTTGAAAACCAAATAAATCTACAGCTTAGCTATCTACGTAAGCAAGTACCATTACGCTATATTTATTTGAGAAAAAAAAAGGCAGATTCTGCCATACAAAACGTATAAAGTTGATGATGTAATAACCTATGCCAGTCCAATATTATTGTAAAATCACAACATACTGGAAATCAAAGCAAAAAAAAAAAAAAATCTGGCCAAATGATAAGCAATATACAATGTGGCATCAAAAAGGTTCAGACTTGAGAGAGAGGTAAATTTTTTTATATCCAGGTTAGGTATATCAAAAGAAACTGGAACTGGAAGAATATAAAAGTGTGCGTCTCAAAGCATACTGAAATGAATGAAATCAGATTGTCGTAATACAAATATATAAAAATCAAGAAATAAACATTAACATCTATCCATCAAACTATGAAACGAACACAGACATTTCAGATAAAAAAAAAAAAGAAAAAAAACCGAGCTAATGTACGTTGGATCCAGGAAAAAAAATATTAGATTTTTGGGTGAGTGATAGATCCGAAAAATTCGGGACACTGGAACAAGAGGAGGAGGAGGGTTTGATGCAATCTAACATATTACCTGAAGGCATGGAGGGAGCTCAGGTTTGTATTGAGAACGTAGCTTCTGCAGATCAGAAAGCTCTCTGGGTATTCCGAAGTCCGAATCCATTAATTTTTGTTTCCTACCACTACCAGTAGTGTCTGCGAGCGAGCGAGCGAGTGTCGAGTGTGTGTGTGTGTGTGTGTGTGTGTGTGTGTGTGTGTCTCTGTGAGAAAAGTTCCGCCGGTTTTGTTAATTTATAATAAAAGTAGGAGCATAGGAGAGGAGGATGATTTATATAGTATATAATAGTTATTATTAAAACAAAGGGTAAGGATCGATGATATCACCAACCAAATGCCAAATGTCCACAAACCAGCAACCCCCCCCACCCTACTTTATAACGCAAAAACACTTATAACGACCATATCAATATATGCTTCATTCTGCAAAAACACATAATATTATGCACTAAATATCATACGCAAGTCTCCTTACGGTCACAATTCCATTTGAGATGGATGTGCAATTCAAGACTGAATAATTAGTTTGATTTTTTCATATTCTCATCCTCTAAATTCCAAGCGTTAAAGATTATTTTCAATACCCTGAAATTTTACACTTCATTACAGTTTTTTTAGCCTTACCCTCATTCAGAATCAGATTATTCTTCAGATTCAAACTTATTAATTCAAAAAATAACTTTACTTCGAGACAGGGGATCGATCACAAGTAGACAAAGGAGATTTCTTTCTCATTTGATTAAATGGAAGAATCTTGGATGATTGGCAGAGTATATGCTCTTCTTGCTGGGCTGAGGTATTTACTATTAAATATTCTGTAAATATCAAAGCATCCAACAGCCCCCACCCACGCCACTCGCCCACCCACCCAATAAGAAGAACGAACAATACAATCTTGAATCTCCCGCTAAATAGTAAATACTACCACTACTAAACCATTATCGTACACCCATTATCGTACACCTATGGTGGTTCATCTCGTTTGGCGGCCATTGCTTGACATCTCATTCATCTCAAAGCTCAAGAGAACGTTATACTTACCGCATAAAGTATGAACTCTCTCCCCAAAATGGCCATTGGCCGCTCCTCCCCCTCCCCTTCCCCTTCCCCTTCCCCTTCCTGGAATTTTAGTAAGTGCCGTACTGAAAAAAACATCAGAATTCAGAAATTATGGGCCTTTGTAATTTTCAACCCCTAATACTAAGAGAAAAAAACAGAGGAAAGGACCCAATTCACAATTTAAGAAATAATTCTCAAGTCAAGAAAGCAAACAAAATACACCACCACATCAACTATGGCCTCTTGAAACCAACACTACTCCGAATAAGATTCCAACAAAAACAGCTGGCTGAATCCTGTAAAACCAACTATTCTGACTACTGTTGCATCTAGTTACTGACAACAATTAGCATAGTATCATTCATAGAGGGCGAGGCGAGAGGATGAGAGAAATAAGTATTCCCCAAGTTCCACAACCCACTACTGAAGCACCTCATCCTCCTCCTTGAACCACGGCATCTCTTACTAATCATAAAGTTTTGGAACTCCAAGGTTCCAACCACATTACTTCCTGCCTCTCTTGGAGCCAGACTTCCCAGATTTTTGCTGCCTGCACTTTCCATCTGTCCTGCTTCCAGAATTGACAGCAACTGTCTGGGAAGAATGAGCAGGCCTATGATGCCCAGGAACCAAAGCAGGGAACCCAACAGCAGGGATTCTGCAAAATTTAGAGCTTTGCATTAAATCCAATTTAAGCATTCATTACCCAGAAAAGATGAAAAAGAAACAAGCCAAAAGGCCACATCTTTAAGTTAGCAAAGCAATCAAGCAGTGGATTAAGAGATAGAGCAACCCTTTTGAAGCATCCTACATGACATGTCATTTTGGAGTTAGCATTATTGTGCCCCACCAGCCCAGCTAGAAACTTAACAGTATAAATCTCACAACCAGATTCTATACCATCTTCGTGAAGGGAACAGAACAACTGTGGCCACATTGAAACATCTGAAAAATTATAGCATAATGTGGCATCCTACAAAGGTGTAATTGAATTCGCAATTCAACAAAAAGCAAGTGAATGTGAAGGAGTTGAAAAAACAGCATCAGCACTAAGAAACATAAATTTAGACATCCTGCCACCATAAGGAGAAAATTCCAGGAGTAAAAAACAAGCCAAGTGCTCTCTCATGGTGGTTGATTCTGGGGGAGAGGTGAGGTGGGGTTGGGATTGGGGAAGGATATCAATATGATAGACAATAACAAAACCAACTGTGTTTAATTTGAATTATCCTCAATTTAGTTCAAAATATAATTTCTTTTGGATTTCTAAAAGCTAGAGGAGACTCAAGTTTATTTTTTTTTTTCATCGCCAAATTCAAGTTTCAAAAAGGAGTCAAAGAAAAATATGGAAAATAAAAGCATGGCATACAGAAGTACAAAGCCAAAGAGCAACAGCAGAAAACAGAACATAAGAGAGGAAGAACGGGAAAGAAGGTGCAATGCTCACCCAAGAAGAGCACAGCAGACTCCTGCTTGGTGGGGGAGGCGCCAAAGGCCTGGCTATTGTTGTGCAAGGAAAGACGAAGGGCATGGTTCTCAGCAAGATAGCACTGGAGCAACATCCCCAGCCTCCTGCATTCTGATTCATAGAACCTACTCTTTATCTCAAGATCCTTAACGTGCATCTTCTTCCTCTCTCGCGAGCGAACTGCAGCATCCCTATTCCTCAATTGCCTGAAAAAGCGGCGAAGTGAGACACATAAAAAGTTGAAAGCTTTAAAATAAAAAGGAAACCAGAATGGATGAATGTAGTGGTAGAATCACAAAGTTACCTTCTGCGCTTCTTGGTAACGGGATCATCGGGATCATCAGCAGCAGCAGCAGCAGCGGGATCATCAGCAGAAGCAGCATCGTCGTTGACAAGATTATCATCCTGGGGCTGGGAATGGGAACTGTGAGAGAGGGGAGGACTGGGCAGCTGCTGTAATTGTAATTGTTGTGGGTGGTGATGGGAAGAGTCCTTGTCATTGTCATTGGGGGGCGGCGATGGGAGGCTTCCAATTTCGGGAGAGGGATTATTACCAATATAATTATTATTATTAGTATCATCATCGTAGGAGGAAGAGGAAGGATAATAAGGATCGGTGAGGGGAAGCGGGGAATCGAGAAGTATGTCGGACAAGAAATCATCGAGTTGGAGATAGGTGGAGGGATCCTGAGAAAAGTGGTCGTCGAAGAGAAAGTCCTCAATTTGGTGGATTGAGAAAGAAGCATCGGAAGGACTGGAATTGGGCGGGGGAGGGAACGCTGAGATAGAAACAGCGGGATCCATGTCGATGTCGATGTCGATGTCGATGTCGAGATACAAATCCAGATCGTCCGGCTGAGGAGGAATAATGTCTAGTAATATTAAATTATCGTCATCTTCCCTATCCCCCATATGATATTATCTATATATGAATTCAGCCGGCAGGCAGGTAGTCTAACCCTAAGCTTAAATCCTTGATATATTATTATGTAAAGGGTTTGATGAAGAGAACATGAAGAATTGAAGATGAGCGGATCCCATTTTTTTTTTTTTTTTCTTTGTTTGGATTATTATTTATCAGAGTTCAGAACCTACTTTCGTCGTCCTTTCCCATTAATGCAATTTATTATTTATTTATTTATTGGTGTTTTACTTAGTGCTTAAGAAGGGTTCGAGACTGCATCATTCCACCAATAGGAATGTTTTGGTCAGCATAGCCAGATAATTTTTGATTTCTTTTTGAAAATTAAAAAGAATTCTACACCTAACCAAACTCAAGATTTTATATGAAATCCTTACTCCAATTTATTATTATTATTATTATTATTATTATTCCGACTACTTTTCTCATTGAAAATAACTAATCAACAGAAGAAGAGGAGCCTTCCTGGGCTGGAGGAACAATTTCAATGGCTTTTCTTCTACCCTCCACCTCCAATGTCCAATGTTTGCCTCTCATAGTAACAAGTTTACTAAAAGTAGAAACAAATGGGTATTGGGCCTATTCGCAAAACATTTTATGTCAAAGCCTTTCTTTTGTTTTTGCAATCAAATTGCAACCAACCCTTTTCTTAAATCATCGTATGTTCTGCGTTCAATTTGCCTAAAACATCAAAAAACTCCCTCCTCCTGCATTATTATTTCTCCACCTAGAAAATTATATAGCTCTAAGGAGCATTATACTTTCTGTTTGATTGGACTAGTTTTGGGCACCTGAACCGGATTACATGTCTGGTAATAATTTGCAAGAAAATCACAAGTGCTTAAAGAACTGATCCCAAAAGCACCAATTAAGTATGCGTTCACAAATTTTACATGCAGTAGCACTGTAGCAGAGTATCATACGTTAAAAGAACTGGCAACGCCTCACACTTTGTTCCTTTCAAGTCTTTTCACAAACAAGGACCCAAGTTTTGATGATCCTTGCATTTCCAATAGGACAGGCCATTGGTACACTTCCCGATCATCTAGGCAAAGAGCTCGGAGGAAAATTGCGCAAGGGATTCACTCTCAGGAGCTCTGTTTCCCTGTGATAGCAAACAAGATTGCAAGATAGCGACCAACCATATTCAGGCCAAATAAAAGAAAAAACTGGAAATTTTAACTCGCTGTGTTCTCCACTTACTTCTTCAGGACTCTGCCATCACCATCTCGAAGCTGCAGGGCTGATGATTTTCCAGTCTCGTTATCCATCTTATGAGCTCTAAGAGATTCAAAACAGAAGAAAACAACCAGGGGTAAATTGAGAATTGATATTTGCAGCATAAATGCCAAACAAGATACAAAACATATTGGCACCCGGTGCCGGAAAAGCCTGATCAATAGTAGGTTGAACTAAAGGCAATTTTGTGTTCTTACTCATTACATTCATCATCCACAAATATCTCTATAGATGGAGCAGCAATTGTTCCCCCATTTCTATGCCCAAATTTCTGAAGGATCTGGAAGAAATGGTTTCAGAGTCAAATAAATGCCAGTGTAAGGAGAAAGTATACACTTTAGGAGTCAATGTGCATTTCTCACCTTGTTTGATGTCCACTTGGAAGGAACTCTTCTATTCTCTTTATTTCTCTCCGCTCGAGCACCAAGAATCTGCCATGACTTTGAGTCTAACTGTGACGTTTGTGACTGGTGGCCCGAAGTTAGATCTGTGTCAGTGTCTTTGTAGATAGTTACTGAGGTCCCGCATGCCCTGCAAGATGAAATTGAATCATGAGATAATTATACTGAGTTTTTACATGATCTTCATCCAATTACTATGTATAAACTAAGCAACATAGTTGGTGAAATTGCTTTCACATACAAATAATATAATTCAGAAAAATCATGCTATGCATCTTCCGAGTGTAAATTTAAAGAGATTCAACTATGGTTCGAATACAGATGGGCAAATTTTCCTATCCGCCGATCTATTCAATGCTCGAATCAGGCAATAAAGGAATATTTGTATGAATCCTAGAAGATTACCGTAATTGAGCGAAAATGTGAAGTTTGCATCTTCAAAGTCCATTTGACACGAGGCAAGATAATCATATGACTACAGACAAATGAAGACTCTCCAATACTAAAGAAATCTTGATGTAAAATGTAGGAAAGATTAATGAGGGCAAGAAGACCTTACTCCACATTACCAGCATACCTGTCTGTCTTCCACTCTTTCTTTGCAAAATCATGACCATCTGCAGTTTTGTTTCCAGCAGGTGGAAATAGAATTATGCTCTGATAGACAAAAATCCTAGAAAACAAAAAATAAAGAATAGGACCTACTATGTTCTCCCCTAGCCAATACAGTTCCGAAGCTTCTAAGTGGGACTCGATTTTCAGTTGGATCCTCCTGACAATTTAGAAATTTCACTGTAAAATCAAAGAGAAAAGAGCAGATGAGAGAACAGAAATAATGACTGAACTTGCACACCTCCACTGCTTTTGGTTTTCTCATTGATCGATTCAGAAACTTCTTATAGGCTGCCTTCAATTTTTCAATTGGCTGTGCGTTCCTATAAAGAAAGCAAGCACAATGGCATGGTAATTTAACATTTCAAAGAAATATATGGAAGCTAATCAGTCAACTAGAAATTTTGTAAGAAAAGGCAAAGAAATCAGCCATTGTTGCTTGGAAAAAATACAGTACACGCACAAAAATGCACAAAAAAAAGGTCATTAGATGCAACCGGAATCAACGTGACTTTCAGAATCTTTAGGAGCACTAGGAGGTTGGAACAGCAAGAATGAGGTTTTCAGCATGGGAAAATATACCACCTATCAAGATATTCGTTGTACTGACCAAATTGTAGTGCATGAGAACTCCAGATGAAATCCGAAAATACAACTCCAAAAGCACAAAACAGAACACCAGAGCTTAGTCCAAGAAAAAAAAAAGGAAAAAAGATCATGAAATTCCAGAATGTGAATTAAACAAAACACAAGACTAAAGAAGATTGGCATCTCAACAAAAGGCAGTCCTTCACTAATCTAGTAATATGCTTAAGATATCTCCCCAAGATACCTCATGTTGTGTCTTTTAGATGATATGCAGCAGATGATATTTTATCTCCACAACAACAGCAGGAAATGACAATGTACCCATATAGATTGGAAACTTACTTAGATATACCCCGGTTGAAGATTTCATTTGCAGTTCTAATCTTATTCTTGGATTCCATATGAAGAGCATACGATACGTAGAACGAAGCATGAGTCAACCCAATTTTGTTTGCCTCCAAAAAACCGTATATGACTTCAGCATCCATACAATTTTCAGCCTAAGATTGCATTCGAAATGCAGAATTTTTTTTAAAAAAAAAACAAATATTGTTGAAAGGAAAAGCAATGACAAAAGTGGACCCACATATTGAAGCCAAACTTTGAGATATCGAAGATCATCCTTGTAGCGCGGTTGATGCCAAAAAGTACGTACACATTGTTCATAGATAAGTAGTAACCCAGAGGAGTCTCCGGCAGCAGGGAAAGCTTCCTGAACCCACTGAATGCACCTTGCAGGGCACAAAAACAAAATACAGTAGTATGCTCGGTTGAATGTTGAGCAATAGAGTGATGCAGGGGTTAATAAAAAGAAAAAGGCACAAGAAGAACTTACTGGAGCCATGGTTGGAGAGGATCGTCTCCTCGATACTCATCGATAGCTTCAATTAACCTCCTGTTATATAATACAATTTTATTTTTTGTTTCGAATCGGTGGAAAAAGAGTGTGGATATTGATAGATATTAGTGTAACAAAATAAAATTAAAAAAATTACAAACCTACCAAGAATCATCTTGGAGATGGACGAAAAAAGAAATAAGAAAATAGTATAAAGAAAGGGGTAATCGAAAAGAAAACAGAAAAAAAAAAAAAAAAAAAACACGAAAGTACCTTCGGTGGTGTAGAAGGTGAGAATGGGAGTGGTTGGCGTGGGATTTGAGGGCATGGTTGAGGAGACAGACGTTGCGGCCTCGCTTCAGTGGCCTGACATTTTCTTTGAGCAGCTCCCACTCAGTTCCTATTTCTCTTTTTGAAGCCAAAAACGCCGTCTCTGGATCTACCCCCAACGACAGCAACTCCTTCTCCTTCTCCGAGCAATTAACCGTCGTATCCATAACTGCTGCTGTTAAATCTAACTGTAACTCCTCCTACTACCGTCGGCGTTCCTTATCCTTGTTGATGTCGAATGTCGAATGTCGAATGTCGAGGGGGCGGGAGGCGTTTGGTTTTTTGAATTTTGAAAAAGCTATCAATCAATTTCCAGAGCTGCCCCCGCCCCTGGGGGACAAACTTCTTTATTTATGTTAACCCACTCATTTAAATTTGTTTTATTTTAAATTATTATTCACCGGTCTACTCACTACTCTCACGTGTGTCGGGGTGTGTGTGCGATGCTTTTTTTTCTTTTAAAAAAAAAAAAATTAGGGCTGCGCGGTCCGGAGAAATGAAATGTAAAATGAATGTGAGCGGCGATTTTAGAGGACATTAATATTATTCATGTTGTTTAGTTTATGTGAAATGAAAATTTGTTAAATTTCATTTAATCTATTCATCTATTTTTTTTTTTTTTGGTTCGCATAGGTAAAAGTATTATGATCCGCGTCATAGGTTGTGAGCGGCGATTGGGGGAGTTAAAAATTAGAGTGAAAAGTTAAAGTGACTGATAAAATGACAAACTTATTCCTTGTCCATTAGATTTCAGTTATAATTTGGTTAGTATATTAGTTTGTCTTTTTATTAATGCCATGTCAGTCACTCTACTTTTAAATCTAATTTTCGCTCCCGTTATCATTGATCTTACCCAATAATACCTACTACTAGTAATTAGCAGCAGCAGTGATATGTTCATTTTTGGCAACCAATTCATTTGACAATTGACAATTGACATCATCAAATCAAAGTCAAGGAAAGGATGAATTTTGGAGAAAGCACGAAACAAACAGCGTTTAGATAAGTCCCTCTCGTCTTGTCTCTCGGCAACTAGCAATACAAGAAGAACTAACTACAATTATTATGATTCATTCTATCATCTCACTGCCACTCAAAAACCTCTCCACTCAGTCTCTAACCTAACCAACCCCACCCCCACCATCTCCTGGATCATCCATCTCTTCCTTCTTTCTTTCTTTCTTCTTCTAGATCCATTGCAGAAGCCTCAAAATATCCCAATTCACGTGACAGGACAGGATCCAATTCTTTTTATTTTATTTTATTTTATTTCCATGGCAAATTTCACGGCTCTGAATTTGAGTTTTAACGCCGGTGCTGTTGCTCCTTGGCATGCAGGAGCAGAAGGGAGTGGGAGAAAGGTGATGACGACGACGGTGGGTTCTACTTCTACTTCTTGGAGGAGGAACTTTGATGGGCTGGCAAGGGGGAAAAAGGCAAAGGGCCAAGTGGTAGTGGTGGTGGTGGAAGCCACGATAATAGGATCAGGATCAGGATCAGGATCAGGCTCAGGAAGTGGCAAGTACAAAGGGACTCAGATGAGGGAGAAGCAACTGTCGGAGATGATTGAAAAGAAGGTCATGGAAGCCAAGGAGGTGTGCGGTGAGGATCAGAACAGCGACGAGTGCAAGGTTGCTTGGGACGAGGTGGAGGAAGTCAGCCAGGCCAAAGCTGATCTCCGTCTCAAGCTTGAGATCATGCACCAGGATCCTCTCGAATCCTTCTGCCAGGAGAATCCTGAAACCGACGAGTGTCGCCTTTATGAAGACTGAGACTCAGACTACTCAGATTACCCTTACCCCCTATTTCATTTCAATTTGGGCCTCTGCTCTGCCTGCTACTACTACTACTACTACAACTTTATATTTCTATTGCTTTGCCATCCGTGTCCGTGTGTGTGTGTGTCTGTGTTTATGGCTCCCGCTTTCATTCAAGAATGTGCTGTGTTCATTATTACAACTAGCTAAATACACTCATCTTCCAAACTTAGAAAGGAAACTCCCAAGGGAAGGGGGAAACAGGCAAACTCCACCGCCCCAGCAAAAAAGTTCTAATAACTTTATCTTTTGCCCTTTTTTTTTTAACTATTTTTTTCCCCAAAGTAGCAGGCACAGGCACAGGTGCATATTAGCGTGAGATATAAGTAGTAGTTCAAAATATCATTCATTCCCTGTTGAATGTGTATGTGATAATTGAGCTTTCTACTCTTTAGGCACTCCTTGTAACTCGTTCCTAGAAGGCTAGTAGCCTGTAAAAGCATATATTGACTCACTTTGTCATTCCAACTCTTTCAAGTTCTAACATTTAGTCCGCTATGTCACTAAGAGTCTGAGAACACTAACAAACGAAATATTCGATTCGATTCAACTCAACAAGTAAACAGCACAGCACATCCTATATATTGCCTCCATCCCTTCAGATATGATTCACTCATTTAACGCTTACTGGCCACCACGACAAACAGTATCGATACCTCAGCTGAAAAGAAATTGCTAATGATCAAACTCGTAAATTTTACTCCCGGAAATCTCAAAAGTTTCTAAAGAAACCCCAATCGCAAGCCTACTATATGTAGCACATTACCTTAAAATATAATATCCGGGATCCAAATGAGTAAATGACAGAAATTCATGTAGCATAAAATAAACTGAAATCTACTGCAGCATGCGGGAAACTACAACAAATTCACATGACACGTAAAAGCTAGATGTCACAGCCACAACAAAAAAAATACAATCTAGAAACTAGTGGAACTGAAGATTGCCTGTCTAAGCTTTGAGCATGTATCATAATCAGTATTATTTTCCCCAGGCGTCTTGAGCTGAACGGTCAAAATCAGCATCTAAAGCTTTTAGACTATCCGTAGAGAACACAATCAATCAGCCACAGAACTGCAAAAGATAAACCAACCATACATCAAATCAAAGAATTGTGTTAAAATCAAATAATTCAGAATAGGAAAACAACCTACCTGTATCTCAGCAATTAGTAGCACTCTCTGTAGAGTCAACGTGACAAAGATCAGACAGTCATTCTCTTTCACTGTCTTCTTCAGGTGCCGCAGCCTCTTTGACATCAATAGTGAAGCTATACTCCTGGTCACATCCTAAATAGGAGTCGCTCATGAAGTATAACGTGTATGTCTTCTTCCCAACTTCCGCGGGAGTATCAAAATCAAGTCTGACTTTTGACTTCCTCTGAAAGGTAACCCTTTTATTGGCAACTAATTGGTTAGTCTTGATGTCACCAACCACAAGCCACCATCCTTCCTCCTTCACTTTGGGATATCTAGGGGCATCAACGGGTCCAACTTCAGTCCTCCCCTCAAGATCTCTTTCAAGGGTTACATGAACACTAATGATTTGTCCAGCCCTGGCATTTTCGCTATCAGGCACATCAAATGCTAAATCAATGTTTGGGAAACGATTACAAAACTGTGCAATATCGATCAACTGTGAGTCTGACATTTGCAAAAGGTCACGCCTCTCATCATTCTCCATCTCCACCAGATCAAAAACAGTCTCTATACTCTTTCCAGGGTTCTCTTGGCACTTCTTTGCCAATTCCTTGGTAAAATGTGGAAGCTGAAGGAGCATGGAATCGCGATCCCACATGCCCTGGGTTACCATCTGACTCACTTCCATTGCAAGAAGAGCAAGGCTAAGCCAACCACTGCTGGAAATAACATCAACCATAGCTTGGAGCAACCTACACGCTGAAATAAGCACCTCTTGCTGATCAGACGCCAGGTTCCCCCCCACAATTTGCCGAGAGAAGTGGGCTTGCAAAAGAGCATTAGCCTTCACGTGAGGGTCCGTGCATTTTGGGTTATCAAAGGAGAAACGTTGGTGATTAATTAATCGCCTAATCAACTCTTCTTCGCCTGGTCGTATTGGAAGTTGTTCATACTCCGAAGCCGAAGACAAGATATCCAATAAACCTTTCAGTTTTGTTTTGGAGCTCAAAGAAGAACTAAAACGTTCAATGGTTGTGTAACTAATATAGTAGTATGATGCTATCATGCCAAGATTCCCTGGTGAAAGTAAGAAGTCATCATCAATGCGAATGCATTTACTTGCTTCCAGATCACTGATGGTGTTTTCAACAAGCTCAGACAGGTGATCAGATAGATGCCTGTGGCTAACACCCTGCAAATTATAGTAATTTGGATTCTGGGTGAGCCTCCTATACATGAATGTCCATGTTAGGTAATCCACCGCATCCTGCTTGTTCTGAATGACCTTAACAACCACCTCGGCATTCAAATTATCGTGAAGATAATGATGCAAATGGCTTTCAACAGGAAATGCTTCATATAGGAACTTCTTGTAGTATTCTTTCCGAGGAGCATGGCAAAAGATTACACATTTCCCCGAGTTATCAACAAGAGGTCGACTGGCATGACCCATCATCTGCAACAAATCAGTAACTGGGTAGTCAGTATGAGCATTTTCTCTGCCCTCATAATGCTGTGTTCCCATTATCACCACCAGATGTGCAGATAGAGGCACTCCCCAACACATCGAACTACACATGACACACACTTGAATCCATCCAGTTTCAAACAGAGTCCTAACAATGTCTTGATCAGTACTAGTTAAGCCCTCGTGCAAATAACCCACACCAAACCCAAGTGTTTCTTTCAACATAGGTTCCTTGATCCTATCAAGAAAAGGCTCCGACTCTTCTGCAGAATGTAACAAGAATATCCCTTTGTCTGTGTCCGCACTTCCATACGTCATCAGATCCACAGCTGTCAAGCGCACATGCTTCCTCGTAGGAACAAACACAATTGCAGGTTTCCCATTCTTGGCATGCTGAACAATAGCGGTATACGTGGGTTTGGTCATAGCCTGCATCCTAGCTTCGAAATTTGCAATATCAATGCCCTGAATATGTATTTCCAGGGGTACAGGCCTAACACCTGGAGGAAAGTTGAAAAGACCATGAGAGGTAGCACCAATCCATTCTCCCAAATCCTTCGCATTAGCCAGAGAAGTTGATAAAGCTACAATGCGGATCTTGTTCTCCAGCTGACTTGTAATATATCTCATTCTCGAAACTATAACCTCCAAGATAGGACCACCATGGCCCCCAATCAGGTGGAGTTCATCAACAATGAAAAGACTAACTTGCTGGACAAATTTCCGCTGTTTCCAGCGGCGAGATAAAGCATCCCATTTCTCTGGAGTGCTAATAATTATCTGACCTCTTTCAAGCAGTTTTAAATCTGTTGCTGTCTCCCCAATCAATTCAACCACTCTCATTCCCAGTCCATCCCCAAACTTCCTCTTCCAGTCATTATATCGTTCCTTAGCAAGAGCCTCAAGAGGAGCAATGTATACAGCACGCATAATACTTTCAGAACTTTTCTGGTGATTCCTCAATATGGCAAATTCTGCACAAATTGTCTTCCCGCTACCCGTTGGTGCAGCAACTAGGACATTGTCATCTGAGTTGTACAGGATCGTAAAAACCTGAGTCTGTACGGGATTGAAATGCTTAAATTCTTGATATAGAGTTTCATAAGATGGATTTCGTAGTGCCGTCACAGGCAAAGGTTGCAAGTCCAACAACTCTGTGGGAGGAGGGTACTTCTCTGGCAAAATAAGGTGCCTGAAAGAAACAGGTAAGATGGTCTGTGACCCGAGCCATCTATCTGACACAACACGAATGAAGTACTGAGGTGGCAATGGCTCATAGATTGAGACTGTAAAATCCAAAAAGTGGTCCTCATCAATATATTGCTTCTTCAACATGAAATATTCATGATGGAGAATGTATTCTCCGTCATTATCCTCCACGATGACCCAAAACGGTTCTACAAATCCATGTACTTTGTCATCCCACTGGAAATCCGGTGTAATAGTAAGTTCAAACCGCAAAACAGAGCGAGTGATTGGTTGAACATGTGCAGCCAGATTAAGCTTTGGGAATTGATGAATAAACTTGTGGAGCGTTCTCCCCATCTTAGGAAAACGTATCAGCTCTCCTATCTCCTGAGAGGAGAGGTCATAGTACCTTTCCCAAGCCAGATCTTTCTTCTCCAGTTTCATCAAAATTTCATTTGGAATCCCATGGAATTGACGAAGAGGCGTCTGGACACTCCACATTCGCTTGTTAATCATTTTGCACCATTTCAAAGCCTTCTCAGTTAACTGGGCCCAACCTCTTTTCAAAACAATCTCAAATAAAGCTCGCATAAGTCGCCCGGCACTCTGCAAATAGGATATGGAAAACGTAACCATGCAGAAGATACATAGACATAATTATATTAACAAAATCTGAATTTCACCAAAATAATGGGAAACTTTAATCAGACGGCCACTACTTATGACACAACAAACCTGGGTTATGAAAACCATGTCAGATGTCAAAGAGAGTCCTTCAAGCTTCAGTTGTGAAATATATGCCTGAAGTAGAACATTAATCTTGGCACTAGGCTCCTCAAGACTCTCTTTGATAGGAATAGGGACACGTTCCAGAAGCTTTGCCAATTCTACCTTCTCGTCTTGTCTCACTGTCACATACTTGAATTCTTCACTGAGTGAGAACAGCCGGCAAAGCTCAATGTCACCCATTGTAGGCTTCAAATGCTCGTTGAAAGTAGATATTGTACCATGAGTTATATAATAATAGCTAGCAATGCGTCCCAAGTCAGTGACCTGGAAATAACCACTTTTCCTGTCATATTTCACCAGGTTATTCTTGTCCAATATTGTCGCTGCTGAGTGAACCTGCAAATAAGATGAGAACAAAATGAGACAATTAGATGTTCTTGTCACACTCAAACCTGCAAAAATGACATGCATAACTTCAAAGCTGAAAGGAACATAAATACCCTTCAAAGTTACATGACATGCATATGTTCAATATAATTAATGATGATGAAAATGGTAGTTTTAAAAAGCCAGTGTATTCGCTATCCAGCACTGGTTTTATTTATTATTTCGGGGAAAAAAAAAAGGAAGAGGACAAAGATAGTGTCTTTTAGAGAAATACATTTACAAAAACACAAGGGAAAGACAAACAAGCAAATGATGCCACGTGAAAGCCTCCATCATATAGGCACGATGTAATACCTGAACTTTATTTATAATAGCACTCCTTAGACAACAACAAGGCAGATGAAAACAGGCTGCATCTCAACCAAATAGAATGAAAATTAAATGGAAAACAAACATTCTCATGGACATAATGCTTACCAAATCAGCTGAATACAGATTAACAGCATCTCCCATTTTTCTCACCATATCCTCTCTCCTTTCCTCCAACATCCCATCAATAGGAAGAGCATCAGCAGCTAAACCATAAAGGGTAGGATTCCGTACCATCCGAACACAAAGATATGTATAACGGAGCCAAACACAAGCTTCTTTAGCATTTTGCACAGTTCCAAGGACAATTTCAGCATTCAACTGATCAGCCAACTTGGACACGAACTGGCTTTCGATCGGAAGTTGCTGATTCATCAGACGCAGATAATATTGTAGCTCACTATGACCAGTAATAATAATTCCTTCACCATATGTATCAAATTGAGGCCTTCCAGCACGGCCAAGCATCTGCATAACATCAAGAGGGCTTAGCTCAGTCCATGCACCCTTTTCAGGATTGTAGATTTGGGTACCTTTGATAATCACAGTATGAGCTGGTAAATTGACACCCCAAGCTAGAGTTGCAGTGGAAACCAAAACTTGCACATGCCCTTCAGAAAACAGTAACTCAACAATTTCTCGATCGGCTCTAACCATCCCAGCATTATGAATAGCAAAACCATATGGTAACAAGTCCTTTAGATCATTGCTCTTTACAAGCTCCGTGTGACTCTGAAGAATTTCACGGCTGGCACTGTCCTCTTTCAAGAATTTACCAAGAGTATCATTAGCAAGTGCAGTATCACGTATTGCGCGAGCTGTCTTCGCTGTTTCTTTCCTGGAGTGGACAAAAATCAGTACCTGATGCTTTCCTGCAACGCCGATTACCTTCTCGTAGCAAATATCATTCATCAATTGAAATCTCTGCAAAGGCTTCTTCGCTGTGATTCCTACGTACTGTTGAGCCAGAGGAACAGGTCTATAGCTATTGTCAAAGTGAAAGAGACCTTTCTCCAAATCAACTCGCAAAAACAAAGCTACATCTACGTAATTTGGGAGTGTTGCTGATAAGCCTACCAACCGTATGTGCTCCTTTGTGGTCTCAATTTGCCTCACAGTTCTTGCAACAATGCTCTCTAGCACGGGACCTCGGTTATCATGTAACAGATGTATCTCATCAATGATTAGCAATTTCACAAGCTGAGTGTAGGTGCGGTCCCCAGATTTCCTGGTTATTATATCCCACTTCTCTGGGGTTGTAACAATAATCTGAGTGTCCTCAATCTGTTGACGAGTAAGTGTTTGGTCTCCGCTGAGCTCTTTTACCTTGACATCATAATGCTGGAGACGATTAGACAAGTTACCAACCACTTCAGCAACCAGTGCCTTCATTGGAGCCACATAAACAATTTTGTAGTTGTTGAGGTTGAAAGACCCATCAGCATTTCTGTTCAAAGCAATTTGTTGAAGGATGGTGAGCATTGCAACATTCGTCTTCCCTGCACCGGTGGGAGCACATAACAGAATATTATCTGCATTGAAAAGGGCAGTCTGATAAACTCTACTCTGGACCCTGTTCAATACAGTCATTTCTTTGAAAGCAGGCTGTGCCCAGTCAGGCATGGAAGTGATCTTTACAAGTTCTTCACCAGGTGCTAATGGTTTCACCTTCAAGGCTGGCACGTGAACTTCTTCATACCCCTTGTTTTGGTTCCTGAAAGAACCTCCTGGAAGATCACACTTCTTATTCACCATCAAGAGACTCCCCTGCTGAAGTGCAAGGCTATCAAGATCGAGTAACTTCCGTTGCCCTGTCAGCCAACCACCATCGGCATCTCTATCAGCAAGCCCTCTTCTCGCTAGGTCACCATCTCCTCCGGTCTCATCCTTTAACCGGCGAGCCTCCTCTCTAATGCTCTTCTCCAAGTTCTTCTGCCTCTCTTTTGCAGTTGCCCTGGTGGCATGCAACTGGTCCAGGATTGCAGCGTGATCGGGCCCCAGCACCATCATCTCCTCTTCAATCTTTCTCCTATCTTCTTGGTCTTCAGCCCTTGCCAAACGAGTACACCAAACTATCTTCAGCCGGTTCCGCAACATATACTTGACAAGACCAAACTTATCAAACTGCAGATGCACCAACAGTTTGGTCTCAATTTCGCGGTCATCGCCTTCGGCAAGAATTTTGAGAACCTCCTCGGCAAGCTTCTGGCTATGCTGAGGATCAATCTGTTGACCATAAGCCTGTGAAATCTTCCTTTGAAGCCAATAGGCATCGATGTCCTGAACATTCAAAGTCATTCCTTCATTAGCATCCTGCGTCTCATCATCATCAATCCCACCACCCATCTGCATAGCACCAGTACCATTGGCATCAAGCATGTCATCTTCTTCCTCTACATCCTCCTGTACCACATCATAGTCACTATCGTCTTCCTCTTCTTCGTTCTCCTCAAATTCAACAGCAACACCGACGTCATCATCAAGAGCCTCGCCACCATTGGTGGCGGCGGGATTAGCATCGCCGCCATCTTGGTAGTCAGTTATGAATTCTCCGATGGAAACAAGTTGATCGAAGATGTGGTTGGGAATAGGGTTCAAGAGCTTCTCGATTTCCTTCTTCTTGTCGGGGCTCTTAAGACTGCTGTTCTTAAGAACAGCTAGAATCTCATCCGCTGCGCCACTAACAATATTAAGAGGTTGACCGCCTAACTGTTGCTGAATAGCACTCAGCAAAGACTCGTAAGCAGCCCTGGTTTCTTTAGTTTTAGGCTGATAAACACCCTCGTCTGTGGAGTTGAGAACGCTCTCCTCCTGAAGAAGACGCCTCTTCTTGGTGTGTCTAATAACAGGGAAGGATTCAGAAGCCAGCAGTTCTCGTTCCTTCTTCCTCTTAGACTTGTTATGGCGATCTTCCAATTCGGGAGGTTTGCCCCTAGATGCACGGTCACCAAAGGATCTGGGATCTATCTTGCCATGGAGTGACTCGGGCTCGCCGGTGGGCTCGTGGGTGTCACGAGGTCGAGAGTCAGTGGTGAGCACAAGGCTGGAGTTGGCTCGATATTCATACTGTTTGAAACGGGCGTGTGCCTCCGCACCACCACCGAGATGCGCCATCTTCAATCTTCAATCTTCAATAAAAAAAAAAGGGGGTTATGAGCTTAAGATACCAACCAACCGGGTTTAATAGAAGAGTCTAAATTTTGAAACCAAACCCCGCTTCCCCAACAATAATTACGACTAAAAAAAAAAAAAGAAAAAACCTAATCTCGTGGCGTATCTACTCAGATAAATGGCTGGACACAGATTTATAAAACAGTCTCGTGGGTTGTGGTGACAACAAGTGAAACCCTAACCGAGAACATATCAATTACCTAAACATAACACAGAGAGAGCTCAAATCGAGTATATTGTGAAGGTTTTTTTTTTGGCCGAGTTTGCCCTAGAATTCTAAAGTTGTAACATCACTGGTACAACAATTGAGATTCAACAATAAATAAACAAATAAAACAGCGGCAACATAGATACAGCCATGAGCATACTGATACTGTTTGGATCATATTAAGCATGAAAATTAAGGAAGAAAAACATTAAAAAGAAACTTACAGAATGCTATATAATAGCGAGCGAGTGATGGATTCCTCCCCTGGTGAAAAGGTTGCTGTAAATCTGTAAACCAAAGTGCTTAGTTATACAAAAGTATGATCTTAGTTGTAGCGAAACCGAGACGGTACCGGGAAATAATCAAAAACCACCGCCTTCATAGACACCGCAAGTAACTAGTATTAGCATAGTTAAGTTGGCGGGGTGATGAAGTGATAGAGATAAATTTAATACTCGCACACACAATCACACAGTATTTGTGAAGAAAATAAAAGATGCGACTTGCGAGCAGCGATTTATTTGGATTTTGGAGGCTACTTCAATTTTGGGTTCCCACTCAGTCCATCGTCGTCAGGCCCATACCATACACACCTTCTAAGCCCTCGTTTCCTACTACTTGCTTGGACTTGTTCTTCCAAATGACTTTTTTCTATAATCTTTCTAACCTCTCACTCTTGATGTTAACAAAACTCATATGCTAAGTTAAAATGACAAACTTGTTTGTAAGGCTTCTGAAAAATAGTTTTAACTACATCATTTTTTTTATATTTTTTTGTAAGGCTTAATAAGTACCTCAATCTAAACCTGTCATCAAATATTCTTATTATTAATAGTCATTAGTTAAAAACTATTACACCTAAGTTCAAAATATTGTTACAACATTTGATATGCTAACCATTAACCATGCTGCATGCATGATGTGTGTGTCCCCAATCGCCAACATAAACTTACTATATTTGTCAAAACTGCCTAGTGGTTGGGCTTCGGGTGGGGAGTTGTGTGACTTGGTGACCAATGACTGAAGACTGGCCCTGGTACCCAGCTTGGGCTGCTACCGTAAGATTAGTACCCCATTGCGTGTACATACCGCGCTTTACATCCTCAGCTGGCTAGGGGACGGTTGGTTTGAGACCCAGGATTTAGTCTGACTCAACAACAATAAAGTGGTGGGAAGACACGGAGTTATAGTGTTAGGAACCTGAGATATAAAAAAAAAAAAAAAAAAAAAAAAAACTGCCTAGTGGTAGCTGTTGTGGCTAATATACGGTTAAAACTCAGGCATTGTTACCCATTTGGATTAGATTGGATTAGATTGGATAGATTGGGAAAAAAAATAAAATGACACTATAGTAGAGAAAAACACTTTCCATCCAACCTAGGTTGCAAAATAAATGAAAATATATATTAGAAAACTTTGTCAGGAAATTAGAAGCAAAATAAAGCTGAGAGAGAGTGAATTTTTTGTTTACATTATTATCTTTAATTCCTCCGAGATAGAATATGGTGATTAAATATTTATTCTCATAAAACTTTTTTTTATAAAAAAAGTATTGAAACTTTAGTCTATTAATAATAAATAATCTACTCGTTTAATATTCATTTAGGTAAAGTTTAAAAGGGAATAAAGAGTAGCCTTAGCAATTATGAAATTTTTAAAAATCAAATCAAATTCTAACAAATAAAAGTTTATTATAACCTTGGAGGTAGTTAGAATTGAAATAAATTTAAATTCTAATTTATTAATGAATTATACTATTTTGAATTATATTATAATTAAAAATGTATAATATTTTTAAAAAAATTATATCATAATGATAAATCAAAAGCTGTATTACAGACAATAAGGTAAAGTTCATGTTTACTTTCTAATGACAGTTTACGTTATAATTTTTAAATAGATATAAATTTACTATATTTTACCAAATTAATTATTAATAATTAATGAAATTACGATTTTCCTTCCATTTCCACCCACTATTTGACGATATCGTATCCTTTATCCAATATTATATCTTGCATATTTTGTCCAATGTTCAAAATGACGTAGTTTAACTAAAACTAAGTGACTAAAAACATAAATATCACTAAAATCAATTTACAATTATTAGTCCCTAACCAAGGAATTAGTGAACCCTAATTTAATTCTGGACATAATAAGACAGATATAATATTGGACACAAGATCCTAACTTCTCTTTTGACGGATATGTAAGTATAGTCAAACAGATATGGGATCCTCTATCCAGCATTATCATGTCTAAAATTAAAACTATGTCGTAGGATTAAATCATCTATTTGTTAGGGTTTAATAATTGTAAAGTGATTTTAGTGATATTTATGTTTTTAGTTCATAGTTTTAGTGAAATTGTGTCGTTTTGAATATTAACCATAATAAGACAAAATAAAATTAGAGAGAGAATATGATATCAGTCAAACATTATGTTCAATCCAATCTAATATCTCCTCTTCATT
Organism: Ophiorrhiza pumila; assembly: GCA_016586305.1. Taxonomy (NCBI): domain Eukaryota; kingdom Viridiplantae; phylum Streptophyta; class Magnoliopsida; order Gentianales; family Rubiaceae; genus Ophiorrhiza; species Ophiorrhiza pumila. Next base: position 146,556 of record BLIW01000010.1, on the reverse strand, counting down.
TCCTCTCCCGTTAAAAAAAAAATAAAATCTAAATGCATATTCTTATCCCTCCATCTCCCTCTTAAAATAACTACGCAAAGACAAATATCCTAATCCCTCCGTTTTATTCTCCTTTCTCTTCCTCCACTCCCCTCAATACAACTATTTTGATAGTAATGAAGTTTTACAAAAAATTGTAGTCGTATAATTGTTTATATGTACTATTATAGAAATAATTATTCCATTGCATATTAACACACCGACTTTTACACAACAACATTGTTATAAAGCACGAGTTACATCTCATTATTAAAATATCTCAAACATTAAAGAAAATAAAAATTGATGCATTGAATTGTAGGACGAAATAATTTGAATAAAATGAGAATAATCACCAGAGCATATCATACCAAGAGTAACCAAACAAAATGTACTTCTATAAAAAAACATTAAGAAAGACAAATTTATTGTAGATGACAAATATTTTGTTTAAAAATAAGAAAGAAAAATAATGTATATGCATGATGATTAGAGCTCCCTTGGACATCCGGTTATTGTTTATATGTTTAAAAAAAAGATTTGAATGCCAAATAGTTTTAAGATTTGAATGGAGTACAAAAGTGTTTATATTGTAAATTAATTAGAGATATCATACAATGGATACATAAAGAAAACACAAAGGGGTGAAGGGATAGGATACCATAAAATTAAGGGACTTAGAAGTGCAAATTGGCAGAGGTGGGAAAATTGATTTTGGCGGGTTATTAAAAAAAAAAAAAAAAAAAAAAAAAAACCATTCGTGAGTTTGTACTAAAATAAATTTTTAATTATTATTATTTATAAAAGCAAAAAAACTAGTGAATAGAAGAAAAAACTAAAAAAGAAGAAGAAGAAGAAGAAGTTGACGGAAATGACCCCGCTCCTCCATCCCCTCCAACCGTTGTCACCCAGTCCCTGTGTACGAAGCAATATCCAGAGGCAGAGGACGACTAGGAAGTTTACGCATCTGAGAAGAAAACGCCCTCAGTTTTCACGCTTCAAAGCTTCGTGGCAAGAGGTATATATATGCACTCACTACTCGCAATACGCAGCTCACTTCTGTATTTGATATTTCAGTAAATACATTAAAGATTCAACAACAGAACGCAATTTTCATTTTTATTTCCGGTTGATTACTGTACTATTATTATAATAATATATATAGCTTGCCGGGGTTTTGGTACTCTCCGCGATTCCATTCACGGCTGTCAAAGCGATCGCCAATAGTTCGCTTGGGGAGTCTCTTCGGAGGCAATTGGAGGAGCGAAAGAAGGCTGAGCTCCTCAATTCTTCCAAACTTAAGCAACTTTCCCAATTGGCTAGAAAGGATAGGTAACTGCCATTCATTCTTCATTTTCTTTTATTTTTATTATTATTCTTTCAATTCTTCTTCGTTATATGGTTTCCATTTATTTAAAATTATTGGCATTCTTTCCTAATATTAAAGAATAATAATTCACCACAATCCCCAAGATGATCAAAATGGATACTGATATTTTCCTATAACTAATGAATGAATATATATGATGAATAGAGACTGTTGATAAGAGGCCCATTATTTGGGCAATTGACTGACGCAGCCAGGAAGTTTACAACTTGCTTCTTCTTTGGAGCTTAGAGACTCACATTCACCACAAGTCAAGAGTCCAAATCCGTTTAGCAACCAATCGAACACAGCCTTTGTGGGTAAATTTAATTATACCTTAAACTAAACTTCTAAGAATCGGTATACTAGAGCTAGATTCTTACTAAGATCCACACTGTTTTGCAATTTCATCAAAAAGTGGTTGCTACACTAGACTGCTTGCATCATGCACGTCTTGACTTTTGAGGTCATTCCCTTCCCAAGTTTACCCCCCTCACTTTCAAATTCTGCAGCACATGGTATGGAGAAGATCGCCCCCGCTGGCTTGGTCCAATCCCGTTTGACTATCCCACCTATCTCACTGGAGAGCTTCCGGGAGATTATGGCTTTGACATTGTTGGTCTCAGCAAGAATCATGCTGCCTTCCACAAGTACTTTAAGTACGTATTTTCGTACAGTTTTTTTCCCTGCTTATTCAGCTGATTATTGGCCTCATTTATTTGTTATAATTCGTAAACATTTGGCAAAAATGGTGTAGTATGATGCTCTCCCAAAGTCTCTGGAAGCAGTTTGACATGCTCAAGCCATTTTGCAAATGTTTCATCTTCAGATTCCCCATTTTTTACCCATTTGACTTCAGAGACAAATGGGTCTTTGATGGTTCAGAAAAATGTTTTTGGTTCAAAGTATTATACATGGAAAATGCATTTTCCTAATGAATTTCAGGTCTTTGAGTGACAATTTGCAAATGACTCTTCATTTGCTCTTCATCTATTTGTTTCTTGTTTGGTTTAACTTTTGGTACAACATCTTATTGGAGTAAATAACATCTGCAGTCAGGATGGTTGTAACTGCATTAATGCTTTTATTTCAAACATAGGCTAGCTATTGTAGTTATTATACATGCTTGTATAGTATTATTTTTGAATGTATCCATTTCCAATACAAAAGTGGGTTGTTTTCTGAGGCTGGCTCTTGAAAGCCTTCATTATTTTTTTTTTCTCTTTCTTTTTTTAAATAAAGTTTGTAGACAACAATATTTGAGCTATAGTATCTTTGTGATTTTCCAGCTATGAAGTGCTTCACGCCAGGTGGGCTATGCTTGCAGCCATTGGTGCTTTGATTCCAGAAATATTAGACCTATCCGGTGCATTTCATTTCACCGAATCTGTCTGGTGGCTTGTCGGCTATTCAAAGCTCAAGGTTAGTATCTTCTGTTCAGTTGATGAGTATGCTGAGTCTAAGCTGAATATCTTCTATTTTATTGTCTGTCATACTTGATAGTTTCTTCATTTATAAAACTATTCTAAATTTTTACCCTTGCAAATTGAAGATGTTTCATAATTGAGCAAACATGAAACAACTAGAGATTCCCTTGCCACCTTATGCTTGTCCTGTTTTCTCTTCTGTCTGTATGCAAATGTTGAGTGTGCTGTCGTGGCATATGGTTGATAACCATGTTAACAGTCAGGGGTCTCTCACAATTGTACACTTGGGGATTGGGATGATTGCCTCCGAGGTAATTGACGCGAACTCGTGGAGCACGCATAGTTACTTTATACGCACTGCCATAGTAGTGATGCTTGTCAATTAAGAAAATATATTCTTTCATGATTAGAAAGTTTGGAAAATTGATTGCCCTGACATGTGTATCAGACATATGGCACTGGAACTTCATGGGCATTGAGACATGTCGAGAAACCATTTATATAAATGGAAAGATTACCTGCAATTTTCCTTTTAGAGAATGGAAGCCTTATGATAGGGATTTACTATTTCAGAGACTAACACAATATCTGGAGCCGAGTACTTCTGAATTTTTCCTTTGCTGTTATAAACTGTTCGTTGCATGTTGTTTTCAAGTTGGCTTTTGCAGATATTATTCCTTGTATAAATGATAGTACATGTTTATCAGCTAGTTTTACTTTTAGAAGCTCATTAATTGGATGAATTTGTATTTGTGCTCAACTCCCAAAGGATTGTACTTCAACGTTTTTGTATTTTTTTTGTTTTGTTTTTACCTTATTTGGTTGCAAAGTTATGGTGTATATCTGACAAACATTGTTGATTTAATGAGTTATTGACTTGTACTGTTTCCTTGCTTGAGGTTTTCTAAGGGAGAAACGCTGGATTACCTTGGCATACCTGGACTCCATGTGGCTGGAAGTCAAGGAGTAATTGTTATTGCACTCTGTCAGGCTCTTCTAATGGTAACTTCTGTTTTACCTCAATTTTTGTTGGTCATTTTTAGGGAGGTATATATTCACTGATAGTAGTGCTGTTTAGTTACACTACGATCACCCCTCGTCAGAAGGTTCTTTAGTATCACTTGTCATCATTCAAGGAGTGATTGTTGTCCTTACTTCGTTCATGGTTCTTTATTAGTTTTTTGTAAGTATTGGATGTTAAAAAAAAAAAGGGAGTAAATCTCAACTATGGAGCGTCAAAGTTGAAGAAGAAATGAGTTTTATTGCTTCTATTTTAGTTTTGGAGAAAACCCAAATAAGTAGAGGTATAAGTTGGTGCCAGCTTTAGTTTATTGTATATATAATCCCTGCTTGAGAATGTTGATGGTGGAGCAACATTACCTTTATTTAGTTTTCAAAGCTAGATTTTCAAATTTCTTGTCCTCCTTGATGGACACTGAAGAAACTAGAATTTGAACAAATAAACGCGGATTAACCATTTACAAAGTTGTTGTAGTAATTTACATGGAAACAATCTGGAATTAACAGAATGTGGCAAAGTCCGTAGGATGTCCCCGGTCTCGGAATCAGGACCTTGCATGATTTAACACTTCCCGTGGGTTAGTGGCATTGCGGTCTTCCTAAGCGTTCATTTGAAGCAATTTATGAAGTCCTTAGTTGTTTGGATATATTAAGGAGGTGTTAGAATTTGGTGAAAAGTAGTGAGTGGGTTGGAGCGCGCTACCTAGGTAGTCTTCCTTCTTTATTGGTATAGTTAGTGCCATTGTTAACAAAACTTATATATAGCCCTATCAAAATATTTCTTTAAAACGTGATAGCAGACATGCTTTTCTGTTTGCAGATATTTTCCTAAGATTCTAGCAAGTAAGGGAATATGAATTGCATGGATTAGATATATGTATTTTTAGAGGGAAAAAAGGAGTCGTAATGGAATGACATTTTTTTGGTGGTCTCTTTGCGCATATAGGTTGGGCCAGAGTATGCAAGATATTGTGGGATCGAGGCATTAGAGCCTTTAGGAATTTATTTACCTGGGGACATTAACTATCCTGGAGGTGTGCTCTTTGATCCTTTGAGCCTTTCTGAAGACCCTGTAGCTTTTGAGGAACTAAAAGTAAAAGAAATAAAAAATGGTCGCCTAGCAATGGTTGCCTGGCTGGGTTTCTACGTCCAAGCAGCCGTGACAGGTAAAGGTCCTGTGCAGAACCTTGTCGATCACATCTCGGATCCTTTTCACAATAACCTGGCGTCCCTTCTCACATCATCTACTTAATGTAGATGTAGCTAATGGATCTTATATATATTCTATTTACTGATTTACATTTTATTTTAAAGAACAGCAACTACTTTCCTATATATATATTTTTTCTATATAAATTCAGAATTGAATAGCAGTAGCTGCACATACTTAATACTACAAAATGCATGTTTATAAATTTGAATTTTAATTGAGATTTTTTTGGGGGGGGAGATCAAATTAATAGTAGCTAGATTTTTATGTTTCAATCTGCCCCGGTACAACTCCATTTCCATTTGTTCCGTAACTTTTTAAATATCTGACATTGTGTGACTAGTGACTAAGTAGAATCATCAAGAATTATAGTAATATAAGATGATTTTAATAGCTTTTCACTCCAAAAACGCTTATATAATCCATCTAGTAAGACCCGCGACATGCTTGTTTAGCCGCCTGATGGGTCGTGGATATTGGAGGGAGGGAAGTTAGCATATGATATGACTTGAGACGGAGGGATGGCAGGCGCAGGCACAGGCAGAGGCATAGGAAAGAGCAGGCAAGTAGAGAATTAAAAGGGATAATGCATGAAGGAGTGGAGGATGACAATGGAGATGGAATCTGATGGAGGCTGGACTTCTGTCTGGAGTTGGAGGATGATAATGGGGTTGATGATTGATTGGACGTTTCATGTTTTTTTCCTAGTACGTGGAAATTATTGTACGGAATAGGAACCAAAAATCCAGTGACACCTCTTCTCCTGGGTACTTGCGCATTAGTTTTTGACCGCTAAAACTCTCTGTTTTTTTACAAGTTAGATCCCTTCTTTGATTTTGTTGTTTGAAGGAAAAGGAGTATGTCATGATGAAGGAGTTATTGGAAGGGTTTGCATCTCCTATTTCATTTATAATTCTATGTCTCAATTGTATATTTTTAGATAATATTAAAATTTTATTAAATAATTAGTAAATTTTAAAAATAAGTACTAAATATATATGTTAAAATTTTATAAAATAATACAAGAAATAATATATAAAAGTTATATAAAAAAATCTATTATCTAATTAGAATGATTGTGATTCACTATTCCTCAACAAAAAACACCCTTACCAATTACCAATACTATTTCTTTTATTCCCCCAAGTTATAAGTTATAAATACAGGTTGAATAAAAGAGTGTTGGTGCGGTGCTACACGTACTTATGGTATTATGGTTTATGAATAAAGGTAAGGGACAGTGGCGGAATTAGAACCAAAATTGAGGGGTGCTTATATATAATTAGTATAAAATATTTTTTTTCGTTAAATATATATATATATAATTAATCAAGTATCAATTAATTATCTATTAACATTTGAACATAAAATAAAACAAATGTGTCATATAAGTTTACCAATTTTATAAATTTTGAAAAATTTATTTATTTTATTCTTATTCTTCATGAATACTAAAATTGTCATAAAAAAATGGGAGCTGTTATTGCCAGAGCAAATATTAGACTCCAGAGCAATAATTAACTCATATTCCTAATTTACCCTTAATAAGTTAAAATTCTTATCTTCTCTCTCCAACCTTATCAGTAAGATTTATCCATTCATTTTAACATATTTTCTCTAATATTTGAGTTTCTTCTCATTTACACTGATTTTTCTTCAAATATTTATTAATATAAAACTTATTTCATTTCCAACTTATACAAAAAGAATATTTATATAAAATAATATAACACTTATTTTTATTAATAGTTTTGTTCTCTCAATTAAATTATAAAATATTTGTCAATATACACTTCAAAAAATTTAAGTTCAATTTGTTTAGAGTTGTTTTGGTATTTTATTTCAAATTAATTAGTTTTAATATATTATAAGAAATTTAATATTTAAAAATGCTAATAGATCACAAAAAAAATATTAATAACATTTTAAAACTCAAATATAAATTAATATTTTATGATTTTATTTTGTTAAAAAAATGGTGTTAGAAAGAAATTTTCATTATTATAAATTTAAAAGTCAAATTTAAGTATAAGAATTTATTTATAAGAAATGTTAATATTTAAAAATGATAATAGATCACAAGAAAAAAAATATTAGTAAAAATTTTAAAATTTAATTTTTAATTAATATTTTATTATTTTATTTTGGTAAAAAATTTATGTTATGAAGAAATTTTTATTATTATAAATTTAAAAGTTAAATTTAAATATAATAATTATTTATAAAAAATACGAAGCAAAAAATTACTATAACAATGTTTTTGGTTTTAAAAATTTTGGTAAAAAATTGGACAAAACAAATAAGCTAAATTGAATTTTTGAAATAAAATACCAAAACAACTCTAAACAAACTGAGCCTAAATTTTTTGAAGTGTGTATTGACAAATATTTTATAATTTAATTGAGAGAAAAAACTATTAATAAAAATAAATGTTATATTATTTTATATAAATTTTATTTTTTGTAAAAGTTGGAAATGAAAATAAGTCTTATATTAATAAATATTTGAAGAAAAATCAGTGTAAATGAGAAGAAACTCAAATATTAGAGAAATATGTTAAAATGAATGGATAAATCTTACTGATAAGGTTGGAGAGAAGGTAAGAACTTTAACTTATTAAGGGTAAATTAGGAATATGAGTTAATTATTGCTCTGGAGCCTAATATTTGCTCTGGCAATAACAACTCCCTAAAAAAATACCTTTAATTTAGTGTTTCAATATATTCAAACATTTTATTTTTGATAAGCTAGGCAGAAATAATTCAAATTTAGTTAATTGGCATATAGATTTTTCAATTTGAACACTTTGTTTGATTGTCTATTTTTTAAATTTAGTGGATAATTTTAACTTCTTTTTTTATGATTATTCAAGCTATCAAAATAAAAGTAAATGTTAACTTTGTTATTTTATGATAAGCGGTTAAAATCAAATTTAACTTGGACTTTTAGTTACTACTTATTAAAAGATAACAAGAGAGGGGACCACATTCTATCTCCTAAATATCAATCATCTAATAATCGTTAATATTTAAAACCCAATTCCCCATTCTGTCTCTATCACATCTAGTTACGTATTACCATTAAACACTATGGTTGATATGTTATATTTTGATCGGATTTTTCAATGTTATGTTATGTTTTTAATTGTATTTTTTAAAGTATTGAAAGACAAAATGGATAAAATTGTAAAAGCAACGGGAGGCCGCACCTGCAAGTCCATACGGATACGGCAGACGGGAGGGAGACTCTCTCTCTCTCTCACCACTCACCAGCCCACTACTACATGATGCATTTACAGATGCATGCATGTATCATGCATATCCTCTTATTGAACGAAACAGCTGGTGTCCTATGTGAAACCGGATTCTCATCATCTCCATTTACACCTTCTTTTTTTTTTTTTTTTTTCCGTTTTTACACTTTATAATTACCCCCTTACAAATATACTTTTTTTTTTTTTATATCTCATGTCTATCACCAGATGTGTATGCCAAGTCAGGCGTTGTTTAATCTTGCTGGCTGGACGTCCGGGAAAGACCCAACCCCCACCCACAGGTCCACGGGCATAAGAGAGAGACCCAAAAAAAGAAGAAGAGAGAGACCCAAAATTAATAATCAAAATAACATTTACGCCCCCCCACTTCTGAATTATTAAACAAATTGTGTGGTTTTTTCTTTTCTTCAATTTTATGATTATTAAAGGACATTGAGAATGAAATTAGGAATCCAAATATCCAATACAGTATGCATCTAAATCTATGTATTGTCATTTGCGTATTCCTTACCATGCTATCGTGTACCATATGTGCGTCTTTGTTTGCTTTTGTCCATTGTGGGGATCAGCTTTGGAGTTATGCTTAATTAATATTGCACCAATTTTTATCGTTTCACCATCATTATACCATTTTAATTAGTCACAAAATTGTATCATTTCGAATATACTTGATATAAAAAACAAAAAAAAAACCACAAAGATATGAATGACAATTTTTTCATCTTTTCCCGATTTGAAATTTGACCAGAATATCAATTGCATTTAAAGATTTGAAGATCCATTTAGTAATTTAGTCGAAAATACCAAATGAAGTAAATATATTCAATAATGAGGCAACTTTCAAATTTTAATAAAATTTAAGCTTAATTATGTCTAATACTTTATCATTCAATAATGAGGCAACTTTCAAATTTTAATAAAAGTTAAGCTTAATTATGTCTAGTACTTTATCATTCAGATGAAATTATATCGATAATATTATTCTATCTTATCTTGTTCAATAATTAAAATCACATCATAACACTAATTAAAATCAGGATTTAATAATTATAAATTTAATTTTAGTTAATATTTTTAGTGAAAGGTCATTTTAAAAATTGAATAAAATAAGACAAAATAGTGCTGAACAGACTATTTGATCTATTTTCAATCCCCTTCCACTCCCAAAAAAACAAAAAAAATCAACTTTTTGCTTGAAATTTTGCCCTCTTATCATAAATATCTGTAAGTAAGAGTATAAACAGTGAAAAGAAATCTTAGTGTATGATTGAGATTGTTTGTAATAATTATAAATGATAGAGAGTGACTAGTTAGTTAATTAATTAAATAAAACATTTTTGGTAAGAGGCAAATATTAAACGTAATCAAAATTTATTAGTATAATGTTTGATTTTTCCAAGGAAAGGTGGAGAGAAGACATTGGATACAAATTTGCGTGGTAACTCAACTCAGACTGCTACCGTACTCGTACAGTTGTACCAGCGGTATTATCAAATTAGAAAAAGAATTCGTACGTTTTTATCATAAATTAGTAAATTAATTTACTCAAAAGCAGTACGAACAGAGACTGTAGCGTCAACTCAACAATTTTAACAGTTAGGTTTGCCGGGCGGGGGATGCCTCGTTTCTCGTGCTGCCTATCATCATCCATTATTGTTCCATGTGTTTTATTTTTTTTTTTCTTTGAATTTTAAACCTAATAATAAAAAGAGCTGAATGGAGCCTGGAGCTGTAAAAGAAATGTGTGTGTGTGTGTGTTTTTTTTTTTACATCAAACATGGTCAGTGGTGTAGTGGTTGTTCGTGCTAAAATTTACATTTAGGGCAAAAATGAAAATGAAAAGGATAAGTTACAATTACATTTGAAACCGTACTACTTGCTAGGGACAGTTTTGTTTTATGTTTTCATTCTTTAATCTTCTTTTTATTATTAGATTTAATAAAAGAAAAAAAAAAGGAGAACCGTACTATGGATGGATAATAGATACATCTCCCTTTGTATTATATCAGATATTAGATTAGAAAAACAAAAATAAAAATACAAATGATTTTAGACGACGACTAATAATAAATAATAATAAGTTGTTACTAGCAGTAGGACTAGTAGGAAAAAAAAGAAAAAAAAAAAAAAGGAGAAATGAAAAGTAGGCTTGTTGGAGGGTTGGAGGAAAGGACAGGGAAAAAGTAAAAGAGAGAGAAAGAGAGTTGAAGCAAGCAAGCAGCCCAGCGGCAGCGGCATCATCATCATCATCATCATCATCATCAGAATCAGAAGAAGAGTAGGAGGGAGATTTTTGAGATTTTTAGCAGCAGCAGGGCGTAGGAAATTTGTACTAGTGTTTGTTCTGGTAATGATAAACTGCTGCACGTTAAATTTTATTTTAAAAGTTAGAAGAGAGATAGAGAGAAACCAAAAATAATTTGACCCAAAAAAACACAAAACACAAAACAAAAAAAAAAAAACAAAAAACAAAACAAAGAAAGCGGGTGGCGAGCCGAGCCGAGGCGAGGGGTTTCCGACTGCCGACACAATTTTAGTCCTTTTGGTTGCTTTGCATCTATCTACTCCGATTGCCGCCATTCAATTATCAGATCTGAACCCCCCTTTGTCCTATTCAATCATTTCCACCGCCGTTTTTGACTTTGCTCTAAGATCTGACTCTGACGCCTTCCATCAATCACCACCACCCACCACCAGGTGGCTTCCGTCTCCGCTTCAACTGTTAACTTTCCTCTTTTCTACTTTGTTGCTGGGAATGGATTTTGGTAAACCCTAAAGGTCTGTACTTTCTCCTTCCTTTGATCTTTTATGCATAGTTTTTTTTTTTGCCGCGAAATTCCTCCTGGTTTTAGTGCGTGGATCTTTCAAATCCACAACTTGTAGAATTCTGCTTTAGTAGATCATTTATTAAATTGCACTAATTATCAGGCCTCTTCTTTCCTTGTTACAAAGTTCTTGTCTTTTTGGCTTTAAATCATTTCTTATCCTCAATTCATTGTCCCTTTCTATTAACCGAGTTTCTTCCCTTTTTTCCGATTTTTTTTTCTTTTCCTGCAACTGGTGCTGTTAGTTTGTGCTCATAAAACCGTCTTCTAGTACTGATCCTGATATCCTGCCTGCAAATTTACCGGGGATTTTTGAAGTAATTACTGCATTATTAGCTGCCACTGTTTATTATTTTTGCTCTTATTTACTCTCAGTACAATTCTGCCTATCTGCATTTTGATTTTCCTTATTTCAAAATGTTAATGTTGCCGAACTAGGTCTGGGTGGGTTTTTTAAATTTGGGAATTTGAGGATTTCTAAAGGGAAACATGGAAGAGATTGGTCCCCAAGTAGCTTCTCCAGTTTTCATGGGCCACCAGTCATTTGCCGTCCGGTTCTGTGAGCCACATCCTATGCCCAAAAAGCGCAGCCTTCCATCATTTGCCCAGCAGCAGCAGCAGCCGCAGCAAAAATCTCCTGGGGCCTGGAACCCAAAACAATGGGAATGGGATAGCTCCAGGTTTATTGCCAAACCACGAGAAACTTCTGCGGCCCCTCCAGTAGAGGTGGAACAGCATGATTTGACAAGGGAGGAACACAATACTTCTACTAGTTTCTACAGGTCCATGTCTGCCCACGTGGACGAGAGCTCTGAGGATCTTCAGCTTAAGCTCGGCCATGGAGGTAAAGGTGAGACTGGCAGCAGCTTGAATTCAGCCGAGGAACCTGCATCGAGGCCCAGTAAAAGAGTCCGGTCCGGATCTCCTGGAAGTGCTAGCTACCCCATGTGCCAAGTCGACAATTGTAAGGAAGATCTTTCTCAAGCCAAAGACTATCACCGGCGCCATAAGGTCTGTGAGTTGCACAGCAAAGCTACTAAAGCCTTGGTTGCAAAGCAGATGCAGCGGTTTTGCCAGCAGTGCAGCAGGTCACAATTCTCCATTTTATCTTTATTTCATATATTTGCCATTTTGAATTTGGTTCCTAGTTTCATGAGCTTTCCACAAGTTCAGGTTTCTTGTATGCAATGCTGCTAATGTTGAGTTTCTCTCTTGTCTATGAATATCAATAGTTTGAGGAGCTGATCATCTTCAAATCTATATTGCATATGTCTATCTCAGGTTCCACCCTCTTTCAGAATTTGATGAGGGTAAACGAAGCTGTAGGCGTAGACTCGCTGGGCATAACCGAAGGAGGAGAAAAACACAGCCGGAGGATGCTACATCACGAGTGGTAGTCTCTGGGAGCCGGGAAAATACTGGCAACAGTGACTTGGATATTGTCAATCTGTTGACTGTTCTCACTCGTGCTCAAGGTTAAAGCCTTACTGATATATTCACATTTTGTCTTAGGAGTCTTTTCTTTAACCAACTTTCAAGTTGTAGCTGCCTCTTGAGGGGAAGATAATCTTAATGTCCAATGAACTCCTGATATTTTATTTATGGACTTGATTAGCTTCGCTTTCATTTGTTTAAAAAGGTGAATTATCATGATTTTTTTTTTTTGAAATTTTATCTATGGCTATTATGATCTACTCTCATGGCTTTACCTACTTCTATGTGCATACCCATCTGATGTTTGTCTCATAGTGGCTAGTTGATATTACAACTGTTGGATCTAATCAGTGCCTGGTATTATCATGTAATAGGACCCCTTGGAGGAGACATTCTCTCTGCCTCTACTGTATTCAAACTAAAATTCTCATTTTTGGTATTCCAGGAAACATGGAAGACAAGGGTACTAATATTTTCTCTATGCCTGACAAAGATCAACTTCTTCAAATTCTTACAAAAATACATACATCACCCTTGTCAGCAAATTTGGTGGCAAAATTGCCCATTTTCGGAAATCGGGGTAGGAGTATACCAAACCAAACGCCCTCGCAAAATCAGGGCCCACTGAATGGAAGTGCTTCTCCATCTACTATGGACTTGCTTGCCGTTCTATCAGGAACTCCGGCGGTCCATAATCCTAATGAGCTGGAAACACAACCAGACAGAAGCTGTCAGGGGAGTGACTCTGAGAAAACTAACTCCGCTTGTTCTGATCAAGCTACATACCTCAATTTGAACAGTGGTCCGGCATTGGAATTGCCCTCTGTTGGAAGAGAGAGAAGCAGTTCGAGTGAACAATCTCCAGTTGACGATTCAGATAGTCATGCTGATGATATACACCCAAATTTACCGTTACAGCTCTTTAGTTCTTCCCCTGAGGATGATTGCCCGCCAAAACTTCCTGCTAGTCGAAAGTATTTCTCTTCTGACAGCAGTAATCCCTCAGAAGAGAGATCACCTTCATATTCGCCAGCTGTTGTGCAGAAGCTATTCCCAGTACCGGCCTCCAGAGAAACATTGAAACCTGGAAATTTATCTAGCAGTGGAGATGGTGATGTGAATTCTAGAGCTACTCGAGACACTGGTTGTAATACATCACTTCAGCTTTTTGCCGGTTCAACTACAGGAGCAGATATTGGTTCGATTCAAAATTTTCAATACCAAGCCGGGTACACTTCGTCTTCTGGATCTGATCATTCACCATCCAGTACGAATTCTGATACCCAGGTAGCTTGAGAACTCAGCCTCATCCTATTCTTACTGTTGATTTCTGGTTTTACTTTCGAGCTTCGTTTGAAATTTAGAATGTGGAATGAAATGATCATAATGTTTATCAATCCTCAGGATCGTACTGGGAGGATTATTTTCAAACTTTTCGACAAGGATCCTAGTCATTTACCTGGAACATTGAAAACACAGGTCTGAAGTTGGTCTTTCATAATGAATTCTTGGTGATCTTTACCTTATTACTGTTGGAAGATTGACGTGTAAATTGTACCCTTTCAGATTCACAATTGGCTTTTGAACAGCCCATCAGAAATGGAAAGTTATATCAGGCCTGGTTGTGTGATTTTGTCAATTTATTTATCCATGTCATTGTCTTCGTGGGAACAAGTGAGTTAAACACTAAAGAGATGCTATCTTTATTTGTATGGTTTTTTCTGCTGACCGTTTTCCTGATGGCTTCTGTTTGCAGTTTGATGAAAAGTTGCTTCACTATGTCAAGTCTTTGATCAGAGATTTCAATACTGACTTCTGGGCAACTGTTAGGTTTTTGATATACACAGAAAAGCAATTAGCTTCCCATGTAGATGGTGAGTGTTATTTGAGTTTGTTGTGTTTATCTCAAACCTGTATGTTTTTAGAGTAACTCTGAATCACAGTACCTGAGCTGTGGTTTGTCATTATTGTAGACAGTGTGGTTTTAAAAATTACAAGGACTTTCCCTAATGGCTTGTTTTAAAAAAAATTTTATTAAATTTTTTTTCCTCCCTGTAGTTGAATTACAATAACCACCTCTAATTTATTGTTTCATTTTCAACTTACAAATGCTTTTTACAAATAGGAAAATGTACTGGTGGTTTATAAAATTAGATGAAGCTTGAGGGCGTAGCTCGAACTTTAAAAACTATAGGGAAGGTCCTTGTATTTGTTATAAACCTTTGAGAGTGGTTAGTGACTTTTATCATATATTTCTCGAGGCTGAATTGCTAATCTGTTATTTTGATGTGTAGTTATTGCTATGGGATTGTATCGTCTTTGATATGTGATATTCCTTGTTTTTGATCAATCTATAGGGAAGTTTCGCATCTACAAGACCCACAGAGCTTGGTGTTCCCCAGAATTGCTATCTGTCACACCTTTGGCAGTTGTTGGTGGTCAAGAGACCACTCTATTGCTTAGGGGGCGAAACTTGAATATCTCAGGCACTAAGTATGTGGATTATGTAGAAGGATTGAGCTCTTCCGTGCACCTCTTGTTGCTCTTTTCTCAGAAAACTTTGCTTTGCTTGTCTTTCAGGATTAATTGCTCGCACACTGGAGATTTCACAATTAGAGATGTTTCAGGACCCGAATGTCAGGAATCTGAATATGATGCGATAAGCTTGTGCAATTTCAAAGTTTGTACATCAGTGTCGTCTGTATTTGGTCGTTGTTTCATTGAGGTAGTCCTATGGTTGCAAATGTGCTATTTGAAACTGGTTGCCTAATACATAATGTGAGTTGTTTTCTATGCAATCTAACATTTCAATAAACAGGTTGAAAATGGCTTGAGAGCCTCCAGTTTTCCAGTTATTATTGCTGATAAGCCCATATGTCAAGAACTGAGGCAACTAGAGTACGACATTTCTGAAGGCTCAAGATTGGACGATGGTACATCAGCCTATAATCTGCAGGATCATGGAAGAACTGGATCAAGGGAAGAGGTTCTTCACTTTTTGAATGAGCTTGGATGGCTATTTCAGAGGAAATGCAACTCTTCCTTACTAGAAAGTCCGGATTATAAGATTCGTCGATTCAAATTTCTCTTCATATTTTCAGTAGAACGAGACTTTTGTTTGTTGGTGAAAAGTCTTCTAGACATCCTACTTGAAGTAAACTTGGGTAAAGAAGGGTTGAAGAAAGAGTCTTGGGAGATGCTGTCGGAAATCCACCTCTTGAACAGAGCTGTTAAGAGGAGGTGTAAGAGCATGATTGTTTTACTCTTAAATTATTCCATAGTTGACTCTAGTGATTCTTCAAGGAAGTATGTTTTCACCCCAAATCTTGTTGGATCTGGCGGCGTTACACCTTTGCATTTGGCTGCTTGTACTTCAAGGTCGGATGAAATTGTTGACGCCTTAACAAGTGATCCCCAGGAGGTATTTCTACTTACTCTGATAGCATGGTTTATTGCTTTCTTCAAATTTGTATGAATGCCCCTAATGCACTTGGTTTCTGAAACACAAATTCCCCCCCCTTAATATATCTGTTGTTTCTTCTTTCCGTTACAATGTTACTTGAACATTATTCAATGTACTTTGGAAATGTAGTGTCCAGAACTGTTTTAGCTTTATATAGATCTTGGGTTCTACACCCCCAAATACAAGGTTTAGTGGTGATCTCTTGTTAATATGATCATGTTAAAATTTTTCTCAAACAAAAGTTTCCATATTTTTACCTTGTTGACTATCATTTTCCAACGTGCCTTGGTGGTACATTGCATTCATCCTCTTCCTTGATGTAGATTGCTTTGCAATGCTGGAACTCCCTACATGATGCAAGTGGGCTTTCTCCTTATGCGTATGCTGCCATGCGGAACAATCACTCTTATAACAGGCTAGTGGCACAGAAGCTTGCTAATAAGTTAAATGGTCAAGTCTCGGTGTCAATAGGAAGTGAGATTGAGCAATCATGGCCGGAAATGAATCAGGAACACGGGCCTACATCACACTCGAAAAGGGCCCCAGAATCTTGTTCCAAGTGCGCAACTGCGGCGTTGAGATACAGGAAAATTCCAGGTTCGCAAGGCTTGCTTCACCGACCCTATATTCACTCAATGCTAGCTATTGCTGCCGTATGTGTTTGTGTATGCGTGTTTTTCCGAGGTGCCCCAGATATTGGCCTGGTTGCCCCTTTCAAGTGGGAGAACTTGGGTTATGGCCCTATTTAGTTGGGATCGTAGTCTTTAATTGTACGTCTACAAGATGATACGTAGTGTTGTACTTGCTAAATTAATTGGCAGCAGAGGAATATAAAAAGGTTTTATGATTAGCAGTCATGCTGGTGTGGTGTGGAGTGGAAGTGGAAGGACAAGACAACTATTGCGTCTGCCAGTGGATATAAATCTTTCCAGAGTTTATTTTGGGAATCTATGGAGGTTCAGTTGCCTTTGAGCTCATTGTGTTTAGGGACCAGAAAGTTGCTGCTCAACTAATCTAATTTCCACCCGCCATTTGATGTGGTACTAGTTGGAATTATGCGAGATGATAGGTTGTGCTTGGTGATACATAAGAAGGCTGTGCAGAAGAGTCGCAATGAAACCCCCACCCCACCCAGATTATAGTTATATATAGCTTAGTAATGCGGTTCGTTGATGTCCATGACTTGTAGTAAGTAATCTTCTGCTTTATCCGGGTTTGGAAGACTGACAAGAGGTTGATTTTGTCACTGTAAAGAATGTGTAGGTCATCAGGAATTTACAGTATTTTTATAATAGTTCTTCTATAGTGATATATATATATATATATATTTTTTTTTTAACAACTCTATTAAAATAAGAGATGCCAAGGCTCTTTCACAGTCCCAAACCAATCCCAATCCCAATCCCAATCCCAAGTGTGTTTTCATCAAATATTTCTGGTGTGTTGTGAAGTATTTACTATTTAGTTGGGTCATGGCTCATGGGTGTCTTGTGAATTGTTTAGTATACGAATACGACTCTCATGCATCACGCACCTATCAATATTACAGTTTTGTTACGTAATTTGGAATTGGATTCTTCTTCTTGATATTACCGTGCTGTTAAAAGCTGTGAATCAAAGGTGCAGGGGATCATCGGTTTGTCTGTCATATTTGATCGCACCATATGCTCTGATGTTTGATCGCACAAAATGCTCTGATGAATTAAACATTGTTTGATGTGCGCCGGGAGTAGATAAAAGATAATAGTATTGAACAAACAGAAAATTTAGCGGCTTCTGCCGGGGGGCGTTGATGATGATGATGATGATGAGGTGACTATTACAGTAATCAATGGTCAAGTTGTTGGGGTCCTGCTCCGGAGCCGGCGACCCCTTGACATATTCTGAACCAGAACTTGACCCACACCCTCTCCGAATCCCTCAATTAGACCTCCAATAAATTCGATGACCACTTGAGATGCGAGACGAGCGGCAGTCCCCAACATGCTCTTGTTGGGCTTCTCCGGAGCTGTCATACCGTTCGCCTGCAGCCCGTTGATCATGGCCTTGGCACAAGCCGCATGCAAGTGATAATTGCATGACGTGCACCGGTACATTCGTCCACTTGATCTCTTCTTCTTGCACTCACCGCATAATGTAACCTGCACTTGTCCTGTTCCCACCGTATGATGATTATCACCAACAACAATATTTTTACCACCATTGTTGTTGTTGTAGTTAGCGTTATTGATGAGCTGAGGCCCAGGCGGTAGGAGTTTCAAAGAGTGGTGATGGCCATTACCCACCGCCACCCCCACATCAGCAGCAGGAGGATATATTATCTCAGTGGAAAGCATAGCACAGCAGGGATGCATCTGGAAGCTGCATGCTCTGCATCTGAAGGTAAACCCCTTGATGGACTTGCCACAGATGTCGCATTTTGGCCATGAATATGATATGCCGGCTTCATCATAGATAATTAATTAATTAATTAATTAAATGACCATCAGTCAGTCAGTCAGTCAGTCGTTCATCCCCCAACACACACACACACACACATTAAAACCAAATTAATTACTACTACTAATCTGGTAGCAGAAGTAGCAAGCAGTGATTATTATTCCGAAATACAAAATAATAATAGTGGCTACCTTGTTTAGGCCTTGAATGGAACACAAGTTGGTGTTGGGGATGGAGGGGATGCCCCCTAAGTGTTGGGGAATACAAGGCGCAGAATTCATGCAACTGAAAATCGCATTCTTGGCAAGTGAACCTCTTGCCCGCTCCGTACTCTTTGCAGCCTCCGCAGAGGAACAGATCAGCAGGCACTGTTATTTGGGCAAGGGGGTGACTATGATGTTGTATTGTTATTATGTCTTCATCTGCAAGTTGAGGTTGAGGCGAGGTAGGGAATTCTACGCAGGGAGGCTTGGGTGACTCAAGGGGATAATAAGAGTGATAATTATAAGGGGGAGATCCTTGAAGCTGCATTTGCATTTCTGATCTCATCAAACTCTCCAGCTCAAGAACCCACTACTAGTAGTAGACCAAGTAGTAGTAGTAGGTGTTTTTGTGATGGTTGGTGGTTTGGGACCTGGGGTAGTGGGGAATCGACTCTTTCTTAATGGAGAGTGGAGAGTCTTGAGTCTGGAGTCACCTGGAATTTGGAATAATATTTTATAAATGAAATGATGCTTATTCCTATTCCTAAGTCCTGGCAAGAAAGTCAAATTGCAGCATCATTTATTCATTTCATTTTTATGGTGTCTAATCAATGTCTAGTAAAAGAGTAAAGAAGGAGGCAGCCGGCTGCTGTACCCATAATCCCATAATCCCATAATCCCATAATCCCATAATCCATGTAGTATAATCATTTATGTGAATGCTTGATTGATTGATTGATGATGATAACAGTTGCAAGTCTTTGGTTTGCCGCTGGAGATTCTTATTCCACTTGACTTGAGGCTGAAATTTGAAAAGAAAGAAGAAAAGTGAACTAAGGGGGGGTTTGGGTTTTCAAATGTTTTTATTAAGTGAGTAGGGTACGGTATATTGTAGCGTACAAAGTTTTTGATTGGAAATTGATAATTGAGGTCTCTCATGATCTCAATTCTCAATTTCTCATCTCAGGTAGTAAGAGATGAGAGAGAGCAACAAGTAGATGTGGGAAAGTGTATTATGGTCCATTTCCAAGTCCAAGAGAGGGTCTCATTATTAAGCCCAATATAACAAACATAAGAAGAAGATGTTGATGAATTGTTGGACTTGGGACTTGGGGAGTTTGGAGTAATAAATTATTAATTGGCGTTCATTTTGGGATTTCTGACCTCTGTCAGTAGGCCCTATCATCTCTCTCTAGTCTCGACTAATCTCTAATCACACTAATCTCTATGCGCAGGCGCAGCAGCCATCATAAGTCATTACTACGACTCTCAGACTCTGAGTCAGAGTGACACTCTGTTAAACTGACTTAAAATATCATTTTGCTGCTCTTCTTCTTCTTCTGCTTGTTTTTATTAATTAGTAACGGTAGTATTTACAAACAAACTAGTAATGTTACCGGTATACTAACTCACACTGTCGCGTAAGTTGACCTAATCTCCTTCTCTCTCTCTCTCTCTTTTTTTTTTTCCTCCTTCTCGTGTTCGTTCTTCGTTGTATGTGTGTAAATTGTAATATACTCCTAATCCAATTGGGAATGGGAATGGGAATGGGAATGGGAATGGGAATGGGAATGGGAATTGGGTATGGGAATGGGAATGGGTAGTACAACAATATTTTTTAGCAAGGCCTTGGCCTGGCCAGTATTTGGTTTACCCACTTCATCTCCATTATTCCCATTTTGTGCTTTTCTATTCTATATCTATTCATCTAATCCTTCACATCTAATTCAGGCCATCACTTTATTTTAATATCTTTCTTTACTCCTTTTGTACTTGCCACTTTTAAAATTGTTTTTTTTTTTAATTTATTAGTACAAGTCTCATACTGTTGGTATTAAGTTAAGTCATTAATTATTATTATTATTATAGTATTTCCTTTCCTTTAATAAATGGAGTAGTAGCTAGTCTAGTTTTAGATTCACAAATCGCATTTAATGCGACATACAAGTACACAACACCCCCTATATTCCATTTTTAAGTCATTTATCAAACTCTCTAATACCACCGCTTTCTTATTAACTACTCCCTCTGTTCTCCAAAGATTGTCGTTCTAGGTAATGGCACACTAATTAAGAACATAGTTGAAATCTCTTATTCACCCTTATTTATAATCACAATCTCTCTCATTCACAATCTCTCTCATTCAATTTATGACAGCTATTTATTGTTTTGTTTATTTATAATTATAATCTATCTCATCCAATTTATGACAGCTATTTGTTGTGAAACAAAACAAAATTAAAAGTGAGTCTCTATCTTAATGTAGTATTTATTGTTTGTGGACATTTAAAGAGTCATGATTTAATTAGTCTTGTAGAATTCAATAACAAATTTTTTTTAGAACATGAATGAGTGTAATTAATTACATAGATAAATGGAATGAAGGGTAAAAATGGAACATTTGAAATTTTTTGTATTGAAATTTGTAAAATGACAATTATTTAAGAACAAAAAATATTGCTTAAAACGACAATCTTTGGAGAACGGAGGAAGTACTTCCTTCGTTCAAGTATCGTTTTAAATATATGACACATTAATTAAAAAAAATAAATTTTATTATTTAATTATATTTACAACCACAACTTTCTCTATTCTCTAAATAATATTACATAGATAAATAGGACAATTGAAATCTTTTAAACTTTTTGAGAACAAAAAAATATAAGTTAAAGACGATACTTAATAAAACAACGAGGGATTATTAATTACATTTACGATCTCTCAATTTAATGAATTTATATCTTCTTTTCTTAAGATTAAGAAGAAGAGGAAGAATAAGAAAAAGAAAAAGAAAAAGAAAAACTTCTTCCTCACCGCTATAAAAAATAATTATTACTTTCAAGAAATAAGAGAGTGACGTGATTATGTGAACGAAGGAAGAATTGGTTTGTATGTTTTTAGTTTTGGAAGGGTAATTATTATAAAAACATAAAATAATCGCTGTTAAGTGTGAGAAAAAGGGAAAAAAAAAAAAAAAAAACTAGATTTATAGTATGGGAATTCTGTATTTATTGTCACCATTTTTAAGTGTCGGTGTGGCTTTGTTGAGCCACACAGGGACTGGACTGGACTGGAGGAGACAGCGTCCTTGTGTCACACTGGCAGGTGTGTGTGACTGTGATTTTTTCAAGTATTATATATATATATATGTAAGAGGCTAACAGCAGCAGAGACAGAGAGAGCAATGGTGTGGAAGGAGGAGAGGCCGTGACTATCTCCTCCTCCGACTTTCTTTTTTGTATTTTGGAATTGGAACTTGGAGTTGGAGGATCATCGATCATCATCATCAATCATCAATCATCATCATCTATCTCGGTGGGTTACATGATTGATTAGATCGCACACTCTTCTCTGTTTTTACTTTTTAACTATCAATTCACAATTTTTTTTTTTAAATTCTTAGAGCTCCAACCAACTAACAAAAATCGCTTCCTTCTTGTTTTGTGATTTGCAGTTTGCAGAGCTCCTATTAGAATAATATATAATTCGCTATGACGACGACGACTCTTGTGCCAAAGTTGGATCATCATCATCATCATTTACTTCCTCCTACTTCCACTACTGCACTTTCATCTGTAACTATTATTTGCTTTTTTACTGTCATCCAAAATCCATTCTTGCAATTTTATTTTATTTAATATTAATTGTAGTCATTGTTTCCATTTCTAATACTCATACTACTATTGTCTACTGCTGATTGAATTGTGATTCGCTGATCCTTCAAACAAACAGGCTATTCATCTGCCTACGACGTCGCACCAGCTGGATCATCAACCTTCCTTTCTTTGGGCCACCGATGAGGATGCTATTGCTGATAAACATAAACACCACCGTCTCTTTGATTCCATCACTTCCAATATTAATCTTTCAGTTTCAGATGCTTCTCCCCCAACTCCCGCCTCTAAGGTCTGCTCCCACTCCCACTCCCACTCATCTTCGCTACTTTTTTTCTTCTCTCTCAGACTCAGACTCAGACCAGGTTGGGGTAAAAGCAGCTCCAAATCAAAGTAAAACCCCAATTATTCCCTTCATTCATGCGCATGCCTACTACTTAATATAGAACCCCGTACTAGAATTTAGTATCATATATTATTATTATTAATACGCCACTGTATCTGTATCTATTTACCTAAAGACCAAGAAAGAAGATCGGCAAACCACTATGTTTATGATAATCACTACTTTGGTTACTACTTTCTTTTTCCCCCTTTGCTCCTTTCATTTATATAGAAAAAAAAAAAAATATATATATATATATATATATACCAATCAGAATGTGCTCAATTTTAGGACACTTTTTTTCAAGGTCACTTACTGGCCATCAAACTCCAGTTCCTGCAATCCAGTTCCCTCCCACTCTTCTTGGGAATCACAAGCGAATGGGTGTCTTCTTGACTGATGATGCAGATGCTAGATAATCTCAAGAAAGGCACTGCATATTGCGGAATAAACTCTTACCTCCTAGCTACAAATGGGCTTTTTCATTTGTACTCAAAACCAATTTATATTATTACTTCTTCTGCTTAAGGTAGAGATAGATAGGGCAGGATTCCAATCATTTCAGTTTTCTGTAAAGACCTCCCCTCAGAATGAAAAATAGCTTTTAACTATTGATGCGATGCGCCTACTTGTTTGATGCTTAATTATTACAGAGACAGTTCTCCTTAATTATTTAACTGATTACATGGGCGGCGCCGGCGGTTTCTTCTTCATTTATTAATATATAGTTGTTATTTCCTGTTTGGTTGATTGCAGTCTTGTGTGGAACTAATGAAAGAGATTGCCACACTTGAGGTTCAGATACTGCAAATGGAGAGTTATCTTCTATCTCTTTATCGGACAGCTTTCCAACATCACATTCCACTAGTTTTAAAGAGAGATGATGACGATGATGATGATGATCACGGAACTCGAACTCGAACTCGTATTAAGGATAAGATGAGAAGACACCTGCAAAGTGCTGATACACAACCATATTGTTACGAGATGGATTGGGCTATGTCAATGTCACCAACTGATTTTATCCATAATTATCCAATCTTCCCTTCCTGTGCTTTGCCCTGTTCAAATGATGCCACTAAAGCTGCTTCAAAGTCGTCATCTGGCAGGGCTGATGATGTATACGTTTCACTTTGCGTGTTCTATTTTGCTATTTTGTCTTGTTTCTTTGTTGATTTTTTTTTTAATGTCCTTCCTTGAGCAATAGAAACGATATTTTACAGGATCAAGTACAACAAGCTGATTCTGGACACCGTAGCCTGGCAGATCATCTTGGCACTTCTCACATTGATTATGCGCTCGATAGTCCTAATAAATTGTCCGAAGAAATTGTAAGATGCATATGCTGTATCTACTGCAAATTTGCTACCCCGGCTCTTCCTCATAAAGGCTTCTCCGTGTCCTCTACTTCATCACTGTCCTCTTCAAGCACGTTTTCTCCAAGAAATATTTCTGGCAGTTGGAGTCCTCAATTTAACGAGGAACCTAAAGGATTCTTTGAGGGCCTGAGAGATGATGCAGCTCCATATTCTGCAACGATACAAGTCCTAAAGATATGTCTCGATGATGATAGTTTCAAATATGCTGCAACAATGCTACAAAAGTTCAGGTTGTGCCAACAAAAATATGCTTTACTCGCATCTTTTTATTGCAATGGATAAGACTAACTTTAACATGAAACAAATTCAATTTGGCTTGTGTCATGTACCCAACTATTCAAGTATATGTATGTTAAAGCTTTGCTTATAGTTCTTATTGCTGGGTAGATGAAGCAAGTATACTCCAGAAATTGCCTCTTATTGCTGAGGATGAAGTATACTACCGAACATAGGCTCGTCTCTTACCAGCCTGGTTAAAGTTGGAATTCCTCCATTTTTGGTTGTTTAGTTGTGAGTGTTAAATTGAGCGTCTTGAATGAAAAGAATCTGTCCGCCTCTAGCCTTGTCATTGGTAATTTTCTTATCTATAGGCTAGTTTAAATTGTGTAATCACTCAAAAAACAAATACCCGTCACCATGTGATAGCAGAGAACCTCAGGTCCTAAATTTTTTTTTCTTTTTTTTTTTTGTAGGATTTGATTTTTAAGGGAATTGTGAAGACCTCTTCTGAAAGTTTTCATTTGTGCAGGTCACTAGTTAAGAGTCTTGAAAATGTTGACCCAAGGAAGATGAAGCGTGAGGAAAAGCTTGCATTTTGGCTAAATATTCACAATGCATTGGTGATGCATGTATGCTTCCTGAGGTTTTTTACAATTATAGTTTGTTCTTGGAAGTTGCTCCTTCAAGAGAATAATTCTTTTAAGTTTCCCAACTTCCACCTCGGATAACAAAGGGAGAAAAAGAAAACTGACGTTTCTATGAATAGAAAAATATAGGGGAGACAGTTAAAACTCATTTTAACCATAGAATACATACTCACTATTTCTAGATGTGAATGAAGTTGTTTATGTTATATTGTACTTAAAGTCAGACAGTTTTTGCAGTTACTCGATAAGATTTAAATGTGTAATTGAATTCTGCTCTTCATAAGCAACCCCAGGGGCTCGAGTGATCACATTACTTACTGTCCATAGATACAATATAATATCTGCGCAAGCAGATACTTCTTGCAAATTTTGGTACAAATGGTTCTACAATTCATCCATCTATATACTATGTTGGCATGATTATCACTAGGCAGTGTGACCATGCTCTTGTTCAGCATCTTTACTCGACATTCTTATGAGATTTTTGACTCTTTATTGCAGGGTTATTTAGCATATGGAACTCATAACTTTGCTAGAAGTTCTTCCATCTTGAAGGTATAACTATTATATGCCAATGTTTCCTGATCCATGGATCTATTAATTGCTACTCAGCAACTGTATTAATCTCATACACAAACTTCTTTCAGGCAGCTTATAATGTGGGTGGGCATTGCATAAATGCTCATACCATACAAAGTTCCATCTTAGGAATTCGATCGCACTACTCAGCACCGGTATGCTTATCCTTTAGTGTCTTTATATAGATACTTGCGATCTTAGGAATCCGGTATGCTATATCCTTTGGTGTCTTTATATACACACACTTTTATATATTCCCCTATTGCATGGTATTAATGTCCTAACATTTCCTGGTGCTAAAAAATGGAGAAAGAGAATTCAAAACTTTGAAGTTTTACCAGTTTGCAAAAGCAGTCAAATTCTACCCAAAAAAAAAGAGAAAAAGATCAAGCCTTTTAATGTGAATTTGAACAAGTTATAGATGTCAAAAATTATTGACAAACTAAGAAGTATTGAGAGAATGGGGGAAGTAATAATGAAGTATGCATCAATATCTGCCCATTACAAATCTTTATAAAAAAAATTACTCTGATAGGCAACAACAGCTAAGCCTTTATCTCACTATGTGGGATCGGCTATGTTTCATTTGAATATCTTTTGAAAATGATCAATCAAAATTATACAACCAACCAATATGTACTCCAAGAAACATTGCAAGTTTGAACAAATTTTGAAATGAAGAACCACCTTTAGATGACTCCATTTGCGAGAATCAACCAGAAAGGTTGAGAAGAGGGAACTTGTGGAAGTATGTCAGTCAGTCTACATATTGTTTATCTCAGATGACCATGTGTCTTGAGATTGGTACTCAGTTTGTTCCGCATATCTCCATAGGACGTAAGAATTGATACAAAAAGTTGCACTTGAAAGCCATTGAGCATATGATGTGTTACCCTAGTTAAAAATGAATCGTGTGACAAGTGCGTAGAATGAATTTCTTGGAGTTTTCTAGTCCAAAAGAAAAATACAGTGGGTATTTTGTTTAGATTATCCCAGTTTAGTTTGTATCGGCAATAACTTTTGTTTGTCTGTGGCAAAGCTTTTCAACTGTACTTCTTTTAACTCAAGATCAATGCAGTGGCTACAGACACTACTGACCCCAAAGAAGAGGTTTATGATTGGGACTGCTAAACACAGTTATTCTCTTGAAAACCCTGAACCTCTGGTTCATTTTGCACTTTGTTCGGGGTCATGCTCAGATCCTTCGGTATGCATTTAGTTTTAAGAGTAAATTGTGTGTTGCTTTTGAAGTTATGTTGTGCGAGGGCATCATCTGAATTGAGATGGCCGATGTGTTGGGTGCAGGTTCGAATATACACTGCAAATAATGTATTTCAGGATCTAAAAGTTGCTAGAGACGAGTTTGTTCGGGCTACTGTTTACATCCACAAAGAAACAAAGGTATACCTGCCAAAAGTTGTGTGTTATTTTGGAAGGGAAATGTCACTAAGCACGAGTGAACTCCTGGAAACTGTTTGCGCCTGTCTTCCAGAGCTTCAGCAGAAAGCTATCAGAGCATGCATAAAAGGTAGAGAGGAGAAATGTATTTCTTGGATACCTCAAAGTTCAACTTTCCGATTTTTGATCCACAAGGAAGATGTCCAAGGGAGGGGAGAGTACATATGCTGAGCTGATAAAAAATAAAAAATGAAGGCTTTCATTATTAATTCGCGGTGTATCCTTGTTGTAGATGAACAATGAAGAAAAAAGATTACTTTAGTTAATCGTATAGAGATGCAAATGGAATAGTCATAGAAGTGAGCGTTGTTTGATTCTTTGTTGGTGGTGGTACTGCTGGGTGTTCTCTACCCCTAATGATTTGCTTTGGAAAATCGATGAATGAGACCATCTTTATTTGATGCTTTATAGCGAGTGCTGAATACTAGTATAGAAATCCACGCTTTCTCTTCTAAATGCAAACACAATCTGTGACAATACGTAAAAAAAAACTTAAAAAGACCACAGCACAAGTGCTTGACGACATGTATGGCCATGAAGATGAAGGGATGGATTTGCCAAAACTTTTCCTATATCGGCGATGTTATTTTGTATGTTTACAATACTACGTCCTAAGCATCTCCATTGATAAGCATTGTTACTCAAAATGTTTGAACACTCCGACACTCGTTGTTGTGGATCCATCTCGGTCGCGTCCGGTTTTACTAACTGGAAAAAAAAGTGGAAGTTCCCCCAAATGAGAACGATAAAATGCCTACTTAAGAGCACAGGAGATTTTGACAACCAAGGCTTTTGCAGAGAATCATTCTAATACGAGACCGTTCTCGCATGGGGTTACAAAATATATGAAAAATTAATCTATAAATTATCAGAGTATAATATATTTAAAAAAAAATAATATATTAACATACAAATTACAAAATATTAGCGAATAATATATGTATATATATAACAAAAAAAGTTAAGAGTACATGCCTATTTTATAAAAGAGTAATGATAGGGGGAGTGAAAAATTAGAGTGAAACTCTAAAGTGACTTACGTGGACTAATTACATGGCATGCCACGATCAAAAATCACTCTTATTTGGCAATTAAACACAAACTTGGAAACTCAAAATTTCCAATCACGCTATGAAAACAAATCTGCAACTCATAATTTCTTGCCCGACTCTTCCCACCCTCCGAAGAAGGTTTCTCCATTGAACGATTTTGAGCAAGGTAGGTGAAGATGCTGAGCAAGAGTAGGTTCTCTTGGATCCATATGCTAAGGTGATTGGGAATCTCCCTGCAGGTACTCAATCTAGTTCTGTTATGACATGCCTTGGAGAATTGTGTAAGGAACCACCATTTGACTGGGGCTGGGAAGTTCGTCCTTGTTTACAGATGGAGGAACTAATTGTTTATAGATTAAATGTGATGCACTTTACAAAGCATAACTCCAGTAAGTTACCGATTAATATTCGAGGAACCTTCTCTGGTATTGTGGAAAAGTTGCATCATTTTAAAAATCTTGGTGTTAATGTAGTCTTGTTGGAACCCATTTTCCCATGGCATTTCTTTTCTCCAGCAAGCCAATATGGATCTCCAGGTGACCAGGTTTCTGTTATCACATCTATGAAGGAGATGGTGAAGGAATTGCATAACAATGGCATAGAGATTTTTCTTGAAGTCGTGTTAACACATACTGCACAGAGTACAGCTCTTTGTTTCCTCTGGTTGGGCTCTCTTTGTGTTAAAATATTTGAGTACTCATGAGGATTCCAGTTTTACAATGATCATGATCAATTTCAATATGGCATGGGCTCTTGATTAATCTGTTATTTCACTCTTACTTGTAATTTATTCTTCAATATTTTCCTTTCTGTTTGGGAAATTTATTTATTTTTCACTGAATAATGATAGGGGGAGTGAAAAATTAGAGTGAAACTGGTGGGAAATTTATTTATTTTTCACTGAATATGGCATGGGCTCAGGTTGGGCTATCTTTGTGTTAAAATATTTATTTTTCACTGAATAATGATAGGGGGAGTGAAAAATTAGAGTGAAACTGGTGGGAAATTTATTTATTTTTCACTGAATATGGCATGGGCTCAGGTTGGGCTATCTTTGTGTTAAAATATTTATTTTTCACTGAATAATGATAGGGGGAGTGAAAAAATTAGTTTTCAATCATTTGTTGTTGAAGCTAGTGGCTATGAAAATTTATTGTTTGATGAGAGAAAGTGCAGAAATTATGTAGTTGAAGCACGGAGATTAAGACTTGGGATTGGAGATGCTGAAGCCTTGAATAATTATTTTTGTCTCATGCAAAGTAGAAATTCAAATTTCTTTTATATGATTGATGTAGATGAAGATTCTCGCATAAGAAATATATTTTGGGCTGATGCAAGATGTAGGGCTGCATATGAATATTTTTCTGATGTCGTGACATTTGATACTACATATCTGACCAATAGTTATGACATGCCATTTGCTCCGTTTATTGGAGTAAATCATCATGCTGAATCCTTGTTACTTGGTTGTGGTTTGATATCAAAAGAAGATTCTGAAACTTTCATTTGGATGTTCAAATCTTGGTTGACTTGCATGGGAGGACGTGCTCCACAAGGTATTATTACGGATCAGTGTAAAGCCATGGAAATTGCAATTGCTGAGGTATTTCCTAACTCTTATCATCGCTTATGTCTGTGGCATATTATGAAAAAACTTCCAGCAAAGTTAAGTAGTCATGCCAAGTATAAGATGATAAAGAAAAACTTGAAGAATATTGTTTATAATTCTTTGACAACTGAAGAATATGAAGACAATTGGAAAAAAATGATTGAAGAATTTGATTTAGAGAAGAATTATTGGTTAAATTCTTTATATGAATATCGTGGTAAGTGGATACCTGTGTATGTAAAAGATAAATTTTGGGCAGGAATGTCGACAAGTCAAAGAAGTGAGTATGAATGCTTTTTTTGATGATTATGTTCATTCAAAGACAACATTGAAACAATTTGTTGAACAATATGACAATGCTTTGAAAAATAAGCTTGAAAAGGAAACTACTTCTGATTTTGCTTCTTTTAACTCCTTCATTCCAGTCATTAGTGGTCATCCAATAGAAAAGCAATTTCAAAGTGTCTACACTAACAAGATATTCAAGTTGTTTCAAGATGAATTGAGAGGTTTGATGTTTTGCAATACTTCATTTGTGAAGCAAGAAGGGTCAACATTGTTATTTGAAGCGGTGGAAACTGTATTCGAAAAAGAGGGAGCAACTTCAAAAAATGTTTCATTTTTGGTACAATATAATGAGTTACAGTGTCAGATGAGGTGTTTGTGCTGTCTATTTGAGTTTCGAGGAATTTTATGTAGGCATGTGATTTCTGTTCTTATTAAAAGAAATGTTACTACAGTTCCAAAAAATTATATTTTGGATCGATGGCGCAAGGACATTAAACGTGGATATCAAATTATCACCAATATTTATGATGATTCTTGTTATGATGAAGAAGATAAGCAAAGATATAATAGTCTCCAACCATTGTTACGGGAGTTGCAACAACTTGGGTCGAAAAGTGATAAAAGATTCTCTGTTTTAACAGGGATCTTGAAAGAAGCAAAACAAGAGCTCATGAATATTAATATTGATTTATTGAGCAGTGTTAAGAGTTCTAATTTTTCATTATTAAGCCAAGATAGCAACACGTTACCTGAGGAATCAGAAATTGTGAACAAAAAGTTACATACTCCATTGAAAGTAAGATCTCGTGGTCGTCCACTGACGAAAAGGAAACAATCCAAAATTGAACAAATTGTGAAAAAGGCGGAGTCAAAGTTTCGAAAAAAGGTTTGATTATATCTTTCAGTTTATTTTCTGAAATTTGCTACTCTCATATATGTTATGATGAGAATTTACTTTACTTTTGTTATTTGTTAAAATTTAACAAAATTTTATTTGTCTTTAGGGTTCTAGAGTTGAGAGGAAGCGAGAAGAGTTACTGAATTTGATTCCTAGCACCACGATTGATGAACAATCCAGTCAAGTTGTAAGTTTGCTTCAAAGATTTCCAAGATGAAGCCATAAAATCTCTGTACAATTGACAACCCACAGCTAAGAATGCCTCTGAAAGTCAAATGTTTCATGAAGTTTTATGCTTCCACAATTAATGGCAGAAGTTGTGAAGAACTTGAGGAATTTACGTCAAATGGTTACAGCATTGCACACAGGACATTTTTCAGGCAGGATGAAGTTGAGGAACCTCTGAAAAATGACAAGACTTGGACAGTACTTATTGAACATACTGCTTATTTGATCAATATCTTCATTTATTGTTTTCAAGTTTGCATTAAAACATTGTTGGATTGCTTGATCTGAAAGCAATGGAAACTTATCAGCAATGCAAGCAGTCATCTCTTGATTCATTTTCAATCTACAATTGAACTCAAAATTTGAAAAGACCATCCATATGTCAAATTCAATACTATAGCAAGAACTATGCAAGGACTTAGATTGAATGATCATCTCAGAGTTAAATCAAATTTATCTAAACAAACAATTTAAGAGATTGCTCTAGAATTAATAACCATCTCAAGATCCTTTAAAATTCAGAAGACAGTTAAAAACCGAAATGAAGAAAGATCAAGTTATATTAACATTGTAAAGTATGCCTTTCATATTTCACAAGCTGTTAGCTGGACATAACTAATATGTTATGGTATTCAAAAATCTCAAACACCCATCATTCAACTTTATAAGCATGGAAAATGTCATGCCATTACACGACAAGATATTATTCAGTGAAAAATAAATAAATTTCCCAAACAGAAAGGAAACTATTGAAGAATAAATTACAAGTAAGAGTGAAATAACAGATTAATCAAGAGCCCATGCCATATTGAAATTGATCATGATCATTGTAAAACTGGAATCCTCATGAGTACTCAAATATTTTAACACAAAGAGAGCCCAACCAGAGGAAACAAAGAGCTGTACTCTGTGCAGTATGTGTTAACACGACTTCAAGAAAAATCTCTATGCCATTGTTATGCAATTCCTTCACCATCTCCTTCATAGATGTGGTAACAGAAACCTGGTCACCTGGAGATCCATATTGGCTTACTGGAGAAAAGAAATGCCATGGGAAAATGGGTTCCAACAAGACTACATTAACACCAAGATTTTTAAAATGATGCAACTTTTCCACAATACCAGAGAAGGTTACTCGAATATTAATCGGTAACTTACTGGAGTTATGCTTTGTAAAGTGCATCACATTTAATCTATAAACAATTAGTTCCTCCATCTGTAAACAAGGACGAACTTCCCAGCCCCAGTCAAATGGTGGTTCCTTACACAATTCTCCAAGGCATGTCATAACAGAACTAGATTGAGTACCTGCAGGGAGATTCCCAATCACCTTAGCATATGGATCCAAGAGAACCTACTCTTGCTCAGCATCTTCACCTACCTTGCTCAAAATCGTTCAATGGAGAAACCTTCTCCGGCGGGTGGAAAGAGTCGGGCATGAAATTATGAGTTGCAGATTTGTTTTCATAGCGTGATTGGAAATTTTGAGTTTCCAAGTTTGTGTTTAATTGGCAAATAAGAGTGATTTGACGTGGGAAATTTTGAGTTTCCAAGTTTGTGTTTAATTGCCAAATAAGAGTGATTTTTGATCGTGGCATGCCATGTAATTAGTCCACGTAAGTCACTTTAGAGTTTCAGGATAATTTTTACTAACCCTATCATTACTCTTTATAAAATATAATTTTCGTGTTTGGAAAACCCATCCGCCCACTCTCCAGCTAATCGTCATAATACTCGACATCTGGACACGTAGTGTTTGTGCGTGTACACTAACAAATGTACCCGCAGCGTAATGCGACACTATAAACCTCCTAAATTTCACCGTCTTTATCGTATGTCTCTCTCTTGACCCCTAACCCCAAACCCCAGACAGTCCCGACAGGGAGCGCCACGCAAGTCTCTCCCTCAGAGCACCAAAGGGGAACTACTTCAATCCATAGTCGCGCACATTCCGTTCCGTTGGCCGGTGGTGGTGGTGGTGGTGGTGGAGGAATTTCAGATATTCCCGAAATGGTTCTCCCATTGTAATCTTTCTCTTGAGTTGTTTTTTCCTACTGCCCACCGCCCCCGTTTAATCTATCTTTTGCCATGTTTGCCTTCTATGTGTCAGGCGAATGAAGACGAAGAAGAAGAAGGGGGTCGAATGCAGCTGGAAAAGTCTTTAAACTCCCATCCAGATGATCCATCCCTCCACTTTAATCTTGTAATCTTTCATTACACACTTCCTTTATCGTTTTCTCCCCTTTTTAGTCCGCAAACCCTAGTTCTATTATCTTATTTTCTTTTCATTTCCTTTCTATAAAAACTGCATCGTCCTGCGACTTCTTTACGAAAGGTGCACTTTAAAAAAAAAAAAAAAATTATCATAATTTTTTTTTTGGGGGGGGGGGGGGGGGGGGGGGTTGGGTTTTGGTGTGAGGAGAATCATCAATCATCGCATGCTCCTCTGCAGGGTTTGTTGTTGTGGGAGAAAGGTGGGGAGGAATCGAAAGCAGCAGAGCATTTTATGATTTCGGCCAAACTCAACCCCCAAAACGGGACTGCTTTCCGATATTTGGGTGATTATTACGCCCGCGTTTCAGATGACACTCAAAGGGCTCTCAAGTGCTACCAACGGGCCGTCATTCTCAATCCGGATGACTCCCTTGCCGGTGAGCCATTCTGCGATTTGTTGGATCAACAAGGAAAGCACACTTTGCAGTTTTCTGTTTGCACTGAAGCTTCCTTCAAGTCCCCCAGGGCCTTTTGGGCTTTTCAAAGATTGGGATTCCTTCTGGTTTTGTCCCTTACCCACTGTTTCCTCTTTTTTTCCTCCGCAAATGCCTTCATCCTTTTTTTCTTCCCTTTCCTTTCTTACTTCTTTCGCGTCAATGAACACCCCCTTCCCCTGACGGCACTATCACTTTGTTCCATTCTCAGGTCCATCAGAAAAAATGGTCCGAAGCTGTGCAAAATCTTCAGCATGCCATCCGGGGCTATCCCACCTGTGCTGACCTCTGGGAGGTCTCTCTAACTTTTTCTTATTCATTCGATTTAACTCTATACTTTTTTGCTTTTGCGTATGTTAGAGATCTCTTAAACAATATCAATTTGTTCTTGTCTTCTGCTAGTGCAGGCCTTGGGTCTTGCCTATCAGCGATTGGGCATGTTTACGGCTGCAATCAAGGTGATCTTAGGCTTTTCTTTCTTCTTTCTCTTCTCTAATGTATTGATTTTTGCATTCACATGTTCAAGGAACTGCTCTTTTCTACAATTCTTTTTTCTGGCATTGGAGAAATTTCCTTAACAGTTTGTTTGGGTTTTAGAAAACTAACTTCTGTACTTATTCTAACAGTCATATGGAAGAGCTATTGAGTTAGAGGAGTCAAGAATCTTTGCTTTCATTGAAAGCGGAAATGTTTCGTTGATGCTAGGTTCTTTTAGAAAGGTAAAGCTTCTTGTTTACCGTGGATAACTTGTTTCTAGCACTTCGCTTGCAATATTTTCCTCAGATAGGTATGTAGTAATCCAAATCAATATTGTTCTATTCTGTGGTATTTTGAGCTTAGACTAGTATATTTTGCTATCTGGCTAGAGGAAATGACTTTTGCACCTCTTATATCCTACACATTGGATGATTTTCTTTAAATTCTTCTTCTTTTCATTTCTTTCCTCTTTGTTAATAGGGATGGGTGTCTAACCTGGGTTCGGTAAAGCATTCTCTTGCTTTGTTTCCTTTTGTCCTCCTTAAATTTCATATCCTTTGTGAGAGGTCATTTTGCAGTGGAAGGGAGATCAAGGTGTTTCCTATAAAGTTTTTGCTCCTTGTACTTTACTGCTTGGTTTATCAAAGTTTTTTGCTTGCATAAATTTCTAACTGTGCTTTCAATTCGACACCACTTTTGTGCTAATACTAGTATAGTTTGTTAAAGAGGTTGCTCAGTGCCTGGTTGAGTGAACTTTATTTTGATCTATTCTTGCGGGACTCATCAGAAATTTTTGAGCTTTGGCATTCTTATAATTTTTCAAGCAATATCAAGTTTGGTTAAAATGTTTATAGATACAAAGTGTTTGAAGATATATGTTACTTTTTATATTGAGTATGCATTAGCCTTGTTTGAGTTTTGGGCTTGAGGATATTGAATAAGTCTTAATTTAAATTGCTTCCATTGCATATCACACTGGGTAAAGCATTTACATGAAATAATTTAAAGTCAAAAATTTTCCATTTCTTGTGGACTATAGCTGTTATAACAACAACTATTCTGTTTTTCTGAATGAAGGGAGTTGAGCATTTTAAGCGAGCTTTGGAGATCTCACCTCAAAATATAGCAGCAAATTATGGGCTTGCTTCTTCTGTTCTTGGTTTGGCGAAGGAATGTATAGATTCAGGTGCATATAGATGGGGAGCTTCACTGTTGGAGGTCAGTTGTTCTGATTGTTGAGAAATGTAATTGCAACATTGGAGTTGTCAAACAAAGATGCTTATGTATATTTTTATTTTCAATAATTGTAGGAGGCTTCTGAAGTAGTAGTAAGAATTATGTCATTAGCTGGTAACATATCCTCTATCTGGAAGCTGCATGGTGATATTCAGGTAAAATCATCTTATAATAATGGCCGTAACTTTGACATTGTGCATCTAGTCTTGCTCTTATTTGTTTGTTTGTGTTCCCTTTGGTACTTTTTTCTGAAATTTGTTATAGTGTTTACCCAAAAATGATCTCATTGTTGTTTCATTTGATGTTTTTGGTAATTACTGATCTCAACTGAGGGAAGTCTCTGCCTTTTCAGCTATTCTATGCAAAATGTTTTCCATGGGTGGAAGATGCCCAGGGCTTAGAGGTTGATCATAGAAGTTTTGATTATTCAATCATTTCATGGAAAAGAACTTGCTATCTAGCTGCTGCATCTGCCTATCGTTCTTATCAGCGGGCACTGCACTTGCTACCTTGGCAAGCTAATCTGTATGCTGACATTGCAGTTGCATCTGATCTAGTTTTCTTAACAAAAGAGAATTATAAAGAAGGCGTCAACTCTAGGTAGTTTCTCACCCTCAATTCAGGGATAGTATGTGTACTTGTTTGGCTTCTTAAGCGATTTTCTTATTTAACAGGTCAAAATCTGAGAAAATGTGCTTAGGGGGTTTATTGCTTGAGGGTGACAATTATGAGTTCTGGGTGATGTTAGGATGCTTATCAGATCACAGTGCCTTGAGACAACATGCTCTTATCCGTGGACTGCAGTTGGATGTTTCTCTGGCTGTTGCATGGGCATATCTTGGGAAGGTAATATTTATAGATCTGCTCTAAGAAAGATTGACAGCATGAAATAAGGCAAGAGGGTAGAAGGCATCTGGCTCAGTAAGCATTTGATCATACTAGGGGATAGAATGCATTGGGCTGAGGAGGTCTAAATGCTTGCTGAGTGGGAGGCTGTTACTCTGCCTATTGTGACAGTGAGCATTCCTTCTTAGGAGGTCTAACAACGGTAATTACAGTTCTATAGGCAGCAGGATAGAAGGCATCTGGCTCAGCAATCATTTGATCGTGCTAGAAGCATTGATCCCTCACTTGCACTACCCTGGGCTGGTATGTCAGCTGATGCTGATGTTAGGTATATGGAAACCACCATGGCAGAAGTACGATATCATTCTATACGCTAAAAGAACCTTCTATGTGAAACTTACATCCAAGTCTGCAACTTTTCCAGGAATCTGAAACCTGATGAAGCATTTGAGTGCTGTCTTCAATCTGTGCAGATACTGCCAGTAATTTCCATCTCTCTTTCTCTCTCTCTCTCTATATATATTATTGCTTTGATCCTTTGTGCTGTTAGTACACATATTTAGAAGGGGAAGTGGTTCCTCTCCATCACCACATTTTTTAGAGTACACTCTTAATGAATTAACTAGTTCTTAAGGGCTTAAAATGCTTTTGTTGACTGAGCTTCTAACCACAGTTGGTTTCATAAACATTTCCATTTATGACTCCCTTTAGTATATAAAAGTACTTCTTTGGTTTCCAGTTTGAAACCTGTGATCAAATCAGAATGCTCTTTTTCACTTTTTCAGAGGTTGACGGGAAATCAGTAAACAAATATCAGAAAGATTATATAATTTCAAATTATTTTGTGATATATAGGATCGGCAGAGGAGTAGGATTTTGCAAAAAGAGTGAATTAATAAGCCAAAAAAAAATAAAATATTGTGCAAGAGTTGTTATTGGATATAGATTTTAAAAGAAGATTTTATGCTCGGAAAAGCTGTGCTTTTTATGTCATAGAAAATGCATTATCTATCTTTATGGCAGTTCTCTGTGTTTCCTTAATTTTTACTGTACTTCAGATTCAGATTACCTATTTGAAAATTATTACCTATTTGAAATAGGCAACTAAAATAATTATTTCTTATTCTTGTCTTTGCCTGAAATGGAGGGTCGAGTAATACCATGCATGGTTGGCCCTGGTCCTTTCTTTCTATCAATCCCACCCACCAAGATACGATAGGGATCATACTAATTAACTAAAGTTGAACCAGTTTAGTGTGTGGCAAGCAAATTGAAGCAATGTAGCAGGTATGCAAAGGTGTATTGAGGGAAAATGGAGAGAAATTGCATATTATAGAGACGCCAGATTCGGTATAACAAACTCGGAACTAGGTCTATAGAGCCATTTGTTATGATTTAAGTCTTTATGGTTGAAATAATCCACTTGTGAGGTGCCTCCCCCACTAAACTAAAAGAAGTACTCAAATGTGTGCATTACAGTTGTATTTTGAATTCGGAGTTAAGTGCTGTAGCCTTTGACTTCAGAGTTCCATGTTATACAGTTCTTAAGTGCTGACAGCTGATGCTCGTAAGCAGATTGCAGAGTTTCAAATTGGTCTTGTAAAGCTTGCTCTACATTCTAGTGCCCTGACCTCTTCAGCGGTATTAACAAGTTATTCGAGTCACGAGTGAATACCATTGTTTCACTTGTGAAACAATTTGATTTTATGGTTATTACTATTACAGGTATTTGGAGCCATCCGGCAGGCCTTGCAGCGTGCACCCCATTATCCTGAATCCCACAATTTGAATGGTCTAGTATGTGAAGCACGATCTGATCACAAGAGTGCTAGTGCATCATTTAGGCTAGCACGACATGCTGTGAACTCTTTTTCTGGCAAAGTATCGAAGTCATTTCTTAAAGATATTTCTATTAACCTTGCAAGGTCACTTTGCAAGGTATATCTCGCATTCCCTTTCAATTGTTGAAGCAACTTTACATGATAGTCTATGCAGTTTTGGCATCTCTTATTGCCACAAATGAGGCATGTTGCTACGTAAGCTGTTGATGCTTGCTTTCAAATTCTTCTGTCGGTTACAGGCAGGGAGTCCAAGGGAAGCTGTTCATGAGTGTGAGCTACTGAAGATAGAAGGTCTGAATTACTACCATATCATGGTGTTATGCTTCAGTGGATTTTTACTTGTCAGTTATGTCTTATGTGCTATGCATAAATCGTGCTATCTGGGAAAGGGGTACAATCATGTATGCAACCTGAACTCCTGTCATCTATTATAAAATTTCGAAGAAACCTTAGTGAGATTGCTTAATGTAGAATTATGTGTGAAGAACAATTTGCTCAGCAGTTCCTGGTATTGCTATTTTTTCTCTAACTGATTCATGAAGTTTTTAAGGCCAAACTAATTGATCTTCTCTGGACCTATGTACTCATTTTTTGCTTACCATTTTGTTTATTAAATGTTGGGGTAGATATTTTTTCACTCTTAACATGTCCTTCTCGTCATCATTATCAATTAGGGCTGCTCGACCTGGAGGGACTGCAGATGTATGCTTTATGTCTATGGCAACTT
The DNA here is from genome assembly GCA_016586305.1 of Ophiorrhiza pumila. NCBI lineage: Eukaryota > Viridiplantae > Streptophyta > Magnoliopsida > Gentianales > Rubiaceae > Ophiorrhiza > Ophiorrhiza pumila. Next base: position 107,686 of record BLIW01000010.1, on the reverse strand, counting down.
GGCAAGAATGACATGGCTTTATCAGCAGTTAGGACGCTTGCCGCGGGCATCTTATCAATGGAACCCAGAACAGCTGCTGCTTCTATAATTTTTATCAACCGAATGACGTATTACATATCTGGACAGGAATCAGCAGTTATTAGCATTTTGAAAATGCCGAAGGAGTTGTTTCAAAGTTCAAAAGTTTGCTCTATAATAGCTGCTATTCATGCTCTAGATCGAAGTAACCAACTTGAGTCAATTGTTTCTCATAGTTGTTCTCTCATGATGAGTGAAGAGGTTTCTTCAATGCACTTCCTAATAGCACTTGGTAAACTAGTATGTCCCTGTTCAAATTTTCATTAATTCTTATTGTGTTTGAATAAGGTTTTTTTTTTTTTTGAGGGGGGAGGGGTGGCGAAAGTGGTTGAGATTTCTAAGATGAATTGCGCAATACATCTGGTTCTGTGGTTTGCAGGTGAAACATTCATTTAACGACTGTCTTGGCATCCAAAATGGAGTTAATCACCTGAGAAAAGCTCTTCACATGTATCCTAACAGTGGTTTGTTAAGGTAACTGAATATATAACTTTTATAACGCAGAGTATGATATCATCGGTGATTTGTGCTGGATGAAGTTAATGTTAATAGATATTTGATATCATCTCTTAGATTGTGGCTTCTAGCTGAAATTTAGACTTTCTTTTTGTTTTTGGTTTTGGGATCTAGACTTGTCAAAACTTTGTCCACTAAAGTTGGAAAATGAAAATTTTGATTTAACTTTTTGTAGTAGTAAAAACTAGTAGTTCAGACATGTTTTGAGCAAGTATGTGTTGGTGATAGAAAGTAAGAGATACTTCAGCCTCTTTGGAATTGGCATTTGGAATTTCTGTTAAATGTTTTAGTTTTAAGTTTGTACAGACTGAATATACAAATTTTTTGAAAGAGCCAAAAAGAAGAGGAAAAAAAAGACCTAAATAAATGTGGTGTCTTCTGTCAAAACAGAGGCACTTTTTGGGAGTGTTAGACGGATGCTTGTGCTTTTGGGATGAGTAGTTTCAATAAATTAAGAGCAGAGAGTGGATGCTTATATTTGGCGAGCACTAATATTCCTAACCTTGAGAGAAAAGAAATTAATTGATAATTTTTAAATTGTGGTGTAAGTTAATTTCAGCATAATAAGATTCTGCTGATTGGTCTTTCAACCGATTTGTTACCTGAGCAAACTGATACCAAGAAGTAAAAGAATGCTGATTTGTGACCTTGTACTTCTAGATAACAAAGTAGGAGGACATGGCATTGAGGTGTTTCAACAATTTTATCATCTCCTGAAGGCCAATAATTTTAAACTCTGAAAATGTTATTCATTCGTTTCTGATCAGTATGTTTTAGAATTTACACAGCGAAAAAGTTTTATACTGGTTGTCTAATGGCAATTGGGTAAAAACAAACTGTTCATGATGATTTAACTTTTCACTAAAGTTTTTCACTTCACTCACAATTAGTGTTTGATATCGTGATACGCTTGGGGTCCCATGTTTGAGCTTCAAGAAGTGTAAGACTTGGTTATAAGCAAGAGTATAAACATTCAAATCTAATATGGGATATCCATCTTGGCAAGAGGGGATGAGGTCAAATAAATTGGGCTTGGGTGAGGTGGCACGGGTAGCGTCTTGCAGCTCTGTGGCTCTGACGAAATAGTACCTAGAGGAAACCAGGTGTTGTCTCTGCACCCAGCAAGGCTGTGCTAGTAGAAGATGAATGCAATACAAAAGTTCAGGTTCCAGAGCATTACTCCAAGGAGAGTGCGACTTGGTTATAAGTAAGAGCCTGTACACTAAAATCCAACTTGGCATTTCCATTTTGGCAAGTGAGGATGAGGATGAATAAGTTGGGTCTGGGTGTGGCGGGTTGCGTTTATGGGTTTGCAGGTCGAGGGCTTGATAGATATCCTCGCGATTCTTCATTTATCTTCGTAAAGTCAAAACCTTGAGCTGGTGGGATATATATTGTTTGGTTGTTCCCCTTCAATAGTTTTTATTGTCTTCCCGTTTCTAAATTGTGGTCTGTCTAATTGGTCTTTGTTCTTCTTTGCCATGGACATAGTCAAGTCTCCTGATCAAATAGCTCTAATCTTATATCTCACTCCTTTTAAGCACTCTTATGATATGCAAAATTTTTGGGAAATTCCTGGTGCTTTACATTATGGTGCCCTGACTTTGAGAAGCGATGAATGTATTTCAAAATTTACTTGTCATTGCTGCAATGGATTTCGCAGATTTTATTCTATTCTTATTGATAATTTATTGTGCTTCAAAGGTTTTGATGACTTAATTTTTCTTCAACAGGAATCTTCTCAGTTATCTCTTGCTATCCAGCAAGGAATGGGAAGATGTTCATCTTGCAACTAGATGTTATAGTATAGACCTTTGTGGCCATCAGAAGGAAAGTATCTTGAACTCTGCCTTTGAGATCCTAGGTGCTGGAGCTGTTGCTTGTTATACAATGAAAAGCAATGATAAATTCTCATTCTCCAGCTGTAGAGGGCAGTGGCTTTGTGGAACTAGAGCTATCCAGCAGCTGCAAAAGTAAATGCTTCCTTAACCAATGCCTTTGAGATGGTGCTTTGTTTGTCATAAGATTCATTAGCTTTAGCAAATCTTATTTGTTATGAATTAGTGAAGATGGTTTTCCTAGAGATGTTCACCCTTTTGAATCAAGTTAATAAGTTTCCAAGTTGTCTCCATTTGAAAGGTTTCATGCCCTCTTGCTTTGATGGGATACTGGGGACAATTTTTTTGTGTACTTAAGCATCACCGTTGCTGCAATGGTAAAGGTTGCTCCAAGGTTTTAGGACCCCTGGCCCTGGGTTTGATTTTTGGGAACACCATATTTGTTCATGTCTGTATGGGAAAAGCCTGTCTTTATTTTTGGTTATCAAAGTCATTTATCTATTTTGTTTACTGTTATTTTGCTCAAGTCCAAGTTTGGTAAAAGTCATCAGCTCTCTTTGTTTTGGTTCCTTAAATTTGTAGGTGTCTGCATCTAGAACCTTGGAATTATAAAGCGAGGTACTTGCTTATACTTAATTATCTGCAGAAGGCACGTACGGAGAGATTTCCTCATCATCTTTGCACTATTCTTGAACGGCTAATTTGTGTTACTCTTTCTGACAATTTGTGCGAAAGGCAAGACGACTCGTATGAATATCAAAGGTTTCAGCTTCTACTTTGTGCTGCAGAAGTTTGCTTACAGCTCGGGGATCACACAGGCTGTGTGAGGCATGCTGTGCGTGCTTCAGAGTTTTTGCTTCCTGATGGCCATCTCTTTTTTGCACACTTGCTACTCTGTCGTGCCTACGCTTCACAAGATAATTTTGTCAACCTGAGGAAAGAGTATATGAGATGTTTAGAGCTCAAAACTGATTGTCCTGTTGGTTGGATATGTCTTAAGATAATTGATTCTCAGTACAAGATGCAGGCTGATTGTACTATTTTAGCAGTAGGGTTTGAGGAGTGCTCCAGAGATGTCAAGAATACCTGGAATATGTGGATGGCTGTATCCCATTTGGTGCAGGGTCTTGTTGCCATTCGAACAAAAGATTTCCTAAGTGCAGAAGATTTCCTGGCACGAGCCTGTTCATTAGCTGGTGACGAGAGTTGCCTCTTTCTGTGCCATGGTAGAACTTCAGAACTAGATTTTGTAATTTTGTTTGTATTTTTTCCATTTAGTTGTAGTTATAATGACTATTCTTCGCACCTTCTTCGTGCTCCAAATGTAAAAGGCTGATCTCAAACTTGCATTTTACTGGAACTGGTAAGATGGGACGTAAAAACTAAAAGCATTTTTGAGAAAATTGAAGGACGTCCAATCTTTATTACCTTCCTGTATGTGATTTCTTTTCTTTCTTTGCAAAGATTAGTTGAAAAGGTTGGATTGTTCTATAAAAAGCTATATCTCTTTGCATATGAGTTGCTTTGTTCATTTGCATGTTTATGTAACTGAATCTGCCTCCTTTTAAGAAATGAACATTAAATGTTGTTTTTTGACCAGGTATAGTTTGTATGGAGCTTGCCAGACAGCAGTGTGATTCAAGATTCTTGTCAATTGCTGTTAGGAATCTCAAGAAAGCAAGAGAAACTTCCCGTGCTTTACCTATTGTCTCACTACTTCTTGCACAAGCTGAAGCAAGTCTTGGCTCTAAATTGAAATGGGAGAACAATCTGATAGATGAATGGTTTTCTTGGCCGCCAGGTTTTATATAGTTCTACATTCTTTTTTTTCTTTTGTGTAGGTTAATCTATTGGAAAGCACCTGGTTTTGCAAGCTTTGATTCAGTTGTTGCACTGTGGAAAAGAGAATTGTGTTCAGGTTTTGCAAATATAGGTCTGCTCTCGAGCTTTACATAGGAGTCATGACCAGTGATATCTGGTACTCACTAGCTTTACATAGGAGTCATGACCATTGATATTTTGGCACGGTGGACCTTACTAGATAAATAAATGTTTCAGTTTGCCCTTATTAGATTTCACATTCCGAAGTTGAATTTGCTGTATAGGATAAGTACCGATTGGTAAGCTGTTCTTGTTGTTTAGTTCACATTTTTTTGGGACCCACCTTTCACCTGCAACCTCTGTAATCAAAGGGTTGTGGTGGATGCTTTCTGCTGGGTGTTTTAATCTATCTAAATATGTACTCTGTGTATCCACAAATATTGAATCTAAATGTAAGTAGCAATATCCGCTTTCTGATTTTCTTCATGTTTATCTTCTTATTCTGTTGTATTTCTTGCAGAGATGAAGCCTGCTGAACTCTATTTTCAAATGCATTTGCTATCAAAACTGCAAATAGATAGTTCAAGGTCTTTCTCCATTCTAGGGCCTTCTCAGAGTGCTCTAAGATGGATTCTTCAAGCAATCCATTTGAACCCTTCTTCTTTGAGATATTGGCAAGTTCTACAGAAATTTATTCGTTAATATGAACATTCAGGTACGCAAATTGAGCGCTTGCAAACTTCTTTTTCACTTTTTGATTGTTTTTGGAAAGTGATAGTTTCTTGGTTGGGAGGTTTGTTTTTTGGGGTGGAGTTAGGGGCATTATACTTTATGTACAGCAAACCAGTACTTAACTTTAAAAACATTTCTTGAAGATCAAGGATATATTTTTGGGTTCTTACTGAAGATGAGGGGAGGGGTAAAGGAGTTTATACTCTGTACATCCAGTCCCCTGACATTTGTTCCGAGTTGCCTGTGTTCAATAGTTCTTCATAGACATTGTCTATCATGTGCTGCGAGTCATTGAGACTACTAATAATTTGCTAGTTTTTGTTCAGGGTAAAAAAATACACAAGGTTTGGATTTTTTGAGCTTCAATTTTTTCTTTACCGTTTTAGTCCCACAAAAAACAAACTCGGTGCAGATTCTGGTTTTTCTGGTTGCAATGCTATGATGCTATATTGGAGTTTTTCTGTTGTAACGCATTTGTGTCAGCAAGTGCATCTTTGCAACAATCTCTTTTGTCATTTAATTTCTTCGCTGGGTTGTACCATACTTGTACTTTCTTTTTCACTAGAATGCAGGTTCACAATCTGAATGGGTACAAAAACACAATCTGAATGGGTACAAAAAACGGTGCGAAAAATGTCATAATCAATATATTTTTTCAATTTTTGCCATTTTTTTATTAAAATACATGTGTTATAACCAATGAAAAATTGAGGTTTGGTTAAAATTTTAAATATCACTTTTTTACAACTTTCACTAGAATACATGTTTACAGTCGGTTAAAAAGCAGAATGAAAAAAGTTAAAATTAACGCATTTTTAGACTTTCCCATTTTCGGTTAAAATACATGTTTTATAACAAATGAAAAATGGAGGTTTACTGAAAATTTTAAATATCACTTTTTTCTACAATATTCACTAGAATGCATGTTCTCAATTGGAATAGGTGCAAAAAATGGAACGAAAAAAGTCAAAAGTCAAAAGCAATGCGTTTTTAGATTTTTTTAATTTTCGGTTAAAATAAATGTGTTATAATCAATGAAAAATGGAGGTTTGTGAAAATTTTAAATATCACTTTTTTAAAAAATATTCACTAGAATGCATGTTCAAAATGGAGGTGAGTTCAAAAAAGGTACAAAAAAAGTCAAAAGCGATGCGTTTTATATTTTGCTATTTTTGGTTAAAATACGTGTGTTATAACCCATTAAAATAGAGGTTTGGTGAAAATTTTAAATATCACTTTTTTCTACAATATTCACTAGAATGCATGTTTACAATCGGAATGGGTCCAAAAATAGAACGAAAAAGTCAAAATCAACGCGTTTTTAGATTTTTCCATTTTCGGTTAAAATATGTGTTATAATCTATGAAAAATTGAGGTTTGGTGAAAATTTTAAATATCATTTGTTTTTTACAATATTCACTAGTATGCATGTTCACAATTAGAATGTGTGCAAAAAACGGTATGAAAAAAGTCAAAATCAACGCATTTTTAGATTTTGCCATTTTTGGTACATTTTTTGACCATTTTTTGCAATGACCTTGATTGTGATCATGCATTGTAGTGAATATTTTTTTTTTGTTAGCTAATTATCCCATTTGTAGGGGGAAGGGGGGCACTCCCTATTTTATAGATTAAAAATAAAAGTTACAAAAGTTAATGGCGGATGTACCCACACAATTAGTACACTTGAAAAGCTGTAAATAGGGAGGACTCCTCCCTTATAATGAAGCACCTATCTTAATTTTCAGAAAATAAGATAAAAAGAAATATCTTCTTTACATTAGCTTTCCAGACTTAAAGTAAATATTGTAAAGAAGGCAAAAATTAAAATTTTTTCCAAACATCTATTTTTTATGAGTTATAACATACGTATTTCGGTAAAAAAATGTCAAGATCTCAAAACGAGTTGATTTTGACATTTTTTGTAACGTTTTTTGCATCTACCCTGATTGTGAATATGCATTCTAGTGAATATTATCAAAAAAAAAGAAAATTAAAATTTTCATCAAACCTCTATTTTTCATGGTTAAAATACATATATTTCGGTAAAAAATGGCAAAATCCCAAACGAGTTGATCTTGACATTTTTTTTGTACCTTTTTTGCATCCATCCTGATTGTGAACATGCATTCTAGTTAATATTATCCAAAAAAAATAAATAAATAAAATTTTCATCAAACCTCTATTTTTCATGGTTAAAATACATATATTTCGGTAAAAATGGCAAAATCCCAAAACGAGTTGATTTTGACATTTTTTTTGTACCTTTTTTGCATCCACCCTGATTGTGAACATGCATTCTAGTGAATATTATCCAATAAAAAAAGAAAATTAAAATTTTCATCAAACCTCTATTTTCATGGGTTAAAATACATGTATTTCGATAAAAAATGGCAAAATCTTAAAACGCGTTGGTTTTGACATTTTTTGTATCATTGTTTGCATCCACCTTGATTGTGAACATGCATTCTAGTGAATATTATCAAAAAAGAGAAAATTAAAATTTTCACCAAACCTCTATTTTTCATGGGTTAAAATACACGTATTTTGGTAAAAAAATGGCAAAATCCCAAAACGAGTTGGTTTTGACATTTTTTTGTACCGTTTTTTGCACTCACCTTGATTGTGAACATGCATTCTAGTGAATATTGTCAAAAAAAAGTAAAAAAATAAATTTTAACCAAATCTCTATTTTTCATAGGTTATAACACACGTATTTCGGTCAAAATGACAAAATTCCAAAACGCATTTATTTTGACATTTTTTGTAATGTTATTTGCACCCACCCTGATTGTGAACATGCAGTCTAGTAAATATTGTCAAAAAAAGAAAATTTAAATTTTTTGCCAAATCTCTATTTTTCATAAGTTATAATAAACATATTTCGATAAAAAAATGACAAAATCCTAAATGAAAATGATTTTGACATTTTTTTAACTTTTTTTACAGCGATTCTAATTGTTAATATGCATTTTAGTGAATATTATAAAAAATAGTAATGATTAAAAGTTCAGTGTGAATGTCCTCGGTACCAAGAGTTTTTTGTCGAGGCAAGTAGAGGAGATAATAAATAATGGAGCCAACTAATTTTTTTTCCAGCATTACCTTTCTATGGAGCGAAGGGATCAATAATTTTAGGGACCAATGTTGTCATTCACCTAATAAAATAGTCTCATAGTCTCGTGTCTAATGACCCTATATATATATATATATATATATATGGAGCCAGAAGGGAGAGAAAATTACGTTAAGAATTAAAAGTTTGAGCAGTCTCCCAAAGTGCCAACGATTAAATAAGTTGTCTGGAGGAGAATTTGGTTTCAATTTCAAATGCAATCACTGTCTCTGTCATCTCCGTCGGTGGCATATTTTTGTTGTGGTGGAAGTAGTACAGCAAACCTTTTGTCAGCGCCGGTAAGATTAAAATCGCTCACCGCAGATCGGGCAATCATCCACAGCCGTTCGTACTCCATGGCTATTGCTTCGACCGCGGGTGCTGGTGCTGGTACGGCTATTGCAGCACCGAAATGGGCCCAAAAGACTATTACCATCCCTCCGCAGAGGCGAGGCTGCCAGCTTATCACCTCCAAGGTACCAACACCAGTGCCCTGCTGTTACTAGGACTATTTATATTCCACTTCATAAATTATTTAAAGTTCTTTAACTTTTTTTTTTTTTTGGGTTTTTAGTTATACTCCCTTCTCTTTGTTGGTACGCCACGAAGCACGAAACAATCCCGTAAATCGCCTACTCAATCAAAGAGTTGGCCGTTTGACAATTCACCTTCTTTATTTACAATTTCCCCATTTCATTTTGAGAGAATCCTATCTCACTTTTTGTGCAGATGCTTATGTTTTGCACTTTTTTTTTTTTTAATAATGAAATTTTTGCAAATTGCAAGTGATGATTACCAACTGAAAATGATTTGTTTGTTTATATTTAATATATTCGAGAGGTGGGAAAATCTATACTCTAGCATTGATCATAGTTCATATTTAATCAATCAACTGTAAGCAGCAGGTAATCTGTGCTCTTGATCCTTATACAAGAATGTTACCTAGTTAGTTCTTTTAAATGCATAACTAGAATTGTTATTTTTCAATAAATTCTGTAGCTTTTTTCACAATCGCCGTAGTTTTTTAAGTCATTTCACAACTTTTGTTAGTCTCTTCCCTTTAAATCTGCCCACCACGGCCTCTGTTGCTATCTTCTCTTCTTTGATGTTCTTGCGAGCTGCGGTAGGAATTGGTGCTGTTACTTGCAACTTTAGATTGATGCGAATGCTGCAACTAGTAAACTCTTGATTGCATGCAAATCAGATGAAAGAGCTCCCAGAACACTTCTCTCTGTGCTATTTGCTGAGTTTTGACTTCTACCAGTCGCATGTTCTTTCTGATGCTTAAGTTGGTATCTGCTTTGGTTCTGTTGTTGTAAAATGACTTGTCTGATGTCTGCACTTATGATTTTATAGATTTTGATTGGGTGAAACATTAATGCTTTCCTGGGGCGGCGGATTATTGGCTTTAAATTGAATTATTGAGGTTGAGATGTGCTGCTTTGTAGAGCTGGTACACTATGGGTAGAACTTTTTAGGCCACTACATACATACTCTTCTAACAGAATGATTACCCTTCTATCAAGGCAATAAGTATTCTCAGCATCAAGCATTATCTTGCCTGTCTCAGATTCATTATTTGGTGCTTACTTTCGCAGATATGAAAGCAGTAGTGATCACCATTTTTTTGTATTAGATTTTGGCAGAAATTGGGCAAGACTTGTCAGGGTTCAAATGTGGTCTCGCACATCTTTTCTGTAAGTATTGGATGAGCACTTGTTTGAGAGATAATAACATTTACATTTGCAGGGGTTTGGTCAAATTACAACAATACTTCCTGAGGTTTGAGGAATTACAATCACACCCATAATTTTGACACATCTCAAACAATCCTAAATAGCTATACAAAATGACAATGATTCCTTTCACTTTTAAGTAAGAAAAGTATTGGAAGAGGAAAGATGGAGATGGGAGGGAAAAGGACAGGTTTTCTGTTTGGTGTTTAGTTCAAGAAAATTGATTTTATAATGGTTTGAGAACATTATTTAGTTTGTCTAGTAATTGACCTACATTTTTAGTGTTAAAAGGTTATTTGCTGGTTGAGTATTGAATCAAGGGAGTCTGTATACTCCCTCAAGTGTTCGGGGCCAAGTGATAATTTGACCAAAACTCAACCAGCAAAGTTTATTAACCCCTTACTTGTATTGTGGTTAAGAGCATTTAATTTTCTGTTTCCTTTATGCAACAGTGCAGCACACTAGCGCTTCATTGACCATAAATGAGAATTATGATTCTGATGTTCGAGATGATACTGAGACATTTCTGAACAGGATAGTTCCAGAGGTTAGTTTACTGTTTCCTTAGATGCTGCACCATAGTTGTTCCTGGAAGCTGTTATTTATTGTCAAAATTTGATTTCAGGGGATTTCAGCTCCATGGAAGCATACGCTGGAAGGTTAGTCAGCGGCTTACTTTCCTGAGTGCAAAACCTTTCTCTCTGGCAACTTTTTGATTCCTTGGCATGTAGTTCTGCATACTCTTCCTAATTATTTCTTCATGAAGATACTGTTAATTACAAGCTTAGGCACGTGATCATTTTTGTAAGATCCCATGTTTCAATCAATTTGATCAGAACACTTGCAAAGCAGGTCATTTGTTGGAAAAGCTTATTTTCAACTGCAAGGTTTATCAGGGTGCACATTTCACCTCAGAAATAGCTTTTTTAAAGTTAATTAGGTGCCTGTATGTATCTCTTATAACTAGCATCAACATCATCTTCACAAAGTGGAGGAAGTATGTTAATGTGTTTGATGCGCATGATTCAAATTGAAGTATTGGCAGCAAGATGCAAGTGACCCTAGTGCTAGAATCAAGTACATGGGCCAGTTGTGTTACCAGATAGTTGCTTCTTTAGGTCAGGGGTTGGAGTTTGTTAATATCTATATTTTGAAATTGTAGATCAAGTGCCACAAGTCCAAAAGGATTGGAAATTAACTTTTAACGTTCTCAATGACAATCTTGAATGTTGGACTGCAATTTCTGGATATGAGAACAAAATCAAGATCCATCATGTATCTTGTAACCTTTGATTTCTTTTCTTATCTTGCATCTGGCTGTAATTTTTACATCATTTATTCCAAAAAACTATTTAATGTTTTAATACACATGGATGAAAAATTGATATTGCGGTTGATCAAGCTATATGTATACACACACGAGATGATGGATCTTGATTTTTAGATCAAACTTTCACATATTAGCATTTTAAACGTTTGACTATTTAATTCCCGAAAATGGAAAATTTCCAATACTATGATGTGAATTATCAAATTATATTTTTAGCATAGCAGTAGCTAGTTAATAGCATGAAGTTAGAAAATGGAATCAGCAAAATTACTGAAGCAGTTGCTAACAAATTTCAATGTACTCATCTGCAGGTCCAGATGACATGCCCGCTCACATCAAGTCATCAATGTTTGGCTGCACCCTAATGTACGTGTCATTCATTTGCTTTTGTGTTGGTTATACTTAATTATCATTATGAAAAGCCATTTATACTGTTGTTTGCTTGTGCAGGATACCAATTACAAGTGGAAAGCTTAACATGGGAACTTGGCAGGTATTTCAATATGCTTTGATATTGCTGGCTCTATGCTTAACATGTTAACCACTTCTTGCATCCCATGAAATCTTCTTGTTAACTTCTTCTTCTTTTAGTTTTCATGGAAATAATCATCCTGGATCACATAATCCTCACCGTTAGCCTCAGTATCTTGTAAGATTAACCTTCACTTTTCCTCCAGTAGATCTGTTCCAAAACCTGGATGTACATGATGTTGGTTCTTTGTGCTAGCTGAATGTAATGTCCTAGAACTTTTCTGTACATTTTGGGATTCATGTTCTTTAGAATAATATATCCATTGCACCACTTTCAGTGTTGTTAAATTAGAAGATAATCAGGCCATGCTTGTTTGATCATTTACTTGACAATTTTTAGCCCAGACAAAAGGAGTTTTTTTATTAGATAGCTGAAGGACAGAATTCCAAATTTTGTTTAACCTGGAATGTTTTCCGCATTGGATCTTCTATTTTTGGATCCTTATTCTTATTCTTAAGAACTAACAGGAATTAACTTTGTACAAGCATCAAGATACGTAAAACTGAGTTATGTTTGGAACTGCTTTCTATTTCTTCGTTCAATCATTGCTTTGGCAGAGCATATATTTCGTTGTCTGAGCAAGCTATGCCAGAAAGTTTTCTAAGTGCATCCATTTTGAAGGTCTGCTTCTGAGACAACTTACTTATCATGCAGGGGATATGGTTGTGTGAGCACCGTGACTCTGCTACTGCTCGCAGAATCGTTGTTACCCTCAGTGGCGTTTAAGTTGCTGATATCATCTGTGTGGAATTCAAGTTCTTGTTAATGCAGTATCCTGGCATGCACGTCTTTTTGCACAACATTATCTTTGTCTGAGTAGGGATCCAAATTTAGTAAGATATCATTTTGGCTGGTGGTTTATCAGCTTGACAGTTAGTTCAATGTGTTTTTCTTTTTTCTATTTCTTCCTTTTCTGTTTTTTCTTGTAATCTTTATTGCGCCATCGGATCCGAGGGATGCCGTGAGGCAAGAGAAATGGTTGACTCAAATGACCAAACTACCAATGGTTGCTGCAAATGACCAAGTACCGTATTTAAGTTAAGTTGAACTGAAGATCTATTTAAAATAGCATTAATCTGCCTGTTTGGGCAACCGAACTACTAAAGCGGTACTATGAAGAATTCAAATGTGCAAATGAGAAAATAAACATTCGACTCCCAATTATGAGGTTATCGCTTTTTTCTTTGTTCTTTTCTTAATCAGCTTGCATGCCACAAGCATTCCTGTTACATACTTACATATGCCTACTAGTGAGTGCTTCAGTGTTAGAACCTTAGTGAACCAATCTTCAGGCGTGATATCTTAGCAAACATTATGATCGGGTTTTACCTAAACTATATCATTCTTGAAAAGCCAGTTTTAATTAAGCTTTATCATTCTTGAAAAGCGTGTAAATTATCTCTGGTGTAGAGACTAGTAGCGCCACAATCACCAAACTTTACAAGCATGTAACCGATCTAATTGAGTGCATCTAACTTCCAAATTTCCTAAGATAGCGGAAAATTCAAAAGAAAAAAAAAAGACAGAATTATTGCAGTCAACCGACCTGCCGGATTCGAACCGACAACTGAAGGATTTTGCAAATCCAGCACAGTTTTACCAAATCCTTCTACTCTTCCATTTGAGCTAAGGTCGGATAAGGATAACGCAACCTACCACTTCTAATAGCATGGACAATGTTCGTATTCATAATTGTTTCATTATCATTGCAACTCCAATTGCTATTTTCACAAACAAGAATGATTATACTCTCTTATGTTACAATCATGGATGAGTGATATTGGTACAAAGAAATTAACAGCCTCCATATTCTGTTCATCATCTAGAATGGATCATCCATCCATACACTCACCACCCACGAAAACCAAAATTTGACAAAGTTAGGTAAAATAGAAGGGCATATGTAGAAAATTAGTTGCTCCGATTTTAAAAAAGCCTTCTTGTATCTGGGCTTATTCAAAATTTCTAGCTTTTGTGCTCTGCTTTAATGTTAAAGCTCGAGTAATCACATTCCTTCCGCTGTGCCATAACCCCTTTCTAATCGGATTGCTTAGGCTGTGCCATACAGCACCGTTTCTCAGGCTACACGATACTTTATCATGGACCATAAGAATGTAAGTTGGAGGTACATACTAAATTTTTGTTTAGAAGTTAGCAAGAAATGAACAAATAACTGCTATATTCCACCGAAAATTTATTGATGAGATGGAAACCTGAGCAGATCGGGGGCGTCTGACCAAAGTAGTTACAGAAAGAGGTAGGAGAACATACCAAGAGACCTTGATAAACCTCCATTTAGCAGGTCGAATTGATCGTTCCTGCGCCATAAACAGTGAAGAGAACAAATAATTGGGATTTGTATAATCTCCTCCATTTTCAAAAAAAGTTAGCATATAAAACGGTGAACTCTGGTACATCTGATGAAAACTTAGAATGGTTACAAAAAGTTCAACCACTATATCGGAGAATAAATTTCAATTCAATTTAATATAATGATGCTTCTGCTGGTCGATTCATGCAGGATATGGCATCCCGCATCCTCTATTTAAAGATGATTTGAACTGGCACTGCTGTGACAGATTTTACACCATAACACCAATATGAGATCGAGATGTGGAATAGAGATAAACATTTTATATTAATTTAACTCACAATTTCAATCTCATACTTCAACTCAAAGTTTATGCTTCTCAAGGAAAAACTGGGCGCACTTTGATAGACTTCAATTTTATTGTTTTAACATTTTTTAAGCAAGCAGTATGCTTCAATCCCATGTTTTAATGCTCTTCATTAAAGAAAAGCTCATTCATCACAAGAAATTTAATGGATAAAATAGAAAAGTAGGCACTGGATTAATGGACACTCACCAAAGGCGTTATTTTAACACCAGCACAGAACAACAATTACATCATAATAAATTAGTTAAAAAACTGAGTTGGAGGCGACCGTGACATAATATTTATACTCAAATTTACTCAGTAATGTGTTTTTACAATAAATTTTGATTTCATGATTCTGATGATGAAAATTTAGATATGCATACAAACTAAGAAACTTCTATTGCTCACTGCAAAGATAAATCATGGTTCATATGTACTGTATCAGTTTCTAATTTATATACCGGTTTGAAGACAAGGATGGTGTTCGGCAATTCTATACACAATAAAGCCCAGAATTGCCCAATGTGCAAAAATGGAAAACACCAATTTTCAATTCTTAAGAGGAGAAACTCATCTGCAACTGAGAGATATCTACAAGAATATGCACGACTCATCCTTCATAAGATGGCAAACATTCAAACTGTAAATGCCGCCATCTCATGCCACAATACAGTGAAATATATGGTTCACCTGAAACAAGATAATGGCATCAATAACCAGGTTAGATCTCATCACCTAGCATCTAATACTCTACTAAGCATGTTCTATGCAAGTTTTGAAGAAATCTATGTGATCCTTTCGTGTCATTATACACCCAAAGATAGATGAGGGTCAATTTCTCATACAAATCATCATTGGATGAAATTTGTCATCTAGAATAGTTAAACATAGATAGTCAACTTTAAAACAAAACACCACTGCAATTAACATCAGAGCTAAAAAGTGGTCCCTAGATTTGATGTTTGGCCTCTAAATGCATTCATTTCCAAGCAGATGAATGTTTGCTTAACCACTATACTGTCTCCCATTTAAACATGTATGCTTTCAATACATAAAAGAAGAAAATGCACCAGGGCTTATCTGTAGAGAACACAAATATGATACTCCACTAAAACCAGCCAGCAGCATTTAGATAGAGAGCTAGAGGGAGAAGGACCAAAGATTCTCTGAAGTTTTCAGATAACAATAGCAAGTGAGAAATTAGTAACAGTCTCACGAGTAACAGAATCAAAGCTTAAACAACCAAACAACCAAATTGCTTAAGGCATCCCAAGGGGGGAAGAAAAGAGAAATTCCTCTAAGAAGAGATTGCAGTTTTGCAATGATTCATGAGGACGAATGTTTTCCCTAATTCCTAATGAGGGTAAAGTTTATTTTTCTTTAAAAGCTGAGAAATACATTTTCAACGCAAATTACGCCTATGATCCAAACATACTGGTGTCTTTTTCCTACAACTTTCAAGTTTCAAATTAAAGTTGCATAAAAGTAGACAAAGTAGTTTGGAAGCACATATATTCAGAAGAAAAGAAAGACGAAAAAGTAAAACCACAAAAGAGAAATGAAAGTGAACAACAATAACAGAACAAGGCTAGGAGCACAAACAAACCTATGGAGACTCATGAGCTTCAACTCTAAGCATCACCTGAAAAGAAAAACAAAATGAATAACAAATGAGAAAAAAAATCATTACTGTTTTTCATTGCTGACAATCAACATATGAACAAACCAGCTCAGCTCCTTAAGCTTCTCAATTCAAAGAGCCACGACACCTGAAAACCAATACAAGTCCTCTTAAAAGTCAACTCCATGTCGTAAAGTGTAAATTATGGCAATCAACAGTTGTTGGAAAGCAAAAATTAACAGACAGGCAGCAAGCGCTACTAATTATTGGTGTAACAGAGTATGAAGCAGTAGGAAGTGGCTTCCACAGAGTCACAAAGTAAAAATAACTGTACAAATATATTATCTAGAATAATTTATATGTTTCTCAGACTGACAGACTAAGCATATGATCATGTGACTAAAAACCATACTGAAAAGTCACTTTTTCTAGGTAACCATATTGAAGTATCATAACAAAGTCAAACTTCGAAAACCACCAGTGAAGCCGAAAAGTAATGGAGCTATGGTTTTCAATGGTTGTAAAATGGGAAAAATAAAAGTCTCAAACAAAAGAAATAAACATAATGCAACATAATACCAAACACATAAACTGGACAAGATAGATTGAGATCAATGGGACACAACATGATGGATTTCCAGTTTATGTGACAGTTTGACATTTCTAGGTGTAATCATTAAACAACAAAGCATGCATAAAATTTTCCCAACAATATAATTGAAAATTTAATATTGATAGGTTTGTGCAACTACCCTTCAATCAGAAATGATATTTAATTACAACTTTCAATTACCTCCTTGAACCACAGTTACAGGGGATTTTTTTTTCCTCCAAAGGGAACTTATAGTTGTAAGTAATTTCTTCACCCGCAGGAATATGACGTTTGGCATATATGAAAATCTTTTTCTGACCTTCCACAGTTATGACCTTTGTATAGCAATTAGGCTGCAAGACAGTATTTTCATGTGACAAAAAACTGTCGACTTAAATTACATAATGTCACAGAACAATGGTTCTTATAGCAGTTACCTCACATGAATGGTTTATAAACCTAGCAATCCCACCTCGCTTTGTGGCATCAACCTGGAGATTGAAAATTATTTAACAAAGCAAGATTAGAATAACATACTGCAGAGTCAGTGTCTTTATACTTGAGAAACTGAAAGTGGATTATACAATAATGTATGGTTCAAAGCCTAGTTTAATACAAGGAATTAAATCTTAGCAACTACATCGGTTGGCACCAAGAGAGCCTAAAAACAAACCGTGTATTTCACGGAAACGTAGGTAGACAGTAACAGGTATATAGTTTTGTGAACGACAACAAGTATTAATGGAGCATGGGGTAAGAAAAGAACCTACAATTAAGTGCCTCCCCACTGTCGAAATAAGAAAACAGAGAAAAAGCAAATCCCAGACGTGTGGAAGGTATGTCAAGGTGGTGCATTCGGGAAAAAAAAAAGGCACATTGGAAAGAGGTAATAAAGGTCAACAAAGAAGAGGAAATTGGAGACAATGTGACAGCTAAAGAAATGTGTAAAGAATTTTATAAGAAATGTACTAAAAATTATCAGAGTAAACCAGAAAGAAAAATAATGGGAAAAGAAAGTGAGGGAAAAGGGGCCCTCATTATACTTGCTTCCTCAAATTTCAAGCAACTGTCCTGATCAACAAGTGGAAGTTTATCTTTTCTTAAATGAATTGAATAACTTATTACATCTCACGCACCACATAACCGTCATCCAATCGGAAAAGATAACTGCTCCCAATTCCTATCTTTTCGTAATGCCGCTCACGTATGTCCGATATCTAATAAATCAGAATTTCAAAGAAAAAAAATTAAAAAATCCAAAAGTCAAAGATGGTAGTGAAGCAGCAGAAATTACAAAAAAGTAATAAACAATTATAGACAGGTTTACAAGTAATACAAAGAGATAAAAATTCAAAAAATATTTGCATGCACAATCCAATTGGGGAAACAAAACATAGAATGCATCAGAAAGGCAAGCACCAAAAGTTAAAAGAGAAACAAGATATAGAGCATAATACATAACGACATGTTGACCTCTATAACAGCAGGTATCCTCAAGGCCATAGAAAAAGATAATGCTCACTTACACGAGGACGAATTAGTTCTCCAACATATTCAATCACGAAATCCTCTGCCTCAATTGGCTCCAGTGCAACAAGACCCCAGTCATGTATTTTGCTCCGTTGAAAGCGTAAACGCTTTTTCCTTGCCTGGAGTCATTGCATTATCAACTCCTTAGGTCTAACAAAATAAAAATCAAATGGTACCAATGCCACTGTTACCTTCAACTGAGTAGCTTTCAAAAGATCAGCACCCTCGGCAGCAACAAGAAGGTTGCGCAGCTTAACCCTGTTTGTTCGAGCAGAAAGTCCCTTAACACTTGCCAACCGAGAACCATTAGCATCTGAACTTTTACTGTGAGCATGAATACAGCTAGTCCCCCTCGCACTTGCCCTATCAGAAGGGTTTGCGTTAAGTGACCATGTACGCCATTCCCAGCCATTGATTGAGCATCGAGCACAACCTTCAGACTGAGGCCAGGTTTTTCCCATCCTGGATTTACATGAAATCTTTATCTTCTTCACAGTAACACGCTTAGACACATCCTCCTTAGCAATACCTTTTTTGACTTTCAAAACTTTTTGAGAGTGTGGTTGTGCCATATCATCCACCAATTGCTTTCTTTTCAGTTTTACTACTTTTTTACTTGCTGTATCTGAAAACAGACGACCCTAATAAATGACTAAAAATGAACAGAAAATTTGATAATCAAAGCACAAAAATCTCTCCAACAAGTAGAAAGAATGTCATCAGCAAACCAAATAGAGGCCAAATATGAAAGACAAAACTAACAATTAGGCATCTTCTCTGAGTAACCAGAGGACTGCACTTCTGTATTTGCAAATTTCCTGCTCCTATATGTAGTAATCTCCTCAAGAGCTTTGGGATCCTCAGTAGAAAATGTGGCATTCTTTCTACTGCAGCTTGGAACATCTTCCCTGCCTGCATTAACTGGCAACTGTTATTTTCATTTCACCTAAAATCTGAAAAATGCCCTGACAAAGTAGAAACACTGAATACCTTTAACCTCTTGAGGCTCCTTTTCCAATCGTTTACCAAGCAGATCATCTAACAAAAAGAAATCATCAAACACATTCGCAGTATCACATGCATCACTTTGGCAATTTTCTAGCTCAAATGTTCTAAAATTCGTAATTGCACTTCCCACTCTAGCAATATCTGAAACGTCTCCAGAAATTCCATGTTTCCTTAACTTCTTACCAGATGGACTGCGTGATTCAATCTTTCTTGTACTTGCAGACTGAAAAAAAGATCCTGAATTTCTCCTAGCAAACTTTTTCTTCTTGCAATTCGTCTGTTTTCCAGGTAAGTCAGATACCATAGAAGATCTCCCTCCATGCTTGATGAATCCAGTGAAAGAAATCCCATCAACTCTGCTACTAGCCAACCCCTAAAGAAAAAGAAGTGTGAGGATGAACAAAGAGGCTGATTTGTCAACAGACATCCCCCTTATGTGTAAAGAGTTAGTTACAATGCCATGCAACACTAACAAAGCAGGCAAGGTTGTTAATTTTTAACATTAAGCAAAAGACAAACAAGAAAATTACGGTAACCAAAAGCATACAAGTCATCAAGTACCTCACAATCATCTGATTTGGAAAATTTCTTCAACAATGTCATTGAAGTTACTGAAACAAAATCATCAACAGCCAGCACTTTCAACTCCCTAAGCACGTCATCGTGTATCTTTAGCCGGAATATCCTCAAGACAGCATCTAAGCTCATCCTCGGAATACACTCATCTGATTTGGGGGGTTTAACCCTAGAGATTTGGGATGAAACAAAAGTTCTGCTATTGCCCTCAAATTTGCTAGGTTGTAACTTATCAATAACTGAATTGTTACATAAATTTTCCAAAGGCACATACAAGTTGCTAAATACACTTGGTAAAACATTAGTCACAGAAGTTTGATATTCGTGAACAGTTTTCCGATTAAAGGGTTCTCCAGCTTGAGATGGAAACTCAACATCATTACATGATGATGCTTTTGAAACAGAAATAGTTCCAGGCGAATTATGTTCAATCATATAGTCATTCAAGCAGCCAGCATGCGCAGCAACCTGCAGATAAAAATTAAATGTTTCAATAGATACAAAAACTAGAAAAATAAAGAGAAATGGAACAAAAAAAGTGGTTCTCCAATCTGAATGCCATTATCTTCTTCAGATTGTCTTTTTGAGTTTTTCTTCAAGGGGCAGGACTGCAGAGGGGGAAGCAGTGCAGAGAAAGATAGCATAAGAAGCACTTAACATCCAGACCAAAAACCAAAAAATAACAATGTCATTACCTCAATCAATTTCACATCTCTTGGAACATCAACTAACTTCCTCACTTCATCCTCTAAAAGGCTTTCAAAATATGGAACCAACGACATCTTTGCAGAGAAATGCAGATCAGCCAAAAACATTTCAAGGACGTCATCAGAAAAACTTGAATCCACTACTTTTGCCATCATTTCAAATCCAGGGGGGAAATCACTTTCACCAGCAGAGGACTCTCGTTCCACATGCCACTGCATGCATTAAATTGTAGTTCAGACATAACGTAGAAGCAAAGCAACACAATCACACGGGAAAAACAAAAGCATAAAACTCACATCAACAGCTGGAACCCTTGCAAGTGATATAGGATTCTGCTCAGACAGAATGCCAAGATCAAGAGAAATTGTAGGCGTATACCAGCGTTTCCTCTTTCTCCATGTAGATGAGTATTCTGCTACAGAATCATAAAACACAGCGTTCCACATGACTCCCATGCAAGAATCAAATAACCTCTTGCAAGCCACTATATATGCACCCCAAAAATTCTCAAAACTGCCAATAGATTTCAAGGAAACTGGAGACCTCGTCGTACTAGGACACTGCTGGCAAGTGGTGCTAGATACTTCAGCCTCACACCCAGCAGTATAGTTCTTCCTCCCATAAAGAGTTTTAGACTGCCCACAGAGGAACAAATGAACATGTGCATCAAACAAGAAAAGAATAGGACTCCTATAACACAGGAATAGGATTAACATTCTTACATCTGGTGAGGAAGTTCCAATGGACTGATGGATTGCTTCAGGCTTAGACTGCTTGTGAGCTTTCTTTGTCGCAAAAAAGTCCACAATTATCTGGCTAACAATCTCATCTAGCATAAGACGGCGAGCAGCTTTCATGATCCCTGAGTGCAGTTGGGAGCAAAGTTGGTCAGAAATTTCAGATGAGAAGTTTGCTGACATAGCTGTCCTTTCACCTTCAACACGAGGCAAACAGACAGCTCCTCGCCAAGCTATTCCCCAGGTATTAACTAAAGATTGCAGCGTAAATGGTTCAATTTTGTTATGCACGTGGTAGACCTGCATAAATGAACATAACAGGATAAGATGACAACTATTGAGGCTACAATTCTACCAAGGACTCTGAAGGGCTCGGTCATAAATTCTGCAAAAGAAGTGCAATCAGTGCCGCATGACAATCTCTTATATTCAATCACAAAAATTTGATTTACAAAGTCATAGCTTACCATCATCGAACTGTGGAGATAACCAAAGTGACACCAGGAGTATAGTTCTGCAAGTGCGTGTGGGCCATGTTTCCTCCCTTCATCATCCTCAAACAGCCAACAAGATTCACCTGACTGTAAGTTCAAGTCAGCAAAGCAGGTGATACTGTGAAGTTAGTCATAATGTCAACATGCAAGTGAAGCCAGTTGTCCACGTGAATTAAAAAAAATACAATGCACACAAGCATCCTAAGTAGTATAAACAAGCATATATTAGTTGAGATAGATGTCTACCAGTGGCACAGATTGAGCAATGGTTATGCAAGCTTCTCCAGAGGATGAAATTCCATGCTTTGAACCAGAACAACTGTTAGAATTAACAGAAAACTCCTGCCTCCTTCCAACCAATTCTGCAGCAGAACCCATTGAGCATTCCTTTGGCCCTCTAGTGCCAGAGGCAGGAGTGGCTAAATAAGTAAATCCCGTAGCAACATGGTCAGGAAATTGCTTGAAGTACTTCAAGGGCACAGAGTTGGCCAGAGAACCATTCAGAATGGGATAAACAAGAAGCTCTTCGGGCAAGAAACCAGTAGTCAGGCCCTCATACAATTGCTCCTGAATATATGGGCCACACATCTGACCGTTTTGATTGACATACATCCATCCGGTAACATATGAAGTCACAGTATAAGTAGCAGAACTTTTATGATATGAAGGGACACTGACATCAAAAGGCTGGGAAATATTGCCACTATTGCCATTTAACTGGCAGCTCATCTCAGTTCCAGAGTGTGAACCGACTTGCACATCACAATTGCAGCAAGATGAAGAGGCATGAGCGTCATTCAAGCAACTTGGATGGGAAGAAAATGAAGAAAAGATTAGGGAAATTCAGAATGGTAGAGACGTAAAAGTAAAACCAAAAAACGTGTAATAGATGCAAGAAATGGATTTACCCAAGGCTCAGTTCCACTGAGCAATCGGTATAGCCAGGATGGTGTTCTGGCAGATCTGTGGAATCTAACTTCATCCTTTTTCTAGAGAAGAAACAAGTATCATTCTCTTGGAGCTGGGAGCTCGGCTGGCTATGAGGGCAAAATTTTGAAGAAACCATAAATTGCTGAACGTACCCAACTCGAGGGTGACCTGTGGACCAACGAACAATATCGTCAAAAACTGTCTCATCTAAAACACAGTTTTGTTAATTGGATTCAGAATTGTTGTATTTTGAAATTACAAGTTATAAATTCGGGATGGAAGACACTAGAAACACTATGCAGTTTTGTTAATTGGATTCAGAATTGTTGTATTTCGAAATTACAAGCTAGAAAAATCGGGATGAAAGACGCTAGAAACCAGCATGATTGCATAAAGCTAAGTATAAACACCTTTCACTACAATAACAACCCACTAAAATAACAACAAATTCATCAGCATGATTAAGTATAAACACCTTCAAAACTAACTACATTCAGATTCAGCAGCAAAAAATAAAAATAAAAAAAAAATACATTATTATTATTATGTGCATATACACACACGGGAAAACACAGCAGCTTGCTAAGAATTACCTCAAATATAATATGTACGAGATTCCGACGATCTCGATTTTAGGAATTCGCAACAGCGGAAGAGGAGGGCCCTTAGTAAAGGAAAGCTTATTAGGAGGTCTCGACGGCAAATCGTGGTCGAGGCTGATGTGATTGGTAATCGAGGGCCCTAAGCATATCCCGCTGCGATTGTGAATTTGTGAGGCACTTACGCCGTAAAGGCGACCAGGGCACCCGTTTGCAATACAAGGTTGAACGACATGGTAAATTTTAGAAATTACATCTGAAATTAATTTACGTTTGTTCCATAATTAAAAGTTTGAATGTTTATAATGAATTAAAAGCATCTTGGGACTTGGAACGCATATTAGGATCGGTTTGAATAGGGTTTTTAGCACCTTTTTTTTATTTCATATTAAAACATGTTTATTTATATTCAATTTTCAAAATAAAAATTTTCATATTTTTTTAATTTTTTAATTTCTTTTATTTGTTTCAATTGACCTACTATCAAAAGTTGACTCGCGTTATCACCGCCGGCCGTTCAAATTATAGCTATTTGGCTGGAATTCAATATGTAATGGCCGCTGCGGTGAATAGCAGTTGATCGACCCCGTCAACCTCTGACCGTTACCGTCAATCCAAACAATTTAATATAAAGATGATCTTATTTTAAACTTTATTTAATACAATAATTCATCTAAAAAAATCAATAAAAACATAACTTATCAATCCAAACACTAAATTCTCAAAATCAATATATTTCTTTTAATACAATAATTCATCTAAAAAAATTAGTAAAAACATATCTTATCAATACAAGCACTAAATTCTCAAAATCAAAATATTTCTTTTGTAAAATACAACTCGAAATCTTGTTTTTCGCAATTCTCAAAATGAAACGCGTGTCCAAACATAGCTTTAAAGTTTATTTTTTATGATAATATTCAGTTGAATGCATGTTCACTAATGAAGCGATGTAACAATACATCACAAAAAGTCAAAATCAATGCAATTTTTGAATTTTGTCATTTTTGACTAAAATACTGTGTTATAACCTATGAAAAATTAAAATTTGGTGAAAATATATATTTCATTTTTTTGACACCGTTCATTAGAATCATTCTCACAATTGAGGTGTGTGTGTAAAAATAGTGAGGGAAAGATGAAAATCAACATGTTTTTCTATTTTGTCATTTTTTATAAAAATACGTGTGTTATAACCCATAAAAAATGGAGGTTTGGTGAAATTTTTAATTTTTAATTTTTTGACAATATTCATTATAATGCATGTTCACAATCGGGATGTGTGCAGATAAAGGTATAAAAAATAGTCAAAATCAACACGTTTTTTATTTTTGCAATTTTTTGCTAAAATAGATGTGTTATAACCCATAAAAAATGAAAATTTGGTAAAAAAAAAGCTTATAAACTTAACTGTCTTTTACACTGTTCACAAGGATGCATTTTCATAGTTGAGGTGGGTGTAAAAAAAATATTAGAGAAAATTCAAAATTAATGCATTTTTTACTTTATCACTTTTTATCAAGATACGTATGTTATAACCCCTGAAAAATGAAGATTTGGTGGAAATTTTTTAGTCTTTTTGGATAGACCTTTTTAACCCATTTCTCATCTCATTCGAAAATAACATTTTTATTTATATTCAATTATCAAAACAAAATTTACAACTTCTCTAACCACAATTTTATTTAATTTTTAGTCTTTTCAACATCTGTTAATTTTATTTAATTTTTTTATTTGTTTGACTTGACTAGTGATGGTCTAAGAGTGACTGCCGCGGTTAACCGCAGTCAGCCACCACTACCAGCCAGTTGGATTTCAGCTATTTGGCCTAAATCCAACCAACCGGCAGAGGCCGCAATAGTCAATGGCCGTTTACCGGCAACAGTAAACCTTTGACTCCAACCGCCAACCCAAATAATTTAATACAAAAAAAAATCAACAAAAACATAACTTATCAATCCAAACACTAAATTCTCAAAATCAAAATATTTCATTTGTAAAATGCAACTCGAAATCTGGTTTTTTTCGCAATTCTCAAAACAAAACAAGTCTAAACATAGCCTTAAATTATTTTTTCTAACAATATTCACTAAAATGCATTTTCACAAACGAGAGAGGTGTAAAACACATCACAATAAAGTCAAAATCAACACATTTTTTAATTTTATCATTTTTTGCTAAAATACATGTGTTATAACCCATGAATAATGAAAATTTAGTGAAAAGTCTAAATTTTAATTTTTATAACACCGTTCATTAAAATACATGTTCATAATTGATGTGTGTGGAAAAGACAGTAAAGGAAAAGTGAAAATCAACATGTTTTTTACTTTGTCATTTTTGAATAAAATATGTGTTTTATGACCCATGAAAAATGGATGTTTGGTGAAAATTTTAATTTTTAAATTTTTTGACAATATTCAATATAATGCATTTTCACAATCGGAGTGGGTATAGAAAACGATACAAAAAAGTCAAAATCAACGCGATTTTAGATTTTGCTATTTTTTGCTAAAATACGTATGTTATAACCCGTGAAAAATGAAAATTTGGTGAAAATCTAAATTCATTTTTTACTCCATTCGTTAGAATTATGCTCACAATTAAGGTATGTATAAAAAATAATAGGGAAAAAAAGAAAATCAACACGTTTTTTAACTTTACAATTTTTGACAAAGATACATATGTATAATCCATTAAAAATTGAGGTTTAATGAAAATTTTAATTTGATTTTTTTTATAATATTCACTAATATGCATGTTCACAATCGGGATGGGTGCAGAAAATAGTACAAAAAAGTCAAAATTACCGCGTTTTATTTTTTTCATTTTTGACTAAAATACGTGCATTATAACCCATGAAAAATAAAAATTTAGCTAAAAAATTATAAATTTAACTTTATTTATTTATTTTATTTGTTTTTGTTGACCCGTGGCAGTCAAAAGTTAACTCTCGTTGTTGACCACAGCCGGCCAAATTCCGACTATTTAGCTTGAATCCGATCAACCAATGGTGGCAGCAACAAGCAATAGCTGTTTACCGGTATCAGTAAACCTTTAAGCACGATAGTCAACCTAAACAATTTAATAGAAAAAATTATTACTTGAAACTTGATTTAGTATGATAATTCTTTTACAAAAAAAAAACAATAAAAATATAACTTATCAATCCAAATACTAAATTTTCAAAATCAAAATATTTTTTTTGTAAACCCCAACCCCTCGTTTTTCATAATTTTCAAAATAAAACACAAGTCCAAATATAGCCTTAAATTTTTTTTGCTGGCAATATTCAGTTAAAAGCATGTTCACAAAGGTGTACATCACATCACAAAAGAGTCAAAATCAACTTGTTTTGAAATTTTGCCATTTTTGCTAAAATACGAGTGTTTTAACCCATGAAAAATGAAAATTTTGTGAAAAATCTAAATTTCACTTTTTTTGACACAATTCATTAGAATGCATATTCACAATTGATGTGTATGTAAAAATCAGTATGGAAAAAGAGAAAATCAACACGTTTTTTTACTCTGACTTTTTTTTTATACAAATACGTGTTATAACACATAAAAAATGGAGCTTTGGTGAAAATTTTAGTTTTCAATATTTTTACAATATTCAATAGATTGTAGGTTAACAATTGGGGTGGTTATAGAAAATAGTACAAAAAAAGTCAAAATCAATGTGTTTTTTAATTTTGCCATTTTTTTGCTAACATATCACACCATCTTCAAGCAACTGGCTGAATTGGTAACATATCACACCATCTTCAAGCACAGAATATAACATACTCGCACCACTGACAAGAACCGGAAGCCATTGAGCAAATAGAAGGAGGCCCATCCCTGTCTAAATCACCAAATCCAACCAAGTGATTACAGGAGCAAAGATCATAAGAAGGATAGACAATCACATGAAAGTATGGAATAGAAGGTATGAATTAAAGTAAGGAAATGTTTGCTAATTTACTCTTCCTTTTGGGATAACAAAAAAAAGAAGCATTTTCCTATGTGCGACAAGGATGCACTAATACTGCAGAAAAACTCAAGAATGAAGAAATACAGCCCCAAAAATAGGTGGCAAACTCATGCAAGCATTTTGTCCAGAAGCTTCCTGCACTGGAGAAATTCAAGGTGGAGTGCAGTGCGGAACTTCTTAAGGAAAGTTTCAAACATTAACTAACATGCGGAAAAATCAATAGATGTTACCAATTCAGCCAGTTGCTTAACCCCAAGCTTTGAAACCAATTCCATGGGGACAAAATATTTAGTTTGATTTGCAAAATCTTCATCGTTATAATTGTAAAGCAGCTGAAGTTTTCTTGCTTCAGCAGCTGCGGCATTGGCTTCTGCACTTAAAATATCAGCTTCTTCAAGGTCTCCTAACTCTAAAGCAGCAGATCTTTCTGCTGTAGCAGCTTCAGCAACTAAAGTAAGCCTCTGGAATCTAGCCATTTCTAATTCTTTTTCCTTCAACAACACCTGTGATTCGGTTTCCTCAAGTCTGTTTACTGTATTGCAAATCTGTTCTTCGAGCTTCTGAAGCTGCAATGTTGCATCCCCCATTTTTATCCCCAGTCCCTCCCTTTCAACACAAAGTGTTTTCGCTTCCGTTGCTATGCGTGCTGCTTCTTTAAAATTTCTGGCATTAGCAGCAACTTTCTTCTCAGCCTCCAGCTCTGGAACTCTTTTGTCTATGAAGAAAAGCCTCTGCGTAAAGGATTCCACTTCCTGTTGGACGCTCGATTTTGATGAGGACAGCTCCTACAACCAGTCAATCACACACTTCCATGATTTCATGTACAGAAATAAACACATACAATTATAGAGTTCATTAGCAGCAGGGGAGGAAGAAGGACAATGATGCACTGGAAAAGGTTTACTGAGTATGTTTGCGTGTCTTTGGAATTCAAAATAACAAGCAACATGGAAATGGTAGATTGATTGGCAATACTTACAGAAAATTTTGGTCAAAATGAGAAGAAAAAAGAAACTAATTTCTAAAACACATGACAATTTAAAGCATTCACAGCTTATCCATTAGAGAAAAACCATTCAATTGTAGAAACATCACTTCCTAACACTAGATATGTGACAGCTACATATTTTGGGGAGTACAGGATCTTGGCTAAACCGGGATATTTTTCTGGCGTAATTGGTTGTGTCAGGATGTATATGGATCTTTTTTTGGGGGATCATTTAACAACTAAACCTTATTGAAGACATCTTATAAAAAATTTTGATTCACAAAGCAAATTCTTGCGAGAGAGATTTTAGGCTTTCAAATGGTATATCATGTCCCGGAATATTCCACAAAATATCATGTCAATGAGACATCTTATATGTCTCCTAAAAAGCAAGTAAAAATTGACCAATTGATGCTTGGAACAGAATTGACCCTAAAACATAACCCAGGGACAAAGTTTGGAATTAGATGGATTCCTGCCTGAAATAAAAATTATAAATTACTGAGTACTTTGGAACAAATTAGACATTTGATTCATGGCATATGACCATAAATCTTTTACAGCTTACTTGGCTTAACCTCATTTCTATCCTCTACCTCCTAAACAAGCACCCATCCTTCCCCCAAACCCAAACCCATAGTTTTAGATCTTAATGTTGGAAGGAGCAATAATATGAAATGTCATGTACATCTGGAGTTACAAGAACAATCAAAACAAAAGGTTCTCTTTTTTGGAAAAATGAACACAGCTTGTGAAGCAGAACCAACCTGGAGAGAAGCTCTGGTAACAGAAATTCCCAGCCTGAGCACGTTGACATCCTCGGTAAGTTGTTGCTCAGTCTTGGAAAGCCTCACTTTATTTTCCATGAATTTCAGAATAAACTGCATCAGGCTCTTCCGAAGCCCGACAACTTCTTCACATGTGTTTGCTTCATCTGCAGAGACTCTGGAGATTTCACTGATCTTTGCACCCCTGGCTTCCTCCTGACAATGGTCATCATCAATTTGTTTCTTCCTTTTAGATAACAATTCGTACTCCAAATCCAGCTGTTGAAGGCCTAATTGAAGATTATTATGCTTTGCATCCAGGCCTGAATGCACCTCTTCAAAGTTAGAGACAACACCAGAAATACTTTTCTCAACAGTTTCAATTCTGCAATTATTTTCTGCTATTTCCGCTTCCTTTTCTTTAACTAAAGAAAGCAATTTCTGTAGTTCCTCTGTCAAATTTTCTCTTCTTTTGTAAAGAATATCTCTTTCTCTATGATCATCTTCCGTCGAGTGCACAACAAAGTTGTGTAAAGCTGAGCGTGCCTCATTAATAAAATGAGATTCAATGTCTAGTTGTAGTCTCTTCAGTTCTACCTCTTCAGTAGATGATAACCACTTCTCCATTTCTCTCAAAAACACAGCTTCTGCATTCTCTAGGACCGAATCTGCATTATTCGAAGCATCCTATACAAGAAAATAAATCAGGTTTTCCAACTTCCAATGAAATCAACATATATCAAAGAACTTTTGAGTGTATGAACTAGAACATTAAAAAGGATTTGGATAAAAATTTAATGCAGAGATAATATATATATATATAAAAGAATTAGATACAGCACTATGCTGGTAAGTTCAATGGAAACAACAACTCAAGGATAATTCTTTGGTCATAATGTATGAACAGAAAGCATATACTATACTATACTTTAGGTTGTTGCTCGAATCATATGAGTTCTTGGTGGGTTTGCATATGGTGTTAGTAGAATAACTAACCAGCGCAAATCTCTGCAGCAAAGAAGCACATTCCTCCTCAGCTTGAATCTGGCAGTCCAATGCCTCTTGCATCTTGGAGTCAAGAGCATCACAACGAGCCTCTGCATCTCTGAGGGCAAGCAGCAGAATTTCCCTGTCCTTGTCGGCGGAAGCAAGACTGTCACTGACCCGCTCCGCTTTCTCAAAGTCCTCAGCTTCACAAGCTTCCTGCAGTTCCTTCTCGAGTTCCCAGTACTTGGCAGATGCCTCAGACAGAAGCTGAACAGCTTTTCTTCTGTCTCTGACGGAGTCCTTTCGAGAGGCAGAGACAGAAAATACAGCTTGGCGAGCATCATCGAGCTTCTGGGCAATGCGCACCCTGATTTCTTCCAATCTGATCTCGGTTGCGCTAGTGGTGGTGGGCTTCAATAGTGCTTGTTCTTCTTCCTCCTCATATTCTTCCTGAAATTGAGGATGTGAAGAGGTGGAAGCTGGTGCTGGTGCTAGTGCTTGGTGTTGTTCATGTTCATAATTTTCGATTGGGGTAGAAGCAACTGGGAAGGGGAGATGATCTTGATCTTTTAAATGCTGTTCACTGGCACGGGGAATATCTTGATCTCTATCTCTATCCCTCCCGTATCCAATCCTTAAACCAGCAGCCCTCTTCTTCTTTCGGGACAAGGAAAGTAGTTGTAGGGTGGCAGTGGTAGACGAGGCTGAAGGTGGACGATCTTCTACTGGGTAATCTTCTTTTTGGGGGTTTTCAACGATGAGACTGAGATCGGCGAATAAGTTCTCATCGAGAGGCAGAGGCGGAGGCGGCGTCGTCGGAGCAGAAGGAGATGATGATGATAAAGAATCATGGTCAGCAGCAGCGTGGGGGTGGGGGGCTTCTTCTTTGGATGTTTGACCCCCCTTATTATTAATAATAGTAATAATATCCTCCTTGACCACCTGATCATCTCTATTAGTGCTAGTGTTTGATACATCAGAAGAACATGGAGAAGGAGAAGAATCGGACACCACAGGTGTAGTAGGACTAGTAAAAAGGACCATACCCTCGAACATGTCGTCATTCTCCAGCTCCCCGTCACCGGCCGCCGTCGATGATGAAGCCATATCTCATCTGCTGATTCTTCTCCTTTCCTTTACTACTAATAAATCCTTTACAGTACTGAATGAGAAAAATGCCAAAACGACTGGAATTGGAGACGGTGTTGTTGCTGCTGGCTGCTGCTATACGACAATTTACAAAGCAAGTAGTACTACTGCACTACAAGTTAGAGTTAGACGACAATGCAGCCTGCAGGGGAGACGCTTCCTATATTATGCCCAATCGCCAGTCGGACCTGATCAATTTTGTTGAAATTGGTTCTATCAAATCATTGCTCAGTTTTCATTTCTTGGCCATTGCTTTGTTTAGCCATTGGAAGTTTTGGTTAATTCATTTTCTCCTTAAAATGAGGTTTTGGGTTTGGCCTCCACATAATTTCAATCTTTGGGTTTTGAGATTTTTTTTTTTTTTAAAAAAAAAAAAACAACACACACACACACACACATTATTAAAACATAATTTTTTTTCAGACTCCTGTGAATTACATAATTGCTGAATATAGATTAGTTAACGAGTTTTTGTAAATATAAACCAAGGAAGGAGATACTGCCAGCCACTGATGACTGAACATAGATTTTACCAATTTGAAATGAAGGCACAAGTATGAATTAATTACTCCTAAAGTTGAAACAACGATTGACTGACGTTCTGTGATCAGTTTTTTGCAACCGCATCAAGGAACGTGCAATGAAAAGAGGGAACGTCAAAGTGCATAACTCGAGTTTACTTGATGATTCTTCTCTCTCTTCACCTAAGAAAAAACATACATCGATGATGAGTTCGCAATGCCAATGATGATGCTTAAGTTGGAAGCGCAGAGCCATATACTAGTATACATCTATGGAAAATAAATAATTGAGGATATTCCCAGTTCCACCAACAAGAAAAACAGGGAATGAATGGTGGGAGTGCGGATGGATGCAGTTATCCGCGAACAGAAATGGAAACTGGAAAGGACTACAAATAATAACTTGCAAAAATTTCAATTCTTGATGTCAACATCAAAAGACAAACAAAATTATAAGCTTTGAATCAAAAACCTAACACAATCTTTTACATAAACCACTGCAACCCAACAAGTTTTAGCATTTTCCACATAGCAGTTGCTTGTTGCTTCTCTGTGTCATTTCTGTTTCTGTTTCTGTTTCTGTTTGCTGCCTGTGAAGTGGGGGTTCTGTGGATGCTTTAACAAAAGAAAGGAGTTCTAAAAAGGGTTAGCAAACATAAAAGGCCATATCTTTGCTGGGATAAATAAATGAAGCTGACTCTACCTAAAAAGAAAATTCATAATCAAAACCATCCTGCTGAAATGCTTCACAAATGTCACCTTTACTCCTTTGGCTCGCCAAGTTCAATGTCCTTGACAGGAGATTTTTCCACTCCTTCCTTCAACAATCTAAATTCCTCCTCTGTCAGGCTATGTTTTCCACCGGGTGTGATCTTAGCATTCGACTGTTTCTCAATCTCCACAGCCCAACTATAAACCACCATGCCGACGACTGCAATGAGCATTCCCATGATGTTCTTAAAAGTCAGCTCCGAATCAAATAACAGCCATCCCAAGGTGAGGACGCACACAGTTTTCATGTGACCTAGAACCTGGAAGGAAACGGCTGAAAAGCGCCCAATACAGAGGTACTGACTCACATTGCAGAAAACGGCTAGAGAGCACGACAGAAGAATAAATAACTGCACATATCGCGACCGGACATTAGATGCACCCTGATAGGATAATCTCCAAAGTCATCAAGGTAAGGAGAAAACTAGATTATAGATGAAATGCTTACAATAGCACCAGAAGAATACTTAAACTCTAATATAGATCTTCCAAAAAGGTAGTAATCAAAGAAAGGGCCCAGCACAAGAAGAGAAGCTGCTTGTATGGGTGCTGTTTTGCTCAACAACTCAAACGATCCAATTGAGTACTTCTTCTGCAAGGCACCTATTGACTGCATCACAAAATAAATTTCTCCATGAATAAGTCTATGAGAGCCAATGCCAAGGGAAAAGATTCTAAAATCAGCAACTATTATTCCATGATAGCCTATGGCCATTGCAAAACATGGACTGTAAAATTAGGAATTCTGCAATGGGAAAACATCAATTGGAGTTTTCCACGACACTATCAGTTGAATAAATTTTAGATGGAATTTAAGTATACATTTACCCAGAGTACTTTTGCTTTGCTTAATTAAAAGCTGCAGATAGAAATTAAGCTAAGGAATTTGTGTTGATATGGGAATCCATTTGGAACTACAAACCCAACACCCAACTCAGCAAAGTCTTTTCCCCAGGATTTACAGTTGGCTACATCCTTTGGTGGTTAACTCCATTGAAGTTACCATATTGTCATGCCTCTCTGGCTTTGCTTAAATAATAACCCTTTTCTCACCATGGTTTAGAAAAAGGACCATATTTGATTAATCTCGCAAAATAGGGAGAAGAGAAGAGAGTTGGGGCATAACTGGAATAAATCCCAGTAATAATGATATGGACCATGAAATACTGGAGAATATACTCACAAAAAAAAAAAAAAAACAAGAATGGATATCCCATGCTTGGTTTGACTTCCACGGGAAAATTCCTGATGCTTATGCGACATATGCCATAATGACACTTAAAACTAGAATTCAGAAGATTACTGAAACGATCTAATTCACAATCTGGATGTCAACCCTCCACAATTCTAGTTCTTTCTGTTGGCAACCTAAAAGAACCATTGGCCACTTAAAGTACCATCTTCTGAGAGCTCTCTTTCTCTCCTTCTCCTCCACCCACCACTGCATAGCACTAATAGCATAGTGAAACGAGCATTTGTCATCAACACTTAGACCAACAATTTAATAACCACTTCTTAAATGGAAAATGATATGGCAGACTAGCTGATATTTGAACAGTTATATGAAAGAGACCAATGGCCACAAAAATAAATAAATTATGTTCAATCAGAGCATCGGAAGTAATTTTGAGTGCAAAAAAGTATTAAATTAAAAGTTACAACTCCTTTAATATTACTTCCATTTTCCGATATTACATGGCTCGAAAGTGTTCTTGCATATGATAAATGATTGGGAGGTGATTGCATTGCTTTTACCAGCTAAAGTATGCTGAATGGTATTACCACAAGCAAACCGTTTCCCACAAGCATTAATTACAAGAGACTACAGAGTGAAGAAATACATAGATTGTTCCAGGGATCCCAAGTTAGTGTTCATTTCAAGGTCAAAAAAGATTATAGGAAAGCAAAGTAAATATAAAATGCTGTATCCGAGTATGCACCCTTAAAACATCTGAAACCACATAGCAAGGCTTCTGCTAAGTTGAGATTGCAAATTAGTTATAAAAACAGAAAGTTTGACAAGCTTAATCATTAGGAGGGGATATTCAGCCATTTCTGTTTGAGTTCTGTGTAAGAGCTTTTGGATCTAATGAAGGAAAAGATTCAACAAATTAAAATAGGAAAATAGCTTAAATCCCAACATTTCTCACAATTAATTAAGGTTTCTAATCATGTAAAATGTCAGGTAATATTTAGACAAGGGGTATATCAGGTAATGAAATCTCCATCCTTTGCCATCTTTCCATTAATTATTCTTCCTTCCATCTATACTATTATTAAAAAATAAAGGAAAAGCCTAATATGAACTATCCAATCGTCATGAACTCTCATAAATATGTAACCTCAAACCTCATTATTGTCAAATGAGAAAACACGATATGTTGAATTTGTGTATCTTCAAAGCCTCTTGTGAGTCAAATGAATAAACATAAGATGTTAAATATCATGTTTAATTCGTGATGCTGCAGTCACCCTGGTATCAACACGAAACTACAGTTTACCAGGAATGGAGAAAATGACGTGACCATTTTTGCTCAGAAAGCATAAACTAGTAGCCTCTTCATTACAGAAGAAAACTATCCTTCTTCATCCTTGATGGATTCACAAGTTAGAAGGGATTAAAGTAACTATCAAATGCACTTACAATTTGTTGCAATGATGTTGACAGCACAGCAACACAAGCACAGATAAAACCTTTGGCATTGACCTTGACATCAGTAACAGTACAAACACCCACGCCTATAACCACAACCACAACAGCCATTTTAACTTCCCTCGTGTAATGCTTATTGTGAAGTATCCATTCCATTACACAGACTACTGGGATCATGCTCAATTTTGAGATCTACAAAGAAAATATAAGCATGTCAGTTAAACATACAAACAAACAAATTATATACAGAGAATTAATGTCTACCGTGGAAGCTCTGGTTGCATGAATATGAACTGAAAACATGGACTGAGGATGATATTGGGCTGTAGGGAAAAAGTGCTAAATCTCGCCGTTTATTTTAAATAAGCGTAACTTTTTTTCATTCGAATTCCAAATTACCTTTATAATATAGCGTTTACCTTCGTGATATTTACAAGATTCATGAGATTTGTCCCATGATGTGTGATATTTTTCGGCAAAATTCATTTGTTTAACTCACTTTTGACTCTTTTAGTTACTTTAATTATTTTTTATTTAGATTAGGTTTTTTTATTGTAAGGTCTTTATTTTCATTATTACAACTTCCATATTATTCAATAAATCTTTTAAATTTTATGGTATTTACGTATATCACTGTCTGTTTTACTTATTAACCAGAACCAGCATAGCTTTGTTTTTGGCTTCATCAATGATCTAACAGTGTAAATAAACATTGTACTAGAGCCTTTAAAAATTCTCAAAACTTCAACTAAAGCATAAATTTATTGACTGTGGAATGCTCAACGCAGTCATATGTAGCACAAGTTTATTATGGCTAGACTCTAGAGTTCAACTTTCATATTTATTTGTTAGATCTATATTAAAAAATGTTCTCTTTTACCCAAAATGATAGGGACATTTAAAGTCACATAAATATATAAAAACGTGGACTTGAACGAGAAACTTCAAACAAACATAGTCAATTTCATTTTGTGATGGCTAAGATAAAAAAAAATCATAATAATAATTATAAAATAACAATAATAATAATAATAATAATAATAATAATAATAATAATAATAATAAACAGATGAATTTGTCTTCACAATAAAAACCACTTATTTTGGACAACAACAATCCCAAAATCCTAGGGAGCTTCATAAGAGGGTAAACAAAGAAAATGAAATCATAGGGAGCTTGATGGAAATCGATGTGCAGGTACTGGATGAAGGGAACAAAACATTTCAGGAAAGAAGTTTAAATTTTGAACCAACCAAGCAGAACCCCCCTAAGTCCTGTGAAGCAAGACCCAAACATTATGAATAGAGCAGTAATACAGGAAAAGGAATGGAAAGAAGGAGAAAGAGGACCAACAACAATATACACTTCATAAGAGGGTAAACAAAGAAAATGAAATCATAGGGAGCTTGATGGAAATCGATGTGCAGGTACTGGATGAAGGGAACAAAACATTTCAGGACAGCATAGAAGTTGAAATTTTGAACCAACAAAGCAGAACCCCCCTAAGTCCTGTGAAGCAAGACCCAAACATTATGAATAGAGCAGTAATACAGGAAAAGGAATGGAAAGAAAGAGAAAGAGGACCAAGAGACAAATTATTGCTAGAGTTATTTCAGCACTTAGTCAATTTGTTTGTAATGCACATAGTCACAAGTTTGGAAAATTTGTTTTCCTATCTTGTTTATCGACTATTTGTGCAATCTGATGTACAGCTATTTAGCTGAATTGTAACATCATTTCTTATGGAATGAAAATATCGCTTTTGACCACAGAGAAAAAGGATAACTTAAGTAATAGAAATTAGAAGGACAATAATTTATCTAATTGACAAAGTTTCCTCAGGAATTGGGGCTTTCAATAAAGAAGCTCATGAAAGCAGAACGGAACCAAAGTTCAGGAGGAACAGATTACACCCACCAGCTATTCAGATTGGAACATTGAAACTCACTTCAAAACTTGGCAGATTATGTAAAATATTAATAATATCAGTTAAACGCACTCAATATTGAAGTTAATTATGTGCTAGGGACATCTCTTCTTCTCCAGTAAGACAAAGTTATTTGGATTCAACAAGTGAACAAGACTCAGAGTTTCGTAGTTTGCAACTAAAACATTTAGTTCAATTTTTAATACCATGCGACAATTAACAGTCCCATTTACCTTCAACTATAACGTGATCTCCTTCTCTTTCCTTGTTTTTCTTTACTTTTATCGTGTATTTTCTGTTCTATAACTTATTGAAGTATATAATAATTAAACCTTTTTTTATAGGTAAAATAATATTATTTTTTGCAAAATAGTAGATTCCCTGTATGAGGTATATGCTACATATGAAATCTAGAAGACAAATTCATCCAAGATTCTATATGTGTAGGAATAATAGGTTGACTCCAAAAAAGTATATATAAAAGAAAATTCAGGTGTTTTTTTAAGATACTTAGAGGCATCTCTAAGGCCTAAGCCCTGAAAGCTCTCCTATTGTTTCATTGCATATTACCCAAAAATGTAGTACATTCCAAAGCTTTTTCATCTCCTCTCTACTTATCCTGCCTTCTTCAAACAAACATGACATTTAAAACCCTTTTATAGATGAAACTCTGATCATTAATAAAAAAAAAAGTGCATTCTGCTCCTAATTAGATAGATTAAAACATAGATAGAGCCCACTATAAATTAATTCTGAAGGTGAGAAGTAAAAGAGCAAATGAAGGACATTATTGTATGTCTTACTTGGTAAAATCCAACCGAGTTGAGCATGAGACTGAGGTTCATCCCTGTAATAGACATATTCGCGACAACTGAGAACCAGAGAAGCTCCCACAAGGGAACATGTTTTGATGCAGAGAACCCTGTAGCATTTGACACCATCCCAACAAGTGCAGTTACAGCAAAATGGAACCCAGTCAAACTAGTAGCTGGAGGAAACAAACAAAGTATAAGACAGTGTGTAAGTAATGGTAACAGTATGATAAGAGCAAAATAAAGCAAAGCTTCAGAAACCATAGTGGCTGGAGCTATCAAACATGATCTATCACAGCAAGCAGTTATGAGCCAAAATGCAGTCAATAAATAAATGAGAAACTGGTGCAACTGATTAGAAACATCAGTTACAAAAAGACAAGAAAAAAAAGGCCAAGATTCTAGCTTTAGAAACTACTACTCCTGTACAGTACAATAATAAAATAGACGACCAATACAGAATGCCATCATCTGTACATAGTAGATAGTAGATCTTGATCTATGCTGCATGAGAATTGAGAATTGAGAATTGAGAATTGCGTAGCTGTATGGAAACCAACCAACGCCATAAAGAAGCCAGTTGAATAATGAACATTAAAACCCCTCCACCCAACAATTTGAATCTGATATTTGATTGAAAAGAACATATAGATAAAAAAAAAAAAAAAAAAAAAAGGGGCCAAGAGATAAACCCAGAAAACAAAATAAATATAATTAAATAGATACAACAACAAGAGAGACGAGTAGCAGACGGCAAATTCAGACGCAGATGGACTGGAATTGGAATGCAGAGAGAGACTAACCAAAGCTGAAACCGTAGCCATTCTCTGACATGAGCTGCTTGTTAGCCATAATAATTCCAACAGAACTGACAACGTTCATTCCCCATGCGCCCACATCCGACACCGCAGATGGTTTCTTCTGGACCTCCATTTCAACAGTATTGACCACCAGACCCACCGCCACCGATTTAACGAGGAGTGAGTGGAGCAGCAGTAATAATTAATAAGCGAGCGAGCACAAGAGATCCGCAGCCC
Source organism: Ophiorrhiza pumila (assembly GCA_016586305.1). Taxonomy (NCBI): domain Eukaryota; kingdom Viridiplantae; phylum Streptophyta; class Magnoliopsida; order Gentianales; family Rubiaceae; genus Ophiorrhiza; species Ophiorrhiza pumila. The sequence goes on along the minus strand of BLIW01000010.1, from coordinate 68,943 downwards.
GTCAGGCGTCAGCAGAGAAATATAGAAATGATATACAAAGAGATCTCGCACAAAGAAGTAATACCAATAATATACAGGGGTACCCCACTAATATATCTGTTTTATATAATAAGAAGAATAAGAAGTAGTAGTTCTGTAGAAGTAATACATCTATATTATGTATGTAATGTAAATAGAGCAAAGAAGACAACCGAAGATGAGGGAGCGAGTTAATTGTGAAGATGAAATGAGAAAAGAAAAGAAAAGAAAAAAAGATTCAGAAATCCCAAACTTTCAAAAAAAAAATAAATTTCTTTTGTGCTTATATAGACCAGCCACAGCCAGTAGAAGAAAAGTGAGACAGAGAAGAAAGGAACATGTGATGTGATGTGTGCGTTGCGGCGTATTTGGCTTGACGAGTATGAGAGAAAACTGAAAAGCCCAATGAAGATCTGGATTCTTTAGTAGGAGAGAAAAAGAATAGTAGAGTCAAATAGTGTATTACTTGCAGACTTTTTTTTAACCCATTCATAATAATCTGAAGAAGGTATTGAAGGTAATGAGAATTTCATCCATGGGAATTGGGATCGACCTCGTCCACCACGTCAAGGTTTGAGCCTTCTTTGAGGTTTCCGTTTCACGCCCGGCCACCCCGGTAATTTTCCTCTCACATCACGCGGTCCACGGCTAACTTTTGTTTTGATACTAAAGTGAAATCTATATGTTATATAATAATTTATTTCTATATGTTATACAACAAAAGTGAAGTGAAATTCATACGTTAAAAATAAAATTTATCTTTATAATTTTTTTAGATGTTATATACTAAAATAGAGACGCAAGTATGTAATAAAAGACGATTATTGAAAGCGTCCTTCCCAACCATTAATTATTACTATTTTTTGTTTTTATTTTAAGCTGTTTGCTTCTTTATTTTAGCAATACTGTCAAATCTAGATCCTAAATATGCATCAAAACAAGACGAAAGCAAGTCTTTGTTCTCACGCAAATAAACATAAGATAAGAGAATATTGATTCCTGCTCGTTCTCGATCCTTAATTTTTAAGGTTACCAAATTCCATCCAATTCTCTAGTTTGTTCCTAAGACCTTTATTACTTAGAGTCAACCTTCATCATTCATGCTTAACAAGTAGGAGTGCTATACTAATACTACTTGTGATTCCAAACTTAATATATCAGAAATAAATACTATGAAGTGGGAACAGTCACTTAAAGTTAAAACTATTATAGGTTTTAAGGATAGAATGTTTGCAGGGAAAACCCGCCTCTCTGCAGTTTCCTTTTGCCGACAGACAAGACAGACAGCAGTTGCTTAAGAGGTTGCGAGAGAGCTACAACCCGAAATCGAATGAATACAGATACAGTACAGCAAATAGTATATTTATAAAGGTCCACCAAAAAGTTTGGGATGCCAGCCCAGCCCAGACAGATAATACAGCAGCAGCATGCGCCTGCCTTATATTAGCACAAGAAAAAAATACGACAAAAACATTATTGACCATAAATATTAAATATCACTTCTTAACAACTCGCTCACAATTTCCACATACACCAATTTAACCTTTTCCATATGCACACACAACCAATTTAACCTCTCAAGTTTGATTTGAGTACCTGATTACCCCAATATGCTAATATTTGGCACAATTAGGTCTCAACTTTTGACACAATAGTGTTCAAAAAACCCACAAAATACGTCCATCAAAAACTTCTATCCATCTTCCCAGTAAAGCTTATAAATGTCTCTGAGCACCACATCAAAAACTTCTATCCATCTTCCCAGTAAAGCTTATAAATGTCTCTGAGCACCAGGTGGCGCTGTCGGCATGGGGAAACTGTAGTTAAATTGACCACCTGCGAACTGGGGAGCCTCCACGTATGGGCTCTGGAGAATTATATTACACTAGAATTAACAATAAATCTGGAAAAGGAAAGAGAGAGAGAGCTCTAAATGATATGATCCCGAAATGATGGAGAGCACACGCTAAATTACTGATTGAAAGCTAAATTATCACATGATGGTTAACTATCAAGAAAAAATAATTCTTAACATTTAAAATGCCAAAATGTTTAATGAGACAACTTGAAGATTTGCACAGACGTACCCTCCCACGTCAAGGCCCTCGACATAAAAAGAAGAACCTTATAGCATGCCTTGTGCTAAATCAACTAAGCAAGTATTAATATGTCGAGAACTTTTAGTTAACTATCGGTCCAAAGGTAACTTGGAAATCAATCAACCTATCTAGATCCTATATATGGATTACAATTCCATGAGACAAACATCCTCCAACACCTCCTAATATAAGTTTGCTTACACGTTTCCTTGATGGTAATTCAATTGCATTTGACAGCAATATGACTTGAAATGGTGCCTGTGACACCTATAAGCAGCATAGATTACAAGGACACTGGTGAACATGGAGGTGGCTTATTTTCCCCTTTCCCCCTATTTTATAAACTCTAGAACTGTAACACCACAGTAAGGAGAAAATGTGCCTGACTCAACAGAGGAACAGAAAGACAACCAAGTAGCCATGTTAAAAGAACTTTTACTTTCCTAGGAAGAAATTTCTTACAAGGATCAAAGGTCATTAGACATGATAGAGTCCCAAGTATTAAGATAAACTTGGGGTTGAGGTTTTTCACCAGAACAAGAACACATTACAGAGAAGAAGTACCTGTGACGAAAAACTAGGGGCTACATCATCAGCATTTGAAGATTTTGCCTGTGTATTCAGAGAAAAGGCATCATACATTGGTTCACCTCCATTCAGTTTGTGCAAAGGACTGTTTATTGCCTTTTCCATTTCATCCTCGTTGGCCGACTTTGCCCTCTAATCAACGAGATTTGTTTTTGAAACCCATCACCAAAGCAAAAGAAGAAAAAAACCAATTATAAGGCACACCAGGTGAAAAGGAAATCAATATACCCAGAATATACAGAAAGGAAGAAGAACATCTGGTACCTGTAAAATTTTCCCGAGAGTTTTCAATCCCTTGGCTCGTGCACGGAGCTCCTCTTTCTTTACACTATTGTCTTGTAGAACCTAAAAAGATTACTACAAAAATATCACAAACTGATGGGAAGGATATGGCAACCAAGAAAATTGCAAAGCCTAAATCACCATTTGACAAACACGGGACAGGGTCGCTTCAATATCAGCAACATTTAGCTTCCAAAGTGAATCAATCATTAACTTCTTGTGCGATTGCATGTATTCCTCAAGCTCTTCCTCACTATAGTTTCCTTCTGCACTGAGATGCCGTTTCATGTCTTCTTGTAGCTGAATCAAAGCAATTGCACCTAAGAAGAAGCAACATAAAGTCAATTTCTTGTCGGGGAAAGTAGATTCAGGTGAAACCGTAAAACTCTGATGTGATATTGTTAAAATTGACTTACAGGCAATAAAATGCAACAAAAAGGGTAAGGCTCTAAGAACAGGTGTATAATTGTGACAAGTCAATACAGACTTGAACAAACACGAAAGACTGGCCAATATTGAAATGCATGGCATAATAGTTTCTGTAGAAATGAAAAGAAAATCCTTTTCATGCGGCAGCAGCGAGGCACACCCCTCACCCATCAAGCCTGCCTCTCCATCTTTGCTACACAATTATATCCAAAACTCAACAAGAATAAACAACAAGAGTTACCTGAGCACAAAATTGGACAATTGAAAACTGTTGATAAACAACAAAATCCACACACTAAAATGTCAAACGAAAAGGAAAATTTGCTGTCTGAAGCTGCTTACATAAAGAATTACTAAGAAAGCACAAAAGGATAAATCAACAGAGCTATCTTGAAGCCCAGCACCACTGAGCGTCCATAGAGTTGAACTGAAAAATTCAATATTTAATAATATCTTACATTTTGTTCCCTCAATCACATAATGCTTGTCTCAACTTATTTTCCTTCTTATCCTTCTCTCTCTGTCACGCTACCCAATGGACTGGGTTGGTATCCTTTCACTCAGGCACAAATGAAACATATTCTCAAACATAAAACTATATATTAAGATCTACACTCGTCCACACAGAAGGTATGAACTAGTGCCTCCTTAAATACATGTGCACATAAATTCACCAAAAAATGACAGGTGTGTTTGACTGCATTAATGAAATGTAATAACAAGAGAATTTAGTGCATCTCATTTTGATCATACCCATCATTATAAGCTAACCTGTTGCTGCAGTCACTTGAGACTTAATAAAATGACCTTTGTTTCTGAACCACTCGGCAATAAATGGCACACCAAGATATATTGCCTTCTTTCCCAACTCCTTGGCTGCCTGCCTTGCATATATATACCCAATCGTATTCAACATATCAACACCATAAGCTGTGATAGGCCAGTAATGAATGAGAAAAGATCCTCTACAGTTTTAAAAACATGCTAAAAAATTGCAAGTGTATATAAAAGATATTCGCATGTGTTGAAAAAAGGGGCGAAACAGAACAAAGGAAGCTATGAAACGAATTACGATAGAAGGAGGGACAACTTACAATCGTAAAGAGAAGGCAAAAAATAGTAGGGAAACCAAAAATACCAATAACTTGGGGGAGAAACATGAAAATCAAGTCGGAGACACTTGCATAGTCACTTAATGCACACAAGTTCTAACTAAGTGCATTGTTAGGTCTTTTCCTTCAACAGATCTAGTGTTAAATGCACTGTTAGACATAATACGATAGGGTTATACAGCATTCAAGAATAGGGTTATTACGTAATTTTGAATTTCTTGCCTTGCTGCCAAAGGCTCTATCCCTATAAACAAGATACTCAGTTGAGGTTTCTCCTCACAGATTCTTCTTTTCTTATTCTAAAATGGATAAATGATCTTAAGTTTATTAAGAACCCTGTCTATGAGAAAGCTTTGTCCAGAATAAGAGAAAAAGAGAGATCAGATTTTAGCAAAAGTTGAAACAAAAAATAATCCTAACAATACGTAAAACTCATTGTGGACAAAAAGAAGATATTGCAGATGCATCAGGATGATGGAAATATTAAATCAGGAATGAATAATTGACAAATATTTCCAGACACAGACAGAAAAACCATCTCCAACCTTGAAGAGAACAAGCGGCAAGAAATAATATGACTACAGTGAGATAAACTTCTGGGCTCTCATTTCAGGACCCTCCCCATCCCATTCTGTTGTAAGCCATAAGCCATACTCTTAAAACCTTATGCTATAAAGAGCTCGACTATATATGAAATGTCAATATTCATGTCTCAGAATAGTGATTTTTTGGACACCAATCAACCCAGATTTAATCCCACCTCTGACTTCGGTTCGTACCACATGAATAATGTATTAGTAGATTACATGCCAAATGAGCTGTAGGTCAATTGGATAACCCAGATGTGGCTACTTGGTATCCTGAAACCAAATAGGTTGTTCACCATCAAGACTGCCTATGAACTGAATTGATATGTTAACGATCTTACTCAGAAGGATGTTGGATAGGAGACAATCTGGGAGCAGAAGGGTCCTGATAGATGGCAATTTATGTTTCGGCCAATACGGCATGATAGACTAATCACTGACAAACCCTATGGCACTTGCCTGGAGACGGAAACTGCTCTTTGTAATGCATAACCAGAAACCAATCTTCACACTATCAGGGACTGCAATTAGATTAAACATAAATGGAAAACTTATTACTCCTCATAGGAATGACTTTTGGATTGAATTATTGATGGAAAGGGTGGATTGGAATCTCAATGGGATGGGATGGGATGGGATGGAGAAGAATCTGAAGAGTAACTGGCAAATTCTATTTCATCATCCGAATCATTCCATCATCTATATTGTTCATATTGTTGTAAGTGAGGCTGCTACACATTTGGTTGGTTGGTAAAGGGCTTTTGGTCATCCATGGCACCCCAAATAAATAAAATTAAAATAAAATAAAAACAACTCGGACTTCAATCTGCATAGCTGTATTACATTCCAAAGCACCAGACTGCAAAATTCTCCTATCATTTTTTATGCATCAGCTATACCAACAGGAATTCTTAGAAGTGCACGTAATGGCCATGCATGCTTACAGACATGAATGCCCTTCGAAACTTTTCAAAATGTATCAATACACTACAAATCCAACATGACAAAAATCTTAATTCACCTAAAGTGAAACTAAGTAAATGGCCAATAAAAAATTGTAGACCCAAAGAGACTTCTAAAGGCATGCCTTTCCATCCATATTCATCCACACAGTTCCACTTCCCCATTAAAAATTTGAATCCATAAACAGCCTTTGCAAAAATTCTCACTAAACAAAGAAGCTTCTTTAAAATTTGACACATCTGCGCTTTAAAACGAGGTCTCCATCTACTGCAAAGATGTGATCTCCTCCTTACTTTAAGCTCTAGAAAGCACCATGATATTGAGCACATAAGCCATTCTATCTGATTTGTTGGCCAATAAGATCTCTAAGATTGACCGGCCAGCTGGGTTGATTTGGCGATTATTTTCCAATGAAAAGGAGTCAGCTGTCTGCATGAGTCACCTTCTTTTAAGCTCCAGTGTCCAACATATTCGTCAGCCATTCTAGTGATGGTCCCCAACGATCCAAGTTAAGACATACACAACCAATGATCGAGAGAGAAGATAAAGGACACTCTATACTATACATACTAAAACAAGTAAGCAAGAAGGCCTTTTACATCAAGCTAAAGAACAGAAGCACAAACTTACAAAACATTTTAAATTGTTTCCCAGTCAAAATCTCATTTTTAGTCGAAAAGAATAATCAAATGACTATATTAAGTGCCACCTAAAGTTTCTGATGACTGGAAGAAAGCTATAAAAAGAAAAAACACACATTCTATACCTCTTTAAACTTCCGATCGATGGAAGTTAGACTTAGATTGACGTGACATGCGTCATAGATGAATAGTAAATAGTTCTGAATGTCATGTTACCTGCATTAGAGAGCCTTGAAACCTCAGCTTCAGCATGACATATGAAATCTTCTTTATTTCCTTGTATGTATAGATTTAGTCGATCTTTTAATATTTCAGCAAGCTTCTCTTCTCTTTCCTTTTGAACGACCTGAAGGCCAAAAGTCATTGACATACTAAAACAGATGAATGAAGTGCACTATCCTCTATACTCTTATCCACATATCATATAAAAGAAGTTTTCATCCAGCAATATTGACCATAATAAAATGTTGATTCACTTGGTTTCCCTAGCTTCCAAAGAGGGATGCTATCACTTCAAAAATGGTACATTCAAACAACACGAATAATCTGGTGGGGAAATTATTCAACTAGAAAACACAGTGGTTAGGATATCCACCAATAAACACATATCAACATGTTCTATTTCACTTATAGACGGGGGCAACAGGCTGTTTGTCAGAAAAACGGAGCTCAATGGGTGGCAATAGGAATATAGGATCTTGAAGTGCTCAGCATATCTATACCCCATGAACATTGAGAAAAAATCAACAACAAACAAATAACAATGAAAAGTGTGCGTCTCACTCTCAAGGCCAAACTGGAAAAAGAAGCTTCACATAGGAACTGATTAGAAGAGGATCTAAGAGAAAAACTGATATAACATAATTGAGAATATTTTGGGCAGTAATAAAAGATTGAGGGAAAAAAACTGCTAAGTAGCATGTAAGTGGTTAGATGTATATGAGGGGCTCCAAGAATCTATTGTCACACTATACCACTGGAGAAAAAGTCATGGAAAAAAGAGCTAGTTAACAAAATCAATATTGGACACGTTATATTGAGCACAAAACATAGCCTTATTCATTTGCAGCCTCCTCTGTCACTGAGGCTTTTAAGGATTAACACAAGGAAAGTTTTTGACCATGGACATTTCAAGTCATAAACAGAAGATGGTAGTACATTGCAATTTACTGTAAACTTCTTCTGGAAGGATTTACAAGAAAATTCAAGCCATAAGACACAGGAGTACAGCAAACCAAACTTAGACAATAGGACATGCCTGCTACCTAGGTTCTTCAACACTAAACTCTAAAGTTACCAAGACACGAGAGAAACAAAAAAATGGGCAAAGTAAGAATGAATCAATTACAATACTGGAATTATACCCGCATTTTCTCTTGCAGCTTTTTAGTATCAAACTCTTCACCTTCTGTGAAAATATCCATTGAAGCCATTGATGCCATGGCAAGCTGGCCAATATATTCCTCAAAAAGCTCACTTCCAAAAAGCATGGCAAATATTGCCGCAGGGTCAATAATAGCTTCACTGCAGAAAATATAGAATAAAAGGCTTGGTAAGACCAAATCAAAAACAGTTCACTCCTATGCTTTCAAAATCTAGAATTTAACCCTTGTAGTTAGGACTTAAATGAATCGTTCTTATTATATTAACAGTTAAAGATTTAGAAAAAAATGTAATTTCAAGGGTGTATTGGTCATATCAGATACTTTTAACTAAAAAATATTTGAGAATTAATCAAGGAGTCTATTGCTATTTTATTCTATTTTCGTCTCTTTTCTTTTTTTTATTTTCTCATTCAACCCTCCCAAATCTTCTTTGGTAGTCGTCTCAACACCCTGATATTACTTGTGAGCAGTAACAACAGCAACTGATCACCCTAACATCTCTTTCTCAGTAGATTGCAAATCTAGGAGGAGAGAGGAAAGTTCCACCAATCCCTGCTAAAGTTTGCAAAGTTTCAGGCAATTATTTAGCTGAAAAAGCTCTTATACTCTCTTTTTTACTAATCATCAACAAGAAGTTGCCAATAATCGAACATTGCTGCAAAGTCATAAAGCAGTGCAACTGAAAGGTTTCCTTCGTCTAGTTTTGCTTCCAAGTTTGGGCATCAATTATATAGTTCACTAAGTTTGATCCCACTGCTTGAGGGAAGAGAGTTGTTATGCAGTGACAAAGAGGAAGTGGGGTGGGGGAGACAAATAGAGGGAGAAAGAGAGGTGGGAGAGAGATGCTATGGGGATGGATGTAGGCAGCCACTGGAATTGAAGAATCAGTTTAGGAGTTGGGAAGGGGAAATAGATTAGGAAACAAAGAAAAATCAGAAGAACAAAGAAATAAAAGAAATTGGCTGTGATGTTTGGATTAAAAAGACAAACAAATGATGATATTTGAATATTCAAGAGGTCCACAATGAAGATGATCAAAATTTTGAAACAAACTGCCATAACTGTTAAACTAAGAGACAACGAAATTGAACTATCCACTATGATGATAATCTACATATTTATTTCAAAAGTTTGATTTTTTTTCTTGTCAACTGTTAATGACATGGAAAAGTTCAATAAACTTCAAGTCCAAACTAAAAGCCACATGTAGGTTTTCAAACCACATTGAAATAATAAGTGAGTTCACTAAAGACCAGGGGGCTTTTTCTAATTTATCAATTTTAAACAATAAAAATTAGGCACCAGATTTCAGAAATTTATCATTTGAAGGAGTTAAAACAGAACAATAAACTAACGTTGAAATTCCAGATTTCCCATAACTATCATAAGCTTGTCGTTGTGCAGGATCACTCAGTACCTGGTAAGCCTCTCCAAGAACCTAAAATCAAAAGGAATAGATTACTGGACTAAGACACCTCTGGTGCAGATTATGAAACATCAATTACCAAGCATGTATTATACACCAAGAAGAGTACTTCAGACAATCCACAAAGTCCATGCAATAAAACTTGTTATTCTAGGTAAACTCACAAAGTATCATTTTCTTTGTTCTAATTTATTAAATATTAATCCCCCATTTCACAGCAATCTTCAAGGGATACCAGACAAAGGCAGTGATTGGTCATATTGTAATGATTTTAGTATCATTTCTTTCGGTACCCACCTGTTTGTCTGCACAGAAATGATCTGGAAAAGCTTCTATCAGAAGTACAACAATGAAGAAAAACCAATTTAAAGAAACAGTGGAAAGGACTTTCCATAACCGGTAAACAGAATTATACCTGAAAATTTTGGGCTGCTTGGGGGTCATTTGGGTTCTTATCTGGATGAACTTGTCGTGCCTACAATGCATTAGCAAGTAATTAATAAACTAATGAAAATGGTTTGAAGGTCAAAATTTCTCCACATTGTTAAGAGGAGTTTGCATTGATGTCCCAGGGGGGAGATAAAATATGCCCATTGTAGAAGCCAGAGAGAAACCACTAGACATAAAGACAAGGCACACTTTTTCTTCCCATCATTGATCATACCAAATAAAGGAATAAGCAACCTGAGGCCTAGAAGGGCATTTCTTAACCACACAATTAAATAAAGCAGACCATCAATGGTTCTTCAAATACTTTCCCTATCCATTGGCAACAATCTTGAGGCCAAATAAAGACACCAAGAGGCCCTATTTCCATATCAGAGTATGAGAAGACAAAAATCGTACAAACCAGAAAGAGTGAATACCACCAATTAGCAGTAAACAGTGATAAAAGGGAAGAGGAAGAAGAGAATGAGAATAGCAATGTTAATAATCAGCCATGAATTTGCAGTCGCAAGAATCAGTTAATTTAGCATGCTTTTGGCAAGTGCTATGAAATTAGAAACATATGATTGTAATTGGAAATAGACTCTGGAGCCACAAGATGCTAATTGGCATCGGAGGAGGACGGTGTGCTTGGCAGGCAAGATTTCAAAGATCAATGATATTTATTTTACTTTTATCCCGATCAGACTATGGCAATGTTTCTGTTTCCCACCCATACTCCTGATATTTCTCGCATGCCAAATTTCAAATGGAATACTTATTAGTCTGTTATATCCCCATAAAAATTCCACTGAGAAGCCGCAATGTATGTTATTTTAGTAGATTCTCATCTTCTGTGAATATTCCAACACAATGGCAAAAGACACATACTATATACACATATATATTCTAAGAATTAAATATAACAAATGGAGGGCAAGCATCAAAAGGGGCAGAATTTGCCAGAGACTGCCAATGGGAACAGAAATATTGCAGCAATAATGGCAGTAATGAATTACATCATATACAAAACCTCATAACGGCCATTGGAATTCAGTGCTAGCGTGTCTACACTCTGAGCTGAGTTGTACTGAGTTAAGCTGTCCAGTATATGCAAACCGAAGTTGAACTATGTGTTCTTCTTGTCTCCAATAATAGTTTATCTCTCTCTACAAACTAACTGTATAACTGAGTGAATTTCAACCAACCATATCCATCGATGAGGACCATCAAAAGCTAAAGCTATACAAAGTAATGGTTCAAAATTAAAAAGATTCAGAACGATGGGATCGGAACTCTTCTCATCAAATTTCATAGACACGAAGAAGCAACAAGTGGATGAATGAACAATAACAAACCCTTTCCCTCTATCTGGGCTTCGTCGTAGTCATAATAAAGCAAATAGATGGGAAAAAAAAAAAAGGAGGAAACAAGTGCGCATGGGATTTAAATAAATAAATAAAGCAGCTAAAGAGAAGCTATTACAGTAGTAGTACCTTAATGTAATAAGCTTTCTTAATCTCAACTTCGGTGGCGCTCGGACTAACCCCAAGAACATCGTAATATTCCGTCTCCTTCACCATCTGTCCCGAACCCGCCCTGACGCCGTTTCTTCCCGACGAATTAGAACCAAATCACTGTTACTAAGGGGCAGGAACGCTGAGAAGTTGCCGGCTACTTACGGAAAGAGGGCGAAAAATAATCAGAAAGAAAGCAAAATAAATATTTAAAAAAAAAAAAAGGATTTTAAAGTGAAATAGTAGCACAATTTTAGTTTATTACATGATGAGAGAGACAATCTCAAAATGAAGGTTGAAGACGACGAGATTGCGTGGGTTACTACTATCTGGAAAGCCGCGACCTGACCCAAAAATTTATAGAAACGCGGTAAGTAAAACTAATCTCTCTCAATCTTTTATTAAAAAAGAAAACGCAGCTTGGGAATTTGCCAACCTGTTTTTTCCGTTTGACCCTTTTATTGTGAATCCATGGCGTGTTCGTTGACTACATTTGTGCCGGGAGTCGGGACGCCAAGTCCTTTGCTGTTGGCTTGGCGAGCCCATTTGGAGTAAAATTTTTGTTAAACGCAGTGATTAATTACAAAATCTCCCTCTAAGAAAAGTATTGCCCTTCCTTAGTTCAATATGGGTGGCAAAATTACCCGCTACCCATTACCCGCCCGCTACCCGCCTTAAAATTACCCGCCCAAGCCCGCTACATTTTGACAATGGGTATTATAGGGTAGGGTAATAATGGGCGCGGGTAATATGCGGGCGGGTATTAGGGTACCCGCGGGTACCCTCATACCCGCTATAAATGGGTATCAACGGGTACCCTAAGCTACCCTCATTAATCACCCTAAATTACTCTCATTAATTTTCAAGTGAAAAAAAAAAGACACAGTTACATATTTTCACACACTACACATATTTTCACACATTACACATATGTTCACACATTATACATATTTTCACACATTACACACTTTTTCACACACTACACATATTTTACAGAGGCTACACATATTTTCACACACTACACATTTTTTCACACACTGCACACATTTTCACACACCACACATATTTTCACACATTACACATATGTTCACACACTACACATATTTTCACACATTACACATATGTTCACACACTATACATATTTTCACACATTACACACTTTTTCACACACTACACATATTTTACAGAGGCTACACATATTTTCACACACTACACACATTTTTTCACATACTACACATTTTTTCACACACCACACATTTTTTCACACACTACACATTTTTTCACACACTACACATTTTTCACACACCACACATTTTTTCACACACTACACATATTTTACACATACTACACATTTTTCACACACTACACATTTTTCACACACTACACATTTTTTCACACACTACACATATTTTACACACATAGTACACACATTTTCTCACACTACACACATTTTCACACACTACACATATTTTATACATAGTACACACTTTTTCACACACTACACATTTTTCACACACTACACACATTTTACACATAGTACATATTTTTTCACACACTACACATATGTTACACATAATACACATTTTTTCACACACTACACATATTTTTTCACACACTACACACATTTTCACACACTACACATATTTTTACACATAGTACACACATTTTCACATACTATACATATTTTACACATAGTACACATATTTTACATATGTTTTGTCGAAAAAAATTGTTTTTTTAAAAAATAACTTATTTTTAAAAAATATTATCAAAGCAATACACTTTTTAATTAATATTTATTTAATAATACTTTCAATTAATATTCATTAGGTACAATTATACTTAAAATTTGATCTTTTTCCTATTGTGTTAATATGTAGATAAATAAAAGATACCGACAATTTACTGAATTTAGTAATTAAATGTTAAGAAAAAAAATATTTTTGAAAACTAACAAGTAATTTATCAAAGCAAAGTGTCGGTCAAAATTTGTTTAATTTAGAGCTAATAGCAGGTATTGAAATAATAGCAACGGGTATTATTGGGTTAACAAAATGCCGGAGCTATTCAGAGTGTTAACAAAATTTCTTCAGTGTTTGAAATAATAGCATACGGGTATTAACAAATAAGGATAGGGTATTAATGGGTAGTTATTGTCGGGTACTATCGGGTATCATCGGGTATTATCGGGTAGTGGCCATCCATCCTTCACTTTCACTGGCAGTCACGCTCAATCTTCACTCCCGACTCTCTTCACTCCCGATTCTCTTCACTACGGTCTTCGACTCTTCACTTCCGCATAGACTCTTCACTTTCGCCGTTGAAGAAGTCTCTTCCTTTATATCCTCTTTCAGATTCGACTCGTTTCCGCTCGATCCGACTCTTCACTCCGGGCTTGGAGATTATCTTCTTGAGCAGGGTCTTTAGGGGTTGTACCTTGGTAAGTACTACTGTTGTAGATCCATTTTGGCTTTCTTTTCTTTTTAGCTTGGTTTTAGTTGTTTGCTGTTGAAATTGTTTGCAGCAAAAATTGTATGGGTTGAAGTTCATGTCTTCCCAGCACTTGGCAAGTATACATATCATCTCTTCTTCCTCCTCAAATCAACAGGGCTTTCTTTTTATTTTGTCACAATGGAAAGTGTTCCCATGTTTTGGTAGTGTGGAAATTATTATGTTGTTTTACTGGTTGGTAAATTGGTGGATGCCTTAATTTGATTTACAGGGCTTTATTGGATTGTTAGTTTTAGTTTTATAGCTGCATTGAATTTGTGGATCTGGGATGATTCTTTCTCTTTGAAGTTATTATTTTTGCAATGATTAATTTGTGGTTAGTTTTTTGTGGATGTGCTTTCGATCTGTTTAACACCTACTACAATTGATTTTGCTGTCCAAGTTTGGATTTTTCATGTTTTTCAGAGAGAATATTGGCATAATTTGTTGTGTATGGCTCATTTTTTATTCGTTCTCCCTGATCTTTGAGCTCATAAGGTAGATGAAGTTTAAGTGGCATTTCTGATCTTTCTGTTTCTTGCCTCTGCAGCCCTTTTCCTGTCTGTTTGTTCTGTCATTCTATGTGTGCGTTTTTGTATCTTACTCTTCTTGTAGTCAGCTGAGGGATTAAACGAGAGATTGAATTAGGTTAATGGATAATTTATTGTTTGAAAGTCTTGTTTGTTTTTGTTTGGATTATACTTTGTAAATATAATGGATAATTATTTGTTTGGATTATACTTTGTAAATATTGCCTGGCACTATTACATGTTTTCAGTTTGTGTCTTGTCAAATACAATCAAAGTGGTTGAGTTTTTGGTTTTCTGTTTGGTTTTGCTCATACTTAGGGGCTATATTTGCCATTCCGGTATACTGTGAGTTGGATACCATTATAGGCCTATAGTTGACTTCTTCTATGAAAGTGGTGCTCTAGTAATATATTCGGATTATTATCTGTAGATTCAAATTTTCAAGTTCTTTATGGTTAACAAATTTAGATTGGGAATCCAAATGAGTAGCTTTTTTCTCGTGATCTGGAGCATATCACTGGATTTGCAGTTTGAATTTCTTTTCCTGCCATATTGGCTTGAGCAGCTTATCCTCTCAATTGACATTTGTGATTTTACACTGTTAGGTTCTGTGTTTCTTCATATTAGTGTGCTTTGTTTCTTATTTTTCATATTTAGAAATTGTTCTATTAGTTTAGCTTACATTGCACTTGTTTAAACATTTGGAGTGTATTACTAATTAATCCATATTTTGTTATGGCTGAAAGTATAAATAACGATATGATTTGTCCTAAACTGCCAACGTATCCAAAAATGCTACAAGTTTTGTTGTTTTACTTTTTGATATGGATGTTAAATCCATTCTAATACATGTAAATGAGTTCTTGCAAGTGTAAATGGATGTTAAATGCTTCATTAGTATATTTAACCATAAAATTCAGTTTCCAGATTCTGTTTGTCACACATTCTAGGCCTTTACTTAGAGTTAGATATGTCATGGGGTTGATTCAGTTTACTTCACCATTCAGCTTGAGGATAGCAAATCAGCCTAAAACAGTTATACATTGCCATTAAATTCTGTAATCTCTTTGGGCTAGCCTAATGTTTTGAATGTTAATGTCTTTAACTAAAACTCCAATAGAGCATAATGGTAAGATCAATCCAAGAATAATGTCACGAATATTTCCTTTATGGAAAGCAAGAAGTTTTTTGAGATTTTCTGTTTCTGCACTCTTTGTTACTTTGCTAGAAATTGAGCTTCAAGATTTTTATAGCTTGAATTTTGATTATGGGAAATATAATGATGAACTTGATTTTCTCTGCTGCTTCTTATTGCTCTGCAGGAACCAGAGGTAGTGGCAGGGCATCCTTAACTTGGGTGATAAGAAGCAGAATTGCGTTAGGCACTGCGAGTGGTCTCGAATATCTTCACTCCCTTGGACCCAATATGAGCCATGGAATTACCTTCTGTTTCTATCTTACATGGCTGCCTGAAGAAGGGACTTGCTGAGCAGCAAATTCTCCCTGTTGGGTTGTTCCAGGATATAGAAATCCAGCAACCTTTGGTCTGCAATTTGGGTGCGAAATGGTTGGATATAATTGCATTTCCAAGGCCTCTCTCCTATTGTTGTTCTCTCCTGCTTTCTCTATGTTGTTCCATGAGCATGATGTAATTTTTTAGTAATTAGATTGCCGAAGTTGATATGTGGACAACTGCTTCGTGTCTTGATGTAATTGATTCACAGGACTAGTGATTTTTGTTCATATTCTGTGCATGTTATTGCTTTGTTTTTATCAGATTATTGTCTTGGAGAATGGGAAAGTTGTGGAACAAGGACCACATGAAGTTCTCTTGTCAAAGATTGGTAGATATTCTCAACTGTGGACACAGCAGAACAGCACTATTGATTCACTTGACACAGCAATGAATTGAACAAAGGAATCTTTTTCTTTTTTTTAAACTAAAGGGAAGGACTAGATCAACGTTTTCGGTTCTTCCCATATCAAAATTTATCTTATTCATTGTTGGCATATTCTACGTGAACTACCTTCAACATCTCTTATATACATAGTCTGCCAAGTTACTGCTTTCTAGCCATTGTAAATTCAACTTATGCCCCCTTTTTTGGTGTTGTTAACTATGCATTTTGAGCAGAAAGGGAATGTAAAGGTTTCTGGTTTTGACAAGAAACACAGTCAATTCAATCTTACTATGATATATTAATATTGAATAAGTAGTAGCGGTCAACTGTGTTGCGCCAATTGTAGCACTCTTTACTAGTCACTGATTATATGGGTTTGACAGTGCAGAATTGGTCCAGGTTTAGGCTTTAGCTCTTTATGTTAAGCATATTTGTACATGGAACGGTGAGTTAATCGCACGTAATCGACAAAAAACTAAAATTACGATTTTAACGGTGATTAATTATCCGTTTTATATATGAAACATTGCGAATAATCAACAAAAAATTAAAATCACAATTTTAACAGTGATTAATTGTCCGTTTTATATATAAACCACGTTTTATATATGAATCGGATTCACATGAATTTTAATTGCTCGTTTCATATATTTCACATTTCTTATATATAAATTGATATCAAACATCTTACATATGAATCGATTTCACTGGAGATTTTATGAGCTCCCAAATATGTGTAGTCTGAAAATGTGTACTACGTGTAAAATATGTATAGTGTGTAAAAATATGTGTAGAGTGTGTAAAATATGTGTAGTGTGTGAAAATGTGTATTATGTGTAAAATATGTGTAGTGTGTGAAAATGTGTGTAGTGTGTGTAAAATATATGTAGTGTGTGTAAAATTTGTGTAATGTGTGACAATGTGTGTACCGTGTAAAATATGTGTAGTATGTGAAAATGTGTGTAGTGTGTGTAAAATATGTGTAGTGTGTGTAAATATGTGTAGTATGTGTAAAACATGTGTAGCGTGTGAAAATGTGTAGTGTGTGAAAATGTATGTACTGTGTAAAATATGTGTATTGTGTGAAAATATGTGTAGTCTGTGTAAAATATGTGTAGTGTGTGAAAATGTGTGTACTATGTGTAAAATATATGTATTGTGTGAAAATGTGTGTACTATGTGTAAAATATGTGTAGTGTGTGAAAATGTGTGCAGTGTATGAAAATGTGTGTAGTGTGTGTAAAATGTGTGTAGTGTGTGAAAATGTGTGTAGTGTGTGAAAAAATGTGTAGTATGTGTAAAAACTGTGTAGTGATGTGTTGGGTTGGACCCGCGGGTCAAGGTTTATGATTGCCACCCCTTTTAACTAATACTCATTATGGGTACCCGCAACTACCCGCAATCTACCCGTGAATTACCCTGCAACTACCCATAATTTACTATATTAGGGTACCCACGGGTACCCGCGGGTACCCTCAAATTTATTATTACCCGCCCAAACCCGCCCATCAACAAAATAGGGTATGAGCGGGTAGTTGCCCCTTTTTTCAATACCCGTTAACTACCCGCTCACTACCCGCCCAAACCCGCCCAATTGCCACCCTTAGTTCAATGTAATGCAATCAATTCTATAATTCATAATAATTATGTGATTTTATTAAACTGAGTCATCAAAATAAATTAATTTTTTTACTAATTTGTTTATTATCTGGATTTTTTTGTCAATGGTATTGACTATGGTTGTATTGGTGTACGTTAGGTGAACATATCATATTCAATTTTTACTGAAAAATCGATTTTCTTTTCATTTATTGCAAATGTTAAATCAAAGTATGTGATAAAATCAAACTTGTTTTTATTTATTGGGTTGATTGTATTGCATTCAAAAATAATAAATTTTCAGGAGCACGTTTATGTAATTAAGTTTGTAATTGGTAGAGTTAACTAAATTTATAATTGATCTAAAGGTAGTCATGGCTAATATTTTAATCGGTTCGACCCTTGTCGAGGTCGAACTTTGAACCGCAACCGGCTCAGACGATTATATTAAGGTTCAACATTTTATGAATCAGTAATTCCAACAAATTTTAAAATTTTTTTTCTTTATTTTTTTAATATACTCTATTCCATTTTGTTCACACAATTTTTCTTAATTTTCTCACTTACTCTATTTTCTCTCGTAATCTCTCATTACTTCTAAATTCTCAGTAATATTATTTATTTCTTAATTATTATTATTACTTGTATATTTCCTTTTATTCAATTATTTGCTTTAATATATTTTATTTTATTCAATTTGTCACCTAATTCTTATTGTTAATTATTTATTTTGTCCATTTTTATTGTTAGTTATGAATAGGATTCTTGGATTTAATTGCGTATGGTGTGTTTTACATCGAAACATGTATATTGGTTTTTATTGTAAATGCAAAAGATGATTAACTAAAATTAAATTTTCTCATTATCTAATAGTATTAATGGTTGATTATTAAACTATAACTATATTGAAATAAAAAATTACTTGTGATTAACCACATTAAGTTTAATTATCGTATGTTCTTGTAAAATGAATGAATAAACTCACATAAATATATGATTAAACTCATAGTTAAACTTTAACATCCAAAGGACTATCACTTATTATTCATTCATTATTGTACAACCATTAGCAACATGTTAACAGACATTTAATTACAAACAAATAGAGTATATTCAACTTTGCATTTTTTGAGATTACTAAAAAGAAGAGTAATTATATGTTCTTCATTAGTACTTTAAAGCTTTCCAATGATTAAATAATAATTTTCACCCTAATGACTAAACATCTCTATAACTATGGCTTATAATTTGTTTTATATCAGTGTAACCTATTTAATTTGTAGGTAGCAAGTTTTTTTTTCTCATTTATTGTATGTACATCATTACATTATAATTTATATTTATTACCAAATTTTATATATCTTTAATAAAATGAGTTATTTTAAAATTATATCAAAATTTATATATTGATTTTTTTTCCAAATTCTATTAAAAAAAATATGAATCGTGAAAAATCGCTAACAAACCAAAACTGAAATCGGGATGGTGGTGAAATCATGAACCATGATTATGTATATCTAATGGTAGCTGCTATAAAATTAAATTAAAAGAGTTCAATTCATTCATCTTTAGCTCTCCAACACCTAAAAGTACTTTATTTAATGCCGATCATATTTCGTATAAAAGAGCTTAATGGTCATTCTGTTAAATGGGAATTCAATCTATCTAATATTATAATGTCTTATTTTACTAAAATTATGTGATTTTACTAAAATCATAAATATTAATAAAGTTAAATTTATCATTATTAAATCTTATTAAGACATGAGTCACTAAAAACATAAATATCACTAAAATTAAATTAAAATTATTAGACCTTAATCCATGATTTTAATTATGATTTTAGTAAAACTCACTTTTTTTTATTAAAAACATAAATACCACTACATTTAAATTTATAATTATTAGTCATTTAATATAGGAAAATTTTTCAATAAGGGTAGTGGAACTTATCAAATTAATAAAGAGGGTGTAACTTTTCATAAATTATTAATAAGAGGGTAGATATGTTTTGAACCAAACAATCATAGATATCAAGAAAAAATAATTATTTAACACCAAGATTAATTAGGTAATTAAGTTTAAAGCGTTTAAAGCTACTGCTAATATATTTATTAAAAATTAAATATTTATCATTTATTTCGTATTAACCTCACAAAATTCAATATTTTTAAGTTTTGTTGATTTCTTAATTATATAATGACAATAAATAGTTTAAAATTTTAAATGTTTTTCCTATTATAATCTAACATTAGAATGTATGAAAAGAAGTATTACTTTAAAAAAAAACTAATAGAAAATTTATGCGATGAAATGTAAATTATAATATTTTATTGTGTACATAATTTTTCTGGTATCTAGAGTGCGAAAATAAGTATTTATAATTTCATAATTAAATATTTAATATTTAAGTTTTTTCAACTTTTGAAATTTGAGACTAGACGTCTCAACAAAATATTTATGTGTTTCTAAACTTAATTAAATATCTAGTACCAAAGAAAAATTTTGAAATTAAATGATACTACAATATTTATGTCTAATATCAAATTTTCAAAAAATCAATAAATTTAAATGTTAAATA
Organism: Ophiorrhiza pumila; assembly: GCA_016586305.1. NCBI lineage: Eukaryota > Viridiplantae > Streptophyta > Magnoliopsida > Gentianales > Rubiaceae > Ophiorrhiza > Ophiorrhiza pumila. The sequence continues at coordinate 48,369 of BLIW01000010.1, read as the reverse complement.
TCTGATTTTATAATTACAAATATTAAACTTTATAATCAAGTATCCAAAAAAAGGTGTCGTATATTTATTAGTTTTTATTGTTTCACTACGTAACTTCTCTTTTAGTTTCTCATTTAAAAAAAATATACTTTTTTTTACATAAATTCTTATATACATTACAACACTAAAAAAAATTAAATTTATAAATAATATATAATTAAGTAATCAAAACTTAATAATATTAACTTTTAGGTTAATATTAATTGAGCAATATCTATTTGATTTTTTTAATAAATATATAAGTTTTAAAATTAAATACTTTGAAATTTTGATAGAAAAAAATTTACTTAAGAAATACATAACGGTTTGGTAGAACATTTCTATTGTCCTTATTAATAATTTATAAAAAATGGCACATTTGATAAGTTTTACTTCCCTTATTAAAAAAAATTCCATTAATATATAATTGAAGTATACCGCATAATTTTAATTACGATTTTAATAAAACTTACTCAAGATAGCATAACCATCTTTCGAATTTGTTGGCTAAAAATTAGTTAGGGAAAATTTGGAAAAAGGGCGTGTCTAAACCCATTATTATTAATAAGGGTGTAACTTTAATATATTTATTATTAAGGGCGTTAGAATAACTTTATTATTTTATATAATAAGTAAAAGACTTTATTATCCTTCCTACTAACTATACAACTTATGTAAGTTCAAACAAAACTAAATCTATTAGTGTACGCTCAAACAAAGCCAAATCTTGAACACAATGAGAAAACAAGATTAATAATTGAAGAAAAATAAAAACAAGCAAATCAGTATGGTAAATTTTTTCTCAATACTTAAACATTAAAAAGAACAAGAAATAATAGGGGAAAAAAAGACCACTTTCTTTTAATTTGTTTTTAAGTAACTTGTGATTTGGTTTACAATAACAATTCAAAATTTTGGAAATCTCGCAATTTAGATCATTTTTGCAATCGGTAAGCAAAAATCATCCTTAATGTTTAGTTCTTGATGTTACTAAACCAAAAACTTCACATATTTCCAAATCACTTAGCTGAATGTTATTTGCAAGTTTCCAATTAAAACAATGAACCAATTATGCTAACACAAAACGGAAAACAGCGAGACCCAATCGCAAACCATGACAACTTCTACCAGATCAAAATGGAAGAAGTCAGAACTCTTGTCCATGAATATCTTTATTGTTCTCTTTGAATGTCTGTACTGTTTGAATCTTTCAGGAATGAAGTTCTCAGGATTAGGCTATACACTTGGATCACGCCCAATTTCCCATAAGTTAATGATAACAGGGGGAATTTGATGAATTTCAAAACCATAAACACTGCAGTTTTCCATAGACTCGTGAGGGAGCAATAAAGGTGTCACAAGATGAAGCCTCGTGGATTCCTTCACCACCATATTCAAATAATTCGTACCTCAAGTTTTGATTCCTCCACAATTATGTCTGTAGTTTTCTCATTGCCTCAGGGTCTATGAGGATATCTGAAATGACCCATATAACTGTTGTCACTAAAGTTTTCAGGGAGGGTTCACGTCCAACAAAACAGCTTTGATATGCAGACAGTCGAACTTGAAATCAGATTCTCCAGATTGCATAATTTCCATCATGATATCTACCAAGTCCTTGGTCTTCTTATACTCATAGGATTGAAGATGTTCATCAATAATTCTCTAATGGTTTAAACACTATTAAGGTAATCTCTACAGAATTCCTTAACAACAACATCTAAAGCCTCGGGCTTAAGACCTATTTCACAATTCTTCAATAACTGTCAATATTAGCATTAGATTTCTACATTTAAACCCCAATCAAAAATTTCTAATTAAGTGCAATTTCGCAGATTCTTTTGCATATAACCACAAGAAAACAGGAAATGATTGGAGATAATATTGGAAAAAAATTTACATGTTGAAAAGAAACCTCACGATGTTCGAATTATAATTAATCATAAAAATTAAAATCGCAACACACAGTTGAAATCCTCCAAATGGAGAGTTTAAGGGTTAGGGTTTAAATTAGCCATAAAAGTTTAAGAAAGATAATGTTTGAACGTAAGTTATTCTTGTATAAGGGATAACAAAGTCTTTTTGCTAATTATCTTAAATAATAAAGTTATTTTAGCGCCTTTATTAATAAATATATTAAAGTTACGCCCTCTCTAATAATAATGAGTTGAAACATGCCCTTTTTCCAAATTTTCCCAATTAGTTATATTAATGGGGACCCAAAATATAGAGTGCTGCTCTTCCAACATTTTTTTGGCGGGTTACGAAAACGAAAAAATGGATGGCATCAAAACAGTTTGTAATTAGAAACTTAAAATCAGAAAAAAGAAAACCCAAGTAGGCTTAAGGCTATGTTTGGATGAGGGAAAGGGAGGGAAAGGGAGGGAAAGGGGCATATTAGTATTTGTGTGTTTGGATATTTTTTTTGAGGGAAAAGAAAGGAAAGGAAAGGAAAGGAAAGGAAAGGAAAGGAAAGAGAGGAATTATAAATGGTTATATAAGAAATTATAACGTAAACTTTTATGTGTAAATAACTCTTATAAAGTTTTGAAAAATTTGATCGCTTGTAATTCTATCTATATCTAGAGTTCTAATTTTATTACAATTTGATTTGATTTTTACAAATTTAATAATTATTCACGTGAATGAATGTTTAACTACAATATTATTCAAATTATTATGATATATTAATAAACTTGAGTTTTAATTTCTTACAAATTCTACTCACCCACAAAATAATATGAGAGTTATATTTTATTAGAATTTGATTTGATTTATAAAACTTTAATAATCTCCTTACTTTTTAAAAGTTGAATCAACATTTAACTAAAAAACTTGTATGTTAAAAAAAGTATTGTCATAAAATTTAGAATAATTATATATCAATAAAAAGTTTATTTACATCCAAAATATTAGTTATTTATGCTTCAAACATCATCGCCTTATATAAAAATACAATAGTCTCCTAAAAAATTATAAAAGTTATAAAAAATAAATTTTGATTTTTTATAAAAAATAACATGCTTATCTAAAATTAATATATATTTTTTGTTTACTTGCTGTGTTTATATTTATTTATTTTATTGGTTAAATTATTTTTAATTTAATTTTGACTTATATAAAAATTAAGATTAAAAAGAAAAAAATAAGTATGAATTAATTATTTTAACTTATTATATTATTGAGTAAATTAATTATACATTCTAAACATTTTATCTTTCTTTTCCTTTTTTTTTCTAATCTCCAATTATATTTGTAGTATATTATTTCCTTTCCTTCCCAAATAGGGGTGTAATCGAGCCGAGTCGAGCTCGAGTACACCCCTAATCGAGTAGCTCGTTTAAAAAATTTCCCTACTCGAGCTCGAGCTCGAGCTCGAACTCGAGCTCGACTAAGAGCAATTGAGCTCGCGAGTAGCTCGATCGAGCTCAAGCTCGAGTATTTTCTCTCTTTTTTTTATTTTTTTTTTATTTTTTTATAAAAATTATAGGATGTATTTGCAATTTTTTAAAATTTAATGCGGTCAAATTATAATTTACTATAAATTAAGGACTAAAATATAATTATAAATAGATTAAATTATAGTTTATTAAACTACAGGGACTAAAACATAAATATAAATATTAAAAATAAAAAAATATATATATATACTCGAGTAGCTCCTCGAGTATATGTAATCCGAGCTCGAGCTCGACTCGAGGTCGAGCTCGGTCAAACCGAGCTCGAGTCGAGTAGTTGACCAAGCTACTCGCGAGCAGCTAGCTCGTTTTACACCCCTATTCCCAAACATAGCCCTCAAAGACAAATGTGAAATAGCGGTGACTGGAGTTGGTTAAAGTTAAACAAGGCTATGATTCTGGTCTGGAGAAATACCTCCTCTCTCTATCTATTTTAATAATGGTAACGATTAAGTTTTCAGTGGTCAGGAACCAGTGAAGGAGGATACAGAGTATTGGATGATGTCGAACGCGGTCGTTAATGGGCTTGCTGGAGCCGGCGGAGGTATCATTGCACAGATAATCACTTACCCTCTCCAAACGGTTTACCTCTTCACCTTGGCATGCATCATCATGTATAATAGTTACTATATCACTACTACTTTGTCCCATAAACAACACCACAACCGCATCCGCAAGGAATCGTGACATTGTCTCTCTCAAACCCATGGCTCCCATCTGATTTTGAGTTAAAATTGCAGGTGAATACCCGCCAGCAAACGGAGCGAGTTGCTAAGAAGAAGGCTATCAGTCCACCTCTTTCCCGCCGACACCCGCAAAACGCGGGGAGCACCCTTCTTCTGATTTTTGAGGTCGGTCGGTCGGTTGTTCTCCCGCACAAATTCCACCTCCATACCTTTTTTTTTAAAAAAATATTAATATTGTATGTATTCGCTCAATTTTAATTTTTTTTTTTTAATTTTTAGTTCTGAATTATGTCCTTTCCTACTTATGCAATTCACGATTATCATCAGATCCTTCGGAACGAAGGTTTGGGAGGACTTTACAGCGGCCTCAAGCCTTCTCTGCTAGGAACTGCTGCTTCACAGGTGAGTTGGCCCATAGTCCTCCCTTCCTTTTTCCTTTAAAATAATTTCTTTGATCGCGCGGCTCATTTTATATTATTATTAGATTACTCGGACTACTTCTCTTGCATATTTTTTAATATTTCTCACAACTATTTTAGACTTATAGATAAAGTAGACTGACCTAAGGGGATACACTGGAGTTTGGACAGAAAACATTATTTTTTTTTTATATATGGCAAAATTAATGTATGGAAGATCTCAACCTTAATTTCTATATCCTTGTTTCCTAGACTTTGGTATTTTTCTGAACTCCTTTTTGATTAATGAGCACAAAGGTCAGCTGTTTGCGGTTACCTTACCTATGCCTCTTGTGCATGTGGCAAATTGTAATTGATTCAGCTTTCAAGTTGAACTTTTTCCATTATTTTCTGGTATACCGTCACGGATCAGGTTAGGAACTATTCACATTGTGTCATTGATATGAAAACTTTCAATCATTGCTAAAGTAGGTCATACAGACACTGGCACACTGTTTTTTTAATGTGTTTCATTATCGGCTATCAACTTTGGGATCTTCTTCATGCCTTGCCATGCTGCCAGGGCGTCTATTACTACTTTTACCAGGTTTTCAAAAATAAGGCCGAGGCTGTTGCGGCTAAAAATATGAGAAATGGACGGGGAAATGGTTCTGTTGGCATGTTTTCATGGCTTGTTGTTGCAGCTCTTGCTGGGTATTCCTTCTAACTGGTTCTTCTCTTAGTTATATTTGGCATCTTGCTATAACTCTTGGAAGCCATTGGGGTTTGGTTGATGAAGTTCTGTTTAGCACCCGTTTTTCATTTTCTATCCTCTGTAACAGTGAGTATCAGCTGCAAATAATTTACCCTCCTGCGTCTTAATACTAGAGATTCTGCTTGTGCTCGTATCTCATTGGGAGGTTCTTGCAATGTAGGTCTTTGAATGTATTGCTGACGAACCCAATTTGGGTTCTTGTCACGCGGATGCAGGTACTTGTGTTTTATCTTCTGTAGCTATATATTTTATCTTTTTTCTCTGGAGTTTTCTGGATAGGTTTATTATCCTTGATGTAGCTAACAGCCTGGTCTTTATTGCACCTTAATCTGTTTTTTCAACAATGGATGGTCTTTATCATTTTTTAATTCATTGATTGATGACGAATTTTTGAAAGAAGCAGCCATTAGGAGGTCTTAAATGTTTATCTTAATACATTTAGTGGGCGTGCTTGTCAAGAGCTCACTAGATATCAGAAGTTTTGGTTATAAAGTGCTTTTGTTGTGTATGGGGTAGGGGGGCAAGAAGACACCTTCTTGTTCTTTTGGATGTAGATTATTACCAAATTCTTAGATTCGCTTCCCATGAATGTGGTATAAAACTGGTGCTAAAAGCTTGGACGAACCGATCCTAGAGTATTCTGTGAAGTGTTCATGAGGGAAAGAATTATAGATGTCATGGTTTATCAATTCAATTGGCAGAGAATTTAGCTCATGCGGAGGGAATAAAAAAAGTACAGGTTTTATTTGTCACATAAATGATCAGTGCTTTTTTCTTTTCCAGCTCACTGTAAATCACTCAGTTTTGCTAGCTAGCAATAGGCTTTGTCTTATAAGACAAACTACGTGACTGTCTGCACATTTTTAATGTGACCGTTTGCTATTTCATGCTAGCTTCATCATCTTTATGTTTTTGACTTCCATGTGTTCAAGGGTAGTGGGGATGAGATGCATAATTTTGTTTCCTTAGCTTTATCATCTTTATGCTTTTGACTTCCATGTGTTCAAGGGTAGTGGGGATGAGATGCATAATTTTGTTTCCTTCCTAACTACAGACGCACACTCAAGCTGAAAGCAAGATTATGGAGGCCAAAAGGGAAGCTTTGTTAAAAGAATCTATTGAAAATACATTGTCAAGTAATTTGCAAGAGAAATTGAATGAGCTGGATTCAGTGAAACCTCAACCCTATGGAACATTTGATGCGGTTGGTCTTGTTTAACATTATTTTTAACACTAGTAAAGTACTTCCAGCAATTTTCTTTGCATCATCTGCATTATTTGCAACTTTGTACAAGTTTCCTTGTTTAGGAAAGCTATTACTTTGGCAATTTGGTTTATACTCCTAAATTTCTTGCTGATGCTTAATTTTTGCTTGTCGATGGTTTAATCTTGTATGCAACTGGTTAAATATGTATTGTAGTGCATTTTTTTTAACTTTTAATGAAATCACAACTTGCATGATTGTAGAACTGATGTGGATGATTTTTCCCTCAATCCCGCCGGCGGGAAGTGTTAATGAATGACTTAAATTTCTAACTAGCCTACGTCTCTTTAAGTTCTCAATATTCTATTTATAGTTATATGCCTCAAATCGGGGGATAAACATTAAGGAAAAATAAAAACCTTAGCTTGCATTTCAATTACAAACTTCCCATTCCTTTATACTATTCATCTAATTCGAAAAAAGAAAATTATTTGTTTACATTATCTATATGCCATTAGCAGGCATGTGAAGTTCATGCCGAATCAGGAATTACAGGGTTTTGGAAGGGCATCATCCCGACATTAATCATGGTAAGCATTTGTTTTTTTCCAGAGAATCACATCTGTTTGATACCAATTGCTGCTTATTGGAAATGTTGGTGTCACCTGGCAGGTCTGCAATCCCTCAATCCAGTTTATGATTTATGAAACTTCACTAGAGCATCTGAAGGCTAAGCGTGCAGGAAACAAGAAAGCAGTAAAAGACGTAACTGCTTTGGAGGTATCCATACTGCTATGTTAGATTTCGAGAAAATATTGTACACCTTGCGGTTATTCTTTTGGAACTTTACAACAGCTTTTTTTGGTTGAATAGGGTATCCATCTAGCTGGAATATCTTGAAAGGCACATTTACCCATTAGTCTGAAATTTTTCTTAGAGCATTTCCATCTTTAATAGAAAGTTGCATTCCATTTTCCAGTTCAATAGTGCTCAGATCAGGCTCTTGGATTACTTTTAATTAGTTCTGTATACTGTGCACAGGTTTTTCTATTAGGGGCATTGGCAAAACTAGGCGCAACTCTCTCAACCTACCCCCTGTTAGTTGTGAAGGTGAAATCATTTTATCCGTTTGCTTTATTCAGTTAGATAAAGTTTTGCATGTAAAATGTCAGACCTGCATATGGATTATCTGTTATAATTCGAGATTTGCTTTAATGAAAAGTTTTCTGGTATTTAAATAACAATATGTTAAACTAATTGTTTATTATTATTTTTATAATTTCCAAAATTTGCACAACTATGGCTTTGATGCCATATTGGCCTCCCAAAGATATTAGGAAAATGCCACTAGCAGCAATAATCTATGATGACCTAATGACACTAAATTTATGTGATTACTAATTGTGGCAGTGAGGTGTGTGTAGTAATAGTTGTCAATTTCTGATGGAAAGGGCAGGCCAACAGTAAGAATAGGTTTTGTGACGATCGTGCGTCAGATGGGCTGGAGGGTGCGGTGTGTAAAATTCATCAAAAGTTTGCCTAATGTCAGCTTTTTGTTGGCATTTGCCACTATATCATATGGTTAATAACCATCTATTATTTTTGTTGGCCAATTTCTAGTATTTAGTGGTCTGAAAGAATTATAAAGTTTCTCTGTTGAAAAGTATTTTCCAGTGTTTGGTTCACTCGTTACAAGATATTTAACAATCAATTAAATGGAGATTTCTATGTGCTTCTAATGAAACTGATTGAGTAAAAAAGTTGTTTGCATGTACAGATACCGTATTAGTCTTATCTCATTATCGATTAACAGGGTGTATATACATTCAGTTGTAGCTTTATGATCCCAGCTGTTCCATGTTGCAGACAATGTATGCAAATGTAATTTCAGACAATACTTATTAAGCTTATTCAATTTTTCTGGCCTAAGTAACATGGATTTGGAGGTGGTCACACCATACCATCATTGATCTTGCAAAAGATCTTTGCACAGTGTTGTAAATGAGTATACAATTGGATTTGTGAAGTTTCTTACAAGAGAAGGGAGAAACCTGAATTCGCAAGCAAATGTGGTTATTTGGAAGGACTGTATCTTAGGGTTAATTTAGGAGTTATCTTATTTTTCTGATTTTTGTAGCAGTCTAGTCTATATTGACCACCATAACAGCAGCATTAATTGTCAGCATGTATAGGTATTTGCCATAATATGGGAAACATCAATAGCCAGCAGATGTCTGGCATAGTACAGGAAGCATTAAAGACCAGCACAAATAGATATCTACCATATCAAGCTTATACATATCTGCCGTCACAGCACTCCTTCCCAATACATCCCAAGGAAAATCTCGAATTGGATCCCAAATTGACGGGTAGGCTAGCAGAAATAAGAACCGGGAAATTCTTTAGGTGCTGCTATCTACAATTCACTAAATGCTGCCTAGTTGTTAGAGTTTTGGCTACAGATAAATGCATCAGCTCTTTGTCTTAGGTGAGTCCTAAGAGTTCTTTCCTGGCTTCTCCCCTCCCCTCTCCTTCTCCCTTAGTTTCTGTTCTTTCTACCTTCTGAATGCACGGCTGCCTAGTTGTTAGAGTTCTGGCTACAGATAACTGTATCTGCTCTTCGTATTAAGTGAGTATTAAGAGTTCTTTCTACCTTCTGAACACACTTCATTGCACTTCAGACCTTTTCTGGCATTTTATTCTTAAATCTTGTCTTACCGAGAATGAGAAAAAGAGGAGCCTAATGAAGTTCTTATGTACTTATTTGCATACTTTGTTGATATGATCAACCTTTTGTTTATGTCGATATTGTATTTGATTTTTTCCTTTCATGCAATAAGGAGCTTGACTATCATTGTTTGCTATGTTGTACCATATGGTTGTGCAAGGGTGAATTTATGGTTTTTAAATATAGTACTTACATTTAATTGGATAGTTTTGCAGTCAAGGCTTCAAGCGAAACAGGAAATAGGTGGTAATATCTCACAAAGATATTCAGGTTGGTTGTCTGAGTTATTCAACCATATCATGAGTAACATTTTTGAATGGTATACCATTGGGTCATTTTTCCAATATCATATGTTTTAATCTCTTTTGTCAAATACCTACAACTCATGCAAGTGGGTTAAATAATAAAGAAGGGGTGTCATGTAGTGGCTCTGTAAACTTCTATTGTTGCAGCTGTAAAATCTTTGAACCAACATTGACTCTAAACTTTATTCAAAGGGCTGCTATCATTTGCAAATTAATTCAAAGGGTTGCTATCATTTATATGTTTAGGTGTTGTATTCAGAAGAAAAAAAAGTGTCCTAACTTGTTATACACGTATATCTACATGTTAATGTATATGTTTATAGCATATATGTAATATATGTAAAAGAAACCAAAAGGCAAAAGGCAACACCCCTACAATGAATTGCGCTTTGGACGTTCTGATTTTAAATCTGATTTTGGAAAAGATGATTCTTGAAAATCTGTTGAGATAATTGGAAGTTTGTTTTTGTTGAAAAACATTTACAAAACTTGGAAGTGGTTCTCAAAAGCAACCGAGGTGCTGTTTTTGAGAATTAGCTATTTCCAGCCTGAAATAAGGTAAACGCATCAGCCAAAATGAGTTGAGAATACCCCAGAAGTGATTTTAGCTGTTTAAAAAGCTAAAACAACCTGATTTGAAGCTGTAGACAACAGGCTAAACTTTTATGATGGTTGCTTAGTTGGTAATATGTTTTTTTATTTTTTTATTTTATATGTATAGGTACTCTTGATGCCATTCTGAAGATGATTCATCATGAAGGATTCGGAAGCTTCTACAACGGAATGAGCACAAAGATTGTGCAGAGTGTCATTGCAGCCTCTGTCCTTTTCATGGTCAAGGAGGAGCTTGTTAAGGTTTATACAACACTGATTAGTAGAAGACATGAAAATTTTCTTACTATGGTGAATTGAATTCATTCCTGGAGCTGGAGGGTCACAGGAACTTTACTCCCTAATTGGAGCCTGGAGGTAAAAAAAGTATACTTACTCTTCTGGTCCCTTTGCAGTCTTTGCAGTTTTGCTGTGCATTTATGATTTATTTGCAGAAAATTTGATGCAAATTAGGACATGGCACTGGAAAACCAAACAAAGAGAATCTTACCCGATTTGATTGGATACAAGAGATTATGGATTAGTTGAAATCTATGGGCCAGATATCTTGGGAAGATTTCACGAGAATTACCTGCCTGTCATAAGATAATTTAACTAAAGCAAAGCCACTCAAGGATGTGCCATTTTCATCTCCAATCTTTGGCCAACGAAGTTCTGCTTTCTCTTTGCTAAAGAAAACCTGAAAAACAGATGTAAAGTTGTAAACTTGTAAACTTGCCCTTGCATCCCACTAACTTCTGATGACTCTTTAATGAAATACCCAACGTGTGGATGACGCTGGTTATAGTTCAAATACCCATGGAATAAGCTTCAAATAGCAGTTCAGTAGTTATCATTGTAAATTATGTAATTCGTTTATTAGCAACATTTCCTCGTCAACTTCAAGAGTACCTTTTCTTCCGCCATACGGTTTAGATCCATTTTGATCAAGCCGAATGAGTAATAATATTCTCTTACGTGCGCCTAAATTTTAACATTATCACGTCACGTCAAAACAGGGTGAATTTCAGTTTGGCAGCCCACTTTTTTTTTTTCTCTAAAGTTTACAATTATAAAATTTTATTAATATAGAAAATGAACTTGCGCAAGTTTCAATCAAGTAAGACCACGGTGCTCACTCACTTTTTCATGTTAATAGTGTTATTAGATAGATTTAATTAAATATTTATTAGTAGACTTGATTAACTGATAAAAAAAAGACAAAGTTACAATGTATTGTTATATTCATAAGTAATTAACATGTTCGATTTTGTTCAATTGCAGTTGAGTGAAAAATAATTTCGTATTAAAGATAATTGTACAGAAAAATTGAAAAGAGTGAAAAAACAATTAATACACGAACAAGAGCATTTTTTAAAAACTTTGTTTTATCGTTCTACATCGGCATTAACTAGATATATCACTTTTTCTTTTATATCAAGTTCACAAAAATACAAATCAATAGATAAGGGACTCATTTAGTTGCAATTAAAATTTCTTTTCTAGTTTATTTTAGATTTTTTTATTATGACAGAATAGTTTTATATAAGGAAGTGAATAAAAAAAAATTCTAACTATACTTACAATTAGACATGGCCAAACTTCCGGTTCCGGAACTGGAACCGTGGCCCTACAAAATCGAAACCAGGGCCAAACCGTCTATGGACGGTTCGGTTCCGGTTCCTGATTTTGTAGAACCGAAACCGGAACCTGCAGTTCCAGAACCGCCAGAACTGGCAACAAAAATTATAATTTTATAAATATTTCTATACCACTTCATTTTCATCACATAATTTCTTAGTTTTCTAATATTTATATTGTAAGTTTTAACGTTTATAGTTTAGGGTTTAGAGTATCAATTTTTTTAGTTAATTTTTCTAATTATATTATTATATTGTTCAATCATTCTTTCAATACTCTTATCATTTATGTATTTTTCTTTTTCACTTATCTAATCCTTCATAATTCTATTTTTTTAAAACCTCCATATATTAGTTCAATTTCAATTATCAATTCAATTACATTATGTATGAACTTAATTTTCTAATTTATGTTATCTTAATTCTATTATTATATTATGTTAATATACTTTTTGAATTCCAATTAATAGTTCGATCATTCTCTCAATACTCTTATTCTTTCTATATCTTTCTTTCTCACTTATCTAATATTCATAATTCTATTATTCTAAAAATTCATATATTAGTTTAATTTTGATTACTATTCTAATTATGTTATTATATTATACTAGTTGAATTCTAATTAATAATTCAAATAGTTAAATATTCTTTCAACATTCTTATTATTTTTATATCCTTGAATCTCACTTATCTAATTCTTCCTAGTTTTATTATCTAAAAACTATATATTAATTAAGTTCAATTGTAATTATTATTATTCTAATTATATTATTATGTTGTATTATTTGAGTTTCAATTAATAGTTTAATCATTATTTTAATAGAAATCAAATTTAAAAGTGGGATTACAATCAAAATTCGAAACTAAAAATCGAAAAAAAATCGGAATTGAAACACAACCGAAACCGAAACCAAAACCGCCGGTTTCGGTTCTGCCCAACACCGGGAACTGCCTGTTTCGGTACCGTGGTCACTCCTACCTACAATAGAACCTAATACTAAAAAAAAAGAATAGAAACTAATACTAAGTTTAAAAAGTATATGTATCGTGGCGTGTTTTGCTAAAACTATGCCTATTAATCCAAAAAATAGCGTATTAAATATTAATTTTCAAAAAAGTTTCAATCCAAAAAATAGCTTATTAAGTATAAAAAAAATTAAAGTAACAAATTTTTACTTTAACATATCAATCTTCAATTCCCATTTCACAAGAACTTTTGCGTATAAACTAATACTAAAGTTAAAAAGTAGAGAAAAACGATAAGATTTTAATATTATTCTATCGTTATCATGTCCAATGTTCAAAACAACATCATTACAGTAAAACTAGACAAAAAGCATAAATAGAGCTATCTTATATTTGAGTTAAACCATAATAATGGTAAATTTAATTTAGTGATATTTATACTTTTAGTGCTTAATTTTAATAAAATGATATCATTTTGAACATTGAACACAATAATCTTTGACAGATTTCAAATTTAACACTTTAATTCAAATTTCAGTTTTATCAAAACCGCCCTTAACATAATGTTAGATTTCCTTGTAAACACTATCTAACATACATTGAAGAGTTGAAATAGAGATGGCAATATTCCGGTTCCAGAACCGGAATCGGAACCGTGGCCCCCACAAAATCGGAATTGGAACCGACAAAAAAAAATTATATAAATATGTCTATACCACTTTATTTTCATAACATAATTTCTTAGCTTTCTAATCTTTATATTGTAAGTTTTAACGTTTATAGTTTAGGGTATCAATTTTTTTAATTAATTATTCTAATTATATTATTATATTGTTCAATCATTTTTTCAATTCTCTTATCATTTATATATTTTTCTTTCTCACTTATCTAATCCTTCATAATTCTAAATTCCAATTAACAGTTCGATCATTCTCTCAATACTCTTATTATTTCTATATCTTTCTTTCTTACTTATCTAATATTCATAATTCTATTATTCTAAAAAATTCATATATTAGTTTAATTTTAACTACTATTCTAATTATGTTATTATATTATACTAGTTAAATTCTAATTAATAATTCAAATATTCTTATTATTTTTATATCCTTGAATCTCATTTATCTAATTCTTCATACTTCTATTATTTAAAAACTGTATATTAATTAAGTTCAATTGTAACTATTATTATTCTAATTATATTATTATGTTGTATCATTTGAGTTTCAATTAATAGTTTAATCATTATTTTAATAGAAATCAAATTTAAAAATGATTACAATCGAAATTCGAAACTAAAAATCGAAAAAAAAATCGGAATTGGAACAAAACCGGAATCGGAACCAAAACCGGAACCGAACTTCGGTTCCGATTCAACCCAAAGTTCCCGGTTCCCAAACCGTAGCCACCCTAAGTTGAAAGCGGTAGCGCGTATATGGGAAAGATGCAAGTTAAATGGGGCACATAGAATGACTCCAGACACCAGGACTTCATCTTCTATGTCATGCGTTAGCATCTGCACCAGCCGTCGAACCTTAATACACAGCGTGGTGCTAGTAGGCCCCTCCGAATCAATGATGTTTATGTCATCTCAAATACATCACTTAATGAAAGTAGATTATCTTTTCCTAAAAGCTTCCATAATCTCTTCCCGAATTGAAAATGAAAAATAAGCCTCCATAAAGCTAAAACTAAGAGGTGCTCAAAAAGACTGGCAGCAACTATTTTGTAGCAAATTTTGTCTTTGGTATGCAATGACCTTTAACTTAAACACAAAAGCAAGCTCTATTTCCACCATCAACCTCAGCTTTCCCAAAAAGCCCCATCCCACTGTCATTCCTGAATAACCCTACCACCCTTCCCATGCTCAAAGTCGAAGTTTACCCTTCTCAAGCTCTGACCAACTCTATATTTTACCAAGCCATAATTCCAATAGCAGACAGAACCTAAAACACCATCCCAACACCATTTGAGCCCAAAAATAAACCCTATTCAAGCATCTTATAACTAAAATGGCCAATATGAACAAACCAACCATTGAATGCATCGATCTGAAAATAACTAGATGGTTAGGAAGCCTGCACACCCCCCCCCCCCCCCCCCCCCCCCCCCCTTGATGAATCGGAAACCATTTGTCGCAATGTAGTAGAGTAGCTGACCGTAGATGACAAATTCATGCAGATGAAGCAGCTGAGAGAGAGTCTTTCAGATATTACAAGTCTCCTGCTACCAATAACAATAAAAAACTAATGGTTAATGAATTTTCTTCCTCTCTTACCTTATTAAATTTATTTTCAAAGCCACTATAAATCCTAATGGTAGGGAAATTTTTCTACTGTGTATAATGCAATTGACTTCAAACTTTTGATGCACCTGCCTGGAATTGAAGAAATCTTAAAGATTTGGCTTCTCAAAAATGTTAGCACACTAGACGACATTACTTATGAATTCAGAGTAGAAAGTGTTGGCGGCGCTCTAAGAACTTGTTGCAGAAAGCGTGCTGCAAGTCGTTGAGTTATTCCACCAAAAACCCGCCCCCCAAGACTGCGAACTTCAGGTTGTTGAAGCACCTGCTCATGAATGCTGTTGCAGTTAGCTTGATTGACATAAAATATTATCAACATAAAGATTAATGTGAAATAAAACCAACAATATTCACAACTATGACAATACCTTATATTTTGATATTGAGGACTAATTAAGCTAACCCTTTTATTCCATTACAGTGTATGTAGATCTTGCTTTCATAAGCAATATGATAGCCCCTATTCTGGCTATCTCATTTCTTGAGAGGGCGGGGGGGGGGGGGGGGGGGGGGGGGGGTTGGGGGTGGTGGGGTGGTTGTTTAAATACACACCAATTTTAACTTGAAGATTTGAGAACACTTTATTGATATTTTAACAACACAAATTCTCTTCGGTATCCAATGAAGATCAAGGAGGAATACAAGGCAGTTCTTTTACAACATTGCCTCTGACTTGATTGAAGCTTCTTCCACAGAACTCTCTTATTAGGATTTGCGTTTGATTACTCAGGCTCTAAGTGAGGTTTGGTTGGATTGGGAATATAGTAGACTGGTACATTGCATGTGTGTAATTGAGCCCTACATATGACAAGGGCTTCATTCATAATTTCTACATTACCAATATTTGAGCCCCCAGAGAGTGATAATGTTCCTTTCACTAGCTATCAGAGTGTCCAAGTCTACAGGAGAAGAGCTGCCCTTAGCTTGGGCTCTAAATGGTGCCTAAAGTAGTTACCGGCAGACTCAGTCTGTAAGAGGGGTTTACACTGCAATTCGATGGGAGTTCCAATATTCATATAAAAGTCTTTGAGTTTTCAGAAATGCTGCAAGTTTTCAACTGGTGTTAACAAGTGACAGAATGGTTAGAGTTAGACAGTGATTGGAGATATGTGGGGGTAAGGATGCTAAGACACCACATGTCAAACCATACCTCCCTCGAGTATTTGCTTCCAAGACATGTTTCAGGCAAAATCATACCAATTTGAGTTGCCTATTAAAAATCTTACTTAAAAATAAAGAATCAGTAGTGGGTCAACATTGTTAAACAAGATTCACAATGAAATAAGGGTAATGGAACTCAAATGACATAAATTGTTTGGTTGAAAATAGCTGACTTAATTGGAAGTTCTTCAAGATCCATATTAATAAACTCTAAAGAACATATATAGACACAAACACAATGCATAAACTAACCAACCAGTGTGGGACTTGTTGGCAAGGGAGGGATCACTAAATCCCTCCCAAGCCCCAGTTGTGTTGAAGACTTCGGGTTTGGCAGTGGTGCAAGGGTGGGGTGGTCGAGAAGGGGGTTAGAAAAATACAATGCAGAAACTATTCAATTTATCCATTCCCGCAAGATGGTTATTCAATCTAAGTAAATCACTTTGTTTGTAGAAGACAGTTAGGATCGACAGTAAATGACTTTGTTTGTAGAAGACAGTTAGGATTGAAATCACAAACTATAAATCAGTAAAGAACCGTATCTAATTGAAGATAATAAAAGGTCTCATTTGAAGTAAAAATAGGAAGCTACATTCTACATCTTGTCACACATCCAAAGTAGTAATGGATTGTTTTGAGTGTAAATGAAGAAAATAACACAAATCATCCTTGAGAAATCTACAACAATAAATTTCCTTGACTTCCCGAATGTTCAGGACTGAAAAGAACTGAAAGAAGCAATGTAACATTTAGCAGATTCAAGTAATCATCACAAAACATGTCCATTCAAATATCGAAACCATCAAAGAATGTAGAGTATATGGTTCGCACCTGCAGTATAGGCTGCAATAGAGCAGGGTCAAAATTCTCAGAAGTTCGCAGAAGTTCCCATACACGCAACACTTGTGCCCTAAGCTCCATCATGATTTCTTTTTCAGCAGTGCCGACAAGAAAAGGATTAGTTACAATGTCATTCGAAATAAAAGTCCTCATAAAAGAAGGTACAAAGTTGTAAGACTCAAGCAATGTGCCCAAAATAACAGCTTCAGTAACACAAACTGCCTCTTTAACCACTAAGACCCTTAGTGTTTCGCCATCTTGATCAAGCAACAGTTTAAGGACTGGCTGTAACGCATCCTTCGCAGAAAAATCCCTGTCTTTTTTACCCTGTACAAGCAGGTTTTCAAGTCTGTTCCACCTGAAGCAATCAACAAGTTAGAGCATGTCAACAGCAGCAGTGAGCAATTATCTATCGAACAATTTTATTAAAGTATACAGAAAAAATACACCAAGATTACATGCCTGAACCTCCCGTCCTTGAAAAGTAACTCTATAAGAGCATCTCTCAGATATGGGTTAGGATCTGTGAGAAGCCTTTTAGCAAAATATGGATAAGAAGCAGCCAGCACTTTAAAATTAGGATCAGCATACAGAGCTAAACCTTCTAAAACAGTAAGGGACCTCAAAATCAATGCATAATAAGCTGGAACTGCAAGAATGTCAACAAGTTAAAGCAACAAGTTAGATGATTATAACTTAGGCTAGTTACAGAAAGTTAAACTAACAGCTTTTAAATTTTAATATAAGCAAAATAGAGTAAAAAGTCTAACACCTATATGACACCAATTAACAATAGCTACCAAAAGCCTTTACCACCAAGAAGTAATATAAGGCAAAATATTCTTTCAAAAAAGACAATGAAAAAGTGGAGAATTAGAACATAATGCTTATAAATAAAAGTTAAAATAGTAGCTCACCATTAAATGGGTACTGATATAAAACAGCACCCAGACCATCCACTAAAGTTTTGAAGTTCAGTTCACTCACAGTCAAACTAAGTGCATCATCAAAGAAATCCCTGAGGGCTGGTACAATAGGAGAAACATCTACATCAGGGGCCAAAAAATCTAAAGCATAGTAATCACGGGCCATAGCTTCATAGTCTCGATTAACTAGGTGAACAACATGACCAATTATAGCAAGTCTTGCTTCTTCAGGAGTTTCACTCATCATTCCAAAATCAAGAAAAGCAAGCTTCCCCTCAGGTGTGGCCAATAGATTCCCAGGATGAGGATCCGCATGGAAATAACCATACTCAAGTAACTGTCTAAGACTGCATTGGATGCCTGTATTTACCAGATCCAAGACCTTCAGCCCTTGTCCCTCAATAGCTTCTTGCTCATTTAATTTAACACCTTCAATCCACTCCATTGTTAAAACTTTGCCACTTGTGTAGTCCCAGAAGATATCTGGGACAAGGACATCTTCTTTGTCAGCATACAACTTCCTAAATCTCCTAGCATTCTGCCCTTCCTGCATAAACCTGTCAAAATTAACATCAACTCCAATAGAATGTCATACAAGTACCCTAAACCACTCTATATATGAGAATGAAAAAGAGCCAAGAAATATGCTTTAATGGAAGGTGCATAAAAACAAACAACTAACCTGAACATAGTTAAGTTCTTGGTAAACTCTACGAGCAAATTCATCAATGAGAGCAACAGCGTCACTGGTAATAATATCAACATATTTATTTATGAGGAAACCTAAACCTCTTATCAGGTAAAAGTCCAATCCTATAGCCTCTTCAATCCCAGGCCGTTGCACCTTCACAGCAACAACCTGGCCGGAGTACTTTAGTTGAGCTTTATAAACTTGACCAAGACTGGCTGCAGCAATAGGAGATGCAGATATTGCTGAGAAGATTGAATCTAGCGGTCGTCCCAGCTCCCGTTCAATACATGAAAATGCTTCTACATCTGGAAAAGTCGGCAAAGCATCCTGCATAATCATGAAATCGGTAAGAGAATTGTTTTTGTAACTTCACTTGTAAAAATCATACAATGCTTTAACAATGAACCCTAAACCCTAGATTACAAATGATAAAAGCAGCAAAAATTTCTATTACAATGTGATACGCTTTAAGTTATCATTTATGCCAAAAGTGAAGTTGAAGAACATGGTTTAGAAAATTGTTCCAAAAGATTTAAGTTTCCATTACAGTGTTCTTTAATTGCTGAATTCGTAAGAAAATGTTAAATAAATATGCTTCACATTGGACAATTGGGCGTACCAATACAGGTCTGGAACTGCACATCTGCCTAGAGCTAGATTCCTAACAAACAAAACTTAAGGCATTTGTGTTGAGTTACTGCAACTAGTTTTCACTATTGTTTGGATTTGAACCCAAAGATTGAATCCATCAAAAGCTGGAAGTGCCAAGTAGGGTTCATCCATGAATAGACTATCACTTGGGTATGCAAATAATCAAAAACTAAGATTCAAAACACTAATCTTTGCAATGAGCAAATTTTAAGTTTTGAAGCCAAGAGAGAGAGAGGATGAAAATTTTTTCTTACGTTTTTTTGGGAGTTTAACGCGAGATATAGGGTGAAAGAATGTATAGTAAGCCTATACGATGCATTCAGTCTTAAAATTATTAACGGTTTGTTTGATACGCACAGAAACTATGAATTTTTTTTTTTTGTCGTCAAGAACTCTCACTTTTACTCCATTTATTCCCACTAGAGTTTGGGTCAGAAATCTATATATTTCTTCCCTTTTCTTTTCTACTATCCATTTACAATTTTAGAAATAAAGGATAAGTTTTGTTCTTCTCTCAATCTATATATTTGTTCCAGGTTCTTTCCATCCAAATATTGAAAGTTGAATCCCTAAAGCCACTCACAATCTACTAAATGTCCAACAATACTTGTGCTAAATCAAAAAGACACTGCTGTAACCTAAAAAGATGTCTTCGAGCAAATACAAATGCGATGTAGTGCGCATTAGTACAGAGACAAATAAACCATTCATTTTTAGTGTGTTATCAATTGAAGAGAAATTGGAGCTAGAGATACCTGCAATTCCGATAGCTCTTCAAGAAACTCGGGTGGGCAGAGATCGGGTCTGGTGGACAAGCCCTGGCCAATTTTGACAAAAGTAGGTCCCAATCTCGTGAAAAGCTGCCTCAGCTCAGCAGCCCGCAGTCTTCTTTTCCCACCAGCCACGTCGTTCAACTGATCAAGCCAGAGCTTTACGGCAAATGAACCTAGCCCAGTAAATATTTCAAGCGCCCTGCGTAATACCTAAAGATGAAGATTGAGGGAAAGGAACAGCACGTCTTTGAGTTTTATATATTTGAAGTGAAATCAGAAACAAAACTTCTTGCTGCTATTCCGTTCGGCTACATTACATCCTATCATTTCCCCCGCCAGAAATGGAAATTATTTACCTTGATCGGTCGAGAGCCGTATTTGGTCGAAATAAGTATGGGGCTATAGACGGATGCATTGGCGGCGCGGGCCATAGCCCTTGCTTCGGCTTGCATATCCTCCACTCGGTCCCTGCAAGACGGAACGGAGACTTTCTCGGCCGTAACCGAACCAAGAATTGGCACCACCGCAACATTGTCCATGTCCCTGATTACGGGAGCCGGCGGTCGAGGCCTTGCCTCAACTAGTGCCACTCTTGGGGGTTTTGTTCTCAATCTCCTCCTCCACCTGCATGGGCTGTAAGGTAAAACAAATGGCTGGGCCAATCCCGAAGACATTGCAGAGAGTACTTCTTATTACTCCTGTGGACTGTGAATATAATGTGGACTTGAAGGTAAACGAACCGAATATGCAACACGAAGATTGTTCTGGAAATTCCCCTCCAAAAGACTTCAAACAAAAAAATTTTGAAAATTTGAAGTACTGTTTATTAAAACAGTAATTGGGAGTTGGATCATAAATGGTTGTGCGAGTTCATTTCTTTTGGGACCAATTAATCTTGATCCATGTGTAATTCCCTAATTTTGAGGACCACAATTTTCCTTATTCATTTCTTCCGGCGGCCCCTGTAATATACTTATGCAGCGACGTGTTCAGTGATCAGCCTTGACTTTTTGGTGTTATGCAAAATACCCTTCAATTGGTTTACATTTTATCTGGTAAACTATTACGGTATTACCTATAATGATGTGTTACCACGATCTATTAAATTATTCCATATCACTCACCATTATAAATTGTACAATTAATGTGGGAGTCTTATTAGATTTTTTCATATTTTTTTCTATAAAAGAGTAAATTAATTTAGTAATTAATTTCGAATTTGTCTTTCATCTTCAAAATATTTCATTTTAGTTATTTACCTTGCATTTTTAGTTTTAAATAATACTCTATCTGTTTTCCGTCAATGGTGTAAATAGATTATATCTCTCGTGCGTGACTTTAATACCTACCAATGTCATTAGCTTGATATTGTGATTTAAACTTAAAACAATATAAATGATAGAGAAAATTTTATTTTGAACTAGACCTCATATTTGATTATAACGGTAGTTTTTGTGCACTCATAAAATTTTGGATTCTCTCCCTAAACCTGTATCAATATGTATAAATGTGACATGTGGTCTTTTAGCTAGTTGTTTAATTTTTAAAAATTATATCAAGTAATTAGTGAATTTTAAAAAACAGGTGAGTGTATACGTGTCTAAAATATTAGTTAATTGTCTAGTTTTTAAAATTTAAACTATAATTATATAAAGTAATTAGTGAACGTTAAGACACAAGAGAGTCTATACGTATCTAAAATCTTATAAAATGTTATTGAAGTGCTACATCAAAGTGATACAAATTATCCATTGCCTATTTAGCTCCTCGTACGATTGGAATTCAAAATGAATAGACATCGTATTATTTTTTCTTTTGAACAAGTTGCATAATTTAGATGAATAAAAGTTGGTTCTTACTTAACAATTTAGTTCCGTGGGCATTAATTTCTATGGTTAATTAAAAAAAAATCAACAAAAATTATTGGCAACGCAATTATATACTATCTATTAAAATTGTTGAGATTATCATAGTATAATATTTAATATTTTAGAATCTTGTTTTGCTTTTGTTTGTTTTCATCCCCATTATCTCTTTTAATATTTTAGAATTATTTTCCTACTTCACCTTAGCCGTTTGTTTGTTTTCATCCCAGTTGTTTCTCTGTCCTTAATTTGAGGTATTATATTTACATAGGTAGATTTGTAATATCAAAACGTTATTGAATTTTTTTGTCAATAAACTATTAAAATGATAAAATAAAACATCACCGAACTTTGTAGGCCTTTTAAGTTAAATTAGAGTGTGTTTATATTTTTTAAATATTAAATTATAGAATATTTATTTCATTTAAATCTTTATGTCATTCCTTTCATATTTAATTGTTATATTAAAGAGGGTTCGAAATAAAAATATCAATAAAAAGTTTAGTAAAGGTCATACACGAACCATTGCAACAAAATAAGAAAAGGTGTTAGATTTTTGTAACAGGATTAACTTAGAAAAAAATTCGAATAAGGAATTGCATATCACGACTTATTTATAAATAAAACCAGACGGAATTAGGGAGTTATGGTTGAAATTAATAAATTAGAGAACCAAAGAAAAATAAATTTGTATTTTATTTAAATTTTAGTTACATTTATTTTTTTAAAATTTATTTTTGCTTAAATATTTATCTTGCTAAAAAATAAGAATACTATTTAGCAAAATTTGAGGTTACACATCAGTTATTAATTTTAATATTAGATTCTATTCTTTTTAGTTGGTATGATTTTTAAATTCCTCTTATAAAAAATCTTATCATAAAATAAATAGGAAAACAATTTCAAATACAACAAAAAAAACTACTAAATTAGTTTATTATTTATGGTTTTATGTTAAATGACATACCTAGAAAATAACGATGATAAAAAATTAAAAAAATAAGTTATGAAATTATGTTTTTTTTAATGTATTTTGATTACTTTTTCTTTCTTTTGGAATTTTGTTGTCTTTATCTTTTGAAGTTAACCACTTAAATGGTCATATTTAATTTAATATATAGGTTTTTTCATCCTTCATAAAATTACTAACTAAATTATAATATTTTATATTATATTTTAAAAAAATCTGTATTAATCGGAAAACTTGTAGCGGTATTAAATTAATCGGAAAAGCCTCCGCTTACTGGGTTGGGAGCAAAATGCCAATTTGGTCACCAAACTGTACCAAACTAGTACTTTTAGTCATCGAACTATTTTTTCAGCCGAAATGGTCACTAAACTATTTTTTCTTAGCGAAGAAAGTCCCTCCGTCCATTTAGGCCGTCTGAACTAACGAAAATACGATCACGTAACTTGCAAACGCGTATTTGTAGGGATAAAATTGTCCAACAAAATTTTATCTCATTAAAAAGAAGCAGAGATGATACGAAATCATTTGTGATCACATATTCCGAAAAATCCAAGATACTTGTTCCAATTGTTAAAGATGAATCTCATGTATGGAGGCCTGGAATAAGATGGAGAATAAGTCTCATATTAGTCTCAAGGAGGTTCGAGACTCAAAAATGGGATAACAAAGGAACTCATGACAAGAGGCGTCAAATATTGTTTGCTGAGAGATTCTGCCACGTTTTAGTAATCTGCCTATATCTCTCTCAATTTAATTTGGAATGGATTGATTCCAGTGGCATTAGAAAGCTAAGAACCAGAGCTAAAACTTTGATGTTTTGCATTTTTCCAGATTCTGATGGGATCAAGGTGAAAACACGCCGTGAAGTTGCACGTCATGTAATGACGCAGATAATTTCGGGTATTTTAGTATTTTCGTTGTTTTAGTTGTTTAGGGTTTAGGGTTTAGGGTTCAGGGTTTAGGGTTCAGGGTTTAGGGTTTAGGGGTTCAGGGTTTAGGGTTCATGGTTCATGGTTTAGGGTTTAGGGTTCAGGGTTTTAGGTTTTTGGGTTTAGGGTTTTTGGGTTTTTGGGTTTTAGGGTTTTTGGGTTTAGGGTTTTAGGGTTGTAGGGTTATAGGGTGTAGGTTTCAGAGTTCAAGGTTCAGAGTTCAAGGTTTAGGGTCCAGGGTTTAGGGTTTAGGGTTCAGGGTTTAGGGTTTAGGGTTTAAGGTTTTAGGGTTTAGGGTTTTAGGGTTTTAGGATTTTAGTGTTTTAGAGTTTAGGGTTTAGGGTTTAGGGTTTAGGGTTCACTAGAATGCATGTTCATAATTAGGGTGGGTTCAAAAAACTGTACAAAAAATGCTCAGAACCAAAGCGTTTTTGAATTTTGCCATTTTTTCCATTTTTTCGTTAAAACAGGTGTGTTATAACTTATGCAAAAAAGGAGGTTTTGTGAAGCATTTAATTTTCACTTTTTTACGATATTCACTAGAATGCATGTTCATAATTAGGGTGGGTTCAAAAAACGGTACAAAAAATGCTTAGAACCAATGCGTTTTTGAATTTTGCCATTTTTTCGTTAAAACACGTGTGTTATATAACTTATGAAAAAAATGAGGTTTTGTGAAGCATTTAATTTTCACTTTTTTTACAATATTCACTAGAATGCATGTTCATAATTAGGGTGGGTGCAAAAAACGGTACAAAAAATGCTCAGAACCAAAGTGTTTTTGAATTTTGCCATTTTTTCCATTTTTTCGTTGAAACACATGTGTTTTAACTTATGAAAAAAAGGAGGTTTTGTGAAGCATTTAATTTTCACTTTTTTTACAATATTCACTAGAATGCATGTTCATAATTAGGGTGGGTTCAAAAAACGGTACAAAAAATGCTCAGAACCAAAGCATTTTTGAATTTTGCCATTTTTTCCATTTTTTCGTTAAAACACGTGTGTTATAACTTATGAAAAAAAGGAGGTTTTGTGAAGCATTTAATTTTCACTTTTTTTACAATATTCACTAGAATGCATGTTCATAATTAGGGTGGGTGCAATAAACGGTACAAAAAATGCTCAGAAGCAAAGCGTTTTTTAATTTTACCATTTTTTCCATTTTTTTGTTAAAACACGTGTGTTATAACTCATGAAAAAAAGGAGGTTTTGTGAAGCATTTAATTTTCACTTTTTTTACAATATTCACTAGAATGCATGTTCATAATTAGGGTGGGTGCAAAAAACGGTACAAAAAATGCTCAGAACCAAAGCGTTTTTGAATTTTGCCATTTTTTCCATTTTTTCGTTAAAACACGTGGGTTATAACATATGAAAAAAAGGAGGTTTTGTGAAGCATTTAATTTTCACTTTTTTTACAATATTCACTAGAATGCATGTTCATAATTAGGGTGGGTGCAAAAAACGGTACAAAAAATGCTCAGAACCAAAGCGTTTTTGAATTTTGCCATTTTTTCTATTTTTTCGTTAAAACACGTGGGTTATAACATAAGAAAAAAAGGAGGTTTTGTGAAGCATTTAATTTTCACTTTTTTTACAATATTCAGTAGAATGCATGTTCATAATTAGGGTGGGTGCAAAAAACGGTACAAAAAATGCTCAGAACCAAAGCGTTTTTGAATTTTGCCATTTTTTCCATTTTTTCGTTAAAACACGTGTGTTATAACTTCTGAAAAAAAGGAGGTTTTGTGAAGCATTTAATTTTCACTTTTTTTACAATATTCACTAGAATGCATGTTCATATTAGGGTGGGTGCAAAAAACGGCACAAAAAATGCTCAGAACCAAAGCGTTTTTGAATTTTATCATTTTTTCCATTTTTTCGTTAAAACACGTGTGTTATAACTTATGAAAAAAAGGAGGTTTTGTGAAGCATTTAATTTTCACTTTTTTTACAATATTCACTAGAATGCATGTTCATATTTAGGGTGGGTGCAAAAAACGGTACAAAAAAAGCTCAGAACCAAAGCGTTTTTGAATTTTGCCATTTTTTCCATTTTTTCGTTAAAACACGTGCGTTATAACTTATGAAAAAAAGGAGGTTTTGTGAAGCATTTAATTTTCACTTTTTTTACAATATTCACTAGAATGTATGTTCATAATTAGGGTGGCTGCAAAAAACGGTACAAAAAATGCTCAGAACCAAAGCTTTTTTGAATTTTGCCATTTTTTCCATTTTTTCGTTAAAACACGTGTGTTATAACTTATGAAAAAAAGGAGGTTTTGTGAAGCATTTAATTTTCACTTTGTTTACAATATTCACTAGAATGCATGTTCATAATTAGGGTGGGTGCAAAAAACGGTACAAAAAAAGCTCAGAACCAAAGCGTTTTTGAATTTTGCCATTTTTTCCATTTTTTCGTTAAAACACGTGTGTTATAACTTATGAAAAAAAGGAGGTTTTGTGAAGCATTTAATTTTCACTTTTTTTTACAATATTCACTAGAATGCATGTTCATAATTAGGGTGGGTGCAAAAAACGGTACAAAAAATGCTCAGAACCAAAGCGTTTTTGAATTTTGCCATTTTTTCCATTTTTTCATTAGAACACGTGTGTTATAACTTATGAAAAAAAGGAGGTTTTGTGAAGAATTTAATTTTCACTTTTTTTACAATATTCACTAGAATACATGTTCATAATTAGGGTGGGTGCAAAAAACGATACAAAAAATGCTCATGACCAAAGCGTTTTTGAATTTTGCCATTTTTTCCATTTTTTCGTTAAAACACGTGTGTTATAACTTATGAAAAAAAGGAGGTTTTGAGAAGCATTTAATTTTCACTTTTTTTACAATATTCACTAAAATGCATGTTTATAATTAGGGTGTGTGCAAAAAACGGTACAAAAAATGCTCAGAACCAAAGCGTTTTGAATTTTGCCATATTTTCGTTAAAACACGTGCGTTATAACTTATGAAAAAAAGGAGGTTTTGTGAAGCATTTAATTTTCACTTTTTTTACAATATTCACTAGAATGCATGTTCATAATTAGGGTGGGTGCAAAAAACGGTACAAAAAATGCTTAGAACCAAAGCGTTTTTGAATTTTGCCATTTTTTCCATTTTTTCGTTAAAACACGTGTGTTATAACTTATGAAAAAAAGGAGGTTTTGTGAAGCATTTAATTTTCACTTTTTTACAATATTCACTAGAATGCATGTTCATAATTAGGGTGGGTTCAAAAAACGGCACAAAAAATGCTCAGAACCAAAGCGTTTTTGAATTTTACCATTTTTTCCATTTTTTCGTTAAAACACGTGTGTTATAACTTATGAAAAAAGGAGGTTTTGTGAAGCATTTAATTTTCACTTTTTTTACCATATTCAGTAGAATGCATGTTCATAATTAGGGTGGGTGCAAAAAACGGTCAAAAAATACTCAGAACCAAAGCGTTTTTGAATTTTGCCATTTTTTCCATTTTTTCGTTAAAACACGTGTGTTATAACTTATGTAAAAAAGGAGGTTTTGTGAAGCATTTAATTTTCACTTTTTTTACAATATTCACTAGAATGCATGTTCATAATTAGGGTGGGATCAAAAAACGGTACAAAAAATGCTCATAACCAAAGCAGTTTTGAATTTTGCCATTTTTTCCATTTTTTCGTTAAAACACGTGTGTTATAACTTATGAAAAAAAGGAGGTTTTGTGAAGCATTTAATTTTCAATTTTTTTACAATATTCACTAGAATGCATGTTCATATTAGGGTGGGTGCAAAAAACGGTACAAAAAATGCTCAGAACCAAAGCGTTTTTGAATTTTGCCATTTTTTCCATTTTTATCTCGTTAAAACACGTGTGTTATAACTTATGAAAAAAAGGAGGTTTTGTGAAGCATTTAATTTTCACTTTTTTTACAATATTCACTAGAATGCATGTTTATAATTAGGGTGTGTGCAAAAAACGGTACAAAAAATGCTCAGAACCAAAGCGTTTTGAAATTTGCCATATTTTCGTTAAAACACGTGCGTTATAACTTATGAAAAAAAGGAGGTTTTGTGAAGCATTTAATTTTCACTTTTTTTACAATATTCACTAGAATGCATGTTCATAATTAGGGTGGGTGCAAAAAACGGTACAAAAAATGCTCAGAACCAAAGTGTTTTTGAATTTTGCCATTTTTTCCATTTTTTCGTTAAAAAACGTGTGTTATAACTTATGACAAAAAGGAGGTTTTGTGAAGCATTTAATTTTCACTTTTTTTACAATATTCACTAGAATGCATGTTCATAATTAGGGTGGGTTCAAAAAACGGTACAAAAAATGCTCAGAACCAAAGCATTTTTGAATTTTGCCATTTTTTCCATTTTTTCATTAAAACACATGTGTTATAACTTATGAAAAAAAGGAGGTTTTGTGAAGCATTTAATTTTCACTTTTTTTATAATATTCACTAGAATGCATGTTCATAATTAGGGTGGGTGCAAAACACGGTACAAAAAAAAAACTCAGGGCTAACGCGTTTTTGAATTTTGACATTTTTGCCATTTTTTCGTCAAAACACGTGTGTTATAACTAATGAAAAAAATGGATGTTTTGTGACGTTTTTAATTTTCACTTTTTTTACAATATTCACTAGAATGCATGTTGATAATTAGGATGGGTGCAAAAAACAGCACAAAAAAAACTTAGGTCTAACGCGTTTTAGAATTTTGACATTTTTGCCATTTTTTCGTCAAAACACGTGTGTTATAACTAATGAAAAAAATGGAGGTTTTGTGAAGTTTTTAATTTTCACTTTTTTTACAATATTCACTAGAATGCATGTTGATAATTAGGATGGGTGCAAAAAACAACACAAAAAAAACTCAGGACTAACGCGTTTTTGAATTTTGACATTTTTGCCATTTTTTCGTCAAAGCATGTGTGTTATAACTAATGAAAAAAATGGAGGTTTTGTGAAGTTTTTAATTTTCACTTTTTTTACAATATTCACTATAATGCATGTTGATAATTAGGATGGGTGCAAAAAACAGCACAAAAAAAACTCAGGGCTAACGCGTTTTTGAATTTTGACATTTTTGTTCATTTTTTCGTCAAAACACGTGTGTTATAACTAATGAAAGAAATGGAGGTTTTGTGAAGTTTTTAATTTTCACTTGTTTTACAATATTCACTAGAATGCATGTTGATAATTAGGATGGGTGCAAAAAACAGCACAAAAAAAACTCAGGGCTAACGCGTTTTTGAATTTTGACATTTTTGCCATTTTTTCGTCAAAACACGTGTGTTATAACTAGTGAAAAAAATGGAGTTTTTGTGAAGTTTTTAATTTTCACTTTTTTTACAATATTCACTAGAATGCATGTTGATAATTAGGATGGGTGCAAAAAACAGCACAAAAAAACTCAGGGCTAACGCGTTTTTGAATTTTGACATTTTTGTTCATTTTTTCGTCAAAACACGTGTGTTATAACTAACGAAAAAAATGGAGGTTTTGTGAAGTTTTTAATTTTCACTTGTTTTACAATATTCACTAGAATGCATGTTGATAATTAGGATGGGTGCAAAAACAGCACAAAAAAAACTCAGGGCTAACGCGTTTTTGAATTTTGACATTTTTTTCTATTTTTTCGTCAAAACACGTGTGTTATAACTAACGAAAAAATGGAGGTTTTGTGAAGTTTTTAATTTTCACTTTTTTTAATATATTCACTAGAATGCATGTTGATAATTAGGATGGGTGCCAAAACAGCGCTAAAAAAACTCAGGGCTAACGCGTTTTTGAATTCTGACATTTTTGCCATTTTTTCATCAAAACACGTGTGTTATAACTAATGAAAAAAATGGAGGTTTTGTGAAGTTTTTAATTTTCATGTTTTTTACAATATTCACTAGAATGCATGTTGATAATTTGGATGGGTGCAAAAAATAGCACAAAAAAAACTCAGGGCTAAATCGTTTTTGAATTTTGACATTTTTAACATTTTTTCGCCAAAACACGTGTGTTATAACTAATGAAAAAAATGGAGGTTTTGTGAAGTTTTTAATTTTCACTTTTTTTACAATATTCACTAGAATGCATGTTGATAATTAGGATGGGTGCAAAAAACAGCACAAAAAAAAACTCAGGGCTAACGCGTTTTTAAATTTTGACATTTTTGCCATTTTTTCGTCAAAACACGTGTGTTATAACTAATGAAAAAAATGGATGTTTTGTGAAGTTTTTAATTTTCACTTTTTTTACAATATTCACTAGAATGCATGTTGATAATTAGGATGGGTGCAAAAAACAGCACAAAAAAAACTTAGGTCTAACGCGTTTTAGAATTTTGACATTTTTGCCATTTTTTCGTCAAAACACGTGTGTTATAACTAATGAAAAAAATGGAGGTTTTGTGAAGTTTTTTATTTTCACTTTTTTTACAATATTCACTAGAATGCATGTTGATAATTAGGATGGGTGCAAAAAACAACACGAAAAAAACTCAGGGCTAACGCGTTTTTGAATTTTGACATTTTTGCCATTTTTTCGTCAAAGCACGTGTGTTATAACTAATGAAAAAAATGGAGGTTTTGTGAAGTTTTTAATTTTCACTTTTTTTACAATATTCACTAGAATGCATGTTGATAATTAGGATGGGTGCAAAAAACAGCACAAAAAAAACTCAGGGCTAACGCGTTTTTGAATTTTGACATTTTTGTTCATTTTTTCGTCAAAACACGTGTGTTATAACTAATGAAAAAAATGGAGGTTTTGTGAAGTTTTTAATTTTCACTTGTTTTACAATATTCACTAGAATGCATGTTGATAATTAGGATGGGTGCAAAAAACAGTACAAAAAAAACTCAAGGCTAACGCGTTTTTGAATTTTGACATTTTTTCTATTTTTTCGTCAAAACACGTGTGTTATAACTAACGAAAAAATAGAGGTTTTGTGAAGTTTTTAATTTTCACTTTTTTTAATATATTCACTAGAATGCATGTTGATAATTAGGATGGGTGCAAAAAACAGCGCTAAAAAAACTCAGGGCTAACGCGTTTTTGAATTCTGACATTTTTGCCATTTTTTCATCAAAACACGTGTGTTATAACTAATGAAAAGAATGGAGGTTTTGTGAAGTTTTTAATTTTCATTTTTTTTACAATATTCACTAGAATGCATGTTGATAATTTGGATGGGTGCAAAAAATAGCACAAAAAAAACTCAGGGCTAAATCGTTTTTGAATTTTGACATTTTTAACATTTTTTCGCCAAAACACGTGTGTTATAACTAATGAAAAAAATGGAGGTTTTGTGAAGTTTTTAATTTTCACTTTTTTTACAATATTCACTAGAATGCATGTTGATAATTAGGATGGGTGCAAAAAACAGCACAAAAAAAAAAACTCAGGGCTAACGCGTTTTTGAATTTTGACATTTTTGCCATTTTTTCGTCAAAACACGTGTGTTATAATTAATGAAAAAAATGGATGTTTTGTGAAGTTTTTAATTTTCTCTTTTATTACAATATTCACTAGAATGCATGTTGATAATTAGGATGGGTGCAAAAAACAGCACAAAAAAAACTTAGGTCTAACGCGTTTTAGAATTTTGACATTTTTGCCATTTTTTCGTCAAAACACGTGTGTTATAACTAATGAAAAAAATGGAGGTTTTGTGAAGTTTTTAATTTTCACTTTTTTTACAATATTCACTAGAATGCATGTTGATAATTAGGATGGGTGCAAAAAACAGCACAAAAAAAACTTAGGTCTAACGCGTTTTTGAATTTTGACATTTTTGCCATTTTTTCGTCAAAGCACGTGTGTCATAACTAATGAAAAAAATGGAGGTTTTGTGAAGTTTTTAATTTTCACTTTTTTTACAATATTCACTAGAATGCATGTTGATAATTAGGATGGGTGCAAAAAACAGCACAAAAAAAACTCAGGCTAACGCGTTTTTTAATTTTGACATTTTTGCCATTTTTTCGTCAAAACACGTGTGTTATAACTCATGAAAAACAATCGAGGTTTTGTGAAGCATTTAATTTTCACTTTTTTTACAACATTCACTAGAATGCATGTTCATAATTAAGATGGGTGCAAAAAACAGCACAAAAAATGCTCACGGCTAACGCGTTTTTGAATTTTGACATTTTTGCCATTTTTTCGACAAAAAAAGTGTGTTATAACTCATGAAAAAAAATCGAGATTTTGTGAAGCATTTAATTTTCATTTTTTTACCACATTCACTAGAATTCATGTTCATAATTAGGATGGGTGCAAAAAACAGCACAAAAAATGCTCACGGCTAACGCGTTTTTGAATTTTCACATTTTTGCCATTTTTTCGACAAAAAACGTGTGTTATAACTCATGAAAAAAAATCGAGATTTTGTGAAGCATTTAATTTTCACTTTTTTTACAACATTCACTAGAATGCATGTTCATAATTAGGATGGGCGCAAAAAACAGCACAAAAAATGCTCAAGGCTACCGCGTTTTTGAATTTTCACATTTTTGCCATTTTTTCGTCAAAAAACGTGTGTTATAACTCATGAAAAAAAATCGAGGTTTTGTGAAGCATTTAATTTTCACTTTTTTTACAACATTCAGTAGAATGCATGTTCATAATTAGGATGGGTTCAAAAAACAGCACAAAAAAAGCTCACGGCTAACGCGTTTTTGAATTTCCACATTTTTGCCATTTTTTCGTCAAAAAACGTGTGTTATAACTCATGAAAAAAATTGAAGTTTTGTGAAGCATTTAATTTTCATTTTTTTACCACATTCACTAGAATTCATGTTCATAATTAGGATGGGTGCGAAAAACAGCACAAAAAATGCTCACGGCTAACGCGTTTTTGAATTTTCACATTTTTGCCATTTTTTCGACAAAAAACGTGTGTTATAACTCATGAAAAAAAATCGAGGTTTTGTGAAGAATTTAATTTTCACTTTTTTTACAACATTCACTAGAATGCATGTTCATAATTAGGATGGGTGCAAAAAACAGCACAAAAAATGCTCACGGCTTACGTGTTTTTGAATTTTCACATTTTTGCCATTTTTTCGTCAAAAAACGTGTGTTATAACTCATGAAAAAAAATCGAGAATTTGTGAATCATTTAATTTTCACTTTTTTTACAACATTCACTAGAATGCATGTTCATAATTAGGATGGGTGCAAAAAACATCACAAAAAATGCTCACGGCTACCGCGTTTTTGAATTTTCACATTTTTGCCATTTTTTCGTCAAAAAACGTGTGTTATAACTCATGAAAAAATCGAGGTTTTGTGAAGCATTTAATTTTCACTTTTTTTACAACATTCATTAGAATGCATGTTCATAATTAGGATGGGTTCAAAAAACAGCACAAAAAAAGCTCACGGCTAACGCGTTTTCGAATTTTCACATTTTTGCCATTTTTTCGACAAAAACCGAGTGTTATAACTCATGAAAAAAATCGAGATTTTGTGAAGCATTTAATTTTCACTTTTTTTACAACATTCATTAGAATGCATGTTCATAATTAGGATGGGTTCAAAAAACAGCACAAAAAAAGCTCACGGCTAACGCGTTTTTGAATTTTCAGATTTTTGCCATTTTTTCGTCAAAAAACGTGTGTTATAACTCATGAAAAAAAATCGAGGTTTTGTGAAGCATTTAATTTTTACTTTTTTTACAACATTCACTAGAATGCATGTTTATAATTAGGATGGGTGCAAAAAACAGCACAAAAAATGCTCACGACTAACGTGTTTTTGAATTTTCACATTTTTACCATTTTTTCGTCAAAAAACGTGTGTTATAACTCATGAAAAAAATCGAGGTTTTGTGAAGCTTTTAATTTTAACTTTTTTTACAACATTCACTAGAATGCATGTTCCTAATTAGGATGGGTGCAAAAAACAGCACAAAAAATGCTCACGACTAACGCGTTTTCGAATTTTCTCATTTTTGCCATTTTTTCGTCAAAAAACGTGTGTTATAACTCATGAAAAAAATCGAGGTTTTGTGAAGCTTTTAATTTTCACTTTTTTTACAACATTCACTAGAATGCATGTTCTAATAAGGATGGGTGCAAAAAACAGCACAAAAAATGCTCACGGCTAACGCGTTTTTGAATTTTCACATTTTTGCCATTTTTTCGTCAAAAAACGTGTGTTATAACTCATGAAAAAAATCGAGGTTTTGTGAAGCATTTAATTTTCACTTTTTTTACAACATTCACTAGAATGCATGTTCATAATTAGGATGGGTGCAAAAAACAGCTCAAAAAATGCTCACGGCTTGCGCGTTTTTGAATTTTCACATTTTTACCATTTTTACGTCAAAAAACGTGTGTTATAACTCATGAAAAAAAATCGAGGTTTTGTGAAGCATTTAATTTTCACTTTTTTTACAACATTCACTAGAATGCATGTTCATAATTAGGATGGGTTCGAAAAACAGAACAAAAAATGCTCACGGCTAACGCGATTTTGAATTTTCACATTTTTGCCATTTTTTCGTCAAAAAACGTGTATTATAACTCATGAAAAAAAATCGAGGTTTTGTAAAGCATTTAATTTTCACTTTTTTTACAACATTCACTAGAATGCATGTTCATAATTAGGATGGGTGCAAAAAACAGCTCAAAAAATGCTCACGGCTTGCGCGTTTTTGAATTTTCACATTTTTACCATTTTTTCTTCAAAAAACGTGTGTTATAACTCATGAAAAAAATCGAGGATTTGTGAAGCATTTAATTTTCACTTTTTTTACAACATTCACTAGAATGCATGTTCATAATTTGGATGGGTGCAAAAAACAGCACAAAAAATGCTCACGGCTACCGCGTTTTTGAATTTTCACATTTTTGCCATTTTTTCGTCAAAAAACGTGTGTTATAACTCATGAAAAAAAATCGAGGTTTTGTGAAGCATTTAATTTTCACTTTTTTTACAACATTCACTAGAATGCATGTTCATAATTAGGATGGGTGCAAAAAACAGCACAAAAAAAAAAACTCTGGGCTAACGCGTTTTTAAATTTTGACATTTTTGCCATTTTTTCGTCAAAACACGTGTGTTATAACTAATGAAAAAAATGGATGTTTTGTGAAGCATTTAATTTTCACTTTTTTTACAACATTCACTAGAATGCATGTTGATAATTAGGATGGGTGCAAAAAACAGCACAAAAAAACTTAGGTCTAACGCGTTTTAGAATTTTGACATTTTTGCCATTTTTTCGTCAAAACACGTGTGTTATAACTAATGAAAAAAATGGAGGTTTTGTGAAGTTTTTAATTTTCACTTTTTTTACAATATTCACTAGAATGCATGTTGATAATTAGGATGGGTGCAAAAAAACACGAAAAAACTCAGGCTAACGCGTTTTTGAATTTTGACATTTTTGCCATTTTTTCGTCAAAGCACGTGTGTTATAACTATGAAGAAAATGGAGGTTTTGTGAAGTTTTTAATTTTCACTTTTTTTACAATATTCACTAGAATGCATGTTGATAATTAGGATGGGTGCAAAAAACAGCACAAAAAAACTCAGGGCTAACGCGTTTTTGAATTTTGACATTTTTGTCATTTTTTCGTCAAAACACGTGTGTTATAACTAATGAAAAAAATGGAGGTTTTGTGAAGTTTTTAATTTTCACTTGTCTAACAATATTCACTAGAATGCATGTTGATAATTAGGATGGGTGCAAAAAACAGTACAAAAAAAACTCAGGGCTAACGCGTTTTTGAATTTTGACATTTTTCTATTTTTTCGTCAAAACACGTGTGTTATAACTAACGAAAAAATGGAGGTTTTGTAAAGTTTTTAATTTTCACTTTTTTTAATATATTCACTAGAATGCATGTTGATAATTAGGATGGGTGCAAAAAACAGCGCTAAAAAAACTCAGGGCTAACGCGTTTTTGAATTCTGACATTTTTGCCATTTTTTCATCAAAACACGTGTGTTATAACTAATGAAAAGAATGGAGGTTTTGTGAAGTTTTTAATTTTCATTTTTTTTACAATATTCACTAGAATGCATGTTGATAATTTGGATGGGTGCAAAAAATAGCACAAAAAAAACTCAGGGCTAAATCGTTTTTGAATTTTGACATTTTTAACATTTTTTCGCCAAAACACGTGTGTTTATAACAAAAAAAATGGAGGTTTTGTGAAGTTTTTAATTTTCACTTTTTTTACAATATTCACTAGAATGCATGTTGATAATTAGGATGGGTGCAAAAAACAGCACAAAAAAAAAAACTCAGGGCTAACGCGTTTTTGAATTTTGACATTTTTGCCATTTTTTCGTCAAAACACGTGTGTTATAATTAATGAAAAAAATGGATGTTTTGTGAAGTTTTTAATTTTCACTTTTTTTACAATATTCACTAGAATGCATGTTGATAATTAGGATGGGTGCAAAAAACAGCACAAAAAAAACTTAGGTCTAACGCGTTTTTGAATTTTGACATTTTTGCCATTTTTTCGTCAAAACACGTGTGTTATAACTAATGAAAAAAATGGAGGTTTTGTGAAGTTTTAATTTTCACTTTTTTTACAATATTCACTAGAATGCATGTTGATAATTAGGATGGGTGCAAAAAACAACACAAAAAAAACTCAGGGCTAACGCGTTTTTGAATTTTGACATTTTTGCCATTTTTTCGTCAAAGCACGTGTGTTATAACTAATGAAAAAAATGGAGGTTTTGTGAAGTTTTTAATTTTCACTTTTTTTACAATATTCACTAGAATGCATGTTGATAATTAGGATGGGTGCAAAAAACAGCACAAAAAAAACTCAGGCTAACGCGTTTTTTAATTTTGACATTTTTGCCATTTTTTCGTCAAAACACGTGTGTTATAACTCATGAAAAACAATCGAGGTTTTGTGAAGCATTTAATTTTCACTTTTTTTACAACATTCACTAGAATGCATGTTCATAATTAAGATGGGTGCAAAAAATAGCACAAAAAATGCTCACGGCTAACGCGTTTTTGAATTTTGACATTTTTGCCATTTTTTCGACAAAAAGTGTGTTATAACTCATGAAAAAAATCGAGGTTTTGTGAAGCATTTAATTTTCACTTTTTTTACAACATTCACTAGAATGCATGTTCATAATTAGGATGGGTGCAAAAAACAGCACAAAAAATGCTCACGGCTAACGCGTTTTTGAATTTTCACATTTTTGCCATTTTTTCGTCAAAAACGTGTGTTATAACTCATGAAAAATCGAGGTTTTGTGAAGCATTTAATTTTCACTTTTTTTACAACATTCACTAGAATGCATGTTCATAATTAGGATGGGTGCAAAAAACAGCACAAAAATGCTCACGGCTAACGCGTTTTTGAATTTTCACATTTTTGCCATTTTTCGTCAAAAAACGTGTGTTATAACTCATGAAAAAAAATCGAGGTTTTGTGAAGCATTTAATTTTCACTTTTTTACAACATTCACTAGAATGCATGTTCATAATTAGGATGGGTGCAAAAACAGCACAAAAAATGCTCACGGCTAACGCGTTTTTGAATTTTCACATTTTTGCCATTTTTTCGTCAAAAACGTGTGTTATAACTCATGAAAAAAATCGAGGTTTTGTGAAGCATTTAATTTTCACTTTTTTTACAACATTCACTAGAATGCATGTTCATAATTAGGATGGGTGCAAAAAACAGCACAAAAATGCTCACGGCTAACGCGTTTTTGAATTTTCACATTTTTGCCATTTTTTTCAAAAAACGTGTGTTATAACTCATGAAAAAAAATCGAGGTTTTGTGAAGCATTTAATTTTCACTTTTTTTACAACATTCACTAGAATGCATGTTCATAATTAGGATGGGTGCAAAAAACAGCACAAAAATGCTCACGGCTAACGCGTTTTTGAATTTTCACATTTTTGCCATTTTTTCGTCAAAACGTGTGTTATAACTCATGAAAAAAATCGAGGTTTTGTGAAGCATTTAATTTTCACTTTTTTTACAACATTCACTAGAATGCATGTTCATAATTAGGATGGGTGCAAAAAACAGCACAAAAAATGCTCACGGCTAACGCGTTTTTGAATTTTCACATTTTTGCCATTTTTTCGTCAAAAACGTGTGTTATAACTCATGAAAAAAATCGAGGTTTTGTGAAGCATTTAATTTTCACTTTTTTTACAACATTCACTAGAATGCATGTTCATAATTAGGATGGGTGCAAAAAATCACACAAAAAATGCTCACGGCTAACGCGTTTTTGAATTTTCACATTTTTGCCATTTTTTCGTCAAAAAACGTGTGTTATAACTCATGAAAAAAATCGAGGTTTTGTGAAGCATTTAATTTTCACTTTTTTTACAACATTCACTAGAATGCATGTTCATAATTAGGATGGGTGCAAAAAACAGCACAAAAATGCTCACGGCTAACGCGTTTTTGAATTTTCACATTTTTGCCATTTTTTCGTCAAAAACGTGTGTTATAACTCATGAAAAAAATCGAGGTTTTGTGAAGCATTTAATTTTCACTTTTTTTACAACATTCACTAGAATGCATGTTCATAATTAGGATGGGTGCAAAAAACAGCACAAAAATGCTCACGGCTAACGCGTTTTTGAATTTTCACATTTTTGCCATTTTTTCGTCAAAAAACGTGTGTTATAACTCATGAAAAAAAATCGAGGTTTTGTGAAGCATTTAATTTTCACTTTTTTTACAACATTCACTAGAATGCATGTTCATAATTAGGATGGGTGCAAAAAACAGCACAAAAAATGCTCACGGCTAACGCGTTTTTGAATTTTCACATTTTTGCCATTTTTTCGTCAAAAAACGTGTGTTATAACTCATGAAAAAAATCGAGGTTTTGTGAAGCATTTAATTTTCACTTTTTTTACAACATTCACTAGAATGCATGTTCATAATTAGGATGGGTGCAAAAAACAGCACAAAAATGCTCACGGCTAACGCGTTTTTGAATTTTCACATTTTTGCCATTTTTTCGTCAAAAACGTGTGTTATAACTCATGAAAAAAAATCGAGGTTTTGTGAAGCATTTAATTTTCACTTTTTTTACAACATTCACTAGAATGCATGTTCATAATTAGGATGGGTGCAAAAAACACACAAAAATGCTCACGGCTAACGCGTTTTTGAATTTTCACATTTTTGCCATTTTTTCGTCAAAAAACGTGTGTTATAACTCATGAAAAAAATCGAGGTTTTGTGAAGCATTTAATTTTCACTTTTTTTACAACATTCACTAGAATGCATGTTCATAATTAGGATGGGTGCAAAAACAGCACAAAAATGCTCACGGCTAACGCGTTTTTGAATTTTCACATTTTTGCCATTTTTTCGTCAAAAACGTGTGTTATAACTCATGAAAAAAATCGAGGTTTTGTGAAGCATTTAATTTTCACTTTTTTTACAACATTCACTAGAATGCATGTTCATAATTAGGATGGGTGCAAAAAACAGCACAAAAAATGCTCACGGCTAACGCGTTTTTGAATTTTCACATTTTTGCCATTTTTTCGTCAAAAAACGTGTGTTATAACTCATGAAAAAAATCGAGGTTTTGTGAAGCATTTAATTTTCACTTTTTTTACAACATTCACTAGAATGCATGTTCATAATTAGGATGGGTGCAAAAAACAGCACAAAAATGCTCACGGCTAACGCGTTTTTTGAATTTTCACATTTTTGCCATTTTTTCGTCAAAAACGTGTGTTATAACTCATGAAAAAAAATCGAGGTTTTGTGAAGCATTTAATTTTCACTTTTTTACAACATTCACTAGAATGCATGTTCATAATTAGGATGGGTGCAAAAAACAGCACAAAAAATGCTCACGGCTAACGCGTTTTTGAATTTTCACATTTTTGCCATTTTTTCGTCAAAAAACGTGTGTTAT
The DNA here is from genome assembly GCA_016586305.1 of Ophiorrhiza pumila. NCBI lineage: Eukaryota > Viridiplantae > Streptophyta > Magnoliopsida > Gentianales > Rubiaceae > Ophiorrhiza > Ophiorrhiza pumila. The sequence continues at coordinate 8,603 of BLIW01000010.1, read as the reverse complement.
AACTCATGAAAAAAATCGAGGTTTTGTGAAGCATTTAATTTTCACTTTTTTTACAACATTCACTAGAATGCATGTTCATAATTAGGATGGGTGCAAAAAACAGCACAAAAAATGCTCACGGCTAACGCGTTTTTGAATTTTCACATTTTTGCCATTTTTTTCGTCAAAAACGTGTGTTATAACTCATGAAAAAAATCGAGGTTTTGTGAAGCATTTAATTTTCACTTTTTTTACAACATTCACTAGAATGCATGTTCATAATTAGGATGGGTGCAAAAACAGCACAAAAATGCTCACGGCTAACGCGTTTTTGAATTTTCACATTTTTGCCATTTTTTCGTCAAAAAACGTGTGTTATAACTCATGAAAAAAATCGAGGTTTTGTGAAGCATTTAATTTTCACTTTTTTTACAACATTCACTAGAATGCATGTTCATAATTAGGATGGGTGCAAAAAACAGCACAAAAAATGCTCACGGCTAACGCGTTTTTGAATTTTCACATTTTTGCCATTTTTTCGTCAAAAAACGTGTGTTATAACTCATGAAAAAAATCGAGGTTTTGTGAAGCATTTAATTTTCACTTTTTTTACAACATTCACTAGAATGCATGTTCATAATTAGGATGGGTGCAAAAACAGCACAAAAAATGCTCACGGCTAACGCGTTTTTGAATTTTCACATTTTTGCCATTTTTTCGTCAAAAACGTGTGTTATAACTCATGAAAAAAATCGAGGTTTTGTGAAGCATTTAATTTTCACTTTTTTTACAACATTCACTAGAATGCATGTTCATAATTAGGATGGGTGCAAAAAACAGCACAAAAAATGCTCACGGCTAACGCGTTTTTGAATTTTCACATTTTTGCCATTTTTTCGTCAAAAAACGTGTGTTATAACTCATGAAAAAAAATCGAGGTTTTGTGAAGCATTTAATTTTCACTTTTTTTACAACATTCACTAGAATGCATGTTCATAATTAGGATGGGTGCAAAAAACAGCACAAAAAATGCTCACGGCTAACGCGTTTTTGAATTTTCACATTTTTGCCATTTTTTCGTCAAAAAACGTGTGTTATAACTCATGAAAAAAATCGAGGTTTTGTGAAGCATTTAATTTTCACTTTTTTTACAACATTCACTAGAATGCATGTTCATAATTAGGATGGGTGCAAAAACAGCACAAAAAATGCTCACGGCTAACGCGTTTTTGAATTTTCACATTTTTGCCATTTTTTCGTCAAAAAACGTGTGTTATAACTCATGAAAAAAATCGAGGTTTTGTGAAGCATTTAATTTTCACTTTTTTTACAACATTCACTAGAATGCATGTTCATAATTAGGATGGGTGCAAAAAACAGCACAAAAATGCTCACGGCTAACGCGTTTTTGAATTTTCACATTTTTGCCATTTTTTCGTCAAAAAACGTGTGTTATAACTCATGAAAAAAATCGAGGTTTTGTGAAGCATTTAATTTTCACTTTTTTTACAACATTCACTAGAATGCATGTTCATAATTAGGATGGGTGCAAAAAACAGCAAAAAAATGCTCACGGCTAACGCGTTTTTGAATTTTCACATTTTTGCCATTTTTTCGTCAAAAACGTGTGTTATAACTCATGAAAAAAAATCGAGGTTTTGAAGCATTTAATTTTCACTTTTTTTACAACATTCACTAGAATGCATGTTCATAATTAGGATGGGTGCAAAAAACAGCACAAAAAATGCTCACGGCTAACGCGTTTTGAATTTTCACATTTTTGCCATTTTTTTCGAAAAAACGTGTGTTATAACTCATGAAAAAAATCGAGGTTTTGTGAAGCATTTAATTTTCACTTTTTTTACAACATTCACTAGAATGCATGTTCATAATTAGGATGGGTGCAAAAACAGCACAAAAATGCTCACGGCTAACGCGTTTTTGAATTTTCACATTTTTGCCATTTTTTCGTCAAAAAACGTGTGTTATAACTCATGAAAAAAATCGAGGTTTTGTGAAGCATTTAATTTTCACTTTTTTTACAACATTCACTAGAATGCATGTTCATAATTAGGATGGGTGCAAAAAACAGCACAAAAAATGCTCACGGCTAACGCGTTTTTGAATTTTCACATTTTTGCCATTTTTTCGTCAAAAAACGTGTGTTATAACTCATGAAAAAAAATCGAGGTTTTGTGAAGCATTTAATTTTCACTTTTTTTACAACATTCAATAGAATGCATGTTCATAATTAGGATGGGTGCAAAAACAGCACAAAAAATGCTCACGGCTAACGCGTTTTTGAATTTTCACATTTTTGCCATTTTTTCGTCAAAAAACGTGTGTTATAACTCATGAAAAAAATCGAGGTTTTGTGAAGCATTTAATTTTCACTTTTTTTACAACATTCACTAGAATGCATGTTCATAATTATCACATTTTTGCCATTTTTTCGTCAAAAAACGTGTGTTATAACTCATGAAAAAAATCGAGGTTTTGTGAAGCATTTAATTTTCACTTTTTTTACAACATTCACTAGAATGCATGTTCATAATTAGGATGGGTGCAAAAAACAGCACAAAAATGCTCACGGCTAACGCGTTTTTGAATTTTCACATTTTTGCCATTTTTTTCGTCAAAAACGTGTGTTATAACTCATGAAAAAAATCGAGGTTTTGTGAAGCATTTAATTTTCACTTTTTTTACAACATTCACTAGAATGCATGTTCATAATTAGGATGGGTGCAAAAAACAGCACAAAAATGCTCACGGCTAACGCGTTTTTGAATTTTCACATTTTTGCCATTTTTTCGTCAAAAACGTGTGTTATAACTCATGAAAAAAATCGAGGTTTTGTGAAGCATTTAATTTTCACTTTTTTTACAACATTCACTAGAATGCATGTTCATAATTAGGATGGGTGCAAAAAACAGCACAAAAAATGCTCACGGCTAACGCGTTTTTGAATTTCACATTTTTTGCCATTTTTTCGTCAAAAACGTGTGTTATAACTCATGAAAAAAATCGAGGTTTTGTGAAGCATTTAATTTTCACTTTTTTTACAACATTCACTAGAATGCATGTTCATAATTAGGATGGGTGCAAAAAACAGCACAAAAATGCTCACGGCTAACGCGTTTTTGAATTTTCACATTTTTGCCATTTTTTTCGTCAAAAAACGTGTGTTATAACTCATGAAAAAAATCGAGGTTTTGTGAAGCATTTAATTTTCACTTTTTTTACAACATTCACTAGAATGCATGTTCATAATTAGGATGGGTGCAAAAAACAGCACAAAATGCTCACGGCTAACGCGTTTTTGAATTTTCACATTTTTGCCATTTTTTCGTCAAAAAACGTGTGTTATAACTCATGAAAAAAATCGAGGTTTTGTGAAGCATTTAATTTTCACTTTTTTTACAACATTCACTAGAATGCATGTTCATAATTAGGATGGGTGCAAAAAACAGCACAAAAAATGCTCACGGCTAACGCGTTTTTGAATTTTCACATTTTTGCCATTTTTTCGTCAAAAAACGTGTGTTATAACTCATGAAAAAAATCGAGGTTTTGTGAAGCATTTAATTTTCACTTTTTTTACAACATTCACTAGAATGCATGTTCATAATTAGGATGGGTGCAAAAAACAGCACAAAAATGCTCACGGCTAACGCGTTTTTGAATTTTCACATTTTTGCCATTTTTTCGTCAAAAACGTGTGTTATAACTCATGAAAAAAAATCGAGGTTTTGTGAAGCATTTAATTTTCACTTTTTTTACAACATTCACTAGAATGCATGTTCATAATTAGGATGGGTGCAAAAAACAGCACAAAAAATGCTCACGGCTAACGCGTTTTTGAATTTTCACATTTTTGCCATTTTTTCGTCAAAAACGTGTGTTATAACTCATGAAAAAAATCGAGGTTTTGTGAAGCATTTAATTTTCACTTTTTTTACAACATTCACTAGAATGCATGTTCATAATTAGGATGGGTGCAAAAACAGCACAAAAAATGCTCACGGCTAACGCGTTTTTGAATTTTCACATTTTTGCCATTTTTTCGTCAAAAAACGTGTGTTATAACTCATGAAAAAAATCGAGGTTTTGTGAAGCATTTAATTTTCACTTTTTTTACAACATTCACTAGAATGCATGTTCATAATTAGGATGGGTGCAAAAAACAGCTCAAAAAATGCTCACGGCTAGAGCGTTTTTGAATTTTCACATTTTTACCATTTTTTCGTCAAAAAACGTGTGTTATAACTCATGAAAAAAATCGAGGTTTTGTGAAGCATTTAATTTCACTTTTTTTACAACATTCACTAGAATGCATGTTCATAATTAGGATGGGTGCAAAAAACAGCACAAAAAATGCTCACGGCTAACGCGTTTTTGAATTTTCACATTTTTGCCATTTTTTCGTCAAAAAACGTGTGTTATAACTCATGAAAAAAATCGAGGTTTTGTGAAGCATTTAATTTTCACTTTTTTTACAACATTCACTAGAATGCATGTTCATAATTAGGATGGGTGCAAAAACAGCACAAAAAATGCTCACGGCTAACGCGTTTTTGAATTTTCACATTTTTGCCATTTTTTTCGTCAAAAAACGTGTGTTATAACTCATGAAAAAAAATCGAGGTTTTGTGAAATTTAATTTTCACTTTTTTTACAACATTCACTAGAATGCATGTTCATAATTAGGATGGGTGCAAAAACAGCACAAAAAATGCTCACGGCTAACGCGTTTTTGAATTTTCACATTTTTGCCATTTTTTCGTCAAAAACGTGTGTTATAACTCATGAAAAAAATCGAGGTTTTGTGAAGCATTTAATTTTCACTTTTTTTACAACATTCACTAGAATGCATGTTCATAATTAGGATGGGTGCAAAAAACAGCACAAAAAATGCTCACGGCTAACGCGTTTTTGAATTTTCACATTTTTGCCATTTTTTCGTCAAAAAACGTGTGTTATAACTCATGAAAAAAATCGAGGTTTTGTGAAGCATTTAATTTTCACTTTTTTTACAACATTCACTAGAATGCATGTTCATAATTAGGATGGGTGCAAAAAACAGCACAAAAAATGCTCACGGCTAACGCGTTTTTGAATTTTCACATTTTTGCCATTTTTTCGTCAAAAAACGTGTGTTATAACTCATGAAAAAAATCGAGGTTTTGTGAAGCATTTAATTTTCACTTTTTTACAACATTCACTAGAATGCATGTTCATAATTAGGATGGGTGCAAAAAACAGCACAAAAAATGCTCACGGCTAACGCGTTTTTGAATTTTCACATTTTTGCCATTTTTTCGTCAAAAACGTGTGTTATAACTCAAAAAAAAAAAGAGGTTTTGTGAAGCATTTAATTTTCACTTTTTTTACAACATTCACTAGAATGCATGTTCATAATTAGGATGGGTGCAAAAAACAGCAAAAAAATGCTCACGGCTAACGCGTTTTTGAATTTTCACATTTTTGCCATTTTTTCGTCAAAAAACGTGTGTTATAACTCATGAAAAAAAATCGAGGTTTTGTGAAGCATTTAATTTTCACTTTTTTTACAACATTCACTAGAATGCATGTTCATAATTAGGATGGGTGCAAAAAACAGCACAAAAAATGCTCACGGCTAACGCGTTTTTGAATTTTCACATTTTTGCCATTTTTTCGTCAAAAAACGTGTGTTATAACTCATGAAAAAAATCGAGGTTTTGTGAAGCATTTAATTTTCACTTTTTTTACAACATTCACTAGAATGCATGTTCATAATTAGGATGGGTGCAAAAACAGCACAAAAAATGCTCACGGCTAACGCGTTTTTGAATTTTCACATTTTTGCCATTTTTTCGTCAAAAACGTGTGTTATAACTCATGAAAAAAAATCGAGGTTTTGTGAAGCATTTAATTTTCACTTTTTTTACAACATTCACTAGAATGCATGTTCATAATTAGGATGGGTGCAAAAAACAGCACAAAAAATGCTCACGGCTAACGCGTTTTTGAATTTTCACATTTTTGCCATTTTTTTCGTCAAAAACGTGTGTTATAACTCATGAAAAAAAATCGAGGTTTTGTGAAGCATTTAATTTTCACTTTTTTTACAACATTCACTAGAATGCATGTTCATAATTAGGATGGGTGCAAAAAACAGCACAAAAAATGCTCACGGCTAACGCGTTTTTGAATTTTCACATTTTTGCCATTTTTTCGTCAAAAAACGTGTGTTATAACTCATGAAAAAAATCGAGGTTTTGTGAAGCATTTAATTTTCACTTTTTTTACAACATTCACTAGAATGCATGTTCATAATTAGGATGGGTGCAAAAAACAGCACCAAAAATGCTCACGGCTAACGCGTTTTTGAATTTTCACATTTTTGCCATTTTTTCGTCAAAAAACGTGTGTTATAACTCATGAAAAAAATCGAGGTTTTGTGAAGCATTTAATTTTCACTTTTTTTACAACATTCACTAGAATGCATGTTCATAATTAGGATGGGTGCAAAAACAGCACAAAAAATGCTCACGGCTAACGTTTTTTGAATTTTCACATTTTTGCCATTTTTTCGTCAAAAACGTGTGTTATAACTCATGAAAAAAATCGAGGTTTTGTGAAGCATTTAATTTTCACTTTTTTTACAACATTCACTAGAATGCATGTTCATAATTAGGATGGGTGCAAAAAACAGCACAAAAAATGCTCACGGCTAACGCGTTTTTGAATTTTCACATTTTTGCCATTTTTTCGTCAAAAAACGTGTGTTATAACTCATGAAAAAAATCGAGGTTTTGTGAAGCATTTAATTTTCACTTTTTTTACAACATTCACTAGAATGCATGTTCATAATTAGGATGGGTGCAAAAAACAGCACAAAAAATGCTCACGGCTAACGCGTTTTTGAATTTTCACATTTTTGCCATTTTTCGTCAAAAAACGTGTGTTATAACTCATTAAAAAAATCGAGGTTTTGTGAAGCATTTAATTTTCACTTTTTTACAACATTCACTAGAATGCATGTTCATAATTAGGATGGGTGCAAAAACAGCACAAAAATGCTCACGGCTAACGCGTTTTTGAATTTTCACATTTTTGCCATTTTTTCGTCAAAAAACGTGTGTTATAACTCATGAAAAAAATCGAGGTTTTGTGAAGCATTTAATTTTCACTTTTTTACAACATTCACTAGAATGCATGTTCATAATTAGGATGGGTGCAAAAACAGCACAAAAAATGCTCACGGCTAACGCGTTTTTGAATTTTCACATTTTTGCCATTTTTTCGTCAAAAAACGTGTGTTATAACTCATGAAAAAAATCGAGGTTTTGTGAAGCATTTAATTTTCACTTTTTTTACAACATTCACTAGAATGCATGTTCATAATTAGGATGGGTGCAAAAACAGCACAAAAATGCTCACGGCTAACGCGTTTTTGAATTTTCACATTTTTGCCATTTTTTCGTCAAAAACGTGTGTTATAACTCATGAAAAAAATCGAGGTTTTGTGAAGCATTTAATTTTCACTTTTTTTACAACATTCACTAGAATGCATGTTCATAATTAGGATGGGTGCAAAAAACAGCACAAAATGCTCACGGCTAACGCGTTTTTGAATTTTCACATTTTTGCCATTTTTTCGTCAAAAAACGTGTGTTATAACTCATGAAAAAAATCGAGGTTTTGTGAAGCATTTAATTTTCACTTTTTTTACAACATTCACTAGAATGCATGTTCATAATTAGGATGGGTGCAAAAAACAGCACAAAAAATGCTCACGGCTAACGCGTTTTTGAATTTTCACATTTTTGCCATTTTTTCGTCAAAAACGTGTGTTTATAACTCATGAAAAAAATCGAGGTTTTGTGAAGCATTTAATTTTCACTTTTTTTACAACATTCACTAGAATGCATGTTCATAATTAGGATGGGTGCAAAAACAGCACAAAAAATGCTCACGGCTAACGCGTTTTTGAATTTTCACATTTTTGCCATTTTTTCGTCAAAAAACGTGTGTTATAACTCATGAAAAAAATCGAGGTTTTGTGAAGCATTTAATTTTCACTTTTTTTACAACATTCACTAGAATGCATGTTCATAATTAGGATGGGTGCAAAAAACAGCACAAAAAATGCTCACGGCTAACGCGTTTTTGAATTTTCACATTTTTGCCATTTTTTCGTCAAAAAACGTGTGTTATAACTCATGAAAAAAATCGAGGTTTTGTGAAGCATTTAATTTTCACTTTTTTTACAACATTCACTAGAATGCATGTTCATAATTAGGATGGGTGCAAAAACAGCACAAAAAATGCTCAGGCTAACGCGTTTTTGAATTTTCACATTTTTGCCATTTTTTCGTCAAAAAACGTGTGTTATAACTCATGAAAAAAAATCGAGGTTTTGTGAAGCATTTAATTTTCATTTTTTTACAACATTCACTAGAATGCATGTTCATAATTAGGATGGGTGCAAAAAACAGCACAAAAATGCTCACGGCTAACGCGTTTTTGAATTTTCACATTTTTGCCATTTTTTCGTCAAAAAACGTGTGTTTTAACTCATGAAAAAAATCGAGGTTTTTGTGAAGCATTTTAATTTTCACTTTTTTATACAACATTCA